>CM046875.1:233008123-234301832 GCA_025667525.1 Glebionis coronaria
ACCTTTTCACCTTCAAGTGACTTAAAGGCATTAAACTGAAGTCTGAGTGCCTGAATCTTTGTCTCTCTTGTTTCAGAGGGTCCTTCATGGCCAAGAATGAGATCTGTCCACATTTGTTTAGCTGTGGGACACTGAATGACATACTTCATGATATGCTTGGGAAGGCAGGATATTATGATGCTTTTGAGACGTTTATCTTGGTTTGCCAATTTCCTATCAGCTGGAGTCCATTGTTTGAGAGGTTTGGGAAGAGGGTTTTCTTCAGTGGATGTAAGCGCCATGGGAATATATGGACCATTTTCTAAAATTTCTAAAAGAAAAGGTTCAAGCCCATCAAGATATACAAGAAATTGACTCTTCCAACTGGCAAAATCTTCTTCATCAAAGACTGGTACACTTGTGACGTGTGATCCACCTCTTGAGTCAAGAAGTTGGGGTAGATCATCGTCATTAGCAGGAGGGTTGAGTCTTGGTGAAGATGGGTTTGTGGAAGGTGATTGTGGTGGGTTAGATGTTTCTAGCATGATGGATCTTGATTATAAAACTGAGAACGATGTTTCTTGAAGGTTTTAATATCAAACACCGCTCTGATACCAATTGAAAGTCCCTAATCAATGCAAGAAACCCTAATCTTAACTTAATCAACACAAGGTATTACTTTTCAAACGTAATCTTATTATTGTATAATAAAGAATTACAAGTGTTATGGATAACACAGTTTGATGACAATGTGTTGTGCACACTTTGAACAACAATAAACCCTAACTTATGAATACAATCGTAGCTGTTTGATTCACTAAGTTATATGCAATAATGTTCTTAATATCTCAAAGTGTTAAACATTAATGCATGGATACACATCCTATTTATAGTGTTACGAGTTTGACCTAAACAGTACTTGATGGCGACTACACAAGCTTTTAAAAGTTCCCACATCAGTCACATGATGTCCTTCTATTCTTGGTAGTCTTCCATTATGCTTTAAGGAAACAGTTGTCAAAACAGTTTCCTTTTTCTTCATAGTCTCGAACACACAAATGGCATGTCCAAAGTGTGCTGAGAGTTATCAGGGTATTGCCACCCCTGTTAACTCTCAACCCCTCAGAGTCCCTGATACATCTTGGCTGTTATCCATCACAGCCAATGAGTATGTCTTCAGGTAATTCTTCGACTTCCCTGACAATGTCTCTGACATGGACTCCTCTGAGGTTGCTCACAGAGACTTGGATCTCTGTGAGTCTTGCGAAACTTGCCTGCCTCCTAGGCACAGGCAAGGGACTATCTAACAGCCTAATTATGTTTAAATCAATGATCAGGGAATCTAACAAGTTTAGATTCCCAACATAGGCATATATCAAGAAGTGTGAGACCCATAACATCAGGTAACAATTGTTTACAAAAGATATGCCTACAATTCATTTCATAAATGTTAACAAAAGATATGACAATGACATACAAACTAAACAATGATCTTGTGCTGGAAATAGAATCGGATCATTTTCTCTCGGTATGCCAACGCAGTTTGTATTGGGTCTTCAACATCCAATGGGATCCCGTGTGTCAACCTATATACATAATAAGACATTAGAACATGACATATCATTAATATTTAGTTAAATAATTAATTAATTTAAAACTTATTACCTGTATAGAAATAAGCAGACAAATACTGTGAGACCTCCAGAATCTGACATGGAACAAATAGGCAATAGGGGGTAACACGTCATGGTACAAGAAACAATGAATTACAATTGACACAAAGCTGACGTAATAAAAACATGTACATTACATCATAAAATAATCAGAGTTTTAAACATAGGTCCCAGAGTTTTATATGCGCAAATTTTTTTATTATTTCATCATAATTTATAACACTTAATTACCAACAATACATAAAAAAAACTTCTGACAGTTTTTAGATAAAACCAATCTTTTAAAAGCATCACAGAAATCTCCAAGCTGCAATAATATCCTGCGGGCTCCCATCCAAGCAATGCTAAGTAATAATACCTGAGATTAAACATGTAAAATCGTCAATATAAAGTTGAGTGATATTCATAGGTTTAGCAGTAAAGGTGTGGAACACAATATAATTTGTAAAACAAGTAATGGGGGGGGGGGGGGGGGGGGGATAACTATGTACATTGTCCATAGTCACGGTGCATATTATTGCTATTTAGCTCATGAACCGAAACTTAACTCAATGTAAGTTCCTCTAGGGAGTATTCAGCCTAAATACTCAAGTATAAACGAATATTAGTGCATCAAGGTACTTGAGACGGGGATAGTCAATCCCGATGGATCCATCCACAACATATCGCGCTTAGCGCAAGGCATACGGGACAATTAACGGTTCATGAACGGGAGAGGAAACTCAAGGCTAACGTTTAAAAAGAAATAATATCATTAAATTTATCTGGAAAGCATACACGTTCTGGATAGCATACAAGTTTTGGATAGCATACAGTTTTGAATTGGTTGTGTTCTACCATGTAAAATCTCACCCCGTGTTTAGAAACTATGTACAAGTAAAAAGGGGCTATGAACTCACCTTAGCCATGGGGTAAGTGAATCACGGTACTCAGGAGCTGAGTAGAAACAGTAGTGGTAAGACGATCACCGACGATATGGATGCCCGCGAAACACGAAAACCGTAACCTATCACAAGAAGGCGGGCGTTAAGACTCAAACTCAAGTATCGATATGTAACAAATATAATATGACTAAAATGTTTCAAAGTATTCATGTTTCAAAATCATTGACACGAACCAAATGAATCTATTTATCCAACGTTACTCGTTTAAATACTTGAACACTTGAAATTGACCCGTCATACGACGCCAAGTCAACGCAAGTCAAACTATCCCCTTTACCTTACTCGGACCAGTAGCTAAGTCATTTATATAATGACTAAGCACTTGAGTAAGTCACCATGTCCAATAGTGAATACTCAAACTCATGCAACACAAGTATTGAACTACGTGTCCAATACAAATCAGCAAGTACACTCCGAATGTACACATCGATCTACCCTATCTAGACTTGTCCGATTTAGATGAAAATTAGTGTCAAGGTCACTTATCACCTGTATAAGACCTCACCAAAGTTTGAGCCAAAGTTTACACTTTAAAACCCATCAGCTCGACACTTTACTCGACCCTAAAATTTGGGACAGAATTGTATACTTGTTTTATAAAACCGTTTAGACCACTTTAAAAGTACTAACTCGACAATCCGTCTTTTGAAACCACTACTAGACTCATCAAATTAAGTTTATTAACTTTGAAAATCAGTAGTAGAATTTATCTAACCAAGCCTAAAGTCCCCGAGAGTCGACCCAAAATCAGCCAATTTCGGATTGTGCCGACTTGCGTCTCCCGGTACACGAATACTAAAACTAGCATAACTTTTGACTCGTAATGAGTTAGAAGGTCTATCTTATACCGAAACGAGCGTCTTGGAAAACTCTACAAAAAAATCAAATAATGTCAGCCTATCTCCAACCTTAAACCCACGAAAAATCTGTTCTAGACCTTGCTGTCCCAAAATACACTTTTAGAAATCATGTCAAATAAATTTTCCAACCAAAACCACTCATTCCTATACCTATAGAATCACTCTACTATCATACCAATCAACCAAACACTTCAAAAAACACTTGTATGATAAGTTTAACAAAACTCAAAGATCAAAAATTAAACTTTTTAACATAAAAACACGACGATCCTTACATAATCAACACATGCAAGATGATCAAAACATCACCAACCATAAAATCATAAAGTTTTTGAAATCTTGATGCATGTGGGTGATTTTGGTATCAATAGAATCACAAGATAATTTTAGGAATGGGTCTAATTTTTGTTTTGATTATATCATATAAAATTTGATGTTTGAAGGGTGTTTAGGGTGGAGGTGTGGGCATATATGAGAGAAAAGAGAGAGATGTAGTTTAATTTTTATGTAAATTTGTATGTGTGTTTTTGAGTGGAAGATTTTAGTTTTTATATGGTGTAAAGTTAGGGCCAAATTTGTCAAGTTTTGAAACTTGTGGACTTAAAAATAATTTATAGTTTAAAAGGGTAGAAAATGACTATTAGTAAATCTTGAAATTATTTACGGGGCTCGGGTTTCGTAAAATACTTTTCAAAAGTTAAGATGCATCATAAATATGATTATATGATTTCCCGACACGACTTAATTCGTAATTATAACGAAATCGTCAAAAATATTAATTATCGAAATAATCGATAATAAAATGTAAAATTTTGGGCATCCGTCGGTATCGCGATCACTAGGAATTCTCGTTGTATATTATTTTTGAATAAACTCGTTGTAAAACGCACGCGGGTGATTTTAAATCAAAAACTTTGATTTAAATAAATATGGAAAAATAAAATAAAATTTATAATTCCAGATAAAATATTTATCAATGATCAGAAAATAGTTGAAAAGTATAATTTATTAAAATATCAAGATCTCAGGATTAACATATAAGAATACAGGAAAACGTAATACGTTAGAAAATTCAAGAAGCACGAATAAAAGAATAACATAATGCTGGGAAAATTACGGGTTCTTATAGTCTTCCCCCCTAATGGAACTCTGGTCCCTGTTCTCTTGGAAATAGTAGAAGATACAACAAGAGGAGGTACAAAGTGTAGAACAAATTCATTGCTTCCCAGGTAATTTCTACACCACAACATACCTTCACAATTTGAATTTACTACGCTTCAGTTTCTTAGTTCCTTTTCGAATAAATTTTCAAACTCGGATTAGAATAATGACCTTTCGGTACGGGCAAATATCAGAAGAAATAAACACAAGAATTGTTTAAACAGACAAAGTGTGCTAAAATGAACCAAGATTGTTAATCAACAAGGAGTCGCAGCGCAACTGTAAAACATGACAATCTTAAAACGTATGAATCTATTTACAAGAGAAATAGAAGGGAAAAATGAATTACATATGATCATTTAAAATACAAGTTGTCACAATCAGTTGTCTAGGATTTTGGTATAACTTTAAAACTCAGTTTAAATATTTTCTTGATTAAAAATTTTACAAGGTGTAGTGATTAAAAATCAAACTATCTATATTTAGTGTGTAAGCTGTTGCTATATATTTTTCTTGATCAGGATTTTCAAACCAAAGCAGAACAATTCAAAGTAGTTATCTCGATCACCTTAAGAGCTTTTGGGTGACTGTATGAAGTTATTGTTAAAATTTAGGTTTAACGTTACCATTAGGGAAAATCAAGTTTCCAAATTATTTAGGATCATTGTTAGAAATTATAAATTAATTTATTAATTTTATTAGGTTGACAGTAAAGTATGGTAAAATCAATTACTTTAAAGGATACAGCTTGACATATTCTGGTTTTCAAAAGGTGACAAGACATCAACGGATATGAGACATATAAAGGTCAATAATTTCTATGCGAGCAATAACACAAGGGAATAAAGCAAAAGTCGTATCAATCTTTAATAAAAGCGATAGATTAGACGCGTCGATGATAAAAATAATAAGAAACAAAGGATTATAGCAAGTCATCACTTCTTGAGTGCAGTTGGTGTCACCAACACCGATTTATTGAAATCTCGATGGTCGATACACGATCAAAAGAGAAAAGCCACACAATAAATTTTCGAATCACAGAAAATTCTTAAGAAGTCACTTGAGAGTAAATCCAGTAAGATGAAAAACATTAGCAATGAGAGGCAAAATCAATACGTGGTTCACACGAATGAATTTCAAGACGAGGAAGTCTAACACACATAATGACGGATACACGAAATCATTGGTCACTTCCAGTCATAACTCACTATTCGCGTCCAGAGATGTTTCGAAGGTCTACCAAAAGAGATGGAGAAGGTCGATCGATGTAGAAGCATAACAACGTTGAAACTTTCAAGTCTAGTATCAATGTTAATAATTTAGGCAAATGGTAACGAAAATTGTATCATGAGGATGATGAGATAACAAGTAAAGCAATGATCGTTGAGTTAGGAAATCTGTGCTTGAGGCATGTACTTTGTTCAAGAAAAGATATGGGTTCATATGTGTAAGTCGCGAATTGTTGTTACTCGCATAAGATGTAAAAGTTTTTAAAATTTTCATTTTATCAAACTTTTTAAGGAACATAATTAAAAAGTTGATTCTTGGTTAAATATTTAAGGTGACTACTATTCGACCTTGCATGGCTCCTTCTAAATTAAGCATAGGTGATCAGGCCATGCATAATATAGGACTAGCAATGCGGTGCTCAGCTTCATCAAATCAGTATTACATATCATATGATTTAAAATATGTATATAATGTCATTTGTAAAAACAAGAATCAAAATAATTTGTAAAACTCTTCGCCACTAAGTTACTAGCTAGATATTTAATTCAATAATTGGTATTGTTACAAGGGTTCTTCATAAGACCCAGGTAGAACAATTTGTGAAAATACATTGTAAAATTAATATAAATTAATTTTATAAGATAACCTTCAAGTATTTAATAATGCCCAAGTGGAACATTTTGTAAAATATTTCGCAAACAATATCAGTTAAATTCATGTGGTGACATGATGATAGCTTACAAAATAGCAAGTGGGTTATAGGAGGGTAAAAAATAGTAGTTCAAGAAAATCAATGAAATGGTTACAAGGTGATAAAGTTTCAAAAGGTTTAGCCGGAATCGTCATGAGACACGTATCGCGATGATAACGAATGAGGCGAAAGCAAGATTCTTCAAATCTCGGCCCAAATCAGTGGTACGATAGAAGCATAGAAAGAAAAATATAATGACAAAAAAGTCATAAATAAAAGAAAGGAATAAGGAATCCGTATGTGCTCACATTGTAATTTATTTGACATAAATATACTTTTAAAGTAAGCATTAGTTAACAAATAGTACAATCACTCCGAAAAGTTCCAATTTTTAAACGTTATCATTTGTTAAAGTTTTGCGAGCTCAAATGAACGTAAAAATGCTTCAATCTATATTTTTATATTCTATCAGTTTTGACCTTTGGGTTTGACCCGACCAATTGACTCGCTAAATAAGACTCGAAGTCTAATGCAATTCGGTGTAAAACGATGTTTTGAACAACTTTCTAGTTTTACTCGAGACTTGAAACGGATAAAAAATGGACGAAAACGCACTTGCATTAAATCTGTTAACAAAATGATATTTTAGAATTATTCAGAAATAACTTCTTAGATTTTACAATCTAAAATGAGCGTAACTTGCTCGATTTCAATGTTCACTTGGTAAAATATTATGTCCTAAACGAACATCTCAACAGGTAAAAATATATTTTTATGTCTAAGGTTATAAAAATATTTTCTAGACACTGTTAAATTTCCTGTAAAGTTTCTATACAAAGTATATTTTTCGACATAGTTTAAAATTAAATCCAAATTTCATAATAACCCAGAATTAATGTACACACAAGACTTGTGGATTCCATAAAGACGAAAGAGAATAGACTGTATAATTAATCATGTAAAGAAAACACAGTATAGAAATGGTTCAAGAATGCCAACGATAATCTGAAAGATAAAAAACAACGCATGACATCCGTTTCTTCGATTGCAAGATGCAATGCCGGATAGTCTCTGGGTGGCATGATTTTCCAAAATCACAAGACATACTTGTTAATGCATAAGCAATGCCTAAAAACATTGTTAGTATTAATTAATCTTTCTTAGTTTTGATCACGACAAATTACAAAGACATTTATTGTCAAACACAATCATAAAACGAATTATCTAACAAACACTGTCATCAAGGTAATAATCAATACACTAACATATCTTAATCATGCTTAGTGATCATAAAAGTGATTAGCCTTAAAACTCACTTTTGTCAAACATTACAAAAGATTTTTAATAAAATTTATTTTAAAAAAAATGTTTTATTAAAATGAAAATGCAAATTTGAATATGGCATATTCCATATGCCATAAGAATATCATTTGAAGGTTTAAACAGCCTCAGATATTTCAAATTCACTAAAAGACAAAAAGGAGCGGAGTCTACGCCAACGGTACCTTAGCACCTATGGCGGTTGCTTATCGATAAGGAACCGCGGGTGCCAATAAGAAATCGCGGGCAGATATAGCCGGTGGATGTTTTGTCCTATAAATAGTGAATCAAATCTGCATTCTCATTAACCCTTTTTGGACATCTTCTTCAGTCTTCTTTCTCCTTTCTAATCCTAGTCATTTGTAAATGATTACTTAATGTGTTAAGTATGTTTACTCATGATTATCCTCTTGATCTCCTTCTTTACCTTGTCCAAAGAGAAGATCACTCACACACTTATGATGTGATTAAAGATGTAGCATTGATGAAGATCACCTTCTCCTAAAGATCTAGTCATGTTCATCATTTGTTTATTTGTGTCTTGTGTAGATCCAATGTATTTGTGAATACTTGGACTAGTTGTGTTCATCCAAGTTATTTATGAATACTTGGATTAGAGTTGTTTACATCCATTGCACATGTGTGTGCTTGGATTTATGTTGTGTAGATCCAAGCTACATGTGTGTACTTGGATATGATTAGTTGAGTTGTAACTAGTTGTGTTAGTTCTCACTAAACAATAAATTGATGTGGTTGTGTCTTGTGAGTTCTCACTAAACTATAAAGTGATATGTAGTTGTGTTGTGTGAAGTTCTCACTTAGTTTCAAAGTGAAGAATCGTGAAGATTGGTTCTAGCTTTGGATTAGAACTAGACATCTAGCCTTGTGTCGGAAAATGGTGAAGTAGGCAACGTTGTGAAGATTGGTTCTACCTTTAGATTAGAACTCGACATCTAGCCTTGTGTCGTAAAAGAGTGAAGTGGGCGACGTTGTGTAGATTGGTCCTAGCTAAGATTAGGTCTCGACATTTAGATTAGTGTCGGAAAATAATGTAAGCGACGTTGTAAGGTTTTCTCCGCCAAGAAGGGAGCTTGTGGATATAGTGGAAATCTCGAGTAAGGTGTAGTCGAGGAGTGGAGTAGGAACGAGGATAGAGCCTCGTTGCCGAACCACTATAAATCTTGGTGTCTTCCTAATAGGTCGTTTCTTTCCTTATTGTTTACTCACATTCATTATCACTACACTTATTATACATTGTTAATGCATTAGAATTGAACCTAATCATTATGCAACTAGCTTTGAAGTAAAAGATAGTTTTGTGCACTCACCTAATTGAAAGGAATTTTAATTAGGAGATAAACCGATGAGAAACTATTCAACCCCCCTTCTAGTTTCTACAATTGGTATCAGAGCGATGGTGACACAAGATCTTTGAAGTATATTGTACTTTAAAAGTTGGATCGATCCATTGTCTCCTCAAAATAGAAGGTTAAGTTGTACTAAAGTTTTTCTTTGTTCAAAACTAGTTTTTATTGAAAATAATCCTTTTAAAATGTTAATATTACATATTACTTAAATTAGTAGCATTATTGCATTTTAAATTTACTCTTGAAATGTATATACTAGTTTGCATCTTGTTATGTGTAGGTACTCATGAAGATAAATCATGCAGTTGATTGTGGATTGAGTTACTTACACTTGTAGAAGACTCATCTTTTTTGATTTCTAACATCATTGAATGATGATATCAAGATGGGTAGAAGTGATAATAGTCTTTGAAGACTTAGTAGTCACTATTAGTCATTGTTGGGCTTTGCATCGATTCCTTGAAAGCTTGGAATGCAATTTGTGGCCAAGGTACGCTTTCGTTCTTCCACACGCCCTATTGATCATTCTTTTGATCATTAATTAACTATATGCTTGTTCTTGGCATCCTTTCCTTGACATTTATTTGTGGTTTGTGATTCTTTTCTTTTTCCTCTCAAACCTTCATTGCTTGGATACTTGACTCACTATGGAGATGTAGGGTGAGTTAGTAGAAGCTTAAAGTATCAAGCATGATTTCCATGGTTTGCACCCTTACGGTTAGTAGGCCCTATATCATGTGTAACTTGTGCAATTAAGCTCATCTCTAGGATGATTAGTGAATCCCCTGAGATACCAAACTACTTCATTAAGATGTAGGTGGATTTTACACATTTGGAATTGAAATATTCCAAGGATATTGTTATTGTTAATTCTAGCAATAATTATCCGATCATGTGGGAGAGAAAGTGAATCTATACTTTGCTCATATTTTGTGATAGAATAAGACTACTCTTAAAAATGATCTTATTCTATGCATCAAAATTTCTTGGTTTAATTCATTACCAAAGCCGTTTAGACTACCGCCAGAAAGGCACGTCTTAAACCACTATATATGACACAAGCTCTTCACATCATCAATTTGAAGAATGTCATTTGTCCTTTGAGCAATGTCCTTGGTCTTGATTCACTTCTCTTGACTCCTCTCCCTTTGCCTTTTCGCTACGAGTAGTCGTTCGTTCGTTTCGGTCTTTTCCTATCTCGATTCAACTCGTAATCCTTCAACAAGGCATTATTATCTAGTGTTGTGGTGGTCCAATGATATCCTAAAAGGTTTAAGATATATTTTTAAGTATTTTAAAGATTTTGGTTTCATAAATTCATCGTTTTTCTTTGATAAAAACCTGCCTCTGTAGGCGGTTCTTTATCTCGGTGGCTCAAAGATGCGGTTCCTTATCGATAAGGAACCGCGGGCAGTAGCTTTTGTCAGAGCGCCAGTTTTATTAAAAAAATACCCTTTTCAAACTAGTCTTTCTCTCTCCTTCACAAAAAAATGTTTTTCTCCTCTTTTCCACCATTGTTGAAGCTTCAAAAACCTTCAATCACTCAAATTAATTAATTCATATTCGTGGGTTTCACTCATCCATCATCCAAGATCAATTAATTGTAAGTTATTTCTTTTAGTTTCATCTAATTTTTTCTAGGGTTCATACATTCATAATTGAGGATTTTTAAAATTGACATTGAATTAGAACCTTACTAGGAATGAGAGTTGACATAGTATTGTTACTATGATTCCTTAGTTTCATATTCATAGAGATTTCACTAAAACCCATTTGTAGAACAAATCCGAATTTTGACTAAATATTTTGGTTGATTGATGGAATTGATATAAACCCATGAACAAGTTGGTAATGGCATTGTTAAATGCTTACCTAAAAACCTTGTTTTAAAAAAAACCAATGTTCTAGTTCATTGTTGATTTTACGTAGTTCATATGTTTTAATCAATGGTGAAATGGTTACATTGTGAATATGAGAATGACAAGGATTAATCCTTTGTTTGTCAAGTTATTGATGAAACACATTCTCATCTTTTGAAATTTTGACTTTTAATTTTTTATATGAGTGATTGGAGAAATATCTTTGTTTGTTGTATTTAGGTACTAATGATGCCTTCTGAATATCAAAGAGATCATCAATACACTAGACGATATATGCCAAACTTTTCTCAAATTGTTGCTTCTATCCAACTCCAAAACTCCTATTCGTCTCTCTCAAAACGTTGTTTCCATGAAGGTAGAACTGTTAATGAAGAAATTACGGGTTATGACTATATCAAATCTAGGTTTGAACCTACAGGGTTTAATTGTTTGCTTTACATAGATGAAGTGATATATCCCATATTTCTTTTAGAATTCTTTAGCACCTATTCTTTCTTTGAATGTAATGGTAGAATATTCGTTAGATTCATATTGAACGATCAAGTCATTCAATACTCCCTTGAAACTTTTGGTCAAATTCTTGGTGTGCAATTTGAGGGTACTTGTCATTTCACGGACAAATGGAGATTTGGTGCTCTCTATGAATCCAACGATAAACCTCCAAATGACAACTATGAAGTTGATCTCGAGTTTATCCTTGAAATCATTTCCAAAGAGCGTGATGGAAACGTTGTGAGAAGCCTTCATTCTAATAAACGACTTGTAAATCGTTATGAGGTTCTCTCAAGCGACCTTAAGGATTTTATGGTTCGTTGGGCCTAGATCCTTAGGGAGAATGTATTTTGTCTTGGTGGGAACCGGGATCACATTCCGGCATGTATGGTGCGTATGCAATTTTGCATCTTTACCGAAACCAAGTACAATTTGGCATACTATATCGCTCGACGAATTAATTATGCTCTTTCCAAACCCAAAACAAATCTACCCTATGCTATGCTTCTTACTCGCCTCTTTAAGATGGTTGTTCATGATTTCCCCTTCCTTGACTTCTCTCGCTTTCAACCGGTTCAATGGGTGATGTTACCTATTCAAGAGGTATATGAAAGAAAGCCTAAAAGTGATAAAGGTTCGAGAAAACATAATCAACAAGAGTCCGATGAAGAGGAATTTGATATGTTACCAAGTAATGGTGGTGACATAGGTACTAGTGCTCATGTCGGCTCTTCAAGTAACTCTCGTCAATCGACAAACTCATTCGTGGATGGACTTGAAGACTTAGCTCCTCCTCCTCACCATTCCACTAGTGAAGTACCGGAAGACCTCAACATGGAGTGTCTCTACCGTGAAAATCTTAGGACTCGAGGTGAGTTGTTCGAACATCGAGTGGAGTCAAGAAAGGGATTTAAATACTTGGGGAATTTGATCAAGGGATTTGGCAAGAAAAGAAGATAAAGACTTTGATTTGATTCAAGGAGAACATGTTGTTGAACATGCTATGTGTTGAACATTTGGTTTCTTTTCTTTTATGTTTGTGTATTAACTATTACTACTTGTTTGGATTGCTAACTATTTTAATCGTTAATTAACTATGTAGTCGTTCGTCCGATTTACATAGCTTTGTGCTTATTATGTGCTTGTTAGCTGATGTGATGTGGAATGTATATTAATTAGATACGTTATAGGGTAAACTTAGAAAATTACCTTTAGGAAAAGTGATAGACTAAAATTCACCAAAGACGGATTCAATTAACCACGATGATGAACCAAGTTCGTTGTACACGAAGATCGAGTGAATTTGAGACGTTTTGTTTTGATTTGGACAATTGATTTGAATTGTTATCGGTTTTTAAACTAAAATTACTCCTATAATATTTAAACTAATTTAATCCTAAAGTGCATGAATCATTCCCCATTATAATCTTACTACTTTATAAAAGGTTTATGCCTTTTTCTAATTATAGAAGTCTTAAAACTTTCAGCCTAAAACATTTCTAAAAAAAGAAGTCAGCAATTGAGTCAATATTTTTAGTCAAACTGGCAAAATGTATGTTACATAACATTCACTACCGGCATTATAATTTTTATATAAATGAAAAGTAACAGTCATTGACAATTTACTACCTGCATCACAATTTTTATGAATGAAAAGTAACAGTCATTGACCATTTACTATCTGCATTATAATTTTTATGAATGAAAAGTAACCGTCTTGCATACTTTAAACATGGAAAAAAAGTAACAGCCTTTGAAATAATATATATACTGTAACTTTGTTCAAAACGATATACAACAAACAACACACAACTTTCTTAGCCCTTCCACACCCAAAACTTTTACCACTTTCGTCGCTGTCTCCATCAACCGCAAACATCACATGTCTCATGTGTTTTGATCGTAGATTTTGGCGATAGATCTGTTCGTAAGGTTCATGTGTTTAACCATAAACCAATTAAGGTGCTTTGTATTTGTTTTCGTCTAAAAATGAGAGGCCAATGAAGTGAGCATCATATATCTTTTGTATTTTGATATCCGAAAATGTATGATATTGGAAAAGATAAGTAGGTGAACCAACAAAATAGCCGTCTGTTTAATTTTATGTGGGTCACATAAATAATAGAGATTTGCAAAGTTTTGTTCTTGTTTTAAGGTTTGTTTGTTTTTTATTTAAATATGTAGATGTGATCAGGGTTAAACACGAATAATAAATAGGCTTTATGTGCTTTTGGCTTTGGTTTTGTGTAATTTATAATATGGATTCGTATCTTTTAGTTTGGGCTATTAATAATTGCAAACAACGGTTTTTCGAGGAAAAAAAAATTATAACGCTACAAATACAGTTTGTTTAAATAAATACTTACCGCTAAAAAGTGTTACCGGAAAATATATGTTCACCACAAAATTAGTTATCAAGTACCCGTCGCCGCATTGCGCGGGTACTCGGCTAGTTAATCTAAAAACAATTACTTAAAATTAAAATCAATGAAAACTATGTATTTTAAAATCTGACAGCCTTATTAATTGACTATATTAATTACCTATTCCATTACTAAACCAAAACAGAAAGGTAGTCAAGCTGGTTAACACGTTTGACCTTCACCCTTGAGGTCAAGGGATCGAATCCCATGAGGGACACATTTTGGATGATTATTTTTTTGGACAGAAAACTTTATAAATGTCACAGGAGTGACTATGCGAGAAGCTTAATTTGTGGTAACTGATAAGTTTATCAGTTTGAAACCATCAGATTAATGAATCTGATGGCCTTAGTTTAACAGAACAAGTAATCTAGTAAATCTAAAACAAATACAACAAGATCAGAACAAGGTGCAGGTCAACAACAATCAAATGCAGAATCTAACCACATCAAAATTCAAGCAATCAAAACTAAAGCAAATAAAACAAATAACAGCAATATCAGCAAGCAACATAAATATCAGTAAATCAAAATGATAAAAACCCAAATCACCAATCACAGTTATGAACAAAATATTCCCAAACCCAAGCAAAGTGGAATAAGTAACTCAAGCAAGATATAGATTAATCAGCACAAATATATAGATCAAACTAAAGCTAATTCAATTCAAAATCAGTTATAAAAACAAACTGATAAGGTTTAAGTAAATCATATAACAACTCCAAAAGCATATTCATCACTTTAGAAATCAGTGAAAGACCATTCTAAACAGATATAAAAAATGATGTGAACACTTAGATTTGAAACTCAAATCTAGCAGACCTAAATACCAAACCTATAATAATTAATTGACTCTAAATCAGTTTACCCAACAACTTAACAAATAAAACCATTACCAAACACTTGACTGATGACTAAAACTTGCAGATTATAGCAGCTTAAACTAAAACAGATTCAACTATCTTTCAACACATTCGTATAATTATTCAATCAAATTTGTCTGAATAGTTAACCAATATCCAAACAAAGCATATACTCAAAACAAAAGGCAAATCATCAGATTTACTGAAACATATAAATAACAAGAGATAAAACTTGATGAAGAAATCCTTTGAGTAGAAGCTACAACGTTGAGCTGGCTTTTGAACCTAATCTGATACCACCATCATAACATCTAACCCCATTCGAACCATTCTTAAACCATCATCAACGAATCGAACCACTCTCGAACCAAGAGTCCATGAACCAACAACTTATTATTTTTAAAAGCTTTTCCAGTAGGGAAAAACTTGTTCCAAACATACCTTAATTAATCTATTAAGCTATTGAAAAGCTTAACAGAATAATATTTCGTATAATATCAATATAGAAATAATAAGAATAAATGTAAGACAATTTAACAGTAAATAAACAACAATAGATTGAAATCAAATTAATTTTTTATTAATATCATAAAATTGTTACAAAACTGAAGAAATTAAATTACATTCATTCTACTCCTAAATTGGCATTATAACAATAAAGTAAAAAAAGGAATACCAAATTATAGGAAATAGGGGGGTTTTTATAGCCAACACCCAAGGCTCTTGGTGGAAGGTTGTTGAGGAGCATCTTCAATTTCAGCCTTCGATTTCTTCTCTTTCTTCTTTCTTTTTGATCTTACGGTGGAGATATGCACACTAGCACACGGATCGCCAGCTTGGCAACCGAGTGTGCTAGTTTTGTTTCTTCAATGCTGAGATGGCCTATTTTAATTGGTGGATTGGGGAATGATGCGTTGTTTCACCCAATCAGGGAAGAGAAGGGGAGCCACGTCACCCAACTTGCACCCATCTTCAATCTCCTATTAACTTGGGGATTTATTTGCCACTCGTGTGCATCATACGTGCCTCACAAAAGCCCCAAACGTTATTATATTTTTTGTGTGACTTAGGGTCTGGTAACAGTAAATTTACATGTGAGGGTGAAAGGTAAGAGATGGAGTCACTTTGGTTATATCGAAAAGGATGAGTGGGTGAATGTTGTGTGTGTGAGTTTATCAAACGTGTGAATGGGTATTAAATGTGTTTTGGCTGAGTAAAAAAATTTCGTTACAACTTTTGGCAATGAAATGGGCTTGAAGCCCAATCATAAACACTCCATCCATTTATTTATTCTAGTTTTGGGCCTAATGGGCTTTTGGTAAACAAAAGGTAGATACTTTGAACTCCTTATTGGGCTTTTGGTCCCAATACCCAAATGTGGGACCCACAAGTCCAATTAACTTCATAAAAGATTAAATCCGCTAAAATCGAGCTTGTATTTGGCTTTGACGATCTTTTCTTCAAACTCATGCCGCTTTTGCCGGTTTTTGTGATCATCGGTACCTACACACATGAAATGACAAAAAACATATACAAGGCATTTTTTATTTATAATATGCATTTATTCATTGTTTTTAGATACAATTGATATGAGTAATATCAATCTCCCCCTTGCTAAGCAATTGCCCGCAATGATAAAATAAAACACTAACTATCCTTTTATTCAACTTTTTGACTTTATTTTGCAAAGACATAATGTATTGCTTTCATTATTTAAAAATAACTTTTAGGATCATAAAACTCAAATAGATTCATCGTCCTCGACTTTTCACTTTTCCATGCCTAGTGTAAAAACAAGATCATTGTCAATCATAAGCCCCAAAATTAAAACAACTCATACAAGTAATTTATGTTAAACTCAATCTCCTATTATTCCTAATTGTATCTCTAGGTTTTATTTGTCATTCACTCAAAGGCTCATTTGACTTATTTCATATTTATTATTTTAAACATGAAGGCAAAAACGGTGTAAACTCAACACTCAAAACCTAACCTCGACTTCAACAACCGATGTCACTAAAGAAAGCCCACATCAAGGATAACTTAACACGGTTTGAGGGATAAATCCCCGGACCCGAAAGTTGGCTAATAGGACTACTTAAAAGCAACAATTACACCTCCAAAGTCAATTATGACCTTATTAATGGAGTTAGCAACAACTACATCATATCACCTTGTGGCTCTTTAAGATGTAATTGTGCTCCTTATTTAAAATCCACACCCGAAGGCTCCTTGGACAAAAATAAGGGAATTGACATTCACCATCCCACCTTATGGCTCATGATGATGAAGCAATTTTTATTAAACACGACCCCTTGCCATACACCCTAAGGCTCAAATAACAAGGTTAGTGCTACATGACTCCCACCCGAAGGCTCATGGAGAACATGTTTTTATTTATTCTTCTTATTATGATGATATTTATAGTAAGCCAAATTTCCGCAATCCCATGATCAAAAGTCCATGGCGCTGACACCCTTAATGTGTTCTCACTTTAATTACAAGGGAAGAAAAAGAAAGAGTTACGAGTTAAGATATCAAACCTAGACCGCTAAAAACTTCATTTATTAAGCAATTATTTTTCAAGTGTGGAAAATAAACACGAGGAGATTAAATCAAACACAAAAATACTTATACAAAGAAGGATTAACTTTAGTAACTTATGATTAAACTCTATCATCTCTTGGTCTCCATATTGTAAAATTTCAAAAATGTGAAATCAATGGATACTTAGCCTATTAAATCAAAGTTTTGGGTTTTCAAGTCATCTATAGGATCTTGCATCTTCTTAAACTTTTTCAAGTTTTAAAATTTTCGTTTTAAAGTTCCCTTCATAAATGAATTTCTAGGATCAATTATAGGAACTTGCGAAAAGTTCTTGTTCTTAACCCGTATGAGTTAAGACTTTCGCGTTTTAAAGTTTCCTATATAAAAGCCTAGCAAAACTTAATTCAAATACGTTAAGGAAAAGCTAAGGTAAAAACCGAGTCGAGTCAAAAACTATTTTTATTTTCACCAACGGAAAGCCTACATTTGTGTCAAAAGCACTTATTTTCTTTATTAAAACTTAAAAAATAAAACTAAAAATTTAAAATTTTATGAAAAACGAGAAAAACGATTACGTTTAGACACGACAAAAGCAATTGCATGCGATTATATCGATTGACTCCCCCATGCTAAAACCAAACATTTTCCTCAATGTTTCTTAGCTCAAGATAACACCCCCTTGCTAAAACACGAAGAGTCTAATGCTAAATCCTAACATGGAAAGAGCACGCAAATCTATAAGCCGTTTATTAATTATGCCTCAAGATAAAACGTTAGTCGATAAAAATCAAAGGATAGAGATTGTGCCCCCTTTTCAAATCAAAGAATGGAAGATCAAGTGGACCGACAAAAACCGAACACGAGAGTATTCAATGATTAGGGTCATACCTAAGATTCATAACACAACAAAACACGAACACGAGCTTGAAAGATCAAGCCTTATTAGTTGTTAGAAATTAGATAGAAGATAGAATGTATGGGACTCCCCCACAAGGCATCTCGTTTTTGTTAACCGAGTCATGAGCTCGACTCGATCCCCGGATTCATTGGTCCTTAGGGAAAGTTTGAAGATCCGGAACAACCTCCATAGGTATGTCCCCTCCAAAGTAGTGTTTCACACAATGACCATTCACCTTAATGTTAGGCCCGTCTTTTTGAGCAAGCTCAACGGTGCCATAAGGGAAAACTTGTGAAATGGTGAATGGTCCGGACCAACGGGATTTAAGCTTGCCCAAGAAAATTTTAAGTCTAGAGTTGAATAAGAGGACTTGATCACCAACATTGAAAATGCGGTTTTTGATCTTAGAGTCATGAATCCTCTTAGTCTTCTCTTTATAGATCAAAGAATTTTCATAAGCTTGATCCCTTAATTCACTTAGTTCATTCAATTGAACCTTGCGATGATCACCCGCGGTCCTCAAATCAAAGTTACAATGCTTAAGAGCCCAATCCGCCTTATGTTCGAGTTCAATTGGCAAGTGGCATGCTTTTCCGTAGACCAACCTAAATGGTGTACAACCAATTGGCGTCTTGTAAGCCGTAGGGAAAGCCCACAATGCATCATCCAATTTATCCGACCATGAAGTGCGATTTTCTCCAATAGAACGCTCCAAAATCCTCTTAAGAGCTCGGTTTGAAACCTCCACTTGACCACTCGTTTGAGGGTGATAAGCCGTCGAAAGTCGATGAGTGACACCATATTTCTTTAGAACTTTTTCAAATTGTTCATTACAAAAATGGGTCCCACGATCACTTATTATAGCCCGCGGAGTTCCAAACCTAGCGAAGAGTTGTTTCAAAAATTTCACCACAACTCGAGCATCATTCGTGGGAAAAGCCTTAGCTTCAACCCATTTAGACAAATAGTCCACAACTACGAGAATATACTTGTTTCCTTTCGATGATGGAAATGGCCCCATAAAATCGATCCCCCACATGTCAAAGATTTCACAAACTTGGATAATGTTTTGAGGTATTTCATCCCTTTGTAAGTTCTTTCCTTGACGTTGAAAAGCATCACAAGTCTTGATCAAGTCTTGGGCATCACGATATATGGAAGGTCAAAAGAAGCCGACATCAAAGGCTTTTTTCACGGTGGCGTTGGCACCATGATGTCCCCGGGTGGGTCCCTCATGACAAGATTTAAGAATATCTTGAGCTTCCTTACCAAACACGCACCTACGAATCACTTGATCCGCGCACATACGAAACGAATAGGGGTCGTCCCAAAAGTAATAGGATATTTCCTTGAAAAACTTTCGTTTTTGTTGGGACGACATACCCTTGATCACAAATTTCCCCGCATGGTAATTTGCAATGTCCGCAAACCATGGGGTACTATCATCACCACGAAAAGCAATCATACGAAGCGTCTCGAGAGGAAATGTTTCATTGATTTCCTTATTCTCTCGATCGCTTTGGTGAGGATTCTCAAGTCGAGATAGATGACCGGCCGCGAGATTCTCGGATCCTTTTTTGTCTAGAATTTTGTAATTAAATTCTTGATGGAGGAGAATCCACCAGAGCAACCACGGCTTAGCATCTTGTTTATTAAAAAGATATTTGATAGCCGAGTGGTCCGTATACACTATGGTTTGAGACAAGACGAGATATGGTCTAAACTTTTCAAAAGCATACACAACGGCAAGTAACTCCTTTTCCGTTGTAGTGTACTTTGTTTGAGCATCTGTCATAGTCTTACTTCCATAGTGTATAGGCAAGAAATGTTTTGACTTACGTTGCCCCAAAACCGCACCTACCACGTAATCACTAGCATCACACATAATTTCAAAAGGTAGGTTCCAATCCGGAGCAACTAAAATTGGTGATTTGGTTAATTTCTTTTTAAGCATCTCAAAGGCTTGAATACACTCATCCGAAAAGAGGAATGGAGTCTCTTTCTCCAAAAGATGGATCATAGGCCGAGCTATCTTAGAGAAGTCTTAGATAAAACGTCTATAGAAGCCGGCATGGCCGAGAAAACTCCTAACCCCCTTAACGGTGGTGGGTGGAGGTAATTTGGCAATCACGTCGATTTTAGCCCTATCAACCTCAATACCGGCCTTAGAGATCTTATGTCCTAACACAATTCCCTCTTTGCACATGAAGTGACATTTTTCATAATTAAGCACAAGATTCGTTTCCTCACAACGTTGCAACATTCTTTCCAAGTTAGAGAGACATGAAGTGAAAGACTCCCCAAAATCCGAGAAATCATCCATGAAGACTTCCATGGTTTTTTCGATCATATCAAGGAAAATGGCCATCATACACCTTTGGAATGTCCCCGGAGCATTGCATATTCCAAAAGGCATTCGGCGATAAGCAAATGTTCTATAAGGACAAGTGAATGTGGTCTTTTCTTGATCACGAGGGTCAATGTGGATTTGGAAATAGCCGGAAAATCCATCCAAAAAGCAATAGAATTCATTTCCCGCTAGTCTCTCTAACATTTGATCCATAAAAGGTAATAGAAAATGATCCTTCCTAGTGGCATCATTAAGCTTCCTATAGTCGATACAAACACGCCAACCGGTCACAAGTCTAGTAGGAATCAATTCATTATCCTCATTAGTAACAACCGTCATTCTTCCTTTCTTTGGAATACAATGCACGGGACTAACCCATGGACTATCCGAGATAGGGTAGATCATTCCGGCGTCTAGAAGTTTAGTAACTTCCTTTTTTATCACCTCATAAATCTTTGGATTGACCCTTCTTTGATTTTGGATAGCGGGTTTATAATCTTCCTCCATTAGAATTTTATGAGTACAAAATTTTGGATCTATACCCTTAATGTCAGAGATTTTCCATGCAATGGCCCGTTTATGTTTCTTAAGCACTTTAATAAGTTCATCATTTTCATGTTCCTTTAATACCTTAGCAATAATCACCGGTAATTTATCCGTTCCTTCAAGAAAAGCATACTCCAAATGAGTGGGAAGTTCCTTAAGTTCTAATTCGGGTGCTTCCTCAATAGATGTTTTCACTTTAGTTTCATTTTCATTCACAACTTTTAATTACATAGGTGGTGATTCAAAAGGATCCATATTCAACAACTTTTCAATCAACGCAATATCTCCCTCGAGATCAAAATTCTCACTATCAAACTCACTAGGATCGAATGGTTTGCTAAGGTAATCATCAATTTCCTTATCGATTTTTGAATGACCATTATCCTTGAGCTCTTCTAGAACGAAGTCCCCTCCCTCAAAGTGGAGGTTTAGCCAAAGAGATAATCGGATTCGATGAAGTGGGATTGCCACTTTTGGAAATATCCGAAAAACCAAGCATATCTTGCGAAACTTCTTCACTAACAACATCAATCACATCGATTTTATTGATTGATTCATCGTCGTTCTCGGAAGAAGGTCTCGAGATATTACCAACATAAAGTTTAATACTTTCATCATCAAAACGTAAAGTCAATTTCCCCGCTCTCATGTCAACTATAGAACTAGCCGTATTTAAAAACGGTCTTCCCAAAATAAGAGGCACACGAGAATTTTCAGGATAATCACAAATTACAAAATCGACTGGGAAGATGAGCTTTCCTACTTTGACTAACACGTCCTCGGCTATACCTTTTGGAAAGGCGGTCGATCGATCCACTAGCTCAAGAGTCATCTTAGTAGATGTAAGCTCGGGAAGTGATATCCTTTTCCACACGGAAAGAGGCATCAAATTATTGCTAGCGCCAAGATCGGCTAATGCTAAGCATTCTTCCATATTAGGGAAATCACATGGTATCAAAAATTGACCGGGGTCTCCAAGCTTTTTGGGAAACTTTTTAGAGAGAACCGCGGAACAACTTTCATTTAAAGATGTAGATATTTCAACCAATTTCTTTTTATCGTTCATCATCCTTTTCATTGTTGAAGCAAACTTAGGCATGTTAAGCAATGCATCCGCGAGACTAAGATTAATATATATTTTCTTAAACACCTCAAGAAACGTAGACATTTGAGTATTGGTCTTTTCACGGAGCTTCTCTTTGTTAAGTCTCGAAGGGTAGGGTAGTGTGGGTTTAGTCTTCGGAAGCTCGGGTTCCGGAATAGGCAATTGGTCTACCTTTGGTGGAATAGGAATTTCCTTTTCTTTAACCACCTCGGGTTCTTGCTCCACTTCCCTCACCGGAGAGGTACTCACATGTGGAAGCAAAGGTCCGTCTAAAGCCTTCCCACTACGTGTGGTTATAGCTTTCATCTCACCCTTCGGGTTTGGAATGGTGTTGCTAGGTAAGTCACCCGAAGAAGAGGAGGGTTTGCTCATAAAAGACTCAAACATCGAAAGCAATTTGTTTTGACCTTGTTCCAAACTTTGTTGCATACGGTTTTGACTTTGCTCAAAACGGTTTTGGTTTTGCTCTAATATTTGTTTAAATCTTTGTTGGTTAAGCTCAATCTTGTTATTTTTCCCCTTGATCGTATTTTGAAATTCATTTTTCAAAGTTGCCATTTGTCCTTGAACATTGTTTTGAAAAGCTTTCAAATTTTCCTCATTCGTTTTAATTTAGCTTGACAAATCATTTTGGTTATTGTGAAAACCTTGATTGTTTTGATTAGCATTAAACCCATTTCCTTGATTGAAATTCCCTTGGTTACCACGGTTAAAATTATTCCTATTGTTCCCATTGTTTTACCTATTTTGAACCGGTGGAAAACCCGGTGGAAAACCCGGTGGAGCAACATGATTTTGACGAGGAACTTGACCGTTGGAGCCATAAGTTCCCGTCGTGGCAAAAGCACTAGCTTGATCAAAACCCGTGGTTGAACATGCATAACTCGGATGTGCTCCACCACATGATACACAAAAATTCTCAACCATATTAATCGACCCATGAGGGTTCTTCCTAATCTCATTCAACAATGTAGCAAATCCATTATCAATCTTAGAGTCCAATCTAGCAATCTCGATATTAGATGAATTCACATTGGAAACAACCGGCGTGTTTCGTGAATATTTCACTCTAGACTTATTCTCAATTATACCCTACGCGTCTCTAAGAGTTTTTCTGAAAAGATTACCACCCGCGGCGGCATTTAAAGAGTCTTGTTCAACCATATTAAGTCCATTTGATTTGGTGCAATTACGAGAAACCGTCGTGTGGACATTGTCTTAACAAATCTTTAAACCTTTCACAAGCAACCCCAAACGATTCATGCAATTTTTGTTCAAATCTAGTGATCTTGTTCTTAAAGTGTGTTGTTTTGGATGGTGGAAAGAAGTAATCCATAAACTTAGACACTAAATCATCCCATGTCAAAATCGAACCCGGTGGTTCTTTCTCATACCAAATCTTAGCGTTACCCTCGAGCGAGTACAGAAAAAGCATGAGCTTAATCGCGTCATTCGGCACATCTCTAAACTTGAGAGTCGAGGTAATACGATGAAAATTCCGAATGTGAGAGTGCGGGCTATCGGTCTCGTTGCCACGAAAGTGGTCGGCACGAATGAGCGATAAAAGACCCGTCTTAATCTCAAAATGATCCGCCAAAATAGCCGGCACAATGATTGCTTCCCCATACCCTTCGGTGGGTGCACGGAGCAATTCCTCTATTGTTCGGTTATCGGCCATCTCTACAACAATAGGTGGAAGCTCGGGTTCCACTATTCGTTGTTGACGATATCTATTTCTACGAGGAATATTTTCAAGCCTATTGTAATCAATCAAAAGTCGAGAAGATTGTAATTGCATAAACCAAAGTGACGAGAAATTCAGAGGATTGAAGAAAAGAATTTAGACAAGAAGAAGATTATTTTTGGTATTTTTATTTGGTATTGCTCAATCAAAAATATTGATAAAAACAAGGAATAAGGATAACTACTATGGAAGTAAATTACCCTCGGTCGACTTTGAAACGATAGGTGAAAACCTAACCGTCTCGAGGTTCAATAAGTAAACTACAAAAATAAGATATAATACTACTTGAGATGGCAAACCAATAATCGGCCGTCTCTCTCAATATACGCACAAGCAAGCGGGGAATCGAGGTGGCACAAAGCACTTAAAAACCTTTTTCCTTAGACGGCCTTTTATAGCACGTCGCCTTATACCGACCTTATAGTTTGTATAAATCGAGTTCAAACTTTTTATTAGTATTTATCTATTTTGCTTTTTTTCGTTTTGGGTTCGAATACAATAGCTAGGTGATGAAATCCCAACTAAGGTCTTATTTGAAAGTAGGTAAATTTATTGTTCTACGTAATATAATATAGTAATCACAAAAAAAACACGAAAAACGATACATACTATAGTAATAGAAAAATAACAAAACTTTCCGAGGACAGAAAGGATCTTCAAATCAACGATCAACAAATCTCACAAAGACGAATCATACACAAGATCCCCGGCAGCGGCGCCAAAATTTTTGATGTGATGTGGAATGTATATTAATTAGATACGTTATAGGGTAAACTTAGAAAACTACCTTTAGGAAAAAGTAATAGACTAAAATTCACCAAAGACGGATTCAATTAAACACGATGATGAACCAAGTTCGTTGTACACGAAGATCGAGTGAATTTGAGACGTTTTGTTTTGATTTGGACAATTGATTTGAATTGTTATCGGGTTTTAAACTAAAATTACTCCTATAATATTTAAACTAATTTAATCCTAAAGTGCATGAATCGTTCCCCATTATATTAAACCTAAAAATAATTACTTAAAATTAAAATCAATGAAAACTATGTATTTTAAAATCTGACAGCCTTATTAATTGACTATATTAATTACCTATTCCATTACTAAACCAAAACAGAAAGGTAGTCAAGCTGGTTAACACGTTTGACCTTCACCCTTGAGGTCAAGGGATCTGTTAGAAGTAATTAAAGTGATGGTCATATAATATATCGTTGCGAAGCTCGTGAAAAATGTTATTTAATGATGTCGAGAGTTTTTAGTTATTATTGTTTATGTAACGGGATTTAGTCCCGAACACACAAATGAGGAAGGCCTCCTAAACAATTCTTAATTAGTATAAAAGGCCCCCTAAGCCTCATTTGTGTGTGTGTTCTCCATATTCATAGTTTTTAGAGAGAGAAAGGTGTGTTTGTTTTCTCTCACTAGGAAAACACCAACCTTGTATTTCTTTTCTTCTTCTCATCTTAATCTAATGTTTCTTTTTAGTTTAATCATCATCATGTTATTTATGTTTGATTAGTCGTGTGAATTAGTCCTACAAGTGGTATCATTCGCCAAGGGATTCGTAGTTAGCTTTGGTGTTGATTTGGTGTGGATTTGGTATTGATTTTGTGTTTTTTTGGTATAGGCTGTTGGATTTGATTGGTATTTGTGGCTTTGAGGTGTTGTTATTGGTGTGATCGAAGTGGTTGTTAATTTTGGTGGATTCGAGGTATTGTTTTGGTGGTTTTGTATCATATCTGACGACTCAAACTGTGTCCTCTTATTTTCGGAAAAATCTTCCCAAAAGGGTTTTATATTCCGAAATACTGCCATTTTTCTGAAAAAATTTATCTGAAAAAATCCATTTTTCCGAAAATAGTTCTCTGAAAACCCTTTTTATTCTGAAAAAGTTCATTTCTATGAAAATCCATGTTTTTCCGAAAAAGTCCATTTCTATGAAAATATAATATTTTCCGAAAAAGTCTTTTTCTCTGAAAACATCATTTTTCCGAAAAAGTTCAATTTCTCTGAAAATCCATCTTATTCCGAAAAAGTCTTTTTCTCTGAAAACATCATTTTTTCGAAAAAGTTCAATTTTTCTGAAAATCCATCTTATTCCGAAAAAGTCCATTTCTCTGAAAAAGTTCATTTATCTGAAAATCTCATTTTTCCGAAAAGTTTCATTTTTCTGAAAATCCTTTTTTATTCCGAAACAGTGTTTTTTCTGAAAAACATCTTTATTCCGAAAAAGTGTCTTTTTCTGAAAAGCCCCTTTATTCTGAAGATTGGTAATTTCCCTGAAAAACCCCATTATTCCGAAGATTGGTAATTTCTCTGAAAAACCCCATTATTCCGAATATTGGTTAGTTCTCGGAAAAACCCCTTTATTCTGAAGATTGGTCATTTCTCTGAAAAATCTCATTATTCCGAAGATTGGTAACTTTTCTGAAAAACCTTATTATTCCGAAGATGTGTAATTTTACTGAAAAACCTTATTATTCCGAAGATTCTTTGGTTCTCTAAAAATACCCAGTATTCCGAAGATTGGTTATTTCTCTGAAATCTTCAATTATTCCGAAAATATTTTCAAAAATAGTGTTTTTGAAATTTTTTAACTCGTGTGTTTTTTTGGGCTTGGAATTTTTGGTTTCAGGAGAGCTCATTTTTTAGGGGATTTAATCATATTTAGGGGACTTTAACTTCAACATTCTGCTTTCTACGAATTGAGATCCTGTTTTTCACACGACTTCTACGATGACGTCTCAACAAGATATTTACGCTGCGGGTACTGAGAATCGTCCTCCCATGCTCACTAAGGAGAACTACACTACATGGGCTAGTCGTCTCCTTCATTATGCAAAATGTAAACCTTTGGGAAAATTGATTGTCAACTCGATTCAAAAAGGTCCGTATGTTAGAAGAACAATCATTGTGCCTGGGGACCCTACGAATGCTAACCCAGTGGCTGACTCTAGTCATGAGCAAACGAATGAAGAATTAACTGAAGTTGAATCTAAACAACTCGACGCTGATGATCAAGCAGTTCAAGTCATCCTCCTGGGACTTCCCGAAGATGTTTATGCTGCTGTCGATAGTTGTGAAACCGCACACGAGATGTGGATTAGGATTCAGAAAATGATGAAGGGGAGTGAAATTGGTTTACAAGAAAAGGAAACTAAGTTTCTTCGTGAATGGGAGAAATTTACGTCAACTGAAGGGGAACAAATTGAACCTTACTATCATCGGTTTTCAACCCTCATGAATCATCTTAGAAGAAACAAACATGAACCTGCACAAATTTCTGCAACCATCAAATTTCTTGATAATCTTCCTTCTGAATGGTCAATATATTTCACTCTTGTCAATCAAACCAAGGATCTTCATGTAGTGGACTACACTCAAGTATATGATTATTTGAAGATGAATCAAGATGAAGCTAACGAAGTCAGGGCTGAAAGACGTGACAAGACACAAGATCCATTGGCTTTTATGGCAAACTCTCCATCATCTATGTCATATCCCATGGTACCTAACCATCAACCCTCATCAAGTAAATTCATGCCACAACAACAACAACAACAACTCACCTCCTATGGATATCAACCTCCTGCTGCTGTGAACTACTTACAACAACCCATTGCCTGTTTTGATGACATCACCGATCCTACTCATGCGATTAATACTTTTCTTGCACTTCTTGCAAAGGCATTCAAATTTACCATTAACCCCACCAACAACAATCAGAGAATCTCCTCGAACACTAGAAATAGGCAGATTGCTCAACCTTTCATGAATGCGAATCAAGATCGCCAATTGGTAGCTGCTGGCAACACATGGACACAATATGGTCAGAATGTTGGGAATGCAGGAAATCAATATGGACAAACCCGTGGTCAGAATCCGAATGTTCCAAATGTGGGTAATCAGAATGGGTTAATAGTTGTGCCAGCGGTTGGTAATTAGATGGGAAACATTATGGCTGCAAGGGCTGAGAATACTGGTACGGGAAATGGAAACAACAATCGTCAGATTCAGTGCTACAACTGCAGGGGATTTGGTCATTATGCTCCAGATTGCACAGCCAAAAAGAAGAGGGATGCTGCTTATCTTCAGACTCAGCTTCTCATAGCACAAAAAGAAGAGGCATGGATTCCACTTCAAGTTGAGGAATTTGATCTTATGGCTTCTGCTGCAGAATATGACGAGGAAGAAGAGGTGAATGCCAACTACATCTTGATGGCAAACTTACAGCAAGCATCAATCTCAGGAATGCATGATGACAAAGCTCCCGTCTATGATCCAGACAGTCCCTCTGAGGTACACCCAAGTTTTGAAGATAATGATATATATAATATGTCTAATCAAGAGGAAGAGTATACTGAGATGCTTGAGCCCTACATTGAGACACACGAGGATCAAACGAATAATAGTAATATTATTTCGAATGAGCCTAGTGTGGACCTTAGTGTGGATCAAGTTGCTCAGCCTACAATCCTTCTTGATGAGACATATGCGTATTATAAATCTCTATTTGATAAGCTTGCTAAGGATGTAGATCATGCTACGATGTTAATAATAAGCTTAGAGAAACTAATGCCAAATTGACCACTGAGCTTGCGGGATATAAGGAACGAGAGAAAAGTTTTGAGATTCATCATGCTAAAATCAAGGAACTTGAACAAGCTCATGCTACATCGGTTTATAAAAAAATGCACAACTAAGAAATTAAATGCCTTACACTTAAGTAGTGCTAAAAAGATAAGCGAATTGAATGATGAAATCACTTCTCTTAATAAACAGCTTTCAACAGAAAAATATATTATTTTGGATTTAAAAGAAGAACGAGAAAAGCTAAAACATGATTTCAAAATTTGAGAAGATGGGCTTCTTGAGGATTTTTGCAAAGCTCAGGATAGGATTAGAGAATTAGACAACCTTTTAGTTAAACGTGGCCAAACTATGCAGACGATAAATATGCTCGCACCAAAAGTGAATGAGATAAATTACACTCGATACAAATTGGCTTTAGGTTGTCCTCTTCCCCCTAATCTTGGATACCTTAAGCAAGTTAATACTAGGTTTTTACACCACGTATCAAAATTCGTAGTTCCAAATCTTTTCGAACTGATTTCTAGTCTATAGTGCGACTCAATTGTCTTTTGGTGAACAAGAGAATGGTTTGGTTTAGTTATCTAATTTTTAAAATAGATGCAAGTAATTAAAGTTTCCGTTGAGTAAAATGGAAATCTTAGAATTAAACTACAAATAAAAGCTTGCAACCTAGGAAACTAAAATGTAAATGATTTAAAACTAGAAAAGATGTTTAAAATATACTAAGACAAAAGGTGGGAAAGAATAAATTTGAAACTTAGGAAAATAGAACAAAGACTAAAATAAATGCGCACTGCGATCGCACTCAGATCGCAACCATTCCATCGCAACTCCATCGTAACCTTCCATCGTAACTTACCATCGTAACCTGATCGCAATGGGGATCATACCCACCAATCGCACTCAATGCGATTACAACAAAAGAGACTGATCGTACTCACCAGTATGATGAGAAGAGCGATCGTACTACCAGATCGCAACCATGATCGCAATGAGTGATCGTGGTCCTTGATCGTGGTTCCGGATCGTAACAAACCGATCGCAATCAATGCGATCAAAGCAGGGAAGAGAAACCCGATCGCACCCCAGATCGCAATAAGTGATCGTGGGCGTGGATCGTACCAGGGAAAGAACCAGATTGCAGTTATGCAATCGTAATCAGATCGGGACCAAGTAAAACCCTCTTAAGATGGCAAAGGCGTCCAAAAGGGAAATAAGCTCAAGCCAATAAGCAGTAACCAATAAGCATTTTTCAAACTTATAAAAGAGTAAATAAGCACAAATTCTAAAACTTTTGAAATCTAAAACATTCGAACTTCCATAAAACGGATTTGAGAACAATAAATCTTTTTGAAAAACTTAAAGAGTAAATAAGCCAAACAATCGAATAAGCTAATAAGCATGAAGAGCTTATAGCTTATACGTTCAAGAGCTTATGTATAAACAAAGAAGATTAATCCCTCAATCACGAAATCATCAAATCATACGCATGAAGAATGCAAATCGGATCAAGGATAAAGTAAATCAAGAAATGTAGAATGAGATTGAAGAACACAAAGCTTAAACTTAAACTTTTGATTAAAGAAACTCAAATACAAGGATTAATGAAAGCTTAAAAGAAAGGAAGAATGAAAAACTTAGTGAGAGAAAGTTGAGAACTTTCTCTCTCTAAAAACTAGAAAGAAAATTTAAAACTAAAACTAGCTAACCACCCTCCTAATTTGATTAGGAGGGTATTTATAGGGAAGTGGGAAGTGCATGTGTGGTGCTTCCTTCTTTCTTTTTCTTCTCGACTCGATTTAATTCATTTGTCTTTCTCGATGTCGTCTCGGGATTAATTAAACTCGTCTTAACATTTCTTCATTTATTTAGACTCGAGTTCTTCGACTTCATTAAACTTCCGTCTTTAGACTTGTTCTTCGATAAATCTTCAGAATAGGTCTTGGACATCCGTCTTTTAAGCACTCTTGATCTTTTGACTTTGTCTTTTCTCGTTTTCTTCGATAAAAGCCCGTGAAAGACCGTGTTTTCTTCCTTTTTCATCTTTTGGTCCTAAAACACAATAAAAACACAAACCACGCATAATTCCGACTTTTACGACATAAAATACACGTTTTGGTCTTGTTATTATTGGAAATAAGTGGAAAAAGGATAAGTGTTTTCACACTTATTAAATCCCCTACACTTGACCATTGCAATGCCCTCATGCAATGCATTAATTTAAAAGCACGGTTTACATTTTTCATCATAAATAACCCACATTGGCCTTTATTAAATACTAAACATTTAAGGAAAGTAAAAAGATAAAAACAAGTAAAGAAATCAAAGACTTACATTGGTTTTTGGCTGCCATGAACGTTTATCATCCTCAAGTTTCACGTTCCCCATATCAAGCTTAAAAACGAGATCATTGTTATTATAAGTTAGTAAACTAACACGAACTCATGTGGGCCGATTATTCACTTAGACTCCCTTATTCCTAGGTGTATCTCTTATATTTTATTTTTGTCTTGAATGATCACGAGGATGCATTGTTTGACTTACTTCGATAGTTATTTAGGCCGAAAATAAAGTGAACGATTTAATCAATAGTTAGCTAAAGGACAAAATCTTTTAAAACTGCTTCTCGGGACCTCATAAAGTTCATATCTTGGCATAACTCGCTTCACGATTTGAGACCTTTCTCGGACCGATATTTGGCAGTGACTTCATACTTCAAATCTTTGAGAGACGTTCTTGAAATTATGGTCTTCTCTTCATAATAGGAATTTCTTCACTTGAAGTTTTGAGAGATTCTTCATCTTTGGACCACGACTTCTTCATTTTTCTCCAATCTTCATTTTGGACTTTGATATACAACGATCCGCCTCCTTTTAAGACTTGGATCTATTTATCCTCATACCTTGTTAGGGCCTTTTTGGATAGACTTCTCCATAATCTTTTGGGGAGTATTTGCTTTTCGTCGTGTGTCTCGATCCTTCATATTGATTTTCGATAAATGATTCTTCACATCACTTTTTGATCTTTAGCAACAAACTGTAGCCCTCATGCCTTGTTAGGGCCTTTTCGGACTCGCCAATCTTCGCATCCCGCTTCAATCAGTTATGCCTTGGCTATGAACTCTAATCCGTACCGAGCAAATTTTAAACGATCTTGGGCTAGAAGCTAAGTAACCTTTTAAATCGTACAACCTTATTTATTGCAGATAAATTTATTAACAAGCGAAGGGAGAATAGGCTTATAATTAACTCACATAAATTCACGAAAGAATAGCAAACTTATAATTGACTCTATCATCTCTCGTCCTCCACAGTTTAAAATCTCAAGGAATGAGACTCGTGGATGCTTAGCTTATTAAATCAAAGTTTTGGGTTTTCGAGTCATCTATAGGATCTTGCAAATTCTTAGACTTTTTCAAGTTTAGAAATCGCATTTTAAAGTTCCCTTGATAAACGACTCTCTATGATCAATTATAGGAACTTGCGAAAAGTTCTTGTTCTTAACCCGTGAGAGTTAAGACTTTCGCGTTTTATAGCTCCCTATATAAAAGCCTAGCAAAACTTGACTTAAACACGTTAAGGATACTAGTTAGAGTAAACTTAGATAAGTAAACTCGGGTTGAGTCAAAATGTTCACGACTGAAAAATTTAAAAACCACTTTATTTAAGCAAGGAAAGAAAATAATCATAACAAAGGAAAATACAACTATACAACTAGGCCAAGATAGATTAAAAAATTTGAAAAATGTCAAAAAATCAAATTTTCCGGTTAAAATGAGGGCAAATTCATGGAAAATACCACTTACTTCGATAGAAGTCCCCCCTACACTTGATATAAACATTGTCCTCAATGTTTAAGCATGTGGGAGTGAACTCCCCTACACTTATGACATTGTGCACTTTGTTTAAATCTTGCTAAGGAAAGGACAACTATGGTGATTTCAATGTGAACATATAAAATATGAAATATTGAATCACAAGAGTTTAGGATAGAACCGGGAAGATGGGAACACGGTATCACGGTTCGTCAAAAGTCATCAAGGTGCTCTTTGAAGCTTGAATCCCTGCACAAGATAAGAAACAAGACAACAAACACATACGGGGCTCCCCCTATACTTATTATGAAAGCAGTAAAGGATAGATCACGGGTTGCCTCCCGAGAAGCGCTTGTTTTTGTTCACCGAGTCACGAGCCTGACTCGACCCAATTTAGTTCATGGGGAACATGGTGAGGGATGGAATCATCTCATGAGAGATGTCCTCACCAAAGTACAGCTTCAAACGCTGGCGATTCACCTTGAAATTGGGCCCACTTGGCTGAGAAAGCTCAATGGTCCCATATGGAAAGACTTTGGTGACGGTGAATGGACCAGACCAGCGGCTCTTCAACTTGCCAGAGAAGATCTTCAACCGAGAGTTAAAAAGTAAGACTTGATCACCACCGTGGAACTCTCGGTTCTTAATCCTTGCGTCATGGATGATCTTGGTCTTCTCCTTGTAAATTAGTGAGTTCTCGTAAGCTTCATTCCTCAGTTCGTTGAGCTCGTTGAGTTGAATCTTGCAAAGATCACCGGCTTTGTTGATGTCGAAGTTAGCCCACTTCAAGGCCCAGTACGCCTTATGTTCCAGCTCGATGGGGAGGTGGCATGCTTTCCCGTACACAAGACGATACGGTGTACAACCGATCGGGGTCTTATAAGCAGTACGAAAAGCCCACAGAGCATCATCTAACTTATCGGCCCACGCGGCACGATGCTCTCCCACAGTACGCTCCAGAATTCTCTTCAGTCCGCGGTTGGAAATCTCGGCTTGACCATTGGTTTGGGGATGATAGGCGGTGGAAAGACGATGATTAACACCATACTTAGCCATGACTCTTGCAAATTGATCATTGCAAAAATGAGTCCCGCGGTCACTGATAATAGCACGAGGAACACCAAATCGAGCAAAGAGCTGCTTCAAAAAGTTCACAACCACCCTCGCATCGTTCGTTGGGAGAGCCTTAGCTTCAAACCATTTAGAAACGTAGTCAACGGCTACGAGGATGTACTTGTTCCCTTTGGATGATGGAAATGGCCCCATAAAGTCGATGCCCCATACGTCAAAGATTTCATATTCTTGTATGAAATTTTGAGGCATCTCATCTATATGTGTGATCTTGCCTTGGCGTTGGCAAGCATCACAATGCTTAACCATTTCGTGAGCGTCACGATAAATGGTGGGCCAATAGAATCCAGAGTCAAACACTTTTCTTAGCGGTGTAGTTGGGACCAAAGTGACCACCGGTGGGTCCTTTATGGCAAGCAGCAAGGATTTGCAAAGCTGCCGGTCCATCAACACATCGACGAATGATCAGATCAGCACATTGTTTGAATAGAAAAGGGTCATCCCAAAAGTAAGTCTTAACATCATTCAAGAACTTCTTCTTTTGTTGGGATGTTAACCCTTTGATGAGAACACCACCCGCTAAGTAGTTTGCAATGTCGGCAAACCACGGGGTGTCATCAAGATTGAGATTTATAGACATTAAGGTCTCAAGGGGGAAAGAGTCATTGATCTCTTTGTTCGGATGATCCCCTTGATATGGATCCTCAAGTCTACTCAGATGATCCGCTGCTAGGTTTTCGGCTCCCTTTTTGTCACGAATTTCAATGTTGAATTCTTGAAGGTGTAAAACCCAGCGAAGAAGTCTTGGCTTAGAGTCGTGCTTAGTCATCAAGTACTTCAACGCGGAATGGTCCGTGTATATGATTGTGGTGGATAGAACAAGGTAGGGGCGAAATTTTTCAAAAGCATAGACAACAGCTAAAAGCTCTTTTTCGGTTGTCGTATAATGCAATTGAGCCCCCGTCATTGTTTTGCTAGCATAGTGGATTGGTTGGAAGTGTTTATTCACTCTTTGGCCCAAAACCGCACCAATAGCAAAATCGCTAGCATCGCACATCAATTCAAAGGGTAGCTCCCAATTAGGGGTAACCAAGACCGGTGCCTTAGTTAGCTTATCCTTAAGAAGATTGAAGGCTTCGATACACTCATTAGAAAAGATAAAAGGAGTATCTTTTTCCAAGAGGTGGGTCATCGGGCGAGCGATTTTAGAGAAATCCTGAATGAATCGATGATAGAAGCCCGCATGACCCAGAAAACTTCTCACACCCTTCACGGTTGAAGGTGGAGGTAATTTGGCTATGACATCTACTTTAGCACGGTCGACTTCAAGACCGGCTTTAGAGATTTTGTGTCCTAGCACAATGCCTTCTTTTACCATAAAATGGCATTTTTCCCAATTTAGAACAAGGCGAGTGTCTTCGCACCGCTTAAGCATACGTTCCAAATTGGCAAGGCAAGAAGAGAAGGAATCCCCAAAGACCGAGAAATCATCCATGAAGACTTCCACGGTTTGCTCAACCATGTCATGGAAGATAGCCAACATGCACCTTTGGAAAGTCCTGGGGCATTGCATAAGCCAAAAGGCATCCTTTTGTAGGCAAATGTGCCATAGGGACAAGTGAATGTTGTCTTCTCTTGATCTTGGGGATCGATGGGTATTTGGAAATAACCCGAGAAACCATCAAGAAAGCAGTAATATTCATTACCCGCTAAACGTTCAAGCATTTGGTTCATAAAAGGAAGAGGGAAATGATCCTTTCTCGTGGCATCATTGAGTTTGCGGTAGTCTATACAAACTCTCCACCCAGTAACGAGACGTGTAGGAATTAACTCGTTGTTGGCATTGGGCACAACGGTGATTCCACCTTTCTTAGGCACACAATGGACTGGACTAACCCATGGTGAATCCGAAATAGGGTAAATCATACCCGCATCAAGAAGATTAATAACCTCTTTTTTGATGACTTCATGGATTTTAGGATTCACCCTTCGTTGGGTTTGAACTGTGGGCTTAAAGTCGTCCTCCATGAGATATTTATGTGTGCAAAAGTGAGGATCAATTCCGCGAATGTCGGAGATTTTCCAAGCGATAGCTCTTTTATGTTTCTTCAACACGGCGATAAGTCGGGATTTTTCTTCTTCTTTCAGGTCCTTTGCGATGATGACCGGTAACTTCTGGTTGTCTTCAAGGAAAACGTACTCAAGATGAGGAGGTAGGTCCTTAAGCTCAAGAGTAGGAGGATCCTCAATAGATGGTGAAACTAACGATGGATCATCATTAGTCACCTCTTTAGGAGAAGGAGGAGAAAACGGGTCTTCATTGAGAAGTCTCTCAATAGTACGAATATATTCATCCCAATCAGTGGAAGAATCATCATACTTAATATCGAGAGGACCCAAGCTAGCTTCGAAATCATCCAAGTCACTTTCTCCAAAAGGAGTCAATGACGGAGCAATTGAGGCAACGGTCTCAACATTGGGTAGAGAAGAGGGAGTACTTTTGCAAGCATCATGAAAATGTTCTTCACAAGCCTCATCGAGAACATCAATAGCATTAACACTCTCATATGAATAAGGTTGCTTAGAAATCTTACCCATGTTGAAGACAATTTTATCGTCACCAACTCTCATGATTATTTTGCCCGCGGCTACATCAATGAGAGTGCGACCGGTCCTCAAGAAGGGACGTCCAACGATTAATGGAACACGAGGATCCATCTCGTAGTCAACGACAACAAAATCCGCCGGGAAGGTGAATTTGTCAACGCCAACGAAGACGTCTTCGGCTATCCCCACTGGATAAGCAACCGTACGGTTAGCTAATTCCAAAGTCATTTTGGTGGGGACTAGCTCGGGGAGAGATAATTGCTTCCAAACACTTAAAGGCATTAAGTTTATACTGGCACCTAGATCGGCTAGGGCCATGCAATTCTCTACTCCCGGAAAGTTGCAAGGAATCAAGAAGCGACCCGGATCACCAAGTTTGGTGGGCAATTTCCTTAAGAGAACGGCGGAGCAATTCTCATTAAGTTGGGTCTGAGCAATGTCAAGAAGCTTCTCCTTGTCACTAAGAAGATCTTTAAACATCTTTGCGTATTTAGGCATGTGAGCGAGAGCCTCGGCAAAGGAGATGTTAAAATTTAATTGTTTAAACATTTTTAGAAAGTTTGAAACTTGAATATCATCCTTGCTCTTTTACTTCTCTTTCCTCAACCTTGAAGGATAAGGTATATTGGATGAAGAAGAAGGCTTTAGGGGAGTAGGATCACTCACAACCACGGGTGGTGGGGAAATGGGGGTAGAAGGAAAGAAGGTGGGGAAAGTTGCTCTTTTTCCTTGTTCACAATCACGGGTGGAGGTGTAGGAAGCTCGGGTTCCGTATAACCTTTTCCCCTACGAGTGGTGATTGCTTTCATCTCCCCTCTTGGATTCGCAATGGTGTTACTCGGAAGAGTACCCGAAGAAGAGGGTTGATTACCTTGGAAGAGCGAATCGATCATATCACGTATGTTTAGCGCTTGAGTGCTGAAAGAGTCTCTCATGTCTGAACGCATCTCATTGCTTTGTTTTGCCATGTCATTCCTTAGCTCGGCTCGAATATCGTTCCCTTGTTTCGCCATTTCTCCCTTCAAGTTGATGAATTGACTCTAAAGATTCGTCACCATCTCTCTATTAGTCTTCATGAACGTCTCTACGTCTGGATTCAATGCCATCGGTTGATTGAGAGGTGGAGCTTGGTAAGCTTGAGGATTTCCTTGAGTTGGGTATGGGTTTCTTTGGGATTGATATTGATTGGTAGCACGAGGTTGGGATTGGTTGTTTCGGTTATAGCTTTGTTGTTGGTTTTGGTTTGGAGGAGGGAAACCGGGTGGTGCAAGGTAGTTGGTTGAACGATAACTTAGCAAGTTACGGTCTCCTTGAGGACGAGCTTGATAGCCTCCCGTGGGATAAGTACCGTATGCCGCGTTAACGTTTTCAGAAAAATTTCCTTGGGTAGAAGGACAATCATTGTAAGAATGAGGACCACCACATGTGTCACAAGAAATAGCAACAGCTTTAGCTTGTTGAAAGTGGTTTGTGGCCATAGTCATGAAATCCTTGTGCATATCCGCGATTTGTCGGGTAAGTTCGGTTATCTCGGGATTGGAGGTAGTAGAAGAAACATTGACTCTCGAGTTAGATCTTGAGGATGCGGATGAATCCCAATTCTTGTGGTGAGTAGTCATGTTTTAAATCAACTCTCTACACTCCTCCGGCCTCCTTTTCATAAAAGTACCACCGGCGGCGGCATTGATCGTGTCACGATCACGAAAAGTGAGACCATTGTAGAAAGTATCAATGAGAGTGACGGGGAGCATGTTATGGTTCGGACAGCGGTCGATCAAATCATTGTATCGTTCCTAAGCATCAAAGAGCGATTCATCATTGTCTTGCATGAATCCACTAATTTGGTTACGAAGGCTTGTGACCATGGATGGTGGGAAGTAGCGCGACAAAAAACATTGAGTCATGTCATTCTAAGTATGAATAGAATTCTTTGGGAGACGGTCAAACCATTTTTCGGTATGGTGAGAAAGCGAGTGGGGAAATAGTTGAAGGCGAAGTTCATCCATAGAAACACCGGGTGACTTCATGCTTTGGGTGATGGTAATAAATTTGTCGAGGTGTTTGTTGGCATCATCATCCGGAATTCCGCGAAATGGGTTAGTTTGCACTTGTTGGATCATGTGATGCTTCAACAAAAACTCTTGAGCCGTGATGTGCATCGGCGCAATCGGGCCTCCGCGTCCGTTCATGGTGGGTTGACACAATTCCTCCATTGTTCGTAAATCAGGTAGGGGGACATTGTTGTTGTTGTTATTAGTATTCAAATTGGGTAGAGTTGGGTTATTATTGTTGTTATTAACACCAGCCATATCTAGATCTTCACGAGTCTCGGGCTCAGAATAGTTCGAAGATCTAGTACGCATACACCAGCAGAAGAAAAATACACAGAGAGAATATCTATATAATCTTTTTGGTGCAAACCTTTGGAAAAGAATTGCTTTTTATGATTTTTCAATGTTTTTGTATTTTTGAAGAATTTTATATTTTTTATGGTTTTTGAAAATTTTTGAAGCAAGGAAAATAACGTTCAAAGAATGGATCCCAAAATTCAATGCGTCTCTCACTAGAAACGGTTAATCTTAACGAAAAGAGCCGGCAGCGGCGTCATTTAATACTAGGTTTTTACACCACGTATCAAAATTCGTAGTTCCAAATCTTTTCGAATTGATTTCCAGTCTATAGTGCGACTCAATTGTCTTTTGGTGAACAAGAGAATGGTTTGGTTTAGTTATCTAATTTTTAAAATAGATGCAAGTAATTAAAGTTTTCGTTGAGTAAAATGGAAATCTTAGAATTAAACTACAAATAAAAGCTTGCAACCTAGGAAACTAAAATGTAAATGATTTAAAACTAGAAAAGATGTTTAAAATATACTAAGACAAAAGGTGGGAAAGAATAAATTTGAAACTTAGGAAATTAGAACAAAGACTAAAATAAATGCGCACTGCGATCGCACTCAGATCGCAACCATTCCATCGCAACTCCATCGTAACCTTCCATCGTAACTTACCATCGTAACCTGATCGCAATGGGGATCGTACCCACCAATCGCACTCAATGCGATTACCACAAAAGAGACTGATCATACTCACCAGTACGATGAGAAGAGCGATCGTACTACCAGATCGCAACCACGATCGTAATGAGTGATCGTGGTCCTTGATCGTGGTTCCGGATCGTAACAAACCGATCGCAATCAATGCGATCAAAGCAGGGAAGAGAAACCCGATCGCACCCCAGATCGCAATAAGTGATCGTGGGCGTGGATCGTACCAGGGAAAGAACCAGATTGCAGCTATGCAATCGTAATCAGATCGGGACCAAGTAAAACCCTCTTAAGATGGCAAAGGCGCCCAAAAGGGAAATAAGCTCAAGCCAATAAGCAGTAACCAATAAGCATTTTTCAAACTTATAAAAGAGTAAATAAGCACAAATTCTAAAACTTTTGAAATCTAAAACATTCGAACTTCCATAAAACGGATTTGAGAACAATAAATCTTTTAGAAAAACTTAAAGAGTAAATAAGCCAAACAATCGAATACGATAATAAGCATGAAGAGCTTATAGCTTATACGTTCAAGAGATTATGTATAAACAAAGAAGATTAATCCCTCAATCACGAAATCATCAAATCATACGCATGAAGAATGCAAATCGGATCAAGGATAAAGTAAATCAAGAAATGTAGAATGAGATTGAAGAACACAAATCTTAAACTTAAACTTTTGATTAAAGAAACTCAAATACAAGGATTAATGAAAGCTTAAAAGAAAGGAAGAATGAAAAACTTAGTGAGAGAAAGTTGAGAACTTTCTCTCTCTAAAAACTAGAAAGAAAATTTAAAACTAAAACTAGCTAACCACCCTCCTAATGTGATTAGGAGGGTATTTATAGGGAAGTGGGAAGTGCATGTGTGGTGCTTCCTTCTTTCTTTTTCTTCTCGACTCGATTTAATTCATTTGTCTTTCTCGATGTCGTCTCGGGATTAATTAAACTCGTCTTAACATTTTTTCATTTATTTAGACTCGAGTTCTTCGACTTCATTAAACTTCCGTCTTTAGACTTGTTCTTCGATAAATCTTAAGAATAGGTCTTGGACATCCGTCTTTTAAGCACTCTTGATCTTTTGACTTTGTCTTTTCTTGTTTTCTTCGATAAAAGCCCGTGAAAGCCCGTGTTTTCTTCCTTTTTCATCTTTTGGTCCTAAAACACAATAAAAACACAAACCACGCATAATTCCGACTTTTACGACATAAAATACACGTTTTGGTCTTGTTATTATTGGAAATAAGTGGTAAAAGGATAAGTGTTTTCACACTTATTACAATTTCAGGCCACTAATGAAACTTTATATAATGATAGTGTGCTATTGTCTGATGAGAATTATCCTCCTAGTGTGCATGATTCCGAGGAAACTACTGAACTTGCTGTAGAGACTCGTTTAAGAATGAAAAAGCTTGATAGAGAAGTGACACCCGTTTATTATCCGAAAATTAATCCTCCAACTGTTTTTGTTCGGTCTAAAACGAGTACTAAAATGCTTTTGCTACCAAGTGAGGAAGTGTTTGATGACCCTCCTAAACCGAGTATCACACGCCGATTTCTAAACGAGCTTAAAGATAACTTTGTCATCCTTAAACGTGTTATTAATTCTAAAATAACTGGAGGAAATTTTACATCACATGTTCAGATTGAGGTCCAGAAAATTCTTCTAAACGATATTAATCCGATTATTAATCAAGTTGATGCTAGGTTAGGTAATTTGGAAACGCTTTTCTAAAAGAATTTGCCAACTTTGTTGAAGACTTTAAATCTTTGGCGAAGGAAGCTGATGAATCTCTTGATAAAATCAAAGTTTTGGAAAATGATCTTGAACGCCTCTCTAAAGCACCTGATTGTATTGATAGTAGCCCTGTTGAGTTAAGTACCTCTGTGTTGCATAATGAAACCTTCAAACTGAGCTTGATCTTATGAAAGAGAAAATGGAATCTTATGTCATTAAAAAGGATAAAGAATTCACCGATCTTTGGAATAAATTTGTCAAAAAATGTGATGAATGCAAATAAGACAAGATTTCGTATGAAAAAGCTTACAATAAAATGCAACAAACTATCACACGGTTGTAGGCTCAGTTAGGAGGTGATAGAAAGATTTTACTAGTTGAAAGTTCGTTTCTCGGAATCTCCTCGAATTGATTACAGTTCTAAGTGGAATGATTTGTTCTTGGTGACAAAAAGTGGGGTTGGTTTTCTATTCTACTAAAAGGTAAATGCATGAAGTACATAAAGATTTAAACCAAAACAATTACTTAAACAAAACTTAGATTTAAATTAAACAGTTAAATGACAAAACAGTAAAACAAACTTACTGAAAATATTCTCTGTTCGGAATATATGACCATGCGGAATAATGGTTATGCGGAATGATAATCTTTATGCGGAATATTTGTGCTACTCGGAATGTTGAGACCATGCGGAATATTTGACCATCCGGAATAATTTGACTATGCGGAATAATATACCCTATGCGGAAAAAGATCTCTATGCGGAATATTATGGTCACTCGGAATAAACAGTTACTCGGAATAATTAAGTCTATGCGGAAAAATGAGACTATGCGGAATAAATGCTCTATGCGGAATACCAAACTCTATTCGGAATACAGTTACAATGTGGAATAAAGGGCCTATTCGGAATATATAAAATATTCCGAATAGAGGAAAGTAATCAGTGCTATTCGGAATAACTGAATATTCCGAATAAGGGGAGAAGTGAACAACTTATACGGAATAATCTGGGGATGAAGAACAGCTGGCAGAAACTTAACAGGGGAATACGAATTTAAATCAAAACAAGCCAAATAAACAAAAAGGTTTTACCAAATTAACCACAAATCATCTATTAACCACAAGGATCAAATCCCAATCATAAAAACACAAATTCAACAACTTTTTAAGATCAAAACTCAACTAAATAAGAACTTAAGAACTTTGAATAAAAAGATGATGATGAACAAGAGGAATGAAAAGATTAAATGAAAACTTGAATTGATGATTAAGATTCAATAAAAGAAATGAAAGGATTACACTTACACAATTCAAGAAGAAATCAAAGAAGATGAAAACCACTCCTTAAGGGAGATGGTTCTTCCTACGAAATAGGAAAAGAGTAACTGAAAACTAAAAACTAGGTGCCAAATTTTGTGAGGGTGATTCCCTTATATAGGCTAAGTGGTTGGTTGGTGAGTGGGCTTTCTTCCTTTCTTCTTGTCTTCTCGTCTTTTCAGAAAAGTTGACGTTTTCGATTCTGATTCGGGATTTGTCGACGATTAAATTCAACTCGTCTTTTAATTTCTTCGTTTAATAGACTTGAGTTTCTTCGACATATGTAAATCTTCCATCTTTGGTCCTTTTCTTCGATAAATCTTCAAATAGGCCCATTGACTTCAAATCTTTTGCATCTCTTGGACAATAGACTTCGTCTTTAGTCTTTTTCCTTGATAAAACCCGTGCAATCCCATGTTTTCTTCAATAATCATCCGGTTGACTCTAAAAACACAATAAACACAAAAACCACGCATAATTCCAAACAAATGATATTAAATACGTGTTTTGGTCTTGTTTTAGCCAGAAATTAGTGGTAAAAGGATGGGTGTTTTCACACCTATCAAATCCCCTACACTTAACCATTGCCATGCCCTCATGCAATGCTTAGTGATAAAGCAAATATACACTTTTCTCATAATCAATCAACCTTGGCCTTATTAACATACTACTAAACAAAAATTAAAGTACTAAGAGAAATCAAAACTTTAAAGTAAACAAAAGGATGGAAATAAATTGCAAAGAGATCAAGGACTTACATTAGGGCTTTGGTGCTGCGAAGATTTATCATCCTCAAGTTTCACGTTCCCTAAACTAAGCTTAAAAACGAGATCATTGTTATTATAAGTTAGCATATCAAACACTTACACACATGGCTTAATTAAATGCTTAAACTCCCTTATTCCTAGGTGTATCTCTTATATTTTATTTTTGTCTTAGAATGATCATGAAGATGCATTTTTGGACTTATTTCGGTAGTTTATTTAGGCTGAAAGCAAAGTAGGACGATTTGATTAATAGTTAGCTAAAGGACAAAATCTCTTAAAACTGCTTCTCGGGATATCAAAAAGTTCATATCTTGGCATAACTCGGTTCACGATTTGAGACCTTTCTCGGGCCGATATTTGGCATGTACTTCATACTTCATATATTCGAGAGACGTTCTTGAGATAATGGTCTTCTCTTCGTTATAGAATTTCTTCACTTGGAGACTTTTGAGGGGTACTCCAACTTTGTTGACCACGACTTCATGATTATTTCTTCAATCTCTAATTGGGATTTTGAGATACAACGATCCGCCTCCTTTTCGGACTTGGATCTATTTATCCTCATACCTTGTTAGGGTCTTTTCGGATAGACTTCTCCATGATCTTTATGGGAGTTGATTGCTTTTCGTCGTGAGTCTTGATCCTTCATATTGATTTTGGGAATAATGCTTTTCACATCACTTTTGGATCTTCAGCAATAAAATGGAATCCTCATGCCTTGTTAGGGCCTTTTCGGACTCGCCAATCTTCGCGCCCCGCTTCATAAGTTATGCCTTGGCTATGAACTCTTATCATTACCGAGCAACTTTTAAACGATCTTGGGCTAGAAGCTAAGTAACTTTTTAAATCGTACGACCTTACTTATTGCAGATAAATTATTAGCAAGTGATGGGAGAATAGGCAAATAATTACACCAAGTGAGCTTGCGCAAGAATACCGACTTATAATTGACTCTATCATTTCTTGTTCTCCACAATTTGAAATCTCAAGTAATGAGACTCGTGGATGCTTAGCCTAATAAACCACTTAAGGTCTACATGGTTAAGGATACTAGCTAGAATAAACTTAGATAAGTCTATTCGGGTTGAGTCAAAATAATTGCAACGGACCTAATATGTCAAAGATTTCTAAACTAGCTACACCACTTTATTAATATTTTTGACTTTATTACGGGATATATACATATGAAAGCAACGATAAAAATCTAAAAATCACGACTAAATGGCCAAAGTTAATTAAAAATTTGAAAAATGTTGAAAAATATGAATTTCCGGTTAAATGAAGGCATTTTCATGGAAAAGTCCACTTAAAACTTCGATAGAAGTCCCCCCTACACTTAAGATAAACATTGTCCTCAATGTTTAAGCATGTGGGAAAAATCTCCCCTACACTTATGACATTGTGCACGTTGGTTAAATCAAGCTAAGGAAGGGACGACTAAAGTGATCAATTTCAAAATGTGAGTATGATAGTTGAGAGATAGAACCGGATTTCGGATAATACGGGAGCACGGTTCTTCAAAGGTTCCAAAAGTGCATTCATCCTTGTAATCACATCACCCCACAAAGACAAACAGCTATATAGGTCCCCATACACTTAGGAGGTTAAAACGAAAAGGAATAGATACTCGGGCTGCCTCCCGAGGAGCGCTTGTTTTTTATAACCGAGTCACGAGCCTGACTCGACCCAAAATTAGTTCATGGGAAACGTGGTGAGGGATGGAATCATCTCGTGAGAGATGTCCTCACCAAAGTACAATTTCAAACGCTGGCCATTCACCTTGAAGTTGGGCCCATTTGGCTGAGAAAGCTCAATGGTGCCATAGGGAAAGACATTGGCGATGGTGAATGGACCAGACCAGCGGCTCTTCAACTTGCCTGAGAAGATCTTCAACCGAGAGTTAAAGAGTAAGACTTGATCACCAACGTGGAACTCTCGGTTCTTGATTTTAGCATCATTGATAATCTTGGTCTTCTCCTTGTAGATCAATGAGTTCTCGTAAGCTTGATTCCTCAATTCTTGTAGCTCGTTGAATTGAATCTTGCGAAAATCACCGGCTTTGTTGATGTCGAAGTTAGCCCACTTCAAGGCCCAGTATGCCTTATGTTCCAGCTCGATAGGGAGGTGGCAAGCTTTCCCGTACACAAGACGATAAGGTGTACAACCAATCGGTGTCTTATAGGCGGTACGGAAAGCCCACAGAGCATCGTCAAGTTTATCAGCCCATGAGGCACGATGCTCTCCCACAATACGTTCCAAAATTCTCTTCAATCCACGGTTGGATATCTCGGCTTGACCGTTGGTTTGAGGATGATAAGCGGTGGAAAGACGATGATTGACACCATACTTAGCCATGACTCTTGCAAATTGATCGTTGCAAAAATGAGTCCCGCGGTCACTGATAATAGCACGAGGAACACCGAATCGAGCAAACAGTTGTTTCAAGAAATTACAAACCACCCTCGCGTCGTTAGTGGGTAAAGCCTTGGCTTCAACCCATTTGGAAACGTAGTCAACAGCGACAAAGATGTATTTGTTGCCTTTAGAAGAAGGGAATGGCCCCATAAAGTCGATGCCCCATACATCAAAGATTTCACATTCTTGTATGAAATTTTGAGGCATCGCATCTTTATGTGTGATCTTGCCTTATTTTTGGCAAGCATCACAATGTTTAACAATCTCGTGAGCATCACGGTAAATGGTGGGCCAATAGAATCCCGAATCAAACACTTTTTTGGCGGTGTAGTTGGGACCAAAGTGACCACCGGTGGGTCCTTTGTGGCAAGCCTTGAGAATGTCCAAAGCGGCTGGTCTGTCAACACATCGGCGAATAATCAAGTCAGCGCTTTGTTTGAATAGAAAATGGTCATCCCAAAAGTAAGTCTTAACATCGTTCAAGAACTTCTTTTTTGTTGGGATGTTAACCCTTGGATGAGAACACCGCCCGCTAAGTAGTTTGCAATATCGGCAAACCACGGGGTGCCATCAAGATTGAGATTTATAGACATTAAGGTCTCAAGGGGAAAAGAGTCATTGATCTCTTTGTTCGGATGATCCCCTTGATATGGATCCTCAAGTCTACTCAGATGATCTGCGGCTAGGTTTTTAGCACCCTTCTTGTCACGAATTTCAATGTTGAATTCTTGAAGGAGTAACACCCAGCGAAGAAGTCTTGGCTTAGAGTCGTGTTTAGTCATCAAGTACTTCAACGCGGAATGGTCCGTGTATACGATTATGGTGGATAAAACAAGATAGGGGCGGAATTTTTCAAAAGCATAGACAACAGCTAAAAGCTCTTTTTCGGTTGTCGTATAATGCAATTGAGCCCCCGTCATTGTTTTGCTAGCATAGTGGATTGGTTGGAAATGTTTGTTGATCCTTTGTCCCAAAACCGCACCAATAGCAAAGTCGCTAGCATCGCACATCAATTCAAAGGGTAGCTCCCAATTAGGGGTAACCAAGACCGGTGCCATAGTTAGCTTATCCTTAAGAAGATTGAAGGCTTCGATACACTCTTTAGAAAAGATAAAAGGAGTATCTTTTTCCAAGAGGTGGGTCATCGGGCGAGCGATTTTAGAGAAATCCTGAATGAATCGACGATAGAAGCCCGCATGACCCAGAAAACTTCTCACACCCTTTACGGTTGAAGGTGGAGGTAATTTGGCTATGACATCTACTTTAGCACGGTCGACTTTAAGACCGGCTTTAGAGATTTTGTGTCCTAGCACAATGCCTTCTTTTACCATAAAATGGCATTTTTCCCAATTCAGAACAAGGCGAGTGTCTTCACATCGCTTAAGCATACGTTCAAATTGGCAAGGCATGAAGAGAAGGAATCCCCAAAGACCGAGAAATCATCCATGAAGACTTCCATGGTTTGCTCAACCATGTCATGGAAGATAGCCAACATGCACCTTTGGAAAGTCCCGGGGGCATTGCATAAGCCAAAAGGCATTCTTTTGTAAGCAAATGTGCCATAGGGACAAGTGAATGTTGTCTTCTCTTGATCTTGGGGGTCGATGGGTATTTGGAAAAAACCCGAGAAACCATCAAGAAAGCAATAATATTCATTACCCGCTAAACGTTCAAGCATTTGGTCCATAAAAGGTAGAGGGAAATGATCCTTTCTCGTGGCATCATTAAGTTTGCGGTAGTCTATACAAACTCTCCACCCAGTAACGAGACGGGTAGGAATTAACTCGTTGTTTGCATTGGGCACAACGGTGATTCCGCCTTTCTTAGGCACACATTGGACTGGACTAACCCATGGTGAATCCGAAATAGGGTAAATCATACCCGTATCAAGAAGTTTGATAACCTCTTTTTTGATGACTTCATGGATTTTTGGATTCACCCTTCGTTGGCTTTGAGTTGTAGGCTTAAAGTCGTCCTCCATGAGAATTTTGTGTGTGCAGAAGTGAGGATCAATTCCGCGAATGTCGGAGATTTTCCAAGCGATAGCTCTTTTATGCTTCTTCAACACGGCGATAAGTCGGGCTTTTTCTTCTTCTTTCAGGTCCTTTGCGATGATGACCGGTAACTTCTCGTTGTCTTCAAGGAAAACGTACTCAAGATGAGGCGGTAGGTCCTTAAGCTCGAGAGTAGGAGGATCCTTAATAGATGGTGAAACTAACGATGGATCATCATTAGTCACCTCTGTAGGAGAAGGAGGAGCAACCGGGTCTTCATTGAGAAGTCTCTCAATAGTACGAATGTCTTCACCCCAATCGGTGGACGAATTATCATACTTAATATTGAGAGGACCCAAGCTAGCTTCGAAATCATCCAAGTCACTTTCTCCAAAAGGAGTCAATGCCGGAGCAATTGAGGCAACGGTCTCAACATTGGGTAGAGAAGAAAGAGTACTTTTACAAGCATCTTTGAAGTGTTCTTCACAAGCCTCATCAAGAACGTCAATACAATTAACACTCTCGTTAGAATAAGGCTGTTTAGAAAGCTTTCCCATATTGAAGACAATTTTATCGTCACCCACTCTCATGATAAGCTCACCCGCTTCAACATCGATGAGAGTGCGACCGGTCCTCAAGAATGGACGACCAACAATTAATGGCACACGAGGGTCCATGTCATAGTCGACGACGACGAAATCGGCAGGAAAAGTGAATTTGTCGACTCCTACAAAGACGTCTTCGGCTATCTCCACTGGATAAGCAACCGTACGGTTAGCTAATTCCAAAGTCATTTTGGTGGGGACTAGCTCAGGGAGAGATAATTGCTTCCAAACGCTAAGAGGCATTAAATTAATACTGACACCTAGATCGGCTAGGGCCATGCAATTCTCTACTCCTGGGAAGTTGCAAGGAATTAAGAAGCGACCATGATCACCAAGTTTGGTGGGCAATTTCCTTAAGAGAACGGCGGAGCAATTCTCATTAAGTTGGGTCTGAGCAATGTCAAGAAGCTTCTCCTTGTCACTTAGAAGATCTTTAAACATTTTCGCGTATTTGGGCATGTGAGCGAGAGCCTCGACAAAGGAGATGTTAAAATTCAATTGTTTAAACATTTTGAGAAAGTTTGAAACTTGAATATCATCCTTGCTCTTTTGCTTCTCTTTCCTCAACCTTAAAGGATAAGGTATATTGGATGAAGAAGAAGGCTTTAGGGGAATAGGATCACTCACAACCACGGGTGGTGGGGAAATGGGGTTAGAAGGTGAAGGAGGTGGAGAAACTGGGGAAGTAGAAGGATGAGGAATAAGAGTAGGTGACTCGTTTTCCTTAGTCACAATCACCGGTGGAGGTATAAGAAGCTCGGGTTCCTTGGTACCTTTGCCACTGCGAGTAGTGATTGCTTTCATCTCCCCTCTTGGATTCGCAACGGTGTTACTCGGAAGAGTACCCGAAGAAGAGGGTTGATTACCTTGGAAGAAACTGGCCATCATGTTCTTTAAGTCATTCGTTTGACTATCCAAAGTGTTTCTCATATCAGCTCTCAGATCGTTCCCTTGTTTCACCAGGTCTGCTTTCAAGTTGCGCACTTCCTGTTGGAGATTGTCCACGATCACATCGTTAGTCCTCATGTAGGTTCCAATGTCTTGGTGTAATGCGGTGGGTTGGTTGGGAGGAGCAGTGTATGCGGGTGGTTGATAAGCAGGTTGCTGGTAAACGTGGTTGTTTCTTTGAGGTGGATGTGGTTGTTTGTGAGGTGGTATGTATGGTCCACGAGGTTGTTGTTGTTGTTGAGTAGGGCGGTTAAGGTTTTGTTGTTGGTTTGGGTTATTAGGAGTAAAACCGGGTGGGGAAAGAATGTTGTTGGAACGGTAGCTAAGCAAGTTGCGGTCATCTTGAGGACGAGCTTGATAAGCGGCCGGAGGATAGGTACCGTATGCTGCATTCACATTCTCAGAAGGTTAGTCTTGGGTGGCGGTACAAGTGGTGTAAGAGTGGGGACCCCCGCATATTTCACATGGTTGGCTTACAGCATTGACGTGAGCGTTTTTAGCATTGATGCTGTTGGTGTTGCTAGCGGTTTGGGTAGCAAGCGATTCAAGAAGCGCAATGATTTTGTCAATTCGCTTGTCGCTGTCACTAGTACTAACACTAGCGACATTGGTCCGAACACTCTTGGTTTGCACACGAGACTTATTCTCAATGATATCCCAAGCAGCATTGGAAGTCTTAGCCAAAAGATTACCCCCCGAGGCACTGTTTAGTGAATCTTGGTCATTCATGTTTAAACCATTATAAAAAGTATTAATTTGGTGCACTTTGGTAAAACCATGTTGTGGGCATTTTCTTAAAAGATCTTTGAAACGGTCCCAAGATTCACTAAAAGACTCATCGTACTTTTGTTCAAAATTAATGATTTCATTCCGCAAAGCGGTAGTACGAGAGGGTGGGAAAAAGTAGTTAATAAACTTGGTCTCCAAATCCGTCCACGTAAGAATACTCTGTGGCGGTTCCTTAGCAAGCCAATGCCGGGCTTGTCCCTCTAAAGAAAAGGGAAAAAGTTGTAAATGAATTACCTCTTGTGGAACACCATTGAATTTGACCGTATTAGTGAGTTGCAAGAATCTCTTGATGTGGTCATGTGGATCATCAATGGTACGCCCCAAAAATGGTTGAGCAGAGACCATCTGGATAAAACCGGATTTGAGCTCAAAGTTGTTGGCTGCAAACGCGGGTATGACAATTGGATCATTGTTGCCATCTACATGTGCTTGCAGAAGTTCAATCATCGGGCGATTGTCTGGTAGAGGCTCATTGTTGTTGTTATTATTGTTGTTGAAAGGTGGGTTGTTATTGTTATTATTGTTTTGAGGTGGGTTATTGTTGTTGTTTTGTACACCGCCCATGTCTAAGTCTTCGAGAGGGTCGGGCTCTTGATAAGACGTTGATCGTGTACGCATGCACCTGCAAAAGAACTAACAAGGCAAAAACAAAGCAAAAATATTTTTGGTTTTTATGTTTTCTAATTTTTAGGATTTTTGAAAATTTTATATTTTTTTTGCATTTTTGAAATTTTTCTTATGAAAAAGTAACGTTCACGGGGAACGGATCCCAAAATCCAAGTTCTCACAAAAAACTGTTGATCTTAACGAGAAGAGCCGGCAGCGGCGCCATTTGATAGAAAGATTTTACTAGTTGAAAGTTCGTTTCTCGGAATCTCCTCGAATTGATTACAGTTCTAAGTGGAATGATTTGTTCTTGGTGACAAAAAGTGGGTTTGGTTTTCTATTCTACTAAAAGTTAAATGCATGAAGTACATAAAGATTTAAACCAAAACAATTACTTAAACAAAACTTAGATTTAAATTAAACAGTTAAATGACAAAACAGTGAAACAAACTTACTGAAAATATTCTCTGTTCGGAATATATGACCTTGCGGAATAATGGTTATGCGGAATGATAATCTTTATGCGGAATATTTGTGCTACTCGGAATGTTGAGACCATGCGGAATATTTGACCATCCGGAATAATTTGACTATGCGGAATAATATACCCTATGCGGAAAAAGATCTCTATGCGGAATATTATGGTCACTCGGAATAAACAGTTACTCGGAATAATTAAGTCTATGCGGAAAAATGAGACTATGCGGAATAAATGCTCTATGCGGAATACCAAACTCTATTCGGAATACAGTTACAATGCGGAATAAAGGGCCTATTCAGAATATATAAAATATTCCGAATAGAGGAAAGTAATCAGTGCTATTCGGAATAACTGAATATTCCGAATAAGGGGAGAAGTGAACAGCTTATACGGAATAATCTGGGGATGAAGAACAGTTGGCAGAAACTTAACAGGGGAATACGAATTTAAATCAAAACAAGCCAAATAAACAAAAAGGTTTTACCAAATTAACCACAAATCATCTATTAACCACAAGGATCAAATCCCAATCATAAAAACACAAATTCAACAACTTTTTAAGATCAAAACTCAACTAAATAAGAACTTAAGAACTTTGAATAAAAATATGATGATGAACAAGAGGAATGAAAAGATTAAATGAAAACTTGAATTGATGATTAAGATTCAATAAACGAAATGAAAGGATTACACTTACACAATTCAAGAAGAAATCAAAGAAGATGAAAACCACTCCTTAAGGGAGATGGTTCTTCCTACGAAATAGGAAAAGAGTAACTGAAAACTAAAAACTAGATGCCAAATTTTGTGAGGGTGATTCCCTTATATAGGCTAAGTGGTTGGTTGGTGAGTGGGCTTTCTCGCTTTCTTCTTGTCTTCTCGTCTTTTCAGAAAAGTTGACGTTTTCTATTCTGATTCGGGATTTTTCGACGATTAAATTCAACTCGTCTTTTAATTTCTTCGTTTAATAGACTTGAGTTTCTTCGACATATGTAAATCTTCCATCTTTGGTCCTTTTCTTCGATAAATCTTCAAATAGGCCCATTGACTTCAAATCTTTTGCATCTCTTGGACAATAGACTTCATCTTTAGTCTTTTTCCTTGATAAAACCCGTGTAATCCCATGTTTTCTTCAATAATCATCCGGTTGACTCTGAAAACACAATAAACACAAAAACCACGCATAATTCCAAATAAATGATATTAAATACGTGTTTTGGTCTTGTTTTAGCCAGAAATTAGTGGTAAAAGGATGGGTGTTTTCACACCTATCAAGAGGGGTTAAGGAAACGAATTTGGCCTCTTCAGGGTTAGAGAGTGCTAGTGATGGTAATGTTCAAAAGCTTAAGGCTAAGATTGCAGATTTAGAATGTGTTGTCGTTTCATATAAGCGGGCTGTTGAACAAAGCAAGTCTGTCTATCAAAAACTTATTGATAAAATCTATGAGAACTGTAAATTAAAGGCCTTGTTAAAAGATAAGACTTCTGAGCCTAGCTCGATTGTGGATACGATGATCCAGAAACCAACAACCTCGGGACCCACTCGTATTGCTGTAACACCATTTCCCAAGGCTGCTGGAAGGAAAGCTGCTGTTATAGCCCCAGGAATGTTTCGTGTTAGACCTTCATCTCAAAATAGGGTCGACATCTTTGTGCCTAGCAACCAACATAAAGCAAGCGTTTGGACAAAACCGACCACTATCGCACAACCACAAGTCATTGATTTAAAAAATGCTAATTCTAACAAGCGTGTGTCTTTTTCTACAGGAATGAAAAACTACACTAAGAGCAGAAGGCCACAGCCTACGAGCAATAAAACGAATGATATGGTCCCTTTTGACTCTAGAAGTAGTCGTCCCAAGGCTAATAATGTGGAAGTAGAAGAACACCGTAGGAATTTACCGTTTTTTATTCATAATCAGAAACTTAATTCTTCTGAATGTAATGACTTTAAACTTGCTATTCGGAATGAAAAATCTGAAGTTATTTGTGCTAAATGTAATAATTGTTTCTTTACTTTTAGTCATGATGTTTGTGGTTTGACTATGAATGGTTTGAACTATGGTGGTTACACTCGACTTGACAAGCTTTCTATCAGCGAAACACATAGCACTCCTAAGGCTAAAGTGTATGTTCCAAAAACTAAGCAGGTAGGGTCCACTGAAAGACTTGCTACGCCTAGAAGTCCTAGATTTACCTCTAAGTGGTTGCCTACTAGAAGATATTTTGCCTATAATGGTCATGTTATTGATTCTAGTAGATCTCATACTGACAGTGAAATGTCGGTATGTGATATGGCTTGATTATTACCTAACCTTACAGGAACCTATTTCTTCGGTTGCCAAATTTTCTTTTCTCTTATCATTGGCAGACTGTTGAAATTTGTCTCTGGTGTGTGGACTCGGGCTGTTCCAAACATATGACTGGTAATCAAAGTCTTCTCAAGAACTTTGTATGGCGTTTTATGGGAACTGTTAGATTTGGAAATGATCATGTTGCTGCAATTCTAGGCTATGGTGATCTTCAATGGGGAAATATTATCATCACCAGAGTATCTTTTGTTGATGGCTTGGGACACAATTTGTTCTCAGTTGGGCAATTTTGTGATTCAGATTTGGAGGTAGCCTTCAGAAGTCATACATGCTTTGTTATGGATCTTGAAGGAATTGATTTGCTGAAAGGAAATCGCACAACAAACCTTTACACCATTGATCTTTTTCAAATGTCTGCTGCATCTCCAATTTGTCTCATGGCCCGGGCCACTTCAACAAAGTCATGGTTATGGCATCAAAGGTTATCTCATCTCAATTTCGATGCCATCACCCAACTTGCAAAAGATGATCTCGTTACCGGTCTTCCAAAGTTCAAATATACTAAAGACCATCTTTGTCCATCATGTGAGGAAGGTAAAAGCAAGAAGAAGCCTCACAAACCCAAACTTGTTCCAAATTTGACGAATAGGTTGCATCTCCTTCATATGGATTTGTGTGGCCCAATGAGAATTAAAAGCATTAATGGAAAGCAGTATGTCCTTGTGATTGTGGATGATTATTCTCGTTACACATGGGTTCATTATCTTGCTTCGAAAGATGAAGCCACAGATGTAACTATCAATTTCTTGAAGAAAACATTAGTGCTACTTCAAGCCCCTGTTATCATTGTAAGAACCGGATAACGGTACAGAATTCACCAATCAGAAACTGAAAGCTTATTTTGACGAAGTTGGGATTTCTCATCAAACTTCGGCTGTAAGAACTCCAGAGCAGAATGTAGTTGTGGAACGGAGGAATCGTACGTTAGTTGAAGCTGCTCGAACGATGCTTCTCTCCTCTAGTGCACCGTTATTTCTTTGGGCCGATGCTATAGCAACTGCATGTTATACTCAAAACCGCTCCATTATTCACACCCGCTTCAACAAAACACCTTATGAGATAATTAATGGAAGAAAACCGGATATTTCATTTTTACATGTCTTTGGTGCTTTATGTTATCCGAAGAATGATTGTGAAGATATCGATAAACTTGAACCTAAAGGTGATATTGGCTTTTTCATTGGTTATTCCTCAACTGCTTGTGCTTACATGGTTTATAATCAAAGGACAAGAAAGGTAATGGAGACTATGAATGTTACCTTTGATGAACTCTCGGGTATGGCCTCTCAACATAGAAGTTCACATCCCGAGCTTCAAGGTCAGACTTCTGGACACGTAAGTTCAGGACTCGCGCTTCAATTTGCACCGTCAGCAATCTCATCGTTACAACCTTTGGAACGTGACTTGGAAGTTTTATTTGGGCCAATTTATTATGAATATATGGAGGGTCCTTCGTCATTTGGTGTTCCTCAAAATTCCCCGGCTGCACCTGCTGCGGTAGTTCCAGAACCACCAACTGCATCTACACCAACGGAATCCGTTTTTGCACCATCTACGTCAACCTCAACCATATTGACTCCAAACATTCCAACCACGTCTCCGACTGCTGACGCAACTCAACAGCATTCTCAGCAAATTCCTAATCATGTTCATCTTCAGAATGAAATAATTGCTAAAAATGCAAACAATGCGATGCTCAATGAACATGAGTTTGTTAATCCATTTGCGGCTTCCACAAGTACTACTCAGCCTTCAACACCATATGTGGATCCGTCGAGCTCGCATCAAGTTTCTCATACACTTCCACATGAACACATATGAACTAAGAATCATCCTTTGGGTCAAGTGATTGGCAATCTCTCACGACCAGTCTCAACACGAAATCAGCTGCATACCGACGGTGATATGTGTATCTATGCACTATCAGTCAGCACAATGGAACCAGCTAGTGTGAAAGAAGCAATGACCGATGCATCATGGATTGAGTCTATGCAAGAAGAACTCAATCAGTTCATCCGGCTTGATGTATGGGAGTTAGTACCTCGACCGGACAATATCGATCCCCTTACTCTGAAATGGTTATTCAAAAACAAGATGGATGAAGAGCAAACGGTCATTAGGAACAAGACTCGGTTAGTTGTGAGAGGTTATAAACAACAGGAGGGAATTGATTTCGCTGATTCCTTCGCCCTGGTTGCTCGAATGGAAGCTATTAGGATTTTCTTGGCATACGCAGCACACAAATCGTTCACTGTGTATCAAATGGACGTGAAGACGGCTTTCTTGCATGGACCGTTAAAAGAAGATGTGTATGTATGTCAACCTGAAGGTTTCATCAACACCTAACATCCAAGCCATGTCTACAAGTTGAAAAAGGCAATTTATGGTTTGAAACAAGCACCGAGGGCATGGTACGACGAATTAGCATCATTTCTTCTACAAAATCACTTCAGCAAAGGAACCATTGATCCAACTTTGTTTATCAAGCACTACGGAAACGACATATTGGTGGCTCAGTTCTATGTAGATGATATTATATTTGGTTCTACTAATCTAAAATATTCCATATTATTTGCAGACCTTATGAAAAGTCGATTTGAAATGTCCATGATGGGGGAAATGACGTTTTTTTCTTGGTCTCCAAGTTTACCAATCCCCCCGGGGCATTAAATATATCAGGCCAAATATGTGCTTGAAATTCTAAAGAAATTTGGAATGGAAAACTGTGATCATATTGGTACTCCAATGGACACTAAACACAAGCTTGATTTGGATAAGAAAGGGACATTTGTAGATGCTACAAAATACCAAAGTATGATCGGGTCCCTTATGTACTTAACCTCAAGTAGACCGGACATTGTGCATGCTACTTGTTTATGTGCTCGGTACCAGACTAAGCCAACCGAGAAGCACCTCAAGGAGGTTAAAAGGATCTTTCGCTATCTCCGGGGAACCATTCACATGGGTCTCTGGTATACGAAGGATTCTGGTTATAATCTAACTGGTTTTTTAGATGCCGACCATGCAGGGTGTCATGATACATTCAAAAGCACTTCCGGTGGAGCATAATACTTAGGCGAGAAGCTGGTGAGCTGGTCATCAAGAAAACAAGACTATACGGCGTTGTCCACCGCGGAAGCAGAATATGTGTCTCTATTCGTGTGTAGTGCTCAAGTTCTTCGGATGAGAACACAACTCACGGGTTATGGCTTTTACTTTAACAAAGTTCCTAGTTATTGTAATTCACAATCAGCCATAGCCATATCCTGTAACCCGGTCCAACACTCCAAGACCAAGCACATAGATGTCAGATTCCATTTCATAAAGGAGCATGTGGAAAGAGGAACGATAGAACTGTTTTTTTGTCAAGACGGACTACCAACTAGCTGACATCTTCACCAAAGCTCTTTCTCAAGACAGATTTGAATTCTTGGTTCGTCGACTTGGTATGCGTAGTTTCACTCCTGATGAACTTGAACGTCTTGCACATTCGCAGTAACCTTGTATATATCTATCAGTAATCAAAATACAAAATATAAAACCTATAAAAACAAAATAAAAAACGAGAAAATCTTTCAAAATACAAAAAATATTCTTCTTCGACATGTCTCTCAGCATCGATAATATGGACGTACTTAGAAATGTTGTTCAACAACGACACAGGTACGTACATAAAGTTCGAATGAGAGTTCAAATGTTTTCAAAACATGTCTTTTCTATTTTTCTTCTCATAATGGCTTATAGTCACATGTCAGACTATAACCCGGTCCCTAAATAAAGGAAAGTTTTTTACTTATCCTCAACAACGAGAAATTCGTTTTTCTCGGTCATGAGCTTATATCAAAACATTCAAAGTTTTAAGCTTATGAACTCAATTTTCTCGGACTTTTGGGCACAATTTTTCAAGGTAGTTCAAAACAATGTGCTCATATACTCCCCTATTTAAATAGAATCTCTTTTCGAGGGACAGTATAATGATTTCATAAACATTTGTTTCAAAGTTTCATGACACATTATTCTCTCCATGTTTCATCACTAGTTTCACAAAAATTTCAATTTCATGCAATTTTTGAGGGGGAGAATAGTGATTAAAATGTGTTATCTTGGATAAGATCTTTGATATAAGTGCTTTCTCTTCCTAATATGTGCAAAAACCTTTCCTTTTATGATGCACATATGTAGGGGGCATTTTGGGTGATACAAAAAACCTTCAAGGTTTAAACACTGATTTCATCAACACCTTGATTGCTTTTTCAATAGGTTTTTCTGGTTACGATATCTATATCCTTCAACACATTAATTCACGACGGTATTGGTGTCAAAAGGTGGTTAGGTATTCGTCCTATGACCCAACCAGAACCGGAGGGATCTTCCCAGGGAAAATCCATTAGAATTTAGATGTCCTTAGGAAAGATGGAGTAGTTGAGTGTACGGGAAAAAGTGCCGACTAATGACTTAAGCTAGCACTGGAACAATCACAACAAGGTGCTAGTTATGACGTCTTGGTATGAATTGAAGGGGTTGAAGAATGAAAAAGAAATGTAAGGATAAAGGGTGTAAAGAAAGAAGCCCTCCATACAACTTAGGCAGAAAACGGGTTAATACATCTACTATCAGAATCATGTTGATGATTTCTGGTATTGAAGACAAAGCATCATGGACCCAGTGATGCAATGCACAACCCTTCCCAGCCTACTCAAGCTTCTCTCAAAAGAAGTTTGTTTTATTGTCACGGAGTTCAACTCATTTCTATCGACTTTCTCACTCCGAGATAGTAGATATTGAAAAGGTGGCAGTCTGCTCCAGCCTCCGATCACCAAATAAACGTGCACTTATAGAGTCTAGAGCCAACGAGATTCAGCAAAAAATCTCATTAGGACACTTATTTCATATATCAATTGTTGTTCATCTTTAGAACACAAGCGATAATTTACAGAGTCCTACGCTCTATCCTTGTGGTATTGCTAGAACATTCAGAGTGATACTCTCTAGTATTCACAGTGATGAATGGAAATCCTTCCAGTGTTAACATCAAACAGCACTGTGGTAGGTCATATGTACGATTCAGTTTGAATTAAACATATGCTAACTGGAAAGCAACAATGGTTTGATTCTTAATTGATTCAAACTCGTTCCAGGTCTCGACGCAATATCTTTATGATCTTGCCAGAACATTCAGAGTAATACTTTTCAGCATTTACAGTGACGAATGGAAATCCTTCCAGTGTCATCATCAAACAGCACTGCGGTAGGTAACTTGTGCGATTCTATATGAATCAAACTTGTGTCAACTGGAAAGCAACGATGGTTTGATTCTTAATTGATTCAAACTTGTTCCAGGAAATTGAATTGACGACTTAATCAACAGAATGGAACTGTATGATTCACTCCTTACTATGAATTATCTTTCGATAAGTTCAAGTATTGAGAACGGCTACCACAGCCGGAAACTCTGTCAAGGAAGTTCTTTGAACTTACCTAATCACAGGTACAGTATTCTTACTGTATAACGGGAAACCGGAGGAGTGCAAACGGTGGCGTAACTTCAAGAAGTCGTAATTCAAGACCACATGCTCACATAAATGAAGAAAGCTCAAGAACATCTAAAGACAAAGACTTCTGCTTCTCTGATGATCAAGGGAGATTGTTAACAAGCTTTCAAGTCAACACAAAACATGAGTATGTGGAGAAAGACACAAGAACACAAGCTGGCAAACTTACAAGATCAAGTCAAGGCAAAGATCAAAGATCCCAGATCACAAGTCATGAAAGGAACTATGAAGAAACTCTCAAGACATCGAGCTTCAAAGTCTGAAACAACAAAGAAGTGAAGTCACATATTACATGACCACCCCTTAGGGGGAGATTGTTAGAAGTAATTAAAGTGACGGTCATAGAATATATCGTTGCGAAGCTCGTGAAAAATGTTATTTAATGATGTCGAGAGTTTTTAGTTATTATTTTTTATGTTACGGGATTTAGTCCCGAACACACAAATGAGGAAGGCCTCCTAAACAATTCTTAATTAGTATAAAAGGCCCCCTAAGCCTCATTTGTGTGTGTGCTTTCCATATTCATAGTTTTTAGAGAGAGAAAGGTGTGGTTGTTTTCTCTCACTAGGAAAACACCAACCTTGTATTTCTTTTCTTCTCTTCATCTTAATCTAATCTTTCTTTTTTAGTTTAATCATCATCATGTTATTTGTGTTTGATTAGTCGTGTGAATTAGTCCTACAGGATCGAATCCCATGAGGGACACATTTTGGATGATTATTTTTTTGGACAGAAAGCTTTATAAATGTCACAGGAGTGACTATGCGAGAAGCTTAATTTGTAGTAACTGATAAGTTTATCAGTTTGAAACTATCAGATTAATGAATCTAATGGCCTTAGTTTAACAGAACAAGTAATCTAGTAAATCTAAAACAAATACAGCAAGATCAGAACAAGGTGCAGGTCAGCAACAATCAAATGCAGAATCTAACCACATCAAAATTCAAGCAATCAAAACTAAAGAAAATAGAACAAATAACAGCAAATCAGCAGGCAACATAAATATCAGTAAATCAAAATGATAAAAACCCAAATCACCAATCATAGTTAGGAACAAAATACTCCTAAACCCAAGCAAAGTGTAATAAGCAACTCAAGCAAGATATGGATTAATCAGTACAAATATATAGATCAAACTAAAGCTAATTCAATTCAAAATCAGTTATAAAAACAAACTGATAAGGTTTAAGTAAATCATATAACAACTCCAAAAGCATATTCATCACTTTAGAAATCAGTGAAAGACCATTCTAAACAGATATAAAAAATGATGTGAACACTTAGATTTAAAACTCGAATCTAGCAGACCTAATACCAAACCTATAATAATCAATTGACTGTAAATCAGTTTACCTAACAACTTAAAAAATAAAACCATTACCAAACACTTGATTGATGACTAAAACTTGCAGGTTATAGCAGCTTAAACTAAAACAGATTCAACTATCATTCAACACATTCTTATAATTATTCAAGCAGATTTGTCTAAATAGTTAACCAATATCCAAACAAAGCATATACTCAAAACAAAAGGCAAATCATCAGATTAACTGAAACATATAAATAACAAGAGATAAAAACTGATGAAGAAATCCTTTGAGTAGAAGTTACAACGCTGAGCTGGCTTTTGAAACTAATCTGATACCACTATCATAACATCTAACACCATTCGAACCATTCTTAAACCATCATCAACGAATCGAACCACTCTCGAACCAAGAGTCCATGAACCAACATCTTATTATTTTTAAAATCTTTTCCAGTAGGGAAAAACTTGTTCCAAACTTACCTTAATTAATCTATTAAGCTATTGAAAAGCTTAAATGAATAATATTTCGTGTAATATCAAAATAGAAATAATAAGAATAAATGTAAGACAGTTTAACAGTAAATAAACAACAATAGATTGAAATCAAAATAAATTTTATTAATATCATAAAATTGTTACAATACTGAAGAAATTAAATTACATTCATTCTACTCCTAAATTGGCATTATAACAATAAAGTAAAAAATGGAATACCAAATTATAGGAAATAGGGGGGGTTTTATAGCCAACCCCCAAGGCTCTTGGTGGAATGTTGTTGAGGAGCATCTTCAATTTCAACCTTTGATTTCTTCTCTTTCTTCTTTCTTTTTGATCTAACGGTGGAGATATGCACACTAGCACACGGATCGCCAGCTTGGTAACCGAGTGTGCTAGTTGTGTTTCTTCAATGCTGAGATGGCCTATTTTTATTGGTGGATTGGGGAATGATGCGTTGTTTCACCCAGTCAGGGACGAGAAGGTGTCACCCAACTTGCACCCATCTTTAATCTCCGATTAACTTGGGGATTTATTTCCCACTCGCGTGCATCACACGTGCCTCACAAAATCCCCAAAAGTTATTATATTTTTTGTGTGACTTAGGGTTTGGTAACAGTAAATTTACAAGTGAGGGTGTAAGGTAAGAGATGGAGTTACTTTGTATATATCGAAAGGATGAGTGGGTGAATGTTGTGTGTGTGAGTTTATCAAACGTGTGAATGGGTATTAAATGTATTTTAACTGTGTAAAAAACTTTCGTTACAACTTTTGGCAATGATATGGGCTTGAAACCCAATCATAAACACTCTATCCGTTTATTTATTCTAGTTTTGGGCCTAATGGGCTTTTGGTAAACAAAAGGTAGATACTTTGAACTCCTTATTGGGCTTTTGGGCCCAATACCCAAAACCCACAAGCCCAATTAACTTCATAAAAGAATAAATCCGCTAAAATCGAGCTTGTATTTGGCTTTGACGATCTTTTCTTCAAACTCGTGCCGTTATTGCCGGTTTTCGTGATCATCGGTGCCTACACACATGAAACGACAAACAAACATATACAAGGCATTTTTCATTTATAATATGCATTTATTCATTGTTTTTAGATCACTCATATCATTACCCTCCTAGATTTTGACTTATATTTAACTTTGGCTTGATATTTACCTGTGTTAAATTTTGGCTGACCAAAGTTTTAATCCTTAATTAACTACTTGTTTGGATTACTAACTATTTTAATCCTTAATTAACTATGTAGTCGTTCGTCCGATTTACATAGCTTTGTGCCCATTATGTGCTTGTTAGCCTCCTAGATTTTGACTTATATTTGACTTTGGCTTGATATTTACCTGTGTTAAATCTGGGCTGACCAAAGTTTTAGGAAGTGCACTTTTCTGTCACCACTGGACGCGGTTCTATATCGAACCTGCGGTTCTTTATCGATAAGGAACCACGGACCTACGTAGGGAACCGCCTGTTCCTGTTTTGACAGAATCTTTGCGTTACACTGTTTCCTTAATCTGTGTAAAACTTTGATAAAAATTTTGAAAAACCTGCACTTTCCTAAACTAGGGTACCTAATTTCATTATTCACCTAAAATGATTTTAACCCATTACTAGTTTGGATCATTCCCTTCTCTTCTTAAACCCCCTCATGCTGATTGTGTTCATCATCCCTTCAACACTTCTCTAAACCTTAACACACAATCATGGTGTCCACTAGAATATCCACTTATTCTAAAACTTCTTCCTAAAAAAGAAGCCTCAAAATTAAGATCAAGATACCCAACATTGGTTCTTCATCTTTTCACACTCCCAAAAATGAGATCTCTCTCATTCTCATTTCATCTTCACCTTCACTACCCCTTGCTCCATGCAAGACAAACTCAACCCATGGTACTAACCATTCTCATGGTTCTACCTCCTCTTCATTCCAATCAAGAATGAATGAGCTTTCTTCACCTTTCACCCCTAGTCCTCCTTTGTATGGGATTTCTCAACCTCAACCTCTATAAAGTATCCCCTTTGTACTTGAGCCTTTGGTCACCTCTCCTTTCACTCTACCAAACTCTTCCATCTCACCCTTGGACACCATGCCTCCACCACCTCCTCCACCTTCTAACACTAATGTTCCTATTTTGGGCATTCCTATCCCTCACTTCATGGGTGATCCTTACTTCTTTGGGTTCTTAGAAGCTCATGGTGCAAATTGCCCATGTTGTCTTTATAATAACTACATCATTCAAAACCTAAGGATGGAAATGCTTGGCCTTCATAGAAGGTTGCATGACTTCTTGCTTGTCTTGTTCTCCATGCCTCCTCCTAGGATATGAATGATGGTTTTCAAATTAACATGTTTTTTTTTCAAAAGAAGGTCAAGCCAAAGAGAACTATGAACTCAAGACCTAGTTGTTAGCTATCTTTGAAGTAGTTAATTGTCTTTTTAATTCTTGTATTTCCTTTTCTTTCCCTCATGATTTTCTCATGTGGATGATTTATGGATTTAGTTTTTATGTGCTTTAATCTATGTGATCACATTAAACAACTTTAATTTATTTAAAATTGAACCTAAATCTATTACAACCTCTAAAAACTTGACTTAAAATTGGACCAAAATGTTATTTAAATATTTTGTCACCCTTTATCAAGACATTCTTTGTGAATGTGTTGCTTTTATGCAACCCTAGCATACTCTAGTGCTAAAAGAGGTAAAAATCCAAGATTTGCAAATTTTTGAAAAAGTCTTATCTTTCTCCAAAACTTTTGAAAATCTGGTTTTGCAGTCCACTGGACGCGGTTCTCAAGCCTCCAGGCGGTTCCATATCGATATGGAACCGCGGGCCTCTTTAAAGAATCGCGCCCAGTAAAGCTGATTTTGGCTTATTTTTGGTCTTTCTTCTTTGACCACTGTTTTGGTTAAGATTCTTTGTTTACCCAATTTGGCTAAACATTCTTTAAAACCTTTCCTTTTCATTTCAAATCTTTGCCTTGTGTATTTTCTTTAAATTCTTCTCTTTTGGGAGTTCTTTCCTTCATCCCTCACACTGCCTAATTCTTCCTTTTCTAACCTTGACATTTCTTTGTCACAAACTTCTCAACCTAAAGCTTCCTCTTCTAAGCTTTCAAAGAAACCGAAAATCTCGATTAAACCCATTTGGATCAAAAAGAATAAGAATCCTCATGATTCTTCTTCTTCAAAATCCTCCAAGAATTCCTCTTTCTCTCCGATTCAATATTGGAATGAGACTTACTCTATAAATCTAATTACCGGAGAAAAAGAAATTCTTCCACCACCACCTAAACCTTTCAACTCTCCTCAACTCAATGACCTAAATTATTTCCCTAACCTCACTAGGCATTGTGAAAACATTTCTTATCCATTATCTCCCTCCCCACCAAACTCTAATCTTGATGGACCTCCCCCATCTAACGACTTTATATTGCATCATGGTTCTTCGTGTGCTTGTTGTTGTTTTCAACAAATTGAACTTGCTCATATCTATGACAAGCTAAATTTTCTTGAATTCCTCCTCACTCGACCTCCTCTCAAAGTTTTTGTTCCCGTGAACAAAACTTTGAATGATGCTTCGTCGTCTTTCTTTTCCAACTAAGGCACTTTTTGTACTTTAGTTGTTTGAGTCAATAAATTTTAAACAATCTTGGAAGACTATCACTATTAGAATAGCTTATGCTTTGTGGTCTATTTTCCCTATTTTTTGCTTTTAATATTCATATTGTGTGTATGAATATTTATCTTGTATGTTCTTTTATATTTTTGTAATATGAATGTTATGTGTGTTATCTTTCCCTCTAATTTTATTACACACATTTGTTAAGGAGTTGATCATGGTTAAAACTTAAAATTAATTATGGGTGATTCCATAAATTCTAAACTTTAACCGATTGACAATTTAAATCATCTTTGATTGGTTTGGATGTTTCTTTTCTTCCTTTATTCCACCAATTGAACTATGATGTTGTCAATACACACTCTTTGGACATACTTAGAAAATGCTTACTTCTAATTTGAGATTTCTTTTCCTTCTTCCTCTCAAGTTAGTTAGTAAGTAGTGCACATACATACATTGGTGTTTCTTTTCTTTCTTCTAACCTTTGTGTAGCATATCACCTTAGCTCATTGACTTAGTGCCCCAAGCAAGGGGGAGTAAGCACCAAGGGGGAGCTACTAGCAAAAGTCCGGTTCTTTACTTCTTCAAAGACTTGTGCTAACCTTTTTGCTTCGACAAAGGGGGAGAAATGATAGTGATAAACTCGTTAATAATTCGAATAAACTTGTATTTTACGTAATTAGTCGTAATCAAAAACAGGGAGATTGTTAATGTATAAGCAATGCCTAAAAACATTGTTAGTATTAATTAATCTTTCTTAGTTATGATCACGACAAATTACGAAGACATTTATTGTCAAACACAATCATAAAATGAATTATCTAACAAACACCATCATCAAGGTAATAATCATTACACTAACATATCTTAATCATGCTTAGTGATCATAAAAGTGATTAGCCTTAAAACTCACTTTTGTCAAACATTACAAAAGATTTATAATAAACTTTATTCATAAGAAAATGTTTTATTAAAATGAAAATGAAAATTTGAATATGGCATATTCCATATGCCATAAGAATATCCTTTGAAAGTTTAAACAGCCTCAGATATTTCAAATTCACTAAAAGACAAAAAGGAGCGGAGTCTACACCAACGGTACCTTAGCACCTATGGCGGTTCCTTATTGATAAGGAACCGTGGGTGCCAATATGGAACCGCAGGCAAATATAGCCGTTGGATGTTTTGTCCTATAAATAGTGAATCAAATCTGCATTCTCATTAACCCTTATTGGACATCTTCTTCAGTTTTCTTTCTCCTTTCTAATCCTAGTCATTTGTAAATGATCACTTAATGTGTTAAGTATGTTTACTCATGATTATCCTCTTGGTATCCTTCTTTACCTTGTCCAAAGAGAAGATCACTCACACACTTGTGATGTGATTAAAGATGTAGCATTGATGAAGATCACCTTCTCCTAAAGATCTAGTCATGTTCATCATTTGTTTATTTGTGTCTTGTGTAGATCTAATGTATTTGTGAATACTTGGACTAGTTGTGTTCATCCAAGTTATTTATGAATACTTGGATTATAGTTGTGTACATCCATTGCACATGTGTGTGCTTGGATTTATGTTGTGTAGATCCAAGCTACATGTGTGTACTTGGATATGATTAGTTGAGTTGTAACTAGTTGTGTTAGTTCTCACTAAATAATAAAGTGATGTGGTTGTGTCTTGTGAGTTCTCACTAAACTATAAAGTGATATGTAGTTGTGTTGTCTGAAGTTCTCCCTTAGCTTCAAAGTGAAGAGTCGTGAAGATTGGGTCTATCTTTGGATTAGAACTCGACATCTAGCCTTGTGTCTGAAAATGGTGAAGTAAGCAACGTTGTGAAGATTGGCTCTACCTTTAGATTAGAACTCGATATCTAGCCTTGTGTCGTAAAAGAGTGAAGTGGGCGACGTTGTGTAGATTGGTCCTAGTTAATATTAGGTCTCGACATTTAGCTTAGTGTCAGAAAATAATGTAAGCGACGTTGTAAGGTTTTCTCCGCCAAGAAGGGAGCTTGTGGATATAGTGGAAATCTCGATTAAGGTGTACTCGAGGAGTGGAGTAGGAACGAGGATAGAGCCTCATTGCCAAACCACTATAAATCTTGGTGTCTTCCTACTAGGTCGTTTCTTTCCTTATTCTTTACTCACATTCATTATCACTACACTTATTATACATTTTTAATGCATTAGAATTGAACCTAATCATTATGCAACTAGCTTTGAAGTAAAAGATAGTTTTGTGCACTCACCTAATTGAAAGAAATTTTAATTAGGAGATAAACCGATGAGAAACTATTCAACCCTCCTTCTAGTTTCTACAATTGGTATCAGAGCGATGGTGACACAAGATCTTTGAGGTATATTGTACTTTAAAACTTGGATCGATCCATTGTCTCCTCAATTTAGAAGTTAAGTCGTACTAAATTTTTTCTTTGGTCAAAACTATTTTTTATTGAAAATAATCCTTTTAAAATGTTAATATAGCATATTACTTAAATTAGTAGCATTATTGCATTTTAAATTTACTCTTTAAATGTATCTACTAGTTTGCATCTTGTTATGTGTAGGTACTCATGAAGATAAATCATGCAATTGATTGTGGATTGAGTTACTTACACTTGTAGAAGACTCATCTTCTTTGATTTCCAACATCATTAAATGATGATATCAAGATGGGTAGAAGTGATACTAGTCTTTGAAGACTTAGTAGTCACTATTAGTCATTGTTGGGCTTTGCATCGATTCCTTGAAAGCTTGGAATGCAATTTGTGGCCAAGGTACGCTTTCGTTCTTCCACACGCCCTATTGATCATTCTTTTGATCATTAATTGACTATATGCTTGTTCTTGGCATCCTTGCCTTGACATTTATTTGTGGTTTGTGATTCTTTTCTTTTTCCTCTCAAACCTTCATTGCTTGGATACTTGACTCACTATGGAGATGTAGGGTGAGTTAGTAGAAGCTTAAAGTATCAAGCATGATTTCCATGGTTTGAACCCTTACGGTTAGTAGGCCCTATATCATGTGTAACTTGTGCAATTAAGCTCATCTCTAGGATAATTAGTGAATCCCTTGAGATACCAAACTACCTTATTAAGATGTAGGTGGATTTTACACATTTATAATTGAAATATTCCAAGGATATTGTTATTGTTAATTCTAGCAATAATTATCCGATCATGTGGGAGAGAAAGTGAATCTATGCTTTGCTCATATTTTGAGATAGAATAAGACTACTCTTAAAAATGATCTTATTCTATGCATCAAAATTTCTTGGTTTAATTCATTACCAAAGCCGTTTAGACTACCGCCGGAAAGGCACGTCTTAAACCACGATATATGACACAAGATCTTCACATCATCAATTTGAAGAATGTCATTTGTCCTTTGAGCAATGTCCTTGGTCTTGATTCACTTCTCTTGACTCCTCTCCCTTTGCCTTTTCGCTACGAGTAGTCGTTCGTTCGTTTTGGTCTTTTCCTATCTCGATTCAACTCGTAATCCTTCAACAAGGCATTATTATCTAGTGTTGTGGTGGTCCAATGATATCCTAAAAGGTTTAAGATATATTTTTAAGTATTTTAAAGATTTTGGTTTTCAAAAATTCATCGTTTTTCTTTGATAAAAACCTGCCTCTGTAGGCGGTTCTTTATCTAGGCGGCTCAAAGATGCGGTTCCTTATCAATATGGAACCGCGGGCAGTAGCTTTTGTCAGAGCGCCAGTTTTATTAAAAAAATACCCTTTTCAAACTAGTCTTTCTCTCTCCTTCACAAAAGAAATGTTTTTCTCTTCTTTTCCACCATTGTTGAAGCTTCAAAAACCTTCAATCACTCAAATTAATTAATTCATATTCGTGGGTTTCACTCATCCATCATCCAAGATCAATTAATTGTAAGTTATTTCTTTCAATTTCATCTAATTTTTTCGAGGGTTCATACATTCATAATTTTGGATTTTTAAAATTGACATTCAATTAGAACCTTACTAGGAATAAGAGTTGACATAGTATTGTTACTATGATTCCTTATGTTCATATTCATAGAGATTTCACTAAAACCCATTTGTAGAACAAATTCGAATTTTGACTAAATATTTTGGTTGATTGATGGAATTGATATGAACCCATGAACAAGTTGGTAATGGCATTGTTAAATGCTTACCTAAAAACCTTGTTTTAAAAAAAAACCAATGTTCTAGTTCATTGTTGATTTTACATAGTTCATATGTTTTAATCAATGGTGAAATGGTTACATTGTGAACATGATAATGACAAGGATTAATCCTTTGTTTGTCAAGTTATTGATGAAACACATTCTCATCTTTTGAATTTTTTACTTTTAATTTTTCATATGAGTGATTGGAGAAATATCTTTGTTTGTTGTATTTAGGTACTAATCATGCCTTCGGAATATCAAAGAGATCATCAATACACTAGAAGATATATGCCAAACTTTTCTCAAATTGTTGCTTCTATCCAACTCCAAAACTCCTATTCGTCTCTCTCAAAACGTTGTTTCCATGAAGGTAGAACTGTTAATGAAGAAATTACGGGTTATGACTATATCAAATCTATGTTTGTACCTACGGGGTTTGATTGTTTGCTTTACATGGATGAAGTGATATATCCCGTATTTCTTTTAGATTTCTTTAGCACCTATTCTATCTTTGAATGTAATGGTAGAATATTCGTTAGATTCATATTGAATGATCAAGTCATTCAATACTCCCTTGAAACTTTTGATCAAATTCTTGGTGTGCAATTTGAGGGTACTTGTCGTTTCACGGACAAATGGAGACTTGATGCTCTCTATGAATCCAACGATAAACCTCCAAATGACAACTATGAAGTTGATCTCGAGTTTATCCTTGAAATCATTTCCAAAGAGCGTGATGGAAACGTTATGAGAAACCTTCATTCTAATAAACGACTTGTAAATCGTTATGAGGTTCTCTCAAGCGACCTTAAGGATTTTATGGTTCGTTGGGCCTAGATCCTTAGGGAGAATGTATTTTGTCTTGGTGGGAACCGGGATCACATTCCGGCATGTATGGTGCATATGCTATTTTGTATCTTTACCTAAACCAAGTACAATTTGGCATACTATATAGCTCGACGAATTAATTATGCTCTTTCCAAATCCAAAATAAATCTACCCTATGCTATGCTTCTTACTCGCCTCTTTAAGAGGGTTGTTCATGATTTCCCCTTCCTTGACTTCTCTCGCTTTCAACCGGATTAACGGGTTGTGTTACCTATTCAAGAGGTATATGAAAGAAAGCCTAGAAGTGATAAAGGTTCGAGAAAACATAATCAACAAGATTCCGATGAAGAGGACTTTGATATGTCACCAAGTAATGGTGGTGACATAGGTACTAGTGCTCATGTCGGCTCTTCAAGTAACTCCGGTCAATCCACAAACTCATTCGTGGATGGACTTGAAGACTTAGCTCCTCCTCCTCATCATTCCGCTAGTGAAGTACCGGAAGACCTCAACATGGAGTGTCTCTACCGTGAAAATCTTAGGACTCGAGGTGAGTTGTTCGAACATCGAGTGGAGTCAAGAAAGGGATTCAAATACTTGGGGAATTTGATCAAGGGATTTGGCAAGAAAAGAAGATAAAGACTTTGATTTGATTCAAGGAGAACATGTTGTTGAACATGCTATGTGTTGAACATTTGGTTTCTTTTCTTTTATGTTTGTGTATTAACTATTACTACTTGTTTGGATTGCTAACTATTTTAATCCTTAATTAACTATGTAGTCATTCGTCCGATTTACATAGCTTTGTGCTCATTATGTGCTTGTTAGCTGATGTGATGTGGAATGTATATTAATTAGATACGTTATAGGGTAAACTTAGAAATTACCTTTAGGAAAAAGTAATAGACTAAAATTCACCAAAGACGGATTCAATTAAACATGATGATGAACCAAGTTCGTTGTACACGAAGATCGAGTGAATTTGAGACGTTTTGTTTTGATTTGGACAATTGATTTGAATTGTTATCGGTTTTTAAACTAAAATTACTCCTATAATATTTAAACTAATTTAATCCTAAAGTGCATGAATCGTTCCCCATTATATTTAATCTAAAACGAACGAGTATACAAGATCAGTCGTATCACGCATAGACGAAATAGCAATAGTACTCAGAAGAATGAGTATGAAAAGTTAGTAGCATACGCGCTCCGAATACAAGTATGTAACGGCATAACAATATATATCATCGTAACCAGATCAGTTCACAAGAACAAGAATTCCAAAAATACAGTAAGAGCAGATGTAATCAAGTAATATCCAAGGATAGTTCATGAAGCAAAAAGGCTTTGAAAAGACATAGTAATTATCGTCATTAAGGTGATGTGATATTTCAACATGAAATCAAGAGATGAAATACTACAATGAAAATCAAAAGTAATTAATAAGGATTAGAGAGTTACTCGCGCAGATATCAAACAACATTGGCAGATTCTGTGATTGACACTTAAAACATGAAATATTTAAACTTTCACTAATAGACTAAGTTTTGAAAAACGACTCAGTTCCCTATAACCATCGCTCTGATACCAATTTGTGAGACCCCCATAATCTGACATGGAACAACCAGGCAACGGGGGGTAACACGTCATGGTACAAGAAACAATGAATTACAGTTGAAACAAAGCTGACGTACTAAAAACATGTACATTACATCATAAAATAATCAGAGTTTTAAACATAGGTCCCAGAGTTTTATATGCGGAAAGACTTAGTATTTCATCATAATTTATAACACTTAATTACCAACAATACAGAAAAAACTTCTAACAGTTTTTAGATAAAACCAATCTTTTAAAAGCATCACAGAAATCTCCAAGCTGCGATAATATCCTGCGGGCTCCCATCCAATCAAAGCTAAGTAATAATACCTGAGATTAAACATGTAAAATCGTCAACATAAAGTTGAGTGATATTCATAGGTTTAGCAGTAAAGGTGTGGAACAAATAGAATTTGTAAAACAAGTAATGGGAGGGGGATAACTATGTACATTTTCCATAGTCACGGTGCATATTATTGCTATTTAGCTCATGAACCGAATCTTAAATCAATGTAAGTTCCTTTAGGGAGTATTCAGCCTAAATACTCAAGTATAAATGAATATTAGTGCATCAAGGTACTTGAGACGGGGATAGTCAATCCCGATGGATCCATCCACAACATTCGCGCTTAGCGCAAAGCATACGGGACAATTAACGGTTCATGAACGGGAGAGGAAACTAAGGGCTAACGTCTAAAAAGCAATAATATCATTGATTTCATCTGGAAAGCATACACGTTCTGGATAACATACAAGTTCTGGATAACATACAGTTTTTAATTGGTTGTGTTCCACCATGTAAAATCTCGTCCCGTGTTTAGAAACCATGTACAAGTAAAAAGGGGCTATGAACACACCTTATCCATGAGGTAAGTGAATCACGCTACTCAGGAGCTGAGTAGAAACGGTAGTGGTAAGACTATCACCGACGATATGGATGCCCGCGAAACACGAAAACCGCAACCTATCACAAGAAGGTGCGTGTTAAGACTCGAAATCAAGTATCGATATGTACCAAATATAATATGGCTCAAATATTTTCAAAGTATTCATGTTTCAAAACCATAGACACAAACCAAATGAATCCATTTATCCAACGTTACTCGTTTAAATACTCGAACACTTGAAATTGACCCGTCATACGACGCCAAGTCAACGCAATTCAAACTATCCCCTTTACCTTACTCGGACCAGTAGCTAAGTCATTTATATAGTGACTAAGCACTTGAGTAAGTCACCATTTCCAATAGTGAATACTCAAACTCACGCAACACAAGCATTGAACTACGTGTCCAATACAAATCAGCAAGTACACTCCGAATGTACACACCAATCTACCCTATCTAGACTTGTCTGATTTAGATGCTAATTGGTGTCAAGGTTACTTATAACCTGTATATGACCTCACCAAAGTTTGAGCCAAAGTTTACACTTTAAAACCCATCAGCTTGACACTTTACTCGACCCTAAAATTTGGGACAGAATTGTATACTTGTTTTATAAAATCGTTTAGACCACTTTAAAAGTACTAACTCGACAATCCTCTTTTGAAACCACTACTAGACTCATCAAATTAAGTATATAAACTTTGAAAATCAGTAGTAGCATTTATCTAACCAAGCCTAAAGTCCCCGAGAGTCGACTCAAAATCAGCCACAATTTCGGATTGTGCCGACTTGCGTCTCCCGGTACACGAATACTAAAACTAACATAACTTTTGACTCGTAATGAGTTAGAAGCTCTATCTTATACCGAAACGAGCGTCTCGGAAAACTCAACAACAAAATCAAATAATCTCAGCCTCTCTCAAACCTTAAACCCACTAGAAATCTGTTCTAGACCTGCTGTCCCAAAATACACTTTTAGAAATCATGTCAAATAAATTTTCCAACCAAAACCACTCATTCCTATACCTATAGAATCACTATACTATCACACCCATCAACCAAACACTCCTAAAAACACTTGTATTATAAATTTAACAAAACTCAAAGATCAAAAATTAAACTTTTTAACATAAAAACATGATGATCCTTACATAATCAACACATGCATGATGATCAAAATATCACCAACCATAAAATCATAAAGTTTTTGAAATCTTGATGCATGTGGGTGAGTTTGGTATCAATAGAATCACAAGATGATTTTAAGAATGGGTCTAATTTTTGTTTTGATTATATCATAGTAAAATTTGATGTTTGAAGGGTGTTTAGGGGTGGAGGTGTGGCGGCATATATGAGAGAAAAGAGAGAGATGTAGTTTGATTTTTTTGTAAAATTTGTATGTGTGTTTTTGAGTGAAAGATTTTAGTTTTTATATGGTGTAAAGTTAGGGTCAAATTTGCCAAGTTTTGAAACTTGTGGACTTAAAAACAATTTATAGTTTAAAATGGTAGAAAATGACTATTAGTGAATCTTGAAAATATTTACGGGGCTCGGGTTTCGTAAAAATACATTTCAAAAGTTAAGATGCATCATAAATATGATTATATGATTTCCCGACACGACTTAATACGTAATTAAAACGGAATCGTCGAAAATATTAATTGTCGAAACAATCGATAATAAAATGTAAAATTTGGGCATCCGTCGGTATCGCGATCACTAGAAATTCTCGTTGTACATTGTTTTTGAATAAAATCGTTGTAAAACGCACGCGGGTGATTTTAAATCAAAAAGTTTGATTTAAATAAATATGAAAAAATAAAATAAAATTTTATAATTCCAGATAAAATATTTATCAGTGATCAGAAAATACTTGAAAAATATAATTTATTAAAATATCAAGATCTCAGGATTTACATATAAGAATACAGGAAAACGTAATACGTTAGAAAATTCAAGAAGCACGAATAAAAGAATAAAATAATGCTGGGAAAATTACGGGTTCTTACAAATACACCACAATCGCCAAATACACCTCCTTGCTGGGGGACGTTGACGGCATGTCTAAACTTAATAATATACTCAGTTGGATCAATTCCTTTTCTAGCAAACACACCGGCATCTTGTAGAACCACAGGCAACTTAGTCTCTAGACACTTCCTCATGTTAACATACCATTGACGGATTTCTTTTGTAACACCCCATTTTGATAAATGGAATATCACAGGATAATATGACGTGTCATCAAAACATACAAGGTAATATATCATACTCATACATGACCAAAGGGATAACCGGAATCAAACATCGGTTCCCCAAATATAAGCCCAAAACATAAATAAAATAAATGAACCAAAGGAAGACTAAACAAGCATAAATATGTTAAGGCATGAGGAGAAGAAGTCTAAGGTAGCTCCCATCATATGTGTGTCCTCCAGATGCTCCAGTCTAACCTGAGGTACCTGCCGTTTTGGGACATGGAAAGAAAGTAACGGCTGAGCAATACGCTCAGTGCACAGATATATAACATAGCATGAAAGGCATAATATAGGAAAGAAATATAAAGCATGAAAAGCAACGGAATGAATAAGTCTTGAAAAACTTAGTTGTCTGTCATGTTCACTGGTTTTAGTCCTGAAAACATAGCTTATGTAACTTATGAAAATTTGTATTAGTTAATATACCAAAAGCCAATATAGGTCATGAGGTCAACAACGTGCATGAATACTAGGAGGGGTGACCTCGTCATGCAAATTAGAGGGAATACCTCTAATTAATTGGTAAGTGGGTAGGAGGGATCAACTCCTTGTGAAGGATGCAAGGCACACATCACATTCACCATGAAATCCTGACTGAAACATGTAACTAGGATGCACCCATACGCCCCACATGATAATATAATAAATATAATGGCCAAATAACTGAAAAGGGACGACACGAGCTATCACTCCACCGTGGTGAAGTCATAACACTAGTGCCTCTAGTGTTATGGTTATGGTACCTCCATAACTAGGTGAAACTGGTCATGCATGTATATGGCTAAGGTAACTAATAAACATAAGCATTTAATCTATAACTACTGCATACGGGAAATCCTAATGAAGGAAGAGATTGTCCTTACTGAAGGACGAGAAATACGTACCTTATGTCCAGTAGAAGCTAAGGAAAACGATGAAGACACTCCGCCTCGACGGATAGTACTACATAAGAAATATGGACGTGTATGAGTTGTTTGATTTAGGTGTATTTTACTGGTTCCGTGTATTATTACATTGCTATACGTATTCTGTCACGTTTTACTGTTTACTGTGTTAACTGTAGTTATTCTGATGTTCTACTGTATGTTATTCATGTATTAGTGTATTATAATACTTATATTGTAATACTAAGTAACTTTCTATAAATAGTAGGGTTCCATAAATAGTAAGTTTCTAAAAATAGAAAGTTCCCAAAAATAGTAAGTTCCCATAATTAGAAATAAGCTGGATTATAAATAATAAATAAGTTTAAATAGTATAGTACAAGTCATGGTTATAGCTTATTAATTAAATAACTGGTTAATCAATTAAAGTATACATTATATGAATTTAATTAAAAATACATGTTTTAATTAAATGGCTAAGTAAAATACCTTAGGTTATACATGAATTAATTAAATAAATTAATTTAGCCTAAGGTTTAAATATACATGCTTATAAAAATAGTTTTCATGAAATTTCCTCGATCCCGAGCCCGCCACACATATAAGCCGAACCAAATAAGCTATAATCAAATCCCACTGAGACCTTGGAGGGGTCTCGGTTGACACTAACTAAAACTAACAAATATGCAAAACATACCCCGACCTAATGTCGGGGTCCTTGGTCTCAGGTCCGAGCAACAAAACCAAACTGAGCCCCCTTTAGGGTCTCGGTGGTGTCTCGGTTACACCAAACCGAACCAAAACCAAAAGCTAAACATACCCCGACCTTGGTCGGGATTTCTTACCTGCGTCCGAGCCACGAAAACCCAAGCCGAGACCCTTTAGGGTCTCGGTGGTGATGATGAAGACCAAGCCGAGCCCCATTTGGGGGTCTCGGGTGTCTCGACTGAACCACAACACACCAAACAAACCCTAAAACATGAAATTAATTATTCCTACATGTGATTTTATGCTTGTTCTTGAATAATTAATTAAAACATGAAATTAAATAAGAATTAAATGAAAAGAAAAAGGAAAAGGGTTTGATTTATACCGAATGCGTGAAAAGAACAAGGGAATGATCACGAACACAAAACCAATAAAAAAATCGTCTGAATCGTCCTTGTGGTTGATATATGGCCGGTGACACAAGAGAGAACCAAGAGAGAGTTTTTCAAATTTTAGTGAAACCTAAATTATGAAAATAACTTTCCTGTGTTTTAGATTTAACTTGGGTTATGGGCCAAAGCCCATCTTTTCTTCTTTTCTTTTTGTAGCCGCGGCCTAAAAGAGTCCAACAAGGGAACCCGTAACTCTTAATTGTTAAATTATATGGTCGTGTATGTTCATGTTTTATTTGTCGTAAATTCGGTATTCGTGATCGTGTCACATTTATAATATTCGTATCTGTTCATTATTAAATGTCGTGACACGTGTGTCAATATTATAAATGGAAAGTTTTATTTTTATCATGTTTTCATGTATTTACTGTTCACGTGTACTGTTCATAGGATTTTAAAGCGGGTTTTACATCTTCTCCATAAGTTTCTAGACTTTCTAGCACTAGACTATCATAGAATGTCACATTATCGGTTCTGATTTCAAACTGTGCAAGAGACTAGTGTGACTTTGGTTCATTTATTTTAATGAAGACCTAGAAATTTATATACATTTATAATTAACCTATTTCAATAACAACAAAAATTAACAAAACAACTGTGTAAAAAAAATTACATGCTCAACATCAGTCCATGCCATATGGTATATTTCATTGGTTGCATAGACCAAAGGAATCGAGTCACCTAATAGAATCGTAAGAAAGTAACAACTAACAATTGACCAGTCATGAGAAGATTTCCAAAATCGCCAGATGTACCACGACCATAAGTCAATGTGTCGTATGGCATTCAAAAACACTTTGCAAAAAAAACATACCTACAGAATAATAATGACAATAAACTGTGTACAGTTTATGAGAATGTAGCTTACCTCTTCAAGAAACCAACCTACACAATTTTCATCCTCCCCAATAAAACTGTCCCAGAAACTACGGTTGACCACAATGTCGTTGGACCAAAGGAACTTGCAATTCTGCCAGCCATTGGTAAGTAAAAACTTCTCCACATAGTAATCACAATAAACTTTGTCAATAGCTTTGTATGGGCTCTTGAGATTCTGAACAACATAAATAAAACCAATTACTATAAGTAAATGGTAACAAAAACAAATACAAATAAAGTAGTATCCGACATACATACCTCTATCCAAGGCTCAAGTGCTTGACATCTTTCAAGCATTTCTGTATCAAGCATATTCTTTTGATTTTTTAGTGTATCAAAGCTTGGGACTTTATGGACTGCATCTTCTACAAACAGTGGCCTGCGGACATTAACATACCGCCTCTTGTTTGTTCCACATTTCTCTAAGGCAAGTTTAATGTGATTGTGTGTATCTGAATATATACATTTCATGCTTTTTTGTTCTTCCAACACCATTTTGTTCCTCGCTCTCTTAACCTCAGCAAGCCTGTTATGTTCAGCAACTAGCTTCTCAGCTTTCAAACATTCATCGCTTGATTGGGACCGTTCAACATCACCTTTCTGCGTGTAAAAATTTCACTTACAAATATAAGTGGTCAATAAAAATTACAATTTTGGAAATTCTCAAGGTAGGTAGATAATTCACTAACCGTGCCAACAAAATCATCCAAATGATCAACCAAATCATTAAAGACACTGTCTTCGTCACTCAAATACTTAGCAGCCAGATTACATTCCTTAGCAACACTTTCACCTGTCTCCTGTAAAAAATTTAAATAAAAAATGAAAACTGGTTTTAGGTCTCTACTACTAACTTTTGCTTTCTTACTATCCCAAACACCAGTTAATAAGATAATAAATACATGAACACTAAATATTGAAATGGGAATTACCTTGGGATTCTGAACACCGGGGTTCTGTTTACGTGTCATGATTAAATTAAGGATAGTCTCAAGCTTGTAAATTCGGGCTTTCAAACTTTTTATCTCTTTAGGTAGAATCATCAAACTCTCACATAAACTCTTCAACACAATAACTCGGTTAACAAGGGGCCCCTTTTTACTAAAACTCTGGCTGGCTTAAAAATCTTCATTAGCCAAGCGAGATGCTTTCAATTTTTTCAGATACTCGCTAAACAGACCTCCATATTCAACAGATGGCGCTCGGGGTGTATACCACTTGAAAAAATGATTGCTTCCTGCATACCAATCTGACTGGGCCTCAACTCTTGTAGGGAATAGGTCACTGTTGGGTTTTTCGGCCTAACAAAAATATAATTCACGTGAGATATATAATTGTGAAATGAAAAAGTTTATGGCTAATCATTGGAGAAAAATGAGACTAGACTATGGCTGTTGGTTACACAGTGGGTTATAGACCATAAAAGTTAGAAATACCTACTGTGTGGACATAATACACATTTGCTGGTTTAATAAGCACCTACAATTAACAAGTTGACAAGCCAAAAATCACACCAAAATCCCCTAAAACACCTACTGTGTGGACATAATACACATTTGCTGGTTTAATAAGCACCTACAGTCAGTTTGAGTATCTAACTATAACTACCAAAAGCCACCTAAAATCTAATACCAGGTAATCTAGGCCTACCCTATCCTATATTCTAACAGATCCCAAAAGCACACGTCACAATTCCTAAAGTTAACTCTAATAAAACTACTGGTGTAAAAGCAAACAGAAAGTGGGATGTTGCTGGTGTATATGGTTCAACCTAATATTAAACAAAATCAACACTAAATCAAACACAACAAATCAAAGAACAAAGGCCCTACAGCCCTACTGTTTAAATTATGACAGATTTTGAAGAAAATTGAACATGCAAGTGAAACTATGTGAAACTATGACCTACTCTAACCTAACAGGCACAAAGACCATTAAGCTGTTAACCAAGTGAAACTATGACCTACTCTAACCTAACAGACACAAAGGGGATTAGTATGAGCAAAGTCTAACAAATTTGTGTCACCCAAAAGCTAATCCTGCCTAAAACCAAACACCCCTTTATACTAACTGTTATGAATTTTAACACAAGCACTTGCTATGAAACAATACCCAAAAGAGAAGAAGTTACATGTGGAAAAAGTTCGCACGATAGAAAGGGAGGCGTGAGACACTTTCGCTTGCGCTGTTGCGGTTGCTACACAGAGCAGTTTGTGTTAGGAGGGAACGAGGCGAAGCGCTTAACAGGAAGTGCGAAAAGACAGTCCAAGCTTTGTTATGCCGAAACCTAAATGTTAAGTCAGCCGTTCAAGAGGGATCCCGAAGGCTCGAACTTTTTGCTAGCTTTGTCCCTCCCGTGATACTCCAACCACCCCATGAATTGGTTATTCCCAAAATACTCCCAGTGTTGAATGCTTAAGTACTTTGACCAGAAACGGCCTCTCGGGATCTCTTGAGAAGTTTTCTTAAAACAACGATCACACACACTTGAAGACTCTAGAATCCAGATCTAAAAAGTATAAAAATTATATATCAACATAAAAACAACAATAACTCTTTAAATAGCAATATAACTGTTTATGTAAAAAACTAACCTTGAAACACAAAAGAAATCCAGATAAAGTATATGACGGAATAAAGTTGGGGTTTTTTTGCAAAGCTTTCATGTGAGAATCTTGATTCTTTGAGTGCAAATTTCCGATGGAAGCAAATAACTCACGCCAGATGTATTCACCCCAATTAAAAGCGTTCCACTCATCCAGATTCTCAACCATTCTAAGGAAAACATCGTCAACAGCTGATTTTAGCTCATGACCTATAAATATCACTTCCAAAGATAAAAGTAGACAAACTCGTATAGAGTCTTCATCAGACAACATGGAAAAACGCTCTTCATCCTTAATCAGTCCTAAAAGGTCTAGGATCTTAACATACTCCCCTATCTTTTCAGGGAATACTCGATCATGAAAACTAATGTCACCCTCCCTAAACTTGCGAAAGCTAAATGTCCCAAATTTAAATCTGGTAATGAGACAGAATTCACGACGACCAAAATGTAGGGTATGTCCGTTGACATTATAAATGAGTGGCAAATCATAGTGATGAGTATCCGAGAACTTTTGCTTCAGTATCATATAATGGATGATACCTTCCTCGTTGTCAACATAAGTTAAATCCAACCAACGACCAAAGCATGTGGAACGAAATAATTCACTACGATCAATTCCTAGCCTATCCTTAATCAGAGGGAAATAATGGAGCTTGCTCCTAGCATGCACCGTAGCGTGATACTCCTAAATCACATAAGAATTAGAAAAATGGTCAGACGGTGTTCGAGACATAGAAAAATGTAATGATTCATATGTTGGTTGACTTGCAAAAGTTTGTCTTCTTGCCCAATAATTAAATCAAATATAGCATCGATAGAACAAAAAAAATCTATTCATTTACCCTTTTTTATGTAAGGAGTTCTTATTTTGCCACTCACTTTCGTTTTTTCATGCGTATCAACTTCATAAATAAAATGCTCCTTTTCAGTCTTTATTAAGCAAACCATTTATTTTCTGTTGATTGCTCGAACTTTTTCTAAGCCATTTGTAACTTTTGGCGATTGTTTGGGTAGCAAATATTTTGATTCACTCTAAATACTGTAAAGTTCAATTTGAGTTTGAGTATCTGAATATAATCCGCACTTGTATCAATCAAGATACTAAATGCATGAAATAATCCACACATATAAATCCTAATACTCAAAAAATAAAAAGAGTATTCAGATACTGAAACTCAATCTTAAAGTGATAGTATTCAAAGTGATTTTGCTAAACAAATAAGCACCTAAACTTACAAATAGATAGGAACAAATTTGACCATTCAACAGCAAATAAAAGACTTACTCAGTAAAGACTAAAATGGATCATTTTATTGATGATATTCATAACCAGGAAAAAGCGAAGGCGAGGGGCAAAATAAGAGTTCGTTACATAAAAAAGGGTAAACGAAAAGATTTTGTTGTTCAATCGATGTTATATTAGATTCAATTATTAGGCAAGAAGACTAAGTTTTCACAAGAAAGTTAGTTGATGACACACTTAGCTGCTATGACAGGGAACACAGATCTCGTACTACTTTTTTGTACCGATGTTTCAAAGTGAAAAAATTAGCTATAAAACACGGGAAACAACCTAATCAATAATTGTAATTGTTGGGCCAATGAAAGTTTTAACTATGGCCCTGTCTAGATTTGTTTAAATTAGACTAAGTGTTGAAAGGTCGCTGAGAAGACCAGCGACAGAGACTAGACCAGTGGAAGGCAAAGCCTCAGCTGGCACACCAGGATCATTCAAGTCAAAGACAACGTCAGAGAAGTCGAAGACAATCTGAAGTCAGACTCACCAGCGATTATGGATAGCTGGGATGTCAAAGGAATGCACTGGTGTTCAAGGATCTCTGAGTTGACAACACTCAGAGATCACTTAAGAACCCTAGAGACTTGGATCAAGCAAAGCTTATCCAAACCCTTATAGTTTAGGCGGGAGAATCTCTCAAGTGTTTTGAGCGGGACAAAACAAGAGATTCAAAGTCAATGCCTAGTAGGACCTAGTGGGACAAAGGTGAACAGTTGGCAGAACTGTTTACCTAAAGTAGTTAAAGGCATGTCTCGATTTGGACATGCATTTAATACGTTGTACTCTTCCATTCAGAAGATGACACGTATCAACTACCCCCACTAAGGATACAACCTCGTACCACTATAAATAGGGGATGAGAAAGAAGTTAAGATTCAACCCTTGTGCTTGGAATCTTTATCTAAGTTCTTTCTCCCACTTGAACCACTGAGGCCTCAGCTGTCCATCAGCGACTCGTTGGTTCACTTGTAAACTTGAGTCTCGAATCAAGTTTACTTGTTCTAGGGTTCATTTCTTGTTGTTATTCAACAGGTGTATTCATAACACTTTGTAATACTTTGTTGATAATAGTTAATAAAGGATTACTCGTTTGAAAAGTATATCTATTGTGTGTTATTGTTTTCGTGTCTTAGTTTCAACAATAATCGTATTTTGGGACTTTCAATTGGTATCAGAGCGGTTTGATTTATAAAACCTTTCTAAAAACCGTTCTAGTTTTTAAAATCAAGATCCAAATATGATTGAAACTATTCCACCACCGTTTGGTCAATCTAACCAAGCAAATACTTCAACAAACGCTCCAGCCACCACATCTACTACCATGCCTACACCTGTTGTAAGCACTGGTGTAAATGAGGATGATCTTCCACAACTTCTTGATAATCGTGGAGGGTCACATGTGTCTAATGTTCCAGCGTTTGATGAAGAAGATTTCTCAAGTTGGAAAAGTGAATTTCTTATATACTTAGATGGCCTAGAACCCTTCTTGTTTGAAATCTTAGAAAATGGTCCTTATGTACCGCTGGCTATTTCCTCTACTCCAGAGAGACCCATTAAGAAACCTGTTAAGCAATGGTCTCCCGCTGATAGACGTCTGGCCAACCAGGACAAGAGACTTAAAAGTATAATAGTCTCTTGCCTACCCAAGAACATTATGAAGTCCATCATCAAGTGCAATACCGCACAAGAAATGTGGACTGAGTTGGTTCTAGGGTATGAAGGACCAGAAGAGACTAAAGAGACCAAAATCCAAGCATTAAGACTTAAGTTTAACGCTTTCAAAGCCTTGGAAACTGAAACTGTTTCTCAAACTTACACTAGACTTAAGATCTTGCTGAATGATTTAGGTAACAATGGTGTTGTACTACCCAAGGCTGAGGTTAATGCCACATTTGTAAACAGCTTACCTAGGAAATGGCTTAGTCTTAACCAAACCCTGAGAGCAAATAATGCCATAAAAAATGATACTCTTGCTCAACTTTTTGGTAGATACAATTATGAAGAAGGACTGATTGACTCTATTTACAAATCAGAGACTGATAGATTTACTTCTCCTATATCTGGGTCAAAAGCTCTTGTTGCTAACCACTCTTTTCAGGATAGTGACTCTGACGTGGAAGAAGACACAAGAAGCAGTCAAGAATTCCTTGATGAATTACATGCTGAATTCCATGACAGAGCCCTCTTAGCTGACCAGAAGAGATACTACAAAAGATCTGGTAGAGTTGGTGCTGCCAAGATTGACAAATCCAAAGTGTCATGCTACACTTGTGGAAAGACTGGTCATTTCCAAAAGGACTGCTGGTCAAACAAAACATCTTCTCCCAGTTTTCCATCATCCAGCAAAACCAACAGCAAAAAGAAGTTCTCTTCCTCACCTTTCAAGCAATCCTCTCTCAGTGACTCTGAGGGTAAAAAGGACTACAAGGTAAAATACAAGGCCTTGAAAGCTGAGCTGATCAAACTCAATCAGAAAGCTGATGATGCTGCCAAGAAGAAGGATAACAAAAAGACTGAAAAAGGTCTAATAGCTGCTTCTTTTGACTGGGATGATGAACCCCTTACCTCTGAAGATGAAGGAACCACCACCGTCAGAGCCTTCATGGCTGTTGCTGATGAAGAACCAGCGGTTGGTAAAAATGAAGCTAGATCAGGTCAATGGGTTGACATCACTATGAAAAAGGTACAAAGATTACTTTCCATGCCTGAGGGTCCTGACAGAGACCATGTCAGTGATTACACTTTAGTTGACCTCCATTTTGTTGAAGAACAAAGGAAAAATCTGTTAAATAAGTTTCAAAATCTCAAAAATGAGTTGAGTCTTTGTCAATCTGAATTAGCTAATCTTAAACCTTTTGTGAACATGGCTAATCAACTTCAAAATGAGGTCAGCAAGTTGTCCATTGAAAATGAATCTTTGACTGATGAAAACGCTGATTTGAGAAAAACCATTAAAAAATGGAACCTTGGCCAGTCCACTGTGGAAGAAATAGTTGCTGAAGCCATTCCAGGAGATGTGGTTCAAGCCATAGGGGGTAAGGGTAGGTTCAAAAACCACATTCCTGTGCCCAGTGTTAAATTTGTCCCATCAGAAGTCACTTCTCCTCACTCCACCTCTGTGGTTGAGAAGGACTCTGACAAAGAATCTGACGCATCAGCTACTCCCAAGCTTGCTGGTGCTAACCCATCAGATTCCTTGCTTGGCCCAAAACCGGTTCTCAAAACCTCTGGGAACCTCACTTCCAAAGTTGCTGATAAAGCACACAAGAAGGTTTATGTGGCCAAAAACACTGACATACCCACCTCTTCCCCCGAAGAGTTATCTCCCACCAAGAAACTTCTCCTCACCCTGATGGAAGAGGTAAAAGGGTTGAAAGAAAAAATCAACCCCAAGGATAACAGTCCTTCTGTTAACTCCCTTGGTGAAAGCTCCAGCAGCTCAAAGGGGAGAACGTCTTTCAGGCCTTGCAAACACTGTGGGTTCAAAAATCATTCCTCAGATGATTGTTCCAAGAGACCCAAGTGTATCACATGTGAGTCCACTGAACACTCTTCTAGAGAGCATGAGGAGATCATCGCTGTTCAGAGAACTCGAACACAGCTTAGATCTAAAACCCCTCACAGGCCCTCTAGAAGACCTGAGCAACCAAAATCCAGAGAAAGTTCTCAGGGATACAGGCCTAATCCTCCCTGCAAATATTGTGGTTTTTATGACCACCACTCTGATGAGTGTGAACATTACCCTGGTTGTGACATCTGTGGCAGCATGCGACATGAAACCAGGGATTGCAACCAAAGAGGGGGAGAAAGGCCCAGAAGACCCAATGTCGCCAGTCAGCGACAGCATGGACCCACTGGAAAGTGGGTTCATCATAGAAACTAATCTGGTTTGTTATATCTATGCAGGCATACCTAAAGAAATCTGTTTGGTATTTGGATAGCGGGTGCTCCAGACACATGACAGGAATTAAACAATATCTGCATAGATATAAGAAGGAGCCTGGTCCAAAAGTAGTCTTTGGGGATGACTCCTCAGGGGCCACTGAAGGATATGGCTCAGTGGATTGCAATGGAATTACCTTCACAAGGGTCGCCTATGTAAATGGTTTGAAGCACAACCTTATTAGCATCAGTCAACTCTGCGATGCTGGGTTTAAGGTTCTGTTCACAAAGACCCAAGGAACTATCTTCAATCAGGACGATGATGTCGTTCTAATTGCACCCAGAAGAAGGGATGTCTATGTCATTGACATGACGTCATCCCCTGAAGGAGAGAACACCTGTCTCTTTGCCAAAGCATCTGATAGCGAAAATTGGCTCTGGCATAAGAGACTCTCCCATCTCAACTTCAAAAACATCAACAAACTGGCAAAGAATGACTTGGTAGCTGGACTTCCCTCTCTGACCTTCAGCAAGGACAGACCCTGCTCAGCCTGCGAGAAAGGGAAGCATCACAGAGCTTCATTCAAAACAAAACAATCATTCTCCATTAACAAGTGCCTTCATCTTCTTCACATGGACTTGTTTGGACCAGTTAAACCTCAATCCCTCAATCACAACAAATATACCTTGGTCATTGTAGATGAATTCTCCAGATACACATGGGTATTCTTTCTTAAGAGAAAGAGTGATGCTGCTGAAAGAATCATGTCCTTCATCAGAGAAATAGAAAACCTCAATGACTGCAGAGTAAAGGCTATCAGAAGTGACAATGGCACAGAATTCAAAAACCATGCCATGGAAGCCTTTTGTGATGAAAAGGGTATATCACAGAACTTCTCAAACCCAGGAACCCCTGAACAAAACGGTGTCGCTGAAAGAAGAAACAGAACACTCATTGAAGCTGCCAGAACGATGCTCAGCGAATCCAGACTTCCTAAACAATTCTGGGGTGAGGCTGTGTACACAGCATGCTACACACAAAACAGATCCATTATTGTGAAGAGACATGGCAAGACCGCTTATGAAGTGTATAGGAAGAGAGCCCCTGATGTAAGCTACTTCCATGTCTTTGGTTGCCCTGTTTTCATTCACAATTACAAAGATCACCTGGGTAAATTTGATGAAAAATCAGATGATGGATTCTTCCTTGGATACTCTCCCACCTCCAGATCTTTCAGAGTATTCAATATTCGCAGGCAAGAACTAGAAGAGTCCATTCATGTCACCTTTAATGAAGCTGACGCTGTCATAACACACACCAACTCAGAGGATTGTGACATTGACTTCAATGAAGTTAAATCTTATCCCAAAGATGATTTCTCAAATCCCAAGGAATCATCTCAAAGTCGTCACAAGGATCTCCCATATGTTCAAGCTTTTGATCCTCACTCCATCTCTGACATCACTCCAGAGACTGTTGGTGTTGAATCTCTTACTCAAATCTCTGAAGAAAATGCTGATCCTATCACTTTGGATATTCAATCAGATGAAGAGATCATGGACGAAGAGATTACATGTGATGAACCTCCATCACTCCCTGAACTTGAAGTGACTCCTGATCCCACAGAGACTCCTGCACCACAATCCAAATGGAGTAGGAACCAAGATATTCTTCTAGTCAATATTCTTGGAGAACCCTCTGAGGGAGTCACCACCAGAGGAAAATTAAAAACTCTAGAAACCGCCTCTGCAAATGAATGCCTGTTTGCAAATTTTCTCTCTGAGGATGAACCTAAGAACGTGGCTGCTGCTCTGCTTGATGAAGGCTGGGTTGTTGCCATGCAAGATGAACTCAATCAGATCAAGAGAAACAAGGTGTGGACTCTGGTTAAAGCTCCAGCTGGTAAGCAAGTGGTTGGAACAAAATGGGTCTACAGAAATAAAAGGGATGAAGCTGGTATGATTGTAAAAAACAAGGCTAGGCTCGTGGTGCTGGGATATAACCAATCTGAAGGAATTGATTATGATGAAACCTTCGCACCAGTGGCCAGATTGGAAGCCATCAGAATCTTCCTAGCCTTTGCAGCTTATATGGGTTTCATGGTTTATCAGATGGATGTAAAGAGTGCCTTTCTCAATGGGAAACTTGCAGAGGAAGTATATGTCAGTCAACCCCCAGGGTTTGAAAACAGTGACTACCCAAATCATGTCTGCAGACTTCACAAAGCACTCTATGGGCTGAAACAAGCGCCTAGAGCCTGGTATGAAACTCTCTCAAAATTCCTTCTTGAAAATAAATTTGTCAGAGGTACCATTGACCAAACCTTGTTCACGTATAGGTCCAAGGGTGACGTCATATTAGTACAGATTTATGTGGATGACATAATTTTTGGTTCAACCAATGTTAACTTGAGCAAACAATTTGCCAAACTTATGACCAAAAAATATGAAATGAGCATGATGGGGGAACTAACCTTTTTCTTGGGTTTTCAAATCAAACAAAATTCAAAAGGAATTTCTATTTGTCAAGAAAAGTACGTTAGAGATTTGCTCAAGAAGTATGATCTGTCTGATTGTGCATCAGTGAAATGCCCCATGCTTCCTCCCAACAACTTGGGAGCTGATGACTCAGGGGTCTCTGTTAATGAGACCTTATATAGAGGCATGATTGGGTCACTGATGTATCTCACAGCAAGCAGACCAGACATACAATTCTCCACTTGTCTCTGTGCTAGGTACCAAGCTAACCCCAAGGAATCCCACCTTGTAGCTGTCAAAAGAATTTTCAGGTACTTGAAAGGATCTCCCTCATTGGGTCTCTGGTACCCAAATGGTTCAGGCTTCGACCTCAAAGCTTACTCCGACTCAGATTACGCTGGGTGCTGCCTTGACAGAAAGAGCACCTCTGGTAGCTGTCAAATCCTTGGAGGAAAGTTGGTATGCTGGAGTGCTAAGAAGCAAAACTCTGTGGCTATGTCATCAGCTGAGGCTGAATATGTTGCGGCCGCTGGTTGCTGTGCACAAGTTCTCTGGATGAAAAGTCAGCTGGCTGACTATGGAATTAACTATGAGCAGGTTCCTATATTCTGTGACAACACCAGTGCCATAGCCATCTCCAATAATCCGGTACTTCATTCCAGAACCAAACATATTGACATCAGGTATCACTTTATCAGAGACCATATTCTTAAAGGTGATATTGAGCTACATTTCATACCCACTGAGTACCAGCTCGCTGACATTTTCACTAAGCCGCTGGCTGAGCCAAGTTTTACTAGGCTTGTCGCTGAGCTGGGAATGCTCAATATTGTCAAATAAATCTGATGATAACCTCTGTCTCTGGGCATTTAAGGGAATTGAATGTAACGAGGTAGTTACATCTCAATGGGAATGTTTTTAATCAGATATTAAATTCAAATGATTATCTCTTTATGCCACCAACTTTCCCGCTTTCCAAGGGGACAAGTATACCATGAAAGGTTAAGGGGACCCACGAGTTTCTGAAAAAGGTTAATCTTTGCATTTAATGCTCTTATTGGAAAACGGCTAAACCTTTTAAAACCCTTGACCCTAAATTTTTTTTGTGTCACTTTGAAAATCTTCTCTCACACATACCTTCTCATCTTCTCCATTCTCTCACCACCTTCAAACTCACAACAATGGCGTCTTCTTCACCAAACCAAACCTTCGTTGTACAAGCCGCCACTAACATCGATTTCGAGATCTCAGATGGCAAGATTGCTTTGAATAACTGTGTGGCCCTTCTCGAACACAACAACTCTCTCTACCATCCGTTGTTCCAATTCCTCAAGAACTCCACCATTGGCGAAGCTATCACCAAGGAACCCTCCACTTGTTACTCACAATACCTTCGAGAGTTCTGGTACAGCGCTGAAGTCGATTCATCCTCTTCCCAAATCACCTTCAACCTTTCCACCCATCCACAACCTCTCACCTTTGATTTCACAACTTTTGCCACAGCCATTGGACTCCCTTGCAACAACAATATATCAGCTTTACCCACCAGTGCCACAGTGAGAAAAGCTCTGGCCACCCTTCAGCCTCATGATGATCAGGAAAACCCTTTCACTGCTGCTGGCTTCCAAAGCAAATCCCTCATTAAGGTCAATTACTTCTCTCCCACATGGAGAACGCTGATGCTGTACATTGTCAAATGTCTGGGAGGTAACACTGGCTCTCACGACCAACTGAATGGCTCCCAACTAGCCATTGCCTACAGCTTAATCTGGGGTCTGGACATTGGTATCGCCCACATACTATACACCGATCTCATTGCCAAGTTGGAAAACAAAGGAAAGAAGACTCGTGGTGCCACCATCTGCTACACCAGATATCTCTCTCTTGTCTTAGAAGATATTCTTGGTGAATCCTACACCAATGATGCCTTACACTCCTTTCCCTCTCATCATATCACCGCTGCATCACTGAAAGCTCCAACTGAAGATGAAGTGCCTCTTACCAGGCATATGATGAAGGTTGCTGGACTACTTGCTGAGGATGATGAGCCCTTGATCCCTCAACCTGAGGTGAATGCTGAAAGTATGGCTGATAAGTCTCTGTCCAAGACCTCTGTGCAATCTACTTCTCAGCCCAAGGTGCTTAAGGAAAAGAAGAAGAAGAGGAAAGACATCCCCCTTTCCTCTGAAACCCCTTCTGTTAATCCTTCCAAGAAGACAAAGACAAAGAAGAACCCATCCCCTTCTCTGGTGGATGTGGTAATAGAGCCCATTGCTGACAAACAACCAGAGTCTAGTGTCTCCATGTCAGCGAAGACGACTAAGATCCCTCTCCACGCTGATATCACTCAGGTATTAGTCTGACCTTTATTTTTCCTCTCAGAGGTCCACATACATTCACTCTCATTATCTGTAGGAGAGAGTGATGTACTTTAGAGTTTGCCTCAACTCTTAGCGTGTCTGTGTCAGCACCTAGACCTTTAGGACTCTCTGTACACTCTTGTCTTCACTAGGAAATGATTCACTTGTGCTTCTAACGCACCCCGATGATCCTTCAACCTCTGGACTGTGCTCTTGGCAAACAACAACCTGAGCACATATAAGTCCCGACCCAGAGTCTCTGCACTTCTCAGTGACTCTGGGTCCCCATCATTAATAAAAGAGTCCCAAAGAATTTATTCTTTTGGAAAGGCTGAATCATCACCCTCAGTCTTTCTAGGGGCAGCGATAAACGGCGACCATTCACCCTCATATTAACTCACAATTAAAAGAGTCCCAGGGAGTAATCCCTCAGGGGGAGCTGGATAATCACACCCAGCTATCCCAGGGGCAGAGAAAGGCGACCATTCCCATATCATTTTCACAATAAAAGAGTCCCAAGGAGAAATCCTTCAGGGGGAGCTGGATAATCACACCCAGCTATCCTAGGGGCAGCGAATGGCGATCCTTCAACACTTTTATTTCACATTAAAAGAGTCCCAAGGAGCAATCCTTCAGGGGGAGCTGGATAATCACACCCAGCTATCCTAGGGGCAGCGAATGGCGATCCTTAACATACCTATTTCACAATTAAAAGAGTCCCAAGGAGAAATCCTTAGGGGGGGTTGGATAATCACACCCAGCTTTCCTAGGGGCAGCGACTGGCGATCTATAACTGCATTATTTTTCACAACTGGTTACTAATAACTCTTATCACAGGCTCACAATCTTCATCAGGAACAACTTAACAGTGATGACTACTTGATTGCTGATGACAATTCCGCTGAAGTTGCCACAATTGATCTTGATGCCCTCTCAGACTTCGAATCTCTGCCTGATGATGAAGTTCTTATTATAGAGGAAGGCCCTTTCACCTCTGACTTTGAGGAAATGAGCACTGATGACTACAACTTGTCCTCCATTGAGCTGACACCGGTCTCTGTCCCCTCCCTTCCTAATGTTCAAGAACTAGCTGCCAAAAGGCTATGGGAACAGAGACTTAGCTCCCCTGCACCTGTTCCATTTCCCACCTTACCAAGTGTCATGGAGCTGGGGGCTAAGCAACAGCTGGAATACCTCCTCTCACGCAAGTCAGCACAAGTCCCACGAATGAAAGATGTACAGGAACTGGCTGCTGAGGCTTTATGGGAAAAGAGAGGGGATATCAGCATCACTAAACCCAAAGTCACAAACGAAGCTCTTCTCTCTGAGATCCAGACCCTGACTCATGCTGCTGAGGAGCTTACTACAAACTTGGAAACCTCACTAACTTCATCAGTGGAGTCTTCCATGACCGCACTGCTTCCGCAACTGCTGACCAACGCTCTGAAGGCACAACTACCTGATCTAATCAACCAGAGTCTTCAGACGTACATACCATCTGCTCTAACCTCAGCGGTCAAGGCAAATGTTGCAGCCATAGCTCAGGCTGCTGAACCCTCAAGACTTCTTCTTCAGGAACTTCTCCAAGGTGAACTCAAGGAAATTTGCATATTTGTTCACCAGGAGTTCCTTCGCTTCAATAAGGCAGGTTCAGGCAGAGCACCTGCTGGGGCAATGCCTGAGGGGGAGAAGTCTGCCTCCTCTTCTGAAGAAGAAGCTGATGATGATGTTGTATCTACGGGGGAGCAGCAGAAGAAAAAGCCTACACCTGAAATACCAACACCCACTCCACTGAGATCCTTCAAACCTGCTGCTGATTCTGTGAAAGATAAAGGTAAAGGGATTGCAGTTGAGCAACCTGAAATTACCCTACACTCCCTTCAAGCTGAAGGTGGATCCAAACCCTCCAAAAACTCTGAGCTCAACAAATTCAAAAGCGCTGATGAACCACCACTCACCCCAGAGCAAGCCAAAGCCCAAATCCTTGAACATCAAAGGTTAGCAAATATCAGGGCTGCTGAACTAAGGAGCAAAGAAGCTCTGGACAAGCTTTCTCCCTCTGCTAAGAAAGCTCAACTGGCTAAACTCAAGGAACTGGAGGTTAAGAGGAACAACCTCTTAACAGAATATCAAAGGCTGGTCAACCAGAGATCTGAACCAGGTCGTATCACCAAGTACACATGCTTCACCAACAAAGACAAAAAGGTGCTAATGACTATTTATAGGGAAAATGACATGCAGAATTATAAAGTCTCCAGCGACTTCAAGCTCAGAGATCTGAGCCTCTCTGAGTGGTTGGAAATACTATCTCTTGCCCAAAAGAAGACTGGGCCTGGTCCTGCCCAAATGATGAAAAACATTCAAGCAAAACTCAATTGGGTAAGAGATACTGCAAAGAAGCTGAAGGTACCCCTACCTCCACAGCTTTCCACTCAATCATCTTCTCAGACACAAAGAAAGAGGAAAACACCAATGGGGCCTCTGACAGAAAGGTTGGTCACTGAAGATGTAGTGGTCGATGGGATGCTAAGAAACTTGGTCCTTCCCAAGGAAATCACCAAACCCATAGAAGGCCAAGTTTACACTGAGCCAGAGGCAGGTATGGTATTTATGAATGGTAACTGTGATTATGCTTTTCAGCGTTTGAATGAGCTACCTCTGGCTTCAACCATTCAGCTGATCAGACTCAAGCAGGGCATCCTTAGAAATTGCAAAGAAGCTGATGAGTTCGATTTTGAAATTGAACTTGTCATTAACTCTAGGAGTGACAAAGTCGAAGCCCAGAGAATCTGTGATCAAGGTCTTGATCGCTGAAGAACCTATTTATTTTTGTTTATGTTTTCACCTTAGGGTGCTATTGTAATAGACTAGGTTCTTTCTGATTAATAAAACTTTGAGGTATGTTTGTTAAATTATGTGTAAGAAGAAGCTGTGTACTCACTTACAATAATTTTAGACTTAGTATAATTTATAAACAAATAGGGGGAGATTGTTGGGCCAATGAAAGTTTTAACTATGGCCCTGTCTAGATTTGTTTAAATTAGACTAAGTGTTGAAAGGTCGCTGAGAAGACCAGCGACAGAGACTAGACCAGTGGAAGGCAAAGCCTCAGCTGGCACACCAGGATCATTCAAGTCAAAGACAACGTCAGAGAAGTCGAAGACAATCTGAAGTCAGACTCACCAGCGATTATGGATAGCTGGGATGTCAAAGGAATGCACTGGTGTTCAAGGATCTCTGAGTTGACAACACTCAGAGATCACTTAAGAACCCTAGAGACTTGGATCAAGCAAAGCTTATCCAAACCCTTATAGTTTAGGCGGGAGAATCTCTCAAGTGTTTTGAGCGGGACAAAACAAGAGATTCAAAGTCAATGCCTAGTAGGACCTAGTGGGACAAAGGTGAACAGTTGGCAGAACTGTTTACCTAAAGTAGTTAAAGGCATGTCTCGATTTGGACATGCATTTAATACGTTGTACTCTTCCATTCAGAAGATGACACGTATCAACTACCCCCACTAAGGATACAACCTCGTACCACTATAAATAGGGGATGAGAAAGAAGTTAAGATTCAACCCTTGTGCTTGGAATCTTTATCTAAGTTCTTTCTCCCACTTGAACCACTGAGGCCTCAGCTGTCCATCAGCGACTCGTTGGTTCACTTGTAAACTTGAGTCTCGAATCAAGTTTACTTGTTCTAGGGTTCATTTCTTGTTGTTATTCAACAGGTGTATTCATAACACTTTGTAATACTTTGTTGATAATAGTTAATAAAGGATTACTCGTTTGAAAAGTATATCTATTGTGTGTTATTGTTTTCGTGTCTTAGTTTCAACAATAATCGTATTTTGGGACTTTCAGTAATCCTACTTAGCTTGGGACAGTATCAATGATGTCTCAAAGTGATATAAAAACTCATATTAGCTATAATATTCCTCAAACAAATTCATTAAGGTACTATACGTAATGCTACCAATTCATTAAGGTAAGACCTATATCTTGTCAGTAAACCATAGTTAGATCGACCCAGTGAAGTGTTAAACAAATTAGCTATAATATTCCTCAAACAAATAATGCAGTCACACTTAACGTCTAAATATGAGATTTTTACAAACGAAATAAGTTAAGTCAATGAAAAATTAAAAAATGGGGACCAACAGGGATTTAACACCACAATGAAAGTAAATGGAGACCAGCAGGGATTTTTACTATACCAACAACACCACCAACAATCTTACCTTAGAGTGATGCTAGCCCTAAATACAACCACCACCAACAATCATACCTACAGAAAACTTCGTTGACTATCAAAGTCAAATCTTACACTAATTTAACAAATAATTAATCATGAATCAATTCAATTCAATTAAATCAAATAAATATTTACCAAATTGGTCAATTAAATCATTATTCATGAATCAATTCAATCAATTAAATAAAAAAAATTTAATTACGAAATTCTTCTATTAAAACCATCTATTCAATCAAGTATAAAAAAAATTTAATTAGAAATTAGTCATTAAACATTAATCAAGAATCAATTAAAAGAATCAAATCCTTCAATGATTTTGCAAATAATTAATCAATAATCAATTAATCATGAATCAATTGCTTAAGAAACGAGATTGATGAGATTATGAAAAAAATAATTTACCTAATGAATCATGATAGAAAAATGGATTAAAAAACATATAATCTAAATCTAATATAAACAAGTAACGTTCAAATATAAACATTAAAAAAAAGGACAGAAACAAGTACGATCAAAAGAATAAACACAAGATTTAAGAAAGAAAAATTGTTGTTCCTTCCCTAGAAAAAAGTATGGTCGTTGATCAAAAGTTGTTGATCCACTGTCGGTTGATCAGTAGGTGAGGACAAGTATAGGTCAAATATTGGGAGAGGATATTAATAAAATATAAAAAAGTTGGTTGATCAATTGGACACGTGTCACAAAATAAACCCAGTAGATCAGTTGATCAAAAGTACATGTCTCTTTTTGGAATGGAAAAAAAAGTGTCTTACTTGGGATAACATGGTGTACTTGTTGTCTACTTTTGTACTTAACCCAAAAATTAATGCATTAAGGTTTGAGGAGTGACCTTGAAAATCACAAGTTTGGAATCCACGCGTGAGTATCATTAGCTCTAGGTTGGAGGATTTCCCAAAAGTGAAAATCTCACTGGTAGTGGGTTTTGAAAATTGTAGGTCCTATTGTTTTTTATTATTTTTTAATAAGGTTGTGAGTGTAAAGTATTTTATTGAGGTATATTTATATATAAAGTGGGTATTAGGTGGAGGTGGGTTTTTTTCTTAGTACCTCTCAAATATGAGTTTTAAGTGGTTTAATGAGACGAGAAAGAAAACTGAAGTGACCATGGGTTTTTTTGTGTGCCACTCCCACCAGCCTAATAGCAATGAAAATTAAAGTTTCTCTATTTATTGTAATGCTTAAAAGTATAAAGTTATTTTTTCAAACACTTGGTATTACCCGAGTCTTTCTTTAAAATGGTTTAAAAAATCTTGGTATTACGCGCTCATTTCGACCGCTTACATTTATATATTTCCGTTTACGTTTATTTATGTTTGTTTATGTTCGTTCGGTTACGTTCGTGATACGACCCTCTCGGGTAGTATCGGGATAGGGCACCACTATAGCGTGTGCTGACTCCTTAAGAATTAGAGAAGAGAAACTGTAGATTTTATTGATTCATTTAATTGACTGATTACATTCATAATAATGACGGTATTTATAAAATCTATAAACTAAGATAAATAATAGTGGTCCGTTTGGCACAACCCTATCAAAGCTCGGCATAACATTTCGTTTAAGTTATTAATGAACGAATATAAACGAACATGAACAAGTTCAAATTTAAATAAACGAACATGAACAACAATTTTGATCCGATTATACGTTCGTGTTCGTTTATTTGTTCGACTAATATCGAATAAACGAACATAAACATACGTTTGTTCACGTTCGTTCGGTTCATTTAACTACAAAACTAAAACCAAGTGAAGCTTCACTCTTTAAGAAGTTAACGTAACCACTTAAGATTGTTTGCATCTAACGGTAACACCTTACACATACATTTACACACATATATTTTTCTGTTTATTTGTTCATTTCTGAGAAGATAAAAAGTATACATTGTTGAATAAGCAGTTTTTAGTGTTTGAATGAGGTGACCAGCTTAGTGTTAAAAAGGCAGTTTGCTGGTGTTTGTATAATATGATAAGCTCCTTCTACTTATCTTCTTATTTCAGGGGAAAATGAATGACTCTAAATAAACTAGGTTTCATAAATCATATACATATATGCTCCTTCTACCTCCAAAATAAACATGAAATGAACAACTCTGAAACTGCTTATGTGCTCAAAGTCCAAACACTCTCTAAATGCAGTAATTGAAGGTTTATATTTACCATAACATCTATTTAAAACCCTAATATGGATCAAAGAACATAGCGGAAGCAAATTAACAAGATCATTAATTTAACACAATTATATTAATCAGGATTAGGGTTACATACCTTTATCCTAGCAAGATCCATAAGACGACGGAACAAACGGCAACTAGGGTTGATCACGAACACCACCAAGAATATAGTCTAAAGTAAGACTATATCACGTTCTTGTACACACGTAATACGGCGAGTTAACCGTGAGTCTAGCACGAACAAACCGAGCTTCAACGCTTATGGAATATCTACCCAACAACCCTAGAGAGGGGCTAGGACTAGATAAAATAGACTTGATCGAAAACCAAACGAAACCCTAAGGTGGGTGTAGGGTGGCCGGCGATCAAGAAAGAAAAAAAAGAGGGATTGAAAAATTATGAGGCTAGGGGTTTGTTTATATAGGCTTGGCAAACCTTGGGCTCCAAGTTATAAACGAAAAAGGAAACAAAAACTTTCCCTTTGCCCCCCCCCCCCCCTTGTAGCTGCCGGTTAACACACCCCCAAGGGGTGTTTGTGTAATTTTTTCCTTCTTCTTTTAGCTTCTATTTAATTCCATAACGGTCGTTTAAACTTAACTATTATTTATTAACGATCGTTAGTTAAGCTTTGGTTTGATTTAATAAATATATATAAAATATATTAAATAAATAAATTAACCCTTTACGTTATGTGTGCAATCCCGTGATCCCGAGTTCGATCCTATCTCACGACTATTAATTTTAAGTCCATAAACTTTCAGCTCCCACTTGGACAAAATTCTAATATCGTGATCACATTGACTAGCGTCTAGTTACACTAGCAATGTCACTAGTACAAACCGGGTAAGGTCTCCTGGACAAGAACCTTTTAATGATTATATCATTATTATTTTCCTTTCGTTTCAAATACATCGTTAATAAGGATATGGATCTCAGTCATTCCTTTCATTAACTATTCTGTTTCTCGTTTACGGATATAGTAAGATTACCAAAACACATTTAGGTGTGGCCACACAAACATCTTACTACTCCCCCGAGGGGCCCAACTGTATTTATACTTCAAAATAATTTGAAGGAAACAAATCCCATTTAGACTACAAGCAAAACACATGAACTTTGCAACACTTCTAAAAATAACCCTTATAACTACCAGTTACGTTTAGCGTTAGGTTACCTTACAGAAATACACTACATTCAATGCAGTTTTCTGGTATCTCAGGTCTAAGGATAACTATTTATGATTTACTTAATGACAAAAATCCATAAAGTAAAATCATATAGTTGGGGTAAGTCCAATATTTGATCCATCAAATATCATCCAAAGTTGACCAGTATACTTTCAAGTATACTCTGTCACTATTTTGAATTGTCTTAGTTTAATAATACTCCCATATTATTAATCGACAACGTATATTTAGAAACATCATAATGCTCATGGATTAAAACATGTAAAATAGGATACAAAATCAAATAATCAGAAAAATAAACTAAATCCAATCTTTATTTCATCAATACAATAATGTCTTACATCCATTATCCAAATACTAATCAACAGATTTATTGTATGAATTCGCTAGCTAGTTGCAGCCCAATAGCCTTGGCATGCTTAACTACCTTTGGCCTAGATAAAGCCTTAGTAAAAGGATCAGCTACGTTATCATCTGTGTGAACTTTTATTAATTTTATTTCTCGAGCTTCCACTTGTTCTCGAACGTAGTGATATCTACGTTTAAAGTGTCTGGCGCCTTTTATAACTCCAGGGTCATTGGCGAATATTATTGCAGCAAAATTGTCGCAATATATATCAATATGTTCTTTAATTGAAGGCATCACTCCAAGATCTCCAATAAACTTCCTAATCCAAACAGCTTCCATTGCAGCTTCAGAAGCGGCCATGTACTCAGATTGAGTCGCATGCATAGCAATGGTTTTCTGCTTACTACTCTTCCAGTCAACTACTCCTCCATTAATGACAAACACGTAACCCGTCTGAGACTTCGTATCGTCTTTATCACATTGCCAGGACGCATTACAGAATCCTGTTACATTCAATTCTGTGTCTGGTTTACCCCCGAATACCAAAAACATATCTTTCGTACTCCTCAAATACTTTAGAATGTGCTTAACAGCAGTCCAGTAGAACTTTCCTAGATTCTGTTGGTATCTACTGACCAAGTTTTGAGCAAACGCCACATCAGGCCTTGTGCATCTTACAACATACATAATAGATCCTACAGCCGAATCATAAGGCACCTTCCGCATCACCGCATGTAAGCCACCTCTTCGGGTGTTGATGCATCTTTCTCATGACTTAACTCATGCTTAACCTCCATCGGTAGAAAACCTTTCTTAGAGTTATGCATGTTATACTTCTTCAATATCTTATCAATATAAGCATCTTGACTAAGACCAATTAACCGCCTACTCCTATCTCGATAGATTTTAATTCCCAGAATATATGCATCATCTCCCAAATCCTTCATAGAAAAACATTTACCAAGATAATCCTTAACTTCCTTAAGTCTTGGAATGTTACTTCCCATGATTAATATGTCATCGACATATAAAATTAGGAACACTACATTACTCCCACTAGCTTTGCGATATACACATGGCTCATCACGATTTTGAATAAATCCAAACTTTTTGATTTCTTCATCAAATCGCTTATTCCCTTGACGTGATGCTTTATTCAAACCATAAACAGATCTTTGAAGTTTGCACACACGCTTTGGATATTTAGGATCTGTTGATGCAAAAGTTGGTTGATCCTTGCTAGACCCGAATTAGGCTTAATTCGGGTTGGCTGGGCTCCGGCTCCTGCACCAACTGAATCGTTTGGTTGGGATCCTGCACACTAAACAGCACGCGTTAGGCTTACCGTGGGAAGGTTTCCCACGATTAGACTCCAGCGTGAGAGTAAGTAATCGATTTAGGGTTTATGTGAGTTGAGAGTATAAGTCGTAATACCTTTGTGGAACCCTTGAGGGTTCCTTTTATAGGCAGTGAAACCCTAATGGGCTTTCACTGATGCTTCGGCCCCAAGGAAGAGATAACTACCAGAATTAGAATGATTGTTATCTCCTAATTCTAGTAGTGAATATCCTCCTCCATTGGGATAAAGATATTCCTAGACAGAATATTATTCTGTCTAATCCTATGTCGGCCGCACCGGGCCGTGGGCCGCACACATGTGTGCGGTTACTGTTCATCCAAGCTCATAAGCCTGAATGACATTATTCCACCCATCTGTGATGGGCCGGATATGGGTAGTACCCATGGGCCGGGTTCATGACCCGGCTGGGGACTATACGTAATCATGTCCCCCCAGTCTAGTTGTTACAACCAGAGGCGTAACTTCTAGACTACCAAGATGCTCCCCGGACATACCAAGGAAACAATAAGGAATGATAAGTTGTCCAAGGATTTGTATTGGCCGCACGTGGCAACCTGGCTTAAGAAGTTATTCCATCAATATCTCAGCCGCATATAGCGACCGAGACAAATTAAATATAACATTAAATGTCAAGTCTTACGTAAGAGCCGCATAACCCGACATTAATAACTGTTCATCTGACTTGTTTGACTGACAAAAGTGCAAACAGTCAGAACCTTGAGCAGTGCAAACGCTTGAGTCAGAAGTGACCCGTGGGTCCCGCCTGACGTTTCACTTGCCACTTGCCCCCTAGCCACACGATTAAGAATAATGGCAGACACGTGTCACACATCCAACAGGTCGTGACCCACGAGGCAACCCTATAAATAAGCCACCCCCACGGCTGTGTGAAACACATAGTTATAACCTCCATTTCTGCCATTAAAGCTTTCCTCTTAGCTTGAACCAAATACGCACGGATCCCTTCACACGCAGGTTAGAACACCACGTCTTTACACTTTTATTTAGTAATGGCTCATAGAAACAACCCTACCATTGGATCCGTGCTGAATGTTATGACCCAAGACCAATTAAACCACTTTTGTACAAACTATTTCATCCCTACCAACCTACACCCCTCACTTCCTAGCGCCGGAGACCTCATAACTGAGGCTCCAGTAGGTAAGATTGGCCTGTATACTCGCCTCTTTGATGCGGCGAATTACCGCATCCCCTTCACCCACTTCCTTGTAGATCTGTTAGGATACTATGATGTACACATTAGTCAGCTCCACTGCATAGGTGCCTGTAAGATTAGTCAATTCGAGATCCTCTGCCGTGCTAGGAGAATCCCCCCAACCGTAGAATTATTTCGGCTCTTTTATGTTCCCAACATAGTAAACGATTGGGTATCTTTTAAGAAACGATCCTCTAACAGTCCCCAATCGCACAATAAACCAATGGATTCATTGAAAAACTGGTATGATCACTACTTTTTCATTGACGCAGTGGTATGGCCGGGAGATTACACCTTTAGAACTAGGATACCTCACGACCCCAAGCCGCACACAAGTACATACAACCCCCGACATTCCCAAGAGTTAGATCTGAATAGGACCGGGTTCCATAGAAGCCTTCCCGAGTCATTCTTATGTTTGCTAGGGATTAGCCGCAATTACTTTGGTCCATCCAATAGGTATCCCGTGTTTTGGAGAAGGCAGGGCGAAGGTAGGCTATCATCCGTACGCAAAAATGTATTCAATTTATTTGATAAATGGCTAACACATCTTGTTTCGTATTGGGCAGAAATGAACTTCTTTGGACTCTTGCGCCAGGGCGACCCGAAGCTTGTACCGGAGGGTTACCGTCCTCTCCGTGAGAATGAACGACCCCTTCTTGAGCATACCCGAAACGTGACGGTTGCTCTTGAAGCCGTGCCGGATCCCCACTCGGACGAGGAAGAGCATGGAGACAATGGTGGTGGTGATAACCAGATGAATGAAGGAGGAGCCGGGCCCTCCTCACCACATAGAGAACAACAGGGATATAATATTGACCTAACCACCTCCAGCATTCGCCGAATGATGGGCGATGATGAAGAAGAAGTACGACAAGTCAATCTGGAGGATGAAGAAGAAGTGGAAGAAGAAGTCGAGGAGGGGACTGACGAAGCAACAGTTCAGCCCGTCGCCAGGCGTACCCGTAAAAGAAACAAACGAGCAAGGTGAGCTGTTTCAGTTGAGATTGGCGAACACAACGCCCCTGCCAAGAGACTTCGAGAAGACCACCCCTTGTACCAATCTGTCGGGAGTGCTACCCAGGGTTCCGAGACTATCCGGGCCGCACATGTCGATCCCGTCACTCAGATTGCCCCAACCGCCTCCGAATTAGCAAGAAACGACATGTAAGACTCCATCCTAATATGTAAGAATGACAAATTTCCTTGTAAGCAATACTTAAGATATTTCCCAATACTTGTTGCACAGGGACGACCAGACTGGTGTCGCGCCTCCTTCTGACACCCAAATTGATAAGGGGAAAGGAAAAGAAGTGGAAAGAAACCCCACGGCCCCCACAAAGTCCGACCCTGTATTTGAAGAAGGTTCACCCACAGCCTCCCAAGACCTCCCAACGTCCGGCCCCCCTCAACCGTTTAATCCTGTATGGAATATCACAACGGCATCACGAATGAGGGACGCCAAGGAGTGCCGGGAGTACCTCAACAATTGCATACCACCAGGCTTGGTGCGAGAGGTAAATGCGCTCAGCCATGCAGACTTGGCGGATGAGTATAATGGTGCCTTGGTACACCAAATGGCGATGGGCACCTCGATGAGGATAAGGTTTGAAGCCGCCCTTGGGCATGTTGAATCTCTCAAGAGGAAAGTTGGACGGAGGGAGAAGATGATCGTGGATAATGAAGCTCAGATTGCAGACCTCCAATCCCAACTAGCCAGCGCTGAGGCGACCATAAAAAAGCAGTCAGCCCGCGCGAATGAATACGACCAACAAGTGGCCAATCTTGAGTCACAACTAGATGCTGCAACCACCAAGGTACATATCCGTGTCGTACCACCCATATTCTAAAAGAAATATATTCTAACACTTTATTTCTTATAGGTAGCCACGGCGGAAGCTTCTGCCTAGTCGTATTCCAGCCAGGTAGATGTGCTTAACAAGAAACTAGAAGACGCGCACCTGGCCGTCCAAAGCATGGAGAAGGTATGAGGGGAACTTGCTGATGAGAGGGCTGTCACCCAAGAGCTGAAAGAGGCATTTGCCCAAAAAGATTTGATGATTGATGCCCTCACCGCTGAGCGTGACAATGTGATATGCCCCCAACTGCTAACAGCTATTGCCGGTCGTAGGTGGATGGTCGGGCATGGAGCACGCCTGGCCGTCATGAAGGTCTTAGAGGCCCAGGAATTTGTGCAACAATTCGCAAGCCTTGTGTCCGATGGTATTGACCACGGATGGCATGAGGGAATGGTTGAGGCCGTTGAGCTGATCACGAAAGGGGAGGACGTTACCAATCATGCCTTCTTTAAGCCTGAAGCTGCTAACAAGATGATTGCTTCCATGGCCGCGATGCGAGATCTGCACTATCCATTCTTGGATGAGCTGGAGGCCACCAAAGATGCGTCAAATATGGAAATCATAGAAAGGCTCAGTCTTAGTGCGTTCTCCCGTGCTTCCTTCACTCCATCCCCCAGCCACCTGACGCTCCCCATATACGAGGACGTAACCAGGATCGTGCTTGATGAAGAACCCTTAAGTGTGGTGCTGGAGAGGAATGCGGCTCAAGCCCAGAAGCGGAAAGAAAGTGATGAGTAGTTGTCGTGTCTGGTCGAAGAGCAAGTGGAAATGGGTAAGTTTTTCCCCCCTATGTAGGATGCTCCTACTTTATGATCCCTTTCAGACACTTTGGTTTGTAACCTCTGAATATTTATTGTTTCTATTCGTCCGTGCATGTACACGGCTAACAACATTTGTATTTTGTATATAAGTCCGTGAGTGACCACGGCAATTTTGTTATCTATTTTGGAAACTTGTGTATTTTGACTGTGTTTAAATATTGTACCACAATACTGCATGATATACCACGTCTTACACACAAAGAAATAAAATACATACAAGTCTATAATTTACTAGACATGCGACGTACGTCTTTACTATGCGGAATACTGTGCGACTACGGCATATGAGACTTACCCCAACGTCTTGTGAGTAAGGTATCTAGTAAGGATACATGATCCGTGCGGCTGGGGTTGCATCCCTCTTACGCGGCAAGTTGAATTAGTAGGTTCACTTAATCCTCTTACCCCGCCTGGAGGCGTATAGTACATGTACAGTAATTTGAAAGAATGCATATGAATGAAACATGACATATTATAATATAAGTAAAATTCATACGATTAACAAAAAATCTAAAAAATGATTTGCATGAAACAGGCCGTGGAGCTAGCTAGGCACCACGGCATTTTATTAGAACGTTTACACTTTTGTTTGAACAATGATGACAAGTCCTAAAAAACAAGAAAGGAATCTAAACAAACATAAGAAAAACAAAACAGATAAACCGCATGGTTCTTTATTAAGACCGCATATAGCGAAGTACCCATGCGGAAGCCGTAGCTTTCAAAGATAGCACCTTTTGAGATTGGAAATGTTCCATGTGCGCTCTAGGTCGCGGCCATCCATGTCACGTAACTTGTACGCGCCTCGTCCCAAGGCTTCAGTGACTTCATACGGTCCTTCCCATTTAGGGCCCAGCTTTCCTGTATTCTCCGCTCGACTTGCTTCGTTAGCACGATAGACGTAGTCTCCCGGTCGAAAAGAAACACCCTTGACCTTGGCGTCATAATAAGCCTTCATCTTAGCCTTGGACTTAGCCTCATTGATGGCTGCTATTTCCCTTTTTTCTTCCAACAGATCCAGGTTGATTCGCAGCTGTTCATCGTTCGTGACGACATTAACCTCCGTCGTGCGGATGGTAGGCATTCCTATTTCTGCTGGTATAACACCTTCAGTGTCGTAAGCCAATGCAAATGGAGTATCTCCGTTGGCTGTTTTGATCATAGTTCTATGCGCCCATAACACATGTGATAACTCATCGACCCATTTGCCACTTCGTTCATCCAGACGCGCCTTGATGCCATTCCCCAAGCTTCTATTTGCTCGTTCGACAAGGCCGTTTGTCTGCGGATGCTTAACAGATGCGAAGCGACGCTTGATGTTCAATGATGCATACCAATCTTTGAATGGGTTGTCCGTGAACTGCTTGCCGTTGTTCGAGATGATTTCTCCTGGTAGACCAAAATGGCACACAATATGTTCCCAAACAAACTTCTTAACTTGTTTGCCTGTGATAGACTTGACTGCCTTGGCCTCTATCCATCGCGTGAAGTAGTCCATTGCAACAATCAATAATTTAACTCCCCCCGCAACTACAGGAAATGGTCCTGCAATGTCAATTCCCCACTTATAGAATGGCCATGGGGACGTGATAGGTGTAAGCTCCTGCTGCGGGTGCCGCGGTACTGGCCTATGCACTTGGCAATCACTACACTTGCGAATCATGTCGCGCGCGTCTCTGTGCATGGTAGGCCAATAATATCTTGTTCGTAAGGCTCTAGCTACCACAGATCGTGGACCTGCATGCATGCCGCACAACCCTTCGTGTATGTCACTGATTACGTAAGCGGCCTGACGTGGTCCAACACACCGCAGCCACGGCTGCAAGAAAGAGCGCTTGTAAAGGATGCCTTCTCGAAGTTCGAAATGCTGCGACTTCCTTCTGATGCGCCGTGCTGCTTTTTCCTCATCTGGAAGGGTCTCACTAGTCAAATAGTTGATGATCAGGGTCATCCATGTAGGTCCATCCTCCTCAACTATAGCAGCAACCTCCCCTTCCGTTATAGATTTCTCCTTGAGTATTTCCACCAAGACTTGTTTAGACAAGTGAGCGAAGCTTGTGGAGGCGATCTTACTAAGAGCGTCCGCCTTCTTGTTCTCGCCCCTTGGCACCTGCTTGATGGAGAACTTACTGAAAAACGCGATTAGCGACTTGACTTTTTCCAAGTACCTGACCATGTTGTCCTCCTTAGCCACATATCCACCTAGAATATGGTTCGCGACAAGCCGTGAGTCCACGTAGGCCTCAAGGTTGCGGACTCCCATTCTAGCGGCGATTTTCAAACCCGCAATTAATGCCTCGTATTCCGCTTCGTTGTTGGTGGCCGTGAACTCAAAACGGAGGGCATACGTGAATTCCATTCCTTCTGGATTTGTGAGAATGAGACCAGCTCCGGATCCGTCCGTACACGAGGATCCGTCCGTGAACAACACCCATGGTTCTGTTGGAGTCTCGTCTTGCTTAACGATTGGCCCTTCCTCATCCGGCTTTTCGATTAAGAAATCCGCCAGGATCTGGCCTTTCACAGCCGTCCTTGGCCTGTAAGATATATTGTGCTCCCCCAATAAGATGCTCCATTTCTGTAGCCTCCCTGCCACGTCCGGTCTAGAAATAACCTGCTTGATTGGCTGATCCGTAATGACTACAATTGGGTGCGCCTGAAAGTACCGGCGCAACCACTTTGTAGCAAACACTAGTGCTAACACCAATTTTTCCATGGAGGAATAATTCAGCTCCGGCCCTTGTAGTGTTCTACTTATAAAGTAGACCGGAGTTTGCACTGTATCTCTATCCGTCATAAGTACCGTGCTTATTGCGCCATGAGTGGCTGAGAGATACATAATGAGTTCCTCCTTTGGCCGGGGAGCTACTAGCATAGGGAGGGATGCAAGATGCTGCTTGAGTTGGCCGAAGGCTTCCTCGGCTTCCTTCGTCCATCGGAAGTCTCCCTTTCTAATGCACTTCTTGAGTGTCTTAAATAGGGGTAATGACTTCTCTGCGGATTTAGATAAGAACCTATTCAGCCCGGCTAGCTTCCCATTTAAGGATTACACCTCCTTCCGTGTCTGAGGGGACGGCAGTTGTATCACTGCGTCCGTCTTCTCTGGGCAAGGTTTGATGCCGTTTGGATCAATCAAATATCCAAGGAACATTCCCTCTGTTGCCCCAAACGTACATTTCTTTGGATTTAACTTCATGTTAATCCTTCTCAGCGTGTGGAATGTCTCTTGAACATCCCGGAGAAGTGCCTCCTCCGTGTGACTTTTTATCACCAAGTCATCAACGTAGACTTCCAAGTTGCGGCCTATTTGTGATTCAAAAGCTTTGTCCCCCAACCGCTGATATGTAGCACCGGCATTCTTCAGTCCAAACGGCATTTTCGTATAGCAATATACGCCCTGGCTCGTATGGAACGCCGTTTTTTCTGCATCCTCCTCCGCCATCTGGATTTGGTGATACCCTTTATATGCGTCCAAGAAGCATTTGAAAGGATACCCACATAGGGACTCCACCTTCTAGTCGATTTCCGGTAACGGGTAACAGTCCTGTGGGCAGGCCTTGTTTAGATCCGTAAAATCCACACACATGCGCCAACTTCTGTCATGTTTCTTGACCATGACCGGATTGGATAACCACTCGTGGTAGTATACCTCGCGCATGATGCCTGCATCCACTAGTTTCCGTACTTCCTCCAATATCACTTGGTTGCGCTCAGGCGCCTGGCCGCGCTTCTTTTGCTTGATGGGTTGGTACCCTTGGCGGGTCTGGATCTTATGCTCTGCTATTGCACGTGGCACGCCTGTCATGTGCTTTGGCTCCCATGCGAATATATCTAGGTTTGCACTTAAAAGAGAGCACATGGCCCTTTTGCCGCTATCCGAGAGCGCCCCTCCTATGGATACCTCCTGTTCCGGATAGTCAGGGTGAATGGCTACCTTCCAGTTGGGAGGTGGTGATCCATCCTTGGGTGGAACAGGTGGAGCCGGTGTTGTCACGGTGTGACACTCGGACGCCGGTACGATTGTGTTGTAAATGGTAACAATTCCCCCCTCAACGGGGAATTTGATCATTCCGTGCGCCGTAGAGGGCACCGCCCGTATAGCCAAAATGCCTGGTCTGCCTATGATCCCATTGTATGGAGAGTGTGAGCGTATCACCATGAAGTTCATCCACGCCTTAGTGGAATGCTCCTCATTCCCAATGGTTACAAGCAAACGTAATTGCCCTATCGGCCAGATAGTGTCTCCACTAAAGCCAGTAAGCGGCGACGTGGCCGGTACCAATTGGCTTCTTATTTCTGGGCATAACTGCACGAAACAATGTTCATACAGTACCTCTGCTAACGATCCTCCATCCACATACATGCGACGAACGTTGTGTGTTCCAATGCTTATCTCAATAGTGAGAGGCGCATCAATCACATCGCTTGCTGTGATGAGAGGGAATGAGATTTCCCTGCCGCGTGAAAATTTTTGGCCAACTTTCTGCCTCGTGCGGCGCTGTCTGGATTGGATCATGTATATAGTCGAAGGTTTGTCCTTTTGGGGATCCTTCTTATCATACTTCTTGTTGTTGTCTTTTCCATCCTTCCAATCCTTAACTAGGTGCTTGAGTTTACCTAATTTGATTAGTGACTCAATATGCTTCTTGAGCTGGATACACTCCTCCGTACCGTGGCCTTTGTCATTATGGAACTCGCAGAAGCGATTTCCTTGCCGACGTTCCGGCGGAGTGGTCATTGGGGGAGGCCTCAGAAAGTTCGCCCCTTCCATCAGCAAGATCTCCCGGTAGGACATCTTTAGGGGGTGAACTTATCGTCTGACCGTCCTCCTTTGCTTTGGATCTTATAGTCTGAGCCCTTGTTATTGTTCTGATTACCTTGACCGCCCGACTGTCTCCGGGACTGGTCATTTGACCGATACCCACTTCCTCGGGATGGGTAGGCCGCGGCAACAGCTGTTTCTCCTTCTATGAAATTTCTGACCCTTTCCATGAGGTCATCATATCTCTCTGGACGCTTGTCATTGAGGCGCCTGATCAACTCTCTGTCTGTTATGGCGTGCATGTAGTCAGAGATTTTCAGGAGCTCCGGCATTGTTCTTGTGTGCGTGCACTCGTCATTAAAGCGTTCAGTGAAGGCTTCTGTGGACTCCCCCGGCCGTTGTTTGACAGTTGCCAATGAGACCGGATCCCTATTATACTTCTTCCTCTGAGTATAATTGTTCTCAAACGCAGTGCGTAGCTCCGTGAAACTATCAATGCTCCATGGAGGGAGTGCCTCAAACCCGTCACGGGCATTTTCGATCAAGGTTGAATTGAACATTTGGCACCATATAGGCATGGGCCATCGCTCAATCTTAGCCTGCGTATCAAATATTTTAAGGTGATCCACCGGATCACCGGACCCATCATAGGTCTTGATACACGCCGGCATGCGACGTTTGGTGTCCTCGGAATAGTTCCGTATGCGGAGGGTGAACGGATCTTCCCTGGGATCCGCCCATGGCCGGGTGAGCCTAGGGTCATCCCATGGACGCGAAAGATCCTCCGCTTCTGCATCTCGATAGTAAGGGCCACCATAATACTCATCATTGTTTGGTGGTGGTGGAGGGGTGCGCCTAGGCCGACGACGCTTAGGCGGATGGTCATCTGAGTCCTCTCCTGACGGGTCTGGGGACGGCGGTGGTGCCCCATCCTTTGAGTAGGGACCACTTTTTTGGGACGAACCAGGAGTCTTTTTCCCAGTGTTCATCCTGTCCCACACGCTCGGGCGACGTGCGGTTTTGGCCAGCTCTCGATCTGGTCGCTCAGGTGAGCCATCCGACTTTTCTCCCTCTCGAGACTGCATTAATTCCTGTATGAGGCGATCTCCTATGCGCTCAAACACATTCCGGGGCTGAGGGGTTTCCTCAAAGGTGCCCTGTTCCTTAGGCCGAGCTCTCCTTTTCCTCTGATTTTGGGAGGAGGTGATTGGTCCGGTTTCACCAAAGTTGAGTCTGGATTGGAGGTTCCTCCCCAGATTCAACCTTGATGCGATTCCCGGGACGATCCTATCGAAGTTCTGCGTGAGAACTCGAGTAAGATCCTCCTCGCTGAGTGGTAGGACTTCCACTTCTTCCTCCGTCGAGGGCCTGCGCGGTTCCTTGTTAGGAGGGTTTGGCGCACTCCCTAGGTCAGGGTTATCCAGGGTTGAAGTAGGTGGGGGTGTCATGGAGATCGTGCTCGTCACCCTCACGGACTGAAAGCTGCCACGGTTACCAGGCCCGCCTGCGAGGCGGCTAGGTGATTGGTTGGGGATGAGAATCCCTTCCCCTTGGGACTTCTGATTCCCGGGATTCGCATTCCTGGGGTTAGCTTGCGAATGCCCCTTCGTCATTGGAAATTCGAGATGAGGTTTTGTTCTAGCTTAGTGTAAGGGTCCCACGGATGGCGCCAACTTGTTGATGCAAAAGTTGGTTGATCCTTGCTAGACCCGAATTAGGCTTAATTCGGGTTGGCTGGGCTCCGGCTCCTGCACCAACTGAATCGTTTGGTTGGGATCCTGCACACTAAACAGCACGCGTTAGGCTTACCGTGGGAAGGTTTCCCACGATTAGACTCCGGCGTGAGAGTAAGTAATCGATTTAGGGTTTATGTGAGTTGAGAGTATAAGTCGTAATACCTTTGTGGAACCCTTGAGGGTTCCTTTTATAGGCAGTGAAACCCTATGGGCTTTCACTGATGCTTCGGCCCCAAGGAAGAGATAACTACCAGAATTAGAATGATTGTTATCTCCTAATTCTGGTAGTGAATATCCTCCTCCATTGGGATAAAGATATTCCTAGACAGAATATTATTCTGTCTAATCCTATGTCGGCCGCACCGGGCCGCGGGCCGCACACATGTGTGCGGTTACTGTTCATCCAAGCCCATAAGCCTGAATGACATTATTTCACCCATCTGTGATGGGCCGGATATGGGTAGTACCCATGGGCCGGGTTCATGACCCGGCTGGGGACTATACGTCATCAGGATCAACGTACCCTTCTGATTGTTGCATATAGATGTCTTTATCTAAGCGACCATTTAAGAAGGCAGTTTTAACATCCATTTGTCATATCTCATAGTCATAGTATGCTGCTATAGCTATGAGAATCCTAATAGCTCGTAAGTCTGCTACAGGAGAAAATGTCTCCTCGTAGTCTATGCCAAAAGTTTGAGTAAAACCTTTAGCTACTACACGTGCTTTATAGGATTGTATTTCACCATCCATGTCGGTTTTCTTCTTGTAGATCCACCTATTTTTCACTACTTTAACTTTTTTAGGTGCATCCACAAGAATTCAAACATCGTTGATTTCCATGGATTTCATTTCCTCATTCATCGCAACTATCCATTTTGACTTTTTTGGATCAGACATTACGGATCGATAGTTAGCAGGTTCACCAAGATCCTCTACTTCCTCCTCATCATCCTCTATGTAAAGTCATAGTTTGTCTGGCGCACGTATGGTTCTTTGAGACCTACGTGGAGGAATTAATTCTGGTGGAACACTCAGACTTTCTGGTTCTACAGGAATTTCTTTGCTAGTATTTTCAGAAGGCAATGTATCTTCTTGAATTTCTTCAAGATCATAATTTCTCCAACTGATTTCTTGATTTACAAGATCACTTTCAAGGAAGTCTCCATACCGAGCCAAAACTATTTTGTTCTCAGCCGGATAATAAAATTAGTAACCCATGGTTTCCTTAGGGTAACCTAAAAAGATACATTTTACTGAGCGTTGTTGGAGTTTATCTCCAGAGTCACGTTTCACATACGCCTCCCAATCCCAGACTTTCAAATAAGACAAATATGGCTTCTTGCCATGCCATAGTTCATATGGTGTCTTATCAACCTTCTTTGTGAGAACCATATTCAGAATACGAACAGCAGATTCAAGAGCATAATCCCAAAAGGATAATGGTAAAGTTGTAAGATTAAACATAGATCGCACCATATCTAATAATGTACGATTTCTCCTTTCAGATACACCATTTTGTTGTGGAGTATATGGAGAAGTAAGTTTATGAACAATTCCATTCTTACTTAAATAATATTTAAACTCTTGACTTAAATATTCACCAGCACGATCAGAACGAAGAGCTTTAATCTTCTTTCCTAGTTGTAACTCTACTTCTACTTTAAACGTTTTGAATGTTTCAAATACCTCATGTTTATGCTTAAGTAAATAAACATAACCATAACGGCTAAAATCATCCGTAAACGTTAAAAAGTAGTTATCACCTTTCCATAACACATGTCTAAGTGGTCCACACACATCAGTATGTATCAAACCAAGTAGTTCGGTAGCCCTTTCAATATTGCTATTAAAAGGTTTCTTGGTCATCTTTCCAGAGATACAAGATTCGCATTTATCAAATGATTCATCATTGATATTTTCCAAAAGACCATCACGTTGAAGCTTTTGTATGCGACTCTTCCCAATATGGGCAAGTCTACAATGACAAAGATAAGAAGAGTTCTTGTCTAACTTTCTCTTCTTATTCATGCTAAAAGCAGAATTATTTTTCCTCTTGGAATTTTTATCATGCATGTTAATTTCAAAAACACCATTCACAGAAATTGCATCAAAATAGAATAAACCATCTTTGAAAACAGAAATTCTATTATTATCAATCTTGTGATTAAATCCAAGATCCAACATACAAGAAAAGGAAATGACACCCCTAACAATTGTAGGTGCATAATGACAATTATTTAAAAACAGTACTAAACCCGAAGGTACAACTAATTTAAATACTCTTATAGCTTCAACCGTTGCTTGTGCGCCATTGCCCACTTGCAGAAATTGTTCCCCATAGGTAAGCCTCCTCTTCAACTCAAATCCCTGCAGGGTATTACAAATATTAATACCACATCCCATATCATATACCCAGGAGTTTGATTTGTATGAAAGATTAAATAACTCTATCATAAATAAGTTACCTAAAGATAGTGCTGCAGCAGCTAGCTCAGCCTTCTTCTTATGTTCTGACATTTCATGGAGATAGAGAGAGCAATTCCTCTTCCAGTGTCCAGTCATCTTGCAGTAGTGACAAGTCTCATCTTTCTGAGATTTCTTGACAAAGTTCTGCTTCGGTTTTGATGTAGTCGCAACTTGTTTGCTCTTATCAACCTTGCCTTTGCCTTTCTGCTTCTTATTCACTTGCGGTTTTGGTTTCATCACTCTACCCTTTTGCACATAAAGTACTTGAGGAGTATCAGTGGATGCCTTATCTTTCAACCCCTTTTCAAAGTCAATGAGCATTGCATGCAAATCATTAACCGTCTTCCCCGTGCAATGCATATTATAGTTACGAACGAAATCATTGAAGTCCTTATTAAGGGACCTATTGATCAAGTTAATAGCCGTATTATGATCAAAGGGTTGTCCTAGTGCGATGAGTTGTTCCATATAACCCCTCATCTCCATATAATGAGCACTTACGGACTTTCCAGGAGCTTTCTTGCAACTATGTAGAGCATCAACCAAATCATAGATCTCTACAGCTTGCGGCGTTTCATACACAGCCTTGAGTTCTTCAAGAATTTGCTGAGGTGGAAATAGCTCATACTTCCTTTGAAGTGATGGAGCCATTCTCCCTAACATTACAGCAGCCACCTCATGGTGCTTCTTAACGTTAGCAGCGTGTTGAAGCCTTTCCGCATCAAATGCTCCTTCAGCAAGATCCTCCGGAAAAGGAGTTTCCAAGATATTGATAGTACCCGCTGCTCTCAGAACAATTCTTTGTGAGCGATACCAGTCATTGAAATTAGGGCCAGTAAGTTCAGGCCGTTCAAAGAAAGCTTTGAACGCCGAGCTTATTGTCAGATTGCTTTCGGGTTGAGTCATTTCTACAGAAATAAGTTCAAACATTAGTATTTTTGATAATACAATTCAAGAAAATAAAATTACCCCGGTAATAAAACCATAGTATTTTCCTTGAAACTAGAATCCATATTGACATAGATTCATCACATCAGTTGATCTGCTAGTGACAAATGTATTCAACACAGTAACTTGTCGAACAATAATTGACAAACAAATTTGCAATTTCTAGATATGTTAGGGATTTACATTGCCAAAATCATTTGCATTGTAAACATGTTTTATCCCTTCTTTATGCCTTAAGTTTCTAGTTCTCACTGCGTAACTCAATTAAGTCGACTAATCTAAAGAACGTAAAACCTTCATGTGCAATCTTATTCAGTCATGAAGTTTTCTCTCCATTACAACATCGTCCGGTATCTTATATGACGACAATTGTAGTTTCAAGTGTTCGTCAATTAGAGGCATATGACTTAAATTTTAGGGTATAGATTTTGGTGTCAAAATCATGTATGGAGAAGCATGCATACATCTCCATAACATAAGTTTAATAAAAAAAATTAGTAAACTTTTTGGTGAGACTAAAAGTTCATCATATATTTGCAAGTTGAGGTATTGGTTAAACCAATTAAAGATTTTACACACAACTAAATTCACACCGTACTTTTTCTAGAACTCAGCTAAAGCACAAAGCAATAACCTTATTCATTGTGTTTCGGATGTGAATTAATGTAGTTAAATCAACCTTAAAGAATTATACCAATAACAACCGTAGGTAATTCCAATTTTGACGCACAGGCGAGCCGGGAATTCGGTCAGCGCTGAAGCATAACACCTCCTTCCTTAACCGGGTACATGACCAGCGGTGCGTTATACCCACTTTATAGTTTACCAAAATTGAGTAGGCCGTTAAGTTGCTATTGCAATTCTAATCAACACAAATCATATGTAATTTAGATCTCAAAACAATTCATTAATTTTGATAAGATTTAGTCCATATTATTTTTCTTAAAAAAAATTACCCTTGTTTACAACATACAATATAAAAACGCATGAAAACAAGTAGTACAAAAAAAAACTAAATCAAATAGCCACATGCATAACAATTTATTCAAAGAACATCAAATCTAGGGTTTTTATGAACATAAAAAGTCTTCCCTAATTTTAAAACTTTGAATCAAATAAAGCAAATAGCAATCAAAATTATATGATCCGTGAAAACATGCATGTTTATTACGGATCTCCCACATTTTCTTAACAATTAAAAAACTACGGATCGTAACCACACATGACATAACAATTAATTCATGCAAAACATCTAAAGTTAATTACCATGTAATTTTAGGATTTACAAAAAAAAATTTATAAAAAATTCGGCAATAGCCGGTTTTTAAAAAACAAAACCCTAATTTTTATAAAAGCTAAAAAACAACATGTAATTTTTAACACAAATCAATATTAGTTAAAAAAACTTTAGATCTTGATAATTATAATCATGTTAAAACGGCTCTCGATGCCACTGAAGGTTTTATTTACCATAACAATTATTTAAAACCCTAATATGGATCAAAGTACACGCATAGAAGCAAATTAACAAGATTGTTAATTTAACACAATTATATTAATCAAGATTAGGGTTACATACCTTTATCCTAGCAAGATCTACAAGACGACGAAACAAACGGCAACTAGGGTTGGTCACGAACACCACCAAGAATATAGTCTAAAGTAAGACTATATCACGTTCTTGTACACACGTAATACGACGAGTTAACCGTGAGTCTAACACGAACAAACCGAGCTTCAACGCTTATGGAATATCTACCCAACAACCCTAGATAAGGGCTAGGACTAGATAAAATAGACTTGATCGAAAACCAAACGAAACCCTAAGGTGGGTGTGGGGTTGCCGGCGATCAAGGAAGAAAAAAAAGAGGGATTGAAAAATTATGAGGCTAGGGGTTTGTTTATATAGGCTTGGCAAACCTTGGGCTCCAAGTTATAAACGAAAAAGGAAACAAAAACTTTCCCTCGCCCCCCCCCCCCCCCCCCCCCCCCCCTTGTAGCCTCCGTTTAACACACCCCCAAGGTTGTTTGTGTAATTTTTCCTTCTTCTTTTAGCTTCTATTTAATTTCATAACGGTCGTTAAAACTTAACTATTATTTATTAACGATCGTTAGTTAAGCTTTGGTTTGATTTAATAAATATATATAAAATATATTTAATAAATAAATTAACCCTTTACGTTATGTGTGCAATCCCGTGATCCCGAGTTCGATCATATCTCACGACTATTAATTTTAATTCCATAAACTTTCAGTAATCGTGTTTGGTTAAATTTGTATACAACCAATATTAGTTCATTTTTGGATAAAGACGAAACTAGGGGTGTAATTAAGCCAAGCTATTATCAAGCAACTCGAGCTCGAGCTCGAGCTTGGCTCGATCAAGCTAAGCTTTTATCAAGCTCAAGCCCAAACTCAAGCCCAAAAAATAGCTCGAAACTATATCAAGCTCAAGCTTTTGATAGCTCGGCTCGAGTTATTATTAAGCTTTTTCAAGCTCTATCAAAAATATATTTTTATGACGAATTTATATAGGCAACTAATTGTTAATTTATGTATTAACCTAATTTTAAGGGCTAATTTCATAAATAAATAATATATTTTAGAAGTACTTTTAACTCTGATTATATTTATATAGTACTTTTAAATGATTCTTTATTTTTGTAAATTTAATTATTACATTTACCCGATACTTGGTGGAATACAATATGTGTATAAATATTTTTTTTACTCTTTTTAATACTAAACGCAACGTATCTAAATTGTGCCCAGATTCACATCATGCAAAGGCCTTTGAGACCTTAATCGTATTGGAGTGCAAAACACATTTTAAACCAAGATTGTCCAATGATTTTGTTATTGGTATCATTAATGTTAAATAAATCAATTTTTTTTGGATAATGATTTTTGTTTTTTATTTTATACATATGTTTATTAATAAGTTTTATTATAAAAAAATAAAATTTATACACATTCAAGCTTTTCAAGTTAAACTCAAATTTTTATCAAATCTTATCAAACCAAACTCAAGCCTAAATTAATAAAGCTTGACAAGTTACCAAGCCAAACTCAAACATACAGTTTTAATATCAAGCTAAGCTCAAGCCAAACTCAAATTTTGTAACTAGAAATTACAAATTAAGCTAAAAATCATATAAACTTCTGAACTAGTATGAAAATACTGAACAAAAGCATTGCATTCATAAATTATACTACCAGTAGTAACTAAAATCATGGCACAAAAAGTAAAACACCAAAAGGAACGACTCTAAACACATCTCACCGCGCGAGACGGTTTAGCGCGTCCTTGGCCACGCCACACTCGGGATCAATCCTAACAGCGCGCTCATACGCAACAACCGCATCATGAAGCATCTCCTTCTTCTCATAACACTCCCCCAACAACCTATACGCATTAACATTATCCCCTTTCAGCTTCACACACTCAACCAAATCCTCAACCGCCGAATCCACCACTCCCCTCTTACTCATCTTCACTTTCATCTCCGCGCGTTTCAACAACGCGTCACTCCTCTCTCCATAACTCAACGAACTCACCGTCCCATCTCCTAAAGCTTCATCCAACGCATCAATTGCTGACGTCACCAACCCTTGCTGATCTAGCGCTAAGGCTTTGAGGATGTAAGATGCGGCGTCGGTTGGGTCGAGTGAGATGGACTTAGCGGCTTCTGTGACGGCTTGTTTGGCGAGTTTGATGGAGGATGTGCGGTCTTTGGTGGCGCGTGATTTGTTTAAGAGCTGAGCGCCGATGATGAAGTGACGCTTGGCGTCGGAACGGTGCTTGTTATTGTTGCGGAATTTGGTGAGGAAAGTTTGGGGGATTTTTTGCATGTATAAGAAGAGGATGATTGTTGTGATGATGAAGCAAACTTGTGTTATTAGATCCATTTCCATGTTTGTTGTCAAATGGTTGTTGTTGTATGTGTTGATTACCCCCACGCCAAAACTTTTTATTTTATTAAAGGCTAAAAGATATAGGAGATTTTAAAAAAATTATCGACTTTAAACACTTAATTGTGTGATTAATTTTATCAATAATTTTGTTTGTTTTTATTACCAATATTATCAGTTATATTTTCACATAATTAATTAATTTAACTAAAAAAATTCATGTCACTAATAAAATCACCGTTGATTACCAATATATCCGCATATAAATTAGTAACTGTTTAAAATCGGTATATTTGAATAAATACGATGATATTGTATAGCTTTTACCCATATTTTAACTAATTAACTTTATAATATTAATAGACAAAATAAGTACGTAGATAATACCGTGCCAGCGTGTCGATAACAAGTCACGATATTAGTGAACACGGAACAAATTTGAAAATTCATTGTTTAAGTCACACGATAAATTAGTAAGTGTTTAAAATCGATACATTTAAATAAATACGATGATATGGTATAACTTTTATTCTTTATTAAAAACATATCATATTTCTCAGTTTTGTTCACTTACATTCTGTCTCTTAAAATAAACGCTTATTTCGATCTATTTTTTCTATCTACAAAAATCTAGATTTGCCTCCCAACCATCACACCAAAAAATACAACCCTTCCGGAATAGCCACCAACTTTCACCGAAAACCTTAACAATTGCTAATCCTTCGTTGAAAATAAAAAGACTTGCCGAATCACAATAAAACCTCTCTGAATTACAACAAGACCTCGCCAGAAAATAACACCAAAAAATGAACGAGCTTCAGGTAGATGATGTTATGAAAGTCGTTAAACATATCAAATTGAACAAAGATGTTTAATAAGATACACAACATGTTATAGAGGAAGTTAAAAACGCAGATGCTGAGTAAGTTTTGATCTCAAATTCTTTTGAATATGAATTACATATGATTTTACTTTGTATTTATTTTGTTAATAATAAATAAAATCATATGTGATTCTGATGTGCTTATGGACGAATCACATGTGATTCTAAGGCTACCTACAACGGTGACTAGGTCGCGACCCTAATTTTTCAGTCTTCTCTCTCCTGCGACCTAGTGCGACCCTATTTACCCCGACAAGGAGACCTGATGCGACCTAGCTTAATTTTTTAATATAAATAATTTTTTTAAATAATTATTTAAATAAAATAAAAAACATTATAATAATATTTATATTTGAATACGTTAAAAAATATTAAAAAAAGATTTAATTAAAAGTAAAGAGGGTAAAATGCATTATATAAACTAACTCCAAATATGGTCAAATTAATATACGTTGTGAGGAATTAAACAAAACTCAATATATTAAATTTTAGAAATTTTTTAAAAATTTTATTTAATTAAAACTTAATTAAAACTAATATAATTTATCCGAAAAATATATAAAAAGAAAAAGAAAAAAAAAAGCCTGCAAAGTATTCCAACGCTAACAAAGAGGGTCGTGGGTAGAGTCGAATTCGGTCGACCGATTTACGACGACCGAGTCGCCACAACAGGCCGACTCGGTCACGATCGATTGGCGATCGATACATTTTGCTCCCGTTGCGGGTAGCCTAAAACATAATATAGTTTTTTTCTTTTTGCATTAAAAAAATACATAATATAGTTTTTGTTTATTTATATAAAAAACATATATTTTTTTCATAAACATATAATTTTTCATTTTTTTCTTTTATATATATAAAACATAAAAATACACACACATAAAAATACACACAAAAAAGTTTTTTTTTTTTTCTTTTCACTCTAGTGGTGGGGTTGGCGTGAGACACGTATGATACGTCCAGGGTTGGCTCGCGTTCCACCGTTTCCTTCTCTCTTGATATTATTATTTCCTACACCTTCAGCTTATCTTGAATTTTGAATCTATTACAAACTGTCTGTACCGTCGTACCGATCACAAACCCGCTTAATCGCTTATTCCAACACCACACCATACCGCAACAACAAACCGTCTCCCTCCACATGCTTCCAGAAAAAAGGCTTATCATGCATGTCATGAGGATTGAGTGCATCAAATTATTTACTAAACTAAAAATGGTTTAAAAATAACAGTAAAACATGTGTGTAACACACTTTGTTATTTGGGAGTCTAAGGTGTTGTTTGTTTGTTAAGAGGCTCTAAATTTGAGTCTGATTCGTATATTTAAATCTAAATATAAGGCGGAAATGTCTGAATCTGAATAAATTAATATTGTTTGTTATTTTTTTTTTAAAAATACTTTATTATTTCAACTAGAAGCATTCAGATGTTCTATGTTCTTTCCATGTCTGGTCCATCCAAATGTTTTTACTTCTACTAGCCTCTGAACCAAAATAAAAAAACAAACACACGCAACATTTAAAAGCTCTGTTAACACATTTTTATTAAAAACAAAGTCTCGTACGTAAATTTTTGTTTGCTAATCAGGAATTTGGACATAACATTTATGTTAGAATTTTCAACTTACATGAAGCAACATAGACGTACTACTGTACTATTTTTGTGAAGAGAGGTTGTTTTGCGAGTTATCAGCAATCAGACTTTGTCGATGGACTTCCATTAGTTTGGGGAGACTTGAGTAACTTCTTTAACGTGCTCATTATGCTCTTAAAGCTTGGGCGCTCCACTGGGTCACTGAACACAACGTTAAGCAGAACGTTTGAGCTAATGGTGGCTATAATTATTATAATTTCGTCACATTTAGCAATGAATAGCCTTTAAATAAGTTTTACTACAAACGGTCGATCACTTTAAATAAGTTTTACTACAAACGAACTCGAAGTCGGAGTCAAATGGGTTGAGCGATGGATTAGCCTTTTTTTTGTGTAGGGGGAATTTCATATACACCCAATAAAACTTCATAAATTTCATAATCCGATCTAACAATTTGCAATTCTTGAGAATAAAAAAGTCTAGATAGACAAAAGGTGGCTGCCACCAGCGGGACAACTCACCCTGACCCGACCTGTATCCACATGCACTACGTAATTACCCATATTGACTAAGTACCCAATGTGCCCATCTTTTTCCATATCTAGTCATTATGAAACTATAAGATGATGAAGATTCTTACTCGGCCCAGCAAGATTCCATAAGAGAGGCTAATATGGGAGAGGTATTAGCAGGTATTGCAAGTTTCCTATTCTGAAATGCCACAGCTCCAACCACCTGAAATTATGGTTCATTTGAGATCACAGATAAAAAAAAAGGAAGTGAATAAAACGATCCAGCTGGCCTGCTGAAGTGGATCGAAATTCACCCACTAAGATTTTGGTGCTCCATGAATTTAGAAAAAAAAAAACAGACAAAAGAACAGGTTTGCGGTTGAACAAACCTGAGCAGCCCCAAGCCCATTCCATGGAAGTTGCATGGTCAGGAGCTCCCATATAATCACGCCAAAACTGTACACATCCGATTTTTCATCTGCAGGTTCCCCTCGAAGGACTTCCGGGGCCATCCACTCAGGCTGAAATCATCATTAAATGAATTTGATATTAATATAATAAAATTTGAAGATAATGTGAATCATATATGTCATATAAGCATATAATGGACATAGGCAGATGAGATGAATTATGAACACATTAATTGGATTTATATCCTAGGAATAATATGCTTCAAATGTATAATAATGTAGCGAAAAGTGGACGAGTGAAGCTTACAGTTCCAGTAATGGCTTTAGATGAGATAATGGTATCTGATTTTGATCTCGATAACCCAAAGTCACAAACCTGTGTTACAGAAATGGTAGCTAATTAAGGTAAATGTTGGGTTAAACAACTGAATAGGACAAAACATAAGTTGTTTATGTACCTTTATGGTCCAATTTTTATCAACCAATAAGTTTGGAGATTTAAGATCTGAGTGGACAATAGGGGGACTAAGACAATGGAGATAATTGATGCCTTTTGCCTGCACGAAGAAGGTATTAGAATGTCTATCCCAGTTCTAGCTAACAATAAGTTATGGACCTTAAACTAAAAGATGGAGTATTCGTCTGCATTTACTTATCAAAGAATGCTAAAATGTTGTAATTAATAAATGACATACCACATCCAAAGCCATGTGCATCCGTCTTTTCATGCTTATTACTTCTCCAGATGCTGGGTGGTGTAGAAGGCGGAAGAGACTACCTCTGTAACAGAAACATAGTTGACGTGTTACACAATCAACCCATTCATAAAAAATACGGGTTTAAATTCCCACCTCTACCTTTACATATCCAATCCCGCACATAATGCACATTATCCACAATGCTCCATTACAAAAAAAGCTCACCTAGGGAGATACTCCGTCACAATTGAAAAAGGTGGGTGCATAGTGACCGCGCCCATGAAGAGAACGACATTAGGATGGCGCACACGTTTCATTATCGAAACCTTGAAAGACATGACAAGACAAGTTAAAACAGATGAATACTAACTAATCGTTTCACAAAAAATTGAAGGCAGAAGTCAAAGATAAATGTTACATTCTAGTGGTATACCTCTCTCAGAAATTCCCTCATTTGATTATCATGAAGGTCTTGGGCTGTCAACACCTTAACAGCAACATCCTACAATAAAACCAATTTATTCTTTATACAAATTTTAACTTTGAATTAATACAGAAATGACAGTATGCACTATGCAGTACTAACCGAACCATGCCACTCTGAACGATACACTGTCCCAAATGAGCCTGCAGACCGTAACAAATAGTTACCACTCTTCATTCTAATGTTATCACATTTAATTTTAAATTTGAGTATTTTATAAAGATGACTAAGAGTTGTGGATCAGAAATACGTACCAGCACCAATACGCTCCTTGATATGCAAATCAGTCCAAGGTATCTCAAGCCAGTCCATTGCGAGAGAAGGCTCGAGTGTCAGGTATCTCGAGGAAGTTGCAGGAAAGTTTCCTCTCTGTATTCCATTGCTCTTAACTTCTGGCTCCATATTACCAAGTAATTTTACTTTTGAAGCGTTTTTGCCTGAATTGATGATGTCCGGATTTCCAGATATAGAAATTTCATTCTTGTTGGCTTTTTGGATAATCAAACTATCTTCACCATATAACGCAATAGTGGTGACATCTGATCAGAATGTAACCACATTAGAAAGTTTATAATTAGTTCTGATCAGGCAGATTTAAAGGAGTTCAGGAAAATATCTCGTTAATCTTTTTTCCGTTCATGAGATTCTTGCTTCTGTATACCGCAATAAGTCATGACACCTCCCTTTAAGGGTTCTTTTCTTTAGCTATGATATCTTTCTAGTTAACATCTTATGTACGAACATAAACACAACCAATCATGTTTTGGCATTTCGCGGTAAATAAAAATCTAACATTAACAAAATATGTAATACCTGAATGTAAAGTGTCTTTTGTAGGAACGCGTGTACTCTTTACGTCAGAAATAGATGCACGTCCCACATAAACTTGTTGAACATCTTTTAAATGAGAAGCCTGAAATGGTGAAGGTACCGGAGAAAGGATATCTCCATTTATAGATGAATCTGGATTATAGAAGTTCCCTGGTTTCCCAATTAGATCAATCACATACTCCCTGATAAGTCAAGCAGCAGTCAAATGTGTCAGATTTCAAAGGATTATGGTATGTAGACAATATTCAGAATTCAAGAAACTTAGGATGTGTTTTGATGTGATTTGTTGATTACAAGATGAGTAACTGAGAAAAGGTGTGATGTCCAGAAGTTCGTATGATAATTGTACACTGTTCTTAACTAAGACATTTCCTCAGTAACATTCTTATGAAAAAAATATCAAGTATTATTACGGGTACTGGCAGTCTGGCAGTATATAGATATGAGATCATCGCGAGTATAAAGTTTAGTGTAGACCTTTGCATCTTATCATCTTCAACTCTGATAAGACACGAGGACCTATGGTCTTCAACACAATATCTGCAGCCTCTTGCTACACGACAAGGCAATCCCACATAGTCAGCAAGTTTCTGCATAAAAAGTTTCATCCTGTATTAGTATACTATATTGTACTATATTAGGAGCATGAGATCGATAATATTAACCTTGAAAAGCATTGCCCTGTGCCTACAGAGTCCCATAGACAAGCTGCCAATGGGAACTAAAATGTTATTCTGATGTTCTTTTATTCTCTTGCTAGCAGACTCCCATTGTAGACAAAGATCACCTTGCTCAGTTGGAAATGATCCCCTTAAATAAGAAAACTTAACATATTAATAGTGCTCTAGACAAAGGGAGATTCAGTAAGCAGTATAAAGAGGAAGCATACCCCATACTCGCAGCAACAAGTTTAGCAAGCTTTTCAGCCAGCATAAGAGGAGTTTCTGCTGAAAAATATAGTTCCTGTGCTATATCCTCGAGGTCCCTTAGACGTGAATCCTTGTATCTATCAACAAGAATCACTTCCATGGATGCAGTACTGGCCTCAACAGCTTTTAGTTCCATTAAAGATGGCATATGTTTACCCTCATCGGAGTCATTGCACATCATCCACATATAGGGATCCATTCCAAGGATGTTGTAGAAACCATCTGATACCTTATCGTTATATGACAAGGTGCCATTAACCTGAAAACATATTGTGAGTAATAAGTAGGTATTAAAAAAATTTAAGGTATAGACTTCAAGCAAGGACCATTTCAAAGATAAGAGATCTGTACGATAAATCTTGACTTGAGTCTCAACTGATCAGGAACAAGTTTTTACTATTATTTCAGACGTGGTACTATAAGGAAGGGTTTAGATACACGGACAAGAAGCGGTTTTATCAGTGAGTAAAATACAACTTTTGGTGGAACTTACAAGGATAGTCTTTGACAGCTAAGACATACTCGGGTCATCTAAGTTAGGATTAACTTTAAAAAAATCTTTTAGTACTTTGTTAATAGGAGATCTTTTCATCACACTAGTTTTATCATCGAGTGTCCCAATATCAATCAAACACGAGGAAAAGCCACAAAGGAAAGAATATCATACCCAAAAACGATTTGAAACAGACTCCGCATCATAGGTAATAACACCATGACTGCCATCATTCCCATGGCCTTGAACATGTTTAGGTTCTTCACCAATTGTAGCTTGATGTGTGATTCGTTTTGCTAGAGTGAGCTGCAAGTAATACGCCTTGCAACAACTCCGCATTTGACCCCAAGGACCATCATCTCCTATTATATTACTTCCCCCTACCAAATCCTCCTTCCTCACATTTTTCGTCACCTCCCTGGTCGAACCCAAAACAGACCTCGGTGTCACATTTGTCCCACAGAACAAGCTCCCTGAATTACTACTCTGACCATCGACAAACTCCCGATGTTTTCTAACAAAACCTGAATAATAACCACTGCCATTGTTGCGGTCCTCATAGTCAACGCCCCAATGAGCGGTCGTGTCATGATTCACGAGTTGGGTAAACTTCACATCACCAAAACCCGGGCCACCTGCTCTTTTTTCCTCCTTTGGCCAACTTTGTAAACCAGCCAATTGCTTATTCTTATTCTTCCTGTGACTCCCTTCACTTTTACCACCAAAAAACCGATCTCTATCACTATCGCCTTCTTTATTAATGACGTAACCAGATCTCTTTTCCAACAACTTTTCATGATCATCACGTTTCAAACACGAATCCTTAACCACACATTCATCAAACTGCCTTGGGAAAAAGTAAGTAGCGCGATGCGGCATTTTTGGCAAAAAAAAAAAAGCTATTGATACGAACCTTATAATATACGTAGCTAAACCTAGTAAAACCTCAACAAGAAATAAACAACTCCAGTAAACGAAAACTGATCGTACTTAACAAGCAACTTTTTACGTGTAGTCGACTTAATAAATCTCAGCAAAGAACGCATTTTGATCACTAGATTGAAACGAGCAAAAAAAAGTAAAAAACTTACTACCACCTAATTTCAAACTCCGTAACAAGCCATAGATGACAAAACAATATCAGTTTCTAGTTATCAACGTTTTTATAAATCTGGGGCAGGTTAAAGTGGGTGGAAACTTGAGGAATGAGCTAGGACAAGTGTATTTATAAGATGGCGTGCGTTTGAACAAGGTTTTCATATAAAATATATCAAAGACTTTTTAAAGATAGAGACATGATAATTGATAACATAAACTATAAGCAATTTGCACAGACAAAGAGGCACAATACACCCTGGCGTATATTTAGCATGCTCCAAGAGCCGGGCTTCATGAGAAGAAAAAATAAAATTCAGTTTTTATTAGGTTGGTGGGATGTGACCAACAATCCAATGTGTTCAATGTATCATTATGCTAAAAAGAAAATATATAAGTTACATCATTAGTCACTTAGGTCAGTTATTTTGGCCGATATAGTCTCGAGAACTGCGAAGCTGCATCGACCGAACCAAATGTCTCGATTTCTTGGAGATGACCAAAACTTTTAGGGTACGTTTAGTTGGATAATTTTTTTATTTTCTTTTTTAGGGAAAAAACACATTTTCATTGTCAAAGAACATTTGAAAATTTAAAAAACACGTATAGTTAAAGAAACATGTGTTTATGTTTTTCATTTTGCAAAACCATAAAACCTGTTACATCAAAACCCGTATCAAGCCCGTATTATATGAATCTTATTGTTTAACATACGAGATGGTGAAAAAATTGAAAGGAAGAATTTCATCTAATATCCTTCAAAAAAACTCTAAATTACATTAATATTCTTATAAAATTCTAAATTACTATAATACCTTTCAAATTACATCAAAAGACGTCATTTGTTTGACCATTATAGATGACACTTCAACCATTTAGCATACTCATCTTGGTCATATCAACATGGGTCTTTTACAATCTTTGGCTAACAAAGTGTTAGCCTCAAAATATTGAGCCAAACAAGAATGCTCGGTCATATGTTTATTATGTATCGTATTTTAGAACGTTGTAATAGGTAGTATATTAGTCGTGTTATTACGGGCTTAACTTTAAGCTAAGGTTCATTAATAAGTAACCAAAGCCCAAAAGGAAAGCCCGGCCCATAATCATATAGTCCATTAAGCTACATGTAAGCAAGGCTATATAAACCTCTCCTTGCATGTAAGGAGAGGTTGGTTGGTCATTTCATTTTCTCTAATCTAATATTCCACAAGTTTCACCAACCATTTTCTCTCTACTTTCTCTCACTATTTTCTCTCTCTAGAATTCTTCTCATATCTTCCTTTCTTTCTTTTAATTCGTGTATTACAATCATCATATATTAGGGACAACAATTGGTATCAATCGCCATGGGGTAGTTTTGTGATTGTTTTTGAGTTTTCATTTGATTTCATCCTTCTTTCTTTCTCGAATTCATATTTCTTTGTGCTTTTCGTGTTCTATATCTTGCTACAAATCATCTATATACTTGTTGTAGAGATTTGGTTGTTTGGTTTGGTTAAAAACACGATCTTGTTGCCTAAAAGTTGCTAAATTTGTTGCCTAAAAGTTGCTAAAATCGTTGCCTAAAAAGTTGGAAAAAAGTCCCTTATTGCGACAGCTAGAATTTCGGAAAGGTAAGTACGGTTTCGATCGCAATAACCCTAGGGTTTTACTTTGCGATCAGTATTGCGATAGCCCCTTATTCCGATCTGAACATTCCGATCGTTATTGCGATCTGGATTGCGACGGATTTAAGGCAATCTTGAAACGTTACTCTGCCCACATTGCGACAGCCACATTCCGATCTGGGATTTCGATAGGTACACATTGCGATCTGAACATTCCGATCTGGGATTTCGATAGGTACACATTCCGATCTGGAGGATTCCGACAGGTGCACATTGCGATCTAAAGGACATTCCGATCTAAGAAACATTCCGATGGGTATTCCGATGGCACATTCCGATGGACATTCCGATGACATGTTTAGCTAAATTTTGTTTGAGTATTTTTTAGATTTAGCCACCATCTAGACTAGTTTCGGAACGTAGTTTACACGAAGATTAAAAAAAAAAAAAAAAAAAAAAAAAGAGTTTTTTGGCGGGAAAACCATTTTAAAATTTATTTTTTCCTAGACCATTTTTAGGCCATTTAAGCTTCGATTTCAAATTTTGGCGATGCGAAAAATTTTTCGACCAAAAATTCAAATTTTTGGACCAAAATTCAAATTTTTAGGCCATTTTTAGGCTTTATTTTTGTCAAAATTTTCTCTTTTCAAAATTTTTCCCTAATAGTTTTTGGCTATTTCAGACTTGATTTCAAAATTTGGTAAGACAAAATTTTCAGTTTATCGTTTTGTCGGACTGAGGAATTTACTGTCGGACTGGGAAAAAATTGGAATTTTCGAAATTCAAACCACAAACCAATCACAACACATCTACTTAAGATCCATTTTCACTTCATCAACTGAGAAACCATCATCATGGAAACGAGCAATGCGTGTTCAGACAGAGAAAAACGAGAGATGCAACTACAAGAACAAGTCCTTAAACAACGTTGTATGCAAGCTTTCAGTGATCTTAAAACGAATCTAAAACGTCTGGAAAGAGAGACCTTCTCGTACAATCCTTTGTATATGCGTGCTTTTCATTCCTTTTTCGGAAATGATCATCGCACGTTCACTTATGACTTAAGAGACCACTTGAAGAATCTTGAGAATGAATTACTCAACAAAAACCTCCATGAGACAAATTCCAAGAAAGCCTTCAAAACACTCAGAACACCGTTTCAACCATTCTTTGCTTCAAAGCTATTCAAGAATCCCAATTTTGAGTCCGAAGTTCGAGATGCAAATCAACACTTCAAAGACTACACTACAATGGAAGCAAAATCATTCAGAGACTTGATTTTTGGAAACATGGAATCAATTGAAAGACTTTTGGATGAACGCCTACTTCATGCAAAAGACATGATCAAGAAGATGAATGACAAAACGCTGAAAATGCAAGAGTGCACGGTTGCAAAGATTCATGGAGTGGATACGAGTCCAGTCTCAACTGTGAGTAACAAGACAATATCGAGTAATGCAACTGACAGCTGCAGAACAGGGAAAACAACGCATGGTGAGCAGAATGAACATAACAGCTCAGGGACAGACAACAGCAGCTCTGACAAACAACACATCGACTCTGAGAATGTCATCAGCAATACACCTTCCTATGATAATGGTCCTGTTTATGATTCTGAGCCATTGGAAGAGGTACACAATGCTGAATTTAATGTGTTTGCCAATGCCAATACGCATGAGCATAGTGATCAAACAACAAACCTTATTGACACATGTATGACGGAAAAGGTTGATAGCAATACCACACCCAATTCATCAGACATGTGTAATAATGAGTTTGAGGACGATCAACATGCAAATGAGTATGATGATGAGGAGCGTGTCGCGCTTGCTAATTTAATTGCTAGTTTACAAAAAGATGTCAATGAAACTAGAAAGAGTCAAAAGCAATTAAAGAAGGCAAACACATCGCTCACTCAAAACTTTGAAGAATGCAAAGCCGCTCTAATTAAATCTAATGAGACCCTTGAAAGTAATAGGGCTGAGCTTCTTCAAAAGACCAAAGAGCTTGAGGGGTACAAGGGTAGTGCGTTAAAAAGTCAAAAGGACGATTTTGAAAACAAATATAATACAACTCTTGAGTTATTAGCCAAAGAGAAGCGTCAATATAATGTTTTCTTAATGGATGAACGTCAAAAAACGTACCTTGCAAATACCAAAGTTAACGAACTTGAACAAAAGCTCTCTATGACCACTACTGATTCTGCTAAAATTCTTGAGGATAAGAAACAAGAGGTAGATGCGTTAAAACAAGACTTCAAAAGTAGATACGAGAAAGAAACTGAAAAAGTAACAAAATTAGAAGAACAAGTCGAATTTTTGAAGAACGTTGTTTATAAAACGCATGATTCTATTCAATCCGTAAGAATGCTAGCACCTCCATCGATGTTTAAGGGTCAAGCTAGCTTTGCAAGTCCTGAGTACCTTGCCAAAGCTCAAGCTGCGAACCCGTGTCTCTATCTTGATGAGACTGAAAGGACAGATCTTGATTGCCTGCCTGTTAGTGCCAATAGTGAAGAGACTGCCCTTTGGGACGATGACAGTCAACCACTTGTTAATAAGGAGTTTGTGAAACCATATAATTATGCTTATGAGAATAGTCCTTATGGTCTTTTCAACAAACAAACTCAGAAAACTCGTGAGGAAGTGTTTCTAGAATGCAAACAAAAGAGAATTCAATGGAAGAACGCATTTGCCCCTAAGAAATCTAATGTTTACAAATACATAAACTACCTCCCTCTAGATGAATCTAAAAGCAAGAGTAGGAAAACATTAGGTATTCTTAAACACCACATAGATAATGTTAAATCTATTGTTGAAAGAGACTGGGCCAAACGTCAAAATGCTGAGTGGACACGTCCGATTCCTCAAGATATTACCTTGCTTGTGAAAGAGCTCTTAATTCCTAACACGGCGTTGATTAAAGAAACTGTTCTTCAACTTGAGGAGTTCATTCGGACTGAAATGTTTGATGATTTAAAATACGTTGAATCTCTTGAGAAACACATTGATGATCTTCAAATGGAGAAGTCTGATTTTTCAGATGAATATGATTTACTCTTACAAGAATGCGTTTCTAAAGATGTTATGTGTGCTTATTTTACATCTTGTGCTGATATTGATGAATATTCTGAAGTTGCATGCCAATATCTTGATAAGAGCAAAGAATGTGAACGTCTTGAAATTGAGCTTTCGAAACGCAAAGAAAATGTTGACAAAAAGGCTTTTGAGTTACTTCAACACAAAACTGATTTCCTTCAAAAACATTGTCATTCTCTTGAACTTGCTTTACAAAAAGACGTTGGTAGTTTTCCACATGATAATAAATTGCAAGAAAAACTTTCCCAAACGTTTCGAGAAATGAATGAACAGAATTTGGAAATTAAAGGGTTGAAAGCTCAATTACAAGACAGGGACAGAGCGATAGCAGAGTTGCAGAAACTCGTTGCTAAAATGGGTGGGAAAATCGTGGAACCTAAAGTTGTGAAACCTGTTGTTCTACAACCCAATGCCTACAAGGATCCAAAGCCGTCTATCTTAGGAAAACCGACTCCGTTCTCCAATTCTTCTCATATGAAATCTAGGCTACCCCCTAAGACTGATATGCAACCAAGTGTTCCAAAACCATCCATATCACCCTATGTTCCTCCATTTAGAAAGCACACTGTTGTTAAACCCAACCATGTGAATGCACCTAGCACTTCTAGAACTCCTCCAAAACGTGTGACATTCACGTCCACAAAGGAATCTGTAGGTTCAAATGACCTCGTTCATACCCACAACCTAGAGGATGCGAAACAAAAAGGGAAGATTCAGAAAGACAAACCAGTGTATGAAAAACCTAGTTCACCAAATTCCGCTAGAGTTCTACACACTCCTAATGGTAGTCAACCAAAACCTAGGATCCCGCTTCAGCAATCTAGGAATTGGAAACCATCCATGAATAGTCGTGTTTCAAACACTACGCCTGAACGATTTGGAAAACAAAGGAATACAAGTACTTTCGTGAATCCAAAATTCCCTGTATGTCCCACTTGCAAAAAGGGCATTCACAATGGAAATCATGACCATTGCATTTTGCAATACCTCTATGAGGTCAAATCTCGTTCCTTTGAACGGAGATCGAATACAGAATCCCATAAGACAACAAGGAGATACAAACCCGTCGTAAAGAAAAGCAACCACACCAAATCTGAAACGTGGATTCAAAAAGGACATAGTTTCTCTCCAAAGAAGTCTTCCGCTGTGCAAGAGAAAGCTACTCCTAAATCTAGTCTTCAGTGGAAACCAACGGGTCGGATCTTCACAGAAGTTGGTCTTAAGTGGATTCCAATAGAGAAGAGTGATGACACCTGCACCAGCACTAATGCTACTGTTCTACACGCTGAAAAGGAATTTGTTACTCCTAATTCTAGTAATTGTGTAAATTCTTCTTCTGTGATTGCAGGTACAACAGCGGATTCTGAACCCACTTCTCCTTCTTCAAAGGGTTCCAATTCTGTACATTCTATATCACCTTCTTCTGCTGTACAAAAGTCTATTTTGGATTATTTTCGAAAAACTTGAGAAAACACAAAAATATAATAAAATGTAAATATCCATAGAAAAACAAAAAAAAATGGAAAAACTTTCAAAAGACCAAAAATATTCTTTTCGACATGTCTTTCAGTATCGATAATATGGACGTACCTAGAAATGTCGCTCAATAACGACACGGGTGTGTACATAAAGCTCGAATGAAAGTTGTAAATATTTTTCAAAACATGTCATTTCTTCTTTTAATAAAGGGAATTGTCTATTTTGGACAAATATTTCCAAACAACGGGTAGAGCAATCTATCACGGGTTGAGCTTGACACAAAACATTCAACGTTTTGAGCTCAACACAATGGCTTGTAATCACTTTCAGATTGCAACCCGGAACTATATTCACGGGGGAGTGTACGATTTAGTACCCTTACCCTCAGTAAAAGAAGAGAAATCTTCTTACACTTGAGTGGATTCGTCAAGACATTCAAAGTCTATGAACTCAAGTTTATGCTTTAGAAAAACCTTTCGGCAAAAAGAACTGATTTTTCAAAAAGCGTTGAACACAATTTTTTCAAGAATTTTTTAATGATATTCAAAATCTTTCAAAAATTGTGTGTTCAACAACTCCCGTCCTCAAAAAGCGAAATGTGGATCATATCCTCACAATGACAATTCAATTGGATCAATTTTTGAGGGGGAGTATTTTAAACTTCATGCAAAAGATTAACACATCTTTCTCCCGGAGATTTCAAGACTATTTTTTCAAAATATATTTTAATCAAATTTGGTATCTCTAATATCAAAAGATTTTATATATTAGAGATAGGGGGAGAAAATGTGATTAAAATGTGATCTAATATAAGACTCAAGCACTTTAACTCTTACCTACATGTGCGAAACACTTTCGATTATCGATGCACATGTGAAGGGGGAGCATTTCTGAAACGACAAAATTAGCAAGGTGTTAAATGTTTTTCAAACACTTTGTTAGAATTTAAAGTGGTTTTCATGGTTACGATCAAATACCCACAACATCTTTAATGCACGACGTTATTGGTGTCAAAAGGGTGGTTAGGTTTAAGTCCTATGATCCAACCAGAACCGGAGGGATCTTCCCAGGGACAATCCAATAGATTATTAGAAGTCCTTAGGAAAGATGGAGTAGAATGTGAACGTAGCTGAATGCCGACTAAGTACTGATGATAGCACTGGAACAATCACAACAAAGTGCTATTAATGATGTCTTGGTAAGCATTGAAGGGGTTGAAGAATGAAAAAGAAATGTAAGGATAAAGGGTGTAAAGAAAGAAGCCCTCCATACAACTTAGGCAGAAACCGGGTCAACTCATCATGGACCCAGTGATGTGAAGCACAACCCTTTCCTAGCTACTCAGACTTCTCTCAAAAGAAGTTTGTTTTATTGTCACGGAGATCAACACGACTTCTATTGACTTTCTCACTCCGAGATAGTTGATATTGAATAGGTGGCATCTGCTCCAGCCTCCGACCACTAAAAGTGCACAAATAGAGTCTAGAGCCAAGAGATCAATCAAATCTCGTTAGGACACACGGATGAAGATCAAGAGAGTCCTACGCTATATCCTTGTGATATTGCTAGAACACTCAGAGTGATACTACTTAGTATTCACAATGATGAGTGGAAATCCTTCCAGTGTTAACATCAAACAGCACTGCGGTAGGTCATATGCAAGATTCTTTATGAATTGAACATGTGCAAAACTGAAAAGCAACAGTGGTTTGATTCTGAATTGATTCAAACTCGTTTCAGGTTTCTACGCAATATCTTTATGGTCTTGCCAGAACATTCAGAGTGATATTCATTAATATTCACAGTGACGAATGGAAATCCTTCTAGCGTCAACCTCAAACAGCGCTACGGTAGGTGACTTGTGAGATTCTTATGAATCAAACTTGTGTCAACTGGAAAGCAACAATGGTAAGATTCGTTAAGAATCAAACTTGTTCCAGGAATTTGAATTGACGACTTTAATCAAGCGGATATTTATCCAATTGATTCACTCTTTATGTTCGCAGTCTTGCTTTGAGACGGTCGAGTAAAGAGAACGGCTAGTACAGCCGCGAAACCCTGTCAAGGAGATTCTTAATTGAATCTACCTGATCACAGGTACGATATTTAATATCGTATAACGGTCTTCACCGACCGGAGGTAAAACGCTACCGATTTAGGACGAATGTCAAAGCCATTCAGTCCATGTCTATGTTTTGTCTCGAGAAGGTGGCGTCACGGTGTACACAGCAAAGTCAATGATTCAGAAACCACATACTCATGCCTAAAGACATATTCAAAAAATTAACAGTGTGAGCATGTGGATGAAGACACAAGATCGCAAGATGGCAAAGACAAGTCAAGGATGATTTAAAGATCTCAAGCTTAAAGACAAAGTCGAAAGACAACGACAAAGGCTCAAAGATCACAGCATGAAGGAACAAGGCTACGATTACACGTTCAAGACTCATTTATGGCGAGATTAGTAATCTCTACAAATTTCCTAAATGACCAAGGTTTATGACCTCTCATTGGGGGAGATTGTTAGCCTCAAAATATTGAGCCAAACAAGAATGCTCGGTCATATGTTTATTATGTATCGTATTTTAGAACGTTGTAATAGGTAGTATATTAGTCGTGTTATTACGGGCTTAACTTTAAGCTAAGGTTCATTAATAAGTAACCAAAGCCCAAAAGGAAAGCCCGGCCCATAATCATATAGTCCATTAAGCTACATGTAAGCAAGGCTATATAAACCTCTCCTTGCATGTAAGGAGAGGTTGGTTGGTCATTTCATTTTCTCTAATCTAATATTCCACAAGTTTCACCAACCATTTTCTCTCTACTTTCTCTCACTACTTTCTCTCTCTAGAATTCTTCTCATATCTTCCTTTCTTTCTTTTAATTCGTGTATTACAATCATCATATATTAGGGACAACACAAAGATCTTGTTAGAAACTTATCAAAAGTAAAATATGATCAACATTTTTGTGATGCATGTAAAATCAGAAAACAAACACACGCAAGTCATGAAGCTAAAAATGTTGTCACCACAACTAAATGTCTAGAACTCTTACATATGGATTTGTTTGGTCCATCTGCGGTACAAAGTTTCGTAGAAAATCTTTATACCTTGGTTATCGTGGATGACTACTCAAGATTCACCTGGACAAAGTTTTTAAAAACTAAAAACGAAGCCTTTGACCATTTTGTGATTCTAAGTAAGAAAATTGGAAATCAAATAAATTGCCAAACTGTGACAATTCGAACGGATCATGATCGGGAGTTTGACAATGGAGTGCAATTTGGAGCCTTTTGTGACACCAAAGGGATTACTCATAATTTCTCGGCTCCAAGAACACCTCAATCAAACAGGGTAGTTAAATGCACAAATAGAACACTTCAAGAAATGAGTAGAACAATGTTAAATGAGTCAAACATGACTCAAACGTTTTGGTGTCATTCGGTTGATACCTTAACTTATATTTTAAATCGGGTTTTAATAAGACAACTTCTAGATAAAACACCATATGAAATATTAAAAGAAAGAAAACCGACCGCTGGGTACTTTAGAGTGTTTGGAAGTAAATCTTTTATTCTTAACACTAAGGATTATCTCACTAAGTTCGACCTAAAAGTCGTACGAAGGGGTATTTCTTATATATGCTCAAAATAGCAAAGCTTACATTGTGATAAATAAACAAACCATGTGTGTCGAGGAATCGTTGAACATAACCTTCAACGAAAGACGACCTCCCTCTAGAACATTACCTCTGGTAGATGATGATCTAGTTGAAGGCCAAACCAATAACCAACAAATTGATCTTGAAAGGGAAATGAACATGTTAGCCCCAAAATGTGAGCGCCGTTTACGGAATTACATTAGATTTAAATAGGCAAGACACGGAGGGACTATTATTTTTAAGTTGTCAAAGTCACTCTTTGTCGGGCCTATATATACCCCTCCATACTTCCATGGAGGGGTGAGGATTGTCATTTTCTTGTTCTACTTTCTCTCTCAGTAAAACACACACTTAATAGTCTCTCTCTATTTCTCTCTCTAAAAATGTCTAAACATCTCTTCAATCCTCCCTGACCTCCGGATCACCTATTGTTAGCTTGAATCTTATATGATTAACAATTGGTATCAGAGCTAACCGGGGGTGTTTTATGTTTGTGTTTGCTTATTTTTATGGTGTTCGTGGTTTTCAGCAGCTTATTATGTGCTTATGCTTTAAGCTAAAAAAATCTGATGGTGTTTGGTTCATTCAAGTCTATCCGTCCAAATTTTTTTTAATCCAATCTGTCCAAAAGTCTCAAATCTGTCATAAAGTCCAATTTAATCATGTCTTGAATGCATAGTCTGATGGTCAAAGCTTTATCTTCTTCATTTCACTCTTTCATATAAAACTATTTTTAAACAGCTTGTATATTAGTTTTGTTTGTTAGGTTTATCAGATCTACAAATATGAAACTTTTGAGTTATCTCTGTCTTTTTATTATTCTCTTTTTCAGATGCATCATATATGGGTTTTGTGGGTTGAAAAAATGAAAAAATGAACAGATCTAATGAAAAAAAAAGTCTGATCTTAAAACCCAGATCCACCATTTTCGAAAAAACCAAGAAAATGTCAAAACCCTAAATATTGCGAGATTTGGATTGAAATTTTATTGCGAAGATTTGGGTTGAAAACATAGCGAAGATCTACAAACATTGCGAGATTTGAAAACATTGCGAGATGTTGATTGTAAAAATATTGCGAGATGTTGACTTAAAAAATATTCCGAAATGATTTGAAAAAAAAATATTCCGAACCAAGCATTAGCCAACAATTCCAGATCTACATCCTGACCCATCTCCTCATATATATTCTACACCTAATACCATCTCAGAATCAACAAGACTCGAAAATATAAGCAAAAACAATTGAAAGATCTTAGATTCATTTAGTGAATAGACATGCACGCCAAGTTCTTTAAAGATCTAAACCCACTAAATGTCTCTCATCATAGATCTTTGTTGAAGTTTATAACCTCTTGTCAGTTTTCACCATCTAAAGACTGATTCATAACAGATTGGTTATAATCATGTCTTCTATTCAAATTAAACTTTTAGATTCGGGTGAAATTGCTGTTAAGGGGTTTCATGATTTATTCAATGTTCGTGGGTGATTATGATTGAAGGGACGAATTTGATTTAGAGATGACTGATCTCGTTGGATGGGTGGATTAAGTATTGAAGATGGTATGAAAATATATTTAGAAAAGTATATAGATGACAAAGGGTGTTGATGATTCGTTTATAAGATTGAGAGTTGTTATGATACGAACCTATCACATACTAGGCTCGTAATCGGTTCATAAGTCCCAAGCGTAGAACTCACTCAAAAAGCTAGTTTGTTTGAGGAGGGGACACCTGGACATTATAAACCATCAACCATTTTCATACATGGCCGATGTGAGATCATAACATTACCCTACCCTTTGAAGAACCAACGTCCTCGTTGGTCACGGCTATGTTGGTCACGGTTGGCACCCCCTTTGGGTCCAAGCCACCACTCCATATGCCACCACTCCGAGCTCGTTGGTCACGGCTATGTTGGTCACGGTTGACATCCCCTTTGGGTCCAAGCCACCACTCCATAGGCAACCACTCCCAGTGTTGGAATCTCATAAGGTAGGGATAGATCTGATACTAATTGATACGAACCTATCCCATACTAGGCTCGTAATCGGTTCATAAGTCCCAAGTGTAGAACTCACTCAAAAAGCTAGTTTGTTTGAGAAGGGGACACCTGGACATTATAAACCATCAACCATTCCCATACATGGCCGATGTGGGATCATAACATGTTAAGTTGAAGATGAGATGTAGTGGATGAGATGATGGAGAAAGAAATGAGATGTGGTGTAGCTGCGTAGAAAAAAATAATAGGGTTATTTGTGTACTAATCTTTAGGGTTTAGATCTTATACACAAATGACTGGACCGGGTATCATCATTTCCTTATCAGGCTGAGCTTTGGGTTTCATTGGCCGAGTGTTGTGATATCAAATTTTGCTATTGGGTTTGGTTGTTCTATCTTGATAATGGGCCTTAAATTCAGAAAGCTTAAGTCTCGGATATGTTTTCTTATTAGATAGTACATTCGTTGGTTGATATATTGGACTAGATCAGGTTTATTGATTGCCATGTGATGTTATAAGAATTTGGATCAGGGTTCATTTATCGGGCTATGATGAAATTATTTTCGATGCAGGGTATTCGCTATGTTTCGATCGAAAGTGCTTCAATGATAAAGAAAATTGTTGGACTAGATCAGGTCGATCCGCGCATCAGTTGGGCATATGACTGACGTTGGGCTTAAATGACAAGTTATCTAGACAAATGTTGTCCCTTAATGACAACTCATTTCACAATTTGTTCTAGACAACGACATTCACAAACACAACACCAAAGCAAACAAAACACTTAACGCTAAAACGATCTGATATAAGATTCACTTAAACGACAACGGCTAGTTTTGATTCTTCGAAGACAAGTGATCACGAAGTGAATTTGGTATTCTTTATTTGAAGTTGAAGTGGGATTTCATGAAGGCATCTACTTATTTCATCATCGAGCGTTCCTTCTATTTTCTACCCCTTTTCTTTAAACCCAGTCTATCGATTGATGATTTGCTTGGGCGATAAAATTTATGATTGTGAATTGAATTATCTAGTTTCCACTGTCAAGGGGTGGATGGTCGACGACATGGATAACTATCATTTTTGGGAGCTTTGTTGCAGTTCTCAGTGTCACATGCAGTTGCTCGTGTGGATAACTTCAAGAGGTGTTTAGAGACTTGTTTCTGCACCGTTCGTCAATCAACAAAAGTGCAAGCTTAAGTAACAAATTTGGGGGATTGTACTTCAGTTTCAAGTTTTGGATATCGGGTTTACTTCACTAGTGGTCACTACAGATAGCCGAAAGAATACGAGGTTGGTAAGTTAGACAGAGAGATGTAATCAGCAATCAATTCTCACGGGATATTTTTTAGCTACACAACGACAATGGTACTTCATATTCTAAGCAAAATTTTTCAAAGTTTCTCAATGATTTTCAAAACTTTTAAAGAAATTTGCTTGAGACTAAGAACTTCTCGAGTATATGAACGTCCACGATAATGATGCTTCCGAGAGTTCAAAATCATCATGGGGGAAGATCGTGTACTTTAGAGTAATCAGATCATCTTTCAGGGGGAAGTAGTGTACATGGAATGGTATCTACTTCACTTTATATGATTGTTATAAAGTATTCTGCATGCGTGAGAAGAATTGTTGCTGATTTCGTGCATGTTACCCCAAACGGATTATCACCAAAAACTAAACGACATGAAACAGTATTGAAGCAGTATTATTTGGTGTGGTTCTTCTACAAATTTCCGATGTGCACTTAAATCGATGAGCTAGAAAGTTGTTCAAACTACATCAAAGTGTTAGAATCTGCTTAAGATACAGATATTAGTTTGGGGGGAAGCTGATTCAGAAAATTCGTCAAAAAGAAGTTTACGAAGAAAGATTTTTAAGACATGTTGCATGAATTGGGGGGAAGTTAATCCAAATCATGCATATTACGATTGTTCCACAACAAGCAAAGACAAAGAGGATTCAAGCTGAGGTAAAAGTTATGAAGACCAGAAGACTTAGAAGACATCCCCAGTATTGGAAACGCCTTGGAAGAATTTATTTTGTTGTATTTGTTCTTGTTAGGAACATTGTAAGTAATTCCGTATGTCTCCACATTGGGGGAAGATTATTAGCCCTAAAATGTGAGCGCCGTTTACGGAATTACATTAGATTTAATAGGCAAGACACAAAGGGACTATTATTGTTAAGTTGTCAAAGTCACTCTTTGTCAGGCCTATATATACCCCTCCATACTTCCATGGAGGGGTGAGGATTGTCATTTTCTTGTTCTACTTTCTCTCTCAATAAAACACACACTTAATAGTCTCTCTCTCTTTCTCTCTCTAAAAATGTCTAAACATCGATTCAATCCTCCCCGACCTCCGGATCACCTCTTGTTAGCTTGAATCTTATATGATTAACAGAACCATTAAAAATTAAACCCTTAAACATCAAAAAATCAAAAGGACACTCTTTAGAAAATGTTGTTGGTAAGTTAAATGAACAAACCTTAAGGTCACAAGCTCAAAATAAAAGTAATTTTTTTGCTTCGTATCTCAAATTGAACCTAAAAATATTGATGAAGCTATTATTGATGAAAGTTGGGGTTTTGCTATGCAAGAAGAATTGAATCAGTTTATGATAAGTGATGTTTGGTATTTGGTACCAAGACCTAAAAATCAAACGATAATTGGAACAATATGGGTCTTTTGAAATAAACTAGATGAAAATAGCATAGTATCGAGAAACAAGGCTAGGCTTGTTTCTCAAGGATATTATCAACAAGAAGTAATAGACTATGATGAAACCTATGCCCCGGTTGCTCTACTTGAGTCCATAAGAATTTTACTCGTTTATGTTTGTGCTCACGATTTCAAATTATATCAAATGGATGTTAAAAGTGCGTTCCTATTCATAAACGAGGAAGTGTATGCTGCACAACTGATGTAGTATTTAGTCACTTACTTTTAGGAAAAAGCAAATAACCGTGACAAGTATTAAATTTGTCGGTTTAGGAAAACCGACAAATCGAATAAGTGCGAGTTCGTTCTCGAAGGAGGTGTGTGTATTATGTGCCAATATTATAAAATCAAGTTTGTATTAGTGACGTTTTTAGATGAGAAATATTAGAAATTAAAGACGGATTACGCGAAAAATTACTCTACGACGGTAAAAACGTAAAACCGTAAAATTCGACAAAAAATCAAACTCAACTAAAAATTACCAAAATTTTAAAATAAGTTAAGAAAATTCTAATTAAAACAAAAATGAAAACCAAAATTTCCAAAACTATTTAAATTATTTTATATTAAATTTTAAAGTTTAAGAAAAACCTCAAAAATAAATAAAATTAATAAAAAGTGAAAATGAAAATTTTATGTTTTGTAAACCTAGATAATACTAATTTAAGACTAAAAAGTATTTTTCTAAAATTTTTAAAACTATTTTTCTATTTTTAAACTACTAAAAACACTTTTTTAATGAAAATAATCATAAAAAATAATAAATAATGAGAAAACTAAATTTACTTTTTCAAAAATCCTAAATTACTTATCTAAACAGTAGAAAAATGAATAAAGTTGAAAAAAAATAATTTTAACCCTAATAAGACAAAAATAGAATATTTAAAAACTAATTTAAATTGAAAATAATGCTAAAAATAATTAAATAATCAGAAAAAAAAATTTCTTTTCTAAAAATCTTAAATAACTAATTTAAGCTAAGAAAATTGTAAAATCTTGAAGACAATGATTTTATACCACTAAAGACAAAAAACCATGAAAACTGATAGTGACACTTGTTGGGGTTTTGTCCTTTAGCCCAGCAGTAGGAAGAAAAGCACAAGCAGTGGGAACCTTGTCCCACTGATGAGTCACATATAAACGACTTGGGCAGTTTCTGAGCTTGTTATTTGGAATTTGTTGGAACAAAGGGCACCCCCACAACCAGTTGGGTTGTGGGGAGTCAATGCAAGTAGATAACAAACAAGTCTAAGTACAAAAATCACAACATCCAAGCCAAATTCAGTTACTGATGTCACTAGGGGGCCTGGTAGGTCAGCTTGCTGATCTAATTGGTCACTTAGTGAATTTTGGACAACCACAATTTGATTTTGAGTCACACAATCACCTAATCTAAAAGCACACACCCTAACAAAGCTATTAATCTACTGGATGCCAAGACTTAAACAACTAAAACACAAAATTAAGAACTATAAGAGCCTACTGATTATCTATGAAGATTTATCTCAAACTTGCAATATCCAAACCTTTTTTAAAACTAGTGTCACTTTAAACCACTACCCAAAATATACTAACACCTACTTATGAAAGATGTCTAGGCCTAATTGGTTTGTTCATGTTGTCATCCATAAGCAAAAACCAACAGATCCAAACACTAGTTTCACTTGCTGATTTAAAAAATAACAAAAGCATTTGATGCTAATCAAACTTAAACCATTTATAACTGACATAATCATGCATAAACCACATAATCATCACAGATTTAACATGAAACTACCCAAGAAAGACACAAAAACACAGATCATGCATTAACCAAAAAACACATAAGATTTACACTAGGTAGAGGGTACAAGCTGGCAAGCTGCTATACCATGTGTGCCTTACATCCAAGACACACTAAGGCCTGCTTATGCCTTCTCCACCAAGCCAAGGCTTGAGCTTATAGAGTAATGATGAGCTTGTGAAAGATGTGCTAATGCAAGAATGGCAAAAATCAACAAATATCACCCACCAAAGACTACAACAGTCAATGGGGGCCTTGTGTGTACCTGTTGAGCACACCACAAAAAAACCAAAGCAAATACAAGTTTTAAAAACTTGCCCAAAAGCTTTTGTCAAGAGCTTTTAAAACAGTAAGTCATTAATTAATGAAAAGTAAAGATTTTTGGGAAAAATCTTGAAAACAAGTTTTGCCAATAAAACTTAAACACATTAAGTAACTATGAGCTATAAGGGAAACTTATGAGCTTATTTTGTCAGAATAAGCTTATAAGCCAACTTATAGCTTATAGGTTCTCAAAAAAATAATTTGCCAAAAATCTTTTTGAACAAAAATTAATTTGATATGAAAAATTAATAACTTAGAATTAACACTAAAACAGAATAAATGGAACACAGCTTCACTTTGCAAGGTTTTTTAAATTTCTCTAAATAATTCATAAAAAAAAGTTTACAAATGTGAAAACTAGAACAATGGCACTACACAAGCCGTAGGCTTTATTTATACTAACAGGAAGAAAGATCTAGAATTACTAAACCCTAGCATATAAAATCTCTAAAAAGCCCTTGGATGTCTTGTGAAGATTCTTGGTCAAAGATTGCCATGTGATGTTGAAGTGTTGCCAGGCTGTTTGACTTGATCTTGAACGTCCAAATAATCTTTGGGACCAAGGAATATGTAGGAACCATTGGATTTCTGCCAATATTCGAGGGTTACCAAAAATGAGGTGACAGGGGAGCATGGGAGGGGTCCACTCAGTCATGGGGAAGGGTTTTTGGGAGTGGGTTTTAAATGAGGGTAGGTTAAATTAGTTATCTGGAATGATTGGGGGTAAACCCATTTGTTTTGATGGACATTCGGATTAGGGTTCCTGGGGATGTTTATACTGGTATTAGAGGTGTGTTTGATTCGGTTTAGGAGAAGAGAGTTGTTTACCACCAGTTTTAAAGGTTTAATAATCAGTTTGAACTTTTATTAATAATAAACTGGTAATGGAGTGTGACGTGGAGGGGGATGGTGAGTTGAAGTGTGGTGAGTGGTGGAGGGGGTGTAGTGGGGTGAGGTGTCAGCTGGTGGTTGGTGGATGGAGGTTTGGTTGTATGGCCAGTTTAGTCCATATACTTCCAATTTTCGTTCATAGCAAGTTCCAATAGCAATATAGCCCATTTCCCTTGTATTCAACTTTGAACAACTTGTCAAAACTGGCACAAGCATTCCCAAACTTATAATCAAGGACCATTTATGCAATTTAGATTATTCCAAGGTCCAATAATGTAATATCTTATCATTTTAGGGACCCAATTGTAATTTTGATGTTTACAAGGGTTTCAAATGACAAGTCTTCAGTTCTTGAGGGACCAATCTTCAAAACTTCAAGGACTTCTTTGGAAATTTATTGTTCGGTTCCGGTTCTTTGTACGGCTTCGTTTCCCGTATTTGTTTTTGCTTGATTCTTGTAATATTTTGTTGATTTTATGATATTCGTACCTAAAATATACAATGAACAAACACAAGCATATTTTGGGTATTTTATGACATTTTTAAGCGTTTTAAGCCCGATTTGGACGATGAGACTATGTATAAATACAGTCTCATCACTCCCCCATACTAAACCATTCCTGTGTCCTCGCGCAATGCTAGAGTTAAGTATCGTAGCACTTCCAAAATTCATTTTTATATGACATTTATTGAAAATGTAAATTTAAATAAACTACTACATGTGTTTTAGACATAATGTATTGTTTTCATCGCAAAATGGGACGTTTAGGATCATAGAATAAGAACACGTGAATGCTTCGTTAGAAATAATTTCGTCATCCTCAATTTTCACCCAATTCCATGCTAAGCGTGAAACAAGATCATTGTCATCATAAGTTAGTAATGATAACACTACTCATATGATCTAATCACGTACTTAGACTCCCTTATTCCTAAGGTGTATCTCTTATATTTTATTTTTGTCTTAATGATCACGAGGATACATCATTGACTTATGCGTGAATAGAGATTAAGTCCAAAAATAGAGCCTTAACGGTGTAACCAAAATCATCGAATTAATAATTCATCCTAATAGACAACAATGTCAAAAAATTAAGTCAACAAAAAGGATCGATAAACACGGTTTTATAACGGTTTTGAACATGAGACTTATTACCATGAATTTTATGACCCACCTCATCATCGGTGGCTTTGATTATCATGGTTTACCTCCATATTTTATTCAATTCCGCCATGGAGCTTTTATTATGACTTCGGTCTTGCCTTTGTCTTTTATTTAACCTCGCCATGAGGTGTTTATTATGACTTGACGTATATCCTCACGCTAAGTCGAATTTTGTACCTTTAAGGCTTCAAGATTTAAGACATTCACTTTCAATTTTCTCATAGATTTTTCGGCCTTGTGAGCTTCGAATTTCTGCTTGATTTAGGTGAAGAGGAACTTAAATTATTATTGGGGGAAGCCTTTGATTATTCGGGTTGCTAATAACTAGATTTTACTTAGTTATGAAAGTTCGTTGTTCCGATCTTTTCGAATTGATAACTGGTTATTAGTGCGACTCAGTCGTTCTTGGTGGAAAATAAAATGGTTTGGTTATCTATTCTATTTAAAAGGTAAATGCACAAAATAATAACAATAAGCTAAAAGCAATAATGAAAATGTCGTTGAGTAAAAATAAAACTTTAAAAATTAAACTAAAAATTACTAGAAATTACAAAACTAAGTAAAATTACTCGTTCGGAATAATGCCTTGGTTCGGAAAAAACACTCGTTCGGTAAAAATACTCATTCGGGAAAAATGGTGGTTCTGGAAAAAGGCTCATTCGGGAAAAGTGGTGGTTCGGGAAAAAGGCTCATTCGGGAAAAGTGGTGGTTCGGGAAAAAACACTCGCTCGGTAGTTAATTTGGTTCGGAAAAATAGCTTCGTTCGGAATAAAATATTGGTTCGGAAAAATGGCTTCGTTCGGGATAATTGCTTCGTTCGGAATAATTAAATTGGTTTGGTAAAATCAAACTCGTTCGGTAAAAATAAATTTGTTCGGGAAACTTGGACTGGTTCGGGAAAATTAATTTGTACGGTAAAAATAAAATTGGTTCGAGAAAATCAAACTGGTTCGGAATAAATGGTTCGTTCGGGAAAAACTGGGAAAACAGAAAAAGCGAAGAACACGGGGAAAACTAAAATGCGATTTATATCAAAGATCAACCAAGTTTTATCCAAAGATTAAACCAAACTAACCACTAATCATAAACTAATGATAAACCATCAAACCAAATCAATAAAAACACAAAACCACTTGTTTTTAGGAAACCAAAATCAACCAAATCAAAACTTAAAAGCATAGAATCATAAAGAAAAGAAGAACAAGATTGAAGGAAGGATTATATTAAAGATTAGGATTCAAAAACATGAAATTAAAGGGTAACTTACATGAAACTTGATGATGAAGAAAAGAAAAAAATGAAGGTGCCAAACACCCTAATGGTGATGGCCTTAAAAGTGAAAAATACAAAATAAAATTAAAGACTAGTTGCAAATGTGTGAGGTTGGGTGCTATTTATAGGCCTTGTGATGAGTTGGTGAATGGGCTTTTCTCCATTCTTTTTGTCTTCTCGTCTCTTTAATAAAGTTGACGTTTTCGACTTCGATTCAGGATTTGTCGATGAATAAATTCAACTCGTCTTTTAATTTCTTCATTTAATAGACTTGAGTTCTTTGACTTCATTAAACTTCCGTCTTTAGACTTTTTCTTCGATAAATCTTCAAAATAGGCCTTGGACTTCCGTTCTTTTTGCATTCTCGATCTTTCGACTTCGGCTTTAGTCTTTTTCTTCGATAAAAGCCCGTGATAGCCCATGTTTTCTTCCTTTTGCATCTTTTGGTCCTAAAACACAATAAAAACACAAACTACGCATAATTCCGACTTTTACGACATAAAATACACGTTTTGGTCTTGTTATTATTGGAAATAAGTGGTAAAAGGATAAGTGTTTTCACACTTATTAAATCCCCTACACTTGACCATTGCAATGCCTTCATGCAATACACTAATTTCAAAGCACTGATTACATTTCTCATCATAATAACCCACCTTCGCCTTTATTAAACATAATTTAAAGGAAGAAAAACAAATAAAGAGATTAAAGACTTACATTGGGGTTTTGGCCGTCATGAATGTTTATCATCCTCAAGTTTCACGTTCCCCATACCAAGCTTATAAACGAGATCAATTTTATTATAAGTTAGCAAACTAACACAAACTCATGTGGGCCAATTATTCACTTAGACTCCCTTATTCCTAGGTGTATCTCTTATATTTTATTATTGTCTTGAATGATCATGAGGATGCATTGTTGACTTATTTTGATAGTTTATTTAGGCTAAAAATAAAGTGGGACGATTTAATCAATAGTTAGCTAAAGGACAAAATCTTTTAAAACTACTTCTCGGGACCTCATAAAGTTCATATCTTGGCATAACTCGCTTCACGATTTGAGACCTTTCTCGGACCGATATTTGGCAGCGACTTCATACTTTGAATCTTGAGAGACGTTCATGAAATAATGGTCTTCTCTTCATAATAGGAATTTCTTCACTTGAAGTTTTGAGAGATTCTTCATACTTGGACCATGACTTCTTCATTTTTCTCCAATCTTTATTTTGGATTTTGATATACAATGATCCGCCTCCTTTTAGGACTTGGATCAATTTATCCTCATACCTTGTTAGGGCCTTTTTGGATAGACTTCTCCATGATCTTTTGGGGAGTATTTGATTTTCGTCGTGTGTCTCGATCCTTCATATTGATTTTTGATAAATGATTCTTCACATCACTTTTGGACCTTAAGCAACAAAATGTAGCCCTCATGTCTTGTTAGGACCTTTTTGGACTCCCCAATCTTCGCATCCCGCTTCAATAAGTTATGCCTTGGCTATGAACTCTAATTAATACCGAGCAACTTTTAAACGATCTTGTGCTAGAAGCTAAGTAACTTTTCAAATCGTACAACCTTATTTATTGCAGATATATTTGTTAACAAGCGATGGGAGAATAGGCTTATAATCAACTCACATAAATTCAAGAATGAATACCAAACTTATAATTGACTCTATCATCTCTCGTTCTCCACAGTTTAAAATCTCAAGGAATGAGACTCGTGGATGCTTAGCAAATTAAATCAAAGTTTTGGGTTTTCGAGTCATCTATAGGATCTTGCAAACTCTTAGACTTTTTCAAGTTTAGAAATGGCATTTTAAAGTTACCTTGATAAACGACTCTCTAGGATAAATTATAGGAACTTGCGAAAAGTTCTAGTTCTTAACCCGTGAGAGTTAAGACTTTCGCATTTTAAAGTTCCCTATATAAAATCCTAGCAAAACTTGACTTAAACACGTTAAGGATACTAGCTAGAGTAAACTTAGATAAGTAAACTCGGGTTGAGTCAAAATATCCACGACTATGAAAAATTTAAAACCACTTTATTGAACTTTATTTTAGCAAAGAAAGTAAATAACGCTAACAAAGGAAAAACTACTAGGCCAAAATAGATTAAAAATTTTGAAAAATGTCGAAATCAAGTTTTCCGGTTAAAATGAGGGCAAATTCATGGAAAAGACCACTTACTTCGATAGAAGTCCCCGTACACTTGATATAAACATTGTCCTCAATGTTTAAGCATGTGGGAGTAAACTCCCCTACACTTATGACATTGTGCACTTTGTTTAAATCTTGCTAAGGAAAGGACAACTATAGTGATTTCACTGTGAACATATAAGATATGAAATATTGAATCACGACAGTTTAGGATAGAACCGGGAAGACGGGTACACGGGATCACGGTTCGTCAAAAGTCATCGAGAATGGATCTTTGAAGTTTTAATCCCTGCACAGAAGAAGAAACAAGACAACAAACACATACGGGGCTCCCCCTACACTTATTATGAAAACGATAAAGGATACATCACGGGTTGCCTCCCGAGAAGCGCTTGTTTTTGTTAACCGAGTCACGAGCCTGACTCGACCCAGAACTTAATTCAAGGGAAACATGGTGAGGGATGGAATCATCTCACGAGAGATGTCCTCACCAAAGTATAACTTCACGTGCTGGCCATTCACCTTAAAATTGGGCCCATTTGGCTGAGAAAGCTCAATGGTGCCATACGGGAAGACTTTGGCGACGGTGAATAGACCTGACCAGCGGCTCTTCAGCTTTCCCGAGAAGATCTTCAACCGAGAGTTAAAGAGTAAAACTTGATCACCAACGTGGAACTCTCGGTTCTTAATCCTTGCATCATGGATGATCTTGGTCTTCTCCTTGTAGATTAATGAGTTCTCATAAGCTTGATTCCTCAGTTCAGTGAGCTCATTGAGTTGAATCTTCCGAAGATCGCCGGCTTTGTTGATGTCGAAGTTAGCCCACTTCAAGGCCCAGTATGCCTTAGCCATGACTCGAGCAAATTGATCATTGCAAAAATGAGTCCCGCGGTCACTGATGACACCATACTTAGCCATGACTCGAGAAAATTGATCATTGCAAAAATGAGTCCCGCGGTCACTTATGATAGCACGAGGAACACCGAATCGAGCAAAAAGTTTCTTCAAAAAGTTCACAACCATCCTCGCATCGTTCGTAGGGAGAGCCTTAGCTTCAACCCATTTAGAAACGTAGTCAACGGCTACGAGGATGTACTTGTTCCCTTTAGATGATGGGAATGGCCCCATAAAGTCGATGCCCCACACATCAAAGATTTCACATTCTTGTATGAAATTTTGAGGAATCTCATCTTTATGTGTGATCTTGCCTTGTCTTTGGCAAGCATCACAATGTTTAACCATTTCGTGAGCGTCACGATAAATGGTGGGCCAATAGAATTCAGAGTCGAATACTTTCTTTGCGGTGTAATTGGGACCAAAGTGACCACCGGTGGGTCCTTTATGGCAAGCGTCAAGGATTTATACCGCTGCCGGCCCATCAACAAATCGACGAATGACAAGATCCGCACATTGTTTGAAGAGGTAAGGGTCGTCCCATAAATAATGTTCAATATCTTTAAAGAACTTTTTCTTTTGTTGGGACGTTAACCCTTCCTTGAGAATTCCACCCGCCAAGTAGTTTGCAATGTCCGCAAACCACAGGGTGTCATCGAGATTGGAATTGATAGACATTAAGGTCTCAAGGGGAAAAGAGTCATTGATCTCTTGGTTCGGATGATCCCCTTGATAAGGATCCTCAAGTCTACTTAGATGATCCGCGGCTAGGTTTTCGGCTCCCTTCTTGTCACGAATTTCAATGTTGAATTCTTGAAGGAGCAAAACCCAACGAAGAAGTCTTGGCTTAGAATCTTGTTTAGTCAACAAGTACTTCAACACGGAATGGTCGGTATACACGATAGTGGTGGAAAGGACAAGATAGGGGCGGAACTTCTCAAAAGCATACACTACAGCTAAAAGCTCTTTTTCGGTAGTGGTATAATGCAATTGAGCCCCAGTCATTGTCTTGCTAGCATAATGTATTGGTTGGGAGTGTTTGTTTACTCTTTGGCCTAAAACCGCTCGAATAGCAAAGTCGCTAGCATCACACATCAATTCAAAAGGTAGCTCCCAGTTAGGGGTAACCAAGACCGGTGCCTTAGTTAGCTTATCCTTAAGAAGATTGAAGGATTCAAGACACTCTTTGGAAAAGATGAAAGGAGTATCTTTTTCCAAGAGGTGGGTCATCGGGCGAGCGATTTTAGAAAAATCTTGGATGAATCGACGATAGAAGCCCGCATGACTAAGGAAACTTCTCACACCCTTCACGGTTGAAGGTGGAGGTAATTTGGCTATGACATCCACTTTAGCACGGTCAACTTCAAGACCGGCTTTTGAGATTTTATGTCCAAGCACAATGCCTTCTTTTACCATGAAATGGCATTTTTCCCAATTTAGAACAAGGCGAGTGTCTTCACACCGCTTAAGCATGCGTTCCAAATTGGCAAGGCAATGAGAGAAAGAGTCACCATAAACCGAGAAATCATCCATGAAGACTTCCATAGTTTCTTCAACCATGTCATGGAAGATAGCCATCATACACCTTTGGAATGTCCCAGGAGCATTGCATAAGCCGAAAGGCATTATTTTATAAGCAAATGTTCCATAAGGGCAAGTGAATGTGGTTTTCTCTTGGTCTTTGGGATCGATGGGAATTTGAAAATACCCGGAGAAACCGTCTAAAAAGAAGTAATAGTCATTACCCGCTAGAAGTTCAAGCATTTGGTCCATGAAAAGAAGGGAAAATGATCCTTTCTCGTAGCATCATTTAGTTTGCGATAGTCTATACAAACTCTCTACCCTGTAACAAGACGGGTGGGAATCAACTCGTTGTTTTCATTGGGCACAACGGTGATTCCGCCTTTCTTAGGCACACAATGGACGGGACTAACCCATGGTGAATCCGAGATAGGGTAGATCATTCCCGCATCAAGAAGTTTGATAACCTCTTTTTTGATAACGTCATGGATCTTGGGATTCAGCCTTCTTTGGCTTTGAATAGTGGGTTTAAAGTCGTCCTCTATGCGAATTTTATGTGTGCAAAAGTGAGGATCAATTCCACGAATATCGGAGATCTTCCAAGCAATCGCTTTCTTATGATTTTTCAGCACGGCGATAAGTCGAGATTTTTCTTCCTCTTTCAAGTCCTTTGCGATAATGACGGGTGACTTCTTGTTGTCTTCAAGGAAAACATACTCGAGATGAGACGGTAGGTCCTTAAGCTCTAAATCCGGATGATTTTCGATGGAAGGCGTAGTCAAATTCGGTTCATCGACAGAGATATCCTTAGGAGATGGTGGAGAAATATGGTCCTCATTGAGAAGTTTCTCAATGGTACGAATGTCTTCATCCTAATTAGAGGGAGAATCGTCATATTGCAAGTCCACATCTCCCAAAGTAGCTTCAAATTCTTTCAAGAGAATATCACTTTCTCCAAATGGAGTAAGTGAAGGAGTAATGGAGGAAACGGTCTCAACAGTGGGTAGAGAAGAAGAACCACTTTTACAAGCGTCTTTGAAATATTCTTCACAAGCCTCATCAAGAACGTCAATGAAATTAACACTCTCGTTTTCAGAAGGCTGCTTAGAAAGTTTACCCATGTTGAAGACGATTTTATCGTCACCAACTCTCATGATTAATTCGCCCGCGGCTACATCGATGAGAGTGCGACCGGTCCTCAGGAATGGACGTCCAACGATTAATGGAACACGGGGGTCCATCTCGTAGTCAACGACAACAAAATCCGTCGGAAAGGTGAATTTGTCGACACCAACGAAGACGTCTTCGGCTATCCCCACTGGATAAGCAACCGTACGGTTAGCTAATTCCAAAGTCATTCGGGTGGGGACTAGCTCGGGTAGAGACAATTGTTTCCAAACGTTTAGAGGCATTAAGTTTATACTAGCACCTAGATCGGCTAGGGCCATACAATTCTCTACCCCAGGGAAGTTGCAAGGAATCAAGAAACGATCCGGATCACCAAGTTTGGTGGGCAATTTCCTTAAGAGCACTACAGAGAAATTCTCATTAAGTTGGGTCTGAGCGATATCGAGAAGTTTCTCCTTATCACTGAGAAGATCTTTAAACATTTTAGCGTATTTCGGCATGTGAGCGAGAGCCTCAACAAAGGAGATATTGAAATTCAGTTGTTTAAACATTTTAAGAAAGTTAGAAACCTGAATATCATCCTTGTTCTTCAAATTCTCTTTCCTCAACCTCGAAGGATAAGGTATATTGGGTTGAGATGAAGGCTTTGGAATGGAATTCTCACTCACATCCTTGGGTGGTGGAGGGGTGGAAGTAGAAGGTGGAGGAATTTGAGAAATAGAAGGTGGAGGAGTAGAAGTTGGAGGAATTGGAGAAGGAGACTCGTTTTCCTTTGTCACAATCACCAGTGTAGGTGTAGGAAGCTCGGGTTCCTTTAAACCTTTTCCACTGCGAGTGGTGATTGCTTTCATCTCCCCTCTTGGATTAGCAACGGTGTTACTCGGAAGAGAACCCGAACCAGAAGCTTGATTACTTGGGAAAAAACTAGCCATCATGTTCCTTAAGTCATTCGTTTGACTTGCCAAAGTGTTTCGCATATCGGCTCGAAGATCATTTCCTTGTTTCACCATATCAGCTTTCATGTTGGCCATTTCCCACTGAAGATTTTGCACAATCACATCATTAGTCCTCATGTAAGTTTCAACGTCTTGATGTAATGCGGTTGGTTGGTTGGGAGGGGGAGCAAGGTAGGCACGTGGTTGATCAGCGGGTTGTTGGTAAACTTGGTTGTTTCTTTGAGGTGGATATGGGTTTCTTTGGTTTTGATATTGATTTGGAGCTCGTGGTTGGTTTTGATTGTTGCGATTTAGGTTGTTTGGGTTTTGTGGGGGAAAACCGGGTGGTGAAAGAAAGTTGTTTGAGCGATAGGTGAGCAAATTGTGGTCACCTTGAGGACGTGCTTGATAGCCTCCCGTGGAATAGTTATCGTTGGCGGCATACACATTTTCCGGATTGTCATGAGTCGAAGGACAATCAGTGTATGAGTGAGATCCCCCACATATTTCACATGATTGAGTCATAGCATTAACTTGGGCATTGATAGCTTTGGTTTGTTAGATGTTTGGAGAGCAAGTGATTCAACAAGCGTAGTGAGCTTATCAATTCTCTTGTCGCTCTCATTAGTGCTAGCACTAGCCACATTAGTCCGAACACTCTTGGTTTGCACTCTAGATTTATTCTCAATAATATCCCAAGCAGCATTAGAAGACTTAACCAAAATATTACCCCCCGATGCACTATTTAGTGAATCTTGGTCATTCATGCTTAAACCATTATAAAAAGTATTAATTTGATGTACTTTTGTTAAACCATGTTGTGGACACTTTCTTAAAAGTTCCTTAAAACGATGCCAAGATTCGCTAAATGTCTCACCGTACTTTTGTTCAAAGGTAATTATTTCATTCCGCAAAGCGTAGTACGTGAGGGTGGGAAAAAGTAGTTGATGAATTTGGTCTCTAAATCCGTCCACGTAAGAATACTTTGTGGCGGTTCCTTATCAAGCCAATGTCGGGTTTGTCCTTCTAAGGAGAAAGGAAAAAGTTGCAAGCGAATTACCTCTTAGGAAACCCCATTATACTTAACCATATTAGTGAGTTGAAGAAACCTTTTAATATGGTCATGAGGATCATCAATTGAACGCCCCAAGAAGGGTTGAGCAGAGACCATTTGAATGAATCCGGATTTAAGCTCGAAGTTGTTGGCTCCAATCTCGGGTATGACAATAGCATCGGTGTTGCCCTCTACGTGCGATTGCAAAAGCTCGATCATTGGTTGATTGTCCATGGTGGCAATAGGTGGAGTAATGACTTCGGCTTGAGCTACTTTCTTCTTACGAGCACGAGTACGCATGCACACCTACAAAAGGAAAAACAAAATAGACAAGAAATATTTTTGGTTTTTTATGTTTTTCTATTTTTTTGTATTTTTGAAAATTTTATATTTTTTAAGATTTTTGAAAATTCTAAAAGCAAGGAAAATAACGTTAAAAAATGTACGGATCCCAAAATCCAACGCGTCTCTCACTTAAAACCGTTAATCTTAACGAAAAGAGCCGGCAGCGGCGCCATTTAATAACTAGATTTTACTTAGTTATGAAAGTTCGTTGTTCCGATCTTTTCGAATTGATAACTGGTTATTAGTGCGACTAAGTCGTTCTTGGTGGAAAATAAAATGGTTTGGTTATCAATTCTATTTAAAAGGTAAATGCACAATATAATAACAATAAGCTAAAAGCAATTATGAAAATGTCGTTGAGTAAAAATAAAACTTTAAAAATAAAACTAAAAATTACTAGAAATTACAAAACTAAGTAAAATTACTCGTTCAGAATAATGCCTTGGTTCGGAAAAACACGCGTTCGGTAAAAATACTCATTCGGGAAAAATGGTGGTTCGGGAAAAAGGCTCATTCGGGAAAGTGGTGGTTCGGGAAAAAGGCTCATTCGGGAAAAGTGGTGGTTCGGGAAAAAACACTCGCTCGGTAATTAATTTGGTTCGGAAAAATAGCTTCGCTCGGAATAAAATACTGGTTCGGAAAAATGGCTTCGTTCGGGATAATTGCTTCGTTCGGAATAATTAAATTGGTTCGGTAAAATCAAACTCTTTCAGTAAAAATAAATTGGTTCGGGAAACTTGGACTGGTTCGGGAAAATTAATTTGTACGGTAAAAATAAAATTGGTTCGGGAAAATCAAACTGGTTCGGAATAAATGGTTCGTTCGGGAAAAACTGGGAAAACAGAAAAAGCGAAGAACACGGGGAAAACTAAAATGCGATTTATATCAAAGATCAACCAAGTTTTATCCAAAGATTAAACCAAACTAACCACTAATCATAAACTAATGAGAAACCATCAAACCAAATCAATAAAAACACAAAACCCACTTGTTTTTAGGAAACCAAAATCAACCAAATCAAAACTTAAAAGCTTAGAATCATAAAGAAAAGAAGAACAAGATTGAAGGAAGGATTATATTTAAGATTAGGATTCAAAAACATGAAATTAAAGGGTAACTTACATGAAACTTGATGATGAAGAAAAGAAAAAAATGAAGGTGCCAAACACCCTAATGGTGATGGCCTTAAAAGTGAAAAATAATAAATAAAATTAAAGACTAGTTGCAAATGTGTGAGGTTGGGTGCTATTTATAGGCCTTGTGACGAGTTGGTGAATGGGCTTTTCTCCATTCCTTTTGTCTTCTCGTCTCTTTAATAAAGTTGACGTTTTCGACTTCGATTCAGGATTTGTCGATGAATAAATTCAACTCGTCTTTTAATTTCTTCATTTAATAGACTTGAGTTCTTCGACTTCATTAAACTTCCGTCTTTAGACTTTTTCTTCGATAAATCTTCAGAATAGGCCGTGGACTTCCGTTCTTTTTGCATTCTCGATCTTTCGACTTCGTCTTTAGTCTTTTTCTTCGATAAAAGCCCGTGATAGCCCATGTTTTCTTCCTTTTGCATGTTTTGGTCCTAAAACACAATAAAAACACAAACCACGCATAACTCCGACTTTTACGACATAAAATACACGTTTTGGTCTTGTTATTATTGGAAATAAGTGGTAAAAGGATAAGAGTTTTCACACTTATTAGTTGCCAATACTTCAAAACCGTGATGCTGGCGATACCTTAATGTTTTCCCAATTTAATTACATGGAAGCTACTAAAACAAATTAGAAACCAACAATAGAGACTAAACCGCTAAATCAATATTTATTAACAATTTATTTATAAAAGCGTGGGGAGAATAAGCAAATAATTAAAACACATGATTTTTTAAATAATACGAGTACTCTACGTTTAGCATAATAACTTATAATTAACGCTATCATTTCTCGTCCTCAATTTAATGAGAATTAGCCTAATGTAGTTAAGGAATCGAAGCTAAGTGCTAACACGCACTGTCGAGTAAAAAATTTCTCTTATTCTCACCATCGGAAAACCTACATTCGTGTCTTAAAACACTTATGAAAAACTAGAAAAATTTTAAAATTTGGCCATTTTTAGCTTTATTTTGCATAAAACGATAACAAAAAGATGAAAATTAGATTGCGTGATGACGTAAGCAAGGTGAAGTATCTACTCACCCCCTATACTAAAACTAAACATTGTCCTCAATGTTTCGAGTCTAAGGGTGAAACACCCCCATACTAGAGATGAAATTCGAATGCTTAATCTCGAGCATGGAAAAGGTAAAACGAGTAACCTAAAAGCCGTTTATGAATTATGCTAATAAGATAAACGTTAGAACATAAAAGGATATCATCGGATATCGGAATCTCCAAAGGCAACGATCAAAGCTTGAGTATACGTAAAACGAACACGAGAGGCTTCAATGATGACGATGAACCTAATAAATCACAATCACAAACAACCATGGAACAAAGGTAGGAAGAGCCCAATTCCCCGCATTAACTAATTCGAAAGCAATAATATGTACAAGCATAAGCATGAGAATCCCCCACAAGGCACCTTGTTTTTGATAACCGAGTCAAAAGCTCGACTCGAATCCCCATAAATGCGATCATTTAGGGATTATCATGGCATGGTCATTTTTGGTGGGGCTTACATGATAAACAATGCCCAAAAGTACGTGGAGCACTTTAAAAACCCGATATACGTATACCGGGGTCAAAGATAGCGTCTTTGTTTTCGGATGAAAGACGAAACAATGCTACTCCAACCAAAAACCCAAGAGGGTCAAAGAAAATAGATGAGAAGAAATAGAAGGGTGGGATAATGGGTGGGGCCATATCATGAGCTACTCGAGGTAGACTCACACCAAGCAAATAGATATATTTTCCATTTATTGCATCGGTGGAAGACCGAGATTTCCCTTTACAAGCAATTCCGGGATCGAAGATATCTAGTCCTCGATGGAGAAATGTGAGGGAACATAAGGGACTTCCCCCACACTAGCTCCACACGACGCATCTTCAAAAGGAGTAGACGAGCTCGTAGCACTCAATAAATGCAGTGATGACGGAGTTAGACTTGTAGAAAAATCATTTAAATCAATCTTAAAATCTTTTCCTTTTTTATCGTTCAAAAACTCTTTATGAAAACCCGATTTAATGATGTCGAAAATATTTGGCATTTCTAAGACGATGTTCGGCACACTAAAAATTCTCACATTTAAGTCGCGGTTAGGGGCTGGTGGATTGTATAAGTTCTCAAAACGTTGATCAACATAGAACACCTCCCCCTCGGGGTTAACATATTCGTCATCCTCATGAACGTTAATCTCTTCGATTTCTTCGTCATAGATAGGCTTGTCAAACCAAGGTTTGTCATTCCCCTCATTGATGATTTTAGAAACTCTCTCGAAGAGATCATGATCAAGCACAAAACAATCATTCTTTTGTGGGGATCGTTGATAAGTTAGATCCTCACGAATGTGGTAAACGTCATTCTCAAATGAGGAGTGTTTATGAGGTAACTCCTCGAGAATAGGATTTTTGGTCACATGAGTTGGTTCGTCATTATGAATGAGACGTTCCAACTCATCAAGTTCGGCCTCGATATTGGAAAAATCAACCTCACTCGTAGGTGGAAGTGGAGGTAAAAGAGAAAGCTCTCGTTCAATAATTTCCTCAATCTCGGGCTTGAATTCAAAATCATCATACTCACCACACGAAGAATTCTTTTTAGGAGAATTAAAAATAGCTTGTGGATTTTTGAGTATATGATCAATTTCAGCAAAATCGCCATCGTCATTGTGACAACCAGGAAAATTCATGCCAAATAAAATCTTTATTCTATTTAGAACTCTTAATTTCAACTTGAACTATTTCTAATATTTTATTTTGAAGGTAAACGAAATTAAATTTAACTGAAACCAGAAGATTATATAGCTAATTATGAATATCACTTTGTTATCATCCTGACGCTAGACAATTAATGTCGACTTATTTTAATAGCAACTCAAAATATTTATAATTTTAGAATTTGATAATTTATAGTGTCGTATAAATTATCTCACGGAGCCGTTGAATGATATATGTAACTAGATACAAAATATATGTAACATTCCTGATACTCCGAGTAAATAAACCTAACACAAAACTGGCTCCATAGTTCCTATATTTTCACACGTTTCATACACTTCACTCTTTCCCTATATTTTGAATCAAACTTTTGTACAATACTAAGCAAAATAAAACTAGTCAAAGTCTTGAAAAGTGTTGTCACCTCCTATCCCTGCCCACTCTTATGTTGTACTATCCTTTTACTCTTCCCCACACCCCTCTTTGACTTCTTAAGATACCAACTTCCCAAGATAACATGTTCTCTAGTACTTTTTCATACGCATCAACAGAAACAAAAACAAAACCCATGAGATACTTTCCCCTTGACCATTCTTGTGCCAAAGGTTGAGTTATAAATATACACACTCCTTCCTGACTTTTCAATACACATGCACTCTCATATCTTTCCTTTACATCCTCTGGTTTTCGACAAAACACACAAAAAAATGCAACAAAAATACACAAACCCTCCAACTACTATCTTTGTCTTCATGATGGTTTCTTCGACTTTCCAAGCCAGTAACATCATAAGTTCATAACCATAACATTTGCAATACACACTTAATACACAACCCTAGAAACCTAAGTGCGTTTGACGCACCTACTTCTTTTCGGTTATTCACGATCAAGAGTTAGTACACAAGACTAGGCATTACTGAGTATCTGGAATATTGAGTTTGAGCTTTGGTTTGTAACGCTAGCTGTTTATTTCATATGAGGTTCCAATCGCAAGCCATGTTACGGATTGTTTCGAGCTATTATTATTTCTCCATGTCTACATTGTGCTATTTTAACCGTTACTATTGCTGCGAGGTAAGTTTCATACCCCACTTTTACCCATTTATAAATGTTTTATAACTATCTTGGGGGAGATGCATGTTACTTTATAATTGTTGATGAACTTGTTGAGTTAAACTCATGATATATTAGCTTGAATAATTATTTATGAACTGAAATGATATACGTTAATGAATACCATTACTTTTTTTAAAAACTGTAACCATGTAAAGACTTTTAATATAATTTCTTGTGCAAATGGTATGGGACGTTTGAACAAGAAGTTATATTTATATTTAACGAAATATTCATTTATAATTTCCCCTATTCAAATGGTATGGGACGTTTGAGTTGAGAAATCATAAATCAACAAGTTGTGAACTTACTGTATCGCTTTAATTGTAAACTTGAATTTAACTATATGAGTTACATTGACTGTATCTTTAAATTGAATTGTTAAACTTAAGTAAAACTGTAAATGGAAACTTGATTATTGTAAACGGGTGTATAACCCAAAAACGAGTGAAATATCCTAGAAACGAAAACCATCATGAACCGTTAATTACTGAAAGTAAGCGTGAATGAAAGTGGATAGATCTATTTTGGGGTGACGCTCACATCCGGGATTGGCGGGTCATATGGCCATTGGATGCATTTGAGATTCTGAAATTATGAAAACACTGGAAATAATGAAACTCTGTTAAAGTTTCGGTGTCATGAGAAACACGGGTGCAATTCCCTTATAATTACGAATACAGGTGTAACTCTTAATAATTATGAATATAAGTGAGAAATGTAACTGAATCATGTTGTCAATTGTAATACTTTTGCTAAGCACTGATAAATAACTCAATTTTATGGTAAACGTTACTTTATTGAGAAACTCTAATTTTCTAAACTGCTATATAATATTGCTTTCAACATTTTACGTTCCTTTTGAAACCCTTAAACGTTTTAAAAATAAACTTATGAACTCACCAACTTTATGTTGACATTTTTAAGCATGTATTTCAGGTATTTGACTATGTGGATTATTTGGAGTTTTCCTTGTAGTTTTTGGCATATAGAGGTCGTTCTCGGATCAAGCTCTCGATTACTCATGAGGTCACAGCCTCCCAAAGCCAGTCTTCCGTTGCGGTGAATTTGGGGGTGTGACAGATTGGTATCAGAGCCTTGGTTATAGAGAACTAGGTTAAATTAAAAATCTAGACTATAACTGAGACTCATTTGCATTTTACCGTAATATACTCTGTACCCGCTGCCACATGATTGCTATGCTTTACTTGAATTATATGTATTATTTGATTCCTACGTGAGTAACCTACGGATTTGACCTGATGCATAACAATACTTAACTAAATCTCAAGGTTGTTCTTGTCTGATTGGGCTACGAGATTTAGTTGGGGTTTATTGGTTATTCAACTTAAGATTTTGATGTCAACGATACTTAAATTATTCTGATTTATGTTTCTTTATTGGAATGGTATAGGACATTTGAACATGAAAATATAAATGAGAACTAACACTTATGTTTTCTAGCAATACACCTTCGAGACAAAAACGTTTGAAACTCGACTCACCGATGTTTTATTTTTTTTATCTATTGAAACATTATATGAAACATCTTTGCTTACCGACTTTCATTTATATATGTTAGTGTAACTATTTATTGCCTATTAGGAACTACATGACTATATGACTTACATGTTTATGAGTAGTCCCCAACGTTGAGTAGATTCATCAAAAGATTGAGATGTGTAATAGTACTTAACGAAATCCCAAGACTATTCTTGTTTGATTGGGTTGCGAGATGGAGTTAAGTTCTAGTTGTTACTCAACTTAATATTTTGATTAGTTATCTCAAAAACAAGGAAGACTCATATAATGTAGGTAGTTTCCTATTTTGATTTTGAGTTGTGTTGGTATTACTAGACTGGGATGGTATATGGTTTCTCATTGAAATGGTATGGGACGTTTGAATGCGGAGTTATATAGCCTTAAGCTCATTTATGATTTCATATTCAAATGGTATGGGACGTTTGAATGTGAGAATTATAAATCAATGAACCCTGAGTTTATAAACTTTATTTACATGAATTGGGACACCTCTTGATGTAAATAAGAGTTATAAACGGACCGAAAGTTACCCAGAAAGGGGTTATCATGCGGTTAGCAAATCACATTTCTACCATCACATTCATATCATTATATGCCCTCTGCCTTGTCACTAATTGCTTATTTGTATGTAATTACTCTTATTACTACGGCTTATCACTATTTATATGTAATACTTGGTACATCTACCTTGTCACATTTAAAACTACGATATTCGGTCTATTTAATTTTAGCTACTACTCTTCCTTTACGCCGAATGAAGTCTAAATTGTGTCTTATAATTTTTGAAGATTATGCCTGCCACAAGAACGTGAGTAAATCTTTTAGGTTTTCGAACACTTTCTACCGTATTACCCGACAGATAATTAACTAAAGCCGTCCGCTTACTATTATTTTATTTATTATAAGCACCTCGCCACCGTTTAATAACGACTGAGTTTCGCGGACGAAACTCTTTTAACACGGTGACACTGTGACAACTAGGAAAATTCATGCCAAATAGAAGCTTTATTCTATTTAGAACTCTTAACTTTAACTTGAACTATTTCTAATATTTTATTTTGATGGTAAATGATACATGCATTTACAATGGGTTCTAATTTCTCGGAATCCTCTCGAATTGATCTCAGTCTTAAGTGGAATGATTGTTCTTGGTTACTAAATAAAAGGGTTTGGTTTTCTAATCTACTTAATGTTAAAATGGAAATTTAAATCAAACACGATTACTTTAGTAACAATTAATAAAAATATGAATTAAAAGTGAAATTAGGATCAAAATTAAAATTTAAATCAAAGTATAAAATATAATTTGTGAGATAAACGTAAAGAAACAGTAAAACAGAAAAACAGTAACACTACAAGAAAATTGATTCGGAACTTTTACCCTTGATTCGGAACTTACTCAAAGACAACTCATTCGGAAGTTACTGTTCATCCATTCGGAACTTTTGAAAAGCAATTGATTCGGAACTTTCTGGCTTGGTTCGGAAGTTTAGGACTTCCGAATGAAGGCTTGGATCGGAACTTCTTGCTTGGTTCGGAACCTTCCGAATGAAGGTGCTTGGTTCGGAAGTCTTGGCTTGATCCGGAACTTCAAAAATTGGTTCGGAACTTCGAACTCATTCGGAACTTAATGCTTGGTTCGGAACTTTCCGAATGAACGCTTGGTTCGGAAGTTTTAGCTGGTTCGGAAGTTTTAGCTGGTTCGGAAGTTTTAGCTGGTTCGGAAGTTTTAGCTGGTTCGGAAGTCTGGAAACCCAGAACAGTAGCAGACAACGAAGAACAAGGAGCTCGAATTTTAATCAAAATCAAACCAAATACTTAAAAAGGTTTTACCAAATTAAACACAAATCATTTAAATACTATAGACAACAAATCCCACCAATAAAAACACTAAATCAACAACTTTTTAAGATCAAACTTGAATCAAATGGAAAACTTAAGAACTTGCAAAAGAAGATGATGAAGAACAAGATTAAATGGAAAGATTAAACAAGACTTTGTATTGAATGATTAATGTTTTAACAAGATTAAACAAAAATTAAAACAACAAGATTGGAAGAACAAAGATTAAAATCATCAATCACCCTAGTGGTGATTGTGATGGAACGAACAAGAAAGGAGAAAAAGGGGAGGAGAAAAAACTCAGACTAGCTAACTATGTGTGTGAGGGGTTGCCTATTTATAGGTGTTTCTTTTGGTTGGTGAGTGGGCTTTCTCCCGTTCTTCTTGTCTTTTCGTCTTTTCAGAAAAGTTTCCGTTTTTGATTCTGATTCGGGATTTGTCGTCGATTAAATTCAACTCGTCTTTTAATTTCTTCGTTTAATAGACTTGAGTTTCTTCGACTTATATAAATCTTCCATATTTGGTCCTTTTCTTCGATAAATCTTCGAATAGGCCCAGTGACTTCAAATCTTTTGCATCTCTTGGACAATAGACTTTATCTTGAGTCTTTTTCTTCAGTAAAACCCGTGCAATCCCATGTTTTCTTCAATATTCATCCGGTTGGCTCTGAAAACACAACAAACACAAAAACCACGCATAATTCCAAACAAATGATATTAAATACGTGTTTTGGTCTCGTTTTAGCCCGAATTAAGTGGTAAAAGGATGGGTGTTTACACACCTATCAAATCCCCTACACTTAACCATTGCCATGCCCTCATGCAATGCTTAGTGATAAAGCAAGCTTACACTTTTCTCATAATTAATCAACCTTGGCCTTATTTAAAATACTACTAAACAAAAATTAAAGTACTAAAGGAAATTAAGACTTTGAAGGAAACAAAAGGATAGAAAACCATTTTCACTTGAAAATAGCTATATAGAAATAACTTGCAAAGAAATCGATGACTTACATTAGGGCTTTGGTGCTGCGAAGATTTATCACCCTCAAGTTTCACGTTCCCCAAACTAAGCTTAAAAACGAGATCATTGTTATTATAAGTTAGCAATTCAAACACTTACACACATGGCTTAATTAAATGCTTAAACTCCCTTATTCCTAGGTGTATCTCTTATATTTTATTTTTGTCTTAGAATGATCATGAAGATGCATTTTTGGACTTATTTCGATAGTTTATTAGGGCTGAAAGCAAAGTAGGACGATTTGATCAATAGCTAGCTAAAGGACAAAATCTCTTAAAACTGCTTCTCGGGATATCAAAAAGTTCATATCTTGGCATAACTTGGTTCACGATTTGAGACCTTTCTCGGGCCGATATTTGGCATGTACTTCATACTTCATATCTTCGAGAGACGTTCTTGAGATAATGGTCTTCTCATCATAATAGAGTTTCTTCACTTGGAGACTTTTGAGGGGTACTCCAACTTTGTTGACCACGACTTCATGATTATTTCTTCAATCTCTAATTGGGATTTTGAGATACAACGATCCGCCTCCTTTTCGGACTTGGATCTATTTATCCTCATACCTTGTTAGGGTCTTTTCGGATAGACTTCTCCATGATCTTTATGGGAGTTGACTGCTTTTCGTCGTGAGTCTTGATCCTTCATATTGATTTTAGGAATAATGCTTTTCACATCACTTTGGATCTTCAGCAATAAAATTGAATCCTCATGCCTTGTTAGGGCCTTTTCGGACTCGCCAATCTTCGCGCCCCGCTTCATAAGTTATGCCTTGGCTATGAACTCTTATCATTACCGAGCAACTTTTAAACGATCTTGGGCTAGAAGCTAAGTAACTTTTCAAATCGTACGACCTTACTTATTGCAGATAAATTATTAGCAAGTGATGGGAGAATAGGCAAATAATTACACCAAGTGAGCTTGCGCAAGAATACCGACTTATAATTGACTCTATCATTTCTCGTCCTCCATAATTTAAAATCTCAAGTAATGAGACTCGTGGATACTTAGCCTAATAAACCAATTAAGGTCTACATGGTTAAGGATACTAGCTAGAATAAACTTGGATAAGTCTATTCGGGTTGAGTCAAAATAAACGCAACGGGCCTAATATGTCAAAGACTTCTAAACTAGCTACACCTCTTTATTAATATTTTTGACTTTATTGCGGAATATATACATATGAAAGCAACGATAAAAATTTAAAAATTACAACTAAATGGCCAAAGTTAATAAAAAATTTGAAAAATGTTGAAAAATAGGATTTTCTGGTTAAATGAAGGAATTTTCATAGAAAAGTCCACTTAAAACTTCGATAGAAGTCCCCCCTACACTTAAGATAAACATTGTCCTCAATGTTTAAGCATGTGGGAAAAGTTTCCCCTACACTTATGACATTGTGCACGTTGGTTAACTCGAGTTAAGGATGGGACGACTAAAGTGATCAATTTCAAATGTGAGTATGAAGAAAATTGAATCACGATAGTTGAGAGATAGAACCGGATTTTGGATAACACGGGAGTACGGTTCTTCAAAAATTCCAAGAGTGCACTTATCCCTGTAATCACACCACACAAAGACAAACACGTATAGAAGTCCCCCCTACACTTAGGGGATTAAAACATAAAAGGATAGATACTCGGGCTGCCTCCCGAGGAGCGCTTGTTTTTGATATCCGAGTCACGAGCCTGACTCGACCCAAAATTAGTTCATGGGGAATGTGGTGAGGGATGGAATCACCTCCTGAGAGGTGTCCTCACCAAAGTACAACTTCACTCGTTGGCCATTCACCTTAAAATTTGGTCCATCAGGTTGAGCGAGCTCGAGAGTACCATATGGAAAAATTTGGGCAATGGTGAATGGGCCGGACCAACGAGATTTGAGCTTGCCCGAAAAGATTTTCAACCGAGAGTTAAAAAGTAAGACTTTGTCTCCAACATGGAACTCTAGGTTTTTGATCTTGGAGTCGTGAATGAGCTTAGTTCTTTCCTTATAGATCAAAGAATTTTCATAAGCCTCATTCCGAAGTTCATTGAGCTCATTGAGTTGGATCTTGCGTAGGTCACCGGCTTTGTTTATATCAAAATTAGCCCACTTCAAGGCCCAATAAGCCTTGTGCTCCAACTCAATGGGGAGGTGGCACGCTTTCCCGTACACAAGACGATAAGGCGTATAGCCGATCGGGGTCTTGTAAGCAGTACGGAAATCCCACAAAGCATCATCAAGTTTATCAGCCCATGAGGCCCGATGCTCTCCCACAGTCCTTTCAAGAATTCGCTTCAGCCCTCGGTTTGATATTTCAGCCTGGCCATTAGTTTGTGGGTGGTAGGCTGTGGAAAGACGATGATTTACACCGTACTTAGCCATGACTCGAGCAAATTGGTCATTGTAGAAATGAGTCCCACGATCACTAATAATGGCGCGAGGCACACCGAATCTAGCGAAAAGAGCTTTCAAAAAGTTACAAACCACCCTTGCGTCATTAGTAGGCAAAGCTTTGGCTTCAACCCACTTTGAAACGTAGTCAACGGCTACAAGGATGTATTTGTTTCCTTTATAAGAAGGGAATGGCCCCATAAAGTCGATACCCCAAACATCAAAAATTTCACACTCTTGAATGAAATTCTGAGGCATCTCGTCTTTATGTGTGATTTTGCCTTGCTTTTGGCAAACATCACATCGTCTGACCATATCGTGAGCGTCACGGTATATGGAGGGCCAATAAAATCCCGAATCAAACACTTTTTTAGCGGTGTAGTTGGGACCAAAGTGACCACCGGTGGGTCCTTTGTGGCAAGCATTAAGGATTTCAGACGCTGCCGGTCCATCAACACATCGGCGAATAATCAGGTCGGCACATTGTTTGAATAGGTAAGGGTCATCCCAAAAGTAAGTCTTTATGTCGGTGAAGAACTTCTTCTTTTGTTGGGACGTCAACCCTTCCTTGAGAATTCCACCCGCCAAGTAGTTTGCAAAGTCCGCAAACCACGGGGTTTCATTCGGCTTCGAGTTTATAGACATTAAGGTCTCCAAGGGAAAAGAATCATTGATTTCTTTGGTCGGATGATCCCCTTGGTAAGGATCCTCAAGTCTGCTAAGATGGTCCGCGGCTAGGTTTTCTGCTCCTTTTTTATCGCGAATTTCGATTTTAAATTCCTGGAGCAGCAAAACCCAGCGAAGAAGTCTTGGTTTGGAATCTTGCTTTGTCAACAAGTACTTCAGCGCGGAATGATCGGTATACACAATGGTGGTAGAAAGGACAAGATAGGGGCGGAATTTTTCAAAAGCATAGACAACAGCTAAAAGCTCTTTTTCGGTTGTCGTATAATGCAATTGTGCCCCAATCATTGTCTTGCTAGCGTAATGGATCGGTTGGAATTGTTTGTTCACTCTTTGTCCAAGAACCGCTCCAATAGCAAAATCGCTAGCATCGCACATCAACTCAAAGGGAAGCTCCCAATTAGGGGTAACCAAGACGGGTGCCTTAGTTAGCTTATCCTTAAGCGAGTTGAAGGCTTCAAGACACTCTTTGGAGAAGATAAAAGGAGTATCTTTTTCCAAGAGGTGGGTCATCGGGCGAGCGATTTGAGAAAAATCGTTGATGAATCGACGGTAGAAGCCCGCATGACCCAGAAAACTTCTCACACCCTTCACGGTTGAAGGTGGAGGCAACTTTGTGATAACATCGACTTTAGCACGGTCAACTTCAAGACCGGCTTTCGAAATCTTATGTCCAAGCACGACGCCTTCTTTTACCATAAAATGGCATTTTTCCCAATTCAGAACTAGGCGAGTGTCTTCGCACCGCTTGAGCATACGTTCCAAATTGGCAAGGCAAGAAGAGAACGAATCCCCGAAGACCGAGAAATCATCCATGAAGACTTCCATGGTTTGTTCAACCATGTCATGGAAGATAGCTAACATGCACCGTTGGAAAGTCCCGGGCGCATTACATAAGCCAAAAGGCATTCTTTTGTAAGCGAAAGTGCCATAGGGACAAGTGAATGTAGTCTTCTCTTGATCTTGGGGATCGATGGGTATTTGAAAATAACCCGAGAAACCATCAAGAAAGCAGTAATATTCATTACCGGCTAAACGTTCAAGCATTTGGTCCATAAAAGGTAGAGGGAAATGATCCTTTCTCGTGGCATCATTGAGTTTGCGGTAATCTATACAAACTCTCCACCCAGTAACGAGACGAGTGGGAATCAACTCGTTGTGTTCATTGGGAACAACGGTTATTCCGCCCTTCTTGGGCACACAATGGATTGGACTAACCCACGGTGAATCCGAAATAGGGTAAATCATACCCGCATCAAGAAGTTTGATAACCTCTGTTTTGATGACTTCATGGATTTTTGGATTCACCCTTCGTTGCTTTGAATAGTGGGCTTGAAGTCGTCCTCCATGAGAATTTTGTGTGTGCAGAAGTGAGGATCAATTCCACGAATATTCGAAATCTTCCAAGCAATAGCCTTCTTATGAGCTTTCAGCACGGCAACGAGGCGGGTCTTCTCTGCATCTTTCAAATCCTTTGCAATAATGACGGGCGACTTCTTGTTGTCGTCAAGGAACACGTACTCGAGATGTGGCGGCAACTCCTTAAGTTCCAAATCCGGAGGATTTTTGACGGGAGGCGTTTTCAAAGTCGGAGTATCGATAGCAATGACCGTGGGAGATGGAGGCGAAGGTTTGTCTTCAGTGAGAAGATTGTCAAAGAAATTCATGTCTTCATCCCCCTCGGTGGGAGAATCATTAGTAGCTAAATTCATATCTCCCATGGTATCTTCAAGATTGTTCCAGAATAAATCACTATCTCCAAATAGAGACAACGATGAATCAATGGAGGACACGGTCTCAACATTGGGAAGAGAAGTAGGCATACTTTTGCAAGCATCATTAAAGTGTTCTTCACAAGCCTCATCAAGAACGTCAATACAATTAACGCTCTCATATGAATAAGGCTGTTTAGACAACTTTCCCATGTTGAAGACTACTTTATCGTCACCCACTCTCATGATAAGCTCACCGGCTTCAACATCAATGAGAGTGCGACCGGTCCTAAGGAATGGACGACCAACAATCAGTGGCACACGGGGGTCCATCTCGTAGTCGACGATAACAAAATCAGCAGGGAAGGTGAATTTGTCGACTCCTACAATGACGTCTTCAGCTATCCCCACTGGATAAGCAACCGTACGGTTAGCTAATTCCAAAGTCATTTTGGTGTGGACTAGCTCTGGGAGAGATAATTGCTTCCAAACACTTAGAGGCATGAGATTAATACTGGCACCTAGATCGGCTAGGGCCATGTAATTCTCTACTCCCGGGAAATTGCAAGGGATAAGAAAACGACCCGGATCACCAAGCTTGGTTGGCAATTTCCTTAAGAGCACTGCGGAGCAGTTCTCATTAAGTTGGGTGTTGGCAATATCGAGGAGCTTTTCCTTGTCGCTCAGAAGATCTTTAAATATTTTTACATACTTGGGCATGTGAGCGAGAGCCTCAGCGAAGGAGATATTGAAATTCAGTTGTTTGAACATTTTAAGGAAATTCGAAACCTGAATATCATCCTTGCTCTTTTGCTTCTCTTTCCTCAACCTTGAAGGATAAGGTATATTGGAAGAAGAGGAAGGCTTTAGAGGAATAGGATCACTCACAAGCACGGGTGGAGGAGGGGTAGAAAGAAGAGGTGGAGAAATTGGGGAAGGAGAAGGGTGAGGAATAGGAGCAGGTGACTCGTTCTCCTTAGTCACAACCACCGGTGGAGGTATAGGAAGCTCGGGTTCCTTAATACCTTTGCCACTTCGAGTGGTGATTGCTTTCATCTCCCCTCTTGGGTTCGCAACGGTGTTACTCGGAAGAGTACCCGAAGAAGAGGGTTGACTACTTTGGAAGAAACTAGCCATCATGTTCCTCAGATCATTAGTTTGGCTATCCAACGTATTTCTCATGTCGGCTCTCAAGTCGTTTCCTTGCTTGACCAAATCTGCCTTCAAGTTGCGCACTTCCTCTTGGAGATTTCCCACAATCACATCATTGGTCCTCATGTAGGTTGCAACCTCTTGGTGTAATGCAGTGGTGGCTTGGTTGGGAGGAGCATTGTATGCAGGTGGTTGGTAAGCAGGTTGTTGGTAGACTTGATTGTTACGTGGAGGTGGTTGTTGTTGCTTGTGAGGTGGGATGTATGGTTGTCGAGGTTGTTGTTGTTGTTGAGGAGGGCGGATAGGGTTTTGTTGTTGGTTTTGGTTGGTAGGAGGGAAACCAGGTGGTGAAAGATAGTTGTTTGATCGATAGCTAAGCAAGTTACGGTCACCTTGAGGTCTAGCTTGATAAGCAGGTTGAGGATAGGTGCCATATGCCGCATTCACATTCTCAGCAGGGTAATCTTGGGTGGCGGTACAAGTTGTGTAAGAGTGAGGAGCACCGCATATCTCACAAGGTTGGTTGACAGCGTTCACGTGAGCGTTTTTGGCGTTGTTGCTGTTGTTGTTGCTGACGGTGTGGGTGACAAGCGATTCAAGAAGCGTAGTGATCTTGTCTAATCGCTTGTCGCTGTCACTAGTGCTAGCACTAGCGACATTGGTCCTAACACTCTTGGTTTGCACACGAGATTTGTTCTCAATGATGTCCCAAGCAGCATTGGAAGTCTTAGCCAATAGATTACCCCCCGAGGCACTATTCAGTGAATCTTGGTCACTCATGCTTAAACCATTGTAAAAAGTATTGATTTGATGTACTTTGGTAAAACCATGTTGTGGGCATTTTCTTAAAAGATCTTTAAAGCGATCCCAAGATTCACTGAATGACTCATCGTACTTTTGTTCAAAATTTATGATCTCATTCCGTAAAGCGGTAGTACGAGAGGGTGGAAAAAAGTAGTTGATAAACTTTGTTTCCAAATCCGTCCACGAGAGAATACTCTGTGGCGGTTCCTTAGCAAGCCAATGCCGGGCTTGTCCCTCTAAAGAAAAGGGAAAAAGTTGTAACCTTATAACCTCTTGTGGAACTCCATTGAACTTGACCGTGTTGGTGAGTTGTAGAAATCTCTTGATGTGGTCGTGTGGATCATCAATGGTTCGTCCCAAGAATGGTTGAGCGGAGACCATCTGGATAAAGCCTGATTTTAGCTCGAAATTGTTGGCGGAAATTGGTGGTATAACAATTGGATCCGTGTTGCCATCGACATGAGCTTGCAGCAATTCAATCATCGGGCGATTATCCGGAAGGTGCTCATTGTTGTTGTTATTGTTCATGTTGTTGTTGTTATTATTGTTTGGAGGTGGTACACCGGCCATGTCTAAGTGATCGAGAGGCTCGGACTCTTGATATGACGTGGATCGAGTGCGCATACACCTGCAAAAGAACGAACAAAGAAAAGCAAAGCACAAATATTTTTGGTTTTTATGTTTTTTTTTTATTTTTTGTATTTTTGAAAATTTTATATTTTTTAGTTGTTTTTGAAAATTTTTGATGAAAAAGAACGTTCACGGGGAACGGATCCCAAAATCCAAGTTCTCACAAAAAACTTTTGATCTTAACGAGAAGAGCCGGCAGCGGCGCCATTTGATACATGCATTTACAATGGGTTCTAATTTCTCGGAATCCTCCCGAATTGATCTCAGTCTTAAGTGGAATGATTGTTCTTGGTTACTAAATAAAAGGGTTTGGTTTTCTAATCTACTTAATGTTAAAATGGAAATTTAAATCAAACACGATTACTTTAGTAACAATTAATAAAAATATGAATTAAAAGTGAAATTAGGATCAAAATTAAAATTTAAATCAAAGTATAAAATATAATTTGTGAGATAAACGTAAAGAAACAGTAAAACAGAAAAACAGTAACACTACAAGAAAATTGATTCGGAACTTTTACCCTTGATTCGGAACTTACTCAAAGACAACTCATTCGGAAGTTACTGTTCATCCATTCGGAACTTTTGAAAAGCAATTGATTCGGAACTTTCTGGCTTGGTTCGGAAGTTTAGGACTTCCGAATGAAGGCTTGGATCGGAACTTCTTGCTTGGTTCGGAACCTTCCGAATGAAGGTGCTTGGTTCGGAAGTCTTGGCTTGATCCGGAACTTCAAAAATTGGTTCGGAACTTCGATCTCATTCGGAACTTAATGCTTGGTTCGGAACTTTCCGAATGAACGCTTGGTTCGGAAGTTTTAGCTGGTTCGGAAGTTTTAGCTGGTTCGGAAGTTTTAGCTGGTTCGGAAGTTTTAGCTGGTTCGGAAGTCTGGAAACCCAGAACAGTAGCAGACAACGAAGAACAAGGAGCTCGAATTTTAATCAAAATCAAACCAAATACTGAAAAAGGTTTTACCAAATTAAACACAAATCATTTAAATACTATAGACAACAAATCCCACCAATAAAAACACTAAATCAACAACTTTTTAAGATCAAACTTGAATCAAATGGAAAACTTAAGAACTTGCAAAAGAAGATGATGAAGAACAAGATTAAATGGAAAGATTAAACAAGACTTTGTATTGAATGATTAATGTTTTAACAAGATTAAACAAAAATTAAAACAACAAGATTGGAAGAACAAAGATTAAAATCATCAATCACCCTAGTGGTGATTGTGATGGAACGAACAAGAAAGGAGAAAAAGGGGAGGAGAAAAAACTCAGACTAGCTAACTATGTGTGTGAGGGGTTGCCTATTTATAGGTGTTTCTTTTGGTTGGTGAGTGGGCTTTCTCCCGTTCTTCTTGTCTTTTCGTCTTTTCAGAAAAGCTTCCGTTTTTGATTCTGATTCGGGATTTGTCGTCGATTAAATTCAACTCGTCTTTTAATTTCTTCGTTTAATAGACTTGAGTTTCTTCGACTTATATAAATCTTCCATATTTGGTCCTTTTCTTCGATAAATCTTCGAATAGGCCCAGTGACTTCAAATCTTTTGCATCTCTTGGACAATAGACTTTATCTTGAGTCTTTTTCTTCAGTAAAACCCGTGCAATCCCATGTTTTCTTCAATATTCATCCGGTTGGCTCTGAAAACACAACAAACACAAAAACCACGCATAATTCCAAACAAATGATATTAAATACGTGTTTTGGTCTCGTTTTAGCCCGAATTAAGTGGTAAAAGGATGGGTGTTTACACACCTATCAGTAAACGAAATTAAATTTAACTGAAACCAGAAGATTATATAGCTAATTATGAATATCACTTTGTTATCATCCTGACGCTAGACAATTAATGTCGACTTATTTTAATAGCAGCTCAAAATATTTATAATTTTAGTATTTTATAATTTATAGTGTCGTATAAATTACTTCACGGAGCCGCTGAATGATATATGTAACTAGATACAAAATATTGTAACATGCCCGATACTCCGAGTAAATACACCTAACACAAAACCGGCTCCATAGTTCCTATATTTTCACACGTTTCATACACTTCACTCTTTCCCTATATATTGAATCCAACTTTTGTACAATTCTAAGCAAAATAAAACTAGTCAAAGTCTTGAAAAGTGTTGTCCCCTCCTACCCCTGCCCACTCTTATGTTGTACTATCCTTTTACTCTTCCCCACACCCCTCTTTTTCTTGTTTGACTTCTTAAGATACCAACTTCCCAAGCTAACATGTTCTCTAGTACCTTTTCAGACGCATCAACAGAAACAAAAACAAAACCCATGATATACTTTCCCTTTGACCATTCTTGTGCCAAAGGTTGAATTATAAATATACACACTCCTTCCTGACTTTTCAATACACATGCACTCTCATATCTTTCCCTCACATCCTCTGGTTTTAGACAAAGCACACAAAAAAAAACGCAACAAAAATACACAAACCCTCCAACTACTAACTTTGTCTTCATGATGGTTTCTTCGACTTTCCAAGCCAGTAACATCATAAGTTCATAACCATAACATTTGCAATACACACTTAATACACAACCCTAGAAACATAAGTGCGTTTGACGCACCTGCTTCTTTTCGGTTATTCACGATCAAGAGTTAGTACACAAGACTAGGCATTACTGAGTATCTGGAATATTGAGTTTGAGCTTTGGTTTGTAACGCTAGCTGTTTATTTCATATGAGGTTCAAATCACAAGCCATGTTACGGATTGTTTCGAGCTATTATTATTTCTCCATGTCTACATTGTGCTATTTTAACCGTTACTATTGCTGCGAGGTGAGTTTCATACCCCACTTTTACCCGTTTATAAATGTTTTATAACTATCTTGGGGGAGATGCATGTTACTTTATAATTGTTGATAAACTTGTTGAGTTAAACTCATGATATATTAGCTTGAATAATTATTTATGAACTGAAATAATATACGTTAATGAATACCATTACTTGTTTTAAAAACTGTAACCATGTAAAGACTTTTAATATACTTTCTTGTGCAAATGGTATGGGACGTTTGAACAAGAAGTTATATTCATATTTAACAAAATATTCATTTATAATTTCCCCTATTCAAATGGTATGGGATGTTTGAGTTGAGAAATTATAAATCAACAAGTTTTGAACTTACTGTATCGCTTTAATTGTAAACTTAAATTTAACTATATGAGTTACATTGACTGTATCTTTAAATTGAACTGTTAAACTTAAATAAAACTGTAAATGGAAACTTGATTATTGTAAACGGGTGTATAACCCAAAAACGAGTGAAATATCCCAGAAACGAATACCATCATGAACCGTTAATTATTGAAAGTAAGCGTGAATGAAAGTGGATAGATCTATTTTGGGGTGACGCCCACATCCGGGATTGGCGGGTCATATGGCCATCGGATGCATTTGAGATTCTAAAACTATGAAAACACTGGAAATAATGAAAATCTGTTAAAGTTTCGATGTCATGAGAAACACGGGTGCAATTCCCTTATAATTACGAATACAGGTGTAACTCTTAATAATTACGAATATAAGTGAGAAACGTAACTGAATCATGTTGTCAATTGTAATACTTTTGCTAAGCACTGATACATAACTCAATTTTATGGTAAACGTTACTTTATTGAGAAACTCTAATTCTAAACTGCTATATAATATTCTTTCAACATTTTACGTTCCTTTTGAAACCCTTAAACGTTTTAAAAATAAACTTATGAACTCACCAACTTTATGTTGATATTTTTAAGCATGTATTTCAGGTACTTGACTATGTGGATTATTTAGAGTTTTCCTTGTGGTTTTTGGCATATAGAGGTCGTTCTCGGATCAAGCTCTCGATTACTCATGAAGTCACAGCCTCCCAAAGCCAGTCTTCCGCTGCGGTGAATTTAGGGGTGTGACAGTCATCATCAAAGAAAGAGTCGATGTGAGCACTCACAACCATTGTTTTACAAGTCGAATGACTATGCTTAGGTGACTTTTTAATGACGAGAGGATGTTGATAAAACCTTTAGCCTCAATGGATATTGGGCTAGGAAATGGAGGCACTTTAATGGATTTAGAAGTTGAAGCCTCAAAGACGTGGTCCTTTGAAGGTGGTGAAGACGAGTCCATATTGGTCATTTTCGTGATGGCACTAACGCCGCCCTTCGGAATTGGTGGTTCACTTGTTTCGCCGAATATATCCTAAAATGATTTTTCATCCATAAATTTCAGAATACCCTTTTGAATTAAGTAAACGTATTATTTATCATTAAAATCGTCATCTTTAAAACCGTTCATTTTCATTCTTTCAAAACATGCATCTAATCTCATTTTTTCCGCTAAAGTATGAGCTTTGACATTATCAAATTTTGAAATATCGATTTTAGAAACCTCGGTTTTATCATGATCATTTGAAACTTGGGATCTACTCGCGAAAAAGTCCATTTTATCCTCCCCATATTTCATAGTTAATTTCGCACCGTGAACGTCGATTACGGCTCGAGCCATAAAAAGGGTCGAACTAAATAATGGGACATTTAGGATCACACTCATAAGCGGAAATGACGAAGTCCACGGGAAAAACAAACTTTCCAATTCTAACATAAACATCCTCGACTATTCCAATTGGTTCTAAAGGTGTACAATTTGCTAGGTCGATAGTCATGTTCGTGGGGGTAAGTCTCAGCAATTTCATCAACTTCCATAGAGAATGAGGCATGAGATTGATGCTAGCACCTAAATCGGCAAGGGCTAAACATCCCTCAATCTGGAAAAATCACAAGGTAATAGAAATTGGCCCGGATCCTCTTCCTTTCTCGGCATATGCCTATTGGGTTTTTTAAGAAGGATCAAAGCACAGGTTTCCTCAAGGGTCACATTGGTGAGGTCGATAAAGCTATCTTTTTGAACCGTGGTTGGAATTTGAGGTACACGAGGGTGTGCACTCTTTTCCTTGGTCACCACGTTCATCCCCTCGACTTTAGAACATGAAGGCGTCTTAGAAGTCGAGGGTTGAGAAGAAGGAACAACTCTAAATCCATCAAGGTTTGGGGTAATCACACGACTTTTTCCATGAGACGAGGCGGCTTTAACATGTTCCTTTGGATTTGGTACGGTGTCACTAGGTAACGAACTTGATGACGCACCAGAAGACTTGTTCATAATGGCCGAAAACATCTTTTTAATGTCGATTTGTCCTTGCTCAATCTTTGTATTTTGTTTTTTCAAAATATTGGAAAAGTCGTTTTTCAAAGTACCAATTTGTCCCTCTAATCGTCTCATATTAGCCTCATTCATTTTCATATATTCTTGAAACTCGTTTGACGAACTATTTTGATTAGAATTAAAGTTCCCTTGGTTTTGATTATTTCTTTAAAAATTCCCTTGATTACCACTCGAAAAATTGTTTCCTTGATTAGCGTTGTTTGAAAAATTTGAGTTTTGATTGTTGTTAAAATCTTGATTTTTCCTATTTAAATTCCAACCTTGATTATAATCACCTCGATTTCCTTGTTGATTATTTCCTTGAAAATTGTTTCGGTTTTGATTTGAAAAATTGTTGCCTTGGTTATAATTTCCTTGTGATGGACCCACGTTATTTTGATTTTGAAAATAGTTGTTTCCATTTATCGCGTTTACACTCGACGTTTGGCCATCCGTAGCCGCACACTCGTAATAATTATGAGGTCCACATCACAACGTACACAATTCCTCAACCGCTTTCGCTGTAACGGGAGCGTCTTTCGTTTGCATTTCGATTAAGAACGACGTAAACACATTCGTCAACTTATCGATTTTCGCATCAACCCTCTCAATATCGCGGTTAGAATTACTAACATTGGCGACATTGGCAACACTCGGTGTGTTACGGAGTTGGTAAACCCCGGATTTATTCTCGATAATCATTAAAGCATCTTTCGGAGTTTTACACAAAAAGTAGCCACCGGCGGCGGGATTCAACGAATCTTGTTCTTGAAAACTAAGACCGTTATAAAACGTGTCGATTTGGTGTAACTCGAAAAATCCATGGTGAGGACATTGCCTAAGCAATTCCTTAAAACGATCCCACACGTCTCTAAACGATTCATTCGGATTTGTTCGAACCTCGTGATCTTGGTTTTGAAAAACGTGGTCTTAGACGGCGGAAAGAAATGATTAACGAACTTGGAAACGAGATCCTTCCACGTAATTATGGAATTAGGTGGCTCTTTCTCGTACCAATCCTTGGCGGCACCATCGAGCGAGTACGGAAAAAGCATAAGCTTAACGACATCAGTGTCGACGTTTTTAAACTTGCTCGTAGCCAAAAGACGATCAAAATTCCGAATGTGATCGTGAGGATTATCCGCTCACGACCTCGAAACTTCGTAGCTTGAATTAACAGTAGCATTCTGTTCTTAGTCTCAAAATTCCCCGCTTCGATAGCGGGAATAACAATCGCGTCTCCATAACCCTCGGTGGGCGCTTGGAGCAATTCCATCATCGAACGATTGTCGGACATCTCGTCTACGGTTTCGACAACGATATTAGGAACGTCGGTTTCTAAACCTCGTCTACGCCGTCGATTCCTTCTATTTCGATTGCGTCGATTCGAAGCGTTGCTAGAATTAGAATAATTCTTAGATCGAGTGCGCATGCACTAACGTAGAGAATGGGGGTAGCAAAGAATATTCTTTTTGGGGTTTTTCGTTTTTTCAATTTTCTTTGGTTATTGATTATTTTTATTTTTTTTTCGATTTTCGGTTTATTACGTAGACTCAAATCTACAAATCTCTCCTCGAATCAATTTCTCGATTAAAGGAGCCTCAAGGAATGAAAACGATCACATTGAGTGAACGTCTTCGATGACTTTAGAACGTTGGTGGAACACCAAAACGTTCAAGAGGGTTTAATCTTGAAAAACAAGCAAATATATATGATATGTAGATAATACTTTGATTGGCAAACCCTCGATTAGCCCTTTTTCTCAAAACACGACAAGCAAGCGGAGAAACGAGGCGACACTAAGCACTTAAGAGCCTTTTTCCTTTAGGCAGTGAAATACAACCGCCTTATACCCATCTTATAGTTTGTGTTAATCAAAATTAAGCCATTCGAAAGTAATTATCTATTTTACCTTTTTCTTTTTGCTTTGGATTCGAATACAATAATTGAGTGATGAAATCCCAATTAAGGTTGCGTTTTCACGCTTTTGGAGATATTGTAAATTTATTGTGATACGTAATACAATATATTAATAATATTCACAAAGAAAAACGAAAAACGAATAACGGGATATCTACAATATAGTAAAAGTGTTGTGTGTTTAATTAAGGATAACTAAACACGATTTATTTGGATATCTGTAATACAGTAGAAAAAATAACAAATGAGTATGTACGATATTTACGCTTTCCAAAAATGAAAAGCAAAAAGGCACTACTCACACAAACACGATATATATATAATGGCATTAAAAACACCTCCCCAACAGCGGCGCCAAAATTTGATGTAGTAAAAATCGTACACGTTTTAGAAAAACGCGTATAATGGGCAAGTATTAAACGTTCATGTTTAGGAAACGCGAATGCTCGATAAGTGCGAGTTCGTTCTCGAAGGAGGTGTGTGTATTATGTGTTACTATTATAAAATCAAGTTTGGATTAGTGACGTTTTTGGATGAGAAAGATTAGAAATTAAAGACGGATTACGTTAAAAATTACTCTACGACGGTAAAAAAGTAAAATCATAAAATTCGACGAAAAATCAAACTCAACTGAAAATTACAAAAAATTTAAACTAAGTTAAGAAAATTCTAATTAAAACAAAAATGAAAACCAAAATTTCCAAAAATTTTAAATTATTTTATATTAAATTTTAAAGTTTAATTAAAACCTCAAAAATAAATAAAATTAATAAAAAGTGAAAATGAAAATTTTATGTTCTGTAAACCTAGATTATACTAATTTAAGACTAAAAAGTATTTTTCTAAAATTTTTAAAACTATTTTTCTATTTTTAAACTACTAAAAACACTTTTTTAAATCAAAATAATCATAAAAATAATAAAATAATGAGAAAACTAAATTTACTTTTTCAAAAATCCTAAATTACTTATCTAAACAGTAGAAAAATGAAAAAATTGAAAAAATTATTTTAACCCTAATAAGACAAAAACTGAATATTTGAAAACTAATTTAAATTGAAAATAATCCTGAAAATAATTAAATAATCAGAAAAATAAAAATTTATTTTCTAAAAATCTTAAAATAATTAATTTAAGCTAAGAAAATTGAAAAATCTTAAAGACACTGATTTTATACCACTAAAGACAAAAAAACCATGAAAACTGATAGTGACACTTGTTAGGGTTTTGTGCTTTAGCCCAACAGTGGGAAAAAAAGCACAAGCAGTGGGAACCTTGTTCCCACTGATGAGTCACATAAAAACGACTTGGGCACTTTCTGAGCTTGTTACTTGGAATTTGTTGGAACAAAGGGCACCCCCACAACTAGTTGGGTTGTGGAGAGTCAATGCAAGCAGAAAACAAACAAGTCCAAGCACAAAAATCACAACATCCAAGCCAAATTCAGTTACTGATGTCACTAGGGGGTCTGGTAGGTCTGCTTGCTGATCTAATTGGTCACTTAGTGAATTTTGGACAACCATAATTTGATTTTGAGTCACACAATCACCTAATCTAAAAGCACACACCCTAAAGAAGCTATTAATCTACTGGATGCCAAGACTTAAACAACTAAAACACAAAATTAAGAACTATAAGAGCCTACTGATTATCTATGCAGATTTATCTCAAACTTGCAATATCCAAACCTTTTTAAAACTAGTGTCACTTTAAACCACTACCCAAAATATACTAACACCTACTTATGAAAGATGTCTAGGCCTAATTGGTTTGTTCATGTTGTCATCCATAAGCAAAAACCAACAGATTCAAACAATAGTTTCACTTGCTGATAAAAAAATAACAAAAGCATTTGATGCTAATCAAACTCAAACCATTTCTAACTGACATAATAATGCATAAAGCACATAATCATCACAGATTTAACATGAAACTACCCAAGAAAGACACAAAAACACAGATCATTCATAAACCAAAAATCACACAAGATTTACACTAGGTAGAGGGTTCAAGCTGCTATACCACGTGTTCCTTACATCCAAGACACACTAAGGCCTGCTGATGCCTTCTCCACCAAGCCAAGGCTTGATCTTATAGGGTAATGATGAGCTTGTGAAAGATGTGCTAATACAAGAATGGCAAAAATCAACAAATATCACCCACCAAAGACTAAAACAGTCAATGGGGGCCTTGTGTGTACCTGTTGAGCACACCACCTCAAAAACCAAAGCAAATACAAGTTTTAAAAACTTGACCAAAAGCTTTTGTCAAGAGCTTTTGGGGAGCTTTTAAAACAGTAAGTCATTAATTAATGAAAAGTGAAGATTTTTGGGAAAAATCTTGAAAACAAGTTTGCCAATAAAATTTAAAGTAACCAACACATGAGGTAACTATGAGCTATAAAGGGAACTTATGAGCTTATTTTGTCATAATAAGCTTATGAGCCAACTTATAGCTTATAGGTTTTTAAAAACATAATTTGCCAAAAATCTTCTTGAACAGAAATTAATTTGATATGAAAACTTAATAACTTAGAATTAACACTAAAATAGAATAAATGGAACACAGCTTCACTTTGCAAGGTTTTTTAAATTTCTCTAAATAATTCATAAATTTTTTTACAAATGTGAAAACTGGAACAAAGGCACTACACAAACCGTAGGCTCTATTTATACTAATAAGAAAAAAGATCTAGAATTACTAAACCCTAGCATATAAAATCTCTAAAAGGCCCTTGGATGTCTTGTGAAGATTCTTGGTCAAAGATTGCCATGTGATGATGAACTGTTGCCAGGCTGTTTGACTTGATCTTGAACGTCCAAATAATCTTTGGGACCAAGGAATATACAGGAACCATTGGATTTCTGCCAATATTCGAGGGTTACCAAAAATGAGGTGATCGGGGAGCATGGGAGGGGTCCACTCAGTCACGGGGAAGGGTTTTTGAGAGTGGGGTTTGAATGAGGGTAGGTTAAATTAGTTATCTGGAATGATTGGGGGTAAACCCTTTTGTTTTGATGGACATTCGGATTAGGGTTCATGGGGATGTTTATACTGGGCTTAGGAGTGTGTTTGATTAGGTTTATGAGAAGAGAGTTGTTTACCGCCAGTTTTAAAGGTTTAATAATCAGTTTAAACTTTTATCAATAATAAACTGGTAATAGAGTGTAACGTAGAGGGGGATGGTGAGTTGGAGTGTGGTGAGTGGTGGAGGGGGTGTAGTGGGGTGAGGTGTCAGCTGGTAGTTGGTGGATGGAGGTTTGGTTGTCTGGCCAGTTTAATCCCTATACTTCCAATTTTCGTTCATAGTAAGTTCCAACAGCAATATAGCCCATTTCCCTTGTATTCAAATTTGAACAACTTGTCAAAACTGGCACAAGAATTCCCAAACTTATAATCAGGGACTATTTATGCAATTTAGATTATTTCCAAGGGCCAATAATGTAATATCTTATCATTTTAGGGACCCAATTGTAATTTTGATGTTTACAAGGGTTTAAAATGGCAAGTCTTCAGTTATTGAGGGACCAATCTTGATAATCTCCAAAACTTCAAGGACTTCTTTGGAAATTCATCGTTCGGGTCCGGTTCTTTGTGCGGCTTCGTTTCCCGTGTTCGTTTTTGCTTGATTCTTGTAATCTTTTGTTGATTTCATGATATCCGTACCTAAAATACACAATGAACAAACACAAGCATATTTTGGGATATTTTATGACATTTTTAAGCGTTTTAAGCCCGATTCGGACGATGAGACTATGTATAAATGCAGTCTCATCAACAACCTCCGGGTTTTGAAGATTTTGAAAAACTTAATCATGTTTACAAACTCAAAAAGGCTCTATATCGTCTCAAGCAAGCACCCAAGGCATGATACGACCGACTTAAGTCATTTCTAATTTAACATAAATACTCAATGGTTCTAGTGGAAAATTTGTTGTTTACTAAGAAAAAGGGGTCACATATAATTATTGTCCAAATATATGTTGATGATATTGTTTTTGGGTCTACATGTCAAGAACATTGTGATTAATTTTTCTAAAATCATGCATGACGAATTTGAAATGAGTATGATGGGCGAACTTAATTTTTTCGTGGGTTTACTGTTAGGAATAAATGCATGAGTCAAAGTTCCCCCTGTTGGTTGGTCAAGATCCCCCTGCTAGTATAAGTTTCCCCTGCTGAATTAATGAAGACAGTGGGTTTAACACCCCCAAATTTACACGCAGCGTAATATATCATTGGGTGCTAAACAATGGTACAATAACACATAATTTATAAAGAACGACTCGAAAATAGACGTTTTAAATTTATCGTTCCTCAAACATTTGTCAGAGTAACGTAGTCCCAAGACATCGTAACCAAAGTACAACTAAAAAAAGATTTATATTGTTTTATGGAAAGGAACGATAAACATTCAAAGAGTTTAAACAACAAAAGCAGTGCACAACTTCATTCCTGTGACCTCCAAGCTTCACACTCCTTGATTACCTGAAATACATGCTTAAAATCATCAACACAAAGGTTGAGCAAGTCTATAGGTTTTACAAATCATCATTTGAACACAAGAATTTTTAATCATCTCAAACTTATCACACAGACAAGTCATATATATATAGATAAATGCATTAAGCTCACGCCACTGAACGTTAACCAACATGTCAAACCGAGTCACTTACGGCGCCCCTACTAACAGGTAATATTGTCATATACCAACGACCTCTTATACATAATATCCCTCTCAGGTGTTCACAAGGATACAAACCCTAGGATAAGGCTGTCAAACCAAATAGATCTATCATATGTTAGCGTTTAACCCTTCGAGTAATTAACAGTGCATGAAATTCAGGGACATCATAAGACAATGCTACTTATGCATTTATCATCTCATTCGGGTCCAGCATACCGAAAACAACTTGTGTTCATTTTATAAAATAGCATGTATCCCCCTCACGGTTTAACAAAACATTTAAAAGAATAAAAACGAGGCTATAAACTCACCTTAGAGAAAGCGATTCCATGTGATGATAACAATCGACAAAGTAGTCATGAATGTCTAACAAAGAAATAAGATAAGACGAGAAGCCGCGAGCTTCTAATGACGACCTAAAATAAAACGGCGCGTCTTAGGAATATACACGACAATGTGAAAATAAGAAATGAGTTTTATAATGTTTTCATCGATAATGAACGGTAATTGTGGCGGGTTTCAATAATAAAGAATATATCTTAACAATATTTGTTTTTATATTTAAGGAATATTTACTTTCATTTATTTAACATAATTGCAATTTAGCACCTCTAGTTTCACTTTTTACACTTAGTTTATATAGATTTAAAAAATGGCCCCTTTTAGTTTAAGTGTTAAAAAAAATCATCCCTTTTTATTTAGAAGATGGCAAAATTAATCCTTAGATTCTTAGTTTAAGTTTATTACAAAACTAGTCCCTTGCATGTAATTTGAATTCAAAAGAGGTCCAAACCTCATGCAAGCTTATGAAAACATATTTTCAGCTTATGTTTTATATAAGTTAAAGGAATATGTTCTAGCAAAATTAGAGCTTATTCAATAAGCTTGAAAACACTTGGTGAAACTTTAAGAAAACACTTGTTTTTGGACGAAAATGGGACATGATTTTGAAAGGGCTATACTTTGATTCAAGGTATGAATTTTTAGCATGTTATAGCCTTTTTAGTAGTATAATCTCAGACGTGAAGAGTTACCCATGCTATTAACGAAAATCAAAAGATACAATGATCAAAAAAGGCCTTTTTAACCATGCTGAAAATCAGCATGCGTATTTCTGTGTACTGATTTGAGGTTAATATTTGAATGAGTTAGAAATCGGTTTAGAACCTGATATTTGGAGGATTTATACTACCTTGGGTGTATTTAAACATATCCAAAAATTAGTCTAGGTTTTTAAGAGAAATCGAAAGATAAAGGGATGCAAAAGTGACCCGATATACTCGATCTATGATTTTATTTGAAACGTGAAAACATGTTTTGACAAGATTTGGGTTATGAAACCTTAGATACCAGATGGTAGGTGTTATAAGAGGCATATTAAGAGTGTATAAGACTAAAGGAAAGCTTACATGAACTCGAAACGAATCAAAAAATGTCGTAACAGATAGAAACGTGTGATATGAAATCGATGGCTGAATGAGTTGATCAAGTCCTCATCTTTATTCCTCCTCGGCTTGAACGTGACCTGAAACTTGGCTTATCTTGTAGTACACACAACCCATGGTCCTTCGTAGCTTTCTTTGATCGTGGTCGAGTCTTCGTAAGATGGTTTATGCATACTTTAAAGATGTAATGAAATGACTACGGGAGAATTTGGTATTATATTGCAAGTAGTGTAGTAATATAGAGAATCCTTAGGGATTAAGTTTGGGATAGAGAGGTGGCTGAAGACGAAGCGGCCACGATAATCACTTGGCCTCTAAGGATATGACGATGTAAACGGATTGCGAGGATTGAGATGAAACGTGAAGTGATATGAAGATTTGTATGTATGCATATTCACATGCAAGATGTTGACGTATAACCATGAATAAGACAAGAATGCGTATGTTTTGTGTATATAGGATAAGAATGGGTTAATAGTTTTGTTTTGGATATAAGCGGGTATTATCGAAGTCCGATAATTTAAAGTTACGCGATTTGAAAGATACGCGTTAAACACGAAAAATAAACGCTCAATATAAAATAAAAACATCGACATTCAGACAACATTTATATTTTGACAATTAAATGACTTAAAATACGTTAATGCGTCAAATGAACGAATGACACATAAAAGTTTAACATAAATTACAAAAAATACATTTATAATAAAATAAAATAAGAATTAAACGACAACAATAGAAAATATTAAATATCGAAACTATCGATAATAAAATGTAAAATTTGGGCATCCATCGGTATCGCGATCACTAATATTCCTCGTTACTCGTCAAAACATAAAATAAAATATTAAATATCTGTTTCAACTTAAACCGTTAAACATAATGGTATTTAACGCCATTAAATGTTTCAAAAATACTTGAAAGATAGAATTAAGTAATGACCTTATTTTTGCGGGTTTTACATCCTCACCACCTTAGAAGAGCACCGTCCCGGGGCTTACTTCTCCTTAGGTCCATCTTTGTTGACTGTGACTTCCTTGCAGCAGTGTAATCTGCTTCCTCCTCCTCGAAGACGTAATTGGACGGTGGTAAATTCATAAAATAGGTATAAGGTCATAATAAAATGAAATATAATAATTTCCAAAATTTAAATAAATATAGAAAATCCTTCAAATTAAATACAGGAAAATGTCATAAATCTATTTAAATAAATCATTAGTAAATGATAAACTTTTATCAAAGAGTTTAACGCTATTAATATATATCGATCAGGGATTATAGTATTTATTAATAAATACTTAGAAATAAAGGATACATAATAATGCATACTAAATTTATAATCCCAGGAGTAGCTTGAACCTGAAGTCACGCGAAGTCATGTGCACCGACTCTTTGAAAAATAAAAATTGACATTTATAGTTTAGGGTTTTCAGAAAACGACGTAGTTCTCTATAACTCATGGCTCTGATACCAATCTTTAACACCCCCAAATTTACATGCAGCGTAATATATCATTGGGTGCTAAACAATGGTACAATAACACATAATTTATAAAGAACAACTCAAAAAGAGACGTTTTAAATTTATCGTTCCTCAAACATTATTCAGAGTAGCGTAGTCCCAAGACATCGTAACCAAAGTACAACTAAAAAAAAGATTTATATTGTTTTAGGAAAGGAACGATAAACATTCAAAGAGTTTAAACAACAAAAGCAGTGCACAACTTCATTCCCGTGACCTCCAAGCTTCACACTCCTTGATTACCTGAAATACATGCTTAAAATCATCAACACAAAGGTTGAGCAAGTCTATAGGTTTTACAAATCATCATTTGAACACAATAATTTTTAATCATCTCAAACTTATCACACAGACAAGTCATATATATATATAGATAAATGCATTAAGCTCACGCCACTGAACGTTAACCAACATGTCAAACCGAGTCACTTACGGCGCCCCTACTAACAGGTAATATTGTCATATACCAACGACCTCTTATACATAATATCCCTCTCAGGTGTTCACAAGGATACAAACCCTAGGATAAGGCTGTCAAACCAAATAGATCTATCATATGTATTAGCGTTTACCCCTTCGAGTAATTAACAGTGCATGAAATTCAGGGACTTCATAAGACAATGCTACTTATGCATTTATCATCTCATTCGGGTCCAACATACCGAAAACAACTTGTGTTCATTTTATAAAATAGCATGTATCCCCCTCGCGGGTTTAACAAAACATTTAAAAGAATAAAAGCGAGGCTATAAACTCACCTTAGAGAAAGCGATTCCATGTGATGATAACAATCGACAAAGTAGTCATGAATGTCTAACAAAGAAATAAGATAAGACGAGAAGCCGTGAGCTTCTAACGACGACCTAAAATAAAACGGCGCATCTTAGGAATATACACGACAACGTGAAAATAAGAAATGAGTTTTATAATGTTTTCATCGATAATGAACGGTAATTGTGGCGGGTTTCAATAATAAAGAATATATCTTAACAATATTTGTTTTTATATTTAAGGAATATTTACTTTCATTTATTTAACATAATTGAAATTTAGCACCTCTAGTTTCACTTTTTACACTTAGTTTATATAGATTTACAAAATGGCCCCTTTTAGTTTAAGTATTAAAAAAAAATCATCCCTTTTTATTTAGAAGATGGAAAAATTAATCCTTAGATTCTTAGTTTAAGTTTATTAAAAAACTAGTCCCTTGCATGTAATTTGAATTCAAAAGAGGTCCAAACCTCATGCAAGCTTACGAAAACATATTTTCAGCTTACGTTTTATATAAGTTAAAGGAATATGTTCTAGCAAAATTAGAGCTTATTCAATAAGCTTGAAAACACTTGGTGAAACTTTAAGAAAACACTTGTTTTTGGACGAAAATGGGACATGATTTTGAAAGGGATATACTTTGATTCAAGGTATGAATTTTTAGCATGTTATAGCCTTTTTGGTAGTATAATCTCAGACGTGAAGAGTTACCCATGCTATTAACGAAAATCAAAAGATACAATGATCAAAAGAGGCCTTTTTAACCATGCTGAAAATCAGCATGCGTATTTCTGTGTACTAATTTGAGGTTAATGTTTGAATGAGTTAGAAATTGGTTTAGAACCTGATATTTGGAGGATTTATACTACCTTGGGTGTATTTAAACATATCCAAAAATTAGTCTAGGTTGTTAAGAGAAATCGAAAGATAAAGGGATGCAAAAGTGACCCGATATACTCGATCTATGATTTTATTTGAAACGTGAAAACATGTTTTGACAAGATTTGGGTTATGAAACCTTAGATACCAGATGGTAGGTGTTATAAGAGGCATATTAAGAGTGTATAAGACTAAAGGAAAGCATACATGAACTCGAAACGAATCGAAAAATGTCGTAACAGATAGAAACGTGTGATATGAAATGCGATGGCTGAATGAGTTGATCAAGTCCTCATCTTTATTCCTCCTCGGCTTGAACGTGACCTGAAACTTGGCTTATCTTGTAGTACACACAACCCATGGTCCTTCGTAGCTTTCTTAGATCGTGGTCGAGTCTTCGTAAGATGGTTTATGCATACTTTAAAGATGTAATGAAATGACTACGGGAGAATTTGGTATTATATTGCAAGTAGTGTAGTAATATAGAGAATCCTTAGGGATTAAGTTTGGGATAGAGAGGTGGCTGAAGACGAAGCGGCCACGATAATCACTTGGCCTCTAAGGATATGACGATGTAAACGGATTGCAAGGATTGAGATGAAACGTGAAGTGATATGAAGATTTGTATGTATGCATATTCACATGCAAGATGTTGACGTATAACCATGAATAAGACAAGAATGCGTATGTTTTGTGTATATAGGATAAGAATGGGTTAATAGTTTTGTTTTGGATATAAGCGGGTATTATCGAAGTCCGATAATTTAAAGTTACGCGATTTGAAAGGTACGTGTTAAACACGAAAAATAAACGCTCAATATAAAATAAAAACATCGACATTCAGACAACATTTATATTTTGACAATTAAATGACTTAAAATACGTTAATGCGTCGAATAAACGAATGACACATAAAAGTTTAACATAAATTACAAAAATACATTTATAATAAAATAAAATAAGAATTAAACAACAACAATAGAAAATATTAAATATCGAAACTATCGATAATAAAATGTAAAATTTGGGCATCCGTCGGTATCGCGATCACTAATATTCCTCGTTACTCGTCAAAACATAAAATAAAATATTAAATATCGGTTTCAACTTAAACCGTTAAACATAATGGTATTTAACGCCATTAAATGTTTCAAAAATACTTGAAAGATAGAATTAAGTAATGACCTTATTTTTGCGGGTTTTTATAGTGGGATCAGTTCCCACTGCTAGAAGTCAATGCCCCTGCTGCATGGATAAACTTGGAAGATGTAAGATATTGTAAATCTTGCTTATGTTTAGAGAGAGAAAGATATAGAAAGATGGTAGATTTCACACACACTTTAGAGAGACAAAGTAAGAAAACGCACTTTACTATGTGTAAATTATGAGAAAACCACCACCCTCTCCATATAAGGAGAGGGTTTATATACTAAGCCCATGAGATGGTCTTGGGCTTATAATGAGCCGCCGACCTACACATGTTGTAGGCTTGGCTTGGCCTTGTTTTCTTAATATTAAGTTAACTAAACTAAGAGATACTACTTAGACTATTGTTGGAGTGACCCATCCTTTCTAATACGTAAAATGTATTTCCAAAAATCTCCCCCTAAGGGAGGTCACTCCAAACAAAGGCGTTACCCAAGTTACAATAATAAAATAAACCTAGCATACTATGCTTGTCTTGAGCTCGTAGTCTTCGTCTTTCTTTTCTTTTTCTTTTCTGGTGAACATGCTGATGTGATATTTGATATCAATGTTTAGCATTAATCTCTTGCCTTGATCTTGTGCATCCATCACTTGTGATTTTGGCCTCCTCGTGACCGCATGTCCCACATACTTATACCTTTGTAATTCTTGAAAGCTTCAGAGTTCGATACAGCGGAAGACTTGACTTTTAGGCTTTCTAGAATTAGATGAAGTATTAAGTGCATATAGTATAAGCATGTGGGGACGGCTTCTTCTCGGATTCCGCAACACCACCGTCTTCAAATGCCGTAACATAAGTAGACACGAACGAAATGGCTTTGAACATTTCATTCTATTTCGGTAGCATTTTACCTCCGGTCGGTGAAGACCGTTGGATGATATTAAATATCGTACTTGTGGCAGGTAGATTTAATTAAAGATCTCCTTGACAAGATTTCGCGGGTAAACCCGTTCTCTTTACTCGACCGTCCAAAGCTGACTGCGAACGTAAAGAGTGAATCATTTGGATAAAATTATCCGCATGATTGAATCCGTCAATTTCGATTCCCGGAACAAGTTTGATTCATTTAAGAATCGCACCATCGTTGCTTTCTAGTTGTCACGAGCTTGATTCGTATAGAATCTTGTAAGTTACCTAACAAGTGCTGTTTAAGGTTAACACTAGAAGGATTTCCACTCATCACTGTGAACACTAAGGTATCACTCTGAGTGTTCTGGCAAGATCACTAAGATATTGCGTAGAGTCCTGGAACGTGTTTAAATTCAATTAAGAATTAAACAGTTGTTGCTTTCCAGTTATCACAAGTTTGATTCATAAAGAATCTCACAAGTCACCTACCATGAGCTTTTGAATGTTCGCTCAAGAAGGATTTCCATCTTTATTGTAAATACTTTCATATTACTCGGATGTTCAGGCAAGATCATGAAGATTTTGCGTAGGACTCTTAATATCTTTCTTACTTTTCACAGAATGTGAAGAAGCAAGGAATATGGAAGTGTGTCCTAATGAGATATTTGATGATCTCAAATGGCTCTATACTCGATCGTGTATTTTGGATTTTTAGTGATCGGAGGCTGGAGAGGAGTGCCACCATTTCAATACCAATTTACTCGGAATGAATAAATCGATAGATAATGCGTTGTCTCCGTGTGAATAAAACAAATACCTTTTAAGAGATATCTGAGTTAGCTGGGATGGGTTGTGCATTGCATCACTGGGCCCATGATGTCTATCTTCAATATTGAGCATCATTAAAAATGTTCTCAATAGCATATGTATTGACCCGGTTTCTGCCTAAGGTTGTAAGGAGGGCTTCTTTCTTTAGACCCTTTATCTTTACAATTGTTTTTCATTCTTCAACCCCTTCAATGCTTACCAATACGTCATAACTAGCACATTGTTGTGATTGTTCCAGTGCTAACTTAAGTACTTGGTCGGTATTCAGCTACGTTCACAATCTTTCTTCATCTTTCTTAAGGACTACTATTTATAGCTATGGAATGTCCTTGGGAAGATTCCTCTGATTTTGGAAGAGTCATTGGACTTAACCTATCCTACCATCCTTATGACACCACAATCTTCATCGTCGCGAAATAAATGGGTTTAGGGTAAGTATATGTCATCATGAAATCCATTTTGCTCCCCCTTAACATATGCCACGATATTCGAAAACATTTCGCATATGTCGGGATGAGCCATCACGTTAAGTCAAACCATTTGTGATAATTTCCCATATTAAATCACATTTTCTCCCCCATATTAAAAATATTAACCCAATCGATGTTTTTAATATCAATTGATTTGATGAAGTTTTAACAAAGGTTTTGGGAAGAAACATGCAAGTCAGTTTAATCTTCATGAGACCAATTTGTGAGATATGATACCGATTTATAACATGATCACATATTCACCATATTAGAATAAATTGACAAGGTTGGACCTGATTGATGAGAACATCATACGATAAGATTAAATGGTTCTTGTCAGCAAATGTTGGTCGCCTCGTCACGTCTGAAGTCATCTCTTGACACTACATGTACGATTGGTATTGTTGTCTTGACACCAATTAGTGAACTTGGCATTGTCGGCATCGAAGATTTTGAATGCTTGAGAATTGCTCCCCCTCAATTGTTGACCCGTGTTCTATCGAAAGAGCTGTAGTCGTCATTTGAGTAATCGTATCGTCCAGTATGTAGATACCAATTGTAGATTGCTCTGGTTGTAGAGATGATAGCTTCATAAAAACAAGATTTCTCTTGTTGTAACAAATAAATGCACTGATGCGTACATATATTTGTGTTAGACCAAGTTATAAAGTAAACTTGATCCCTTACAAGGTTTTAAAGTAAACCTTGCCCGAGAAAATTAATTCCCGTTGAGAGCCAAAGATTTCATAAGAAATACTTGACTTTAATATGAAAAACGGGTTGCAGTCCGAGATAACTACAAGCCATATAGGCATGTTTTATGAAATATTTACAACTTTTGTACGAACTCTATTTATGGCGCCGTGTCAATATTAATCGACATTTCTAAGGCCGTAAATATTATCGTACCAAAAGACATGCCTTTGAGAAATAAAGTAAAAATATTTTTGGATTTTTCTGAATTTTTCAATTTTTATGGTTTTTATATGGTTTTATATTTTTGTATTTTGCTTTTGTGGATAAAAATATAAACAATATATACAAATGATCACCAAGGATAAGGAGAATAGTTTACCACCACTATTCTTTCGCTTCATATGCCAGTTCCTTTAGAGTCTCAGGCGAGAAAGTTCTCAAACCTAGCTTGTCGGCCAAAAAATCCATTCGAGCGCGATCTAAAGCCTTCGTGAAAATATCCGCCAATTGATACTCAGATGGACAAAGTAGAGCTCGATCACTCCATTTTCCACTTGCTCCTTGATAAAGTTGTAGCGATTGCCAATATGCTTCGACCGGGAGAATTGAACATTGTTGCAGCATAAGGCAATTGCACTCTTGTTGTCGCAGTACATCGGAATTTTGTTCAAACCTAGACCATAATCGGTTATTTGCGATCTCATCCAAAGAATTTGAGCACAGCAACCGGATATAGCTATGTATTCTGCTTCCGTACTTGAAATTATAGCGCTTTTCTGCCTTTTAGATGCCCAACTGATTAGTCGATCTCCTAGTAGTTGCAAAGTTCCACTCGTGCTACGCCTTGTATCTTGACAACCCGCGTGATCCGAATCTGCATATGCCATTAGTGCAATCGAAGAGTCCTTCGAATACCAAAGTCCCCGATTAATGGTTCCTTTAAGATACCAAAAGATCCGTTTAATAGTAGCCAAGTGTAACTCAGAAGGCCGAGTTTGATACCGAGCACACATACATATAGCAAAATGAAGATCAGTTCGACTGGCTGTGATATACAGAAGGGTACCGATCATTCCACGATAAAGTGTCGGATCAACGGCAACTCCATGTAGATCTGCATCAAGCTTAGTTCGTTCCACCATTGGAGTATCCACGGGGTCGCAAGATTCCATCTTATATTTCTTAAGAGATTCAAGGGAATACTTGGATTGATTGATAAAGATGCCTCTGGGACTCTGAGATATCTGAAGTCCTAAGAAGAATGATACCTTGCCCATCATTGACATCTTAAACTTGGAAGACATGAGTGTCCCAAACTGATCGAATAAGGTTTGGGTCGAGGCAACAAATATAATATCATCAACATATATTTATACCATAATCATATCTTTACCTCGTTTCTAAATAAACAACATGGGATCCACCTTGCCTTTAGCAAAGCCTTGCGTAATGAGGAATTGTGACAAAAGATCATACCATGCGCGTGGAGCTTGCTTCAACCCATAAAGAGCCTTCTTAAGCTTATACACATGATTAGGATATTTGGGATTCACAAAACCATCCGTCTGTTGAACATAGACTTCTTCCTTGATTTCACCATTCACAAATGTCATCTTCACATCCATCTGATATACGATCATATTCATGTGGGCTGAATAAGCGAGGAATAGTCTAATAGCTTCCAAACAGGCAACAGGTGCAAAGGATTCCATAAAGTCGATGCCTAATAATTGCTTGTATCACGAGCTACTAGTCGAGCTTTGTTCTTCAATATTCCACCTAACTCGTCGAGTTTCACCTTGTACACCCATTTCAATGTGAGTAGTTGCACTTGATCCGGGCATGGGACAAGTTCCCATACTTCAAGACGTATAAATTCATTAAGTTCTTCTTACATAGCTTATATCCAACAGGATTGAGTAAAAGCTTCTTGCCATGTCTTAGGTTCAACTTCAGTGAGAAAAGCATCAAAATGACAAAACATTGCATTTTCTTGTAACTGACTTCGTGAGGATACTGGACGATTAGGGTCACCAATAATAGAATCTATAGGATGATCCTTTGTCCACTTGCTGTCATGTTCATGAATCCGTGGATTGGAGTAGACCGTAGTAGGTGATTCCTCTGAGGTGGACGACCCGACTTGATTATGGTCGGGAATTGGTACACCAAAGAAAGGAAGTTCATGCATTTGAGCGAATTTCAAATCGTGATCATCATCATCCTCTTCATCATCAATAGGCATGACATGGGTAGTTGATTCGGGTGTTGGTTGAGAATTTCTCGTTGATGGTATATCTTGACCAATTGTAGGTGCAGACGTATCTGATTATGCTTCGGTTGCTGGAGCTACAACTTCGATTACCGGAGCTATTACCTCAGGTTCTGGAGCAACAATACTTGGAGGAGTAAAGAATTCATCAAAGAATGGTTGAAACAACGTATCCCATTCATTCCTAGAAGGTGGTGTAAATGATGATGAAGTAGGGTTGTTTGGGACAAGACAAGAGCTAATATTACTGGGTCCTATTTCATGAAGTGCGGGTTCAGAGCTGCTTTGCTAAGAAGCCATTGCTGTCAGCTCATCAAAATCAACATTCATAGTTTCGAGGATCTTGCGAGAGTTACGGTTGTAGATTCGGTATGCTTTCTTTGTGGGTGCATAACACATGAAAATACCAATATCAGCCTTGGGTTGAAGTTTTCCCAAATTGTCACCATCATTATTTGGATAGCAAAGAGAATCAAATACATGAAGATATGATAAATATGGTACTTTTCCATGTAGAAGCTCATAAGGCGTTCTACCATGGCGTTTACGAATTAGTGACCGGTTTTGGGTGTACAATACTGTAGATACTGCTTCTGCCCATAAAAACAATGGAGCCTTTATGTAAATTAACATCATTCGAGCAGCTTCCATAAGTGTGCGATTTCGCCTTTCAACGACACCGTTTTTTTGTGGAGTGCGAGCAATAGATGTTTCATGAGATATGCCAACTTCTTCATAATAATCATGCAAAATTTGATTCACAAATTCGGTTCCATTATCTGTACGAATGCGTCGTACAGTAGTGTTGAGACGCACTTGAATCATCTTGAGAAAATCGATAATGACTTTAGGTGCCTCGTCTTTTGTTGCAAGAAATTTCACCCATGTAAACCGAGAGTAATCATCCACTATGACGAGGATGTACTTTTTACCACCAAGACTTTCAACACGCATTGGCCCACAAAGATCCATATGCAACAAATAAAGTTTCTCTTGGTTGGTGTTTTCAGTCTTGGGTTTGTATGATTTCTTAGTGCTTTTCCCTATTGTACACGCGGAACACAAATGATCCTTGTGAAATGTAAGTTTACGAAGACCACGAACAAGTTCGTTTTTCGCCAAATAAATAATAGCGTCAAAGTTAAGATGAGATAACCGTCGATGCCATAACCATGACTTAGTCTTCGACGCTTTGGAGAGAAGACATACGGGAGAAGCGGCCATCATATCTTGTAGAGACAAAGTGTACAAATTATTCCCTCGAGTACCTTTCAATAAATCATCCCCTTCTAAATTACGAATGAAGCAGGTATGCTCTCGAAAAGCAACTTCTAGGTTTGCATCACAAAATTGTCCCACAGAAAATAAATTGTGACCAAGACCCTCCACATAATACATTCTTGAAATTATAACATTCCCAATATGATATTCACCTTAACCCATTATCTTTGCAATATGATCATTTCCAAATCGAACCGTACCAAGAAACTTGCTGATGAAATTTCTGAGCTGAGAGCGATCTCCGGTCATATGCTTGGAGCAACCAGAGTCCAAATACCAGAGACCAATTTGGACCACTTGTTTTCAGTAACAACAGTAGACAATGCATTGGAAACTATTGGTTCTGGAGTGTTAGCAGATACAGATATAATATTATCAGAATTGCTAACATTTGTGTGCCCCTTAGATTTCCTGCGTTTTCTAATGTGAGTTTTATCACTAACAGTTTTATTGTTCCAACTTCTTAGGTTTTGGAGTATTAGCGGGCACTACAGTGGGAGTAGACCTATTTAAAGGGCACTTGGTTCCTACGGTAGTGTTGGTGTTCCTATTTAAAGGACACGCTTGTGTTTTAGTAGCCTTGGTACTCCTAGTTAAAGGGCACGCTTTCTTCGCTTTAGTGGGAGTGATCCTAGTTAAAGGGCACGCATTTCCTACTATAGTGAAAGTTCTACCAATGGGGCGCCACATCCAACCAACTTGGGTTAACACTTTCCCAGTCGGTTTCCATTCTAAACCATTTTTACGAGCATTCATCTCATTCACATGGTCAATAAGGCAAGAATCATGACGACTAGAAAACATACATTCAATGCAATTCCAACATTTCAAATCAGAATTCACAGTAGGCTTAGAACGCTGCACAACCGCAGAGCCTTTAGGTTTAGCTACATGATTCTTTTTATTCAAAACAGAAATAACATTCCTAGGATGGGCTTCTACTTTCTTCTCCACTTGACTACTAGATGGGGGCAAGATCCTATCATTCTTCTTGTTTCTTTTAAGCTTAGATCTTTGAGCCTTAGTAGTGGTGCTTACTCCTGTAGAAGGCAACACGGGAATATTAGAAGCTAGTTTTGATTTTGCCTTATCTTTGGTGACCAATGTTTGAGATGGTTTAGTCCTAGGGCCCTTGTTAAATGGTGTGACGGCGATGAGGTTCTTTTTTATTACACTAGAGGACGATGCTGAGACAGTAGCTGCGTTATCCACAACATTCTTACCTTTTAGGGTACGAAGTGTTTCCTTTAACTCAGCCAAAGCCAGATTTTTATCACAAATTTGTTCCCTCAAATTAGATATTTCCACCGACTTTCGATTCAATTTTTCAATCAATGATTGATTCTGTGCAGTGGTATTAGCACATGCGGGCTTTACTGAATCGAAGAGTTGTGTATTTTTCTGTTTTAAGTTATCAACTTTGGACAAAATCTTGGAAACTCGATTATCTAGATCAGGTTTAAAATTCTCAACGGCCTCAAGTACGTTCACACAGTTAATCTCCTTAGATTTCCTATGTCTATCGGTAATGATTTAGCAACTTTGTCACTTGGCTGACACTGTTTTGATTGTAAATTCAATCGAAAATTCTTTTCAAAGTTTGCATCATCGATATTAACACCTTCGAATGACGTTTCAAAGATTTCTTGAATAAATTGTTGCTTGCATTCAAGCGAAATACAATGTGTTTGGATCTCATCAAAACATTTTGAAAGCGAAGTATATGAATCTTGAAGCTTTAAAAATTTAGCGTCAGATTTATGACAAGTACTATCTAACATATTATCCACAGATTCAACATTATGCACAATAGAATCATTATCAACACTTTTATTCACACAGACGGAAACTATATCATGAGACATCACTTGCTTCAGAAGCTGATCATTTTGGCGTGAAACTCGTTCTATTTCAAGTAAACTGTTTTCATAAGCATCATCCATTTCATTGAAAACACGTCTAACTTCTTCTATTTCCAAAAGCAAATCTTGATCAATATTACTAACACAAGATTTAACATTGTTTACAAATGGAACAATTTCGTCTCGGAACACAGCTGTAGTGTGCTCAAAATTTCATTCACCTTCCGTTATGGCCGAAGCCGTCGTACGTTCCAAAATGACCTTGTCAAAATCGGCAAAGTATTGGTGCACCACATTTAAGCTATCTGACACCTTACTTACCATTGGAATTAACTTAGTTAAATCCTTTTTGACAAGTGTAGGAGACATACTAGGAAGGTTTTCCATTGACAAACTTTGGGGCACAAAAGGTGATAATTGAGCTAATTCCTTTTTAAGCGAATGCGGGTCTTTTTAGAAAATTGATCTTTATTATGCTTATCATAATCAAGCTTATGGAATTTTGAAAGCATTTTAGATTGAGTTTCTTCCGCAAATGACTATGTCTCCTCAGTACTACGAACAAAAGTGCTTCTTTCGATTTGCCAATTAGGGTCACATCATAAAGACAAGGAATATATTCCTGAGCTTGTTTTGCATAACCGGGATTAGGTGGTAAATCTTGAAGACGCTTAAGTTCTAGTAAACGATTTAGTTAAAAGATGAACCTTTTCTATGGAAGCGTATTGTTTTAAAAGCTGTTGTTCTTTGAATTTAAGAAGTTTGGTAGCATTATGATAGGTGTGTAAACACCCATCTTTTCTACCACTTATTTCTTGCTAAAACAAGACCAAAACGCGTATTTAATGTCATTTGTTTGGAATTATGCGTGGTTTGTGTGTTTGTTATGTTTTCAGAGCCAACCGGATAAATATTGAAGAAAACATGGGATTGCACGGGTTTTATCAAGGAAAAAGACTGAAGTTAAAGTCTATTGTCCAAGAGATGCAAAAGATTTGAAGTCAATGGGCCTATTTGAAGATTTATTGAAGAAAAGGACCAAAGACGGAAGATTTACACATGTCGAAGAAACTCAAGTCTAACAAAGAAATTAAAAGACGAGTTGAATTTAATCGACGACAAATCCCGAATCAGAATCGAAAATGTCAACTTTTCTGAAAAGACGAGAAGACAAAAAGAAGGGAAGAAAGCCCACTCACCAACCAAGGGAGAAGCCTATAAATACTCCTCCCAATACACACACGACACTCTCTCTCTTCTTCTTTTTCCAGTTTTTAGTTTTCCTAGTTCTTAGGAACCATCTCCCTTAAGGAGTGGTTTTCTTTTTAGTTTGATTTCTTAAATCTTGTAAGTTTGATCCTTGAATTTGTTTGTTGAACCTTAAATCATTAATACAATCCTTCCTCTAATCTTTTGATTCATCTTGTTCTTCTTCATCTTTTTCTTTCAAGTTCTTTAGTTCTATTTGGTTCTAGTTTGATTCTAAAAAGTTGTTGAATTGGTGTTTTTATGATTGGGATTTGATCCTTGTAGTTAGTAGATGATTTGTGGTTGATTTGGTAAAACTCTTGTGATTCGTTGAGTCCGATTTGGACAAATTCGTAGCTCACTGTTATTCGTTCCAAGTTTCTGATCTTGCCCAGATTCCGAATAGGGAATCTGGGGTGGTATCTATTCGGAATTCTCTATTATTCCGAGTAAGGGGTTTCATTTCTTGTCTATTCGGAACTTTCTATTCTTCCGAATAAGAATTTGAATTTCTTGTCTATTCGGAACTTTTAATTATTCCGAGTAAGGGTTTTCCTTCAATTGTTCCGCATAGGGTTTCTTCCGAATTATTCCGCATAGGACATTTTTCCAATTATTCCGAGTAAGGCAATTTTTCCGAATAGGGTTCTCTCCTTTTTGGTTATTCGGAACATTTCTGATTTTCCGCATAGGGTTGTTTGTGTTTCTCTATTCGGAACTTTTTCCGAATAACCCAATTTTCCGAATAGGGAATCTTCAAAATTATTCCGAGTAAGGCTAATTTTCCGAATAGAGTTTGTTTTCCGCATAGCACTTATATTCCGCATAGACATTCCGAATAAAGAATTATATTCCGAATAACCTTATCATTCCGAATTGAGCAAAACATTCCACATAGATTTCCGCATGGGGCATTTCCAGATTATTCCGCATAAGAGCTTTGTTCTGCATGGGGTAAAATATTCCGAATAAGGGAAACTTTCCGAATAGCTCTACATTCCGCATAGCAAGTATTATTCCGCATAGAGCAGTTTCATTTGTCCATCAAGGTATTTCCTACTGTTTCATTTAAAGCTTCTATTTTAGTTTTATTATTACTTGCCTTTATCATTTTAGTAGATTTAGACCAAAGCTCCCCCTTTTTAGTCACCAATTACAACTATTCCACTTTTGACCGTGATCGATTCGAGAAGATACCGAGAACGAAACAACGAGATATATCAATTGGGTACGAGCAACGCAAAGAGAGATCTTGCAAGCAAAAACCTTTTATTAACCAACCAAGAGTCAGTTATTAAAATGGCGCCGCTGCCGGCTCTTTTCGTAAGGATCAACGGTTTCTTGTGAGAAAAATTGGATTTTGGGATCCGTTCTTTCGGGAACGTTATTTTCAAGCACAAAAATTTTCAAAAATCCATAAAAATATAAAATTTCCAAAAATACAAAAACAATATAAAACCTATAAAAACCAAAAATATTTTCTCTTGCATTTTCTTTTTAGTGTATGCGTACTCGATCCACGTCTTATTCAGAGCCCGAGACTCTCGAACAACTAGACATGGCAGGTGTACACAACAACAACAATAATATTCCACCCCCCCAAAACAATAACAATAATAATAACCCACCCCACCCAAATATGAATAATCCACCCGACTTACGAACCATGGAGGAGCTATGTCAACCCACAATGAACGGACGTGGAGGCCCGATTGCACCGATGCATGTCACGGCTCAGGAGTTTTCGTTGAAACATCACATGATCCAGCAAGTACAAACGAATCCATTTCGCGGAATTCCGGATGATGATGCCAACAAACACCTCGACAAATTCATCACTATTACCCAAAGCATGAAATCTCCCGGTGTTTCTATGGATGACCTTCGCCTCCAACTCTTTCCTCACTCGCTTTCTCACCATGCCGAAAAATGGTTTGACCGTCTTCCTAAGAATTCTATTCATACATGGAACGACATGACTCAACGCTTTTTATCGCGCTACTTTCCCCCATCCATGGTCACTAGCCTTCGTAACCAAATCAGTGGATTTATGCAAGAGAATGATGAATCGCTTTTCGATGCTTGGGAACGTTACAATGATTTGATCGACCGCTGTCCTAATCACAATATGCTCCCCGTCACTCTCATTGACACCTTCTATAATGGTCTCACCTTTCGTGATCGTGACACGATCAATGCCGCCGCCGGTGGTACTTTTATGAAAAGGAGACCAGAGGAGTGTCGAGAGTTGATTGAAAACATGACTACTCACCACAAGAATTGGGATTCATCCGCATCCTCAAGATCTAACTCGAGAGTCAATGTTTCTTCTACTACCTCCAATCCTGAAATGTCTGAAATTTCTCGACAACTTGCTGAAATGAACAAAAATTTCATGACCATGGCCACAAACCACTTTCAACAAGCTAAAGCCGTTGCTATGTCTTGTGACACATGTGGTGGTCCTCATTCTTATAATGATTGTCCTTCCACTCAAGGCAATTATTCTGAAAACGTTAACGCAGCATACGGTACATATCCCACGGGAGGCTATCAAGCTCGCCCTCAAGGAGACCGTAGCTTGCTAAGTTATCGTTCCAACAATTATCTTGCACCTCCCGGTTTCCCTCCTGCAAACCAAACCCAACAACAAAACTATAACCGAAACAACCAATCCCAACCTCGTGCTCAAAACCAATATCCATCCCAAAGAAATACCTACCAAACTCAAGGAAATTCTCAAGCTTACCAAGTTCCACCTCTCAATCAACCGATGGCAGTGAATACCGACGTCGAGTCGTTCATGAAGACCAATCGTGAGATGGTGACGAATCTTCAGAGTCAGTTTGTCAACTTGAAGAATGACATGGTGAAACAAGGAAGCGATATTCGAGCCGAGCTAAGGAATGATATGGCCAAACATAGCGATGCTATTAATACCAACATGCAAAACTCTTTCAATAATCAAGCTCTTCACCTTCGTGATATGATTGGTTCGCTCATCCAAGGTAATCAACCCTCTTCTTCGGGTACTCTTCCGAGTAATACCGTTGCAAATCCAAGAGGGGAGATGAAAGCAATCACCACTCGTAGTGGAAAAGGTTATATGGAACCCGAGCTTCCTACACCTCCACCCGTGATTGTGAACAAGGAAAAAGAGCAACTTTCTCCACCTCCTTCACCTTCTATCCCCATTTCCCCACCACCCGTGGTTGTGAGTGATCCTCTCCCTTTAAAGCCTTCTTCTTCATCCAATATACCTTATCCTTCAAGGTTGAGGAAAGAGAAGCAAAAGAGTAAGGATGATATTCAAGTTTCAAACTTCCTAAAAATGTTTAAACAATTGAATTTTAACATCTCCTTTGCCGAGGCTCTCGCTCACATGCCCAAATATGCTAAGATGTTTAAAGATCTTCTAAGTGATAAAGAAAAGCTTCTTGACATTGCTCAGACCCAACTTAATGAGAACTGCTCCGCAGTGCTCTTAAGGAAATTGCCCACCAAACTTGGTGATCCGGGTCGCTTCTTGATTCCTTGCAACTTCCCGGGAGTAGAGAATTGCATGGCCCTAGCTGATCTAGGTGCCAGTATAAACTTAATGCCTTTAAGTGTTTGGAAGCAATTATCTCTCCCCGAGCTAGTCCCCACACGAATGACTTTGGAATTAGCCAACCGAACGGTTGCTTATCCAGTGGGGATAGCCGAAGATGTCTTTGTTGGCGTTGATAAATTCACCTTCCCGGCTGATTTTGTCGTCGTTGACTACGAGATGGACCCTCGTGTTCCATTAATCGTTGGACGTCCATTCTTGAGGACCGGTCGCACTCTCATTGATGTAGCCGCAGGCGAATTAATCATGAGAGTTGGTGACGATCAAATTGTCTTCAACATGGGTAAGATTTCTCAACAACCTTATTCATATGAGAGTGTTAATGCTATTGATGTTCTCGATGAGGCTTGTGAAGAACATTTTTATGATGCTTGCAAAAGTACTCTCTCTTCTCTACCCATTGTTGAGACCGTTGCCTCAATTGCTCCAGCATTTACTCCTTTTGGAGAAAGTGACTTAGATGAGTTCGAAGCTAGCCTGGGTCCTCTCGATATTAAGTATGATAATTCGTCCACCAATTGGGATGAAGATATTCGTACTATTGAGAGACTTCTCAATGAGGACCCATTCTCTCCCCCTGATCCTAAAGAGGTGACTAATGATGATCCATCGTTAGTTTCACCATCTATTGAGGATCCTCCTACTCTCGAGCTTAAGGACTTACCGCCTCATCTTGAGTACGTTTTCCTAGAAGACGACGAGAAGTTACCGGTTATCATCGCAAAGGATCTGAAAGAAGACGAAAAAGCCCGACTTGTTGCAGTGTTGAAGAAGCATAAAATAGCTATCGCTTGGAAAATCTCCGACATCCGTGGAATTGATCCTCATTTCTGCACACATAAAATTCTTATGGAGGACGACTTTAAGCCCACTATTCAAAGCCAAAGAAGGGTGAATCCTAAAATACATGACGTCATAAAAAAAGAGGTTATCAAACTTCTTGATGCGGGTATGATTTACCCTATTTCGGATTCCCCATGGGTTAGTCCAGTCCATTGTGTGCCTAAGAAAGGCGGAATCACCGTTGTGCCCAATGCAAACAACGAGTTAATTCCTACCCGTCTCGTTACTGGGTGGAGAGTTTGTATAGACTACCGCAAACTCAATGATGCCACGAGAAAGGATCATTTCCCTCTACCTTTTATGGACCAAATGCTTGAACGTCTAGCGGGTAATGAATATTACTGCTTTCTGGATGGTTTCTCGGGTTATTTTCAAATACCCATCGATCCCCAAGATCAAGAAAAGACAACATTCACTTGTCCCTACGGCACATTTGCTTATAAAAGAATGCCTTTTGGCTTATGCAATGCCCCCGGGACTTTCCAAAGGTGCATGTTGGCTATATTCCATGACATGGTTGAGCAAACCATGGAAGTCTTCATGGATGATTTCTCGGTCTTCGGGGATTCCTTTTCTGCTTGCCTTGCCAATTTGGAACGCATGCTTAAGCGGTGCGAAGACACTCGCCTTGTTCTAAATTGGGAAAAATGCCATTTTATGGTAAAAGAAGGCATTGTGCTAGGACACAAAATCTCTAAAGCCGGTCTTGAAGTCGACCATGCTAAAGTAGATGTCATAGCCAAATTACCTCCACCTTCAACCGTGAAGGGTGTGAGAAGCTTTCTGGGTCATGCGGGTTTCTATCGTCGATTCATTCAAGATTTCTCTAAAATCGCTCGCCCGATGACCCACCTCTTGGAAAAAGATACTCCTTTTCTCTTTTCTAAAGAGTGTCTCGAAGCATTCAATCTTCTCAAGGATAAGCTGACTAAGGCACCGGTCTTGGTTACCCCTAATTGGGAGCTGCCTTTTGAATTGATGTGCGATGCTAGCGACTTTGCTATTGGTGCGGTTTTGGGCCAACGAGTGAATAAACACTTCCAACCAATCTACTATGCTAGCAAAACAATGACAGGGGCCCAATTGCATTATACGACAACCGAAAAAGAGCTTTTAGCTGTTGTCTATGCTTTTGAGAAATTTCGCCCCTATCTTGTTTTATCCACCACCATCGTATACACGGACCATTCCGCGTTGAAGTACTTGATGACTAAGAATGATTCTAAGCCAAGACTTCTCCGCTGGGTTTTACTCCTTCAAGAATTCAACATTGAAATTCGTGACAAGAAGGGTGCTGAAAACCTCGCCGCGGATCATCTGAGCCGACTTGAGGATCCATATCAAGGGGACCATCCGAACAAAGAGATCAATGACTCTTTTCCCCTTGAAACCTTAATGTCTATCAATCCCAATCTTGATGGCACCCCGTGGTTTGCCGATATTGCAAACTACTTAGCGGGTGGTGTTCTCATCCAAGGGTTAACATCCCAACAAAAGAAGAAGTTCTTGAACGATGTTAAGACTTACTTTTGGGAGGACCCTTTTCTATTCAAACAATGCGCTGACCTGATTATTCGTTGGTGTGTTGACGGACCGGCAGCTTTTGATATTCTCCAAGCGTGCCACAAAGGACCCACCGGTGGTCACTTTGGTTCCAACTTCACCGCCAAAAAAGTGTTTGACTCGGGATTCTATTGGCCCACCATTTATCGTGATGCTCACGAGATGGTTAAACATTGTGATGCTTGCCAAAAACAAGGCAAGATCACACATAAAGATGAGATGCCTCAAAATTTCATACAAGAATGTGAAATCTTTGATGTCTGGGGCATCGACTTTATGGGGCCATTCCCGTCTTCTAAAGGCAACAAATACATCCTTGTCGCTGTCGACTACGTTTCTAAATGGGTTGAAGCAAAAGCTTTACCCACTAACGACGCGAGGGTGGTTTGTAATTTCTTGAAACAACTGTTTGCTCGTTTCGGTGTTCCTCGTGCTATTATCAGTGACAGCGGGACTCATTTTTGCAACGATCAATTTGCAAGAGTCATGGCTAAGTACGGTGTCAATCACCGTCTTTCCACCGCCTATCATCCTCAAACCAACGGTCAAGCCGAGATATCCAACCGTGGATTGAAGAGAATTTTGGAACGTACTGTGGGAGAGCATCGTGCCTCGTGGGCCGATAAACTTGATGATGCTCTGTGGGCTTTCCGTACCGCCTATAAGACGCCGATTGGTTGTACACCTTATCGTCTTGTGTACGGGAAAGCCTGCCACCTTCCCATCGAGCTGGAACATAAGGCATACTGGGCCTTGAAGTGCGCTAACTTCGACATCAACAAAGCTGGTGATTTTCGGAAGATTCAACTCAACGAGCTTCAAGAATTGAGGAATCAAGCTTACGAGAACTCATTGATTTACAAGGAGAAGACCAAGATTATCCACGATGCCAAAATCAAGAACCGAGAGTTCAACGTTGGTGATCAAGTCTTACTCTTTAACTCTCGGTTGAAGATCTTCTCAGGCAAGTTGAAGAGCCGCTGGTCTGGTCCATTCACCATCGCCAATGTCTTTCCCTATGGCACCATTGAGCTTTCTCAGCCAAATGGGCCTAACTTCAAGGTGAATGGCCAGCGTTTGAAGTTGTACGTTGGTGAGGACATCTCTAAGGAGATGATTCCATCCCTCACTACGTTTCCCTTAAATTAGTTCGGGACCGAGTCAGGCTCGCGACTCGGTAAACAAAAACAAGCGCTCCTCGGGAGGCAACCCGGGTATCTATCCCCCTTTCCCGTTTTTCATCATAAGTGTAGGGGGAGCTATATAGGTTGCTTGTTTTTGGATGGTGATGTGATTACAGGGATTATTGCACTCTTGGAATCTTTGAAGAACCGTGATCCCATGTTATCCGAAATCTGGTTCTATCTCTCAACTATCGTGATTCAATTTTCTTCATACTCACATTTGAAATTGATCACTTTAGTCGTCTTTTCCTTAACTTGAGTTAACCAACGTGCACAATGTCATAAGTGTAGGGGAGACCCTTCCCACATGCTTAAACATTGAGGACAATGTTTATCTTAAGTGTAGGGGAGACTTCTATCGAAGTTTTAAGTGGACTTTTCCATGAAAATGCCTTCATTTAACCGGAAAATCATACTTTTCAACATTTTTCAAATTTTTAATCAACTTTGGCCATTTTGTCGTAAATTTTAAATTTTTATCGTTGCTTTCATATGTATATATCCCGCAATAAAGTCAAAAATATTAATAAAGTGATGTAGCTAGTTTTGAAATCTTGAACATATTAGGCCCGTTGCGTTTATTTTGACTCAACCCGAATAGACTTATTCTAGTTTATTCTAGCTAGTATCCTTAACCATGTAGACCTTAATTGGTTTATTAGGCTAAGTGTCCACGAGTCTCATTACTCGAGATTTTAAATTGTGGAGGACGAGAAATGATAGAGTCAATTATAAGTCGGTATTCTTGCACAAGCTCACTTGGTGTAATTATTTGCCTATTCTCCCATCACTTGCTAATAATTTATCTGCAATAAGTAAGGTCGTACGATTTGAAAGGTTACTTAGCTTCTAGCCCAAGATCGTTTAAAAGTTGCTCGGTAATGACGAGAGTTCATAGCCAAGGCATAACTTATGAAGCGGGGCGCGAAGATTGGCGAGTCCGAAAAGGCCCTAACAAGGCATGAGGATTCAATTTTATTGCTGAAGATCCAAAAGTGATGTGAAAAGCATTATTCCCAAAATCAATATGAAGGATCAAGACTCACGACGAAAAGCAATCAACTCCCACAAAGATGATGGAGAAGTCTATCCGAAAAGACCCTAACAAGGTATGAGGATAAATAGATCCAAGTCCGAAAAGGAGGAGGATCGTTGTATCTCAAAATCCCAAATAGAGATTGAAGAAATAATCATGAAGTCGTGGTCAACAAAGTTGGAGTACCCCTCAAAAGTCTCCAAAGTGAAGAAACTCTATTATGATGAGAAGACCATTATCTCAAGAACGTCTCTCGAAGATATGAAGTATGAAGTACATGCCAAATATCGGCCCGAGAAAGGTCTCAAATCGTGAACCAAGTTATGCCAAGATATGAACTTTCTGATATCCCGAGAAGCAGTTTTAAGAGATTTTGTCCTTTAGCTAACTATTGATCAAATCGTCCTACTTTGCTTTCAGCCTAAATAAACTATCGAAATAAGTCCAAAAATGCATCTTGATGATCATTCTAAGACAAAAATAAAATATAAGAGATACACCTAGGAATAAGGGAGTCTAAGCATTTAATTAAGCCATGTGTGTAAATGTTTGAATTGCTAACTTATAATAACAATGATCTCGTTTTTAAGCTTAGTTTGGGGAACGTGAAACTTGAGGGTGATAAATCTTCGCAGCACCAAAAGCCCTAATGTAAGTCCTCGATCTCTTTACGAGTTATTTCCACATAGTTATGTTCTGTCCTTTTGTTTGCTTTAAATTTCTTTTAGTGCTTTAATTTTTGTTTAGTAGTATTTGAATAAGGCCAAGGTTAATTAATTATGAGAAAAGTGTAATGTTGCTTTATCACTAAGCATTGCATGAGGGCATGGCAATGGTTAAGTGTAGGGGATTTGATAGGTGTGTAAACACCCATCTTTTCTACCACTTATTTCTTGCTAAAACAAGACCAAAACGCGTATTTAATGTCATTTGTTTGGAATTATGCGTGGTTTGTGTGTTTGTTATGTTTTCAGAGCCAACCGGATAAATATTGAAGAAAACATGGGATTGCACGGGTTTTATCAAGGAAAAAGACTGAAGTTAAAGTCTATTGTCCAAGAGATGCAAAAGATTTGAAGTCAATGGGCCTATTTGAAGATTTATTGAAGAAAAGGACCAAAGACGGAAGATTTACACATGTCGAAGAAACTCAAGTCTAACAAAGAAATTAAAAGACGAGTTGAATTTAATCGACGACAAATCCCGAATCAGAATCGAAAATGTCAACTTTTCTGAAAAGACGAGAAGACAAAAAGAAGGGAAGAAAGCCCACTCACCAACCAAGGGAGAAGCCTATAAATACTCCTCCCAATACACACACGACACTCTCTCTCTTCTTCTTTTTCCAGTTTTTAGTTTTCCTAGTTCTTAGGAACCATCTCCCTTAAGGAGTGGTTTTCTTTTTAGTTTGATTTCTTAAATCTTGTAAGTTTGATCCTTGAATTTGTTTGTTGAACCTTAAATCATTAATACAATCCTTCCTCTAATCTTTTGATTCATCTTGTTCTTCTTCATCTTTTTCTTTCAAGTTCTTTAGTTCTATTTGGTTCTAGTTTGATTCTAAAAAGTTGTTGAATTGGTGTTTTTATGATTGGGATTTGATCCTTGTAGTTAGTAGATGATTTGTGGTTGATTTGGTAAAACTCTTGTGATTCGTTGAGTCCGATTTGGACAAATTCGTAGCTCACTGTTATTCGTTCCAAGTTTCTGATCTTGCCCAGATTCCGAATAGGGAATCTGGGGTGGTATCTATTCGGAATTCTCTATTATTCCGAGTAAGGGGTTTCATTTCTTGTCTATTCGGAACTTTCTATTCTTCCGAATAAGAATTTGAATTTCTTGTCTATTCGGAACTTTTAATTATTCCGAGTAAGGGTTTTCCTTCAATTGTTCCGCATAGGGTTTCTTCCGAATTATTCCGCATAGGACATTTTTCCAATTATACCGAGTAAGGCAATTTTTCCGAATAGGGTTCTCTCCTTTTTGGTTATTCGGAACATTTCTGATTTTCCGCATAGGGTTGTTTGTGTTTCTCTATTCGGAACTTTTTCCGAATAACCCAATTTTCCGAATAGGGAATCTTCAAAATTATTCCGAGTAAGGCTAATTTTCCGAATAGAGTTTGTTTTCCGCATAGCACTTATATTCCGCATAGACATTCCGAATAAAGAATTATATTCCGAATAACCTTATCATTCCGAATTGAGCAAAACATTCCACATAGATTTCCGCATGGGGCATTTCCAGATTATTCCGCATAAGAGCTTTGTTCTGCATGGGGTAAAATATTCCGAATAAGGGAAACTTTCCGAATAGCTCTACATTCCGCATAGCAAGTATTATTCCGCATAGAGCAGTTTCATTTGTCCATCAAGGTATTTCCTACTGTTTCATTTAAAGCTTCTATTTTAGTTTTATTATTACTTGCCTTTATCATTTTAGTAGATTTAGACCAAAGCTCCCCCTTTTTAGTCACCAATTACAACTATTCCACTTTTGACCGTGATCGATTCGAGAAGATACCGAGAACGAAACAACGATATATATCAATTGGGTACGAGCAACGCAAAGAGAGATCTTGCAAGCAAAAACCTTTTATTAACCAACCAAGAGTCAGTTATTACATTAATTTCCGATTCAAACTTTTTAGACTCGAGAGTTTCGAAATCCATGTTAAGTTTCTTAAAATCATTGACAACCGACTCTTTTGCTTTTAATTCATTGGAAAGATTAGCTTTTAATGATTCTATTTCTTTTAAGTGTTCAATCTTTTCAAAATGAAATTGGTCAAATTCAGAACACGTTATTTTCTCTGCTTGAGGGACCATTTCAAAAGTTTTGACCTTTTCCTTATACAGCGCAAGCTCAGCGGTTAGGTTGGCTTTCATATCTATGGTTTGTCGAACAACCACATTCATGTTATCAATAATATGTTTAGGCACCATTACCAAATCACGTTGATCATAAGATTCCATACCCGTCGCAGCATTTGGTTGAGGTTCACTCAAATGTGTTGGATTGGATACCGCATCATTTGAGTTACTAGTTCCCGAATGCTGTTCGAGGTTGTCATTTTCATGCTCAACATGATGTGGATTATCAAGAACATTATTAGATGTGGTTGGTACCTCACTGACGACATCAGAAACGTAGTGAGAGAGATTAGCAACGAGTGCAGAAAGATGGTAAATCTTGCTTATGTTTAGAGAGAGAAAGACATAGAAAGATGGTAGATTTCACATACACTTTAGAGAGAGAAAGTAAGAAAACACACTTTACTATGTGTAAATTATGAGAAAACCACCACCCTCTCCATCTAAGGAGAGGTTTATATACCAAGCCCATGAGATGGGCTTGGGCTTACAATGGGCCTCCGGCCTACACATGTTGTAGGCTTGGCTTGGCCTTGTTTGCTTAATATTAAGTTAACTAAACTACGAGCTACTACTTAGACTATTGTTGGAGTGACCGATCCTTTCTAATACGTAAAACGTATTTCCAACAGAAGAGATATTGACGCATTTCTGTTACTACTCCAGAATACCTTCCTAGTTTGTTAGTAGTTATATTGTACATGGGTCCTTGTGCTATAAAAGGACTCATTAGGTTTTGTGTTTAACATACTTTTCCTATCATTTTATTTCAAGCTTTAAGGTTGTAAAACCCCAATACCATCTTTGGGTATTCGTATATTATCAATATATTAAAGCTTAACGTTTGATTCACCACTTGTTCTTGTGCTAAACATTACTTTCCGCATCTTGTTTAGTTAATTTATGTATTGTAAAGTTTCTCTTGTAGTAGTTTGAATTCTTTCTTTCTACTACAACCCTTAAACAAGCTACGGTTTATGATCTGAGTTTGATATCAACATTTACAAATTAAGAAAATGGAAGACGTGATTTTCTTCAACAAATCTAAATACATAAAAGAAATGCTTAAGAAATTTGGACTAGAAGAATCTAAACCAACAAAGACTCCAATGTCAACCGAAACTAAACTAACCAAAGATGGCACTAATAATTTTGTTGATAGCACCAAATATCGTGGCATGATTGGCAGTTTACTTTATCTTACGGCTAGTAGGCCAGATATAATATTTAGTGTTTGTATGTGTGCTCTTTTCCAAGAAAATACAAATGTATCACATCTTGAAGCGGTCAAGAGAATTTTTAGATATATCAAAGGAACAACTCATCTTGGACTTTGGTATCCAAAAGGCACAGGAATAGAAACCGTCATCTACGCGGATTCAGACCATGCTGGTGACTATGTCGATAGAAAAAAGTACAAGTGGTATATGTACATTTATCAGATGTTGTCTCACCTCATGGTTTTCAAAAAAGCAAACCGCACTTGCCATTTCCACAACTGAGGTCGAATACGTGTCGGTGGGCAAAGCATGTCAACAAGCATTATGGATGAAACAAGCACTTGTTGACTATGACATTAAGTTGGATGATATAACAATTCTATGTGACATAAAATGAGCTATTTATCTAAGCAAAAATCCTGTGTTACACGCACGAAGCAAACACATCGAAACGGCATCATTTTCTATGAGACAATGTCCAAAAAAGTAATATCTCTATAGAAAAGGTATATTCGGAAGATAATATAGCCGATATTTTAATAAAACCACTTAAGCGTGATCCATTTAACCTATTGATACTAGGTAAAGGATTAATGGAAATTTCGTGCTAAGAAAAATAGTAGTCCGTCCCCTGTGCAGATAGAACCCGTCGGACCCCTTCTTTCAAGGGTCCTTGTAAGGGTCCGTCGGTCTTAAGATATTGCAAAACTCTAAAACAGTAACACGACTACCACCATCAAAATTTCATCTCTCTACCAATCCTAAGGTAAAATTAACCATTTTCTTTTTGCTAATCAATCACTGTAAGTGTTCCTATCTTATTTTCCTTCTTTAATCATCACATTATCTTGAATATGAGTCTATGGTTCTTTTTAATTACACAAAATTGAAATAAGGGATTCATCTAGGTTAGTCAAATCAACCAATGCATTGAGTAATTATGTTGTTAAAACACTTTGTATGCATAAACCCATTAACAAAATTACTAGGAATTGCTAGGAATCCCTTTATCAAAGAATTTTCAAAAGATCATTCTCACTAATTAGGTCACACCGAAAAATCATTTTTTAAGCATTGTAAATAACAAATATCCACAAACGATGTTTTAATCATAGCATAAAGACTCATGAACGCTAAAGGAATTGCATAATTCACATGCATTTTTGGGTACGTTCATTTGAAGCTACATTGAACTTAAGGAGCATTTGGGTTATCTTAAAACTATGCATCTTGCACCTCTTTATTAAAAAGTTTTGGGTCGAGATAACCGCACCTTCACATTTGTTGCATATAGGCACACACTAGGCACTTATTTAGTCATTTTCCAAAATTCAACTAACTTGGAAAAATTATGCCTTAGGATCCAAAATGCCTTCGCTTGGACTTATGATCACAAGGACATCGCTAGCTACATCCCTAAACATCATAGGTCTAAATACTTCACCTCCACACAAAAGGACTTGTGTAAGGAGTTAGAAAACCGCACCTTCCACGAAGGTCGCGTTGTCCACCACTCCTTTGCGGATAACACCAACATCTGTGAGGTATTCTCTAGAATCAACTTTGATTTCCTCTTGGACATAAATGATCAAATTTATCTCGAATTTGTTCTAGAATTTTATATGTCTATGAATGCTACTTTTGATGAAAACCACATCCTCTTTGTGAACTTTAGAGCAAATGAAATTAACTACTCATACTCTCTAGACCAATTTGTTAACACTCTTAGGATTACTAACCAAGCAACATGCTTTCACTCCGACCTACACTCTCTCACAGCCCTTAAAAACACAAACATACCTAGAGGTGCTCAAATTAGGTATAATACTATGCTTGACGACAAGGGTCTAATTAAGAAAACCCTTTACAAACGACGAGTCGAGGATACTAGATTTTCCTACACAAGTAGGGTTATCCATAAAGATCCGTACAGAATGGAGGCCTACAAACTCAAAGATAAGTATGAGAAGTAGGAAAGGATTTTAAGGTGCAATGTAATGAGTCTAGTGGGAAATAAGGATCACATAAACACATGAGAGAGCTACATGCTTTATAGCTTAGAAACCGGGAAGCCCTTCAATCTTGCATGCTACATAGAAAATAGGATGTCCCACATTCGTAGTTTAGTCACTTCCGTACTTCCATATGAAATGCTCCTCACTCGCCTTTATCACTCCTTAGCACCCATTCCACCTAGTCTTAGTGGCTGAAAGGGAATATATCATCTTGTTGATAGGGTCATGACTCCTATTAGTAATGAACGAGTAACAAGGATCATGGCCACCCAATCTAGGGGAAAGGGAAAAGGCTTCAACATCCATCAAGTTCTTCATCACCGGGTAGCGATAATGATGGTCTTCCTAGTTCTAGGTTACCACCCTTAGAGTATCTTAGCCAATTACCCGAGATCCCTAATGCATTTCCCGAGTTCAAACAAACAAATGGTATGTTCAAGTGCCTTGGAAGATTTCTCACCAAGATGGACACAAAGAAGAACAAGTGAAGAATGATGAAGTGAATGGGTACAAATGGACTTTGTTCCATGATTAAAAACAATGGTGATTTGTAAAATACTTAACACTTGTATTTGTTCTCATTTTTTCCTAACCTCTGTTGGTAATTGATGTAGTGGTTTTTAGTAGCTTGCTTTAGTAAAAACAAGTACTAAATCGCGGGTAAGTATTAAACACTACGTTTTAGGAAAAACAAAAATGTTCGACAATTAAGTTCGTTCTCGGTGGAGGTATGGTGTTTATATGCCAAATTAGAAACGTTTTTGGAGTTATTAATTACGCTTTTGAAAAGTGAAAAGAAAGGCAAAACAAAGACGGGTTACGCTAAAATTGAGCTACGTCGTAAAACACAAAAACGTAAAACGTATCGTAAATTAGACAAAATTAATAAAAAAATTGAAAAATACTAAATAAATCATAAAAATTATAACTAAGAAGTAAAAATAAATAAAACTTTGTGAAATCAATTTAATTAATTATTGTTAAATTTTAAAGTTTAATTAAAAACCTAAAAATCCAAATAATTAAATAAAAGTCAAACCCAATAAATTTTCTTTTGTAAACCTAAAATATATTTTTCTAAACCTAAAAAGTATTTTTCTAAAAATTAGAACTTATTTTACTATTTTTAATTGATTTTCTAAAAATGGAAAATAAAATAATCATAAAAAATAAATGGGAAAAGGAAAAAAATAAAAACTATTCAAAAAAGTCCTAAACTCAATATACTACTAGGGAAAAATGTTAAAGACTCAAAAGGTAAATGAAATAAGCCAATAACAGTTTATTAGGTTACAACTTATTTTTGTTAAGCAAAAACCAAGTGTGTATAATTAATAAAAAGGGTAAAACCTAACAAGGCAACAACTGTTGGCACACTGGTACAACCCCCTGAGCTGAAGGTCGGGGGTTCGAGCTAGGCCAAGATAGCTTTTTGTCCTTTATCTTTTTTTCTTTGGATTATTTTGGAACAAAAGGCACTCCTCACAAGCTTGGGCTTGTGGGGAGTCACAAATAAGCTCTAACAAGTAGAAATAAGCTGCACACAAGCATGAATAAGCCACAGATTACACGAAATAAGCAATCAGCAAACACCCCTAATATTCGATATCAGACAAGCAGCTAACCCTTTCTGTTTGATACCGGATAAAACTAAAACAAAAATTAGGCAGATCAGTTGTTTTGATTATACAATTGACACTCAAAACCACTTTTGGGCTTATCAAACTCGACTATAGGAAAACCAAATCACAAATAACATCTACACCGCCCTATCTAAGCACTTAAACTAACATATTTCAAGAAGCCATAGTCTAAGACCTAAAATCATGCACATAAACTAACTCATGTGAAATGAATGTGTTTCAAAGCTTACTTGAAATGTGTTAGTCCAATTTAATCACATAAGTTACTAAAACTATCACAGTCACTAGATATTAAAGCACAAAACAAAAGGAAACCTTAGACATAACCTATGAAACTTGGCATATTTTTAATCAAACATGCAAGATTCAAAATTTGAACTGTGGCCCTAGATTTAAGACTAGAAATCAGCTAAACATGGACAACCAAGTGTGTTTGAGCAAATAAAGGTCCCTGGTGGTGACTCCCAACCTCTGATCACCTTATTCCCAAACACCCCTTTTAACAAAAGGATTTCAAACAAAACAACTCAAAATCTTGTGTGATCTATCAAGAACATGTAGTGACAACAAAATTGATCAAATAAACTACCTAGATGATCTATAACAGGCACATACAAAGAAATTACTCAAATAGCAGTTAATTAAAAAGATGAGAAAAATTAAAAAGGGAACACCTCAAGGGTGTACATTCACACCCTTAGGTCAAGAGCTTATGCAAATGCGTATTTGCAAGCTTTCCAGCTGTTAAACACACAACAAACACAGATTCAAGTATCAAGACCTTATGGTCTTGATACAGTTAGTATTAGATAAAAAGGATAAACTATATTTTTCTTTCAAAATCTTTTCACAACCACTTCAAAATCTTAAAACTCTTCATAACTTAAAGACACTTGTAAACACTTAACTTTTACAAAAGGATTGTAACAGTCTTGGAAGTAATTCACAAAAAAATAGAATTTGGAAGTCAATTCAACTTTTACCAACTTTTCGTGAAGATGAAAAAGAAATTATAAAACAAAGTTTAAACACAAACAATAAGATGGAACACATAATATTTTCAAGATATACCAGCTTTTTTCATTACTCAAAAGACAAAAAAGGAATTACAATCTATTGAAAATTTTTGGAACAAAACTTAAACATTAAACCCTACTACCTTATATAATGTAGCTACATTGCTTCTAGAATTTCTAAACCTTAAACATGATGTTCCAGTATTGCCCTTGTGGATTTCAGAATATGCCCTTTTATTCCTCAGTTTGAAACCCTTCATATGAAGCTTCTTGGCATGACTTGTGATGCAACATGTGACTTGCTAGTTGTTCCTTCAATACTGAGCATCTATTTAGTTTTGGGGAGCAAGGAATGCACAAGAACCATATATTGGGTTAAATGTGTCAGTCCATTTGGTATAACGTGAAGGGGTATGAGCTGGTAAGGGACAAGAGGTAAGTGGTGTCGTTTTCTAGCATGTGGGGGGTGTTCCTTGATGACCAACGACTGAAACCTCCAAATTAGTTAGTCTAAATCAAATTAATTAGATTAAATGGGAATCTAGGGTTTATGTGAGAGCAGGGGATGTTTTGATCTAATTTGGGGAAATTAGTGGTGTTAACCGCGAGTTTAATTCTTTTTAAAAAGTAGGCTTAATTAAAACCAGGTTTAAACACATTAACTAAGGGGATTGAGTTAGTGGTGGGTTAAGTGGATGGGTTGGATCGGGTTTGTAAGCAAATGGGCTATATAATGGACGGATTGGACCCCCTATCTTTTCAAAACGTGTCACTTGGCTACCAATCTTTCATAGCAGCAAAATAGGGCATTTCCCTTTGTTAACATTTTTGGAGTATTGGCAATAATGGTCCTTGTTGTTAACATAAACTTTGGAAAGGACTCATTATGCAATTTGGTCAAATTCCAAGGGCTTCTTTTGACAATGCATCAATTTTCAAGGAGTAATCTTGAACAAATGATTCTTCAAGGACCATTTTTGACAAGTCTTCAAAGTTGAGGGACCAAACTTACACATCTTCAATTCTTCAAGGACTTTGCTTGGAAAATAATCATTCGTGTTTGGTTCTTTGTGCGGCTTTGTTTCTCGTGTTCGTTTTTGCCTTTTTCTTGTGATCTTTTGTCTTTTTCTCGACATCCCTACCTAAAATACACAATGAACACACACAAGCATAATTCAAGGTACTTTATGACATATTTATGCATTTTAAGCCAGTTTTGGACTATGAGACTATGTATAATTGCGGTCTCATCAGTGATTGATGCTAGGATTATCACATTCTTATGTGATATGTAGATAGTTGTTCATATTTGGCGAATCATGACTTAGAAAGCACAAAGGTACATTCTCTTATCCTCCACAAGTCAATTTACAGCTAAACTTGTGTGCAACATTGTTCCTCTAGATTATCAATCTTAAAAATACTATGCTATGGGTCAAAATTCCCTCATCTGTATCTTATGAAAATTTCTGGTCTCAAACACATACGGACCCCATCGGACCCCTCCCTAAAGGGTCCGGCCGGTTCCGTGTCTTTCCCTTAAAATTTGAATTTTAAAAATTTTGCCCGTTTTAACTCGGGCCCCTTGCCAAAGGGTCCGTCTGGTTCCATGATATGAAATTTCAAAAGTTAAACACCACCATTTAATTACTCACTTCTCAAAACTCTTTCTCCTTCAACTTCTTACCTTCATACTTAACTTTTTCCCACACATTAACTCTTGCTTTCTTCCTCTTGCAATCACATCCAACCTTCATTCAATTCAAAGAACCTCTTTCCACATTATTTAAAGAACCTTCATCCCTTTCAACCTTCTCACTCACTCATCCATTTCCCTAACACAAATCTCAGAAATTTCACCATGACAAAAGGTTCTTGTTCCTCCTCTAGCAAACCTCTTAGGAACACGACACGTATAAGTGTCCGCCCTTCGTGCTTCGGCTTTCCTAAACCCTTGACTCCACATCATCCTATCAAGACCCTCATGAATCACCCATGCATCAAGAAATCTCTCAAGAATTAGGAGATATCTTAAGAAACTCAAGATCACCACACTTCTCTAACCGGCTTCACCTATCACCACTTCATCTCTATCAAATACTTCTACTCCCAACATCCAAATCTCATCACCCACACCACCTATAGAGATCTTCGATACACCATCAACATCACCACTCCACTCACAACCTGTTATAGCAAATACTACTAATGAGTCACCCTTTCCTCGGATGTCTCCTCCATTTAATCCACCACCATTCTCCACCCCACCACCACAAACACTTTCTCTACCCGATATCTCTGTTACTACTACAACACCAATTCCATCCACATGGACTTAGATGACTCATTATGGATTGAAGATCCCTCTTTCCGTCATTCATCATCTCATTGCTCTCAAACTAGTGTTTTACCACCTCCACCCACTCAAAACCAACATAACTTCAATTGACAATGAGCCTTCCATGACATGGTTCATAGGCATCTACGAGAAACCTAACAACATATTAATATTCATGGACCCTCAGCTAACTCCTTAAATCAAGAGGTCCACATTCACCCCAACAATCTACTTATATCCCCATATTGTGACCATTGTCGTTACACCAATTCTATAATCACAGATATTCGTCAAGAGATGCGTGTAGCCTTTCATAATGTCCTTGATGGCATTGAAGGAATCTTACATCCTCCCCCTCAGTAGCATTAAGTCTACAAGATCCCGATATTCCATTGTCTACTAATACAAGGTTTTCACCAAGTATGTAAAAAGTTATCGTCCAGTCTTTTCGAATTGATTACAAGTTGAAAGTGCGACTCAGTCGTTCTTGGTGGAGAAATAAAAAGAGGTGGTTATCTATTTTAAACTAATAGTAAAATGAAAGTGTCGTTGAGTAAAAATAAAAGCTTTAAAAATTAAACTAAAATTGACGAGTCAATTTTAAATGATTAAAAGCTTAAAGTGAATTTAAAACTTAAAACTTTGTAAAAATAAACTAAGACAAAACTCGTTTAAAATAATACTAAGTAAAAAATGCGGGAAAGTTAAATTTGAAAACTAAGATAAATAAAACAAAAACATAAGTTAGATCGCAACACGATCATAACTCAATGTGGATCGCAGTGGTTGTTCGCACTATTGGATCGTGACCACTGATCGCAACCTAGATCGTAACCTACGATCGTAGCACTCGATCGCAGCCTAGTGACCGTAGTATAAGGGATCACACTCAATGCGATCGTAACAAGTGATCGCACCCAAGGCAATCGTAGCCAGGCAATCGCAGCGACGAATCGCACTCAATGATCGCACCCACGATCGCAACAAGTGATCGTGGTGTGGATTATGGAGTGTGATCGTAGTGAACGATCGTACTTGGTGATCGAAGTAATGGATCGCAAGTAGAAACCCTAGGGGTTTATGCGATCACACTTACTTGATCGGAACTGATAAAACCCTTAAGCATGATACGATGGAAATCAAAAACTGAATAAGCAAACCAAATAAGCACTTACTCAAATAAGCAAATACCAAAACTTAATCAAAACTAAACAAGCACAAATTTAACAACTTATAAAACACTAAATAAGAGAACTTTATAAAACAAACTTTAAAAAGACGAAATTTTTAAGAAAACTTGAAAGTAAATAAGCTAAATACAAAATAAGCCAATAAGCATGATAAGCTCAAAGCTAAAATCGTATAAAAACTTGGATATAAATAAAAAGTTAAACTTTTTAATCACACAAACATTAAAATTAAACAAGAAGCATTAAAATTTCGGATCAAAAACAAACTAAAATCAAGAAAGGTAGAAAGAGATTAATGATGAAAAGCGTAAACTTGAACTTTGTAGATTAATGATTCCAAAATACAAGATTAAATCAAAATTTAGACATGAAAGGAAAGAAAAGATGAAGTTCTAGTAAGAGAAAGTTAAACACTTTCTCTCTCTAAAAATAAAACTAAAGAAAGAAAAATAAACTAGCTAACAATTCACTAACACCCTCCTAATGTGTCATTAGGAGGGTATATATAGGAGGTGGGTAGTGCATGTGTTGCTTTCTTCTTTCTTTCTTCTCGTCTCGACTCGATTTAAATTCTGTCTTTCTCGACGTCGTCTTAGGATTTGTTGATATAACTTGAACTTGTCTTATAATTTTCTTCTGCTATTAGACTTGAGTTCTTCGACTTCATTAAACTTCCGTCTTTAGACTTTTTCTTCGATAAATCTTCAGAATAGGCCTTGGACTTCCGTTCTTTTTACACTCTTGATCTTTTGACTTCGTCTTTTCTCGTTTTCTTTGATAAAAGCCCGTGATAGCCCATGTTTTCTTCGTTTTTTATATTTTTACCCTGAAACACAATAAAAACACAAACCACGCATAATTCCAACTTTTACGACATAAAATACACGTTTTGGTCTTGTTAATATTGGAAATAAGTGGTAAAAGGCTAAGTGTTTTCACACTTATTAAATCCCCTACACTTGACCATTGCAATGCCCTCATGCAATGCATTAATTTCAAAGCACAGTTTACATTTCTTATCATAAATAACCCACCTTAGTCTTTATTAAATACTAAACTTTAAGGAAACTAAAAAGATAGAAGTATGTACAAAACAAGTAAAGAAATCAAAGACTTACATTGGGGTTTTGACCGTCATGAATGTTTATCATCCTCAAGTTTCACGTTCCCCATACCAAGCTTAAAAACGAGATCATAGTTCTTATAAGTTAGCAAACTAACACGAACTCATGTGGCCTAATTATTCACTTAGACTCCCTTATTCCTAGGTGTATCTCTTATATTTTAATTTTGTCTTGAATGATCACGAGGATACATTGTTTGACTTATTTTGATAGTTTATTTAGGCTGAAAATAAAGTGGGACGATTTAATCAAAAGTTAGCTAAAGGACAAAATCTTTTAAAACTACTTCTCGGGACCTTATAAAGTTCATATCTTGGCATAACTCGCTTCACGATTTGAGACCTTTCTCGGATCGATATTTGGCAGCGACTTCATACTTCAAATCTTGAGAGACGTTCTTGAAATTATGGTCTTCTCTTTATAATAGGAATTTCTTCACTTGAAGTTTTTGAGAGATTCTTCATTCATATTTGGGCCACGACTTCTTCATTTTTCTCCAATCTTTATTTTGGACTTTGATATACAACGATCCGACTCCTTTTAGGACTTGGACCTATTTATCCTCATACCTTGTTAGGGTCTTTTCGGATAGACTTCTCCATGATCTTTAGGGGAGTATTTGCTTTTCGTCGTGTGTCTCGATCCTTCATATTGATTTTTGATAAATGATTCTTCACATCACTTTTGGATCTTTAGCAACAAAATGTAGCCCTCATGCCTTGTTAGGGCCTTTTTGGACTCGACAATCTTAGCATCCCGCTTCAATAAGTTATGCCTTGGCTATGAACTCTAATTAATACCGAGCAACTTTTAAACGATCTTGTGCTTGAAGCTAAGTAACTTTTCAAATCGTACAACCTTTTTATTGCAAATATATTTATTAACAAGCGATGGTAGACGAAGCTTATAATCAACTCACATAAATTCATGAAAGAATACCAAACTTATAATTGACTCTATCATCTCTCGTTCTCCACAATTTAAAATCTCAAGGAATGAGACTCGTGGATGCTTAGCCAATTAAATCAAAGTTTTGGGTCTTCAAGTCATCTATAGGATCTTGCAAATTCTTAGACTCTTTCAAGTTTAGAATTCGCTTTTTAAAGTTCCCTTGATAAACGACTTTCTAGGATCAATTATAGGAACTTGCGAAAAGTTCTTGTTCTTAACCCGTAAGAGTTAATACTTTCACGTTTTAAAGTTTCCTATATAAAAGCCTAACAAACTTGACTTAAACACGTTAAGGATACTAGCTAGAGTAAACTTAGATAAGTAAACTCGGGTTGAGTCAAAATATTCATGACTTTGAAAAATTTAAAACCACTTTATTAAACTTTATTTTTAGTAAAGAAAGTAAATAACGCTAACAAAGGAACTGTTGGGAATAAAATTAGCTAAGTCACTGGAACGCTGACAAGAGGAAATTGGACGCTGACAAGAGTAAACGGGGCGCTGACAGGTGAGACGCTGATAAGAATTATCAAGGCATTGACAAGAAGAATTTTAAGACAAAGACAAGGACTAAATCTGCCAATGATGAATTCTTCAAGCTGGTGGACAAAATATGAAGATAAGAATTCAGAATATATTCTTAATGTTTAAAAAGATTTAGTCAATAAGTTATGTTTATCTTATGTCTTTTCCTAAAATAGTTGATCTTATCTTTTTGTACAAGGCTCTTTAAACCTATAAAAGGAGGCCTTAGGGTTAGACATAAGACACATCTTTTTCACACACCTCTTCCATATATCTCATAACACTTTCATTGTAATCATTCATTGATATTATTAATCAAAGTGAAAGTTTTATTTACTTTGTTTTGTTCTTTGTTCTAAGTGTTAAATTCCGCATAACACTTAGTTTGTTCAATACAACAAAGTTTCTCTACGTGTTAAACTTGATTTAATCTCGTTAACACAAAGCTAAATCGATCTAAGTTTGGGATCAACAAGTGGTATCAGAGCTTGTTGAGAAACTTTTATTTGAAGAACGAGATCCAAAACCGTGAGGTGAACCAGGCTAAGGAAGAAGGTGAAGAAGAATCTGATGATGTTTTCAGTCACGGCCAAGTCTACTTCAAGTTCCAACTCATCTTCGTCATCTAACAATGAGGTATGTGATAATTCTTCTTGTAGGTTAAATACTGAAAGACTTAACAAAGAGGTTTTAAGATTGTTAGGAGATGTGAGTACTGAGAGATGCAAGTTGTCTAACTATCAAATTTCTCTCACTCAAACTGAAAAGACAGTTTCTGAGTATAAGAAAATGGATTTTGACCTAAAAGATAAAATAAATATCTTAAAACATGATTTAAATCAAAGTAATGATATTAGAAACATCATGAATAGGGTCAATGGTGAATTACAGGCTAAGTTAGATGAGGCTATCAAAAATAAGGATAATGTAGACCTTAAAATTCAGAGATTTGATAAAGCCTCACAAACCCTAGAAAAATGTGTTAGTGAACAAAGGGATTCTAGGGATATGTCTGGGATTGGGTTGAAAGAATATGTGGCTGTTCCACCACCAGCTGGGGACTTCTATGGTGTCCATAGAAAGGATCTCTCTTGGACTGGTATTCCAGAACTCCAAGAAGAGGAATTTATTCCTCCACCTAGAGTTCTTTCTCCAGTTGAGGAATATCAACAAAAGGTTATTGACCTAGAAGAGTGGAAAAAGGCCAACCCCACTTTATTTGTTAAAGGTGGGATGCTTAGTGAGAGTCCATATTTGCCTACACCTATTGAGAGTCCAGTAGTATCTAAACCTATCACTGTGACCAATCCCATCACTGGAAAAGCTGTTAATCTTGGCTCCCCAATTAAGAAACAACCTAGTGTTAAATATGCTGAAATGTATAGGAAACCTAGGTCACTCAAAAGCCAAGAAAGTTTTAATGGGACAGGGTTTTATCAGTCTAAGCCTAAGTTTGTGTCCAAAAGGGCTTGTTACTCATGTGGGAGCTTCTCACATTTGGCCTATAATTGTGTGAGTGGATACAATTCATTCGTTGACAATAGGTCATCCAATGTTAACCATAGACATTTTGTCCACACTAGACCACAGGCTACTAGACCAGCTCCTTTCTTCTCTAAGGCAGCTAATACCCATGGACAAAGGCCCTTTCAAAGACCAACACTTGGTCAAACATGCAGTATGTTCCTGTAGTAAACCCTAATTTGGGTGCTGACAAGAACAATTTTAGCGCTGACAAGAAAAAAATTCAGCACTGACAGGAACAAGTTCAACGCTGACAGGAACAAATGCAACGCTGACAACTCCAAGTGTTGTATGAGACCTTATTTTAGACCATATAAACAAAGATACTTGGTTAATAAGTGTCAGGGGTCTGAAGTATCATCCCACTTAACATGGAAACCTAAACAAGAGCAAAACTCCAATTTTAATGGTATTTCAATGAGTTCAAATAGATTTAAATATCTTGAGAAGGTCATTACTAGACTCATTGGAACAAATTGGGTGATTAGGTCCCAAAGGGATGAACAGGGATTTGTGGTAAAGAATAAGACCACTCTAGTTGAACAACTAGACAGATCCAAGTCTGAAAAGGCTTGGATCTCCAAAGAAAACTAATTTGTTTTATTTTTGAGCAGCCTATCCAAAAGCAGGTTAATGATCAAGGATATTGGGATAGTGGATGCTCAAGGAACATGCATTGTTGGTCTTTCCACTAATATTATTTATATCCACTAACATGTTATCTCTACTCATTGTTGTGGGAAAGGGTAGCCTCTATTGGTGTGTTTTTTTTGTGGTTTTTGGCTAACTATGCAGGAATGTGGAGCTATATTTGGATGGATACATAATTGCAAACTTTTATTTATAATGGTTGGAGTGTTTACATTCCTATCTTGAGATAAAATTTTGCTTCTTCACATATAATAATTTGTATGCTTCTATTAAGGGGAGGTAAACCTCTAGGTTTTTGGGTACTCTTAGAGCACTCTTGCACAATTCTAGATTGTGTCCACTGGTGAGTGAGGGTTAGAAATAATGAAGGCTCTTTCCTTATGAAATTGTTGGAATTTCTAAACCTCGAGGCACTGTAGCATGCATGTAATTTATTTTGCATGCATGCTGCCAAGACTTTTGACCTAGAATTGGGTGTGGTCGTATGGGTGACTTGGGGTATATATATTTTGGGATTACTTGGGGTGTTTCAAAGGTTTTATATGAGTTAACTTTCTCTTTGGGGCATTTGTGAACAAAGGACTCTAGAGTTCATGTGTGTCTATCATGCTTTTGCATGAGTGTATGCATGAACAGTGTTTGTCACTTTTGCTTATTAGAGACTAGTTAATTTCCTTAGGATTATTACCCTTGTTTATGTTCTAACTAAAGTTTTCCATTCTCAAGTCCATTTTATGCTATGACATCTTAGCTGATGTGATTTATAAACTTCTTTATAGTCCCAAAATGTTTCATCACCCTTTCATTTTTCAAATTTTTGGATATCTGGAAGCCTAATGATCATTGAGATGTTTTTCCTAGTGATTGACATCTAGTAGCAGCAGAGATCACTTTCACAAGGGTGTATAGTGTTATGGAGATGGCTAAGACTATTGGCACTAGCTTTAATGCAGGTCAAGTCAGTCTTATCATCAGTAAGTCCATCCCCATGTCCTATGAATCAACATTGAGGATTCATTTCCCGAATGTGGATGAGGACAGTATGAAACCTTTGACATTAATGGAATTGACGAAAATATGTATTAGCTTGTAAAAGCATAATACAGAAATGGTACAAATTGTCAAGGATCACAGTTTTGAACTGATAGACTTGTTGTTTTGGAAGCTGATGCAAGGAGGATGTTCTTGGTTCCGTGCTTGTATATTGATCTTGGAGAGGAGTCTTAAAAAGGGGAGGATCAATAGAATTTGAGTGACAAAAGTAATAAAGAAAGCTCCAAAGACTCTACATGTGTTGAAGATGATTAAGACCAAGTGAAGGCTAACTATACAAGTGAGTTGAGTGATTGACTTTTCGAGATTTATTATTACTCAAATTCAGAGATAAGTATATTTGTAAGAATCCTCTCTGTATGTTTTATTTTATTCAGAAACTTGATTACTAAAGTAGATATCAAGTTTAGGGGAGGATTGTTGGGAATAAAATTAGCTAAGTCACTGGAACGCTGACAAGAGGAAATTGGACGCTGACAAGAGTAAACGGGGCTTATCCCATTTGGGTGAGAGTGCAGGAAGCAAACACTCTCAGACTTCTTTCGGATGAAAGAAAGGAGCAACTTGCAGAAGAAATGGAAATCAAGAAAGCTATGATGATTCCCAGGCCAGTGAAGAAGGGATTTAAATTTGAGTTTCCAAAAGATATGGATCCACTATATCCAAGTGAAGCAGTTATAAGAAAGAGCCTCAAGCTCTCCCCATTAGAAGCTTCAGATATGGTGCAAGTGTTACCATTAGATTCCAGGAACCCAATTGTGAGTTATGAGGAAGATGAATGTGGGTTCTGGAAGATTGGCAGATTTGGCAAGGAGGTACACACTTTTACCACTCTCATATCTTTATTTGCAAGTTGTGATAGAGAAGACTTAGTGGACCTTTGGAGGTTACTGGAGACCAAGTATGAGGCTGAAGCACCAACTTCAGCTAATGGAATAAAACTTTGGACCACATTCAAAAGAATGTGTGGGACAAAAGATGAAGATCCTGCAATTTGGAAGGATCTTGAAGATGACCTCAGTGGTCTTCAATGGAGGTTATATTCAGCTGCTGGTGTATACCATTTGAGTTCTACAAAGTTTGCTGAGTATCTACTTGTGGATGCTCAGTATTTCATATCCAAGGCTGTTTTGGAAAAGATGAAGGACACTCAGCTGGAAATAGATTATTCAAGTGACGTGGCAAAAGATTTGATCAGATTTATTCATTACCAATATGAGAAGGTTTGTCAGACTCCTCCTAGTCCTTAATGCTTATTCAGAAACTTGATCATAAGAGTGGATATCAAGTTTAGGGGAGGATTGTTGGGAATAAATTAAGGCCAGATCACTTGAGCGCTGACAAGAACAATTCAAGCGTTGACAAGAACAATACAAGCGCTGACAGCTCAAGCGTTGACAAGTTAAAGTCAAGCGTTGACACATTGAAGACAAGCACTGATGGAAGATATAATCTACACGTTTATTATATTCTAGAATACTTCTAGTAAGGATAGAAACGACAATGTATTTTCTATATTTATCTTTACCTAGAATAGCTGATACGTAGATTATTGACAAGGCTTCTTGTATCTATAAAAGAAGACCTTTAGGTTAATGTTTAATATCAAGTTTTATATAAGTTTTCGTTCGTAAACATCTTTCATTATAAGCAAGTTCGACATTCATAATCAAAGTGAAAGTTTGTTTACGTCTTGTGTGTTCTTGTTTAAGTGTTAAATTCCGCATAACACTTAGATTCATAAAGCATATACAAAGGTTTCTCTACGTGTATTACTTGATCTAATCTCGTATACACAAAGCTAATCGATCTAAGTTTGGGATCAATAGGAACATATTACTATACGACTAGGCAAAAATAGATTAAAAATTTTGAAAAATGTCGAAAAATTAGATTTTCTGGTTTAAATGAGGACAAATTCATGGAAAAGCCCACTTACTTTGATAGAAGTCCCCCCTACACTTGATATAAACATTGTCCTCAATGTTTAAGCATGTGGGAATAAACTCCCCTACACTTAGGACATTGTGTACGTTGTTTAAATCTTGCTAAGGAAAGGACAACTAGAGTGATTTCAATGTGAACATATTAAGATATGAAATATTGAATCACGACAGTTTAGGATAGAACCGGGAAGATGGGTACACGGGATCACGGTTCGTCAAATGTCATCAAAAGTGCTCTTTGAAGCTTTAATCCCTGCACAACATAAGAAACAAGACAACAAACACATACGGGGCTCCCCTACACTTATTATGAAAACGGTAAAGGATAGATCAACGGGTTGCCTCCCGAGAAGCGCTTGTTTTTGTTAACTGAGTCACGAGCCTGACTCGACCCAGAACTAATTCAAGGGAAACATGGTGAGGGATGGAATCATCTCATGAGAGATGTCCTCACCAAAGTACAGCTTCACACGCTGGCCATTCACTTTAAAATTATGCCCATTTGGCTGAGAAAGCTCAATGGTGCCATAAGGGAAAACTTTGGCGACAGTGAATGGACCAGACCAACGGCTCTTGAGCTTGCCCAAGAAGATCTTCAACCGAGAGTTAAAGAGTAAAACTTGATCACCAACGTGAAACTCTCGGTTCTTAATCCTTGCATCATGGATGATCTTGGTTTTCTCCTTGTAGATCAATGAATTCTCATAAGCTTCATTCCTTAGTTCATTTAGCTCATTGAGTTGAATCTTCCGAAGATCGCTGGCTTTGTTGATGTAAAAATTGGCCCACTTCAAGGCCAAGTACACCTTATGTTCCAGCTCAATAGGGAGGTGGCATGCCTTCCCGTACACAAGACGATATAGAGTGCAACCTATCGGCGTCTTATATGCGGTACGGAAAGCCCACAAAGCATCATCTAACTTATCAGCCCACGAGGCACGATGCTCTCCCACAGTACGCTCAAGAATTCGCTCAATCCACGGTTAGATATCCCAGCTTGACCATTTGTTTGAGGATGATAAGCGGTGGAAAGACGGTGATTGACACCGTACTTAGCCATGACTCGAGCAAATTGATCATTGCAAAAATGAGTCCCGCGATCACTGATGATAGCACGAGGAACACCGAATCGAGCAAAAAGCTGCTTCAAAAAGTTCACAACCACCTTCGCATCGTTCGCAGGGAGAGCCTTTGCTTCAACCCATTTAGATACGTAGTCAACGGCTACGAGGATGTACTTGTTCCATTTAGATGATGGAAATGGCCCCATAAAGTCGATGCCCCATACATCAAAGATTTCACATTCTTGTATGAAATTTTGAGGCATCTCATCTTTATGTGTGATCTTGCCTTAGCGTTGGCAAGCATCACAATTTTTAACCATCTCGTGAGCGTCACGATAAATGGTGGGCCAATAGAATCCAGAATCGAACACTTTCTTCGCGGTATAGTTAGGACCAAAGTGACCACCGGTGGGTAGGGTGAGCATATGGACCGAGAACCGAACCAGAACCGAGAACCGAACCGGAACCGACCCAAAATGAACCGCGTTTTAGAACCGCGGTTCGGTTCTCGGTTCCTAAATATATCAAACTGTGGTTCTCAGTTCGGTTCGGTTCGGTTCCGCGGTTCTCGGTTCCGGACCCGAAGAACCGTTCGAATTTCAAGTATATATGAATTTTATGTTTTTTTACGTAATATTTCACATATCGAAAATCTTAATATATGGGTTCATCTTTATTGTAACATAATGTTTATATTTATACGTAATAAATTCTATGATATTTTGTAATCTATAAACAACAACAAAAAAAGTAGTTAAATACATACAATTTGAATAAGAATTGAATTTTTTGAAATATTTTATATTAAAACTATTTTTTTTATGTTCTTATAGTATAGTTGCTATTTTTTTTGGTTTTTAGAAGTAAATATGCGTAAACACATAAAAAAAATTGAATGTTTTGATGTTTTTTAAATTTTGCGGTTCTAATCGGGTAAGACCCGAAATACCCGAACCGGACCCGAGAACCGAGCGGAACCGAAACATGGTATTCGGTTCGGTTCTCGGTTCCTAAATTTTACGTTTTGTGGTTCTCGGTTCTTGCGGTTCTGGTTCGGTTCTGTGCGGTTCCAGAACCGCGCTCACCCCTACCGGTGGGTCCTTTATGGCAAGCTTCGAGAATGTCTAAAGCTGCGGGTCCATCAACACACTAACGAATAATCAGATCAGCACATTGTTTTAAGAGATAAGGGTCATCCCAAAAGTAAGTCTTAACATCTTTAAAGAACTTCTTTTGTTGGGATGTTAACCCTTCGATGAGAATACCACCCGCTAAGTAGTTTGCAATGTCCACAAACCACGGGGTGTTATCAAGATTAGAATTGATAGACATTAAGGCCTCAAGGGGAAAAGAGTCGTTGATCTCTTGATCCGGATAATCCCCTTGATAAGGATCCTCAAGTCTACTTAGATGATCCGCCGCTAGGTTTTTGGCTCCCTTCATCAATTCGTTATGTATGGATGATGAGATTTTGTCACGAATTTTGATTTTAAATTCTTGCAGGAGCAAAACCCAACGAAGAAGTCTTAACTTGGAATATTGTTCAGTTAACAAGTACTTCAACGCGGAATGGTCGATATAGACAATGGTGGTGGAAAGAACAAGATAGGGGCGGAATTTCTCAAAGGCATACACTACAGATAAAAGCTCTTTTTCGGTAGTGGTATAATGCAATTGAGCCCCCGTCATTGTCTTGCTAGCATAATGGATTGGTTGGAAGTGTTTGTTCACTCTTTGGCCCAAAAACGCTCCAATGGAAAAGTCTCTAGCATCACACATCAAGTCAAAAGGTAGCTCCCAATTAGGGATAACCAAGACCGGTGCCTTAGTTAGCTTGTCCTTAAGAAGATTAAAGGATCCAATACACTCTTTAGAAAAGATATAAGAAGTATCTTTTTCCAAGACGTGGGTCATAGGGCGAGCGATTTTAGAAAAATCTTGAATGAATCTATGATAGAAGCCTGCATGACCAAGGAAACTTCTCACACCCTTCACGGTTGAAGGTGGAGGTAATTTGGCTATGACATCAACTTTAGCACAGTCCACTTTAAGACCGGTTTTGGAGATTTTATGACCAAGCACAATACCTTCTTTTACCATGAAATGGCATTTTTCCCAATTTAGAAAAAGGAGAGTGTCTTCACACCGCTTAAGCATGCGTTCCAATTTGGCAAGGCAAGAAGAGAAGGAGTCCCCAAAGACCGAGAAATCATCCATGAAGACTTCCATAGTTTCTTCAACCATGTCATGGAAGATAGCCCTCATACACCTTTGGAAAGTCATAGGAGCATTGCATAAGCCGAAAGGCATTCTTTTGTAAGCAAATGTTCTATAAGGACAAGTGAATGTGGTTTTCTCTTGGTCTTTAGGATCGATGGGAATTTGAAAATACCCGGAGAAACCGTCTAAGAAGCAATAATAGTCATTACCCGTTAGACGTTCGAGCATTTGGTCCATAAAAGGAAGGGGAAAATGATCCTTTCTCGTAGCATCATTGAGTTTGCGATAGTCTATCCAAACTCTCCACCCTGTAACGAGACGAGTAGGAATCAACTCGTTGTTTTCATTGGGCACAACGGTGATTCCGCCGTTCTTAGGCACACAATGGATCGGACTAACCCATGGTGAATCCGAGATGGGGTAGATCAATCCCGCATAAAGAAGTTTGATAACCTCTTTTTTGATAACGTCATGGATCTTGGGATTCACCCTTCTTTGGTTTTGAATAGTGGGTTTAAAGTCGTCCTCTATGAGAATTTTATGTGTGCAAAAGTGAGGATCAATTCAATGAATATCGAAGATTTTCCAAGCAATCGCTTTCTTGTGATTATTCAGCACGTCGATAAGTCGAGATTTTTATTACTCTTTCAAGTCCTTAGCGATGATGACGGGTAACTTGTTATTGTATTCAACGAAAACGTACTCGATATGAGACGGTAAATCCTTAAGATCTAAATCCGGAGGATTTTCGGTGGAAGGAGTAGTCAAATTCAGATCATCGATAGAGATTTCCTTAGGAGATGGTGGAGAAATATGGTCCTCATTGAGAAGTTTCTCAATGGTACGAATGTCTTCATCCCAATTGGAGGGAGAATCGTCATATTGTAAGTCCACATCCCCCAAAGTTTCTTCAAATTCTTTCAAAAGGAAATCACTTTCTCCAAATGGAGTTAGTGATGGAGCAATAGAGGCAACGGTCTCAACAATGGGTAGAGAAGAAGAACCACTTTTACAAGCGTCTTTGAAATGTTCTTCACAAGCCTCATCAAGAACGTCAATGAAATTAACGCTCTCGTTTTCAGAAGGCTGTTTAGAATGTTTACCCATGTTGAAGACGATTTTATCGTCACCAACTCTCATGATTAATTTGCCCGTGGCTACATCAATGAGAATGCGACCGGTCCTCAAGAATGGGCGTCCAACGATTAATGGAACACGGGGATCCATCTCGTGAGAAACGACAACAAAATCCGCCGGAAAGGTGAATTTGTCGACTCCGACAAAGACACCTTCGGCTATCCCCACCGGATAAGCAACCGTACGGTTAGCTAATTCCAATGTCATTCGTGTAGGGACTAGCTCGGGTAGAGATAATTGTTTCCGAACACTTAATGGCATTAAGTTTATACTAGCACCTAGATCGGCTAGGGCCATACAATTCTCTACCCCGGGGAACTTGCAAGGAATGAGAAAACGACCCGGATCACCAAGTTTGGTGGGTAATTTCCTTAAGAGCACTGCGGAGCAATTCTCGTTAAGTTGGGTCTGAGCGATATCAACAAGTTTCTCCTTATCACTGAGAAGATCTTTAAATATTTTAGCATATTTCGGCATGTAAGCGAGAGCCTCAGCGAAGGAGATGTTGAAATTAAGTTGTTTAAACATTTTAAGAAAGCTAGAAACCTAAATATCATCCTTGTTCTTCAACTTCTCTTTCCGCAACCTTGAGGGATAAGGTATATTGGGTTGAGATGAAGGCTTTGGAATGGAATTCTCACTCACATCCTTGGGTGGTGGAGGGGTGTAAGTAGAAGGTGGAGGAATTGGTGAAATAGAAGGTGGAGGAATTGGATAAGGGGACTCGTTTTCCTTTGTCACAATCACCGGTGTAGGTGTAGGAAGCTCGGGTTCCTTTAAACCTTTTCCACTTCGAGTGGTGATTGCTTTCATCTCCCCTCTTGGATTAACAACGGTGTTACTCGGAAGAGAACCCGAACCAGAGGCTTGATTACTTTGGAAGAAACTAGCCATCATATCCCTTAGGTCATTCGTTTGACTGGTCAAAGAGTTTCGCATATCGGCTCGAAGATCATTGCCTTGTTTCGCCATATCTCCTTTCAAGTTGATGATTTGCCGCTGAATATTCTGCACTATTGCGTCATTAGTCCTCATGTAAGTGTCAACCTCTTGATTAAATGCGGTAGGTTTGGTAGGAGGAAGAGCATGGTAAGCAAGTGGTTGATAAGCGGGTGGTTGGTGAACTTGATTATTTCCTTGAGGTGGATATGGGTTTCTTTGGGTTTGATATTGATTTGGAGCTCGAGGTTGGTTTTGATTGTTGCGATTGAGGTTGTTTTGGTTTTGAGGGGGGAAATCGGGTGGTGAAAGGAAGTTGTTTGAACGATAACTGAGCAAATTGCGGTCACCTTGAGGACGTGCTTGATAGCCTCCCGTAGAAAAGTTACCGTTGGCGGCATACACATTTTCCGGATTGTCATGAGTCGAAGGACAATCAGTGTATGAATGAGATCCCCCGCATATTTCGCATGACTGACTAAAAGCATTAACTTGCGCATTGATGCTTTTGGTATTGTTAGCGGTTTGTAGAGCAAGTGTTTCAACAATCAAAGTAAGCTTATCAATTCTCTTGTCGGCGTCACTAGTACTAGCAGTAGCCACATTAGCCCGAACACTCTTAGTTTGCATTCTAGACTTATTCTCAATAATATCCCATGCGGCATTAGAAGACTTAACCAAAATGTTACCCCCCGAGGCACTATTTAGTGAATCTTGGTCATTCATGCTTAAACCATTGTAAAAATTATTAATTTGATGTACTTTTGTGAAACCATGCTGTGGACACTTTCTTAAAAGTTCCATAAAACGGTCCCAAGATTCACTAAATGTCTCACCATACTTTTGTTCAAAGTTAATGATTTCATTCCGCAAAGCGGTATTACGTGAGGGTGGGAAAAAGTAGTTGATGAATTTTGTCTCTAAATCCGACCACGTAAGAATACTTTGTGGCGGTTTCTTATCAAGCCAATGGCAGGCTTGTCCCTCTAAGGAGAAAGGAAAAAGTTGCAAGCGAATCACCTCTTGTGAAACCCCATTATACTTGACCGTATTAGTGAGTTAAAGGAACTTTTTTATATGGTCATGAGGATCATCAAGTGTACGCCCCAAGAATGGTTGAGCCGAGACCATTTGAATGAAACCGGATTTGAGTTCAAAGTTGTTGGCTCCAATCTCGTGTATGACAATAGCATCGGTGTTGCCCTCCACTTGCGATTGCAAAAGCTCAATCATTGGTCGATTGTCCATGGTGACAATAGGTGGAGTTTCGACTTCGGCTTGAATTGCTTTCTTCTTACGAGCACGGGTACGCATACACACCTACAAAAGAAAAGAAAGGTAGACAAGAAATATTTTTGGTTTTTTATGTTTTTCTATTTTTTTGAATTTTTTTGAATTTTTAATTTTTATGGATTTTTGAAAATTTTTGGCAAGAAAAATAACGTTCAAAGGTGAACGGATCCCAAAATCCAACGCGTCTCTCACTAAAAACCGTTAATCTTAACGAAAAGAGCCGGCAGCGACGTCATTTAATACAAGGTTTTAGCCAAGTATACAATTGTTCGTTAATCCAGTCTTTTCGAATTGATTACAAGTTGAAAGTGCGACTCAGTCGTTCTTGGTGGAAAATAAAGAGAGGTGGTTATCTATTTTAAACTAATAGTAAAATGAAAGTGTCGTTGAGTAAAAATAAAAGCTTTAAAAATTAAACTACAATTGATGTTGTCCCTTAATATTATGATTGTATACTACACGAATTAAAGAAAGAAAGGAAGATATGAGATGAGTTTTAGAGAGAGAAAGTAGTGAGAGAAAGTAGAGAGAGAGATGATTAACTTGGTGAGATTAGATTAAGAAAAGAAGTTGTTACAAATGACCATCCACCCTCCTAACATGCTAGGAGGGTAGTATATATAGTCCACCCACATGCGGGCTTTAATGGACTATATATTGGGCCGGGCTTGTCTTTTGGACTTTAATTAGTTTAAATCCAAGCCCGTGAACCACGACTAAATAACTACTTATTACAACGTTCTAATAAATATTACAATAGAAACCTATGACCGAACATTCTTGTTTGACTCAATATTTTGAGGCTAACAATCTCCCCCAATGTGAGGTCATTCCTCTTTGATATTTTGGATTCCAATGGAGTTTTATGAATTTCGTCATAAATGAGTCTTGAACGTGTAACAGTAGTTTTGTTCCTTCATGCTGTGATCTTTGAGCCTTTGTCGTTGTCTTTCGACTTTGTCTTTTAGTCTTGAGATCTTCAAATCATTCTTGACTTGTCTTTGCCATCTTGTGATCTTGTGTCTTTATCCACATGCTCACACTATCAATTGTTGGATAAGTCTTTGGGCATGAATATGTGGTTATGAATCTTTGACTTTGCTGAGTACACCGTGACGCCACCTTCTCGAGACAAAACATAGACACGGACTGAATGGCTTTGACATTCGTCCTAAATCGGTAGCGTTTTACCTCCGGTCGGTGAAGACCGTTATACGATATTAAATATCGTACCTGTGATTAGGTAGATTCAATTAAGAATCTCCTTGACAGGGTTCCGCGGCAGTACTAGCCGTTCTCTTTACTCGACCGTCTCAAAGCAAGACTGCGAACATAAAGAGTGAATCAATTGGATAAATATCCGCTTGATTAAAGTCGTCAATTCAAATTCCTGGAACAAGTTTGATTCATTAAGAATCTTACCATTGTTGCTTTCCAGTTGACACAAGTTTGATTCATAAGAATCTCACAAGTCACCTACCGTAGCGCTGTTTGATGTTGACGCTAGAAGGATTTCCATTCGTCACTTTGAATATTAATAAATATCACTCTGAATGTTCTGGCAAGACCATAAAGATATTGCGTAGAAACCTGAAACGAGTTTGAATCAATTCAGAATCAAACCACTGTTGCTTTTCAGTTTTTCACATGTTCAATTCATAAAGAATCTTGCATATGACCTACCGCAGTGCTGTTTGATGTTAACACTGGAAGGATTTCCACTCATCATTGTAAATACTAAGTAGTATCACTCTGAGTGTTCTAGCAATATCACAAGGATATAGCGTAGGACTCTCTTGATCTTCATCCGTGTGTCCTAACGAGATTTGATTGATCTCTTGGCTCTAGACTCGATTTGTGCACTTTTAGTGGTCGGAGGCTGGAGCAGATGCCACCTATTCAATATCAACTATCTAGGAGTGAGAAAGTCAATAAAAGTCATGTTGTTCTCCGTGACAATAAAACAAACTTCTTTTGAGAGAAGCCTGAGTAGCTAGGAAAGGGTTGTGCTTCACATCACTGGGTCCATGATGAGTTTGTCTTCATGATGAGTTGACCCGGTTTCTGCATAAGTTGTATTGAGGGCTTCTTTCTTTAGACCCTTTATCCTTACATTTCTTTTTCATTCTTCAACCCCTTCAATGCTTACCAAGACATCATTACTAGCACCTTGTTGTGATTGTTCCAGTGCTAGCATCAGTACTTAGTCGGCATTCTGCTACGTTCACATTCTACTCCATCTTTCCTAAGGACTTCTAATAATTTATTGGATTGTCCCTGGGAAGATCCCTCCGGTTCTGGTTGGATCATAGGACTTAAACCTAACCACCCTTTTGACACCAATAACTTCGTGAATTAAAGATGTTGTGGGTATTTGATCGTAACCATGAAAACCACTTTAAATTCTAACAAAGTGTTTGAAAAACATTTAACACCTTGTTAGTTTTGTCGTTTCAGAAAAGCTCCCCCTTCACATGTGCATCGATAATCGAAAGTGTTTCACACATGTAGGTAAGAGTGAAAGTGCTTGAGTCTTATATTAGATTACATTTTAATTACATTTTCTCCCCCTATCTCTAATATATAAAATCTTTTGATATTAGAGATACCAAATTTGATTAAAATATATTTTTAAAATAGTCTTGAAATCTCCGGGAGAAATATGTGTTAATCTTTTGCATGAAGTTAAAATGCTCCCCCTCAAAAATTGATCCAATTGAATTGTCATTGTGAGGATATGATCCACATTTCGCTTTTTGAGGATGGGAGTTGTTGAACACACAATTTTTGAAAGATTTTGAATAATCATTGAGAAATTCTTGAAAAAATTGTGTTCAACGCTTTTTGAAAAATCCTATTTCTTTTTGTCGAAGAGGTTTTTCTAAAGCATAAACTTAAGTTCATAGACTTTGAATGTCTTGACAAATCCACTCAAGTATAAGAAGATTTAACTTCTTTTGGCAAGGGTAAGAGCACGAAATCGTACACTCCCCCGTGAATATAGAACCGGGTTGCAATCTGAAAGTGATTACAAGCCATTGTGTTGAGCTCAAAACGTTGAATGTTTTGTGACAAGCTCAACCCGTGATAGATTGCTCTACCCGTTTGTTAGGATATGGTATCTTTAAAGATACACTTTCCTTTATTTGAGGTCCGAGTTACAGTCTGACATTTAACTGTAAGTCGTTTACATGAGCTTAAAAACTTTGAATGTTTTTAATGAGAGCTCATGACCGAGAAAATTTATTTTCCCGTTGTTAAGGATAAGTTATCATTCGTGATCAACTTTCCTTTCTTGGAAGTACGAGTCACAATCTGAGGTAATTGTAAATCATTGAAATGACATGTTTTGAAAAATATTTACAACTTTCATTCGAGCTTTATGTACACACCCGTGTCGTTATTGAGCGACATTTCTAGGTACGTCCATATTATCGATACTGAAAGACATGTCGAGAGGAATATTTTTGGTATTTTGAAAGTTTTTCCATTTTTTAATTTGTTTTTCTATGGATATTTACGTTTTATTATTATTATTTTTTTTTGTTTTCTCAAGTTTTTCGAAAATAATCCAAAATAGACTTTTGTACAGCAGAAGAAGGTGATATCGAATATACAGAATTGGAACCCTTTGAAGAAGGAGAAGTGGGTTCAGAATCCGCTGTTGTACCTGCAATCACAGAAGAAGAGTTTGCACAAATACTAGAATTAGGAGTAACAAATTCCTTTTCAGCGTGTAGAACAGTAGCATTAGTGCTGGTGCAGGTGTCATCACTCTTCTCTATTGGAATCCACTTAAGACCAACTTCTGTGAAGATCCGTCCCGTTGGTTTCCACTGAAGACTAGATTTAGGAGTAGCTTTCTCTTGCACAGCGGAAGACTTCTTTGGAGAGAAACTATGTCCTTTTTGAATCCACGTTTCAGATTTGGTGTGGTTGCTTTTCTTTACGACGGGTTTGTATCTCCTTGTTGTCTTGTGGGATTCTGTATTCGATCTCCGTTCAAAGGAACGAGATTTGACCTCATAGAGGTATTGCAAAATGCAATGGTCATGATTTCCATTGTGAATGCCCTTTTTGCAAGTGGGACATACAGGGAATTTTGGATTCACGAAAGTACTTGTATTCCTTTGTTTTCCAAATCGTTCAGGCGTAGTGTTTGAAACACGACTATTCATGGATGGTTTCCAATTCCTAGATTGCTGAATAGGGATCCTAGGTTTTGGTTGACTACCATTAAGAGTGTGTAGAACTCTAGCGGGATTTGGCGAACTAGGTTGTTCATACACTGGTTTGTCTTTCTGAAGCTTCCCTTTTTGTTTGGCATACTCCAGGTTGTGGGTATGAACGAGGTCATTTGAACCTACTGATTCCTTTGTGGACGTGAATGTCACACGTTTTGGAGGAGTCCTAGAAGCGCTAGGTGCATTCACATGGTTGGGTTTAGCAACAGTGTGCTTTCTAAATGGAGGAACATAGGGTGATATGGATGGTTTTGGAACACTTGGTTGCACATCAGTCTTAGGGGGTAACCTAGATTTCATATGAGAAGAATTGGAGAACGGAGTCGGTTTTCCTAAGATAGACAGCTTTGGATCCTTGTAGGCATTGGGTTGTCGAACAACAGGTTTCTTAATGCTAGGTTCCACGATTTTCCCACCCATTTTAGCAACGAGTTTCTGCAACTCTGCTATTGCTCTGTCCCTGTCTTGTAATTGATCTTTCAACCCTTTAATTTCCAAATTCTGTTCATTCATTTCTCGAAATGTTTGGGAAAGTTTTTCTTGCAATTTATTATCATGTGGAAAACTACCAACTTCTTTTTGCAGAGCAAGTTCAAGTGAATGACAATGTTTTTGAAGGAAATCAGTTTTGTGTTGAAGTAACTCAAAAGCCTTTTTGTCAACATTTTCTTTACGTTTCGAAAGCTCAATTTCAAGACGTTCACATTCTTTGATCTTATCAAGATATTGGCATGCAACTTCAGAATATTCATCAATATCAGCACAAGATGTAAAATAAGCACACATAACATCTTTAGAAACGCATTCTTGCAAGAGTAAATCATATTCATCTGAAAAATCAGACTTCTCCATTTGAAGATCATCAATGTGTTTCTCAAGAGATTCAACGTATTTTAAATCATCAAACATTTCAGTCCGAATGAACTCCTCAAGTTGAAGAACAGTTTCTTTAATCAACGCCGTGTTAGGAATTAAGAGTTCTTTCACAAGCAAGGTAATATCTTGAGGAATCGGACGTGTCCACTCAGCATTTTCACGTTTGGCCCAGTCTCTTTCAACAATAGATTTAACATTATCAATGTGGTGTTTAAGAATACCTAATGTTTTCCTACTCTTGCTTTTAGATTCATCTAGAGGGAGGTAGTTTATGTATTTGTAAACATTAGATTTCTTAGGGGCAAATGCTTTCTTCCATTGAATTCTCTTTTGTTTGCATTCAAGGAACACGTCCTCACGAGTTTTCTGAGTTTGTTTATTGAAAAGGCCATACAGACTATTCTCATAAGCATAATTATATGGTTTCACAAACTCCTTATTAACAAGTGGTTGACTCTCAGCATCCCAAAGGGCAGTCTCTTCACTATTGGCACTAACAGGCATGCAATCAAGATCTGTCCTTTCTGTCTCATCAAGATAAAGATGCGGGTTCGCAGCTTGAGCTTTGGCAAGGTACTCAGGACTTGCAAAGCTAGCTTGACCCTTAAACATCGAAGGACGTGCCAGCGTTCTCACATATTGAATAGAATCATGCGTTTTATAAACAACGTTCTTCAAAAATTCGACTTGTACTTCTAATTTCGTTACCTTTTCAGTTTCTTTATCATATCTACTTTTGAAGTCTTGTTTTAACGCATCTACCTCTTGTTTCTTATCCTCTAGAATTTTAGCAGAATCAGTAGTGGTCATAGAGAGCTTTTGTTCAAGTTCATTAACTTTGGTATTGGCAAGGTACGTTTTTTGACGTTCATCCATTAAGAAAACATTATATTGACGCTTCTCTTTAGCTAATAACTCAAGAGTTGTATTATATTTGTTTTCAAAATCGTCCTTTTGACTTTTTAACGCACTTCCCTTGTACCCCTCAAGCTCTTTGGTTTTCTGAAGAAGCTCAGCCCTATTACTTTCAAGGGTCTCATTAGATTTAATTAGAGCGGCTTTGCATTCTTCAAAGTTTTGAGTGAGCGCTGCGTTTGCCTTCTTTAATTGCTTTTGACTCTTTCTAGTTTCATTGACATCTTTTTGTAAACTAGCAATTAAATTAGCAAGCGCGACACGCTCCTCATCATCATACTCATTTGCATGTTGATCATCCTCAAACTCATTATTGCACATGGCTGATGAATTGGGTGTGGTATTGCTATCAACCTTTTCCGTCATACATGTGTCAATAAGGTTTGTTGTTTGATCACTATGCTCATGCGTATTGGCATTGGCAAACACATTAAATTCAGCATTGTGTACCTCTTCCAATGGCTCAGAATCGTAAACAGGACCATTATCATAGGGAGGTGTATTGTTGATGACATTCTCAGAGTCGATGTGTTGTTTGTCAGAGCTGCTGTTGTCTTTCCCAGAGTTGTTATGTTCATTCTGCTCAGCATGCGTTGTTTTCCCTGTTCTGCAGCTGTCAGTTGCATTACTCGATATTGTCTCGTTACTTACAGTTGAGACTAGACTCGTATCCACTACATGAATCTTTACAACCGTGCACTCTTGCATTTTCAGCCTTTTGTCATTCATCTTCTTGATCATGTCTTTTGCATGAAGTAGGCGTTCATCCAAAAGCCTTTCAATTGATTCCATGTTTCCAAAAATCAAGTCTCTGAATGATTTTGCTTCCATTGTAGTGTAGTCTTTGAAGTGTTGATTTGCATCTCGAACTTCGGACTCAAAATTGGGATTCTCAAATAGCTTTGAAGCAAAAAATGGTTGAAACGGTGTTCTGAGTGTTTTGAAGGCTTTTTTGGAATTTGTCTCATGGAGGTTTTTGTTGAGTAATTCATTCTCAAGATACTTCAAGTGGTCTCTTAAGTCATAAGTGAACGTGCGATGATCATTTCCGAAGAAGGAATGAAATGCACGCATATACAAAGGATTGTACGAGAAGGTCTCTCTTTCCAGACGTTTTAGATTCGTTTTAAGATCACTGAAAGCTTGCATACAATGTTGTTTAAGGACTTGTTCTTGTAGTTGCATCTCTCGTTCTTCTCTGTCTGCACACGCATTGCTCGTTTCCATGATGATGGTGTCTCAGTTGATAAAGTAACTTCGGATCTTAAGTAGATATGGTGTGATTGTGTTGTAGTTGAAATTCCGAAAATTTGAAATTTTTTCTCAGTCCGACAATAAATTCCTCAGTCCGACTAAAACGGTAAACCAAAAAATTTTAAATAACCAAAATTTGAAAACGAGTTAGAAATATCCAATAACTAGTAGGAAAAAAATTTGTAAAATGAAAAATTTAAAGAAAAATAAAACCTAAAAATGGCCTAAAAATTCGGAATGTCCCCAATCGGAATAAACCTGTCGGAATAACCTAATCCGAATGCAAATCGGAATCATTGATCGGAATGCAGATCGGAATCACTGATCGGAATCACTGATCGGAATGTAGATCGGAATCACTGATCGGAATGCAGATCAGAATGTTTTGTCCAATCGGAATGATGACCGGAAAGCCCTTGTCGGAATACCAAATCGGAATGATGATCGGAAAGACTGGTCGGAATACCAAATCGGAATGTCTGATCGGAATGATAAAACCCTTTTCCGATTGCACTGATTGGAATATATCCCCCTTTTCTCGGACAAAACTCAACCAATACGTGATTTTAAGCCAAAAAATGATCAAAACACCCAAAAATTTTGTGTTTTTAGCCAAAGTAAATATACCAAATCACTACTAAAACTATGTAGAAGATGTAGATGAAGAAGTAGAGCACGGAAAACACAAAAAAATTCGAATCCGAGATGATTTATGGATTAAATCATTCGAATCAAATATAATAACAACAAACAATCACAAATCTACCCCGTGTTGCTCTGATACCAAATGTTGTCCCTTAATATTATGATTGTATACTACACGAATTAAAGAAAGAAAGGAAGATATGAGATGAGTTTTAGAGAGAGAAAGTAGTGAGAGAAAGTAGAGAGAGAGATGATTAACTTGGTGAGATTAGATTAAGAAAAGAAGTTGTTACAAATGACCATCCACCCTCCTAACATGCTAGGAGGGTAGTATATATAGTCCACCCACATGCGGGCTTTAATGGACTATATATTGGGCCGGGCTTGTCTTTTGGACTTTAATTAGTTTAAATCCAAGCCCGTGAACCACGACTAAATAACTACTTATTACAACGTTCTAATAAATATTACAATAGAAACCTATGACCGAACATTCTTGTTTGACTCAATATTTTGAGGCTAACAATTGACAAGTCAATTTTAAATGATTAAAAACTTAAAGTGAATTTAAAACTTAAAACTTTGTAAAAATAAACTAAGACAAAACTCGTTTAAAATAATACTAAGTAAAAAATGCGGGAAAAGTTAAATTTGAAAACTAAGATAAATAAAACAAAAACATAAGTCAGATTGCAACACGATCGTAACTCAATGTGGATCGCAGTGGTTGATCGCACTATTGGATCGTGACCACCGATCGCAACCTAGATCGTAGCCTACGATCGTAGCACTAGATCGCAGCCTAGTGACCGTAGTATAAGGGATCACACTCAATGCTATCATAACAAGAGATCGCACCCAAGGCAATCGTTGCCAGGCAATCGCAGCCACGGATCGCACTCAATGATCGCACTCAATAAAACAAACTTTAAAAAGACGAAATTTTTAAGAAAACTTGAAAGTAAATAAGCTAAATACAAAATAAGCCAATAAGCATGATAAGCTCAAAGCTAAAATCGTATAAAAACTTGGATATGAATAAAAAGTTAAACTTTTTAATCACACAAACATCAAAATTAAACAAGAAGCATTAAAATTTCGGATAAAAAACAAACTAAAACCAAGAAAGGTAGAAAGAGATTAATGATGAAAAGCTTAAACTTGAACTTTGTAGATTAATGATTCAAAAATACAAGATTAAATCAAAGCTTAAACATGAAAGGAAAGAAAAGATGAACTTATAGTGAGAGAAAGTTAAACACTTTCTCTCTCTAAAAATAAAACTAAAGAAAGTAAAATAAACTAGCTAACATTTCACTAACACCCTCCTAATGTGTCATTAGGAGGGTATATAGGAGGTGGGGATTGCACGTGTTGCTTCCTTCTTTCTTTCTTCTCGTCTCGACTCGATTTAAGTTCTTTGTCTTTCTCGACGTCGTCTCGGGATTTGTTGATATGAATTGAACTTGTCTTATAATTTTCTTCTTCTATTAGACTTGAGTTCTTCGACGTCATTAAACTTCCGTCTTTAGACTTTTTCTTCGATAAATCTTCAGAATAGGCCTTGGACTTCCGTTCTTTTTACACTCTTGATCTTTTGACTTCGTCTTTTCTCGTTTTCTTCGATAAAAGCCCGTGATAGCCCATGTTTTCTTCCTTTTTCATATTTTTACCCTGAAACACAATAAAAACACAAACCACGCATAATTCCGACTTTTACGACATAAAATACACGTTTTGGTCTTGTTAATATTAGAAATAAGTGGTAAAAGGATAAGTGTTTTCACACTTATTATCTACCTTACAATGTTTCTGTCTACAGTTGTCCTCGGACCCCGTCGGATCCCTTCTAACAGGGTCCGTCACCCAGAAGGGTCCATGGTTGTGCTGGTCTCTTTTATTTTTTATTTTTCAATCTTTTCAAATGTAACTCATTATCTTAACCAATGTTTCACATGCTTAGTAGCTGTAATTTTACTTTGGGGCAAGATGAATGAACCCTCCTTTTATTCATGTTATGATTTGTACATCTATGATAAATGTGTTTGAACGATTCATGCGAGTATTCCTATCTTGACTCTTCGACTCGAGAAGCTAACTTTATTTTGCCGGAATTACATTACAAATCATACTTATACCTAGGGGCATAAGTGTAGGAGGAGTACCATAAGATTAACTCAATCCTCCTCACAACAAATTTACATATTACTTTTTCTTTTACAATGTGTATATTCGTAAAGTATAGTGTTGGGCTATCTCAATTGTAAAATGTGTAACCATGTTGTGTATATTTAATAAATGTGAAAACACTTATCCTTTTACCACTTATTTCCAATAATAACAAGACCAAAACGTGTGATTTATGTCGTAAAAGTCGGAATTATGCGTGGTTTGTGTTTTTATTGTGTTTTAGGACCAAAATATGAAAAAGGAAGAAAACACGGGCTTTCACGGGCTTTTACTGAAGAAAACGGGAAAAGACGAAGTCAAAAGATCAAGAGTGCAGAAAGAACGGAAGTCCAAGACCTATTCTGAAGATTTATCGAAGAAAAAGTCAAAAGACGGAAGTTTAACGAAGTCGAAGAACTTAAGTCTAATAGAAGAAGAAAATTAAAAGACAAGTTCAAATCCCGAGACGACAAAGACGAAGAATTAAAGTCGAGTCGAGAAAACGTGAAGAAAGCAAGAAAGAAGATACAACACATGCACTCCTTCCACCTTCCCTATAAATACCCTCCTAATAGTCATTAGGAGGGAGTTTTTTTAGAGTTTTTAGTTAATTTTTCACTTTTTAGAGAGAGAAAGTCTTAAACTTTCTCTCACTAGTTCATCTTTTTCTTTTAATCTTTCAAGGTTAACTCTTTGTATTGCTTATTTTTATTTAATCAAGTTCCATTTTAAGCTTTTATCTCTTAATCTCATTCTACTTTTCTTTGATTTAAGATTGATTTTGGTGTGATTATCATGTGATCCGTGTTGTTCTAATTGATTTCATGCTAAAAAGTTAATCTTTTGATCATTTTATAAGTTTTCATTTGATTAAGCTTTAAGACTTTTGTGCTTATTGGCTTATTTTTATGATTATCTTATTTTTCTTATTAAAAAGTTTCATTAAAGTTTATGTTTTTATGGTTTGATCTAAAAAGTTGGTTAATTTCGAGTTGAGTAAGTTGATCATAGTGCTTATTTGATTCGGTGTAGTTGATTCGATTTAGTTTTGGGAATAAGCTTGATCTAATAGCTTATTTCCTAGCTTTTAGCTCGAATACCATTATTTTCGGAAGGGATTTATATACCCTTTCCGATTGGCCCCCTATATTCCGATCAGTGTACCATCTAACCAATTTCCTTGATTTTAGGAAAGTTTGTTGCCTCCCCCTTTCCGATTGTTGCCTTATTCCGACGGGTCCCATCTCCACATTCCGATCGATTGATCGGATTAGGTACTTGATATTCGGATTGGTACACCACAAGCATTCCGACGGTAGGGCTTGTCCCTTTTTCCGATTGTAGCCTTATTTACCCTTTCCGATTGGTCCACAAGTCTTGTTTTCCGATTGATCTTGCTCCCATATTCCGATTAGAAGCCCTTGTTCATTTTTCCGATTGGGTGTTGTACCCCATATTCCGATTGTGGGTTTGTCCCACATTCCGATCACAAGTTTTACCCATATTCCGATCTACCGATCGGAATACATTCCGATCGGGGGTACTTTTTGACTTGTTTTGGGTTTCTTTCGATAGCATTTTCTTATAGTACTTTTAATTTCTGAAAATTTTCCAAGTGTTAGTTTAATTTAGTGAGTTAGCATTTTTCCATTGTCACCTTTAAGTTTTATGCATTTACTTTTACCCGTCATCCAATTTAATCTTATTAGCTTCCATTTTACTAAACGACACTTTAAATTCTTGCTATTAGATTAAAACAAATCAACCAAACCTTTGATCCACCAAAAGACGATTGAGTCGCACTTTAGACCGGTTTTCAATTCGAAAAGATTCGGAACTATAACGAACTTGATACTTTAGGTGTGAAAATCTCAAGTATTAAATGGCGCCGCTGCCGGCTCTTTTCGTTAAGATAAACGGTTTCTAGTGAGAGACGCATTGAATTTTGGGATCCGTTCTTTGAACGTTATTTTCATTGCGATAAAAATTTCCAAAAATCCATAAAAAATATAAAACTCTTCAAAAACACAAAAATATTAAAAAACCTATAAAAACCAAAAAGATTATATAGATATTTCTTGTGTATATTTTTCTTCTGCAGGTGCATGCGTACTAGATCTACAAACTATTCTGAGCCCGAGAATCGTGAAGATTTAGATATGGCTGGTGTTAACAACAACAATAATCACCCACCTGAAAATAATTTGAATAACAACCACAACAATAACAACAACAACAATGTCCTTCTACCTGATTTACGAACCATGGAGGAATTGTGCCAACCCACCATGAACGGACGCGGAGGCCCGATTGCGCCAATGCACGTCACGGCTCAGGAGTTTTCGTTGAAGCATCACATGATACAACAAGTGCAAACGAATCCGTTTCGTGGAATTCCGGACGATGATGCCAACAAACACCTCGACAAATTCATTACCATTACCCAAAGCATGAAGTGCCCCGGTGTTTCTATGGATGACCTTCGCCTTCAACTTTTTCCACACTCGCTTTCTCACCATGCCGAAAAATGGTTTGACCGTCTTCCTAAGAATTCTATTCATACGTGGAACGACATGACTCAACGCTTTTTATCGCGCTACTTTCCCCCATCCATGGTCACTAGCCTTCGTAACCAAATCAGTGGATTTATGCAAGAAAACGATGAATCGCTTTTCGATGCTTGGGAACGTTACAATGATTTGATCGACCGCTGTCCTAATCACAATATGCTCCCCGTCACTCTCATTGACACCTTTTACAATGGTCTCACTTTTCGTGATCGTGACACGATCAATGCCGCCGCCGGTGGTACTTTTATGAAAAGGAGACCGGAGGAGTGTCGAGAGTTGATTGAAAACATGACTACTCACCACAAGAATTGGGATTCTTCCGCATCCTCAAGATCTAATCAGAGAGTCAATGTTTCATCTACTTCTACCACCACCAACTCGTCTATTTTGGAACGTGCTATTCTTGATATTAACAAAAGTCTCCAAATTTTGACTTCTAACCAAACTCAACAAGCTAAAGCCGTTGTTATCTCTTGTGACACATGTGGTGGTCCTCATTCCTACAATGAGTGTCCTTCTACTCACGGCAATTATTCTGAAGACGTTAATGCAGCATATGGTACTTATCCTACGGGAGGCTATCAAGCTCGCCCTCAAGGAGACCGTGGCCTGCTAAGTTATCGTTCCAACAATTATCTTGCTCCCCCCGGTTTTCCCCCTGCAAACCAAACCCAACAACAAAGCTTTACCCGGAACAATCAATCTCAACCTCGTGCAAACAATCAGTATCAATCCCAAAGAAACCCATACCCACCTCAAGGAAATTCTCAAGCTTACCAAGCTCCACCTCTCAATCAACCGATGGCCGTAAACCAAGACGTAGAGACATTCATGAAGACCAATCGTGAGATGGTGACGAATCTTCAGAGTCAATTTGTCAACTTGAAGAATGACATGGTGAAACAAGGGAGCGATATTCGAGCCGAGTTAAGGAATGATATGGCCAAACACAGCAATGATATTAATGCCAACATGCAAAACTCTTTTAACAATCAAGCTCTTCACCTTCGTGATATGATTGGTTCGCTCATCCAAAGTAATCAACCCTCTGCTTCGGGTACTCTTCCGAGTAATACCATTGCGAATCCAAGAGGGGAGATGAAAGCAATCACCACTCGAAGTGGAAAAGGTTATATGGAACCCGAGCTTCCTACACCTCCACCGGTGATTGTGAACAAGGAAAAAGAGCAAATTTCTTCACCTCCTTCACCATCTATCCCCATTTCCCCACCACCCGTGGTTGTGAGTGATCCTATTCCCTTAAAGCCTTTTTCTTCATCCAATATACCTTATCCTTCAAGGTTGAGGAAAGAGAAGCAAAAGAGCAAGGATGATATTCAGGTTTCGAACTTCCTTAAAATGTTCAAACAATTGAATTTTAACATCTCCTTTGCCGAGGCTCTCGCTCACATGCCCAAATATGCTAAGATGTTTAAAGATCTTCTAAGTGATAAAGAAAAGCTTCTTGACATTGCTCAGACCCAACTTAATGAGAACTGCTCCGCAGTGCTCTTAAGGAAATTGCCCACCAAACTTGGTGATCCGGGTCGCTTCTTGATTCCTTGCAACTTCCCGGGAGTAGAGAATTGCATGGCCCTAGCCGATCTAGGTGCCAGTATAAACTTAATGCCTTTAAGTGTTTGGAAGCAATTATCTCTCCCCGAGCTAGTCCCCACACGAATGACTTTGGAACTAGCCAACCGTACGGTTGCTTATCCAGTGGGGATAGCCGAAGATGTCTTTGTTGGCGTCGATAAATTCACCTTCCCGGCGGATTTTGTCGTTGTTGACTACGAGATGGATCCCCGTGTTCCATTAATCGTTGGACGTCCATTTCTGAGGACCGGTCGCACTCTTATTGATGTAGCCGCGGGCGAAATAATCATGAGAGTTGGTGACGATCAAATTGTCTTTAACATGGGTAAGATCTCTCAGCAACCTTATTCGTATGAGAGTGTTAATGCTATTGATGTTCTCGATGAGGCTTGTGAAGAACATTTTCATGATGCTTGCAAAAGTACTCCTTTTTCTCTGCCCGATGTTGAGACCGTTGCCTCAATTGCTCCAGCATTGACTCCTTTTGGAGAAAGTGACTTGGATGACTTCGAAGCTAGCTTGGGTCCTCTCGATATTAAGTATGATAATTTGTCCACAAATTGGGATGAAGACATTAGTACTATTGAGAGACTTCTCAATGAGGACCCATTCTCTCCTCCTGCTCCTAAAGAAGTGACTAATGATGATCCATCGTTAGTTTCACCATCTATTGAGGATCCTCCTACTCTTGAGCTTAAGGACTTACCGCCTCATCTTGAGTACGTTTTTCTGGAAGACGACGAGAAGCTACCGGTCATCATCGCAAAGGATCTGAAAGAAGACGAAAAAGAACGCCTTGTCGCTGTGTTGAAGAAGCATAAAAGTGCTATCGCTTGGAAAATCTCCGACATCCGCGGAATTGATCCTCACTTTTGCACACATAAAATTCTCATGGAGGACGACTTTAAGCCCACAATTCAAAGTCAACGAAGGGTGAATCCTAAAATCCATGAAGTCATCAAAAAAGAGGTTATCAAACTTCTTGATGCGGGTATGATTTACCCTATTTCGGATTCACCGTGGGTTAGTCCAGTCCATTGTGTGCCTAAGAAAGGCGGAATCACCGTTGTGCCCAATGCAAACAACGAGTTAATTCCTACCCGTCTCGTTACTGGGTGGAGAGTTTGTATAGACTACCGCAAACTCAATGATGCCACGAGAAAGGATCATTTCCCTCTACCTTTTATGGACCAAATGCTTGAACGCTTAGCTGGTAATGAATATTACTGCTTTCTGGATGGTTTCTCGGGTTATTTTCAAATACCCATCGATCCCCAAGATCAAGAGAAGACAACATTCACTTGTCCCTACGGCACCTTTGCTTATAAACGAATGCCTTTTGGCTTATGCAATGCCCCCGGGACTTTCCAAAGGTGCATGTTGGCTATCTTCCATGACATGGTTGAGCAAACCATGGAAGTCTTCATGGATGATTTCTCGGTCTTCGGGGATTCCTTCTCTGCTTGCCTTGCCAATTTGGAACGTATGCTTAAGCGGTGCGAAGACACTCGCCTTGTTCTGAATTGGGAAAAATGCCATTTTATGGTCAAAGAAGGCATTGTGCTAGGACACAAAATCTCTAAAGCAGGTCTTGAAGTCGACCGTGCTAAAGTTGATGTCATAGCCAAATTACCTCCACCTTCAACCGTGAAGGGTGTGAGAAGTTTTCTGGGTCATGCGGGCTTCTATCGTAGATTCATTCAGGATTTCTCTAAAATCGCTCGCCCGATGACCCACCTCTTGGAAAAAGATACTCCTTTTATCTTTTCTAAAGAGTGTCTCGAAGCCTTCAATCTTCTCAAGGATAAGCTAACTAAGGCACCGGTCTTGGTTACCCCTAATTGGGAGCTGCCTTTTGAATTGATGTGCGATGCTAGCGACTTTGCTATTGGTGCGGTTTTGGGCCAACGTGTGAATAAACACTTCCAACCAATCCACTATGCTAGCAAAACAATGACGGGGGCTCAATTGCATTATACGACAACCGAAAAAGAGCTTTTAGCTGTTGTCTATGCTTTTGAGAAATTTCGCCCCTATCTTGTTTTATCCACCACCATCGTATACACGGACCATTCCGCGTTGAAGTACTTGATGACTAAGAACGATTCTAAGCCAAGACTTCTTCGCTGGGTTTTGCTCCTTCAAGAATTCAACATTGAAATTCGCGACAAGAAGGGAGCCGAAAACCTGGCCGCGGATCATTTGAGTCGACTTGAGGATCCATATCAGGGGGACAATCCGAACAAAGAGATCAATGACTCTTTCCCCCTGGAGACTCTAATGTCTATAAATCTCAATCTTGATGGCACCCCGTGGTTTGCGGACATTGCAAACTACTTAGCGGGTGGTATTCTCATCAAAGGGTTAACATCCCAACAAAAGAAGAAGTTCTTGAACGATGTTAAGACTTACTTTTGGGATGACCCTTATCTATTCAAACAGTGTGCTGATCTGATTATTCGACGATGTGTTGACGGACCGACAGCTTTTGACATCCTCCAAGCTTGCCACAAAGGACCCACCGGTGGTCACTTTGGTCCCAACTACACCGCTAAGAAAGTGTTTGATTCTGGATTCTACTGGCCCACCATTTATCGTGACGCTCACGAAATGGTTAAGCATTGTGATGCTTGCCAACGTCAAGGCAAGATCACACATAAGGATGAGATGCCTCAAAATTTCATACAGGAATGTGAAATCTTTGACGTATGGGGCATCGACTTTATGGGGCCATTTCCATCTTCCAAAGGGAACAAGTACATCCTCGTCGCCGTCGACTACGTCTCTAAATGGGTTGAAGCTAAGGCTCTTCCTACGAATGATGCGAGGGTTGTTGTGAACTTTTTGAAGCAGCTTTTCGCTCGATTTGGCGTTCCTCGTGCTATCATCAGTGACCGCGGGACTCATTTTTGCAACGATCAATTTGCAAGAGTCATGGCAAAGTATGGTGTCAATCACCGTCTTTCCACCGCCTATCATCCCCAAACCAATGGGCAAGCCGAAATTTCCAATCGTGGCTTGAAGAGAATTTTGGAGCGTACTGTGGGAGAGCATCGCGCCGCGTGGGCCGATAAGTTAGATGATGCTCTGTGGGCTTTCCGTACTGCTTACAAGACCCCGATCGGTTGTACACCTTATCGTCTTGTGTACGGGAAAGCCTGCCACCTACCCATCGAGCTGGAACATAAGGCACACTGGGCCTTGAAGTGGGCGAACTTCGACATCATAAAAGCCGGTGATCATCGCAAGGTTCAACTCAACGAGCTACAAGAACTGAGGAATGAAGCTTATGAGAACTCGCTGATCTACAAGGAGAAGACAAAGATGATCCACGATGCTAAAATCAAGAACCGCGAGTTCCACGTTGGAGATCACGTTCTACTCTTTAACTCTCGGTTGAAGATCTTCTCTGGCAAGTTGAAGAGCCGTTGGTCTGGTCCATTCACCGTCGCCAAAGTCTTTCCGTATGGGACCATTGAGCTTTCTCAGCCAAATGGACCCAATTTCAAGGTGAATGGCCAGCGTTTGAAGCAGTACTTTGGTGAGGACATCTCTCAAGAGATGATTCCATCCCTCACCACGTTCCCCATGAACTAAAATTGGGTCGAGTCAGGCTCATGACTCGGTGAACAAAAACAAGCGCTTCTCGGGAGGCAACCCGTGTTCTATCCTTTACTGCTTTCATAATAAGTGTAGGGGGAGCCCCGCATATGTTTGTTGTCTTGTTTCTTGTGCTGTGCAGGGATTTAAGCTTCAGAGAGCATCTTGATGACTTTTGACGAACCGTGATACCGTGTTTCCCATCTTCCCGGTTCTATCCTAAACTCTTGTGATTCAATATTTCATATTCTATATGTTCACATTGAATTCACTTTAGTTGTCCTTTCCTTAGCAAGATTTAAACAAAGTGCACAATGTCCTAAGTGTAGGGGAGTTTACTCCCACATGCTTAAACATTGAGGACAATGTTTATCTCAAGTGTAGGGGGGACTTCTATCGAAGTAAGTGGTCTTTTCCATGAATTTGCCCTCATTTTGACCGGAAAATTTGATTTTTCGACATTTTTCAAAATTTTTAATCTATTTTGGCCTAGTTGTATAGTTGTATTTGCCTTTGTTATGTTTCCTTTGCTAGAATAAATTTTCAAATAAGTGGTTTTAGATTTTTCTTTGTCATGAACATTTTGACTCAACCCGAGTTTACTTGCCTAAGTTTACTCTAGCTAGTATCCTTAACGTGTTTAAGTCAAGTTTTGCTAGGCTTTTATATAGGGAGCTATAAAACGCGAAAGTCTTAACTCTCACGGGTTAAGAACAAGAACTTTTCGCAAGTTCCTATAATTGATCCTAGAGAGTCGTTTATCAAGGGAACTTTAAAATGCGATTTCTAAACTTGAAAAAGTCTAAGAATTTGCAAGATCCTATAGGCGACTCGAAAACCCAAAACTTTGATTTAATAGGCTAAGCATCCACGAGTCTCATTCCTTGAGATTTTAAACTGTGGAGAACGAGAGATGATAGAGTCAATTATAAGTTCGGTATTCTTTCGTGAATTTATGTGAGTTAATTATGAGCCTATTCTCCCTCCGCTTGCTAATAAATTATCTGCTAATAAATAAGGTTGTACGATTTAAAAGGTTACTTAGCTTCTAGCCCCAGATCGTTTAAAAGTTGCTCGGTAATGACGAGAGTTCATAGCCAAGGCATAACTTATGAAGCGGGGCGCGAAGATTGGCGAGTCCGAAAAGGCCCTAACAAGGCATGAGGGCTACATTTTGTTGCTAAAAGATCCAAAAGTGATGTGAAGAATCATTTATCGAAAATCAATATGAAGGATCGAGACACACGACGAAAAGCAAGAACTCCCCAAAAGTCATGGAGAAGTCTATCCGAAAAGACCCTAACAAGGTATGAGGATAAATAGATCCAAGTCCTAAAAGGAGGCGGATCGTTGTATATCAAAGTCCAAAATAAAGATTGGAGAAAAATGAAGAAGTCGTGGTCCAAAGATGAAGAATCTCTCAAAAACTTCAAGTGAAGAAATTCCTATTATGAAGAGAAGACCATAATTTCAAGAACGTCTCTCGAAGATTCGAAGTATGAAGTAGCTGCCAAATATCGGCCCGAGAAAGGTCTCAAATCGCGAACCAAGTTATGCCAAGATATGAACTTTCTGATATTCCGAGAAGCAGTTTTAAAAGATTTGGTCCTTTAGCTAACTATTGATTAAATCGTGCACCTTATTTTCGGACTAAATAACTATTGAAATAAGTCAAACAATGCATCCTCGTGATCATTCAAGACAAAAATAAAATATAAGAGATACACCTAGGAATAAGGGAGTCTAAGTGAATAATTGGCCCACATGAGTTCGTGTTAGTTTGCTAACTTATAATAACAATGATCTCGTTTCTAAGCTTGGTATGGGGAACGTGAAACTTGAGGATGATAAACGTTCACGGCCGCCAAAACCCAATGTAAGTTTTTAATTTCTTTACTTATTTCTATCTTTTATGTTTAGTATTTAATAAAGGCCAAGGTGGGTTATTTATGATGGAAAATGTAAACCATGCTTTAAAATTAATGCATTGCATGAGGGCATTGCAATGGTCAAGTGTAGGGGATTTAATAAGTGTGAAAACACTTATCCTTTTACCACTTATTTCCAATAATAACAAGACCAAAACGTGTGATTTATGTCGTAAAAGTCGGAATTATGCGTGGTTTGTGTTTTTATTGTGTTTTAGGACCAAAATATGAAAAAGGAAGAAAACACGGGCTTTCACGGGCTTTTACTGAAGAAAACGGGAAAAGACGAAGTCAAAAGATCAAGAGTGCAGAAAGAACGGAAGTCCAAGACCTATTCTGAAGATTTATCGAAGAAAAAGTCAAAAGACGGAAGTTTAACGAAGTCGAAGAACTTAAGTCTAATAGAAGAAGAAAATTAAAAGACAAGTTCAAATCCCGAGACGACAAAGACGAAGAATTAAAGTCGAGTCGAGAAAACGTGAAGAAAGCAAGAAAGAAGATACAACACATGCACTCCTTCCACCTTCCCTATAAATACCCTCCTAATAGTCATTAGGAGGGAGTTTTTTTAGAGTTTTTAGTTAATTTTTCACTTTTTAGAGAGAGAAAGTCTTAAACTTTCTCTCACTAGTTCATCTTTTTCTTTTAATCTTTCAAGGTTAACTCTTTGTATTGCTTATTTTTATTTAATCAAGTTCCATTTTAAGCTTTTATCTCTTAATCTCATTCTACTTTTCTTTGATTTAAGATTGATTTTGGTGTGATTATCATGTGATCCGTGTTGTTCTAATTGATTTCATGCTAAAAAGTTAATCTTTTGATCATTTTATAAGTTTTCATTTGATTAAGCTTTAAGACTTTTGTGCTTATTGGCTTATTTTTATGATTATCTTATTTTTCTTATTAAAAAGTTTCATTAAAGTTTATGTTTTTATGGTTTGATCTAAAAAGTTGGTTAATTTCGAGTTGAGTAAGTTGATCATAGTGCTTATTTGATTCGGTGTAGTTGATTCGATTTAGTTTTGGGAATAAGCTTGATCTAATAGCTTATTTCCTAGCTTTTAGCTCGAATACCATTATTTTCGGAAGGGATTTATATACCCTTTCCGATTGGCCCCCTATATTCCGATCAGTGTACCATCTAACCAATTTCCTTGATTTTAGGAAAGTTTGTTGCCTCCCCCTTTCCGATTGTTGCCTTATTCCGACGGGTCCCATCTCCACATTCCGATCGATTGATCGGATTAGGTACTTGATATTCGGATTGGTACACCACAAGCATTCCGACGGTAGGGCTTGTCCCTTTTTCCGATTGTAGCCTTATTTACCCTTTCCGATTGGTCCACAAGTCTTGTTTTCCGATTGATCTTGCTCCCATATTCCGATTAGAAGCCCTTGTTCATTTTTCCGATTGGGTGTTGTACCCCATATTCCGATTGTGGGTTTGTCCCACATTCCGATCACAAGTTTTACCCATATTCCGATCTACCGATCGGAATACATTCCGATCGGGGGTACTTTTTGACTTGTTTTGGGTTTCTTTCGATAGCATTTTCTTATAGTACTTTTAATTTCTGAAAATTTTCCAAGTGTTAGTTTAATTTAGTGAGTTAGCATTTTTCCATTGTCACCTTTAAGTTTTATGCATTTACTTTTACCCGTCATCCAATTTAATCTTATTAGCTTCCATTTTACTAAACGACACTTTAAATTCTTGCTATTAGATTAAAACAAATCAACCAAACCTTTGATCCACCAAAAGACGATTGAGTCGCACTTTAGACCGGTTTTCAATTCGAAAAGATTCGGAACTATAACGAACTTGATACTTTAGGTGTGAAAATCTCAAGTATTAATATTTCTAACCCCTTTCTTGCAAGATTTGCATAATCCATGGCTCCCATTTCTCCGAAATAGGGGAAGTTTAAACCAAGGGGGAGTACATGGGAAAATACTTGCTATTTATCTTGCCTACTCAAACCTTTTTCCATTGTAAACCTTCCCTTTTTCTTTTGACAAAAAGGGGGAGAAGAGAAATATAAGTCTATATTTCTATAAAATTATATGTTGATGTAAATTACAACTAAAAGTAAGTTCATGTTTTGTCTTCAACAAAAAAGGGGAAGATTGTAAATGCAAATATCATACTAAAACGATATTTACGTTTTAATCATAATTAATGTTTTGTTATGACAAAACATCAAACATATTTTTATGTTTGAGTTATATGCAACATATAAAGTCTCTTAGGTCCATGAACTTATATTCTAAACTTTTTATAAAAGTTTACACAACATATTTAAACAAAAATGGAAAAACAAAATGGACCAAAGTTTTGACTTTGACCTTCTTGTCAAATATATAAAGTCAAACAATGATAGATACAATGTTTACTTATGATCTTGGACAAAAGTTTATGAGGCTACAAAATCCAGACCTGTCGGACCCCGACTGACCCCTGAGTAAGGGAGCCGACGGGTTCCGACCATGTTTGATGAGTGCCTATAGATACGAAGCTTGTCCAAGCTTAACCTTCACCCCTTTCTATCTATTCTCTCTATAATCTCAGAACATATTCTAACTTTCTAATCTCTCTTGTCTACTCTCTTATTGCTTGTGATTTAGATTCTTGTTCATTTTAAGATCGGTCACCGGAAATCTCAACTCTAAAAAGGCTTCACTTTGTGTGAATATGTTAAGTGTTACCTACACAATCATCATTTTTGTACCTATTTGTAAGATATTTTAAATTTATAAATTGTTAGCCTCAAAATATTGAGTCAAACAAGAATGCTCGGTCATATGTTTATTATGTATCGTATATTAGAACGTTGTAATAGGTAGTAGGTTAGTTGTGGATTACGGGCTTAACTTTAAGCTAAGGTTCATTCATAAGTAACCAAAGCCCAAAAGGAAAGCCCGACCCATTATCATATAGCCCATCATGCCACATGTAGGCAAGGTTATATAAACCTCTCCTTGCATGTAAGGAGAGGTTGGTTGGTCATTCTATTTCTCATAATCTAATATTTCACAAGTTCTCACACACTTCTCTCTACTTTCTCTCACTACTTTCTCTCTCTAGAATTCATCTCATTTCTACCTTTCTTTCTTGTTTAATCATCACATAATATAAGGGACAACAATTGGTATCAATCGTCATGGGGTAGTTTTGTGATTCGTTGTTGATATTATACTTGGTTCGTGTGATTTCCTCCTATAATCATCTCGGATTCAAGTTTTTTTTTGTGTTTTCCGTGCTCTACATCTTGATTTACATCTCCTACATAGTTGTGGTAGAGATTTGGTTGCTTTCGGTTGGTTAAAATCACGGATTTCTTGTAAAAAATCTCATTTTTTACCAAAAGTTTCGGAACTGCACAAGTATTCCGATAGAACCCCATCGGAAAAGGGTTTCATATTCTGACAGTTATTCCGACGGAACTCCATCGGAAAAGGGTTTCAACATTCCTCCGGTTATTCCGATCGTGTATTCCGACAGCATTCTGACGGTTATTCCGATCGTGTATTCCGACAGCATTTCGACGGTTATTCCGATAGTACATTCCGACAGCATTCCGATAGAACATTCCGATGACACATTCCGATAGAACATTCTGATGCACATTCTGATAGTATATTCCGATGGATATTCTGAGGGATATTTTGTTCGAGTATTTTTCAAACATGCAAGATTCAAATTTTGAACTGTGGCCCTAGATTTAAGACTAGAAATCAGCTAAACATGGACAACCAAGTGTGTTTGAGCAAATAAAGGTCCCTTGTGGTGACTACTAACCTCTGATCACCTTATTCCCAAACACCCCTTAATTTTGATTACTAAATTTTAACAAAAAGATTTCAAAAAAAACAACTCAAAATCTTGTGTGATCTATCAAGAACATGTAGTGACAACAAAACTGATCAAATAAACTACCTAGATGATCCATAACAAACACATACAAAGAAATTACTCAAATAGCAGTTAATTCAAAAAGATGAGAAAAATTAAAAAGGGAACACCTCAAGGTTGTACATTCACACCCTTAGGTCAAGAGCTTATGCAAATGCGTATTTGCAAGCTTTCCAGCTGTTAAACACACAACAAACACAGATTCAAGTATCAAGACCTTATGGTCTTGATACATTTAGTATTAGATAAAAAAGGATAAACTATATTTTTCTTTCAAAATCTTTTCACAACCACTTCAAAATCTTAAAACTCTTCAAAACTTAAAGACACTTATAAACACTTAACTTTTACAAAAGGATTGTAACAGTCTTGGAAGTAATTCACAAAACAAATAGAATTTGGAAGTCAATTCAGCTTTTACCAACTTTTCATGAAGATGAAAAAGAAATTATAAAACAAAGTTTAAACACAAACAATAAGATGGAACACATAATATTTTCAAGATATACCAACTTTTTTCATTACTCAAAAGACAAAAAAGGAATTACAATCTATTGAAATTTTTTGGAACAAAACTTAAACATTAAAGCCTACTACCTTATATAATGTAGCTACATTGCTTCTAGAAATTCTAAACCTTAAACATGATGTTCCAGTATTGCCCTTGTAGATTTCAGAATATGCCCTTTTTATTCCTCAGTTTGAAACCCTTCATGAAGCTTCTTGGCATGACTTGTGATGTAACATGTGACTTTCTAGTCGTTCCTTCAACACTAAGCATCTATTTAGTTTTGGGGAGCAAGGAATGCACAAGAACCATATATTGGGTCAAATGTGTCAGTTCATTTGGTATAACGTGAAGGGGTATGAGCTGGTAAGGGACAAGAGGTAAGTGGTGTCGTTTTCTAGCATGTGGGGGGTGTTCCTTGATGACCAACGACTGAAACCTCCCAATTAGTTAGTCTAAATCCAATTAATTAGATTAACTGGGAATCTAGGGTTTATGTGCGAGCAGGGGATGTTTTGATCTAATTTGGGGAAATTAGTGGTGTTAACAGCGAGTTTAATTCTTTTCAAAAAGTGGGCTTAATTAAAACCAGGTTTAAACACATTAACTAAGGGGATTGAGCTAGTGGTGGGTTAAGTGGATGGGTTGGATCGGGTTTGTAAGAAAATGGGTTATATAATGGACGGATTGGACCCCCTATCTTTTCAAAACGTGTCACTTGGCTACCAAACTTTCATAGCAGCAAAATAGGGCATTTCCCTTTGTTAACATTTTTGGAGTATTGACAATAATGGTCCTTGTTGTTAACATACACTTTGGAAAGGACTCATTATGCAATTTGGTCAAATTCCAAGGGCTTCTTTTGACAATGCATCAAATTCCAAGGGAGCATTTGGGTTATCTTAAAACTATGCATCTTGCACCTCTTTATTAAAAAGTTTTAGGTCGAGATAACCGCACCTCCACATTTGTTGCATATAGGCACACACTAGGCACTTATTTAGTCATTTTCCAAAATTCAACTAACTTGGAAAAATTATGCCTTAGGATCCAAAATGCATTCGCTTGGACTTATGATCACAAGGACATCACTAGCTACATCCCTAAACATCATAGGTCTAAACACTTCACCTCCACACAAAAGGACTTGTGTAAGGAGTTAGAAAACCGCACCTTCCACGAAGGTCGCGTTGTCCACCACTCCTTTGCGGATAACACCAACATCTGTGAGGTATTCTCTAGAATCAACTTTGATTTCCTCTTGGACATAAATGATCATATTTATCTCGAATTTGTTCTAGAATTTTATATGTCTATGAATGTTACTTTTGATGAAAACCACATCCTCTTTGTGAAGTTTAGAGAAAATGGAATTAACTACTCATACTCTCTAGACCAATTTGTTAACACTCTTAGGATTACTAACCAAACAGCATGCTTTCACTCCGACCTACACTCTCTCACAACCCTTAAAAACACCAACATACCTAGAGGTGCTTAAATTAGGTATAATACTAGGCTTGACGACAAGGATCTAATTAAGAAAACCCTTTACAAACGACGAGTCGAGGACACTAGATGTTCCTACACAAGTAGGGTTATCCATAAAGATCCGTACGGAATGGAGGCCTACAAACTCAAAGATAAGTATGAGAAGTGGGAAAGGATTTTAAGGTGCAATGTAATGAGTCTAGTAGGAAATAAGGATCACATAAACACATGAGAGAGCTACATGCTTTATAGCTTATAAACCGGGAAGCCCTTCAATCTTGCATGCTACATAGAAAATAGGATGTCCCACATTCGTAGTTTAGTCACTTCCGTACTTCCATATGAAATGCTCCTCACTCGCCTTTATCACTCCTTAGCACCCATTCCACCTAGTCTTAGTGGCTGAAAGGGAATATATCATCTTGTTGATTGGGTCATGACTCCTATTAGTAATGAACGAGTAACAAGGATCATGGCCACCCAATCTAGGGGAAAGGGAAAAGGCTTCAACATCCATCAAGTTCTTCATCACCGGGTAGCGATAATGATGGTCTTTCTAGTTCTAGGTTACCACCCTTAGAGTATCTTAGCCAATTACCCGAGATCCCTAATGCATTTCCCGAGTTCAAACAAACAAATGGTATGTTCAAGTGCCTTGGAAGATTTCTCACCAAGATGGACACAAAGAAGAAGAAGTGAAGAATGATGAAGTGAATGGGTACAAATGGACTTTGTTCCATGATTAAAAACAATGGTGATTTGTAAAATACTTAACACTTGTATTTGTTCTCATTTTTTCCTAACCTCTGTTGGTAATTGATGTAGTGGTTTTTAGTAGCTTGCTTTAGTAAAAACAAGTACTAAATCGCGGGTAAGTATTAAACACTACGTTTTAGGAAAAACAAAAATGTTCGACAATTAAGTTCGTTCTCGATGGAGGTATGGTGTTTATATGCCAAATTAGAAACGTTTTTGGAGTTATTAATTACGCTTTTGAAAAGAGAAAAGAAAGGCAAAACAAAGACGGGTTACGCTAAAATTGAGCTACGTCGTAAAACACAAAAACGTAAAACGTATCGTAAATTAGACAAAATTAAAAATTTTTGAAAAATACTAAATAAATCCTAAAAATTATAACTAAGAAGTAAAAATAAATAAAACTTTGTGAAATCAATTTAATTAATTATTATTAAATTTTAAAGTTTAATTAAAAACCTAAAAATCCAAATAATTAAATAAAAGTCAAACCCAATAAATTTTCTTTTGTAAACCTAAAATATATTTTTCTAAACCTAAAAAGTATTTTTCTAAAAATTAGAACTTATTTTTACTATTTAATTGATTTTCTAAAAATGTAAAATAAAATAATCATAAAAAATAAATGGAAAAAGGAAAAAAAATAAAAACTATTAAAAAAAGTCCTAAACTCAATATACTACTAGGAAAAAATGTTAAAGACTCAAAAGGCAAATGAAATAAGCTAATAACAGTTTATTAGGTTACAACTTGTTTTTGTTAAGCAAAAACAAAGTGTGTATAAGTAATAAAAAGGGTAAAACCTAACAAGGCAACAACTGTTGGCACACTGGTACAACCCCTACTCCTGAGCTAAAGGTCGGGGGTTCGAGCTAGGCCAAGATAGCTTTTTGTCCTTTATCTTTTTTTCTTTGGATTATTTTTGAACAAAACGCACCCCTCACAAGCTTGGGCTTGTGGGGAGTCATAAATAAGCTCTAACAAGTAGAAATAAGCTGCACACAAGCATGAATAAGCCACATATTACACGAAATAAGCAATCAACAAACACCCCTAATATTCGATATCAGACAAGCAACTAACCCTTGCTGTTTGATACCGGATAAAACTGAAACCAAAGTTCCAAGGGCTTCTTTTGACAATGCATCAAATTCTAAGGGAGCATTTGGGTTATCTTAAAACTATGCATCTTGCACCTCTTTATTAAAAAGATTTGGGTCGAGATAACCGCACCTCCACATTTGTTGCATATAGGCACACACTAGGCACTTATTTAGTCATTTTCCAAAATTCAACTAACTTGGAAAAATTATGCCTTAGGATCCAAAATTCCTTCGCTTGGACTTATGATCACAAGGACATCACTAGCTACATCCCTAAACATCATAGATCTAAACACTTCACCTCCACACAAAAGGACTTGTGTAAGGAGTTAGAAAACCGCACCTTCCACGAAGGTCGCGTTGTCCACCACTCCTTTGCGGATAACACCAACATCTGTGAGGTATTCTCTAGAATCAACTTTGATTTCCTCTTGGACATAAATGATCAAATTTATCTCAAATTTGTTCTAGAATTTTATATGTCTATGAATGTTACTTTTGATGAAAACCACATCCTCTTTGTGAACTTTAGAGCAAATGGATCTAACTACTCATACTCTCTAGACCAATTTGTTAACACTCTTAGGATTACTAACCAAGAAGCATGCTTTCACTACGACCTACACTCTCTCACAGCCCTTAAAAACACCAACATACCTAGAGGTGCTTAAATTAGGTATAATACTAGGCTTGATGACAAGGATCTAATTAAGAAAACCCTTTACAAACGACGAGTCGAGGATACTAGATTTTCCTACACAAGTAGGGTTATCCATAAATATCCGTACGGAATGGAGGCCTACAAACTCAAAGATAAGTATGAGAAGTGGGAAAGGATTTTAAGGTGCAATGTAATGAGTCTAGTGGGAAATAAGGATCACATAAACATATGAGAGAGTTACATGATTTTAAGGTGCAATGTAATGAGTCTAGTGGGAAATAAGGATCACATCTTTTCGAATTGATTAGAAGTTGAAAGTGCGACTCAGTCGTTCTTGGTGGAGAAATAAAGAGAGGTGGTTATCTATTTTAAACTAATAGTAAAATGAAAGTGTCGTTGAGTAAAAATAAAAGCTTTAAAAATTAAACTAAAATTGACGAGTCAATTTTAAATGGATTAAAAGCTTAAAGTAAATTTAAAACTTAAAACTTTGTAAAAATAAACTAAGACAAAACTCGTTTAAAATAATACTAAGTAAAAAATACGGGAAAAGTTAAATTTGAAAACTAAGATAAATAAAACAAAAACATAAGTCAGATCGCAAAACGATCATAACTCAATGTGGATCGCAATGGTTGATCGCACTATTGGATCGTGACCACTGATCGCTACCTAGATCGTAGCCAACGATCGTAGCACTCGATCGCAGCCTAGTGACCGTAGTATAAGGGATCGCACTCAATGCGACCGTAACAAGTGATCGTACCCAAGGCAATCGTAGCCAGGCAATTTTAGCCACGAATTGCACTCAATGATCGCACCCACGATCGAAACAAGTGATCGTGGTGTGGATTATGGAGTGTGATCGTAGTGAACGATCGTACTTGGTGATCGAAGTAATGGATCGCAAGTAGAAACCTTAGGGGTTTATGCGATCACACTTACTTGATCAGAACTGATAAAACCCTTAAGCATGATACGATGGAAATCAAAAAACCGAATAAGCATACCAAATAATCACTTACTCAAATAAGCAAATACCAAAACTTACTAAACAAGCACAAATTTAACAACTTATAAAACACTAAATAAGAGAACTTTATAAAACAAACTTTAAAAAGACGAAATTTTTAAGAAAACTTGAAAGTAAATAAGCTAAATACAAAATAAGCGAATAGCATGATAAGCTCAAAGCTAAAATCGTATAAAAACTTGGATATGAATAAAAAGTTAAACTTTTTAATCACACAAACATTAAAATTAAACAAGAAGCATTAAAATTTCAGATCAAAAACAAACTAAAATCAAGAAAGGTAGAAAGAACTTAATGATGAAAAGCTTAAACTCGAACTTTGTAGATTAATGATTCCAAAATACAAGATTAAATCAAAGCTTAAACATGAAAGGAAAGAAAAGATGAAGTTCTAGTAAGAGAAAGTTAAATACTTTCTCTCTCTAAAAATAAAACTAAAGAAAAAAAATAAACTAGCTAACAATTCACTAACACCCTCCTAATGTGTCATTAGGAGGGTATATATAGGAGGTGGGGAGTGCATGTGTTGCTTCCTTCTTTCTTTCTTCTCGTCTCGACTCGATTTAAATTCTTTGTCTTTCTCGACGTCGTCTCGGGATTTGTTGATATAAATTGAACTTGTCTTATAATTTTCTTCTTCTATTAGACTTGAGTTCTTCGACTTCATTAAACTTCCGTCTTTAGACTTTTTCTTCGATAAATCTTCAGAATAGGCCTTGGAATTCCGTTCTTTTTACACTCTTGATCTTTTGACTTCGTCTTTTCTCGTTTTCTTCGATAAAAGCCCGTGATAGCCCATGTTTTCTTCCTTTTTATATTTTTACCCTGAAACACAATAAAAACACAAACCACGCATAATTCCGACTTTTACGACATAAAATACACATTTTGGTCTTGTTAATATTGGAAATAAGTGGTAAAAGGATAAGTGTTTTCACACTTATTAAATCCCCTACACTTGACCATTGCAATGCCCTGATGCAATGCATTAATTTCAAAGCACAGTTTACGTTTCTTATCGTAAATAACCCACCTTGGCCTTTATTAAATACTAAACTTTAAGGAAACTAAAAAGATAGAAGTATGTACAAAACAAGTAAAGCAATCAAAGACTTACATTGGGGTTTTGGCCGTCATGAATGTTTATCATCCTCAAGTTTCACGTTCCCCATACCAATCTTAAAAACGAGATCATAGTTATTATAAGTTAGCAAACTAACACGAACTCATGTGGCCCAATTATTCACTTAGACTCCCTTATTCCTAGGTGTATCTCTTATATTTTAATTTTGTCTTGAATGATCACGAGGGTACATTGTTTGAATTATTTCGATAATTTATTTAGGCCGAAAATAAAGTGGGACGATTTAATCAAAAGTTAGCTAAAGGACAAAATCTTTTAAAACTGCTTCTCGGGACCTCATAAAGTTCATATCTTGGCATAACTCGCTTCACGATTTGAGACCTTTCTCGGACCGATATTTGGCAGCGACTTCATACTTCAAATCTTGAGAGACGTTCTTGAAATTATGGTCTTCTCTTCATAATAGAAATTTCTTCACTTGAAGTTTTTGAGAGATTCTTCATATTTGGGCCACAACTTCTTCATTTTTCTCCAATCTTTATTTTGGACTTTGATATACAACGATCCGCCTCCTTTTAGGACTTGGACCTATTTATCCTCATACCTTGTTAGGGTCTTTTCGGATAGACTTCTCCATGATCTTTAGGGGAGTATTTGCTTTTCGTCGTGTGTCTCGATCCTTCATATTGATTTTTGATAAATGATTCTTCACATCATTTTTGGATCTTTAGCAACAAAATGTAGCCCTCATGCCTTGTTAGGGCCTTTTCGGACTCGCTAATCTTCGCATCCCGCTTCAATAAGTTATGCCTTGGCTATGAACTCTAATTAATACCGAGCAACTTTTAAACGATCTTGTGCTTGAAGCTAAGTAACTTTTCAAATCGTACAACCTTATTTATTGCAAATATATTTATTTACAAGTGATGGGAGACGAAGCTTATAATCAACTCACATAAATTCATGAAAGAATACCAAACTTATATATGACTCTATCATCTCTCGTTCTCTACAATTTAAATTCTCAAGGAATGAGACTCGTGGATGCTTAGCCAATTAAATCAAAGTTTTGGGTTTTCAAGTTATCTATAGGATCTTGCAAATTCTTAGACTCTTTCAAGTTTAGAATTCGCTTTTTAAAGTTCCCTTGATAAACGACTTTCTAGGATCAATTATAGGAACTTGCGAAAAGTTCTTGTTCCTAACCCATAAGAGTTAAGACTTTCGCGTTTTAAAGTTCCCTATATAAAAGCCTAGCAAAACTTGACTTAAACACGTTAAGGATACTAGCTAGAGTAAACTTAGATAAGTAAACTCGGGTTGAGTCAAAATATTCATGACTTTGAAAAATTTAAAACCACTTTATTAAACTTTATTTTTAGCAAAGAAAGTAAATAACGCTAACAAAGGAAAATATTACTATACGACTAGGCCAAAATAGATTAAAAATTTTGAAAAATGTCGAAAAATTAGATTTTCCGGTTAAAATGAGGACAAATTCATGGAAAAGCCCACTTACTTTGATAGAAGTCCCCCCTATACTTGATATAAACATTGTCCTCAATGTTTAAGCATGTGGGAATAAACTCCCCTACACTTAGGACAATGCGCACGTTGTCTAAATCTTGTTAGGAAAGGACAACTAGAGTGATTTCAATGTGAACATATAAGATATGAAATATTGAATCACGACAGTTTAGGATAGAACCGGGAAGATGGGTACACGGGATCACGGTTCGTCAAATGTCATCAAAAGTGCTCTTTGAATCTTTAATCCCTGCACATCATAAGAAACAAGACAACAAACACATACGGGGCTCCCCTACCCTTATTATGAAAACGGTAAAGGATAGATCAACGGGTTGCCTCCCGAGAAGCGCTTGTTTTTGTTAACCGAGTCACGAGCCTGACTCGACCCAGAACTAATTCAAGGGAAACGTGGTGAGGGATGGAATCATCTCATGAGAGATGTACTCACCAAAGTACAACTTCACACGCTGGCCATTCACTTTAAAATTATGCCCATTTGGCTGAGAAAGCTTAATGGTGCCATAAGGGAAAACTTTGGCGACGGTGAATGGAACAGACCAACGGCTCTTGAGCTTGCCTGAGAAGATCTTCAACCGAGAGTTAAAGAGTAAAACTTGATAACCAACGTGAAACTCTCGTTTCTTATTCCTTGCATCATGGATGATCTTGGTTTTCTCCTTGTAGATCAATGAATTCTCATAAGCTTCATTCCTTAGTTCATTTAGCTCATTGAGTTGAATCTTCCGATGATCGCCGGCTTTGTTAATGTCAAAATTGGCCCACTTCAAGGCCAAGTACACCTTATGTTCTAGCTCAATGGGGAGGTGGCATGCCTTCCCGTACACAAGATGATATGGAGTGCAACCTATCAGCGTCTTATATGCGGTATGGAAAGCCCACAAAGCATCATCTAACTTATCGGCCCACGAGGCACGATGCTCTCCCATAGTACGCTCAATAATTCGCTTCAATCCACGGTTAGATATCCCGGCTTGACCATTTGTTTAAGGATGATAAGCGGTGGAAAGACAGTGATTGACACCGTATTTAGCCATGACTCGAGCAAATTGATCATTGCAAAAATGAGTCTCGCGGTCACTGATGATAGCACGAGGAACACCAAATCGAGCAAAAAGCTGCTTCAAAAAGTTCACAACCACCTTCGTATCGTTCGTAGGGAGAGCCTTTGCTTCAACCCATTTAGATACGTAGTCAACGGCTATGAGGATGTACTTGTTCCCTTTAGATGATGGAAATGGCCCCATAAAGTCGATGCCCCATACATCAAAGATTTCACATTCTTGTATGAAATTTTGAGGCATCTCATCTTTATGTGTGATCTTGCCTTGGCGTTGGCAAGCATCACAATTTTTAACCATCTCGTGAGCGTCACGATAAATGGTGGGCCAATGGAATCCAAAATCGAACACTTTCTTCGCGGTATAGTTAGGACCAAAGTGACCACCGGTGGGTCCTTTAAGGAAAGCTTCGAGAATGTCTAAAGCTGCAGGTCCATCAACACACCAACGAATAATCAGATCAGCACATTGTTTGAAGAGATATGGGTCATCCCAAAAGTAAGTCTTAACATCTTTAAAGAACTTCTTTTTTTGTTGGGATGTTAACCCTTCGATGAGAATACCACCCGCTAAGTAGTTTGCAATGTCCGCAAAACACGGGGTGTCATCAAGATTAGAACTGATAGACATTAAGGCCTCAAGGGGAAAAGAGTCGTTGATCTCTTGATTCGGATGATCCCCTTGATAAGGATCCTCAAGTCTACTTAGATGATCCGCGGCTAGGTTTTCGGATCCCTTCTTGTCACGAATTTTGATTTTAAATTCTTGAAGGAGCAAAACCCAACGAAGAAGTCTTGGCTTGGAATCTTGTTTAGTTAACAAGTACTTCAACGCGGAATGGTCGGTATAGACACTGGTGGTGGAAAGAACAAGATAGGGGCGGATTTTCTCAAAGGCATACACTACATCTAAAAGCTCTTTTTCGGTAGTGGTATAATGCAATTGAGCCCCCGTCATTGTCTTGATAGCATAATGGATTAGTTGGAAGTGTTTGTTCACTCTTTGGCCCAAAACCGCTCCAATGGCAAAGTCGCTAGCATCACACATCAATTCCAAAGGTAGATCCCAATTAGGGGTAACCAAGACCGGTGCCTTAGTTAGCTTGTCCTTAAGAAGATTGAAGGATTCAATACACTCTTTAGAAAAGATAAAAGAAGTATCTTTTTCCAAGAGGTGGGTCATAGGGCGAGCGATTTTAGAAAAATCTTGAATGAATCTACGATAGAAGCCCGCATGACCAAGGAAACTTCTCACACCCTTCACGGTTGAAGGTGGAGGTAATTTGGCTATGACATCAACTTTAGCACGGTCCACTTCAAGACCGATTTTGTAGATTTTATGACCAAGCACAATACCTTCTTTTACCATGAAATGGCATTTTTCCCAATTTAGAAAAAGGCGAGTGTCTTCACACCGCTTAAGCATGCGTTCCAATTTGGCAAGGCAAGAAGAGAAGGAGTCCCCAAAGACCGAGAAATCATCCATGAAGACTTCCATAGTTTCTTCAACCATGTCATGGAAGATAGCCATCATACACCTTTGGAAAGTCCCAGGAGCATTGCATAAGCCGAAAGGCATTCTTTTGTAAGCAATTATTCCATAAGGACAAGTGAATGTGGTTTTCTCTTGGTCTTTAGGATCGATGGGAATTTGAAAATACCTGGAGAAACCGTCTAAGAAGCAATAATAGTCATTACCCGCTAGACGTTAGAGCATTTGGTCCATCAAAGGAAGGGGAAAATGATCCTTTCTCGTAGCATCATTGAGTTTGCGATAGTCTATACAAACTATCCACCCTATAACGAGACGAGTAGGAATCAACTCGTTGTTTTCATTGGGCACAACGGTGTTTCCGCCTTTCTTAGGCACACAATAGAACGAACTAACCCATGGTGAATCTGAGATGGGGTAGATCATTCCCGCATCAAGAAGTTTTGATAACCTCTTTTATGATAACGTCATGGATCTTGGGATTCACCCTTCTTTGGTTTTAAATAGTGGGTTTAAAGTCGTCCTCTATGAGAATTTTATGTGTGCAAAAGTGAGGATCAATTCCACGAATATCGGAGATTTTCCAAGCAATCGCTTTCTTGTGATTCTTCAGCACGTCGATAAGTCGAGATTTGTATTCCTCTTTCAAGTCCTTAGCGATGATGACGGGTAACTTGTTATTGTCTTCAACGAAAACGTACTCGAGATGAGACGGTAAATCCTTAAGCTCTAAATCCGGAGGATTTTCGGTGGAAGGAGTAGTCAAATTCGGATCTTCGATAAAGATTTCCTTAGGAGATGGTGGAGAAATATGGTCCTCATTGAGAAGTTTCTCAATGGTACGAATGTCTTCATCCCAATTGGAAGGAGAATCGTCATATTGTAAGTCCACATCTCCCAAAGTTTCTTCAGATTCTTTCAAAAGGAAATCACTTTCTCCAAATGGAGTTAGTGATGGAGCAATAGAGGCAATGGTATCAACAATGGGTAGAGAAGAAGAACCACTTTTACAAGCGTCTTTGAAATGTTCTTCACAAGCCTCATCAAGAACGTCAATGAAATTAACGCTCTCGTTTTCAGAAGGCTGTTTAGAAAGTTTACCCATGTTCAAGACGATTTTATCATCACCAACTCTCATGATTAATTCTCCCGCGGCTACATCAATGAGTGTGCGACCGGTCCTCAAGAATGGACGTCCAACGATTAATGGAACACGGGGATCCATCTCGTGAGAAACGACAACAAAATCCGCCGTAAAGGTGAATTTGTCGACACCGACAAAGACATCTTCGGCTATCCCCACCGGATAAGCAACCGTACGGTTAGCTAATTCCAATGTCATTCGTGTAGGGACTAGCTTGGGTAGAGATAATTGTTTCCAAACACTTAATGGCATTAGGTTTATACTAGCACCTAGATCGGCTAGGGCCATACAATTCTCTACCCCGGGGAAGTTGCAAGGAATGAGAAAACGACCCGGATCACCAAGTTAGGTGGGTAATTTCCTTAAGAGCACTGCGGATCAATTCTCGTTTAGTTGGGTCTAAGCGATATCAAGAAGTTTCTCCTTATCACTGAGAAGATCTTTAAACATTTTAGCATATTTCGGCATGTGAGCGAGAGCCTCAGCGAAGGAGATGTTGAAATTCAGTTGTTTAAACATTTTAAGAAAGTTAGAAACCTGAATATCATCCTTTTTCTTCAACTTCTCTTTCCGTAACCTTGAGGGATAAGGTATATTGGGTTGAGATGAAGGCTTTGGAATGGAATTCTCACTCACATCCTTGGGTGGTGGAGGGGTGTAAGTAGAAGGTGGAGGAATTGGTGAAATAGAAGGTGGAGGAATTGGAGAAGGGGACTCGTTTTCCTTTGTCACAATCACCGGTGTAGGTGTAGGAAGCTCGGGTTCCTTTAAACCTTTTCCACTTTGAGTGGTGATTGCTTTCATCTCCCCTCTTGGATTAGCAACGGTGTTACTCGGAAGAGAACCCGAACCTGAGGCTTGATTACTTTGGAAGAAACTAGCCATCATATCCCTTAAGTCATTCGTTTGACTGGTCAAAGAGTTTCGCATATCGGCTCGAAGATCATTCCCTTGTTTCGCCATATCTCCTTTCAAGTTGATGATTTGTAGCTGAATATTCTGCACTATTGCGTCATTAGTCCTCATGTAAGTGTAAACCTCTTGATTAAATGCGGTGGGTTGGGTGGGAGGAAGAGCATGGTAAGCAAGTGGTTGATAAGCGGGTGGTTGGTGAACTTGATTATTTCCTTGAGGTGGATATGGGTTTCTTTGGGTTTGATATTGATTTGGAGCTCGAGGTTGGTTTTGATTGTTGCGATTGAGGTTGTTTTGGTTTTGAGGGGGGAAACCGGGTGGTGAAAGGAAGTTGTTTGAACGATAACTGAGCAAATTGCTGTCACCTTGAGGACGTGCTAGATAGCCTCCCGTAGAAAAGTTACCATTGGCGGCATACACATTTTCCGGATTGTCATGAGTCGAAGGACAATCAGTGTATGAATGAGATCCCCCACATATTTCGCATGACTGACTCAAAGCATTAACTTGCGCATTGATGCTTTTGGTATTGTTAGCGGTTTGTAGAGCAAGTGTTTCAACAATCAAAGTAAGCTTATCAATTCTCTTGTCGGCGTCACTAGTACTAGCAGTAGCCATATTAGCCCGAACACTCTTAGTTTACACTCTAGACTTATTCTCAATAATATCCCATGCGGCATTAGAAGACTTAACCAAAATGTTACCCCCCGAGGCACTATTTAGTGAATCTTGGTCATTCATGCTTAAACCATTGTAAAAATTATTAATTTGATGTACTTTTGTGAAACCATGTTGTGGACACTTTCTTAAAAGTTCCTTAAAACGGTCCCAAGATTCACTAAATGTCTCACCGTACTTTTGTTCAAAGTTAATGATTTCATTCCCCAAAGCGGTAGTACGTGAGGGTGGGAAAAAGTAGTTGATGAATTTGGTCTCTAAATCCGACCACGTATGAATACTTTGTGGCGGTTCCTTATCAAGCCAATGGCGGGCTTGTCCCTCTAAGGAGAAAGGAAAAAGTTGCAAGCGAATCACCTCTTGTGAAACCCTATTATACACAGACCGTATTAGTGAGTTAAAGGAACTTTTTTATATGGTCATGAGGATCATCAAGTGTACGCCCCAAGAATGGTTGAGCCGAGACCATTTGAATGAAACCGGATTTGAGTTCAAAGTTGTTGGCTCTAATCTCGGGTATGACAATAGCATTGGTGTTGCCCTCCACTTGCGATTGCAAAAGCTCGATCATTGGCCGATTGTCCATGGTGACAATAGGTGGAGTTTCGACTTCGGCTTGAATTTCTTTCTTCTTACGAGCACGGGTACGCATACACACCTACAAAAAGAAAAGAAAGGTAGACAAGAAATATTTTTGGTTTTTTATGTTTTTCTATTTTTTTTGAATTTTTTTTGAATTTTTAATATTTATGGATTTTTGAAAATATTTGGCAAGAAAAATAACCTTCAAAGGTGAACGGATCCCAAAATCCAACGCGTTTCTCACTAAAAACCGTTAATCTTAACGAAAAGAGCCGGCAGCGACGCCATTTAATATAAGATTTTAGCCAAGTATAAAAATGTTTGTTAATCCAGTCTTTTCGAATTGATTACAAGTTAAAAGTGCGACTCAGTCGTTCTTGGTGGAGAAATAAAGAGAGGTGGTTATCTATTTTAAACTAATAGTAAAATGAAAGTGTCGTTGAGTAAAAATAAAAGCTTTAAAAATTAAGCTACAATTGACGAGTCAATTTTAAATGATTAAAAACTTAAAGTGAATTTAAAACTTAAAACTTTGTAAAAATAAACTAAGATAAAACTTGTTTAAAATAATACTAAGTAAAAAATGCGAGAAAAGTTAAATTTGAAAACTAAGATAAATAAAACAAAAACATAAGTCAGATTGCAACACGATCGTAACTCAATGTGGATCGCAGTGGTTGATCGCACAATTGGATCGTGACCACCGATCGCAACCTAGATCGTAGCCTACGATCGTAGCACTCGATCGCAACCTAGTGACCGTAGTATAAGGGATCACACTCAATGCTATCGTAACAAGAGATCGCACCCACGGCAATCGTCGCCAGGCAATCGCAGCCACAGATCGCACTCAATGATCACACCCACGATCGCAACAAGTGATCGTGGTGTGGATTATGGAGTGTGATCATAGTGAACGATTGTACTTGGTGATCGAAGTAATGGATCGCAAGTAGAAACCCTAGGGGTTTATGCGATCACACTTACTTGATCGGAACTGATAAAACCCTTAAGCATGATACGATGGAAATCAAAAACCAAATAAGCACTTACTCAAATAAGCAAATACCAAAACTTAATCAAAACTAAACAAGCACAAATTTAACAACTTATAAAACACTAAATAAGAGAACTTTATAAAACAAACTTTAAAAAGACGATTTAATACGAAAATTGAACGAGAGAACACCAGAGACGTTTGATGGGGTAAAGCGAAAGGTGAGATCCTTCATTCAGGGAGAATCAACCGACACGGAAGACATGCAAAATAATTCCAGCTATAAACCCCGTGATATACCCAATAAGCAAACTAATACTCGAGGTGGACCCCGGGATCATAAATATCAAGGAAATAAAAAAGAAGGGTTTAGCGGTAGCTTTTAATTTACACCATTGAAGCTAACCTCAAGAGATGCGTCAGAAGGAGCGAATTTCCCAAGACCACTACCAATGGTCACTCCAGTGGAAAGGCGCATAGGCAATAGATACTGCGAATACCATGGAGAAAAGGGACACGCCACCAATGAGTGTATTCAGCTACAAAAGCACATTGAAATCTTGGTGCAGGCGGTAAAGCTGAAACATCTCGTCAAAGAGGCCTTAGAAAGGAGGGAAACAAAAGCCAAATGATACAGTCGCAACTGTCTACATGGTACAAACGTGGCAAAGAAGGACTAAGCAAAAGGTGAGCCAAAGATTCTCTAGAGGAAGAGACATCTCTTCCCCCCCCCCCCCTCTCAGTGCGAGCACCTTGGCAGAGGGTCCCTTAGTAATAGAATTAAGCATTGGCGATCATAGCATTCACCGCATGTACTGTAAGTTTATGGACTTATATTTAATAGTCGTGTGATAGGATCGAACTCGAGATTACAGGATTACACTCAATACGTAAAGAGTTAATTTATTTAATAAATATATTTATTATATTTATTAAATTAAACCGAGCAAATAACTATATAACGTTAACGATCGTTAATTAATTAATAGTTAAGTATTAACGAGTGTTAAAATAATATATAGTAAGTGAATAAAAGGAAGAATGACAATAGGTTCCGGAACACCCCAGAAGGGGTGTTCCACGGTCGGTTAGGGCACCAAAGAGGGGGGGCAAAAGTTTCCTTTTATTTACTTGGGCTACAATGGGTTTGAGGCCTATAAATACACCTCCTTATCCCTCATAATCTTCATAACTTGAATCTCTCCCTCTCCTCTCTCCTCTTAGTCGATCGCAAGCCACAACCCACGAAGGGTTTTTGGTTGGTTTTCTTGGTTGATCGATTGTGTTGATAATCTAGTCCTAGCCCCTATCTAGGGTTGTTGTTTAGATTATTTACATGAGTTGTAGCTCGGTTTTCACGTGCTAGAATCACGGTTAGCTCGTTGTATTACGTGTGTACAAGATCGTAATATAGTCTTACTTTAGACTATATCATGGTGTATTACGGTATAAACCCGAATTGGTGATTCGTTCTTCGTCTTGTGGATTTGCTTTAGCGTAAAGGTATGTAACCCTAATTCGATTAATTATGTTTGTGTTATTATTACGATCTTGTTAAATCGATTCCGCTATGTGTGATTTGATCTCGTTTAGGGTTTTATATAATTGTTATGATGTTAATAAACCTTTAGTGGTATCAGAGCCTTGTTTAACATGTTATAATTAACGAAAATATAAAGTTTTTAACTAATAAATGTTTTGACGTAAAACTACATGTTTTTTAGGTTTTCTTAAAATTAGGGTTTTGTTTTTTTCAAATTAGGGTTTTTGGCTGAATTTTTAATTAAAGAAAAGAATTGTTTTGAAACCCTAAATTACAAGTGGGATAATTTTAGATTAAATTGCATGATTAATTGTTATGTCATGTATGGTTACAATCCGTAAAGATTTAATTGTTAAGATTTGCGGGGAATCCATGATTACGTGCATGTTTTCATGGATCGTAAAATTATATGTTTATATGATTTTATGTGCAACGTGATTATTTGATTCAATAAATCTAGAATTAGGGAAGACTTTTATATGAATATAAAGACCTATATTTGATGATTATTAAATAAATCTTATGCATGTCGCTATTTTATTCATTGATTGCACATATAAATTGTTATTATGTGCTTATGATTTAGTTTTTTTTCTTGTTTATATTAAAATTGTTGAATTGTTGTAAACAAGGGTTTTTTATGAAAGGAAATAATATGGACTAAATCATATTAAAATAGTGATTTGTTAGAGATTTAAATTACATAAGATTACGTTGATTGGTGAATTGCAATAATAATCTGACGGCCTACTCCTTTTGACAAACTATAAAGTGGGTATAACGCACCGCTGGTCATGTACCCGGTTAAGGAAAGAGGTGTTAAGCCATTAGTCGCTGACTAAATTTCCGGCTGTAACACCCCACTTTGACAAGTGGACCATTACGCTTAATTATGGCGTGTCATCAAAGCATGCAAGGTAATATGTACTAAAACATACATGACCATAGGGAAAACCGGAATCAAACATCGGTTCCCAAACATAAGCCCAAAACATAATAAAGTAAAGGAAATAAGAAATGACTATACAAGCATAAGTATATGAAGGCAAAAGGAGAAGAAGTCTATGGCAGCTTCCATCCTATGCATGTCCTCCAAATGCTCGAGTCTGTCCTTGAGTACCTGCCATTTTGGGACATGGAAAGGAAAGTAACGGCTGAGCAAAACGCTCAGTGCACGGATATAGACATAGTATGAATGACTGAAACATAATAAATACTTAATAGCAGCGGAAATGTATAAGTCCGGGAAAACCTGGAACATGTTCATAAAACTGGTTTTATAGTTTGAAAAGCCTTACGTTTATCTTGTAAAAACTGTTTAACATGTTTACCATTAGCCAATATAGGTCATGATATATCAACATGCATGAATAATTGGAGGGGTGACCTCGCCATGCAATTAGAGGGGCTGCCTCTAGTTAATATAACTGTTTGGGTAGGAGGGATCAGCTCCTTGTGAAGGATGCAAGGCACACACCACACTCACCTGAATAATCTGCTGAAAACATGTAAACTAGGATGCACCCATACGCCCCACCTGATAATATAATAAATGGCCAAAAGCTGAAAAGGGACGCTACGAGCTATCACTCCGCCGTGGTGAAGTCATAACACTGGTGCCTCCAGTGTTATGGTTATGGTACCTCCATAACTAGGTGAAACTGTTCATGCATGTATATGGCTTTAGGTATTCTAATCAAACATAATCAATTCAAAAACATATAAAACATATACTGGGTAAAACAGTTGGCTGCATACGGGAAATCCTAATAAGGAAGAATGTCCATACTGAAAGGATGGATAATCCGTACCTTGTGTCCAGTGAACGAAGAAGACGAACGGAAGAGAGTCCTACTTCGATCTCACTAATGCTACGTACATAGGATACATGTATAAGCATTCTGATTACTGAGTACGTACCTGGTTTTATATCATGTTTTAGCTTGTTTTATATGTTCATGTCTTGTTTTACTGATTTTAACGTTATGCTGTGTTTATCGTGTATTCTGTATATTCAGATTAAGTATTACTTGTGATTCTTGTATTATTATACTTGTTGTGTAATAATAAGTATTTTTTTAAGAATAGCAGGTTTCTTAAAATAGAAAGTTTCCAAAAATAGAAAGTTTCCAAAAATAGATTTACTGCTTAAAATAGATAACTTTCTAAAAACAGAAAGTTTCCATAATTGGATTAGCTGCTTAAAATAAATGAGTTTCTAAAAATAGAAAGTTTTCAAAACTAGAAATAAGCTGGATTTATAAGCTAATAATATAAGCTTAGTTTTACTGATTAATTATACTAAGTCATGTGATTAATAGTATAGTTTATTAATTATAACATGTAAATTACATAAACTATAGGTTATAATATTTAATTAAATATAAACATAATTTAATTAAATTAAGTGTATAATATACTTAGGTTAAAACATGTATTAATATTAATACTAAATAACATAAGTCATGATAATTAAAATATTATAAGTCATGTTTAATAATTAATTAATTACTATAGTCTAAATTAAATAATAAAATACTTAGGTTAAAATCATGTATTATTAATTAATAATAATAAACCTAAGTTCATGTTTTAATTAAATTAATTATCTAGCATGTTATATTAATTTAATTGATCTTGTAACAATAAGTCATGATTTTTTAATTTAATTACCTTGTAATTAATATAGATATAAAGCTAAGTAAACTTGTAAAAATAATCACCCGAAACCGTGTATTATTTTATGAAAACGTGTCTTAAACCGAACCCGTGAAAACCCGTGAAAACCGTGTTGTTTTTACATATAAGCCGAACCAAATAGCCCCTTATTGTCTTTTTAAAACTGACAACCAAACACCCACTTAACTGTTTATAAACCCAAAAACAAACAACCCCTTAACTGCCAGTTCCCCCTGGCAGTTCTGTGTTCCCCCTGCTTGTTTAAAACTCTCGGTTCCCACTGACAAGCTAAACTCCACCACTGGCCGCAGCCAGTGGTTCCCCCTGCTAGGCCACTGTTGCCACTGTCAGAACAAAACCCAATCAACACCCAATTAGGGTTGCGGCTGGTGGTCAGAAATCATCACCGAGACCATAAAAGGTCTCGGTTTGTGGCCAAGCAACGCAACAACACCCCCAAATGACACCCCTTTATATTGAACGTGTTATTTACATAGTTTTAGATCGTAAACCTTGGATTCTTGATCAATTTAACAAAAGAAAAAGAATAAAAATAAGATTAGGGTTTCTTACTTTTGTTTTAGGGTTTTTAGAACAAGAAAACACGAACCACTTCTATTCCTTGATCTGAACCACGAGTGTTGTTCCTGTTCTTGTTGTTTAAACTGTCGGCAGGGAGAGGACACCAAGAGAAAGAACAGAACGATGACCACCATGTTTTTAGGGTTTTCTGAATTTTACAGTTTTTACAAATTAAAAGATGTAGGTGTGTGTTTGTTTTCTTTTAAGCCGCACCAACTCACTTGGGCCTTGAGCCCAAGTCTTACTTCTTGTCTCTTTTTCTAAACGGCCCAACGACAAAATGTAGCACATTAATTTAATAATACGTGTTTAATTAAATACGTATTCGGTTCGTGTATTTTATATCGTGAATTAACCCGATGGTTATCTTTATACGTTTTAGACGTAACTATTACGTACATAACGACTTACCATGTTTAATTTAATATACGAAGAATAATCGTGTTAATTATTCGTGTTTACGTGTTACGTAATTATTAATTATTTATGATATTATAATTACTTGTACGTAACGACATTCATCGTATTAATAATTACGTAAGTACATAATTATTTGTTCGTGATTTCATGTTCATGATTTTATATTCGTGATGATAATTATTATTCTTAATAATTATCGTGTACTAACACGTATTAATACTTATCGTGTAATAATACGTACGTAATTCTCGTAACGAATATCCGTGTCACGTGTTCATGTTATAAAAGGAAGTTTTAATCTTGTACGTACGACTATTAGTGTACTGTTCATGGTAAAAGCATGCGGGTTTTACAACTCTTCTCCCCTAAAAAGAATAATTCGTCCCAGAATTATAGATAACGTAACTGAAAGAGAAACATACCCGCATCAAACTGAGAGGGTATGTAAGATAAAAGGACATGAAGGTGACATTGTAGAAGGGAACGTGGAACGTGACATGGCTAACAAAAGGACATGGAATGTGACGTGACTGAAAGGACATATCTAATCGATAAGAGAAAAACGGATAAGAAATCCGGACAAACTTGTCCGTTTCCAAATGGCTTCCCGCTAGGAATGGTTCCTTCATAAGATCTTGGCACAAAGATAAATCTTGGTCCTCCTGACCTTGACTTAAACATCCTTAAAAGTTCATGGTTATCGATGTAAGATAGATCCCCTGAGTTTAATCGAGGGAATAAGAATTAACGTGCAATGGTAACTGAAACGTTATGGTTCAAACAATCTAACTTAACTGATAATTAGCAATGATGCGCGAGACATATTGAAACGTAGTACCTGAAAAATTTTGAACGTCATACATGAAAAATTTTGAACGTGATACGTGGAGATATGGTGAGTGTAGTATGAGCAAACATATCGTGATCAATGATACGTGTAACATATCGTGAATGTGATATGAGGAACGTGGAATGAACATGACATGTGAAACATATCGTGAACATGGAATACAACTGTGGTAACACCTAACGCTATAAGGTGAGACGTGAAATATGACGTGAAACGTCTGTCTAGGGATAGAGAGTTATACTAGACTTGAGTCTGGTTTCTCAAGTTCTTGCAAAACTTCCCAGAACGAAGATGAACGTAAAATCGTAAGCCAAGATACGATCATGAACGTGAGCGTGAAAGCAAATCGTGAAATTAAAACAAAGACGTGGACGTAAATAAGGAGCACAAATGCGAACCTTTGTCTGACTCGATAGTTGAGGGATTACCCAGTGATCGGATGAGCCTTGGCTGGAATATGTCTGATCAATCTATTGGTTCTAAAATCCGTACAGATGTAAGGATTCTGCAGACTTGATCAAACTGTTGTTAATAACCTAGATAGCATCTCGTTTCTTCTGAGTTTGCGTTAATCTATTAACCAACATCCGTGGAGATCTTGTCCCATTTCTATTCAAAATTTCAGATGATGGAAGAACATCCTATTCTGTTGGTGTTCTATCTTAACCTGTTGGTATGTCCGTTACTTAGATATGAACGTAACTGTATCTTGCTTCGTAGAAACTTAATACATAGAAGTTTGTGAAACTCTGAGTGTCTGAAATTAGACCTTTCTTAGCGTAGGATTTTCTTGGAACCCCTAACGTAGTGTAGGGTTCTCACCTTTATGCATAAGTTGAGTCATGGTAAGATTAACCATGATAATCCATTCAATTCAGCGTGTCACTGTAATCAACCAGAGTTTAGATTGGAAAATTTCAGGGTGAAATTCTCCTGTCGTAGAATTTGCAACATAGTGCAAATATGGTCTTCCTGCTCTTCTCTAGACTTAGAGAAGGTTAGGTTGTCATAGATGAAAATACTGATGAATTTGTTTATAAGTTCATGGAAACTCAATTTATTAAGTCCATAATAGTGTTGGAGCATTTATGAGACTAATACAGAATCATGAATTTAGCATGACCAAGTCGTGTACGAATAGCAGTCATGGACATGTCCTGTTCTTTCACTCATCACTGTTGGCATCATGATCATGAATCTGATCTTGTAAAGTGCTTAACACCCTAAATGAATCCGATCTTGTCAATACGTGGAGGAGAGTAACGGTTATGAATGGTGATTTGTTTAAATCAACGGTAACCGACACATAATCTCATGGTACCGTCCTTCTCCTTGAAGGTTCTTCTGGAATGTATGGGAAGATTTTGGAATAATCAAATAGCTATGCGTAAAAGGACTTCAGTAGTCGTGGCTTACTGACAGCTAGAAAATTTTAGCGACCATGGCTAACGACGCACATGCTTGTAAGAATTGGTAATTTGTACAGATTTTCCTGATGGAAAATCAAGCTGAATGTATTCAGAAGCCTGAACATCACTGTACCTGATCATGAATCGTAGCATGGCGTGATGTTCGTTGTCCATATTTAGGATTAAATTCAACTCGCATCTGTCCGAGGTAATGCGTTCGCAGCTTGGATCTTATCATTAGGCTGAAGGAAAACCTTCGTGTACATGGGGAATACGAATGGCGCCCTATATGGTCATAAATATATGAAATATGGGTGCAAGAAATGAAAGTGTCATTGAGCAAACATGATGGATCTCACAGACATGCCGGTGATGGTACTGAAATTCTTGTGGCCTGATTAATACATGGCACAACAAAATAGATATACCCTTTGGAGGGTACCCTGAATTTCTTAGGGATGTTACAGAATTTGACGTGAGTCATGTGTCTTGACTCGTGGCTTGGAAATATAAGCATGACATGTGTCATGACTGGTGTCTTGACATGTGTCTTCGGATGTGAAACAAATAGAACTACAATATTAGGTTATTATGCCAAAATTGGCGAATCGGTTAGACTACTGATCCTTTGTATTTCTGATCACATCCGCGGCCAGAGCTTCGGTTGCGATTTATAGGATAGTTGCTGTCATAGTAGTGGTTACTATCGTCTTGTCTGTCAGTTCCGTAACGGTTATTCTCATGACTGTGATTCATGTAACTATTCAGTTGAGTGGACGGCTGATACCGGTCTTCACTCATATGACTGAAACAAAAACTGAATGACGTGTGACATGTAACTAAGAATTTCGGACAGTGATTGATGGAACTCGTCTGGTGGTGAATCATCTTCTCGTAAAATTGCTTTGCTCTGACGCCTTTTCTTCGTCTTGTAGGATCTCCAGGTTGTGAACAGCATCCGCATCTCGTAGCGCCTCCAAACATCAACAGCATAAACCTTTAGTAACATCTCCAAGCTATGAGCGGCATCAACAATTTGTAGAGTATCAGCAAGTGGAAATACGCACATGGGATAAAGTACATGGAGTACACATGGAATGCACATGAAATGATCAGTATGGGGTGGATCATCGACATGATTTTAAAGGAAAATAACTGGTTAAAAGGTTAGAAAGACCATCATGATAACCTGGCAATGACAGTATATACCTCATTCTGGTTGCATAGAGAAATGCTAACCTGTGGTTAAACGAATTTCAACGATGATTTTCCTGAAAGCATGATTAATGAAAACCAACCATGACTATCTTGAAAGTAGAATTTACATGAATTCCAACAGTGTCTTGCATGAAAGCAAAAACAACAAAAGAGACGTAAGACATAGTCATGTGAAGACGAAGTCATCATGAAGAAACATGGAACAACCCAACATGAAGGAGTGTATAATATAATCAGCATGAAACTGAAGTTAACCATGACAGTATAAAAACATACTTGACATAAAAACATAGTAAGTTATGAGGCGACATGAAAAGAAAATTTATGCTTATAAATCATGAGAAAAGTTTTATGCATGAAAACAGTGCATGAATACATGATGCAGTTTATAAAAACCTTTATATGCGCGAGGGGACGCCTATGGGTTGGTCCCAAAACAAAAGACATGGCGAGGGGACGCCTATGGGTCGGTCCAAAAGTTAAAAGTTTCGATAAAAGCACATGCGACTAAATAGGGCCAGTCCTGTACCAACCATTACTTAGTCATAATCCCTGCAACAATGATATATGAAACATAAATAAAAGAAAATCATCTGTCAAAACTTATCAGAAAAAAATTTATGTGACTAATTATGAACTACTGGGGTTCAGTCCTCATAGACACAATTCACGAGGAACATCATGCATGAAACAATGACACATAACTAAATATGAATGACGGTTGTCCATCCATATTAGTAAAACAATATCGATGAAAACATCAAGGTTAAAACCTCAAGGTGCTGAAAACATCAAGGGTAAAACAACAATGTGCTGAAAACATCAATACGTGGAATAACAAACGTTGGCTTAGGAAGCTCCTAGTGACTACCCACTAGTCACAGGTCAAGTTTTAGAGCCTACAGGTCGAAGCCTTGTCTCTGATACCATAATCGTAACACCCCACTTTGACAAGTGGACCGTTACGCGTAATTATGGCGTGTCATTAAAGCATGCAAGGTAAGATGTACTAAAACATACATGACCATATGGAAAACCGAAATCAAACATCGGTTCCCAAACATAAGCCCAAAACATAATAAAGTAATGGAAATAAGAAATGACTATACAAGCATAAGTATATGAAGGCAAAAGGGGAAGAAGTCTATGGCAGCTTCCATCCTATGCATGTCCTCCAAATGCTCGAGTCTGTCCTTGAGTACCTGCCATTTAGGGACATGGAAAGGAAAGTAACGGCTGAGCAAAACGCTCAGTGCAAGGATATAGACATAGTATGAATGACTGAAACATAATAAAGACTTAATAGCAGCGGAAATGTATAAGTCCGGGAAAACCTGGAACATGTTCATAAAACTGGTTTTATAGTTTGAAAAGCCTTACGTTTATGTTGTAAAAACTGTTTAATATGTTTACCATTAGCCAAAATAGGTCATGAATTATCAACGTGCATGAATACTTGGAGGGGTGACCTCGTCATGCAATTAAAGGGGCTGCCTCTAATTAATCTAACTGTTTGGGTAGGAGGGATCAACTCCTTGTGAAGGATGCAAGGCACACACCACATTCACCTGAATAATCTGTTGAAAACATGTAAACTAGGATGCACCCATACGCCCCACCTGATAATATAATAAATGGACAAAAGCTGAAAAGGGACACCACGAGCTATCACTCTGCCGTGGTGAAGTCATAACACTGGTGCCTCCAGTTTTATGGTTATGGTACCTCCATAACTAGGTAAAACTGGTCATGCATGTATATGGATTTAGATATTCTAATCAAACATAAGCAATTCAAAAACATATAAAACATATACTGGGGAAAACAGTTGGCTGCATACGGGAAATCCTAATAAGGAAGAATGTCCACATTGAAAGGACGGAAATTCCGTACCTTGTGTCTAGTGAACGAAGAAGACGAACGGAAGAGAGTCCTACTTCGATCTCACTAATGCTACATACATAGGATACATGTATAAGTATTCTGATTAATGAGTACGTAACTGGTTTTATATCATGTTTTAGCTTGTTTTATATGTTCATGTCTTGTTTTACTGATTTTAACGTTATGCTGTGTTTGTCGTGTATTATTTATATTCTGATTAAGTATTACTTGTATTTCTTGTATTATTATACTTGTTGTGTAATAATAAGTAACTTTCTAAAAATAGCAGGTTTCTTAAAATAGAAAGTTTCCAAAAATAGATTTACTGCTAAAAATAGATAAGTTTCTAAAAATAGAAAGTTTCCATAATTAGATTAGCCGCTTAAAATAAATGAGTTTTTTAAAATAGAAAGTTTCCAAAAATAGAAATAAGCTGGATTTATAAGCTAATAATATAAGCTTAGTTTTACTGATTAATTATACTAAGTCATGTGATTAATAGTATAGTTTATTAATTATAACATGTAAATTACATAAACTATAGGTTATAAGATTTAATTAAATATAAACATGATTTAATTAAATTAAGTGTATAATATACTTAGGTTAAAACATGTATTAATATTAATATTAAATAACCTAATTCATGATAATTAATTAATTATAAGTCATGTTTAATAATTAATTAATTACTATAGTCTAAATTAAATAATAAAATACTTAGGTTAAAATCATGTATTATTAATTAATAATAATAAACATAAGTCCATGTTTTAATTAAATTAATTATCTAGCATGTTAAATTAATTTAATTAATCTTGTAACAATAAGTCATGATTTATTAATTTAATTACCTTGTAATTGATATACATATAAAGCTAAGTAAACTTGTAAAAATAATCACCCGAAACTGTGTATTATTTTATGAAAACGTGTCGTAAACCGAACCCGTGAAAACCCGTGAAAACCGTGTTGTTTTTACATATAAGCCGAACCAAACAGCCCTTTATTGTCTTTTCAAAACTGACAGCCAAACACCCAATTAACTGTTTATTAACCCAAAAACAAACAACCCCTTAACTGCCAGTTCCCCCTGGCAGTTCTGTGTTCCCCCTGCTTGTTTAATACTCCCGGTTCCCACTGACAGGCTAAACTCCACCACTGGCCGTAGCCAATGGTTCCCCCTGCTAGGCATCGTTGCCACTGTCAGAACAAAACCCAGCCAACACCCAATTAGGGTTGCGGCTGGTGGTCAGAAATCATCACCAAGACCATAGAAGGTCTCGGTTTGTGGCCAAGCAACGCAACAACACCCCCAAACGACACCCCTTTATATTGAACGTGTTATTTACATAGTTTTAGATCGTAAACCTTGGATTGTTGATCAATTTAACAAAAGAAAAAGAATAAAAATGAGATTAGGGTTTCTAACTTTTGTTTTAGGGTTTTTGGAACAACAAAACACGAACCACTTCTATTCCTTGATATGAACCACGAGTGTTGTTCCTGTTCTTGTTGTTTAAACCGTCGGCGGGGAGAGGACACCAAGAGAAAGAACAGAACGGCATCCACCATGTTTTTAGGGTTTTCTGAATTTTGCTGTTTTTACAAATTAAAAGATCTAGGCGTGTGCTTGTTTTCTTTTAAGCTTCACCAACTCACTTGGGCCTTGAGCCCAAGTCTTACTTCTTGTCTCTTTGTCTAAACGGCCCAACGACAAAACGTGACACATTAATTTAATAATACGCGTTTAATTAAATACGTATTCGGTTCGTGTATTTTATATCGTGAATTAACACCATGGTTATCTTTATACGTTTTAGACGTAACTATTACGTACGTAACGACTTACCGTGTTTAATTTAATATACGAAGAATAATCGTGTTAATTATTCGTGTTTACGTGTTACGTAATTATTAACTATTCATGATATTATAATTACTTGTACGTAACGACATTCATCGTATTAATAATTACGTAAGTACATAATTATTTGTTCGTGATTTCATGTTCATGATTTTATATTCGTGATTATAATTATTATTGTTAATAATTATCGTGTACTAACACGTATTAATACTTATCGTGTAATAATACGTACGTAATTCTCGTAACGAATATCCATGTCACGTGTTCATGTTATAAAAGGATGTTTTAATCTTGTACGTACGATTATTAGTGTACTGTTCATGGTAAAAGCATGCGGGTTTTACACCGGCTCTCCTGTGCGTTAAATTGAAATTACCTTTAATTGAATTATACCTTAAGGGTGATTTACCACAAATTCACATCTAAAACACAATGAATAAGGGTATTGCTTTGTGCGTAGCCGATTTCTAGCAAAAGTACGTTATGAATAGTTGTGGGTAAATTCTTCAATTGGTTTAACCAATACCTCAACATAATTTATGTAGAAATTTAGTCTCGTGAAATTTTTTACCAAATGTTTTATTAAAATTATGCTATGGAGTTGTATGTATGCTTCTCCATGCATTGATTTTGACATCAAAATTTATACCCTTAAAATTTAAGTCGAATGCTCCTAATTGACGAACACTTGAAATTACTTCATCATCAAATGAGATTTTTGGGTGATGTTGTGATGGAGAGAAAACCATTTGTAGAATGAGAATTCGTATGATGGTTTTACGTTACTCATATTAGATGACTTAATTAAGTTACTCAATGAGATGTGGAAACTTAATGCATTCAGAAGGGATGAAACATGTTTACAATACAAAACGTTTTTTTGGCAATGTAAATCCCTTTATTATCTAGAAATTAAAAATTGTTTGTCAATTGAATTGTTCGACAAGTCTCTATATTGAGTACATTCATTACTAGCAGATCAACTGATGTAATGGATTTATGTCAGTATAGTTCTAGAATTCAAGGAAAATAATATGGTTTTTTATACCGGGGTCATTTTTATTTTCTTGAAAGTATTTTGTTATCGAAAATACTAATATTTGAACTTATTTCTATAGAAATGGCTCAACCCACCAATAACACTATAAATTCTACGTTCAAAGCTTTCTTTGAACGTCCTGAACTTACTGGCCCAAACTTCAATGATTGGTATCGCTCGCTAAGAATTGTCTTGAGAGCAACGAGTACTATCGATATCTTGACTACTCCTTATCCGGAGGATCTTGCTGAAGGAGCATCTGATGCGCAAAGGCTTGAACAGGTTGCTAATGTTAAGAAGCACTTGGAGGTGTCTTGCTTAATGCTGGAAAAAATGGCTCCTCCACTTCAACATAAGTATGAGCTATTTTCACCTAAGCGAATGCTTGATGAGCTCAAGGCTATGTTCGAGAAGCCGCAAGCTGTGGAGATCTACGACTTGGTAGATGCTTTGCATAGCTGCAAGCAAGCTCTAGGAAAGTCTGTAAGTGCCCATTACTTAGAGATGAGGGGTTATATGGGATAAATCATTGCACTAGGATAACCCTATGATCATAATATGGCTATCAACTTGATCAATAGGTCCCTTAACAAGGACTTCAATGATTTTGTTAGAAACTATAATATGCATTGCACGGGGAGACAGTTAATGATTTGCATGCAATTCTCATTGACTTTGAAAAGGGGTTGAAAGACAAGGCATCTACCGCTACGCCTTCTATGCTAACCATAGAAAAGGGTAGAGTGAGTAAGCCAAAACCACAAGCGAATAAGACGAAAGGCAAAGGCAAGGGTGATAAGGGAAAACAAGTTACGACTTATTCAAAACCTAAGCAGAACTTTGTCAAGAAGAATAGATCTCAAAAGGATGAGACGTGTCTCAATTGCAAGGCAAGTGGTCACTGGAAGAGGAATTGATCTCTTTATCTCGAAGAATTGCGAGAAATAAAGAAGAAGTATGAGCAGAGCGCTACAGCTTCAGGTACTTTATTTATTATTGAATTGTTCAATTTAACATACAAATTAAATTCATGGGTATATGATACGTGATGCAGTATTAACATTTGTAATACGCTGCAGGGGTTTAATCTAGAAAGGAAGTTATCCTATGGGGAACAATTTCTGCAAGTGGGCAATGGCGCATAAGCAGCAGTTGAAGCTATAGGAACATTTAATATAGTTTTACCTTCGGGTTTAGTACTGATTTTAAATGATTGTCATTATGCACCTACAATTTTTAGCGGTGTTATTTCCTTTTCTTATTTGTTGAATAATGGATTCATTCACACGATTGATAATAATGGAATTTCTATTCGGAAAAATGGTATTTTCTATATTAATGCCATTTCTGTGAATGGTGTATTTGAAATAGACATGCATGATGATGAATCCAAGAACAATAAATCTGTCTTTAGCATGAGTAAGAAGAGAAAGTTTGACAAGAACTCTTCTTATCTTTGGCATTATAGACTTGCCCATATTGGGAAGACTCGTATACAAAAGCTTCAACATGAAGGTCTTTTGGAAAACATAAATGATGAATCATTTGATAAATGTAAGTCTTGCATCTCTGGAAAGATGACCAAGAAACCTTTTAATAGCATTATTAAAAGAGCTACCAATCTACTTGGACTAATACATACTGATGTGTGTGGACCACTTAGACATACGTCATGGAAAGGTGCTAGCTACTTCTTAAAACTTACGGACGATTATAGCCGTTATGGTTATGTTTATTTACTTAAGCATAAACATGAGGTATTTGAAACATTCAAAGTTTTTAAAGCAGAAGTAGAACTGTAATTAGGGAAGAAGATTAAAGCTCTTCGTTTTATAGAGGTGGTGAATATTTAAGTCAAGAGTTTATAGATTATCTAGGTGCGGATGGAATTGTTCATCATCTTACTTCTATTTAAAGGTCTGGGTTTGCGAGGCGTATGTGAAACGTGACTCGGATGAAAAATTCCTATAACGATCCGTAAAATGTATCTTTGTAAGATACCCTAAGGAAACTATGGGTTACACCTTTTATTTCCACTTGAGAACAAAGTGATTGTTGCTAGGTATGGAGACTTCCTTGAATCTGATCTTGTAAATCATGAATTCAGTAGGATAAATTATGATCTTGAAGAGAGTCATATTGTAAAACCCACATTAAAACACCATGAACAGTACACATGAACAGTACACACATGAGAATACGGTAAAATTAAAACTTTCCATTTATAATATAACTCACGTGTCACGGTATTTAATAACATGTAGTTACGTAAATATTATAAATGTGTTAAGTACACGACGTATAAAAATCACGGCATTTAAAACATAAATGATCACGTGATTAATTGAACACAGAAAAGCTACGGGTTTCCCCGTGGGCTTCCTTTAGGCCGGGGCTACACAAGAGACAAGACGAGAAGATGGGCTTTGGCCCATAACCCATATTAAACCCATGTAAATAACAAAACACAGGAAACCTAAAACATAATTTAGGTTACAGAAAAAAGTTTGTCTCTTTCCTCCTTCTTGCTCTTGTCGCCGGCCACCATAGACCAGAAGGACAAACCGGACGAATTTTCTTGTTGATTATTTGTGTGTACGTGATCGTGTTCATAACCTATTTCTTTCCATGCGTTCGGTAAATTAAACACTTCCTTTTTCTTTTAATTCTTTATTGAATTCATGTTTTATTTAATTAATCTTAAAAACAAGTAATTAAAAACATGTAGATAAATTAAATCATAGTAAACGGGGTGTTTGTTTGTGGTTGTGTTCCGGTCGAGGCACCACCGAGAGCCAAGAGGCTCTCGGCTTGCTTTCAACACCACCACCGAGACCCACAAGGGGCTCGGCTTGGTTGGGTTTGGCTCGGACGACACAAGGAAACCCAGACCGTATGTCGGGGGTGTGTTTTGGTTTTGACTGAGAGCCAACCGAGACCTTAGGGTCTCGGTGGGGTTATTTTGGGCTGACAGTGGGAACCGAACAAAAGAAGGGGAACCGGTCCACTACCGGTATGAACTGGTGTGAACCGGGTTTCAGGCTTATATGTTTCGGCTTATATGTGGGACCGCGTTTCAGGCTCGGGTTAATTTTTAAAACACGGGTTCAGGTCTCGGGTTATATATTAATATCAGGAAAACATGTTAATTAAATTAATTACTAGACTTTTTAATTTAATTAATTTCATGACTTAGGTTAAATATTAAATTAATATTACATGTATAACCTAAGTATTAACTTAGCTTAATTTAATTAAAACGTGTATTTTTAATTAAATTCCTTATAACGTATAGATTAATTAATTAACCAGTTATTTACTTAATGAGCTATAACCATGACTTGTATTATACTATTTAAAATTTAATCATTATTTATAATCCATCTTATTTCTAATTATGGAAACTTACTATTTTTGTAAACTTTCTATTTTTAGAAACTTACTATTTATGGAAACCTGCTATTTTTAGAAAGTTACTTAGTATTGCAATACAAGTATTATAATACACTAATACATGAATAATACATAGTAGAACATCAGTATAACTACAGTTAACACCGTAAATAGTAGAACATGACAGGATATGTATAACAAGCTAATAACACACGGAACCAGTAAAATACACGTAAATCAAACAACTCATACACGTCCATATTTCTTATGAAGTGTTATCCGTCGAGGCGGATTAGTCTTCATCGTTTTCATTAGCTTCTATTGGACATAAGGTACAAATTTCCCGTCCTTCAGTAAGGATAATCTATTCCTTCATTAGGATTTCCCGTATGCAGCTAACTGTTTTCCCCAGTAGTTACAGATTAAATGCATATGTTTTATTAGTTACCTTAGCCATATACATGCATGACCAGTTTCATCTAGTTATGGAGGTAACATAACCATAACACTAGAGGCACTAGTGTTATGACTTCACCACGACGGAGTGATAGCTCGTGGCGTCCCTTTTCAGTTATTTGGCCATTATATTTATTATGTTATCATGTGGGGCGTATGGGTGCATCCTAGTTACATGTTTCAGTCAGGATTTCATGGTGAATGTGGTGTGTGCCTTGCATCCTTCACAAGGAGCTGATCGCTCCTACCCACTTACCAATTAATTAGAGGTATCCCCTCTAATTTGCATGACGAGGTCACCCCTCCAAGTATTCATGCACGTTGTTGACCTCATGACCTATATTGGCTTTTGGTACATTAACTAATACAGATTTTTATAAGTAACATAAGCTATGTTTTCATAACTAAAATCAGTTAACATGACAGACAACTAGGTTTTCTAGGAATTATTCATTTTCGCTGCTATTCATGCTTTATGCTCTTTACATGCTTCCATTTTCTATGTTTTCCATGCTTTATTATATATCCGTGCACTGAGCCTTATGCTCAGCCGTCTACTTTTCCATGTTCCCAAACGGCAGGTACCCAAGGTCGCAGTTAGGAACTCTAGAGTATGTGCATTCGGATTGGAAGCTAGCCGGCCTTTTTTACCTTATGCATTTATTCCTACTTTATCACACTTTACATCTTTTGGACATTGTTTAGTCCTTTCATTTACAGTACTTAATATTGCTTGTGTGTGAGTTACTAGACTACCGATGTTTAATTCCGGTATTTCTATATATGGTCATAAATGTTTAGACATTTACCTTGCATGCTTTGATGACACGCCATAATTTACTATAGCATTCCATCTTAACAAATGGGGTGTTTCAATTATGGTATCAGAGCCAAGGTTTCGACATGTATCTCTGTAAAACATGACATGTGACTTACGGGTAGTCACCAGTCTCTTCCTAGAACTGACAGTTGGTTTTTATGCATTCATCTATTTTCATTTTATTTCATGCCTTCATATCATTGTAGCAGGTTTATGACTAAGTAATGGTTGGTACAGGACTGGCCATATTTAGTCACATGTGCTTTTATCAAAACTTATAACTTTGGGACCGACCCAAAGGCGTCCCCTCGCCATGTCTTTTGTTTTGAGTGAACTGGCCATAGGCGTTCACTCTCGCGCATATAAAAGTTTTTGTAAACTACATCATGCATTTTTAAACTATTTCATGCATTATAAACTGCTTCGTTGATTTATACATTGTTCAAGCATTTTATGTTATCTCATTTCAGATTTATGATTTATGTTGCATTTTGTTTTAAACTGTTAGATGGTGATCTCACGCAATACTCCAGATTTGACAGCAACTGTCAATGCAGCGCTGCAAGCCCTCCTTCCCCAACTTCGCAATGAAATGAAAGACTGTTGGAAATACGTTTTACGTATTTAGAAGGATCGGTCACTCCAACAATAGTCCAGGTAATAGCTCGTAGTTTAGTTATTTATCTTTATTTAACAAACAAGACCAAGCCTAGCCTACAACATGTGTAGGCCGGCCCAAATGTAAGCCCAAGCCCATGACAAGGGCTTGTGTATATAAACCCTCTCCTTTGATGGAGAGGGTAGTGGTTCTTCATAAGTTTACACATAGTTATCTTCATTTTCTCTCTCTAGAATTGTGTGAAATCCACCATATCTCTATCTCTCTCTCTCTCTAAAACATAAACAAGATTTACATACCCTACAAATGGTATCAAGAGCCATGCGATGATTGTATTGTTTATGTGTTTGTGTTCTTGATTTTTATAGCTTTTTGATCTATTCAAACCCACGTCCAAAAAATTTTTGTGTTTTTTATGGTTTTTTCTTGATACAAATCTTCTACATAGTTGTGGTAGAGATTTGGTATATTTACACAAAATTTTTGGGTGTTTGGATCATTTTTTGGCTTAAAATCTCAAATTTGGTGTGTTTTGTCCGAGAAAAGTGGAAAAATAGCATATTGCTTTTACTATTGCGACAGCTTATCCATCGCAATATCTAGGGTTTTGGATTGCGATCCATATCGTGACTGGTATTGCGATTGGATTTCCTCTTGTGACATTGCGATCCGTATTGCGATTCACATTGTGACAGGATTGTTTTTGTGATATTGCGATAGGGTATTGCAACAGGGTATTCGACAGGGTATTGCGACAGGGTATTGCGACAGGGGTATTGCGACAGGGTATTGCTACAGTATTGCGATTGGAATATTGCGATTGGAGTATTGCGATTGGAAGTATTGCGATAGGATTTATTGCGATTGGACTCATTGCGATACAACATTGCGACAACATTCCTTTTAGACATTGCGATAGCATTCCTTTAGACATTGCGACAGCATTCCTTTTAGGCATTGAGATAGAACAACAAGTATTCCAAGATTTTTCAAAAACGTGTTTTTGAAAATTTTCGTGTGCAATTTCATCTTGGAATTTTTGGTTTATCGAGAACATAATTTAGGGGATTTTTAACATTATTTCTCGGCTTCTACACAACAACAAACACATTTACTTTCTCTCATTGATCGATCAACTTTGTAAACCTTAACTTATTGAAATGGAGTACACATCTCTTACGGATAAGTCCATCCTCTCTGGTACGGATAATCGTCCACCTATGTTGGAGAAGTCTATGTACAAGGATTGGACTTCCCGAATGGAACTTTACATGTTGAACAAAGAGAATGGACATCTCATTTGGGCATCGGTGCTCAATGGACCATTAGATTATGGTACAGTGACGGAAGGTACGACTACTCGTCCTCGCACAACGGGTGAATTGACTGGAGATATGAAGATTCAAGACAAATGTGATAAGTATGCTACAAACATCATTCTCCAAGCCCTTCCTCCAGATGTCTACAAACTCGTCAGCAAACATAAAGTTTCCAAAGAGTTATGAGATAGAATTCGTATTCTAATGCAAGGCACCTCGTTAACTAAACAAGAACGAGAGTGTAAGCTTTATGATACTTTTGATAAGTTTTCCTATGTGCCAGGGGAGACTCTCAATGATTACTATCTGAGATTTACCCTATTGTTGAATGAGCTCAACATATATGGCATGGAAATTCCTACGTTTCAATTGAACACCAAGTATTTGAACACTCTTCCTTCAGAATGGAAAAAGTACGTGACGGATGTTAAATTAGCCAAGGACTTGCATAACACCAATGTGGATCAACTTCAAGATTTTCTTCAACAACACGAATGCCATGTGATCGAAGCTCGGTTGTCTAAACCTCAAGTTCATGATCCACTTGCCATGTATGCTTCTCAACAAAACATGGCTTATACTTATCAACAACCATCATACTTGCAGCAGCCACCACCACACACCTATCAGCAACCACAACAACCATCTTATCAACCACCAATGATGCCACAGTAAGCATTTCAACAAAGTGTTCATCAACAATCTTTTCCACAGCAACCACCATACCAGACATCACCATCACAAGCCAACACTTCTCCAATGGGCTATACTCCTCAGCAAGGATATTTTCCAATAGAAGCACAACCAGCACAAGCTTTATACTCTAATGAACTTCCACCAATCCAAGCACCAGTCTTTACTTCAAATGATACGCCAGCTGATGTTCTAAACCATCTCACTGCCTACTTGTCAAAACTTGTTGCAACTAGAGGATTTCCACCAACAAACAATCAGCTCCGCACCTCTTCAAATCCTCGACAACAAGCTACTGTTCAAGATGGTCAAGTAATAGTGCAACCTATTCAGGGAAGGCAAAACTGATATGGACCTCCTACAAGGACTGTGAATGATCAAGCTAATGGAAATGGAAGCCCCATTGGTCCTCAAAAGGTTGTGACTTGCTACAATTTCCGAGGACAAGGTCATATGGCTAGGCAATGCACTCAGCCGAAAAGGAGAAGGGATGAAGCGTGGTTTCGTGAGAAAATGTATTTGGTTGATGCTCAGTCTAAGGGAAAGATTTTGGATTCAGAGGAGTTAGCATTTCTTGCAGACCCAGGGGCAGCAGATACTGAAGGCATTGCAGTCGTTTCCACTTCTAATGCAGCTTATCAAGCAGATGATCTTGACGCATATGATTCGGATTGTGATGACATTCACTCTGCCCAAGCTGCTCCCGTTGCTAATCTCTCTCACTACGGTTCTGATGTCGTGAGTGAGGTACCCACTACAACCAATCTTGGTAATGATGATAACCCACATCAAGTTGGGCATGAAAATGACAACCTCGAATAGCATTCGAGAACTAGTAACTCAAATGATGTGGTACCCAATCCTATACATTTGAGTGAACCTCAACCAAATGCTACGACGGGTATGAAATCTTATGCTCAACATGATTTGGTCATGGTGCCTAAACATATTATTGATCAAATGCATATGGCTCTCAGACAATCCGTAGATACGAATTCCACCCTAACTGTTGAGCTTGCATTGCATAAAGAAAAGGTCAAAACTTTTGAAATTGTCCCTCAAGCAGAGAAAATAACATGTTCTGAATTTGACCAATTTCGTTTTGAAAAGATTGAACACTTGAAAGAAATAGAATCATTAAAAGCTAATCTTTCCAATGAATTAAAAGCAAAAGAGTAGGTTGTCAATGATTTTCAGAAACTTAAAATGGATTTCGAAACTCTCGAGTCTAAAAAGTTTGAATCAGAAATTAATGCTACCAAACTTCTTAAATTCAAAGAACAATAACTTTTAAAACAATACGCTTCCATAGAAAAGGTTCATCTTTTAACTAAATCATTTAAAGAACTCGAACTTAAGCATCTTCAAGATTTACCACCTAATCCCGGTTATGCAAAACAAGCTCAGGAATATATTCCCGGTCTTTATGATATGCCCATAATTGGAAAATCGAAAGAAGCACCTTTTGTTCGTAGTACTGAGGAGACACAGTCACTTGCGGAAGAAACTCATTCAAAAATGCTTTCAAAATTCCAAGATTGACTATGATAAGCATAATAAAGATCAACTTTCTAAAAAGACACGAATTCGCTTACAAAAGGAATTAGCTGAACTAACAGTTCTTGTTCCCCCAAGTTTGTCAAATGAAAACCCTCCTAGTACGTCTCATACGCTCGTCAAAACGGATTTAACGAAGTTACTTCCACCGGTAAGTAAGGCGTCCGTTAATTTAAAAGCGGTACACCAACACTTAGCCTATTTTGACAAGGTCATTTTGGAACGTACGACGGCCACGGCATAACGGAAGGTGAATGGAACTTTGAGCACACTAGAGCAGCGTTCCGAGAAGAAATTGTTCCGTTTGTAAAGAATGTTAAAGCTTGTCTTAGTAATCTTGATCAAGATTTGCATTTGGAAATAGAAGAAGTTAAACGTGTTTTCAATGAAATGGATGATGCTTATGAAAACAGTTTACTTGAAATAGAACGGGTTTCACGCCAAAATGATCAGCTTCTGAAACAAGTGATGTCTCATGATATAGTTTCCGTCTGTGTGAATAAAAATGTTGATAATGATTCTATTATGCATAATATTGAATCTGTGGATAATGTGGTAGATAGTACTTGTCACGAATCTGACGCTGAGTTTTTAAAGCTTTAAGATTCATATTCTTCGCTTTCAAAACATTTTGATGAGATTCAAACACATTGTATTTCGCTTGAATGCAAGCAACAATTTATTCAAGAAATCTTTGAAACGTCATTCGAAGGTGTTAATATCGATGATGCAAACTTTGAAAATAATTTTTGATTGAATTTACAATCAAAACAGCGTCAGCCAAGTGACAAGGTTGCTAAGTCTTTGCCGATAGATATAGAGAAATCTAAGCAGAATAACTGTGTGAACGTACTTGAGGCCGCTGAGAATTTTAAACTTGATCTAGATAATCAAGTTTTCAAGATTTTGTCCAAAATTGATAACTTAAAACAGAAAGATACACGACTCTTCGATTCAGTACAGCCCGCATGTGCTCATACCACTGCACAGCATCAATCATTGATTGCACAATTGAATCGAAAGTCGGTGGAAATATCTGATCTGAGGGAACAAATTTGTGATAAGAATCTGGCCTTGGCTGAGTTAAAGGAAACACTTCGTACTCTAAAAGGTAAGAATGTAGTGGATAACGCAACCACTATCTCCGCATCGTCCTCTAGTGCAATCAAAAGGAACCTTATAAGAGCCCTAGGACTAAACCATCTCAAACTTTGGTCACTAAAGATAAGGCGGAATCAAAACCAGCTTCTAATATTCCCGTGTTGCCTTTTACAGGAGTAAGTACCACTACTAAGGCTCAAAGATCTAAGCTTAAAAGAAACAAGAAGAATGATAGGATCTTTCCCCCATCTAGTAGTAAAGTGAAGAAGAAAGTAGAAGGCCATCCTAGGAATGTTATTTCTGTTTTGAATAAAAAGAATCATGTAGCTAAACCTAAAGGCTATGCGGTTGTGCAGCGTTCTAAGCCTACTGTGAATTGTAATTTGAAATGTTGGAATTGCAATGAATGTATGTTTTCTAGTCGTCATGATTATTGCCTTATTGACCATGTGAATGAGATGAATGCCCGGAAAAAAGGATTAGAATGGAAACCGACTGGGAAAGTGTTAACCCAAGTTGGTTGGTTGTGGCGTCCCACTGGTAGAACTTTCACTATAGTAGGAAATACGTGCCCTTTAACTAGGATCACTTCCACTACAGCGAAGAAAGCGTGCCCTTTAACTATGAGGACCAAGGCTACCAAAACACAAGCGTGTCCTTTAACTAGGAACACCAACACTACTGTAGGAACCAAGTGCCCTTTAAATAGGTCTACTCCCACTGTAGTGCTCGTGAATAATCCAAAACCTAAGAAACTTGGAACACTAAAACCTGTTAGTGATAAAACTCACATTAGAAAAAGCAGGAAATCTAAGGGTCACACAAATGTTAGTAATTCTGATAATCTTATATCTGTATCTGCTAACACTCCGGAACCAATAGTTTCCAATGCATTGTCTACTGTTGTTATTGAAAACAGGTGGTCCAAATTGTTCTCTGGTATTTGGACTCTGGTTGCTCCAAGCATATGACCGGAGATCGCTCTTAGCTCAGAAATTTTGTCAGCAAGTTTCTTTGTACGGTTCGATTTGGAAATGATCATATTGCAAAGATAATGGGTTACGGTGAATATCATATTGGGAATGTTATAATTTCAAGAGTGTATTATGTGGAAGGTCTAGGTCACAACTTATTTTCTGTGGGACAATTTTGTGATGCAAACCTAGAAGTTGCTTTTCGAGAGCATACCTGCTTCATTCGTAATTTGGAAGGGGTTGGTTTATTGAAAGGTACTCGAGGGAATAATTTGTATTCTTTGTCTCTACAAGACATGATGGCCACTTCTCCCATATGTCTTCTCTCCAAAGCATCGAAGACTAAGTCATGGTTATGGCATCGACGGTTATCTCATCTTAACTTTGACGCTATTAATCATTTGGCAAAAAACGAACTTGTTCGTGGTCTTCCTAAACTTTCATTTCACAAGGATCATTTGTGTTCCGCGTGTACAATGGGGAAAAGCACTAAGAAATCCTACAAACCCAAGACGGAAGGCACCAACCAAGAGAAACTTTATTTGTTGCATATGGATCTTTGTGGGCCAATGCGTGTTGAAAGTCTTAGTGGCAAAAAGTACATCCTCGTAATTGTCGATGATTACTCTCGGTTTAGATGGGTGAAATTTCTTACAACAAAAATGAGGCACTTAAATTCATCATCGGATTTCTCAAGATGATTCAAGTGCGTCTCAACACTACTGTCCGACGCATTCGTACAAATAATGGAACCGAATTTGTAAATCAAATCTTGCGTGATTATTATGAAGAAGTTGGCATATCTCATGAAACATCCGTTGCACGCACTCCACAACAAAACGGTGTCGTTGAAAGGCGAAATCGCACACTTATGGAAGCTGCTCGAACGATGTTAATTTACGCAAAGGCTCCATTGTTTTTATGGGCAGAAGCAGTATCTACAGCAGTGTACACCCAAAACCGGTCACTAATTCGTAAACGCCATGGTAAAACACCTTATGAGCTTCTCCATGGAAAAGTACCATATTTATCATATCTTCATGTATTTGGTTCTCTTTGCTATCCAAATAATGATGGTGACAATTTGGGAAAACTTCAACCTAAGGCTGATATTGGTATTTTCATTGGTTACGCACCCGCAAATAAGGCATACCGAATCTACAATCGTAAGTCTCGTAAGATCCTCGAAACTATGATTATTGATTTTGATGAGCTGACAGCAATGACTTCTGAGCAAAGCAGCTCTGAACCCGCACTTCATGAAATGGGACCCAGTAACATTAGTTCTGGTCTTGTCCCAAATAACCCTACTTCATCATCATTCACACCACCTTCTAGGACTGAATTGGATACGTTGTTTCAACCGTTCTTTGATGAATTCTTTACTCCTCCAAGTATTGTTGCTCCAGAACCTGAGGTAATAGATCCGATAACCGAAGTTGTCGCTCCAGCAACCGAAGCACAATCTGATACGTCTGCACCTACAATTAGTCAAGATATACCATCAATTAGTAATTCTCAAGCAACACCCGAATCAAATACCCATGTCATGCCTATTGATGATGAAGAGGATGATGATGATCACGATTTGGAATTCGCTCAAATGCGTGAACTTCCATTCTTTGGTGTACCAATTCCCGACCCTAATCAAGTCGGGTCGTCCACCTCAGAGGAAGCTGCTACTACGATTTACTCCAATCCATGGATTCGTTAACATGACAGCAAGTGGACAAAGGATCATCCTATGGATTCTATTATTGGTGACCCTAATCGTCCGGTATCCACACGAAGTCAGCTACAAGAAAATGCAATGTTTTGTCATTTTGATGCTTTTCTCACTAAAGTTGAACCTAAGACATGGCAAGAAGCTTTTACTCAATCCTGTTGGATAGAAGCTATGCAAGAAGAACTTAATGAATTTATACATCTTGAAGTATGGGAACTTGTACCATGCCCGGATCAGGTGCAGTTACTCACTTTGAAATGGGTTTACAAGGTGAAACTCGACGAGTTAGGCGAAATATTGAAGAACAAAGCTCGACTAGTAGCTCGTGGATACAAGCAATTATTGGGTATCGACTTTATGGAATCCTTTGCACCTGTTGCCCGTTTAGAAGCTATTAGACTATTCCTCGCTTATGCAGCCCACATGAATATGATTGTCTATCAGATGGATGTGAAGACAGTATTTCTTAATGGTGAAATCAAGGAAGAGGTCTATGTTCAACAGCCGGATGGTTTTGTGAATCCTAAATATCCTAATCATGTGTACAAGCTTAAGAAGGCTCTCTATGGGTTGAAGCAAGCTCCACGCGCATGGTATGATCTATTATCACAATTCCTCATTACGCAAGGCTTCACTAAAGGCAAGGTGGATCCCACGTTGTTCATTCAGAAACAAGGTAAAGATAGGATTATGGTACAAATATATGTTGATGATATTATATTTGCAGCCTCGACCCAAACCTTATCCGACGAATTTGGGAAACTCATGTCTTCCAAGTTTAAGATGTCAATGATGGGCAAGGTATCATTCTTCTTAGGTCTTTAGATATCTCAGAGTCCCAGAGGCATCTTTATCAATCAATCCAAGTATGCCCTTGAATCGCTTAAGAAATATAAGATGGAACCTTGTGATCCCGTGGATACTCAAATGGTGGAACGAACAAAGCTTGATGCAGATCCACATGGAGTTGCCGTTGATCCGACACTTTACCGTGGAATGATCGGTACTCTTCTATATATCACAGCTAGTCGACCTGATCTTCAGTTTGCTATATGTATGTGTACTCGGTATCAAACTCGACCTACTGAGTTACACTTGGCTACTGTGAAACGGATCTTTCGATATCTTAAAGGAACCATTAATCGGGGACTTTGGTATTCGAAGGAATCTTCGATTGCAATTATGGCATATGCAGATGCGGATCACACGGGTTGTCAAGATACAAGGCGTAGCACGAGTGGAACTTTGCAACTACTAGGAGATCGATTATTTAGTTTGGCATCAAAAAGGCAAAAAAGCGCTGCAATTTCAAGTACGGAAGCAGTATACATAGCTATGTCCGGTTGTTGTGCTCAAATTCTTTGGATGATATCGCAATTAACCGACTATGGTCTAGGTTTCAACAAAATTCCGATGTATTGCGACAACAAGAGTGCAATTGCCTTATGCTGCAACAATGTTCAATTCTCCCGGTCGAAGCATATTGACATTCGCTACCATTTCATCAAGGAGCAAGTGGAAAATGGAGTAATAGAGCTTTACTTTGTCCGATCTGAGTATCAATTGGCGGATACTTTCGCGAAGGCTTTAGATCGCGCTCGAATTGAATTTTTGGCCAGCAAGCTAGGAATGAGAACCTTCTCGCCTGAGACTCTTAAGGAATTGGCAAATGAGGCGAAAGAATAGTGATGGTAAACTATTCTCCATATCCTTGGTGATAATCTGTATATATTGTTTATATTTTTATCCACAAAAGGAAAATACAAAAATATAAAACCATATAAAAACCATAAAAATTGACACGTTGGCATAAATAGAGTTCGTACAAAAGTTGTAAATATTTCATAAAACATGCCTAAATGGCTTTTAGTTATTTCTGAATGCAACCCGGCTTTCACATTAATGTCAAGTATTTCTTATGAAAGCTTTGGCTCACAACAGGAATTAATTTTCTCGGGCAAGGTTTACTTTAAAACCTTGTAAGGGGTCAAGTTTACTTTATAACTTGGTCTAACACAAATCGATGTACGTTTCAGTGCATTTATTTGTTAAAACAAGTGAAGTCTTGTTTTTATGAAGTTATCATCTCTACAACCATAGCTATCTACAATTGGTATCTACATACTCGACGATGCGTCTACTCAACCGACATACAGCTCTTTCAATAGAACACGTGTCAACAATTGAGTGGAGCAATTGTCAAGCATTCAGAATCTTCGATGCCGAACGTGTCAAGCTCACTAACTGGTGTCAAGACAACAATACCTATCGTACATGTGGTGTCAAGAGATGACTTCAGACATGACGAGGCGACCAACATTTGCCGACAAGAACCATTTGATCGTATCATATGCTGTTCTCATCAATCAGGTCCAACCTTGTCAATTTATTCTAATATGGTGAATATGTGATCATGTTACTAATCGGTATCATATCTCATACATTTGGTATCATGAAGATAAACGGACTCGCATATTTCTTCCCAAAACCTTTGCTAAAACTTCATTAAATCAATTGATATTATAAACATCGATTGGGTTAATATTTATAAAATGGGGGAGAAAATGTGATTTAATATGGGAAATTATCACAGATGGTTTGACTTAATGTGTTGGCTCATCCCGACATATGCGAAATGTTTTCGAATATCGTGGCATATGTTAAGGGGGAGCAAAACGGATTTGCATATCAAAATGGATTTTCATGGTGACATATACTTACCCTAAACCCATTTATTTCACGAGGATGAAGATTGTGGTGACATAAGGATGGTAGGATAGGTTAAGTCCAATGATTCTTCTTAAACCAGAGGAATCTTCCCAAGGACACTCCATAGCTAGAAATAGTAGTCCTTAGGAAAGATGGAGAAAGATTGTGAATGTAGCTGAATGCCGACCAAGTACTTAAGTTAGCACTGGAACAATCACAACAAGGTGCTAGTTATGACGTACTGGTAAGCATTGAAGGGGTTGAAGAATGAAAAAGAATTGTAAAGATAAAGGGTGTAAAGAAAGAAGCCCTCCTTACAAACTTAGGCAGAAACCGGGTCAATACATATGCTATTGAGATCATTTTTTAATGATTCTTGATATTGAAGATAGACATCATGGACCCAGTGATGTAATGCACAACCCATCCCAGCTAACTCAGATATCTCTTAAAAGATATTTGTTTTAATCACACAGAGACAACACATTATCTATTGATTTATTCACTCCGAATAAATTGGTATTGAAAAGGTGGCACTCCTCTCCAGCCTCCGTTCACTAAAATCCAAAATGCACGATCGAGTCTAGAGCCATTTGAGATCATCAAATATCTCATTAGGACACACTTTCATAATTCCTTGCTTTTTCACACACTGTGAAAAGTAAGAAAGATCTTAAGAGTCCTACGCAAAATCTTCATGATCTTGCCTGAACATCCGAGTAATACAAAAGTATTTACAATGAAGATGGAAATCCTTCTTGAGCGAATATCAAAAAGCTCATGGTAGGTTACTTGTGTGATTCTTTATGAATCAAGCTTGTGATAACTGGAAAGCAACAGTGGTTTAATTCTTAACTGAACTTAAACACGTTCTAGGCCTCTACGCAAAATCTCAGTGATCTTGCCAGAACAATCAGAGTGATACCTTAGTGTTCACAATGATGAGTGGAAACCCTTCTAGCATCAAACAGCAATTGGTAGGTAACTTGCAAGATTCAATATGAATCAAGCCCGTGACAACTGGAAAGCAACGATGGTGCGATTCTTTAATGAGTCAAACTTGTTCCAGGAATCAGAATTGACGGCTTCAATCATGCGGATAATTTAATCCAAATGATTCACTCTTTACGTTCGCAGTCAGCTTTGGACGGTCGAGTAAAGAGAACGGGTTTACCCGCGAAATCTTGTCAAGGAGATTTTTAATTAAATCAACCTAACACAAGTACGATAGTTTATATCGTCCAACGGTCTTCACTGACCGGAGGTAAAATGCTACCGAATTAGAATGAAATGTTCAAAGCCATTTCGTTCGTGTCTACTTATGTTGCGACATTTGAAGACGGTGGCGTTGCGGAATCCAAAAAGAAGTCATCCCCGCATGCTTATATTTTATGCACTTAATATTTCATCTAATTCTAGAAAGCCTAAAAGGTCAAGTCTTCTGCTATATCGAACTCTGAAGCTTTCAAGAATTACAAAGGTATAAGTATGTGGGACGTGATGTCACGAATAGGCGAAGATCACTAGTGAAGGATGCACAAGATCAAGGCAAGAGATTAATTCTCAATATTGATATCAAGGATCACATCAGCATGTTCACCAGAAAAGAAAAAGAAAAAGAAAGACGAAGACTACAAGCTCAAGACAAGCATAGTATGCTAGGTTTATCTCATTATTGTAACTTAGGTAATGCCCTTGTTTGGAGTGACCTCCCTTAGGGGGAGATTGTTGGAAATACGTTTTACGTATTAAGAAGGATCGGTCACTCCAACAATAGTCCATGTAATAGCTCGTAGTTTAGTTATTTATCTTTATTTAACAAACAAGACCAAGCCTAGCCTAAAACATGTGTAGGCTGGCCCAAATGTAAGCCCAAGCCCATGACAAGGGCTTGGGTATATAAACCCTCTCCTTTGATGGAGAGGGTAGTGGTTCTTCATAATTTTATACATAGTTATCTTCATTTTCTCTCTCTAGAATTGTGTGAAATCCACCATCTCTCTATCTCTTTCTCTCTCTAAAACATAAACAAGATTTACATATCCTACAAAGACGAAGTTCATGCGGAATTCCAGGCTCATGGCAATCAGAACCACAACAACAATCCTCCACCTCCTCCTCTACCTGTTACTCTTATGACTTGGTTGGAGAGATTCAACAAACAGCGGTCCCGTTCGTTTGAGCAGACTGACAGCCCCAACGAGGTTGAAGCTTAGATTTCTCACATCGAAAAGATTTTTGATGAAATGGGTTGTGACGGTGTTTTCAAGGCAAGACTGGCTTTCTATAAGTTTGAAGGTGACGTGCTACAGTGGTGGAAATCGGTCAAGCAGTCCAACGGTGGTGAGAATTGGGTTGCACAGCTGACATGGGACTGGTTTAAGGAACTCTTCCTTAATCAGTACTTTCCACATGCTGGGCAAGAGAAGCTCAAGAGGGACTACCACAACATACGGCAGGTTGCTGGTGAAAACAGCAAAGAGTTCATGCAAAGGTTTCTCCATTTGGAAGGATATCTGGGTCCAACCGTAGGAACTGCTACGGAGCAGGCTGAGAAGTTTCACTAGGCACTTTGCACTTCGGTCGCCAACAACTTGGTATGTGCTACTTTCACTATAGTGGCACAAGTGGCTGATGTAGCCCGTAAGCTCGAGATGCTTCAGGAACGAGAGGAGTTTGGTGATGACAGAGCAGTGAAGAGGTATCTTCAATCACCAATTGTAAACAATTCATTTCCATCAGTATTTTTCATTCATATAATCCTATGTTCAACGTTATATTCCAGGCAGAAGACTGACGACCGTAAGCCTACGGCCGCTCAGCATCAAGCATCTAAGGGAAACGGTCAAACCAACGATCGTTCTGGTTCTGAGAGGCGTGGCGGTAATGATAGTTACCGTAACAACGCTAGCTAGTCGAACAACAGCAGGTCCCTACATTAACCTTCTTTCATGTTAAACTATCTTATGTTATGGTATTATAACACTCCAACGATTGTTAATTCAGGAACAACGGTAACGGCAGGGATCAGGACCGTAGGGGTTCACAGCCTAACCGTTCTACCTCATCTGGTAAATTTTACACCTTCTATGTAATCATGTTTATGTTCCACGATCATGTCTCATGCATGTAATCCTTAAGCAGGCTCTCAGCTAACCGGACGCCTGTTGGAGGATTTACGCATCCTGTCTGTCCTACTTGTTCGCGCATACATGCTGGTATTTGTCACCGAGGTACTGGTGGGTGTTTCAAGTTTGGCCAACAAGTCCATCAGCAGAAGGACTATCGCCAGGGTGAGACATAAGGCACCTCTGGACACGCCGACACCAAGCCACCTCCTACTTCGGGTAGCGTGTTCACTACTACTAGAGATCAGACGAATAAGACTGCAGGTACCATCATCGGAAATCTCTTTATGAATGGTTTGGTAGTATGTGTTCTGTTTGATATTAGAGCGACGCATTCAGTCGTATCCACTACTTTTACTTTACGTGTTAGGATTTCCTCGATGCCATTTGATAATTCCTTATGCATTTCCACGCCAGTTAGGGATTCTGTACGAATCACTCAGATGTACAGAGATCTTCCCCTAGAATTTGACTCTAAGATCCGTAGAGTTGACACTCTTCCTTTGGACATGTGCGATTTTGACTTGATTCTGGGCATGGACTGGTTATCCAAACACCAGGCTACAATTGACTGCCACACTTATCGGGTTATCTTCGGTGATGTTAAATCTCCAGAGTACATACACCATGGTTTTCTACCAGGGAGGTCAGTACAAATAATTTCATCCATGGAGGCGCGTGCATTGCTATCACACGGCTGTCATGGCTTCATAGCCAATATTCATGACATTACGGCCGATTCTCCATAGATCCAAGATCAGCCTATTGTGTCAAAGTTTCCTGACGTATTTCCTGATGAACTTCCGGGCATACCACCTGTTCGTCAAGTCGAGTTTGGAATTGAGCTCATACCAGGTGTAGAGCTGATTTCCAAAGCTCCTTACCGTATGGCTCCTATAGAGATTAAGGAACTAACAGATCAACTGCAGGAACTTCTGGAACCAGGTTTCATCCGTCCCGGTGCATCGCTATGGGGTGCACCGGTACTGTTCGTGAAGAAGAAAGACGACAGCATGCGGTTATGTATAGACTATCGTGAGCTGAACAATATCACGATCAGGAATCGTTATCCATTTCCGCGTATTGATGACCTGTTCATTCAACTTTACGGTGCCAAGTATTTCTCTAAGATCGATATGAGGTTCGGCTACCATCAGTTACGGGTTAAAGAGCAGGGCATCTCCAAGACTGCTTTCCGTACACGTTATGGGCATTACGAGTTTGTAGTCATGCCATTTGGACTCGCTAATGCTCCAGCTGTCTTCATGGATTTGACGAATCGTGTCTTCCATGAGTTTCTGGACAAGTTCGTTATTGTGTTCATTGATGACATCCTAATATTCTCCAAATCCAAGGAGGAACATGAGGAACACCTTCGTACAGTCTTATAGATTCTTCGTCAAAAGCAGTTGTATGCCAAGTTCTCTAAGTGTGAGTTCTAGTCAAGCAAGGTGGCATTTCTGGGCCATATAGTATCTGCAGAAGGGATCACCATGGATCCTACAAAGGTCGAAGCTATCACCAAATGGTCGAGACCTACGTCTGCAACTGAAGTTAAATGTTTTATGGGTTTATCTGGCTACTACCGCAGGTTTGTAGAGAACTTTTCACTGTTCACCTTGCCGTTGATTAAGCTGATGAGGAAAGGAGAGAAATTCGTCTGGACGGAAGAGCGAGAAAAGAGCTTTGAAGATCTGAAGAAGAAGTTAGTGACTTAACCTATTCTTACTCTCCCATCTGGCTCAGGTAGATTTTAGATATATAGTGACGCTTTAGGAAAGGGTTTAGGCTGTATTCTCATGCAACATGGGAAGGTTATTGCATACGCATCATGACAGCTAAAACCTTATGAAGAAAACTATCCTACTCACGATTTAGAGCTTGCAGCAGTTTTTTCGCATTGAAGATATGGAGACATTATTTGTATGGTAAATCATGTGACATATTCACCGACCACAAGAGTCTCAAGTACATCTTCACCCAGAAGGAACTGAACATGAGACAAAGGATATGGTTAGAGCTATTGAAGGACTACGACACCAACATTTAGTACCATCCTGGTAAGGCAAATGTGGTGGCAGATGCTCTAAGCAGAAGGTCGGGTATGATTGTTGGCATCTGGATTGCAAAGGAGATCATCGTGACCTAGAGATGACTGATATTGAGTTTTGTGTATGAGGACAACACGGTTACTGGGCTAATCTTAGAGTGGAACCAGACTTACATTCTAGGATCAAGGAAGCTCAGAAGGACGATGGTGAGATTTGGATATAATTCAAAACCTTGATCAGCGGACGGAGTTTCGTGTTGACGACGACGGTATCTTATGGCAGGGCACTAGACTAGTGGTTCCTGATGACTCTAAACTCAGGGAAGCTGTGCTGACTGAAGCTCACAGTTCTCCACTTACCATACATCCTGGTTCTACCAAGATGTACCACGACATCAAGCAACACTTTTGGTGGAGTGGTATGAAGTACGATGTTGCCACCTTCGTTTCTAAATGTATGATCTGCCAACAGGTGATGATCGAACACCAGCGAGCTACTGGTTTACTACAACCATTAAATATTCCAGCATGGAAGTGGGACAAAATCTCCATGGATTTTGTTTTTGGTCTTCCTATTACTCAGAGGAAGAACGACGCTATATGGGTTATTGTTGATAGGTTGACTAAATCTGCTCATTTTCTGCTGATCCGCAAGGAGCATCCGGTCAACAAATTAGCAGACACATTCCAGAAGGAGATCATGAGACTACATGGTACTCCATCGTAAATCATCTCTGACAGAGATTCCCGTTTCACATCACGTTTCTAGCAGAGTCTGCAGAAAGCTTGGGGCACGAGACTTAAGCTCAGCACTTCCTTTCATCCTCAGACCGACAGACAGTCGGAGTGTACCATTAAGACATTGGAGGACATGCTGCGATCATGTGCTCTAGAGTGGTCAGGAAGCTGGGATGATTATATATTCCTAGTAGAATTTGCATACAACAACAGCAGGCCAGAGATGATTGAAGTGACCAATGAGAAGGTCGTTGTCGCCAAGGAGAAGATTAAGGAAGCTCGTGCTCGTCAGAAGAGCTATGCTGATAAACGTCGTAGAGATGTATCTTTCAACGTAGGTGATCACTTTTTCCTCAAGGTATCACCTGCACGAGGAGTTAAACGTTTTGGAATCAGAGGGAAGCTTAGTCCTCGCTTCATCAGACCGTTCGACATCATAGAACACGTTGGTGAAGTGTCATACCGTTTAGCGTTATCGCCTCGGCTATCACATATTCACAACGTGTTCCATGTGTCCTTACTCAGAGGATACAACTATCATCCAGTTCATGTTGTCTAGTATCCACTTGATCAGATTTGAGAGGATCTTTCATACGTCGAAGAACCTGAGAGAGTTCTTTAGCGACAACATCGTGTCATGTGGAGGAAGACGATCCCTTTCGTCAAAATCCTCTAGAGGGATCATCCTGAGTGGGAAGCCACTTGGGAGACGGAGGAGTCTATACGGACTTCTTACCCTCATTTCCAGTTCTGATTCGGGTATGTTTTCTTTCAGTTTATGTTTCTCCAATTTGAGGATGAATTGTTCTTTTAGAGGGGAAGAGCTGTAAAACCCGCATTAAAATACCATGAACAGTACACATGAACAATACACACATGAAAATACGGTAAAATTAAAACTTTCCATTTATAATATAACTCACGTGTCACAGTATTTAATAACATTTAGTTACGTAAATATTATAAATGTGTTAAGTACTCGACGTATAAGAATCACGACATTTAAAACATAAACGATCACGTAATTAATTGAACATAGAAAAGCTACGGGTTTCCCCGTGGGCTTCCATAAGGCCGCGACTACACAAGAGACAAAAGGAGAAGATGGGCTTTGGCCTATAACCCATATTAAACCCATGTAAATAACAAAACACAGGAAACCTAAAACATAATTTAGGTTACAGGAAAATGTTTCTCTATTGCCTCGTTATTTCTCTTGCCGTCGGCCACCATTGACCACAAGGACAAACCGGACGAATTTTCTTGTTGATTATTTGCGTGTACGTGATCATGTTCATAACCTTTTTCTTTCCACGCGTTCGGTAAATTAAACACTTCCTTTTTCTTTTAATTCTTTATTGAATTCATGTTTTATTTAACTAATCTTAAAAACAAGTAATTAAAAACATGTAGATTAATTAAATCATGGTAAAAAAAGGTGTTTGTTTGTGGTTGTGTTCCGGCCGAGGCACCACCGAGAGCCAAGAGGCTCTCGGCTTGCGTTCAACACCACCACCGAGACCCACAAGGGGCTCGGCTTGGTTGGGTTTGGCTCGAACGATACAAGGAAACCACGACCGCATGTCGGGGGTGTGTTTTGGTTTAGACCAAGAGCCAACCGAGACCTTAGGGTCTCGGTGGGGTTCTTTTGGGCTGACAGTGGGAACCGAACAAAAGCAGGGGGAACCGGTCCACTACCGGTATGAACCGGTATGAACCGGCTGCCGCCGGAGGAACCGCGACTTGGGCAGCGGGTAACCACTCGGACAGTGGCAACCGGCTAGGTCCGGTTAGACACTGTCAAGGGTTATGTTTCGGCTTATATGTGGGACCGGGTTTCGGGCTCGGGTTAATTTTTAAAACACGGGTTCGGGTCTCAGGTTAAATATTAAAATCAGGAAAACATGTTAATTAAATTAATTACTAGACTTTTTAATTTAATTAGTTTTATGACTTAGGTTAAATATTAAATTAATATTACATGTATAACCTATGTATTAACTTAAATTAATTTATTTAAAACATGTATTTTTAATTAAATTCCTTATAACGTATAGTTTAATTAAATAACTAGTTATTTACTTAATGAGCTATAACCATGACTTGTATTATACTATTTAATATTTAATTATTATTTATAATCCAGCTTATTTCTAATTATAGAAACTTACTATTTTTGTAAACTTTCTATTTTTAGAAACTTACTATTTATGGAAACCTGCTATTTTTCGAAAGTTACTTAGTATTGCAATACAAGTATTATAATACACTAATACATGAATAATACACAGTAGAACATCAGTATAACTACAGTTAACACCGTAAACAGTAGAACATGGCAGAATATGTATAACAAGCTAATAACACACGGAACCAGTAAAATACACGTAAATCAGACAACTCATACACGTCCATATTTCTTATGAAGTGTTATCCGTCGAGGCGGATTAGTCTTCATCGTTTTCATTAGCTTCTACTGGACATAAGGTACAAATTTCCCGTCCTTTAGTAAGGACAAACTCTTCCTTCATTAGGATTTCCCGTATCCAGCCAACTGTTTTCCCCCAGTAGTTACAGATTAAATGCTTATGTTTTATTAGTTACCTTAGCCATATACATGCATGACCAGTTTCACCTAGTTATGGAGGTACCATAACCATAACACTAGAGGCACTAGTGTTATGACTTCACCACGGCGGAGTGATAGCTCGTGGCATCCCTTTTCGGTTATTTGGCCATTATATTTATTATGTTATCATGTGGGGCGTATGGGTGCATCCTAGTTACATGTTTCAGTCAGGATTTCATGGTAAATGTGGTGTGTGCCTTGCATCTTTCACAAGGAGCTGATCCCTCCTACCCACTTACCAATTAATTAGAGGCATCCCCTCTAATTTGCATGACGAGGTCACCCCTCTAAGTATTCATGCACGTGGTTGACCTCATGACCTATATTGGCTATTGGTACATTAACTAATACAGATTTTCATAAGTAACATAAGCTATGTTTTCAGAACTAAAATCAGGTAACATGACAGACAACTAGGTTTTCCAGGATTTATTCATTTCCGCTGCTATTCATGCATTATGCTCTTTATATGCTTCCATTTTCTATTCTTTCCATGCTTTATTATATATCCGTGCACTGAGCGTTATGCTTAGCCGTCTACTTTTCCATGTTCCCAAACGGCAGGTACCCACGGCCGCAAGTAGGAACTCCATAGTATGTGCATTTGGATTGGAAGTTATCCGACCTCGTTTACCTTATGCATTTATTCCTACTTTATCATACTTTACATCTTTTGGACATTGTTTAGTCCTTCCATTTACAGTACTTAATATTGCTTGTGTGTGAGTTACTAGACTACCGATGTTTTATTCCGGTATTTCTATTTTATGGTCATGAATGTTTAGACATTTACCTTGCATGCTTTGATGACACGCCATAATTTACTTTAGCATTCCATCTTAACAAATGGGGTGTTACACATATAGATACATTACCTTATGAAAACACTAGCGATGTAATTTCTGTAGAACTAGAAGGTCTGGCGGTTCCACCGGAATTAGTTCCTCTGCGTAGATCTGCAAGGATTAAAAACGCAAATAGCAATATGTGTCTTAACATAGAAGATGATGATGAGTTAGGGGATCTTGGTGAACCCGCTAATTATAAATCCGCCATACTTGATCCTGAGAAGGATAAGTGGATGGTCGCTATGGATGAGGAAATGAAATCCATGAAAGTAAATGATGTTTGGATTCTTGTAGAACCACCACCGAATGCTAAAGTAGTGAGACATAAGTGGTTATACAAGAAGAAAACCGACATGGACGGAAAAGTACAATCCTATAAAGCTCGATTAGTAGCTAAAGGTTTTACCCAAAATTTTGGCTTAGACTACGAGGAGACATTTTCTCCTGTAGCAGACTTAAGAGCTATTAGGATTCTCATAGCTATAGCAGCATACTATGACTATGAGATATGGAAAATGGATGTTGAAACTGCCCTCTTGAAAGGTCGCTTAGATGAAGACATCTATATGCAGCAACCAGAGGGGTATGTTGATCCTGACAATCAAGGACATGTTAGCAAACTTCAAAGGTCCATTTATGGTTTGAAGCAAGCATCACGTCAATGGAATAAAAGATTTGATGAAGAAATCAAAAAGTTTGGATTTATCCAGAATCCTGATGAGCCATGTGTGTATCACAAAGCTAGTGGTAGTGATGTAGTATTCCTAGTCCTATATGTTGATGACATGTTAATCATGGGAAGTAACATTCCAAGACTATTATCTTGGTAAATGTTTTTCTATGAAGGATTTGGAAGAAGCTGCATACATTATGGGAGTTAAGATCTATCGAGATAGGATAAGACGGTTAATTGGTCTATGTCAAGATGCTTATATAGATAATATTTTGAAGAAGTACAATATGCATAATTCCAAGAAAGGTTTTCAACATATGGAAGTTAAGCATAATTTGAGTCATGAGATGGATGCATCAACTCCTAAAGAGGAGGCATACATACAGAAGGTTCCTTATGCTTCGGCTGTAGGATCTATTATGTATGTTGTAAGATGCACAAGGCCCGGTTTGGAGTTTTCTCAAAACATGGTCAGTAGATACCAACAGAATTCGGGGTAGCTCCACTGGATTGATGTTAAACATTTTCTACAGTATTTGAGGAATACGAAAAGAAATGTTTTGGTATTCACAGGGTAGCCATATACATAACTAAAGGTGGTTTGGATTAGGAAGTTTTATTGGAGATCTTGGGATGATGCTTGCAATAAAAGAACCTAATAAATATGTATTGGGACAATACTGCCGTAATAAAATTCGTCAATGACCCTGGAGTCATGAAAGGCACCAGACACTTTATGCGTAGACATCACTACGTCTGAGAACCAGTTGAAGCTCGTGAAATCAAATAGATAAAAGTTCACACAGATGATAACGTAGCTGATCCTTTAACTAAGGCTTTGGCTAGACCAAAGGTAGTTAAGCATGCCAAGGCGACTGGGCTACAACTAGCTAGCGAACTCATGCAATAAATCTGTGATTAGTATTTGGATAAAGGATGTTATGACATTATTATATAATGAAATAAAGATTGAGTTTCGTTTATTTTTATTAATTAATAAGTGTATCGTATTTTACATGTTTTAATCCATGAATAAATGTTATGCTAAATGTCTGTTGTCGATTAATAATATGGGAATATTATTAAATTAAGACAAATCAAAATAGTGATAGAGTATTAATAAGTGTGAAAACACTTATCCTTTTACCACTTATTTCCAATAATAACAAGACCAAAACGTGTATTTTATGTCATAAAAGTCGGAATTATATGTGGTTTGTGTTTTTATTGTGTTTAAGGATAAAAATATGAAAAAGGAAGAAAACACGGGCTATCACGGGCTTTTTATCAAAGAAAAGGAGAAAAGGCGAAGTCAAAAGATCAAGAGTGCAAAAAGAAAGGAAGTCCAAGGCCTATTATGAAGATTTATCGAAGAAAAAGTCTAAAGATGGAAGTTTAATGAAGTCGAAGAACTAAGTCTAATTAAAGAAGAAAATTATAAGAGGAGTTCAATTTATATCGACAAATCCCGAGACGACGTCGAGAAAAGACAAAGAATTTAAATCGATTCGAGACGAGAAGAAAGAAAGAAGGAAGCATAAACACTTAGCCTTCCCACCTCCTATATATACCCTCCTAATGTGTCATTAGGAGGGTGTTAGTGTTAGTTAGTCTTCATTTTTACTTTTGTAGTTTTAATTTTTATAGAGAGAAAGTGTTAACTTTCACTCACTAGGAAAACTTCATCTTTTCTTTCATGTTTATGCTTTAATTTAATCTTGTATTTTGGAATCATTATTCTACAAGTTCAAGTTTAAGCTTTTCATCTTTAATCTTCTTCTACCTTTCTTGATTTTGATTTGTTCTTGATCCGAAATTTTAATGCATCTTGTTTAATTTTGATGTTTGTGTGATTAAAAAGTTTATCTTTTTATTCCTATTTAAGTTTTTATACGATTAAAGCTTTAAGCTGGTTATGCTTTTTGGCTTATTTCGTATCTAGCTTATTATTTTTTAAGTTTTCTTAAAAGTTTATTCTTTTTAAAGTTTGTTTTATAAAGTTTGCTTATTTAGTGTCTTAAAAGTTTTTAAATCTATGCTTGTTTTCATTTGGTTAAGATTTGAAAAAGTGCTTATTCGTCTTTGCTTATTTGAGCTTATTTGGTTTTGCTTATTTACATTTGAATCCCATCGTATTGTGTTTAAGGGTTTTATTAGTTTTTATCGAGTAAGTGTGATCGCATAAGCCTTAGGGTTTCTACTTGCGATCCATTACTTCGATCACCTACTACGATCGTGCTTCATAATCCACACCACGATCCTCGTGAGTGCGATATGTTGTTGCGATTCCTTGCTACGATTACCTTGGGTACGATCGCATTGACTGCGATCCAGACTTCTTTCATTGACTACGATCTAATCTTACAATCCACTCGTTGTGATCGTTGGATCCGATCAAGGGTCACGATCTCTTGGGTACGATCGCATTGACTGTGATCCTTTTGGTTACGATCGCATGCCACGATCCAATAGTGCGATCCCTCATTTATTGAGTACGATCTACCATTGCAATCCACCACTGCGATCCACACCATGATCCATCCTGCGATCGATTATCACGATCGTGTGTTGCGATCTGAGTTACGATCGTGTTGCGATCTAACTTTAGTTTTTGTTTTATTTTTCTTAGTTTTCAAACTCAAATATTTTCCCGCATTTTTACTTAGTGTTATTTTTAAACAAGTTTTGTCTTAGTTTAATATTACTTTATTTTATTTATAAAATTTCTTTTAAATTAGTTTTTAATTACTCCAATTCCTTGCTAGTTTGAGTAAGTCTTTTTAGATTCGTTTATTTGTCATCTTTATAGAAATAGATAATCTTAAGCTCCCCCTTTTAGTGACCAATACCATTAATTCCACCATTAACTGTGATCAATTCGATTAGATACCGAGAACAATATGGAGTACACAAATGCTAAGCAAAAACCATTTATTAAATGGCGCCGCTGCTGGCTCTTTTCGTAAAGATTAACGGTTTTTAGTGAGAAAAATTGGATTTTGGGATCCGTTCTTTTGGGAGTTATTTTCATGCACAAAAACTTTCAAAAAAGAATCCTTAAAATATAAAATTTTCAAAAATCCAAAAACAACAAAAAAGATAAAAAAGCAAAAATATTTTATTTCATTTTAGTGTATGCGTACTGATCTACGTCTTATTCTGAGCCCGAGACTCTTAGAGACTTAGATATGGCCGGTGTGCATAACAATAATAACAACCCACCTCAACCCAATTTGAATAATAACAACAACAACAATGTTCCCCCACCCGACCTTCGAACGATGGAGGAGCTTTGTCAACCAACCATGAACGGACGCGGAGGACCGATTGCGCCGATGCAAATCACGGCTCCTGAATTTTCGTTGAAGCATCACATGATCCAGGAAGTTCAAAACGCTTGTCCTTCTCGCGGATTACCGGATGATGATGCCAACAAACATCTAGATAAATTCATAACCGTCACTCAAAGCATGAAATTGCCTGGTGTATCCATGGATTTTCTTCGCCTTCACCTTTTTCCACACACTTTATCCCACCATGCCGAAAAATGGTTTGATCGTCTTCCCAAAAACTCAATTCATACATGGAATGACATGACTCAAAAAAATTTGTCGCGCTACTTTCCACCATCCATGGTCACTAGTCTTTGCAACAAATCAGTGGATTCACTCAAGAACCTGATGAGTCGCTTTTCGATGCTTGGGAACGATATAATGTCTTGATCGACCGTTGTCCGAACCATAACATGCTCCCCGTTACTTTGATTGATACTTTCTACAATGGTTTAACTTTTCATGATCGTGATACGATTAATGCTGCCGGTGGTACATTCATGAAGAGACGACCTGAGGAGTGTAGAGAGCTTATAGAGAACATGACCACTCACCACAAAAATTAGGATTCATCCGCTTCTTCAAGGAATAACCCAAGGGCCAATGTTTCTTCTACTTCATCAACCCCAAATATGACCGAATTCACTCGCATGATGGCCGAAATGAACAAAAATATTCTACTCATAGCTACGAATCAACAACAACAAGCTAAAGCTGTAGCAACTTCTTGTGAGATTTGCGGGGGTTCTGATTCATACACCGATTGTCCTTCGACTCATGACAATCCGGAAAATGTGTATGCCGCTAACGGTAACTTTCTACGGGAGGCTATCAAGCTCGTCCTCAAGGTGACCGCAATTTGCTCAGTTATCGTTCAAACAACTTCCTTTCACCACCCGGTTTTCCTCCTCAAAACCAAAACAATTTCAACCGCAATAATCAAAACCAAACTCGAGCTCCAAATCAATATCAAACCCAAAAAAACCCGTATCCACCTCAAGGAAATAATCAAGTTTACCAACAACTCGCTTATCAACCACCTGCCTACCATGCTCCTCCTTCCAACCAACCCACCGCATTTAATCACGAGGTTGAAACTTACATGAGGACTAATGACGCGTTGGTGCAGAATCTTCAGCGTCAAATCGTCAACTTAAAAGGAGATATGACGAAACAAGGGAATGATCTTCGAGCTGATATGAGAAACTCTTTGAGCAGTCAAACAAATGACTTAAGGGATATGATGGCTAGTTTCTTCCCAAGTAATCAAACCTCTGGTTCGGGTTCTCTTCCGAGTAACACCGTTGCTAATCCAAGAGGGGAGATGAAAGCAATCACCACCCGAAGTGGCAAAGATTTAAAGGAACCCGAGATTCTTACACCTACACCGGTGATTGTGCCAAAGGAGAACGAGTACCCTTCACCGATTCCTCCACCTTCTATTTCTACCCCTCCACCACCCAAGGATGTGAGTGAGAATTCCATTCCAAAGCCTTCATCTCAACCCGACATACCGTATCCTTCAAGGTTGAGGAAAGAGAAGTTGAAGAACAAGGATGATATTCAGTTTTCGAACTTTCTTAAAATGTTTAAACAACTGAATTTCAACATCTCCTTTGCTGAGGCTCTCGCTCACATGCCGAAATATGCTAAAATGTTTAAAGATATTCTCAGTGACAAAGAAAAGCTTCTTGATATTGCTCAGACCCAACTTAATAAGAATTGCTCCGCAGTTCTCTTTAGGAAATTACCAACCAAATTGGTGGTCTGGGTCGTTTTCTCATTCCTTGGAACTTCCCCGGGGTAGAGAATTGTATGGCCCTAGCCGATCTAGGTGCTAGTATCAACTTAATGCCATTAAGTGTTTGGAAACAATTATCTCTACCCGAGCTAGTCCCCACACGAATGACATTGGAATATGCTAACCGTACGATTGCTTATCCGGTGGGGATAGCCGAAGATGTCTTCGTCGGTGTCGACAAATTCACCTTTCCGGCGAATTTTGTTGTCGTTGACTACGAGTTGGACCCCCGTGTTCCATTAATCGTTGGACGTCCATTCTTGAGGACCGGTCGCACTCTCATTGATGAGCCGCGGGCGAATTAATCATGAGAGTTGGTGACGATAAAATCGTCTTCAACATGGGTAAACTTTCTAAGCAACCTTATGAAAACGAGAGCATTAATTTCATTGACGTTCTTGATGAGGCTTGTGAAGAGCATTTCAAAGACGCTTGTAAAAGTGGTTATTCTTCTCTACCCATTGTTGAGACCATTGCCTCTATTGCTCCATCATTGACTCCATTTGGAGAAAGTGATTTCCTTTTGAAAGAATTTGAAGCAACTTTAGGGGATGTGGACTTAAAATATGACGATTCTCCCTCCGATTGAGATGAAGACATTCGTACCATTGAGAAACTTCTCAATGAGGACCATATTTCTCCACCGTCTCCTAAGGAAATCTCTATCGATGATCCGAATTTGATTAAACCTTCCATCGACAATCCTCCGGATTTAGAGCTTAAGGATTTACCGTCTCATCTCGAATACGTGTTCCTTGAAGACAATAAGAAGTTACCCGTCATCATCGCAAAGGACTTGAAAGAAGAAGAAAAATCTCGACTTATCGACGTGCTGAAGAATCATAAGAAAGCAATTGCTTGGAAAATTTCCGATATCCGCGGAATTGATCCGAACTTTTGTACTCATTAAATTCTCATGGAAAATGACTTTAAACCCGCAATCCAAAGCCAAATAAGAGTTGGATTTTAATTAGAAAAATTGTTCGTTGAAATTGGTCTTATCGAATTTAATACTGGTTTAAGTGCGACTCAGTCGTCTTTTTGTGAAAAATAATATTTTTGAAGGTTGTAAAATAATGTGCAAAACTTTAACGTAATTGACGGTAATTAAAACTAAAACTAATTAAAACTTAAATAGTGCAATATTAATTTTTTTAAAAGAAAATTAATTAAATGACAAAAATTAAAGCTTGACGAAAAGTAAATTGACAATGTAATAAAAATGTAAACTTGAAAATTAAACTAAGATAAAGCAATTAAAATATTACTAAAGAAAAATAGCGGGAAAATAAATCCTTGAAAATAAAAACAGAGGATAAACAAAACCTGAGTCGAAATCCAAAATACTGTCACTATTCGGAGTACCAAACAAGTGCTTATCCGGAATAAGGTTGTCACCCTTATCCGCAATCAGAATCTTTACACTATCCGGAATCCAAGATTCCAAAGCTTATCCGGAATAAACACTACTGCTTATCCGGAATCAGATTGTAACCTTTATCCGGAATGTTCACAACTTCACTATCCGGAATAATAATCAAGAATCTTATCCGGAATCCTTCAAGTGGTCACTATCCGGAATACGGAAGCTTTTGTCTTATCCGGAATATAATTAAATCGAGCCCTTATCCGGAATACCAAACGAGCCTTTATCCAGAATATAAATCCACCCTTTATCCGGAATACCCAACAAGTGCTTATCCAGAATAATCCTTTTGTCCCATATCCGGAATAAGTTATGCTTATCCGGAATACCAAACTTGTCGCCCTTATCCGGAATACTTGTTTCAAGGCTTATCCGGAATAACCAAATGGAGCCCTATCCGGAATCAAGTGATGAAGACTATTCAGAATGTTGTGTTTTGAAGCTTTATCCAGAATATGAGGGTTTTACCCGGATAAGAAGTAAAATCAAATAAGTTACAAACTAAAATTAAGCTAAGAACAATTAAGAACTTAACTAAAAACTTAACCAAATCAAACTTAAGAAAAAGCTATTAAACCAAAATTTAAAAACACTAAATAATAAAAATAATAAAAATCACTTTTTATAAAAATTAACTAATAAGCACTTAATTAAATTTAAGAAAAACACAATAAGCTAACAGAATCATTAACATAAAAACATGACAAATAATCAAATAAGCATGACAATAAGCACATAAGCATAAAGATTAAATCAAGAACAAGAAAGGTAGAACGAGAGATTAATAAAAACTTGATTAAAATTAAGATTCAACAATTAAAGTAAAGACAAGAATTAAAAGCTTACAAATTTAAGGTGCAAGACAAGTAATTAAAGGTGCAATTAAGTAAATGACATCAAGAAAAGCGCAAGTAATTAAATTGGAAGACTAGTTTGTCAAAATAGCCAACACCTCCTAATGTGAGATTAGGAGGGTATTATAGTGATTAGGGAGGTTAAGCATTTGTTGCTTCCTTCTTTCTTTCTCTCTCGTCTTTTCGTCTTCTAAATTCTTCGACTTTCCGACTTTGTCCCGGGATTATTTGAACTCGTCTTGTAATTTCTTCATTAATTTAGACTTGAGTTCTTCGGCTTTATTAAACTTCCGTCTTTAGACTTTTTCTTCGATAAATTTTCAGAATAGGCCTTGGACTTCCGTTCTTTTTGCACTCTTGATCTTTTGACTTCGTCTTTTGTCTTTTCTTTGATAAAAGCCCGTGAAAGCCCATGTTTTCTTCCCTTTTCACATTTTGATCCTAAATCACAACAGAAACACAAACCACACATAATTCTGATATTTACGACATAAAATACACGTTTTGGCTTGGTTATAATTGTAATTAAGTGGTAAAAGGATGGGTGTTTCACACCTATCAAATCCCATACAATTGACCATTTCAATGTCCTCATGCAATGCATTAGTTACAAAGCACGTTTTTACATTTCTCATCACAATCAATCCACATTGGCCTTTATTAAAGAGATAGAAAATTGCAAAATATTAAAAAGAAGAAAACAAGTAAAGAAATCAAAGACTTACCTTAGAGTTTTGGAAATGTCGTGAATGATTATCACCCTCAAGTTTCACGTTCCCCATACCAAGCTTAAAACCGAGATCATTGTTATTATAAGTTAGCAAACAATCACAAACTCATGTGGGCCAATTATTTACTTAGACTCCCTTATTCCTAGGTGTATCTCTTATATTTTATTATTGTCTTGAATGATCACGAGGATGAATTGTTGATATTTCGATAGTTATTTAGGCTGAAAATAAAGTAGGACGATTTAATCAATAGTTAGCTAAAGGACAAAATCTTTTAAACTGCTTCTCGGGACCTCATAAAGTTCATATCTTGGCATAACTCGCTTGACGATTTGAGACCTTTCTCGGACCGATATTTGGCAGTGACTTCATACTTCAAATCTTGAGAGACGTTCATGAAATAATGGTCTTCTCTTCATAATATGAATTTCTTCACTTGAACTTTTTGAGAGATTCTTCATATTTGGACCACGACTTCTTCATTTTTTCTCCAATCTTTATTTGGGATTTTGATATATAACGATCCGCCTCCTTTTAGGACTTGATTCTATTTATCCTCATACCTTGTTAGGGCCTTTTTGGATAGACTTCTCCATGATCATTAGGGGATTATTTGCTTTTCGTCGTGTGTCTCGATCCTTCATATTGATTTTCGATAAATGATTCTTCACATCACTTTTGGATCATTAGCAATAAAATGTAGCCCTCATGCCTTGTTAGGGCCTTTTCAGACTCGCCAATCTTCGCATCCCGCTTCAATAAGTTATGCCTTGGCTATGAATGATATGAGTGTAAATACTCATATCATTTGTATCTTATAACAATGAAATAATGCTATTAATGTATCAAAAATGCCTTGTATATGCTTGTTTCTTGTTTGAATGTGTGTAGGTACCAAGTTCACGAAAATCGGCAAAAAACCGGCACGAGATTGATGAAAAAGATTGAAGGAGCCAAAATCGAGCTCGACTTGAGTGGATTTAATAACTATGCAAGTTTATGGGCCAAGTGGGACCCACAAATGCTTATTGGGCCTGGAAGCTTAATATTGGATAATCAATGGATTGCTTATTGGGCCTTAAAGCCCAAACTAAGGGAATGTTTATACACGGATGGTGATAATTTAACATTGGGCCTAAAAACCCAGCGTGAAATTAAAGAAACAATGTGAGAGTTTCGTTTGATGGGCCTTGAACCATTAGGGTTTGGTCTATAAACTCATAAACACAAAACGTCTCATTCCATTTTATGTTTATATTGAACGTATAAGACTCACCTACATTTATTTACTTCACACAATAAAAAAAATCAAACCGACCCCCACCACACATTTACATCACCACATTTTTCTCCCATTCACCCTCAATTAAATAATGCTTCGTTAGTTCCTATGTGCTTCCTTCCCCATCTCACCAAAAAGAAAACCAGTAACAATGGTTACTGTTCCCAAACCCTAGCCAAATAAATCTTGTAAATAAATTAGGGCTTTTATGGCACACGTATAATTCACTTGTGTGGGAATAAAAGCCCCAAATTTATAGGAAGAGAAAGGATGGAACGAGAGAGCTACTTGGCGAATGATTACTGGTTGTTACACATCATTTATCCATTCCACCAATCAGAGGGCTCAAAAGAAACACAACTAGCACACACGGATGCCACGTTGGCAATCCGTGTGCTAGAGGTGTTTTCTCAACCATCCGATAATAACAACCAGGAAAGAGATTGATCTAATGGCCAAGATTGAAAAAGAATATTCCTTGGAAGATTCGGAGATGCTCCTCAGCAAGCCCTTGGGAAGGCTATAAAAACCCCCCAATTTACTTGTAAAAATATCCTTTACTTTTCTTTAAAGTTATTATGTAGAAATAGTTTTAGGGTTAATTTATATTTCATTTTATTAAATCTTGTAATATTTCTGAAATTAATGAAAGTTCAGTCGTGTTATTTACAATCGTGTCTTGTTTTTATTTCCTGCTTAAACTGATTTACGAATTAATTAATATAACTGTTTCACAATAATGATGTTTATGATGTTAAATATAAGCTAAATATAGTTTATGTTTAATATTAAAAGTAAAGTTTTGGATTAAGCTTTTCCCCACTGGAAAAGTCTCAAAAATCTGTTCGTTGAAAAAGCTGATGGTTCGAATGATGTTATTTGATGGTCCGAATGGTGGTCGATGGTGTGTAGAACCGGTTTAATTAGGTTCCTCAGCGTAAACCTACTTCCCAATGGTTTCATCAAAAGGTTCTAATCCTTTTTAATTTTTATGTTATTTACAAGTTTTATTTATTAAACTGCTTGGACTATTTGTTTGAATAATCTGTGTAAGAAATCTGTCAGATGATGCTATTTTTATATGTAGGTTTAATCAGCTTATATGTTTATCATGAATATTGTTTCTGATGAAACTAGATTAGTTTGTATCTGACTGCTTGATTGCTGATAAACTTAGATTTAGTCTGCTTTGAATCTGTTTGGATAACATGTTTAGGATTTAGTCAGTAATTGGTAATATGAATTTGTCTACTGTAATTGGGATTTAATTTGGTCTGCTTATTTAGAGTTGATAAGTTGTTATAGCTTGCTGATTCTTATACTTTTATTTCATTTGCTTAGCTTTATTATTAACTGATCTGCTTTTACTAGTTTTTGGATATGTCTAATGTTCCTAGCTATTAATCTTTTTATTTAGAAAGTTTGCTGGTAACTGAGTATGTGTTAGTTGCTGGTACTGCTTTCATTTCATCTACTGATTTTTGATACTGCCTAAGTTTCTTATAGTAATTTGGGAGTGTTAACACTACCTGTTTTGGGAAACAATTTAATTGCTAAATCAGTTTATGGTACTTAATGTTACTGGTTAACTTGCGTGAATTGCTAATTTTTAGCTGTTATATGCAATCTTGGCTGATTTCTAGCTTTGTCTGATGAATTGTGTTTGATTTGCTATTTAAATTATTGTCCAAGCAAATAGCTATCAGGGTCAATTGTCCTGATAAGCCCAAAAGAGCTGTTACCTAACAGCTTAAAGTAATAAGCTCACTAAAAGTCTCTCCTGAGACTCCTTTTCATAATCTGTCAAAAAGAGAATAATCCCAAAAATATGTCCATATCAGGACTCGAACCTGTGACCTCCTGGTCACAGGCCTAGTGTGTTAGCCAACTGGGCTACATGCTATTTTGCTTTTTATATCAGTAGATTAATTAATATAGTGGTATTTAGACTGGCAGTAATTTGACTTTATATACGTTTTACATTTGATTACGTTTTTTTTGTCATTTAGATTAAATAAAATTTTTGTTAAACTGAATTCTAAGTTTCTAGACTAAGAATAAGTTTAAATATTAAAAAAAATAAAAAAAAATATGTTTTTATTAAATTTAAATAGTTTAATTAGTTTACTTGTAATTAATTAGATTTTTATAAAAGTAGATTTAAATAAAATAGTTTATAATTAGTTTTGTTTTAAAGTAATTTGTAATAAAGTAAATTTGTTTAAAAAGTTTAATTAGATTTTTTTTAAATATAGATTAAAAGTTACTTTTATTAAATAGAATTAATTTTTATAGATTGTTTAAAAGTTTAATTTTTAAATAGTTTTTATTTTTAATTTTAAGTAATTGATTTTAGATTAATTAATTTGGGATTACGATTCATGCACTTTAGGTTAAAACTAAATAGCTTAAAATTGGTAGAATTTAATTGTAGTTTAAAAACCGAAAACCAATTCAAACCAATTGTCCAAATCAAAGCAAAACGTTTCAAATTCACTCGATCTTCGTGTACAACGAACTTGGTTCACCAACGTGTTTAATTGAATTCGTCTTTGGTAAAATTAGTCTATTACTTTTTCCTAAAGGTAATTTTCTAATTTACCCTATAATGTATCTCAAATTATCACATATACTATCACGATCACATCAATGAACTCTAATTAATACCGAGCAACTTTTAAACGATCTTGGGCTAGAAGCTAAGTAACTTTTCAAATCGTACAACCTTATTTATTGCAGTTAAATTTATTAGCAAGCGATGAGAGAAAAAGCTTATAATCAACTCACATAAATTCATGAAAGAATACCAAACTTATAATTGACTCTATCATCTCTCGTTCTCCACGATTTAAAATCTCAAAGAATGAGACTCGTGGATGCTTAGCCTATTAAATCAAAGTTTTGGGTTTTCAAGTCATCTATAGGATCTTGCAAACTCTTATACTTTTTCAAGTTTAGAATTCGCATTTTAAAGTTCCCTTGATAAACGACTTTCTAGGATCAATTATAGGAACTTGCGAAAAGTTCTTGTTCTTAACCCGTAAGAGTTAAGACTTTCGCGTTTTAAAGCTCCCTATATAAAAGCCTAGCAAAACTTGACTTAAACACGTTAATGATACTAGCTAGAGTAAACTTGGATAAGTAAACTCGGGTTGAGTCAAAAGATTCACAACGATGAAAAATTTAAAACTACTTTATTGAAAATTTATTCTTAGCAAAGAAAGTAAATAACGATAACAAAGGAAAATACTACTATACAACTAGGCCAAAATAGATTAAAAATTTTGAAAAATGTCGAAAAATAAATTTTCCGGTTAAAATGAGGGAAATTTCATGGAAAGGACCACTTAACTTCGATAGAAGTCCCCCCTACACTTAATATAAACATTGTTCTCAATGTTTAAGCATGTGGGAGTAAACTCCCCTACACTTAGGACATTGTGCACGTTGTTTAAATCTTGCTAAGGAAGAGACAACTAAACTGATTCCTATTTTAATATGGAAGAATATAAAATAGTGAATCAAAAGAGTTCAGGATAGAACCGGGAAGACGGGAACACAGAATCACGGGTCGTCAAAAGTCATCAAGAATGGATCATTGAAAGCTCGAATCCCTGCACATGATAAGAAAGAAAACAACAAACACATACTAGGGTCTCCCCCTACACTTATTATAAAAACAAAATAAGAAGGATAGATATTGTGGGCTTCCTCCCGAGAAGCGCTTGTTTTTGTTAACCGAGTCGTGAGCCTGACTCGACCTTGATTAGCATAGGAAGAAGCTTGAAACACATCCACCAGGATCAAATACACGGCTTCGTCCATCAAATAGCACAAGCTTAAGGCGAACAAGGCAAGCCAAAGAAGAGTAGACAAGGTTCCCTTAAGCAAAGATGGAGCACGGTGGTAGCAAGTGTGCTGAGGTGCAAACATATCTCCATTGTTGTGACAATCCGTCAATTTATGGTTGATATTTTATTCTCAAGTATTATTTAAAAATATTATTTTAATGTTATATTATGAACTCACTCATTTTTGGGAAGAAATTTGGGTTTACGTCTTTAAGTAGCATCGACTACATTTAAACCGGAGAATTCTACGTTACGTGCTTACGTTTACATACACCGTTTTGGTGACAGTCCGACATTTCAGGAAATAAATTTATCCTTGAATATTATTTTGGAATTTTAAATTTTTGTTGGTTCGTAAACTCACAAATTTACGAGAAGAGATTAGGACTTACGTGCATAATTTAACGTCCTTTACGACTAAACCGGAAACCCTAGGTTTACGTATTTATGTTTTTGAACTCCGTTTTTGATGAGACAATTTTTATTAGATTTTTTTTGTGCCGTTGATTCATAATTTATAAAAACGTTTTCGTAAAACGACCCGAGGGCACGTAAATCGAGGAAACTAGAATCGAGGAGTACCCGTAAATTAGTGGAGATGAGACAAGTTTACACTTGCCTCACCCCCACTATGGGTGGCCAAGACTTAGACAACACACCAAGTGTGGTGTCAAGTTTACATACACACTAAGGACACATGTCCTTAGTGCTATGCAAAACCACTTAACCACAAAACAAGCTAACCATAAACCATTTCTCACACATGCAAACCAAGAAACTCTCTCAACTCTTCCTCTCTCCCCTTGAACGTCCAACATCACCATTATATCACCATCATCATCAAATTTTGACCATAAAAAAAAGATATAATCAACATATGTTGATAACTACACAAAAAGATGAAGATTGGAGGTGATTCTAACATATAAAAAGGAGTTTTCATGGAGGTCTTTGGGCTGATTTTCAAGAAGGAGTTTATGGCTGTTTTGTTGAAGGAGTCTTCATATCCTTAGTAATCTTGAAGGTGGTCTTGATATTTCATAAGATTGGTTACCAAAACGAAGCCTTGTTCATCCAAAATCTCAACCTTTTCATCACTTTGGTGGTATAAAGATTGTTCTTCTAATCCTCTTGTTATTTTGATTATGTAATCTTGTATTTTCTTTATTTATGTATATGTATATGATGATTAATGATGATTAAAAATATTATGTGGGGATTTGGTGTTGATAGATTTGATAAACATGGTTAAAAAGATGGAAAACCATAGGTAAAAAGGTTAAATTCTTGCTTATAAAGTTGGCTGTATAAAAACAGTAACTAACCAAATGATAAACTGATAAAATGGCATGGTGGAATCAATTTACAGTAATTATTAGATGTCATAAACATGTGAGAGTTGGCCATGCAATGGAATCATCAAAATGAGTGAGATATGATCAAAACAAAATTAGTATACCAATCTGAATAGTCTATTTTGTAGGGACTGTTAAGGATATTTAGACATGGATTGAGCAATAGCTATAACTAACTTATTTTGAAGTTTATTTCATCCAAAAATGAGCTTCTATCTCCTTATAGAACTCAAGATATGATAAAAATGGTGAAAGTGAAACTAAAAATCAGATTTTGTGAAATTAAAGTTTAATAGTATTATATAAGCACTCAAAATAATATAGTATAAAATGTGAAATTAAAACCCACTAACTTATATATTTCATTTATATAAATATGTATAAGGATAAATAAATGGAAATTATATAAAAATGGTAGTTTAGTAAGTTTTATAAGTTATAAAACTATAAACATGATTTTTACGTCTTTTCGGCTAGTGCCGTAAAATTAACGTTTTTCGTCAATTAAAACATAGACGATCGGACCCGTCTAATGTAAACTTTTTAAAGTTCATATACTGATATATATAAGTACTTAATACAAGTAAAAACCGAACAAACCCGAACTAAATAACATATGGACATTAACGGGCTAAGTTAGCATTATTGGACTAATAATCCAACTAAATGGGCTAAACGCTTATAAATTTACTTATTGGACTTAACCCACTTGGGCCCAACATGTAAAGTATAATACTGATAATAAAAGTATAATTGGGCTAATGAAAAGTATTGGGCTTGTAATGGGCCTATTGGGCCTCCAAAATGTAAACAAGTTGAACTAGTAAACTAGTATAAAAGTTACCAATACATAACACTAAAATGAGTAAATGAGAATGTATAAACCCACTTGATCATCATCATATATATATAAAATCATCATATGTATACATAATTTTTATTTTATAAAGTCATTAGACAAGAGTCTAAGACGAGTATTATTTGTCTAGGTTTCCGTGATTGAAGCACGTACCGTACATCCGAATTGCCGATAACCCGCTTTCCCACATCAACGTGAGTTCATAGCCTCACACTCTTTTAAATGTTTTTATGAAATGTTTTATGAACCCGCGAGGGAGATAACATGTTAGATTTGATAAAATAGGACACCATTTGTCCCGCTTGTTTGTTTATTGATTTGGACCCGAATGATTGTATGACCCGATGAATGATTAAATGACCCGATAGATGAAATGAAATGGATTATTAAAGTTAGTTTATGTCACTAAAAGTCCCATTAGCATGAATTGTGAACTACCGGGATTTGGTAGACGCTTATGCATATAATAGTACTATTTGGGGACGATCACCCCAGTTCGCGCCTTGACAGTTGATCCCCGTCGTGCCACATTGATTGGTAAGCGAATTTATGTATGAGAAGATTTACACAAGCGTGATTATTGTGACGACACGCTAATTTAGATGGGCAAATGATTGTCGGGTTAGCTACCCGTTGTTTATTGTAGTAAGGTAACAATGTCATGCGGCTTATAATAATCCAAAATAACGAAATATTGCTATACGCACCGAACTACGATATATTGCCTGACTAGCAATACGGGGTCATATTATTGATATTATGTTTGTGTTTTGGTTTTACATAACCATATTCATATAAGGGTTTTTATTTAACGTTATAAAACGTATTGTATGATGTTTTTAACGACAATGGTTCGTATAATGATTTTGAAGGCGAAAGCCTATATTATGATTTTTGATAAGGATTTGCATAAAATGACTTTGGCTATTTTTTGGCCTATTACAAAGATTTGTACAAAATGATTTTCGGTAATAATTTTATACCGATGTTATATTGATGGATTTCATTAAACTCTATGAATTCACTCGGCCTTATCGCTGACCTTTTCTTTTAACATGTTTTATCTCAGGTACTTGAAGGTAATTCTCGGGAAGACAACAAGAATTCATGGCCCGCACTTAAATAATAATTTCCATTCAAATGTTTTGTAAAACTGTATGAAATACAATGACTTGGGACCTATGTAAATTTGATATTTATGAATGGAAATGCTTTATTATTAAACGACGCGATTTATTTAAGTGTTGTCTATGATGTGAGTAATGTGCTATCCCGTAACACCAACGAGTCTTCCGCTGTATTGAATTGTGTAAATTTGGGGGTGTTACAGTTGTGTCCAAAAATCTTTCCTTTTATTTCATCAGATGGATACTGAGATGGCCTAGAAATTGCAATACTAGGATCGAACACCTTTTCCTTTAGGGGAAAATAACACTCAGGCTCAATAGAATTTGAAGAGCATCTGCTCATAAATCTCACAATCTCATCCTCAGAAGGTGGATAGAGAGGTGTCAAGACATAAGTGCTACGGATATCGGTGTCGGCCGGCTTCTTCTCCTTTGAAGCGGGTTTCTTCATATCCAAAGGAGGATAAAGACCATAATCATCAAAGTCCAAAGGTGGAGCATCACTCTCATTTGGGAAGTAAGTGTTGAGAAAAGTAGCAAAATCTTCCTCAAATGAGTAGTCGTCTAAAGTAGGATCAAGCATGGTTGGTGGAGGATCTTCATCATGTGAAGAATCACTCTAGAGAGTATCAGCCTCATCAAAATCATCATAAGTGGGCATGTCTGGATACTCAGAAGTAAAATTATCATAATCATCCCCATCGGAGCTAGAATCATCATCATAAGCATCATAGATCGTTGGAGAATCATAAATTGGTGGAGGATCAAAATTGGAGAGAAAATCATCCACATCATCTTGGAACAGTGGATTATCATAGCAAGAACCGAATAGAGGATTTGTAGACGAGAAAATCATCAAGCACATTAATCATATTCGCTGATTCTCTTCCATTAGATTTGGTTATGATCTTCCCCATTTTAAATACTTGTGCATCATTCCCGAACCTTACGATTAACTCACCTTCGGCAACATCGACTAAGTCTTTTCCGGTTCTCAAGAATGGCCGACCAAGTATTAACGGAATATGAGGGTCTATTTCATAATCAACAACAACAAAGACGACCGGAAAAGTGAAGGTGCCAACTTTAATAAACACATCTTCAGCAATACCAACGGGGTAAGCGAGAGTGCGATTTGCAAGCTCATAGTCATCTTTGTTGGTGTAAGGTCGGGTAATGATAACTTTTTCCAAACACTTAAAGGCATCAGATTTATACTTGCCCCGAGATCGGCTAAGGCAGTAAATTCTTCGGTTTGGTTAAAAGTACATGGGAGCACAAAGCGACCGGGATCTCCAAGTTTTTCTGGAAGTTCTTTAAGAAGGACGGCAGAACAATTTTCATTCAATCGAGTATTAACAAACTCGGCCATCTTCTCCTTCTTATTAAGCAATTCCTTAAACATCTTAACAAATTTAGGCATTTGTGCTAGAGCTTCAACAAGGCTAAAGGTGATGGTCAGTCCCGAAATCTTCTTCAAATAGTTTGACACTTGAATGTCATCCTTGGTTTGCAGTTTGGCCTTGTCTAAGTGAGATGGATAAGGAATGTTGGGTTTAGTTGGTGTAGGTGTAGCAGGTAAAGGTTGAGATGTTGAAGGTTTAAAGGTGGAAGGTGGGGTTGGTGAAGGGTTCTTCTTGGTTACTTCAGTAAAAGGTGGAGACAGTAATGGAGAACTAATACTAGGCGTGGGAGTAGGAGGGATAAATTGTGGTGAAGGAGGTGTAGATGACGTAACTGGGGGAGGGGTAGATGGTCCTACTAAGGTTGCTCCACTGCGTGTAGTAATAGCACTCACATTCGCTCTTGGGTTGGTGACGGTATTAGAAAGTAGAGAGCCCGAAGTAGAGGGTTGAGTAGTCGGTAAGAAACTAGCCAGCATATTATTCAAATCATTTGTTTGAGTGCTAAAAGAGGTTTATATATCATGTCGAAGCTCGGATCTAATATCATTACCTTGCTTAGTGATATCCCCTTTCAAGTTGATAATTTGGCTTTGCAGATTCTTAATTTGTTCTCCTTGGGTTCTCATGAAGGCTTCAACATCTTGATTAATAGGTGGGGCTTGTTGAGCAGGTGGGTGATAAGGATTAGAAGCTCTGGGTGCGTTTGGGTTGCTTCTATTGTAGTTTTTGGGGTTGTGGTTTTGAGGAGAAGAACCGGGTGAAAGAAAGTTGTTAGAACGGTAACTTAGCAAGTTACGATCACCTTGAGGTCGGGCTTGGTAGTTTTCCGTTGAGTAGTGATGAGACTGCTTTTATACATGGTCTCATCGTCCAAATCGGGCTTTAATTGCAAAAAATATCATAAAATAGACCAAATATATGCTCGTGTTTGTTACTTGTGTATTTTTAGGTACGGATATTGAGGAAATGGCAAAAGATCACAAGAATCATTCAAAAACGAACACGGGAAACGAAGTCGCACAACGAACCGGGCCCAAGTTTTGAATTTCCAAAAATACCCTTGAAGAATTGAAGATTGGCAACTTTGGTCCCTCAACTTTTGAAGATTTACGCTTTATACCCCTCAAATATTCAAAATTGTGAATAGGGTCCCTAAAGTTTGAAGATATTACAAGACCAGTCCTTGAAGAATCCAAGAAGTACAAAACAATTCCTTGGAAAACTTTGGAAACAAGTTGTGCCATTTTTGACAAGTTGCCAAAAGTTGATAAGTGTTAATTGGGCGCTGATGGGAATTTTTAACAAAGTAGAAGGAGTGTGAAACATGGGGGACTAATACTGCCAGACACTAGAACCTATCCCAACCAATCAATCCCACACATCATCACCACCAACCAATCACATGCCACCTTCACTCCATGTCACCTTCCACTAACTGAGTTTATTAAATAAACTCAGTCAAAACCTGGTCAAACCCCTTAACCCCTTCCCTCCAAACACTTAATTTAAAAACGTTTTTCCCCAAAGTGGATTAAACTCCCACTAATTCTCCCATAAACCCTAATTAACCCCAGGCATAATTAGCTTCAAATCAAAGGGGTTTTGTCCCTTCTCTTCCAGATCACTAATACACACCTTTGTCACCAAAACCCACTTATAAACCATGTCCCCACTCAACCCATGTGACTATCCCATGGTCCCCTGCTCAAGTCATTTTCCACAAAACCCTAGGAGGGGACAATTTGAACGTCTTAGATCAACTTCTTGCTCCCCAAGGTCAAATTGACGTCCCAAGATCAAAAACACAACTGGCATGTCAACATCCTTCACAAGAGGCCATTTTGACTGAAAAATCAAAGGGCATTTTCGGATTTTCAGATTTTAGGGTTTTAGTTTACTATTATTTTATTCCTAGGCCTAGAATGTTCTGTTTAAGCTTATAAAAGGAGAATGTGGCTTGTACATTTCCCTTTGTTCCAGAATTTTTAGCAAAATTTTGTAATTCCTTTTTATGCAATATAAAGTGGTTTTTGTTTGAGAAACAGTTTTCCTTTTATGATTGGTAAAAGTTTGGTATGGTTTTAGCTAAAAATTCTGAGTTCCATAAAATATCTTGTGAACACTTTGTGTTTGTTTTCAGGTTTTCAGAAAGTTTTCAAAATTTGTTTGAAATTTATCAAAAATCCTTGGATCCTATGAAGTGAAAGTGGAATTGGATTCCAAGGTTTCTGATATTTGTTCTTGTTTCAAAAAGTGTTTCAGGTTTGTTGGTTTGATAAAGGTTTCAAAAGGTTTGATAAGATCAGAAAGTGTTTGTTTGTTTGTTGTTCATTGCTATTTTCAGGAATCCATTGGAGCTTGTCCAAGGTCCAGCATAGACCCGGGTCTATTGGAGGTGACATACAGTCACTGAGGGACTTGGATGTAAGTCCCTCAAGGTAAAAATCCTTGTATCTAGTTTTCATTTTCAGAAAATGAGATTTGAGTGATTTTTGCATGAAACCTGGTTAAGTGTTGTTTGAGTATTGGATATTGCTTGTTTTGGATTGTTATGCATGTTTAGAAGGATTGTAATCAGTTTGAGTGTATTTTGAAAGGATTTGCTTTGTTAAATTTTGATTTTCTGAACTTAAAGGGGTGTTTGGATTGGTGTTTTAAGCAGAAGTTGTAACAAATTTATGAATTAAAACCTGTTTAGACACTTCTCTTAGGTTGTTATTAAAATTTTAGTGTGATTGTCTCTCAGTTTGGACAAGTTTTGTACACTTGTGCATGATAAAAAAGGTGAAAATGGTCAAAAATCAGTAGGTGCTTGTTATGGACTGTTTTTGTTGAATCTTGCTATCAAATCTTGTAAGCTGCTAGTTAATAGGCCATAGAAGGATTGTGAATCACTTGTATGCTATTTGGTGTGCTTATTTTCAAGATATTGAGGTTTAAAATCCACTTTTGTGCATATAATTGTGCCTATTGTTCATCAGATACCCTTTGTGGCTTAATCAGTAACTTTTGATGCATATTGAGTAGTTTTTTGTGTTGTGATTGCTTGTTTTTTGTGCTTAATCTGACTCCTTATACTCCAAAGAGTATAAGGGTGCCTTGCTGTCCAAAAACAAGCCCTCCAAAGAGCTTTCCTAAGCTCAAAGGTCAACTGACCAAAGTATTGCACTAGCAGTGGGAAGAAAGTTTCCCCTGCTATCACATTTGTTTCCCCTGCTAAGCAAAAGGACAAAAGTCCATCACATGTCATTGTCAGTTTTCTTAATTTTTTGTCTTTAGTGACCTAAAATGGGAATTAGACTTTGAAACCAGTTTTGTTAATTTTCTTATTTTATTTATGATTTTTCTGTTTAATTAATTTTTATTTTACTGTTCATTTGCTATTTTTAGGGTTTTATTGCTATTTTTAATTAACTTTTATGTTTCTGTTTTTGGCATTTAGTGCCAAAAATACTTGTTTTTCAGTTTAAACATTTTTCTTAGATTAGGAAAAACATTTCAAGATTTTTGGTATAAAAAGTTTTTACTGTTCATCTTTTTATTATTTTTTAAAAATTAATTTAAGTTAATTAGGGTTTAAATTGTATACTGTTTTGTCTTATAGTGAAAAATATTTGATTTTTCAAACTTTTTCATTTTTCTACTATCCATTAGAGTAAATTAGGATTTTTAAAATTGTTCAATTATTTTTGGCATTATTTTATTATTTTTTATAATTATTTTAGTTTTAAAATAGTTTTTAGTAATTTAAAAATAGAAAAATAGTTTTTAAAATTTTAGGAAAAATACTCTTTAGTTTATAAATAATATAAGTGAGTTATTTGTCCAATAAAATAATGTTTTGGGCTTTTTCTTAATTATATTTAATTTTTGGGCTTTAATTAGCATTAAAAAATTGAATATTTAATTAATTAAAGGTTTTAAAATATTTTTATTAGATTTTTATCCTTATTTATATTATTTTGGACTACTTTTTCATTTTTAATTTGTTTTTAGCTTAAAATTTTTAATTTTTCACGTTTAACGTACTTACGTTCGCGTTTTACGTCATTCGTCGTAGTTTAATTGTAATCGTAGTTCGTCTTAGTTTTTCTTTCTTTTCTCGTCTAAAAACGTCACTACCCCAAACTTTTGATTATACTTATTGGCACATTAATCCACACACCTCCTCGAGAACGAATCCGCATTTATTCAACTTGTCGGTTTTCCTAAATCGTCGAGTTTAATACTTGCCCATTATACGTTGTTTTCCTAAACACGTATTTCTACGACTATCAAAATGGCGCCGCTGCCAGGGAGGTGTTTTTAGTGTGCCATTATTAGTATCGTGTTTTTGTGAGTAGTGCGTTTTTGCTTTTCACATTTTTGAAAAGCGTGAATATCGTACATACTCATTTTTGTTATTTTTCCTTATTATATTATAGTATCCAAATAAATTGTGTTTAGTTTTCCTAAATTAAACACACAACATCTTTATACTATATTGTAGATATATTGGTTTTCGTTTTTATTGTGAATATTATTAATATATTGTATTTACGTAAAACAATAAAAACACAAGTACTCCAAATACGTGAGAAATCACAACCTTGACTTGGGAGGTCATTACCCAATCATTGTATTCGAATCTCAAACCAAAGAAAAAGGCAAAAATAGATAAATACTTTCGTGAAGCTTAATCTTGAAAATACAAACTATAAGGTGGGTATAAGGCGGATATTATAAAATATATCCTAAGGAAAAAGGCTCTTAAGTGCTTCGCGCCGCCTCGTTTCCCCGCTTGCTTGTGAGTATTTGATTGTGAAAGTGAATCGACGGTTTTGCCGCCCAAAGTATTACTAAGTATCATATATATTTTCTTGGTTTCTATTGATTAAACCCTCTTGAACGATTTGGTGTTCCACCATCGTTCTAAAGTCATCGAAGGCGTTCACTCCACGTGATCGTTTTCATTCCTTGAGGCTCCTTTAATCGAGAAAGTCGATTCGAGGAGAGATTTGTAGATTTTTGTCTACGTAATACATTCAAAATACCAAAAAAATTAAAAAACAATCAAAAGCACAAAAATAATCTTCTACATTCCCTCTAATTTCATAATTCTCTTCTTTCACCCTCTATAACGTTTAATTCTCGTAACACCGTTCTCGTTGCATCATGTCAAATGATGAGGGCTATTATTCGTGTCCATATTGTGGAGGCCCACCCGATGAGGCTAATTGTTTTAACTGTGAGATTATTGGAGGTCGAGAGGGTTATGTCTATAACTCTCCTCCACATGGTTATGGTGACAATTTTCAATCTAACGACCAAGGTCACCAACCATTTTCGTCTTATTCGTCTTTTAATTGTGATGAAAATCAAAATAATGAAATGAATCAAGATGAATCTTTTTGTGATTATATGAGCCGTCATAACAAACTTATAGAGTCACTTCAAGAACACGTGGTAGATCTCGATAAGTATTACAAAGATAAATTGGCAACCCAAGGGGAAACTTTCAAAAAAATGGAAAACGATTATGATAACCTTTTTGAAGAGCAACAACGTTTGTATGACCAAAGTCAAGTAATGTGGAGAGAATATGTAGATAAAATTAAGGATGATCACCCCAATGAGAAAGATAAAATTCTTTTAATGTTCGAGGGCTTAGTGGAAAAATTTAATTCGTTGTCAAATGTGACCAATCCTAATCCCGTGGGAGAGGTTCAAGTTACTTCGACTCCTAAGACTCGTACGTCTCGTATTGATCCATATCTCTCGAATTTTAGAGTCGTGCAACCTTCATCGTCTTGTAAAACCATAGAGGAAACGAAAAAGTCATCCAACGAAGTTTTGAAAAACGTTTGTGAAAATAGACCAAAAGAAAAACTCGTAGGATACTTGGGAGTATTGAATTTAATACCTTATGAACCTAATTTTTCTAATGAGGATGAAATTATTGAGGATTTTCTAAATCAATATACACTTAATTTTGACGAAGAAATTCCATTAAATGATTTTAAAGAAGAAAAATGTGAAAAGGTTTTTAAGGAAAGAATTGAACCCTCGTTTTTACAAGATGAACGAAAATTAATTCCGAAGGGACGTGTTAGTAATTTTGCTAAAATGTTTGAAAACCCACGTTCGATCCCTTCGAAGGACAAAGTTGAAACCGTCAAGGCAAAATCGTCACGAGACGAGCCTTTTATTCCTAATCCCACACCGTGTGAGATTTTGGATTTATCATGTGAGAAGTCCGCCGATGGCCTTGCTCACATTGATACGTTTTTCGATATCGAGGTTGAAACGACAAAGGCAAAATCTTCAATCGAAGAGCCTTCTATTCCTAGTTTCACGACGGTTGAAGCTAGCGACTCGATTATCGACGACTTTATTGCTCACCCTCTTCCACGAGGAAGAGAAGACGTTTTTGATCCCGATGGAGATTTTTGCGAGATCAAACGTATTCTTGATAACCCGCTTTCGATTATCAAGTTTGATGAAGACCGTTGCGTTAGCCCGAAGGGGGATGTTTTGTTAATCGATTCACGTTTTAAAAATTCTAATCCTCCTCCCGCCTTCAAGATAAATGTGGAAATTTTAAGTGTGCCTAGAATTATTTTAGAAACACCAAATATTTTCCATTTAATCAACTTGGGTTTTCGTAACAAAGAGTTAAAAAATGAAAAAAGGAATGATTTTACAATTGATTTGAAAATTTTTCCAAAGTTAACTCCGTCATCACCTCGCTTAATTGAGCTTGCTACAAACGCGTCTACATCTTTTGACGACGTTTTGTGTGGATCTAGTATGGGGGAAGCCCCATTTGTTTCCTCACACTTCTCCACCGAGGACGAGATTTTTGACCCCGGTATCACATTTAAGATAAAATCTCGGTCTTTTACCAAAGTAGTCACTATAAATCCTTTCTACACTTACGGTGAGAGTTTACCTCGAGTGACTCGATTTTTATGCCCAACCAATGTCCCACCCTTCTCTTCTTATGCTATTTTCTTGTGTCCCTTTGGGACGACGATGCTTGAAGTCGTGTTGTTTCGTTTATCATCCGAAAACGAAGACACGATCTTTGATCCCGGTATAGAGGTTTTGCCTTTATACACGGTTGGTTTTGGGCCTTGTTTATCATGTAAGCCCCACCAAAAATTAACCAAACCATGATTATCCCTAAATGATCACATTTATGGGGATTCGAGTCGAGCTTTTGACTCGGTTATCAAAAACAAGGTGCCTCGTGGGGGAGACCCATGCTTATCCATGTACATATTATTGCTTTCTAATTAGTGTAATGTGAGGGGATTTGTGCCCTTCCAACCTTTGTTCCGTGGTTGTTTGTGAATTGTGACTTTTAGATCATCATCTTCACGATTGGAGCCTCTCGTGTTCGTTTTATGGGAGCACTCGATCGTTTGCTTTGGAGGCCTTTCCCAATATCCATATGATATATCCTTATATGTTCTAACCTTAGGTTTATAGCACACTTCATAAACGGCTATTAATTTAATGGTTACACCCTTTCCATGCTAGATTAGGCATTCGACTACGTCTCTAGTATGGGGGTGTTTGTACCCCTAGACTCGAAACATTGAGGACAATGTTTAACTTTAGTATGGGGGGGTGAATAGATACTTGCCTTGCCAAACCTTCACGCTTTCCAAAGTTTATCGTTTTGTTTATCGTTTTATGCAAAATAAGGCTAAAAATGGCCAAATTTTAAAATTTTTTCTCATGTTTCATAAGTGTTTGAAGACACGAATGTAGATTTTCCGATGGCGAGAATAAGAGTAATTTTTGACTCGACCGTGCGTGTTGAGCACTTAGCTTTGATTCCTTAACTACACATTAGGCTAAGTCTCTTAAATGAGGACGAGAAATGATAGAGTTAATTATAAGTTACTATGCTAAACGTAGAGTACTCGTATTCTTTCAAAAACTCATGTGTTCTCGTTGTTTGCTTATTCTCCCTTCGCATGTAAATATTTTTTCTTAATAAATATTGACTTAGCGGTTTAGTTTTGATTGTTGGGTTTCTAGTCTTTTCTAGTAGCTTCCGTGTAATTAAATTGGGAAGACATTAAGGTATCGTCAGCGTCACGGTTTTGAAGTATTGGCACCCCAATAATCGAAAGCTTCACCTAATAATAAGATTTCAAGTGCTCACCTAAATCTAGCAAACAATTTGAAAGCCCCACAAGGCCTAAAATCTATGCAAAATTGAAAGTGAATCAAGCCTTAATCTTCGAAGCTTTAAAGATCCAAAATTCGGTTTAGCGTGAGGATATACGTCTTTGGCTAATAAAACCACCGATGATGGCGGATAATAAAAGGCAAGGCAAGACCGAAGTCATAATAAAAGCTTCATGGCGAAGTTGAATAAAAGATGGAGGTAAACCAAAGATAATAAGGCCCTTCCGTTAGGGGGCGTATAAAAGTCTTGGTAATAAGTCTCATGTTCAAAACCGTTATAAAACCGTGTTTATCGATTCTTCTTGTCAACTTAATTTTTTAACATCGTTGTCTATTAGGAGGGGTTATTGATTTGATGGTCTTAGTTACACCGTTAGGACTCTATTTTTAGACCTAAATCTCTATTATCGCATAAGTCAATGATGCATCCTCGTGATCATTAAGACATAATAAAATATAAGAGATACAACTTAGGAATAATGGGAGAATAAGTACGTGATTAGGGCATATGAGTAGTGTTAGCATTACTAACTTATAATGACAATGATCTCGTTGCACGCTTGGCATGGAATTAAGGTGAAAATCGAGGACGATGAAATTATTTCTAACGAAGCATTCACGTGTTCTTATTCTATGAACCTAAACGTCCCATTTTGCGATGAAAATCATACATTATGTCTAAAACGCAAGTAGTAGTAATTATAGTGTGTAGCTAGTTTCCATTTCAATAAAAGTGAATAAAATTAAATTTTGGAGATGCTTTGATACTTTATTCTAGCATTGCGTGAGGGCACGACAATGGTTTAGTATGGGGGAGTGATGAGACTGCTTTTATACATGGTCTCATCGTCCAAATCGGGCTTTAATTGCATAAAATATCATAAAATAGACCAAATATATGCTCGTGTTTGTTACTTGTGTATTTTTAGGTACGGATATTGAGGAAATGGCAAAAGATCACAAGAATCATTTAAAAACGAACACGGGAAACGAAGTCGCACAACGAACCGGGCCCAAGTTTTGAATTTCCAAAAATACCCTTGAAGAATTGAAGATTGGCAACTTTGGTCCCTCAACTTTTGAAGATTTACACTTTATACCCCTCAAATATTCAAAATTGTGAATAGGGTCCCTAAAGTTTGAAGATATTACAAGACCAGTCCTTGAAGAATCCAAGAAGTACAAAACAAGTCCTTGGAAAACTTTGGAAACAAGTTGTGCCATTTTTGACAAGTTGCCAAAAGTTGATAAGTGTTAATTGGGCGCTGATGGGAATTTTTAACAAAGTAGAAGGAGTGTGAAACATGGGGGACTAATACTGCCAGACACTAGAACCTATCCCAACCAATCAATCCCACACATCATCACCACCAACCAATCACATGCCACCTTCACTCCATGTCACCTTCCACTAACTGAGTTTATTAAATAAACTCAGTCAAAACCTGGTCAAACCCCTTAACCCCTTCCCTCCAAACACTTAATTTAAAAACGTTTTTCCCCAAAGTGGATTAAACTCCCACTAATTCTCCCATAAACCCTAATTAACCCCAGGCATAATTAGCTTCAAATCAAAGGGGTTTTGTCCCTTCTCTTCCAGATCACTAATACACACCTTTGTCACCAAAACCCACTTATAAACCATGTCCCCACTCAACCCATGTGACTATCCCATGGTCCCCTGCTCAAGTCATTTTCCACAAAACCCTAGGAGGGGACAATTTGAACGTCTTAGATCAACTTCTTGCTCCCCAAGGTCAAATTGACGTCCCAAGATCAAAAACACAACTGGCATGTCAACATCCTTCACAAGAGGCCATTTTGACTGAAAAATCAAAGGGCATTTCGGATTTTCAGATTTTAGGGTTTTAGTTTACTATTATTTTATTCCTAGGCCTAGAATGTTCTGTTTAAGCTTATAAAAGGAGAATGTGGCTTGTACATTTCCCTTTGTTCCAGAATTTTTAGCAAAATTTTGTAATTCCTTTTTATGCAATATAAAGTGGTTTTTGTTTGAGAAACAGTTTTCCTTTTATGATTGGTAAAAGTTTGGTATGGTTTTAGCTAAAAATTCTGAGTTCCATAAAATATCTTGTGAACACTTTGTGTTTGTTTTCAGGTTTTCAGAAAGTTTTCAAAATTTGTTTGAAATTTATCAAAAATCCTTGGATCCTATGAAGTGAAAGTGGAATTGGATTCCAAGGTTTCTGATATTTGTTCTTGTTTCAAAAAGTGTTTCAGGTTTGTTGGTTTGATAAAGGTTTCAAAAGGTTTGATAAGATCAGAAAGTGTTTGTTTGTTTGTTGTTCATTGCTATTTTCAGGAATCCATTGGAGCTTGTCCAAGGTCCAGCATAGACCCGGGTCTATTGGAGGTGACATACAGTCACTGAGGGACTTGGATGTAAGTCCCTCAAGGTAAAAATCCTTGTATCTAGTTTTCATTTTTCAGAAAATGAGATTTGAGTGATTTTTGCATGAAACCTGGTTAAGTGTTGTTTGAGTATTGGATATTGCTTGTTTTGGATTGTTATGCATGTTTAGAAGGATTGTAATCAGTTTGAGTGTATTTTGAAAGGATTTGCTTTGTTAAATTTTGATTTTCTGAACTTAAAGGGGTGTTTGGATTGGTGTTTTAAGCAGAAGTTGTAACAAATTTATGAATTAAAACCTGTTTAGACACTTCTCTTAGGTTGTTATTAAAAGTTTAGTGTGATTGTCTCTCAGTTTGGACAAGTTTTGTACACTTGTGCATGATAAAAAAGGTGAAAATGGTCAAAAATCAGTAGGTGCTTGTTATGGACTGTTTTTGTTGAATCTTGCTATCAAATCTTGTAAGCTGCTAGTTAATAGGCCATAGAAGGATTGTGAATCACTTGTATGCTATTTGGTGTGCTTATTTTCAAGATATTGAGGTTTAAAATCCACTTTTGTGCATATAATTGTGCCTACTGTTCATCAGATACCCTTTGTGGCTTAATCAGTAACTTTTGATGCATATTGAGTAGTTTTTTGTGTTGTGATTGCTTGTTTTTTGTGCTTAATCTGACTCCTTATACTCCAAAGAGTATAAGGGTTCCTTGATGTCCAAAAACAAGCCCTCCAAAGAGCTTTCCTAAGCTCAAAGGTCAACTGACCAAAGTATTGCACTAGCAGTGGGAAGAAAGTTTCCCCTGCTATCACATTTGTTTCCCCTGCTAAGCAAAAGGACAAAAGTCCATCACATGTCATTGTCAGTTTTCTTAATTTTTTGTCTTTAGTGACCTAAAATGGGAATTAGACTTTGAAACCAGTTTTGTTAATTTTCTTATTTTATTTATGATTTTTCTGTTTAATTAATTTTTATTTTACTGTTCATTTGCTATTTTTAGGGTTTTATTGCTATTTTTAATTAACTTTTATGTTTCTGTTTTTGGCATTTAGTGCCAAAAATACTTGTTTTTCAGTTTAAACATTTTTCTTAGATTAGGAAAAACATTTCAAGATTTTTGGTATAAAAAGTTTTTACTGTTCATCTTTTTATTATTTTTTAAAAATTAATTTAAGTTAATTAGGGTTTAAATTGTATACTGTTTTGTCTTATAGTGAAAAATATTTGATTTTTCAAACTTTTTCATTTTTCTACTATCCATTAGAGTAAATTAGGATTTTTAAAATTGTTCAATTATTTTTGGCATTATTTTATTATTTTTTATAATTATTTTAGTTTTAAAATAGTTTTTAGTAATTTAAAAATAGAAAAATAGTTTTTAAAATTTTAGGAAAAATACTCTTTAGTTTATAAATAATATAAGTGAGTTATTTGTCCAATAAAATAATGTTTTGGGCTTTTTCTTAATTATATTTAATTTTTGGGCTTTAATTAGCATTAAAAAATTGAATATTTAATTAATTAAAGGTTTTAAAATATTTTTATTAGATTTTTATCCTTATTTATATTATTTTGGACTACTTTTTCATTTTTAATTTGTTTTTAGCTTAAAATTTTTAATTTTTCACGTTTAACGTACTTACGTTCGCGTTTTACGTCATTCGTCGTAGTTTAATTGTAATCGTAGTTCGTCTTAGTTTTTCTTTCTTTTCTCGTCTAAAAACGTCACTACCCCAAACTTTTGATTATACTTATTGGCACATTAATCCACACACCTCCTCGAGAACGAACCCGCATTTATTCAACTTGTCGGTTTTCCTAAATCGTCGAGTTTAATACTTGCCCATTATACGTTGTTTTCCTAAACACGTATTTCTACGACTATCAAGTAGTTACCATAAGCCGCATACACGTTTTCCGGATTGTCTTGAGTAGAAGGACAATCAGTGTATGGATGAGGACCCCCGCAAGTCTCACAAGAAGTTGCAACAGCTTTAACTTGTTGTTGTTGATTTGTAGCCAAAAGTTGCATATTCTTGCTCATTTCGACCATTGCGCGGGTCAATTCGGTGATATCAGGGTTTGAAGAAGTAGAAGAAGCATTGACTCTCGGGTTTGATCTTGAAGATACTGATGAATCCCAGTTTTTGTGATGAGTAGTCATGTTCTCGATAAGCTCTCTACACTCCTCAGGTCTTCTTTTCATAAATGTGCCACCGGTGGCTGCATTAATCGTATCACGATCACGAAAAGTTAAACTGTTGTAGAAAGTATCAATTAAGGTGACGGGGAGCATATTGTGGTTTGGACATCGATCAATCAAAACATTATATCGTTTCCAAGCATCAAAAAGTGATTCATCGGGTTCTTCTGTAAATCCAGTAATTTGATTTCGAAGGCTCGTGACCATGGATGGTGGAAAGTAGCGTGACAAAAAACTTTGAGTCATCTCATCCCAAGTATGAATTGAATTCTTCGGAAGACGATCAAACCATTTTTCGGCATGGTGGGATAAGGTGTGTGGAAATAGGTGAAGGCGAAGAAAATCCATAGTAACACCCGACAACTTCATGCTTTGAGTAACGGTAATGAACTTGTCGAGGTGTTTGTTGGCATCATCATCCGGTAATCCGCGAAATGGACAAGTGTTTTGAACTTGTTGGATCATGTGATGCTTCAACGAAACTCCAGAGCCGTGATTTACATCGGCGCAATCGGTCCTCCTCGTCCATTCATCGTAGGTTGACAAAGCTCCTCCATTGTCCTAAGATCAGGTGGGGGAACATTGTTGTTATTATTATTGTTGAGGTGCGGTGGGTTATTGTTGTTGTTCACACCAGCCATATCTAAATCTTCACGAGTCTCGGGCTCTGGATAAGTTAAAGATCTAGTACGCATGCACCTGCAAAAGCAAAAGAAAAAGATACCAAAGAAATAGAGAATATATATGTACGTGTAAAAATAAAAATGAAAATCTTTTTGGATTTTTGAAAAATTTTAATTTTTATGGATTTTTAACAATTTATAATTTTTATGGATTTTTGAAAATTTTTTAAGCAAGAAAAATAACGTTCACGAGTGAACGGATCACAAAATTCAACGCGTCTCTCACAGAAAACTGTTAATCTTTACGAAAAGAGCCGGCAGCGGCGCCATTTAATAGTTGGATTTTAATTAGAAAAATTGTTCGTTGAAATTGGTCTTATCGAATTGAATACTGGTTTAAGTGCGACTCAGTCGTCTTTTGGTGAAAAATAATATTTTTGGTGGTTGTAAAATAAATGTGCAAAACTTTAATGTAATTGACGGTAATTAAAAGTAAAACTAATTAAAACTTAAATAGTGCAATATTATAAACTTTTTAAAAGAAAATTAATTAAATGACAAAAATTAAAGCTTGACGAAAAGTAAATTGACAATGTAATAAAAATGTAAACTTGAAAATTAAACTAAGATAAAGCAATTAAAATATTACTAAAGAAAAATAGCGGGAAAATAAATGCTTGAAAATAAAAACAGAGGATAAACAAAACCTGAGTCGGAATCTAAAATACTGTCACTATTCGGAGTACCAAACAAGTGCTTATCCGGAATAAGGCTGTCACCCTTATCCGCAATCAGAATCATTACACTATCCGGAATCCAAGATTCCAAAGCTTATCTGGAATAAACACTGCTGCTTATCCGGAATCAGATTGTAACCTTTATCCGGAATGTTCATAACTTCACTATCCGGAATAATAATCAAGAAGCTTATCCGGAATCCTTCAAGTGGTCACTATCCAGAATAAATTCCGGACACTTATCCGGAATACGGAAGCTTTTGTCTTATCCGGAATATACTTAAATCGAGCCCTTATCCGGAATACCAAACGAGCCTTTATCCGGAATATAAATCCACCCTTTATCCGGAATACCCAACAAGTGCTTATCCGGAATAATCCTTCTGTCCCATATCCGGAATAAGTCATGCTTATCCGGATTTCCAAACTTGTCGCCCTTATCCGGAATACTTGTTTCAAGGCTTATCCGGAATAACCAAATGGAGCCCTATCCGGAACCAAGTGATGAAGACTATTCGGAATGTTGTGTTTTGAAGCTTTATCCGGAATATGAGGGTTTTACCAAAACCCGGATAAGAACTAAAATCAAATAAGCTACAAACTAAAATTAAGCTAAAAACAATTAAGCACTTAACTAAAAACTTAACCAAATCAAACTTAAGAAAAAGCTATTAAACCAAAATTTTAAAACTTTTAAAAACACTAAATAATAAAAATATTAAAAATCACTTTTTATAAAAATTAACTAATAAGCACTTAATTAAATTTAAGAAAAACATAATAAGCTATAAAATCAATAAGCTAACACAATCATTAACATAAAAACATGACAAATAATCAAATAAGCATGACAATAAGCACATAAGCATAAATATTAAATCAAGAACAAGAAAGGTAGAATGAGAGATTAATAAAAACTTGATTAAAATTAAGATTCAACAATTAAATTAAGACAATAATTAAAAGCTTACAAATTTAAGGTGCGAGACAAGTAATTAAAGGTGCAATTAAGTAAATGACATCAAGAAAAGTTCAAGTAATTAAATTGGAAGACTAGTTTGTCAAAATAGCCAACACCTCCTAATATGAGATTAGGAGGGTATTTATAGTGATTAGGGAGGTTAAGCATGTGTTGCTTCCTTCTTTCTTTCTTTCTCGTCTTTTCGTCTTCTAAATTCTTCGACTTTTTCGACTTTGTCTCGGGATTATTTGAACTCGTCTTGTAATTTCTTCATTAATTTAGACTTGAGTTCTTCGGCTTTATTAAACTTCCGTCTTAAGACTTTTTCTTCAATAAATCTTCAGAATAGGCCTTGGACTTCCGTTCTTTTTGCACACTTGATCTTTTGACATCGTCTTTTTGTCTTTTTCTTCGATAAAAGCCCGTGAAAACCCATGTTTTCTTACCTTTTCACATTTTGATCCTAAATCACAACAGAAACACAAACCACGCATAATTCTGACATTTACGACATAAAATACACGTTTTGGCTTGGTTATAATTGTAATTAAGTGGTAAAAGGATGGGTGTTTTCACACCTATCAGGTTAATCCTAAAATTTATGACGTCATCAAGAAAGAGGTTATCAAACTTCTAGATGCCGAAATGAGTTACCCTATTTCGGATTCGCCATGGGTTAGTCTCGCCTATTGTGTACCTAAGAAAGGCGGAATAACCGTTGTTCCCAATGAAAACAACGAGTTGATTCCTACTTGACTTGTCACGGGTTGGCGAGTTTGCATAGACTATCGCAAGCTCAATGATGCCACTCGCAAGGATCATTTTCCTCTTCCTTTCATGGATCAAATGCTCGAGCGTTTAGCGGGTAATGATTATTATTGCTTCTTAGACGATTTCTCAGGGTATTTTCAAATTCACATCGATCCTAAAGACCAAGAGAAAACCACATTCACTTGTCCTTATAGAACATTTGCTTACAAAAGAATGCCTTTCGGCTTATGCAATGCTCCCGGGACTTTCCAAAGGTGTATGATGGCTATATTCCATGACATGATTGAAGAAACTATGGAAGTATTTATGGATGATTTCTCGGTCTATGGTGATTCTTTCTCTACTTGCCTTGCCAATTTAGAACGTATGCTCAAACGGTGCGAAGACACTCGTCTCGTTCTTAACTGGGAAAAATGCCATTTCATGGTAAAAGAAGGTATTGTTCTTGGTCATAAAATTTCCAAAGCCGGTCTTGAAGTTGACCGTGCTAAAGTCGATGTTATTGCTAAATTGCCTCCACCTTCAACCGTGAAGGGTGTGAGAAGTTTCCTTTGTTATGCGGGCTTCTATCGTTGATTCATCCATGATTTATCTAATATCGCTCGCCCGGTGACCCACCTCTTGGAAAAATATACTCCTTTTATCTTTTCTAAAAAGTGTATTGAATCTTTCAATCTTCTTAAGGATAAATTAACTAAGGCACCAGTCTTGGTTACCCTAATTGGGAGTTACCTTTTGAATTGATGTGTGATGCTAGCGACTTTGCTATTGGAGTGGTTTTGAGCCAAAGAGTGAACAAACAATTCCAACAAATCTATTATGCTAGCAAGACAATGACGGGGGCTCAATTGCATTATACCACTACCGAAAAAGAGCTTTTAGCTGTAGTGTATGCTTTTGAAAAATTTCGCCCCTATCTTGTCCTTTCCACCACCATTGTCTATACCGACCATTCCATGTTGAAGTATTTGTTAACTAAACAAGATTCCAAGCCAAGACTTCTTCGTTGGGTTTTGATCCTATAAGAATTTAAAATCGAAATTCGTGATAAAAAGGGAGCGGAAAACCTAGCCGTGGATCATCTTAGTAGACTCGAGGATCCTTATCAAGGGGAACTCCCAAATCAAGAGATTAATGACTCTTTTCCCCCTTGAGGCCTTGATGTCTATTAACTCAATCTTGATGAAGCCCTATGGTTTGCGGACATTGCAAACTATTTGGCGGGTGGAATTCTCATGGAAGGGTTAACGTCCCAACAAAAGAAAAAGTTCTTTAAAGACATTAAGCACTATTTTTTGGACGACCCTTACCTTTTCAAACAATGTGCGGATCTTGTCATTCGTCGGTGTGTTGATGGGCCGACAGCTTTATTAATCTTAGAAGCTTGCCATAAAGGACCCACCGGTGGTCACTTTGGTCCTAATTACACTGCGAAGAAAGTTTTCGAATCTGGATTTTATTGGCCCACCATTTATCAAGACGCTCATGAAATGGTTAAAAATTGTGATGCTTGCCAAAGACAAGGCAAGATCACACATAAAGATGAGATACCTCAAAATTTCATACAAGAATGTGAAATCTTTGACGTATAGGGTATTGATTTTATGGTGCCATTTCCATCATCCAAAGGGAACAAGTACATCCTCGTAGCCAAGTACATCCTCGTAGCCATTGACTACGTATCTAAATGGGTTGAAGCAAAGGCTCTCCCTACGAATGATGCGAGGGTGGTTGTGAACTTTCTGAAGCAACTTTTTGCTCGATTCGGTGTTCCTCGTGCTATCCTCAGTGACCGCGGGACTCATTTTTGCAATGATCAATTTGCTCGAGTCATGGCTAAGTATGGTGTCAATCACCATCTTTCCACCGCTTATCATCCTCAAACAAATGGTCAAGCCGAGATATCTAACCGTGGACTGAAGAGAATTTTAGAGCGAACTGTGGGAGAGCATCGTGCCTTGTGGGTCGATAAGTTAGATGATGCTTTGTGGGCTTTCCGTACCGCATATAAGACACCTATTGGTTTCAATCCATATCGTCTTGTGTACGGGAAGGCATGCCACCTCCCTATTGAGTTGGAGCATAAGGCGTATAGGGCCTTGAAGTGGGCCAATTTTGATATCAACAAAGCCGGTGATCTTCGGAAGATTCAACTCAACGAGCTACATGAACTGTGGAATGAAGCTTATGAAAATTCATTGATCTACAAGGATAAAACCAAGCTCATTCATGATTCTAGGATTAAGAACCGAGAGTTTCACGTAGGTATTTGATATGTGTGAAAACACACATCTTTTCTACCACTTAATTACAATAATAACCAGACCAAAACGTGTATTTTATGTCTTTTATGTCAGAATTATGCGTGGTTTGTGTTTTTGTTGTGATTTAGGACGAAAAGGTGAAAAGTGGAGAAAACACGGGAATTCACGGGCATTTACGGACTTTTATTGAAAAACAAGATGAAAGACGAAGTCAAGAAGTCAAGAGTGCAAAAAGAACGGAAGTCCAAGACCAATTCTGAAGATTTATCGAAGAAAAAGTCAAAAGACGGAAGTTTATCAAAAGCCGAGGAACTCAAGTCTTATTTATCAAAGAATTAAAAGACGAGTCCAAAGAAATCCCGAGCCAAAAGTCATTAAAGTCCAAGATTAAAGAAGATTTGAAGGCTTAAGGACTAATGGCGCAATTAACAAAAAGATTAAAGAAGAGGAGGGACCTAAGCATGCAATTAAGGAAGAAAGGAAGGAGGGGAGGAAGCTTCCTCTAACCTCCTCCCTAATCCCCTATATATAGTCATTAGTTAATCACTTTTCATTTTGTTGGCTAGATTGACAAACTAGTTCTTCCACCTTTATTTTATGCACCTTTAATTACTTGTCATTTAAATACATGTTTTGCACCTTTAATTACATTTAATTTCAAGTAAGTGTCTCTTTTAATACTTGCACCTTTACTTTATCTTGTTAATCTCCTTCTACATTTCTTTGATCTTTGATTTACACGCTTTTTTATCTTGTTTATTTGTTTAAAGATTTGATTTTTATGCTTTTGATTGTTTTAAATCTCTTGTTTTCGTAGCTTATTTGATTTATTTTCAAGTTTATATAGTTTTTACAAAAGTTATTTTTATATAAAAAGTTGTTTTTCTTAAAGTTTATTAATTTCGTGTCTTAAAAGTTTTTAACTTTCAGTTTCGTAGCTTATTTTTACACGTTTTTACCTTAGGATTTAGTCTTGTGCTTATTAGGATTATAGCTTATTTACTTAGCTTATTTTTGGTTCTTTCCTACGTATTCCGATTGGTCACAATCAGAAAAGGGAATTACATTCCGATCGGTGTGATCGGATTAGCGTTTAGACATTCCGATTGGGGGGTGTTTCTTGGTATTCCGATCAGAACAAAGTAGTGGATTCCGATCAGGTAAGTGTGACAGCATTCCGATTGGAGGACTAGTACTCATTCCGATTGAGGTGTCATTTTGGGTATTCCGATCGTGGGTAAGGTGACAGCTATTCCGATCACGGGTTCCGAACGACATTCCGACCAGGTCCACTCCAACATTCCGATCAGGTAGGTTTCCTTCATTCCGATCTGAGGAGAGTTTGTGGTATTCCGATTGGGACTAGTGACAGCAATTCCGATTGGTATTCCGACGCAATATTCCGATCAGGTCAGGGTAAGGATGATCGGAATACATTCCGATTGGGAGGATTTTCTTCATGCTTTGTCTTGTTTAATTTTTACGTTATCATTGTTATACTTTTCTAACTTTAATTTCCGTCACGCTTTTATTTTTAGACATTTAATTAAATTACTTTTTGTCACATTTTTAAATATCGCACCCCTTTCTTTTTAATTAGATTTAGATTTATTCTCACGCACTTTACTTTAACGCCACTTTACTTTCAACGACATTTACTTTTAAGTCTTTGCACATTTAAATTTAAAACCAACCAAAAATATTTGTTTCCACCAAAATAAAACTGAGTCACACATTAAACATAAGTTTTTCAATTCGAAAAGAACACTAGAACGATAATTTTTAATTAGGTAAAAACCGAGTTATTAAATGGCGCCGCTGCCGGCTCTTTTCGTTAAGATCAACAGTTTTCTGTGAGAGACACGTGGCTTTTTGGGATCCGTTCACTTGTGAACGTTACTTTTCTTGCATAAAAAATTCCAAAAACTCATAAAAATTAAAAATTGATAAAAAACCATAAAAATTAAAAAAATTCAAAAATCCAAAAAGATTTTAGCTTTATTGTGTATATATATTGTCTTTGTGTTTGGTTTTGCTTTCTTTTGCATTTTCAGGTGTATGCGTACTAGATCTTCTAATTATCAAGAGCCCGAGCCTCAAGAAGATTTAGATATGGCAGGTGTTAACAACAACAACATTCCACCGAACCTGAACAATAATAATAACAACAATGCTCTTCCACAGCCCGATCTTCGGACCATGGAGGAACTTTGTCAACCAACCATGTTTGGACGAGGAGGACCGATTACGCCGATGCAAATCAACGCTCCTGAGTTTTCGTTGAAGCATCACATGATTCAGCAAGTACAAACAAACCCATTTAGAGGATTGCCTGATGATGATGCCAACAAACACCTCGACAAGTTCATTACAATCACCCAAAGCATGAAGTTGGCTGGTGCCACAATGGATGAACTTCGCCTACAACTCTTTCCACACACCTTATTACATCATGCCGAGAAATGGTTTGATCGTCTCCCGAAGAATTCTATTCACACTTGGGATGATATGACTCAACGCTTTTTGTCGCGCTACTTTCCACCATCCATGGTCACGAGCCTTCGCAATCAGATCAGCGGTTTCATGCAAGACCCTGATGAATCTCTTTTTGATGCTTGGGAGCGATATAATGTCTTGATTGATCGTTGTCCAAACCACAACATGCTGCCTGTGACCCTAATTGATACTTTCTACAACGGTTTGACTTTTCGAGATCGTGATACGATTAATGCAGCCGCCGGTGGCACATTCATGAAAAGGAGACCCGAGGAGTGTAGAGAGCTTATTGAGAACATGACTACTCACCACAAAAACTGGGATTCCTCTGCTTCTTCAAGGAACAACCCGAGAGTCAATGTTTCCTCCACCTCAGCAAACCCTGATATGACCGAACTCACCCGTCTGCTGACTGAAATGAGCAGAAGTATGAAACTCTTGGCTTCAAACCAACAACAACAACAAGTTAAAGTTGTTGCTACTCTTTGTGAAACATGCGGCGGTCCTCACTCATACACCGATTGTCCTTCAACACAAGGAAATCCGGAAAATGTGTATGCAGCTTACGGTAATTATTCACCGGAAAATTACCAAGCTAGACAACCAGGGGATAGAAATCTGCTGAGCTACCGTTCCAACAACTACCTTTCACCCGGTTTTTCTCCTCAAAACCAAAACCCCGCCAACAACTACACTAGAAGCAACCAAATCCCACCAAGAGCTTCTAATCCTTATCACCCACCCGTCCAACAAACCCCACCCATTAACCCCCCATGTTGAGGCTATAATGAGAACCCAAGGTGAGCAAATCAAGAATCTACAGAGCCAAATAATCAATTTGAAAGGAGATATCACGAAGCAAGGAAATGAGATAAGATCCAAAGTTCGCGATACTATTCAATCCTCCTTCAGCAATCAAACCAATGATTTGAAAAATATGCTTGCTAGTTTCTTGCCCGCCGCTCAACCTTCTTCTTCGAGTTCTCTACCTTCAAACACCGTCACTAATCCGCGAGCCAATGTGAGTGCTATTACTACCCGTAGTGGAGTCACCATCATAGGACCACAAATCCCACCCCCATCATCCACACCTCCACCACTACCATGTGTCCCTACTCCTCCTACACCTAGTATTAGTGCACCATTACCGTCTCCGCCTCGACGTGATGAAGTTCCCACAAATGATCCTTCAACATCTCAACCTTTACCTACACCTGCACCTTCACCACCCAAACCCAATATCCCTTATCCCTCTCGTTTAGGCAAGTCCAAAATGCTAACCAAGGAGGACGCTCAAGTGACTAGCTATATCAAGATGATTTCTCAAATGAACTTCAACATTAGTTTCCTTGAAGCACTTGTCCACATGCCCAAATTTGTTAAAGTATTTAAGGAATTGCTTAACAAGAAGGAGAAGCTGATTGAACTCGCCAACACACGATTAAATGAAAACTGCTCTGCAGTTATTCTTAAAGAACCTCCGGAAAAGCTTGGAGATCCCGGTCGTTTTGTGTTGCCTTGCGTGTTCAACAAAACTGAAGAATTTACTGCCCTTGCTGATCTCGGGGCTAGTATTAATATGATGCACAAGTTTTCAAAATGGGGAAGCTTACAGGCAAATCCTTTGGAGGCCGAGAATCAGTGAATATGATCAATGTGCTCGATGACTTTACCGTCTATGACAATCCTCTATTCGAGTCTTCCACTGATAATCCACTCTTTGAAGATAATGTGGATGATTCTCACTTTACTTTGGACGCTTCTCCCATTTATGATTCTCCACCGGTCTTTGATGCTTATGATGATGATGATTCTAGCTCAGATTCGGATGATTTTGATGATTATACTTCTGAGTATCCCGAGCTGCCCATATATGATGATTTTGATGAGGCCGATACTCTTTCGAGCGATTCTTCACATGATGAAGATCCTCCGCCATCACTCGATCCTACTTTGGACGATTATTCATTTGAGGAAGATTTCTCTGAATTTCTCAACACATACTTCCCTCATGAGAGTGATGTTCCTCCTTTGGACTTTGAAGATTATCGTCTTGATCCTACTTTGGATTTGAAGAGCATTTTGTCCAAGAAAAAGAAACCGGTCGACACCGAAATCCGTTGCACTTATGATTTGACACCTCTTTGTCCCCCTTCTGAGGACGAGGTTGTGCTTCTTTGCGGATCTTCTTCACACTCGGCTGAGCCTGAGTGCTATTTTCCCTTAAAGGAAAAGGTGTTCGACCCCGGTATTGAAGTCTTTAAGCCATCTCAGTATCCACCTGATGAAATAAAAGGAAAAATCTTTGGACCCATTGAAGACATGCTTGCACCACTTCATCCTTGCTTCTACTGTGCTCCATCACTGCTTAAGGGAACCTTGCCAATTCTCTTTTGGCTTGCCTTGTTCGCCTTAAGTTCTTGTTATTTGATGGATGAAAACTATGTCTTTGATCCTGGTGGATATGTTTCATGTTTCTTCCGTTGATGATCAAGGTCGTGTCAGGCTCACGACTCGGTTAACAAAAAATCAAGCGCTTCTTGGGAGGCAACCCATGCATCTATCTTTTCGCTTTCCTTATCATAAGTGTAGGGGGGACCCGTTGGTTTGCTTTCCTCTCCTCACTTCTTAATCAGGGATTCGAGCTTCAATGATCCACTCCTGATGATTCTTGACGACCCGTGATTCCATGTTCTACTTCTTCCCGGTTCTATCCTAAACTCTTTTCGATTCACTATTTTATATTTTCTCAATATTAAAATAGGAATCTCTTTAGTTGTCTTTTCCTTAGCGAGATTTAAACAACGTGCACAATGTCCTAAGTGTAGGGGAGTTTACTCCCACATGTTTAAACATTGAGGACAATGTTTATCTTAAGTGTAGGGGGGCTTCTATCGAAGTTAAGTGGTCTTTTCCTTGTATTTGTCCTCATTTTAACCGGAAAATCAATTTTTCGACATTTTTCAAAATTTTTGATCTATTTTGGCCTATTAGTTTTTCCTTTTGTATAGTTTATTTTCTTTCCTTATTTGAATAAATGTTTAATAAGTGGTTTTAATTTTCAAACGTTGTGAATCTTTTGACTCAACCCGAGTTTACTTATCTAAGTTACTCTAGCTAGTACCCTTAACGTGTTTAAGTCAAGTTTTGCTAGGCTTTTATATAGGGAGCTATAAAACGCGAAAGTCTTAATTCTCACGGGTTAAGAACAAGAACTTTTCGCAAGTTCCTATAATTGATCCTAGAGAGTCGTTTATCAAGGGAACTTTAAAATGCGATTTCTAAACTTGAAAGAGTCTAAGAATTTGCAAGATCCTATAGGCGACTCGAAAACCCAAAACTTTGATTTAATAGGCTAAGTATCCACGAGTCTCATTACTTGAGATTTTAAACTGTGGAGAACGAGAGATGACAGAGCCAATTATAAGTTCGGTATTCTTTCGTGAATTTATGTGAGTTAATTATGAGCCTATTCTCCCATCGCTTGCTAATAAATTTATCTGCTAATAAATAAGGTTGTACGATTTGAAAAGTTACTTAGCTTCTAGCCCCAGATCGTTTCAAAGTTGCTCGGTATAGATAAGAGTTCATAGCCAAGGCATAACTTATTGAAGCGGGACGCGAAGATTGGCGAGTCCGAAAAGGCCCTAACAAGGCATGAGGGCTATATTTTGTTGCTAAAGATCCAAAGTGATGTGAAGAATCATTTATCGAAAATCAATATGAAGGATCGAGACACACGACGTAAAGCAAAAACTCCCAAAAGTCATGGAGAAGTGTATCCGAAAAGACCCTAACAAGGTATGAGGATAAATAGATCCAAGTCAATAAAGGAGGCGGATCGTTGTATATCAAAGTCCAAAATAATGATTGGAGAAAAATGAAGAAGTCGTGGTCCAAGTATGAATCTCTCAAAAATTTCAAGTGAAGAAATTCCAATTATGAAGAGAAGACCATTATTTCATGAACGTCTCTCAAGATTTGAAGTATGAAGTCGCTGCCAAATATCGGTCCGAGAAAGGTCTCAAATCGCGAAGCGAGTTATGCCAAGATATGAACTTTATGAGGTCCCGAGAAGCAGTTTTAAAAGATTTGGTCCTTTAGCTAACTATTGATTAAATCGTTCACTTTATTTTCAGACTAAATAACTATCGAAATAAGTCAAACGATGCATCATCGTGATCATTCCAGACAAAAATAAAATATAAGAGATACACCTAGGAATAAGGGAGTCTAAGTGAATAATTGGCCCACATGAGTTCGTGTTAGTTTACTAACTTATAAGAACAATGATCTCGTTTTTAAGCTTGGTTTGGAGAAAGTGAAAACTTGAGGATGATGATTATTCATGACATTTCCAAAACCCAAGGTATGCTTTTTGATTTCTTTACTTTGAATGTTTATAGTTTTCTATCTCTTTAATAAAGGCCAACATGGACTGATTATGATGAAAAATGTAAACTTGCTTTGTAACTAATGCATTGCATGAGGACATTGCAATGGTCAAGTGTAGGGGATTTGATATGTGTGAAAACACACATCTTTTCTACCACTTAATTACAATAATAACCGGACCAAAATGTGTATTTTATGTCTTTTATGTCAGAATTATGCGTGGTTTGTGTTTTTGTTGTGATTTAGGACGAAAAGGTGAAAAGTGGAGAAAACACGGGAATTCACGGGCATTTACGGACTTTTATTGAAGAAAAAGATGAAAGACGAAGTCAAGAAGTCAAGAGTGCAAAAAGAACGGAAGTCCAAGACCAATTCTGAAGATTTATCGAAGAAAAAGTCAAAAGAAGGAAGTTTATCAAAAGCCGAGGAACTCAAGTCTTATTTATCAAAGAATTAAAAGACGAGTCCAAAGAAATCCCGAGCCAAAAGTCATTAAAGTCCAAGATTAAAGAAGATTTGAAGGCTTAAGGACTAATGGCGCAATTAACAAAAAGATTAAAGAAGAGGAGGGACCTAAGCATGCAATTAAGGAAGAAAGGAAGGAGGGGAGGAAGCTTCCTCTAACCTCCTCCCTAATCCCCTATATATAGTCATTAGTTAATCACTTTTCATTTTGTTGGCTAGATTGACAAACTAGTTCTTCCACCTTTATTTTATGCACCTTTAATTACTTGTCATTTAAATACATGTTTTGCACCTTTAATTACATTTAATTTCAAGTAAGTGTCTCTTTTAATACCTGCACCTTTACTTTATCTTGTTAATCTCCTTCTACCTTTCTTTGATCTTTGATTTACACGCTTTTTTATCTTGTTTATTTGTTTAAAGATTTGATTTTTATGCTTTTGATTGTTTTAAATCTCTTGTTTTCATAGCTTATTTGATTTATTTTCAAGTTTATATAGTTTTTACAAAAGTTATTTTTATATAAAAAGTTGTTTTTCTTAAAGTTTATTAATTTCGTGTCTAAAAAGTTTTTAACTTTCAGTTTCGTAGCTTATTTTTACACGTTTTTACCTTAGGATTTAGTCTTGTGCTTATTAGGATTATAGCTTATTTTTGGTTCTTTCCTACGTATTCCGATTGGTCACAATCGGAAAAGGGAATTACATTCCGATCGGTGTGATCGGATTAGGGTTTAGACATTCCGATTGGGGGGTGTTTCTTGGTATTCCGATCAGAACAAAGTAGTGGTATTCCGATCAGGTAAGTGTGACAGCATTCCGATTGGAGGACTAGTACTCATTCCGATTGAGGTGTCATTTTGGGTATTCCGATCGTGGGTAAGGTGACAGCTATTCCGATCACGGGTTCCGAACGACATTCCGACCAGGTCCACTCTAACATTCCGATCAGGTAGGTTTCCTTCATTCCGATCTGAGGAGAGTTTGTGGTATTCCGATTGGGACTAGTGACAACAATTCCGATTGGTATTCCGACGCAATATTCCGATCAGGTCAGGGTAAGGATGATCGGAATACATTCCGATTGGGAGCATTTTCTTCATGCTTTGTCTTGTTTAATTTTTACGTTATCATTGTTATACTTTTCTAACTTTAATTTCCGTCACGCTTTTATTTTTAGACATTTAATTAAATTACTTTTTGTCACATTTTTAAATATCGCACCCCTTTCTTTTTAATTAGATTTAGATTTATTCTCACGCACTTTACTTTAACGCCACTTTACTTTCAACGACATTTACTTTTAAGTCTTTGCACATTTAAATTTAAAACCAACCAAAAATATTTGTTTCCACCAAAATAAAACTGAGTCACACATTAAACATAAGTTTTTCAATTCGAAAAGAACACTAGAACGATAATTTTTAATTAGGTAAAAACCGAGTTATTAGTGATCAAGTTTTACTTTTTAACTCTCGGTTGAAGATCTTTTCGGGCAAGCTTAAGAGCCGTTGGTCTGGTCCATTCACCGTCGCCAAAGTTTTACCCTATGGCACCATTGAGCTTTCGCAACCAAATGGGCCTAATTTTAAAGTGAATGGCCAGCATGTGAAGTTGTACTTTGGTGAGGACATCTCTCATGAGATGATTCCATCCCTCACCACGTTTCCCTTGAATTAGTTCTGGGTCGAGTTAGGCTCGTGACTCGGTTAACAAAAACAAGCGCTTCTCGGGAGGCAACCCGTTGATCTATCCTTTTACCCGTTTTCATAATAAGTGTAGGGGGAGTAATACAAGGTTTTCACCTCGTATTAAAGTTAGTTAAACCGATCTTTTCGAATTGATTACTAGTAGAAAGTGCGACTCAGTCGTTCTTGGTGGAAAATTAAATGGTTTGGTTATCTATTTTAAACTAAAAGTAAATATGAAAATGTCGTTAAGTAAAATAAAATCTTTAAAACGTAATGAATTTAAAACTTGAAAACTTGTAAAACTAAAAACTTAACCCATCGGAATGTTACTGTCGGAATGTATCAAAACTGAATCCATCGGAATAAATGAAAGTAAATTCTATCGGAATAATCCTGATCGGAATCCAAAAGTATCGGAATAATTCTATATGAATGTCATGTATCGGAATAATTAAGATTACAGCTATCAAAATATTGGAAATCAACTATGTCGGAATGTAACTTCTATCAGAATAAGGCTGACAAAAATTGGGCAGCGTTTCGTCTTAATATAGCCTTAAAACCCGTCGCAATGTACGATCGCAATGAGCGATCGCAATCACGATCGGAATAAGGGGGAAATACTATCATAATAATGATCGCAAAGTAAAACCTAAGGGTTATTGTGTCACACCCCACCATGGCGGAATATGGGGCGCGACGTATGGATATCATCACAACATGGCGTGTCTATAGAGATAACTGTATGAAATAAGAAATGTCATAAAATGGAGACACAAAGTCATGACAATATCTCATCAGACTCAGGAGTCTAGGTAAGTAGGTAACAGTCCTACCGCTTACCCAAGACAAACAAATAACATAACCAAACAAATATATGTGTGCCACAGTATCACTTATTAAAAGAACAAATAAAGACTGGGAAGGAAACGGGGATTCTCCTTCTATATGCATTCCTAAGCTTCTCCAATCCTAGCCACTTATGTTCTCATGCTTAACCATAGTATCACCTGAAAGAGACACTAAAACACGTCAACATAAAGTTGGTGAGAGTCATAGGTTTAGACTCCAACACAAGACAAGTCATAAGCTGTGAATACCATAAACCAATAATCATATGGACAATGCGCTACAATCATGTACTAAAAACTAGCATTCAAGTTCAATCAATCATTACAATTCCAAGGCATCACGCCTTACCAACAATCACAATTTCCAAGGCATCACGCCTTACCAAAATATCACCATTTCATTTCATAGTCACTAATTGTGATCTCATGAACATGAATTAACCGTTCCTCGATTTACTTATGAGTACTCTATACTCATAAACGATAATCACACCAACCTCGTTCACACAAAATAAACACGTAAGCACAAAAATCAAGTAAGCACACATAAAATAACCTAAAAGTAAGACCAAGTGACAAACCCAAAACCACGGTTGTCACATCACTCCCTCCTAATAGAAATCTCTTCCCGAGATTCACTCCCAAACTCAAACTTATTCTCAGCAAACAAACGGGGATGCATATTCCTGATAAAACCTTCACGTTCAAACGTGAACTCAGTTTACACGAAAATAATCTCAACCAACAACACATGAGCCTTAACCGTCCGCGAGGAAACTTATCAAAACCATAAAGTTATGTAACCAACCTAACTAAATCTCGCAACTCATCAAACAAGAACTGTCTTGAAACCAAGTTAGGAGCCGTCACATTTCTCAACGGGTTAAAAACTGTCACCCCGATTTCAGTCTTACTCATAAATACCATAAATCAAAACTCATCAAAATATAACCAAGTATAATAAGGTCTAAAGAACTCTAAAATTCCTTCCCAACTCATCTCTATGTTAACCCTCCATGTTGTCCAAAAATTAACCTTGAACTCAACACTTGAACAATTAATTCGACCAAGCTACTGACTTCCAAATACGAAAATTTCTGAATATTTGAAAAGTATGTTCCGAGTACATAATTTTAGGCTTTTGAATCACCCAAAAACCTTTAAAAACGAATAAGTTATGACCAAAACGATTTTTCTCAAAATCTGCCTAGGCATTAGCGACAGTTTCTGACAGTTAGCGACATATTTTGACAGTTTAGCGACAGTTTTTGCCTACTCCGATTTATACCAAAAAAAACGATTTTTAAACCCTAAAACCCCCCATTAATTACCAAAACTAGAACCTAATTTATTTTAATTCCAGAAAATTAAAACTCTATTAATTACATGATTTTAACATATTTCACTAAATAAGAACAAAATTTTTAACTTAAGAACAATAACTTTAGGTGATCAAAACCAAAATATTTTAAAATAACTGAGTCATGCTTATATGTTAAAGAATTTATATTCCACCTTATTTGAAACATGATCCCGACACTTCCTTATTTCATCGACTACCAACAACTATTTTTTTTTCAATTTGCAAGTTCTATTTTTTTTACCATGTATAACTCGAAACAAAAGACATCGTTACCCCAAAAAGAAATCTCCACCATCTCAAAATCCTTCACGCCAAAAGTACCGTACAAACAAACACGTGAAATGAGGACCCGAGAAATGCGCTACTACAGAAGTTGAACATCTCAAAGAGAAACGAGCTAGCAACCATCCCAAGAATACAACCGGTAAGTAGAAAATAATTTTACATACATAGGCATAAGCGTACATACACTCAAATCCATCCAACATATACTATACAAGCATGTATTAACTCTCTTTCATGCAATCATACTTGAAAGTCCAGTGGTGTTGTGGCACATATATAATTATGTAGGCCTCCATAATTATACATGTTCCCTTTCACCAATGTACTCCCTCCTATGATGACACTTATAAGAAATTAATACTACACATAACACATAATCCAACAACTCACAAGCACATAAGCACACAAGATAATATCCAAAACCCCATGTATTAAAATAACATAGCCAATGCACGAAACACATAAACTCGTAGTCCAGCTGAACCAGCGTAGACAAAATTCAAAATGTATAAAGAACATGAAAACATAATTAAGCGAAATCCAACAATGACTAGCGTATACGACCATGGTTCCACCCGCACTAATCAAAACTCGTAAAGAAAATAACCTGTAGTTAAGTATGAACCATAGTAGTTCATAACCTAACAAATACTGGGAAAAATATTCAAACACATCAATTACTATAAAATGCACACATACTCCTATGACGCCTATATGCAGGGACCCTTAAGCTATAGACTAGGCTACACGACTAGGCAACCTAATTCTCTATAACCATTGTCTCTGATACCATTCTGTCACACCCCACCATGGCGGAATATGGGGCGCGACATATGGATATCATCACAACATGGCGTGTCTATAGAGATAACTGTATGAAATAAGAAATGTTATAAAATGGAGACACAAAGTCATGACAATATCTCATCAGACTCAGGAGTCTAGATAAGTAGGTAACAGTCGCTTACCCAAGACAAACAAATAACATAACCAAACAAATATATGTGTGCCACAGTATCACTTATTAAAAGAACAAATAAAGACTAGGAAGGAAACGGGGATTCTCCTTCTATATGCATTCCTAAGCTTCTCCAATCCTATCCACTTATGTTCTCATGCTTAACCATAGTATCACCTGAAAGAGACACTAAAACACGTCAACATAAAGTTGGTGAGAGTCATAGGTTTAGACTCCAACACAAGACAAGTCATAAGCTGTGAATACCATAAACCAATAAACATATGGACAATGCGCTACAATCATGTACTAACAACTAGCATTCAAGTTCAATCAATCATTACAATTCCAAGGCATCACGCCTTACCAACAATCACAATTTCCAAGGCATCACGCCTTACCAACAATCACAATTTCCAAGGCATCACGCCTTACCAACAATCACAATTTCCAAGGCATCACGCCTTACCAACAATCACAATTTCCAAGGCATCACGCCTTACCAACAATCACAATTTCCAAGGCATCACGCCTTATCATTAACCATAGGTCCCATAGGCGCCCATACACCTATGTACCTTTCCAATCCAGATCACACACAAACAAGAATCACATAGCAGTTAATCACATAAATGTACACACAAGTCCATATCAAACCTTAAAACATTCACAGCATTAATTTAGAAAATAATTCAACACAGTGTCTCTTCCATCCCATCTGGAAGTCAAAAACAATAGTAAACATGGGACTATGAAACTCACCTGATAGCTTCTTCACAAGTCCTTGCACTAGCAACAAACTAACAAACCAAAAACACGCAATTAATACACGAACCAATCACTAAGATGGCTCATCAACCTATGATAAACATCTAGTCTATTCCCATATAATTACCTCATTGTTAAGCTCTAATCACCCCATTACCCTTCCTTAACAAGTCCTTAACTTGGTTAAGTTTAATAACTAACCCGTTCATATTTTACCCAAAACAGTCCCAGTTTTTAGGTCTCAAAACTTTAAGTCAAACGTCCACTTAAACATACCCATGGTTTCTGTAAAAGGAATATTCATACCCTTACATATGTTGGCTAACACCCCCCACTTGCCCTAACCTTAAAGCTACTGTTAAGGCCCCGATATACATATATCTACTTTTGTCATTCCAGATTTCCTGATTTTAAACGTACTAAAAGTTTGTTACCATTAAGGGGTCTTACCCTAAACCAAAACCTTAGCCCAAGTGCAGATACTTACTAAAATATATAAACCATCTCTCACGTTCATGAGAAGATCCCAATGCAACCCTAAGTACCCCAAACAACCCAAAGCTTAAAAAGAAAACAGGCTGAATTCAAAACTGTTTTGACCTCCGACTGTTGTAACCTGTATTTGACCCTCTTCCCGACCTCCAATTTAGTTCTCGTTTCTTGCATTGGAAAGCCACTTCAAATACCTTTCCAGGGGTACTTGGATTGTAAAATAAGATTTTAAAGAACTCCCGATATGATCAAAACAATTGACTCAAAAATCTGCCCAGTTTTTAAAAACGGGTTTAAACAAATTGAACAAATTAATTACCCATAACCCCATCTAATACAAGCCCTAGATTATATGATCATCATATTATGACTATCACATCATTATTTTACTGATTTTATAAAAACCCTAACCCTAATCCATCATAAGAATGATTAATTAAACACAAACAATTAAATCAAAAAGGTTAATGAAGGTTTTTACCTTTAATTCAATGGAAGATGAAAAAAACCCAATTTTTATGAAGAACCCTAATTCTCCTCTTCTTTTAGTCAACTATAACTCCAGGGAAAGAAAAAAAAATGCGTTTTATTTAGTGTTGGCGGTTTCTTATATAGCCAAAACAATCCTTGTCCAACCCAATTACCACTTACCATAAATCTTTTCTTTTTTCCCTTTTTTTCTCTTCTAAACCGACCCAAACACCCCTAATTTCGTTTTTTTCTTTATTTTTTTTTCTTTTTATTGTTAATTAGTATCTTATTAATATTACCTTAATTTATTTCAGCTCCTAAAACTCCCAAAACCTCAAAACCGTAAAACTAGTCAAATTTACGCGTTTTACCGTAAAAGACGTAAAATATACACTTTTAAAAAAAATCTCAAATTTTTAAATAAACTTTACAAGTAAGTCCTAAATGACTTAAAACCATCCCAAAAAATATTCATTTGACTAATTACCTCATTCGAGACCTCTAAATGCTAAACCGTAAATCCTAAAAAAAATACACTATTACTATAATACTTATACGTATACGTAACCACCAAAATATCACCATTTCATTTCATAGTCACTAATTGTGATCTCATGAACATGAATTAACCGTTCCTCGATTTACTTATGAGTACTCTATACTCATAAACGATAATCACACCAACCTCGTTCACACAAAATAAACACGTAAGCACAAAAATCAAGTAAACGCACATAAAATAACCTAAAAGTAAGACCAAGTGACAAACCCAACACCACGGTTGTCACATATTGCGATGAACCTGTCTGAATGTACCATCGCAATGAGTAAACCCTAAGCAATTACGATGAAGCACCAAGAAATCCGAAAAGGTGAGATAAGCTAAAAACTCAATAAGCACTTCCAAACAAGAACACTTAACCAAAACTTAACCAACTCAATAAGCATAAATTTGACAACTTTTGAAATACTAAATACGCAAACTCTATAAAACTAACTTCAAAAAGACTAAACTTTTTAAGAAAACTAAAAGGTAAATAAGCTAAACACTAAATAAGCCAATAAGCATGAAAAGCTCAAAGCTTAATCCGTGTAAAACTTGTGAATCTATTAACACACGAACCAAGAAACTCACAAAAGTAAAGAACTATTGTTGCGTCTAAAGGAAGTAGATGAATAAGAATGATGAACACGAAATCGTAACTAACAAGAGAGATTAAAAAGTGAAGATTGAAACAAGATTAAGCTTAAAAAGTAAAGGTCTGATTAAACAAGAAAGATAAAATATGAAGTTTTAGTGAGAGAAAGTTAAACACTTTTTCTCTCTAAAATGAAAAACTACAAAAGGAAAAATAAACTAGCTAACTTAACTAACACCCTCCTACATATATATATATATATATATATATATATATATATATATATATATATATATATATATATATATATATATATATATATATATATATATATATATATATATATATATATATATATATATATATATATATATGTATATATATATATATATATATATATATATATATATATATATATATATATATATATATATACATATATATATATATATATATATATATATATATATATATATATATATATATATATATATATATATGTGTGTGTGTGTGTGTGTCATTAGGAGGGTATATATAGGAGGTGGGGAGTGCATGTGTTGCTTCCTTCTTTCTTTCTTCTCGTCTCGACTCGATTTAAATTCTTTTTCTTTCTCGACGTCATCTCGGGATATGTCGATATAAATTGAACTTGTCTTATAATTTTCTTCTTCTATTAGACTTGAGTTCTTTGACTTCATTAAACTTCCATCTTTAGACTTTTTCTTCGATAAATCTTCAGAATAGGCCTTGGACTTCCGTTCTTTTTGCACTCTTGATCTTTTGACTTCGTCTTTCGTCGTTTTCTTCGATAAAAGCCCGTGATAGCCCATGTTTTCTTCCTTTTGCATATTTTTATCTTGAAACACAATAAAAACATAAACCACGCATAATTCCGACTTTTACGACATAAAGTACACGTTTTGGTCTTATTATTATTGGAAATAAGTGGTAAAAGGATAAGTGTTTTCACACTTATTAGGGAGCTACATAGGGTTTGTTGTTTTCTTTCTTATGATGTGTAGGGATTAAAGCTTCAAAGAGCACTTTTGATGACATTTGACGACCCGTGATCCCGTGTACCCGTCTTCCTGGTTCTATCCTAAACTGGCGTGATTCAATATTTGATATCTTATATATTCACATTGAAATCACTATAGTCGTCCTTTCCTTAGCAAGATTTAAACAACGTGCACAATGTCCTAAGTGTAGGGTAGTTTACTCCCACATGCTTCAATATTGAGGACAATGTTTATATCAAGTGTAGGGGGACTTCTATCGAAGTAAGTGGGCTTTTCCATGAATTTGTCCTCATTATAACCGGAAAATCTAATTTTTCGACATTTTTCAAAATTTTTAATCTATTTTGGCCTAGTAGTTTTTCCTTTGTTATCGTTATTTACTTTCTTTGCTAAAATAAAGTTTAATAAAGTGGTTTTATTTTATTTTGTTTTCAACGTCATGAATCTTTTGACTCAACCCGAGTTTACTTATCCAAGTTTACTCTAGCTAGTATCCTTAACCTGTTTAAGTCAAGTTTTGCTGAGCTTTTATATAGGGAACTTTAAAACGCGAAAGTCTTAACTCTTACGGGTTAAGAACAAGAACTTTTCGCAAGTTCCTATAATTGATCCTAGAAAGTCGTTTATCAAGGGAACTTTAAAATGCGAATTCTAAACTTGAAAGAGTCTAAGAATTTGCAAGATCATATAGATGACTTGAAAACCCAAAACTTTGATTTATTTGGCTAAGCATCTACGAGTCTCATTCCTTGAGATTTTAAATTGTGGAGAACGAGAGATGATAGAGTCAATTATAAGTTTGGTATTCTTTCATGAATTTATGTGAGTTGATTATGAGCTTTTTCTCCCATCGCTTGCTAATAAATTTAATTGCAATAAATAAGGTTGTACGATTTGAAAAGTTACTTAGCTTCTAGCACAAGATCGTTTAAAAGTTGCTCGATATTAGTTAGAGTTCATAGCCAAGACATAACTTATTGAGGAGGGATGCGAAGATTGGCGAGTCCGAAATGGCCCTAACAAGGCATGAGGGCTACATTTTGTTGCTAAAGATCCCAAGTGATGTCAAGAATCATTTATCAAAAATCAATATCAAGGATCGAGACACACGACGAAAAGCAAATACTCCCCTAAAGATCATGGAGAAGTCTATCCGAAAAGACCCTAGCAAGGTATGAGGATAAATATATCCAAGTCCTAAAAGGAGGCGGATCGTTGTATATCAAAGTCCAAAAATAAAGATTGGAGAAAAATTAAGAAGTCGTGGTCCAAATATGAAGAATCTCTCAAAAACTTCAAGTGAAGAAATTCCTATTATAAAGAGAAGACCATAATTTCAAGAACGTCTCTCAAGATTCGAAGTATGAAGTCGCTGCCAAATATCGGTCCGAGAAAGGTCTCAAATCGTGAAGCGAGTTATGGCATGATATGAACTTTAAGAGGTCCCGAGAAGCAGTTTTAAAAGATTTTGTCCTTTAGCTAACTATTGATTAAATCGTCCCACTTTATTTTCAGCCTAAATAAACTATCGAAATAAGTCAAACAATGCATCCTCGTGTTCATTCCAGACAATCATAAAATATAAGATATACACCTAGGAAAAAGGGAGTCTAAGTAAAAAATTGGGCCACATGAGTTTGTGTTAGTTTGCTAACTTATAATAACAACGATCTCGTTTATAAGCTTGGTTTAGGGAACGTGAAACTTTAGGGTGATAATCATTCATGACAACCAAAACCCCAATGTAAGTCTTTGATTTCTTTACTTGTTTTCCTTAGTGTTTAGTATTTAATAAAGGGCAATGTGGGTTATTTATGATGAAAGATGTACACCGTGCTTTGAAATTAATGCATTGCATGAGGGCATTGCAATGGTCAAGTGTAGGGGATTTAATAAGTGTGAAAACACTTATCCTTTTATCACTTATTTCCAATAATAACAAGACCAAAATATGTATTTTATGTCATAAAAGTTGGAATTATGTGTTTTTATTGTGTTTCAGGATAAAAATATGAAAAAGGAAGAAAACACGGGCTATCACGGGCTTTTTATCGAAGAAAACGAGAAAAGATGAAGTCAAAAGATCAAGACTGCAAAAAGAACGGAAGTCCAAGGCCTATTCTGAAGATTTATCGAAGAAAAAGTCTAAAGACGGAAGTTTTATGAAGTCGAAGAACTAAGTCTAATTAAAGAAGAAAATTATAAGACGAGTTCAATTTATATCGACAAATCCCGAGACGACGTTGTTGGGAATAAAATGTAGCCAGTACACTTGGACGCTGACAAGAGTAATTGGGATGTTGATAGGAAGAAAACAAGCGTTCACAGAGTAAGCGTTGCCAGGAAGATGTCAAGCGTTGATATGATGAAGTCAAGCACTGATAGAAAACTTAGTCTACACGTATTATGTTTCTAGCTTGTTTCTAGTAAAGATATGATCAACAATGTATTTTCTATGTTTATCTTTACCTAAAATAGCTGATACGTAGACTCTTGTACAAGGCTCCTTATGTATATAAAAGGAGGCCTTTAGGTTTTGTTTCAATATAAGTTTTCATACGTTTAACACTTTCATTATACGCAAGTTTGTTCTAATCAATCAAGTGAAAGTTTGGTTTACATTGTTTGTGTGTTCTTGTTTGAGTATTAATTCTGCATAATACTTAAATTGTTTTATACACAACAAAGTTTCTCTACGTGTTTAACTTGATTTAATCTCGTTTACACAAGCTAAATCGATCTAAGTTTGGGATCAACAAGTTGTATCAGAGCTTGTTGAGAAACTTTGATCTAAAGAACACAAGAATCCTAAATCGCCAAAAACCCTAATTTTCACGAAACCCTAAAAACATCATGTCTACACCAGAAGTAAACTCCTCCTCCTCCTCAACCCCAACATCAAGATTCCGATGCTAGACCCAGACAACTTTGAGCTGTGGAAGTTCAACTTTGAACAGTATCTAAAAATCCATGACTACACCCTGTGGGAAATTATTGAATATGGAAACACATTCAATAAAGCTCAAAAGATTTCAGCTGCCATCTTACAAAGAACAAATGTTCAAGGCTCTACTAAAGAGGATCGAAGAGAAAAACCTGAAGATGGTAGAGTTGTCTCAACTGAGGACATAGCAAAGAGAAGGTGTGACATGAAAACCCTTAGCATTCTGAAACTCTCTTTGGGACAAGAAAATCAGCACAAATATAGAAGCTATGAGTCTGCAAAAGATCTTTGGGCAGCTCTTGAAGTTGCTTATGGTGGTAATGTTGATACTGTACAAGAGAAAAGAAGCAACTCTTGCATGAGTATGCTATTTTTAAAGCTCAACCTAGTGAGAAGCTAAGTAGTATGAGAAGCAGACTTCTTGACATTACAAGCAAGCTGTCCCTCATGGGAACAGTGCTTGGTGATGTTGATATTATCACCACTTTTCTTAAAAGTCTTGGTGATGCATGGAAGATTAAAGCAAGATCTATAATTGCTAATAACACTCACAAAAGTTCTACTTTTGATGATGTTTACAATAATCTGAGGCTGGTGGAGAATGAAACTCTTTTGGATCATGGAAGCAAGTCTACCAATGGAAACATAGCCTTCTTCTCACATAGTGAAGGTTAATTTGATCAAAAAGAGTCATACATGCACCCCGTTACTAGATCAACTTGTGTCAATGCTGGATCAATTCGTGTCAACGCCTCACATTCAGACGCTGACACATACAAAGTTGGCTCACCAAGAGTTAAGCCTGCTGGTATTGATCTAGATATTGTGTGTGCATACATTGCTTCATTGCCCAATGGTTCAGTGATTACATATGAGGACCTTGAGCAAATTAGTGATAAACATTTGGAGGAGATGGACATAAAGTGGAATATGGCCCTTGCAAGCATAAGGGCAAATAGATGGAATAGAAGATTTAAGAAGAAGTTGACTTTTAATGCTAAGGACAATGCTGGATTTGATAAATCCAAGGTTGAGTGTTATAATTGTCATCGTATGGGACACTTTATGAGAGAATGCAGATCTCCAAGAAGATCTGATGCTGGAAAACCCTCAAGCCAAATCATTAAGGCTCAGGATTCCAAAGCCATGGTTGCAATGCAAGAAATTGATGATGTTGGATGGGATTGGAGCTACTTAGCTAAGGATGAGGAAGAGAACAATGCTTAGGTTGCAGAAAAGGAAGAATAAGAGCATGTTCACTATGCTCTCATGGCACACTCCTCATCTTCATCAGACAATGAGGTATATGATGATGCATTTTGTAGTAAAGGTTGTCGTCTAAATACTGAAAGACTTAACAAAGAAAGATGCAAGTTGTCTAACTATCAACTTTCTCTTACTCAAACTGAAAATATTGTAGCTGAGTATAAGAAAATGGAGCTTGACCTAAAAGATCAAATCAATATTTTAAAACATGATTTAAATTCTAGTATGGATATTAGAAACATAATGGAGAGAGTTAATGCTGAATTACAGGCTATGTTAGATGAGGCTATCAAAAATAAGGATAATGTAGATCTTAAAATTCAGAGATTTGATAAAGCCTCACAAACCCTAGAAAAATGTGTTAGTGAACAAAGGGATTCTAGGGATATGACTGGGATTGGGATGAAAGAATATGATGGTGTTCCATCACCTGCTGGGAACTTCTATGGTGTCCAAAGAAAGGACTTGTCTTGGACTGGTTTACCAGAACTCCAAGAAGAGGAATTTATTCCTCCACCAAGAGTTCTTACCCCAGTAGAGGAATACAGACAGAAGTTGACTGATTTGGACCAATGGAAGAAAGCCAACCCTACCTTGTTTGTTAAGGGTGGCATGCTTAGTGATAGCCTAAATGAGTCTACACCTATCAAAGTGACAAACCCAACCACTGGCAAGACTGTTGATCTTGGCTTAAACGTTGATTGAAAACCTAGTATTAAATATGCAGAAATGTATAGAAAACCTAGGTCACCAAAAATCCAAATTAGTGATAATGGAATAGGTTTGTTTTCTTCTAGACCTAGAGGTATGTCTAGAAAAGCCTGTTATACTTGTGGAAGTTTTTCACATTTAGCCTATAAGTGTGTAAATCCTTCAAAGGTCAACGCTGATAAAAGTCAAACACTGTCAAACCCAAAACTTTTGTCCAGCAAAGTCCACAAGTTGTTAGACCAGCCCCATTCTTTACTAAAGGGACTAATACTTATGGACAAAGACCTTTTCAGAAGACCAATACATGGTCTAATAGACAATGGGTTCCTGTAGCAAACCCTAGGTTCAACGCTGACAAGGGTATTTTCAGCGTTGACAAGACCAAATTGAACACTGACAGAAACGTTGCCAGACCAAATAATGGTAAATATTTGCAACCAAAGGGAAAGGGGTCTAAAGCTTCTTCTAGCTTTACATGGAGACCTAAGCAAGATAAAAACCCTAATTCAGATGGGATTTCTATGACCTGTAACAGATTTCATTACATTTCAAAGGTCATAACAAAACCAATTGGGGTTAACTAGGTGTTTAATCCAAAAAGGGATGAACAAGGGGTTATCATAAGGACTAAGTTTGTTCTTGTTGAACAACCAAATGAATCCAAGTCTGCTCACGCTTGGGTTCCCAAAGAAAACTAATTTGTTTTCTTTATGTGCAGGGCATTCAAAAGCAGGTTAATGATTATGGCTATTGGGATAGTGGATGCTCTAGGCACATGACTAGGAAGGAAGATTATCTCACAAACTTCACTCCTATTAAGGATGGTGATAAAGTTTACTTTGGAGGCGGATATGGAACTATCACAGGCAAAGGAACTCTTCTCACCAACAATTTGTGTTTTGAAAACGTGTTTCTGGTAAAAGAACTTGACTATAATCTGTTTAGTGTATCACAAGTTTGTGATAACAAAATAAGGTTCTTTTTACTGATATTGAATGATTGGTGTTGAGAAAATATTTTAAAATACCAGATGAGAAATTCACTGATTATAGAATACCTAGGCATAAGGACATTTATAATGTGAATCTTAATGGAATTAGGATGAATAATAACTTGTCATGTCTATACGCTAAGGCTTCAGTTGATGAAAGTAATCTTTGGCACGGGAGATTAGGGCACATTAATTTTAAAAATATAAACAGACTTGTGAGACATGGTTTGGTTGATGGTTTGCCTGAAAAGGATTTCCACAATGACCAATCTTGTGTTGCATGCCTTAAAGTCAAACAGCACAAGGTCTCATTTAAGTCTAAACAGGTGCACTCTAGTTCTAAACCTCTTCACTTGCTGCATATGGACTTGTTTGGTCCAACTAATATAGAAAGCCTAAATGGTAAATCTTACTGTTTTGTCATCACTGATGATTTTTCTAGATTTACTTGGACTTTCTTTTTAGCTTTGAAAAGTCACACTGCTGATACTTTGATTAACTTTATTACCCAGATAGAAAAGAAGTCTGGTAATGAGGTTAAGATACTTAGAAGTGATAATGGTGGTGAGTTTAGAAATAAGTTGTTGGATGATTTTTGTGCCAAGAAAGGGATTACTAGACAGTTTAGTGTAGCTAGAACTCCACAACAAAATGGGGTTGCTGAGAGAAAGAATAGAATCCTCATAGAAGCAGCCAGGACTATGTTGGTTGATGCTCACTTTCCCATTGCTTTTTGGGCTGAGGCTATGAATACAGCTTGCTATGTTCAGAATAGAGCATTAGTCAACAAGATTCATAACAAAACACCTTATGAGTTACTTTGGAGAAGGAAACCTACTATTGGTTTTCCTAAACCTTTTGGTTGTCATGTAGTTGTGCTGGATACTAGTGATGCCTTAGGTAAGTTTAGTGCCAAAGGTGATGAAGGTTACTTCATGGGTTATTCTGTGCAGAGTAGAGGATATAGGGTTTAGCTTAAGAAAGAAAAACGTATACTTGAAAAAGTACATGTTAGGTTTTTAGAAAGTAAACCTAGCGATCCTGAAAGTGGTCCAAATTGGTTATTTAACATGGAACCTTTATCTAGGACTTTAAATTATATGCATGTTACTAATCCAAACATTGTGAAGGTAACTTCAAATGTTGTGGAAGAACCAGTTGTTGATGTTTCAGGTAAATAGGTTGATGAAGAGGTTGGATCACAAGCAGACAAATCAGCACCCATACTTGAATATGTTACCATTCCCATATGGACAGATGCATTTGCTGCTGCTGTTGCTGCTGGAAAGGAAAAAGGTGGTCCTCAAGTATCACCAGTTGACAACATGCATGATCTTTCAGACGCCGACAAAGGAAATTCTGGCGCTGACAAGACAAATTCAGGCGTTGATGGCTCCAACGCTGACAACCTTGGTCCAGGCGTTGACAGCTCTTTGACCATATTTTCTCTTCCAATAATTTTTAACAAGGTGAACCTTCAAACAGAAATGGAGAGGTTCATTCAGATGTTGATGGAAGAGAGTCTGAAGAAGATATTGGTAACATGGAAGATGAGATTGAGGACAACACACTTATTGAGGGAGGAGTGCTTACTTCTACAATCAAAAATCACCCTTCTTCTCTAATTATTGGTGATGTGATGTCTCCTGTTCAAACTAGAAGATCTCATCAGAATCTTGGTAGATTTATTGCCAATATTCACAAGAAGGTTGATACCCCTCTTGTTCAAGCATGTTTGTTTGCCTAGTTTCTGTCACAACAGGAACCCAAGAAGATTTTTGATGCTCTCAAAGAACCAAGTTGGGTGGAAGCAATGCAAGATGATCTTCATCAATTTGCTATCCAGGATGTTTGGGAGTTGGTTGATTGTCCCAGACATGTCAGACCTATTGGGACAAGATGGGTTCTTAGGAATAAAAAGGATGAAAGAGGCATCGTGGTCAGAAACAAGGCACGTTTAGTGGCTCAAGGATATACACAAGAGGAAGGGATAGACTATGAGGAGGTCTTTACACCAGTTGCCAGGATTGAGGCTATAAGGATTTTTCTAGCCTATGCTTCCTGCATGGGCTTTACAGTCTATCAAATGGAGGTGAAGAGTGCTTTTCTTTACGACACAATTGCAGAGGAGGTTTATGTAATGCAGCCTCCTGGTTTTGAAGATTCATAACATCTAGACAAGGTGTATAGAGTCAAGAAAGCTATGTATGGACTTCATCAAGCCCCAAGAGCATGGTATGGTACATTGTCCACCTATCTGGTGGAAAATGGATTCAAAAGGGGCACCATAGACCAGACCTTATTTACAAAGAAGACTGGTAAGGATTTCTTACTTGTTCAGGTCTATGTGGATGATATCATTTTTGGCTCTTCTAGTCCAAAGATGAGTGAATAATTTTCCAAGCTTATGACAGACAAGTTCAAGATGAGTGCAATGGGGGAGATGAACTTCTTTCTAGGGTTACAAGTTCAACAGAAAGAAGATGGTATCTTCATCTCTCAAGAGAAATATGTAGCAGAAATCTTGAAGAAGTTTGGCTTTTCTCCACATGAGAGAAGGGCTAGCACACCTATGGATAGGGAACACCCTTGGGGAAAAGAAGTGGATGTCAGGCACTATAGATCAATGATTGGTTCATTTATGTATCTCACAGCTTCAAGACCTGACATTATGCTTGCTGTGTGTGCATGTGCACGCCATCAAGTGACTCCCAAAGAGTGTCATCTTCATGCTGTCAAGAGAATCTTTAGATACCTCAGATGTTATCCAAACCTGGGATTATGGTATCCAAAAGATTCACCATTGGAGCTTATTGCATATTCAGACAGTGATTATGGTGGTGATAAATTTGATAGAAAATCCACAACTGGTGGATGTCAGTTTCTTGGGAGTTGATTGATATCTTGGCAATGCAAGAACCAAACAGTGGTGGCCAATTCTACAACTGAAGCAGAGATGTTGCAGCAGCTGCTTGTTATGGACAAGTCTTATGGATTCAGAACCAGCTGTTGGATTATGGGTATAATTTCATGCATACCAAGATTTTTGTAGACAATAACAGCACTTTATGCATTATTAAAAATCTTGTACATCACTCTAAAACAAAACACATAGAAATTAGACATCACTTTATAAGAGAATGTTTTGAAAAGGGTTTAATACAACCAGATAGGGTTGACACAGAAGAAAATGTGTCTGATTTAGTAACTAAACCTTTTGATACTAGAAGATTTCAATACTTGGTAACAAGTATTAGAATGATCAATCTCACTTAATATGTGTTTTGGGGTCTTAGTGTCAAAGTATGTACAGGATATGCATTGTTATTGGTCTTTTTGTGAAGTTAGATTTTCCACTTTATTTGTCTAACGTTGACAAAGGTTATCTTAACGCTGATAAGTGTTATCGTGACGTTGTCAGCAACATGTTAGTTTTGTGGTTTTTGATCTAAGTGTGCAGGCGTTGTTAGCATTGTACCATTGGATACAGAGTTGCTTATGGATCCTTGGAGAATCATTGGAGCATGTTTCAATTTATGATGGTTGGAATATTTATATTCCTATCGTGACATAAATTTTTATTTACATGCATATTATTTGGCAACTTATGTATCACAGTTTCAGGGGTGGTTTAGGAACCTTTAGGACTTTTTGGGTCTTCTTCTAATACTCTTATCACAATTCTAAATTGTGTCCACTGGTGAGTATGAGGTAGTTTACTAAATCATGAGGCACTGTAGCATGCAAAGTTGATATACTATGCATGTTGCCAAGACCTTTTTGGCCTAGAACTGGATGTGGTCTGTTGGGAGACTTGTGTATGATTTATTTTGGGCTTACCTGGGAGTTACAAGGGATTTTATGAGATAACTTAACTGTTAAGAACTTTGGTTAGCAAGGGACACTAGAGGACTGTTATGTCTATCTTGCATAAGCAAGTGTGCATGATTGGACAGTGCTTGCCACCCTATGGTAATTTTTAGTTATAGGTTATCTTCACTAGGATAAATTACTTTGTTAAGGTTCTTTTTCATTTTTATTATTTTTATTTTTGGACGTTGACATATATATTTCCAAGCGTTGTTGTGACCAATTTAGACGTTGACATGGCTTTACCAGCGTTGACAAGAATATAGCCGTTGGGCGTTGATGGGTTATTTTTGACCGTTGACACTCATTGGGTCCTACCCAGTTGTTATTTTTGACAAAAATTGGGGCCGTAATTTTGGGAGTTGATAACTTTTAATTAATGCACAAGATAACTTATTTTCTTTTCAATATTTTCATCATTATATATTAAAAATACTTGCCTCATTTTTGACCAATCACATGTGCCTATCACTCCTATTAATTTGGCTCCTACTTTTTAAACAGTGTACTCTCATATTCTTGTCTAACAACTTTTCTCCTATACTTCATCTTTTATAATCTTTCACAAACAGCTTTCTACATCAATGGCGCCTAAGTTTAAACCAAGTGACTTGGTGTAGGGATTCAGAAGTCAGCATAATATGATTGCTTATTTGGAGGCTGATGACGCTCTGTTTCCTCAATACACCCAGATGGTGGCGTATTTGAATGCATCTCCATTACGGTATGCTCTTTCTCATGCTCCTCTCATCCCTGTCACTCATATTAAACAGTTTTCGAACACTGTAAGTTCCTCAACGCTTTATAATGTGACTACATTAACAGCTATTGTCCATGGGCGTTCTTGGGTGGTTACTGAAGCCTTGGTTCGCCATGCTTTGCATCTTAATGATGCAGATGGTATAACCACTCTTCCCATTGGTGAAATAGAACAAGGACTCCAAGACTTGGGTTATCCTTTCCCTGAAGAGGGAACTTTAAACAAATATCATAAACATGAATTTCCCCCAGCTTGGAAGTACTCAATACATGTCATCATTCAATGTTTGAGTCCCAAATGTACTACACATAACGAAATTAACAGATCAATTGCTAGTGCAATTGTGTGTATTACAAATGGGCAAAAGTATAAATTTTCTAAACTGATTTTTGATGGCATGTGTAAAAACAAGGGTAATAAGATGACTTTGGCTTACCCAAGATTTTTACAAATGATTTTTGATGAGCAAAGGTATTGCACAAGGGATCATGATGATTTTTATGTGATCCCTGTGCAAAAGAAAGCTATTTTTAGTAAGATGAATTCACCCCCTCACAGAGACTTACGTCTTACCCAAGCCATGCTTGCTGTTATTGCAGCAGCACAACCTCAACCTGACCCACAACCTTTGCCTGAACCATCACCTTCTCCTCAAAACATGGAACTTGACCAAGAATTCTTCAACGCTGACACATTAAATGTTGGCGTTGACACTTCAAATCCAGACGTTGACACCTTTCTACAACAGACCCAAACACCCCTTAACCTTCAAACTACCACCCAATCCACATCATCTTCTACACCCCCCTGAATATAGGTTGATAAAACTCCCAAGGACTACTGGAGTGTTCTCCTCTAGTGGTCCTAGCCATGTTGCAGAGAGAGCCACCACCACAAGTGTGGTTGGTGCTATGGATGAGGCTGGGACTATTGGTACTCGCTTAGATGCAGGCCAAGACAGTCCTACCATCTTTAAGACCTCATCCATGCCCCATGACTCTACTTTGGGAGGTCAAATACCCATTCTAGAGGAGGACAGATTAGAACCATACAGAATGTTGGAATTGACGGCTGTCTGCATTAGCTTGCAAAAGCAAAATGCAGACCTGGTACAAACAGTCAGTACACAAGGCCTTGAACCCAAGCAATTGAGGGAAATAATTGTTCTTTTGGAGGATGCTAATAATAGGCATGGTATGGAGGATTCTTCCAAAGGGGAGGATGAGCATATACATGTGAGTGACAAAGGCTCACATGATGGAGAATCTTTGGGTGTGGCTGAAGCTCTTACTGAAATGAAGAAGCAACCATGTTTTGATGTATCTTTGGTTACTCCTACAAACTTGAACTTGTCTTTTACAGCAATGATGGAGCAGTTCACAAGAGGCGCTGAGAAGAGTAAGGTGAGCGTTGACAAGCAGATTTTGGACGCTGACACACCAAGCGCTGACAAGAGTAAGTTGGGCGCTGACGCACAGGATTTGAACGTTGACAGACCTGCAGATATGGTTGATGTATTCCAGCCATCAACTATCATCAAGGAAGTGTCTTCATAGGTACCATCATCATCTTTACCCATCATTGATCCATTAGATAAGGGTAAAGGAATCATGTTAGAAACAGAAGTTCCAAAGGATACAACACAAGTAGAGTTTGATTCAAAGTTGGCTGCACAACTTATGGAACAAGAAAAGAAGAAGGTTGGTGAGTCACCATTTGTAGTTACTTCTGAGGAACAAGAAGGAAGTGATGATGAAATTTCAGATTCAAGTGTTATGATAATTGAACAACCAGAAAGACTTGAATATGGTGATGAGTTGTCAAGGGATAAACTTAGAGAGTTAAAGTTGCAGGTAGATTATGATATGCCAGAAATTGCTTAGATGTACCATGCTTGGGAGAGTAAGATTATGGAGAATCCAGATTTGATAATTTCAGATCAAATTTGGGGTTTGGAGATTCTTCTAAGAGTTCAAAGAGATTGCAAGGTAATTCTGAAGCATAAGGCTAGCAATTTTTTCTCACTGCTGAAGAGAGATAGAAGGGAGCTTTATTACATGTTGCTCAGATGTCATCAAACAGGATGGACCTTTCAGAAATTGCAGGGATTATCCTTTGAAGAATTGGAGTATAAGGCTTATCCCATTTGGGCAACAGTGCAAGAAATGAATACTATCAGACTTCTTTCAGATGAAAGGAAAGAAGAACTTGTAGAAGAGATGGAGATTAAAAAGGCTATGATTGTTCTAAGGCCTTTGAAGAGGGAGTTCCACTTGAGTTCCCTAAAGATTTGAATAAAGTGAATCCCAGTGAAGCTGTTATTAAAAGGAGAATTAAGCTCTCACCCATGGAAGCTTCAGATATGGTACAAGTGTTACCTCTTGATGCCAGAAACCTTATCATTAGCTATGAAGAAGATGCAAGTGGGTTTTGGATGATTGGCAGATATGGGAAAGAGGTACACACATTTACTACTCTTATGTCTCTCTTTGCAAGTATGGATAGGGAAGACTTGGCAGACCTTTGGAGGTTATTGCTGGCCAAGTATGAGACTGAAGCACCTACTTCAGTCAATGGAATAAAGCTTTGGTCAACATTCAAGAGAATGTGTGCACCAAAAGAAGAAGATCCTGTTTGGAAGGATCTTGAGGATGATATCAGTGAACTTCAATGGCGTTTGTATTCAGCTGCTGGTGTGTATTATTTGATTTCTACAAAGTTTGTTGAGTATCTTCTTGTAGATGTTGAGTATCCCATGTCCAAAGAACTTTTGGAAAAGATGAAGACAACACAGCTGGAGATTGACTATTCAAGTGACGTGGCCAAAGATTTGATTAGGCATGTTTATTACCAATATGATAAGATTTGTAAGAATCCTCCTAGTTCTTAGTTTTTATTCAGAAACTTAATTACTAGAGTAGATGTCAAGTTTAGGGGAGGATTGTTGGGAATAAAATGTAGCCAGTACACTTGGACGCTGACAAGAGTAATTGGGACGTTGATAAGAAGAAAACAAGCGTTGACAGAGTAAGCGTTGACAGGAAGATGTCAAGCGTTGATAGGATGAAGTCAATCACTGATAGAAAACTTAGTCTACACGTATTATGTTTCTAGTTTGTTTCTAGTAAAGATATGATCAACAATGTATTTTCTATGTTTATCTTTACCTAAAATAGCTGATACGTAGAATCTTGTACAAGGCTCCCTATGTCTATAAAAGGAGGCCTTTAGGTTTTGTTTCAATATAAGTTTTCATACGTTTAACTCTTTCATTGTACGCAAGTTTGTTCTAATCAATCCAGTGAAAGTTTGGTTTATATTGTTTGTGTGTTCTTGTTTGAGTATTAATTCCGCATAATACTTAAATTGCTTTATACAGAATAAAGTTTCTCTACGTGTTTAACTTGATTTATTCTCGTTTACACAAGCTAAATCGATCTAAGTTTGGGATCAACAGCCGTCGAGAAAAGACAAAGAATTTAAATCGAGTCGAGACGAGAAGAAAGAAAGAAGGAAGCATAAACACTTAGCCTCCCACCTCCTATATATATACCCTCCTAATGTGTCATTAGGAGGGTGTTAGTGTTAGTTAGTCTTCATTTTTACTTTTGTAGTTTTAATTTTTAGAGAGAGAAAGTGTTAACTTTCTCTCACTAGGAAAACTTCATCTTTTCTTTCATGTTTATGCTTTAATTTAATCTTGTATTTTGTAATCGTTAACCTACAAGTTCAAGTTTAAGCTTTTCATCTTTAATCTTCTTCTACCTTTCTTGATTTTGATTTGTTCTTGATCCGAAGTTTTAATGCATCTTGTTTAATTTTGAGGTTTGTGTGATTAAAAAGTTTATCTTTTTATTCCTATTTATGTTTTTATACGATTTATGCTTTAAGCTTGTTATGCTTTTTGGCTTATTTCGTATCTAGCTTATTGTCTTTTAAGTTTTCTTAAAAGCTTAGTTTTTTTAAAGTTTGTTTTATAAAGTTTGCTTATTTAGTGTCTTAAAAGTTTTTAAATTTATGCTTGTTTTCATTTGGTTAAGATTTGTCTCCCCACAAACTGTGACATGAATTCAGCCATGGCCTACCAAAAGCAAAAGAAAAAACAATAGAAAGATCAGCCAACCATGATACACAGAGATCATAATCATGCTGATACAATACTAATAATGGTGATAGAAAACTAAGTAGATGCGCAAATAACTAAGTAGATGTGTAAATAACAGGAAGAAAACTGCAGATCTATGCACAATTTATACATATGCGCTGATAGAAATCCATTACCGGAGAAAGTTAATTCAGAAAACAATGAACTGCAAGTTCCCATTCCCACCTATATTTCAAGATATATTTCAAGATATATTTCAGGTATATCAAGATATATTTTCAGGTATATCAAGATATATTTTCAGGTATATTCAAGATATACTTCAAATATATCTGAATATATCTAAAAATATATCTTGATATACCTGAAAATATATCAAGATATATTTTCAGGTATATCAAGATATATTTTCAGGTATATCAAGATATATTTTCAGGTATCTTGATCCAACACATACACCAACACAAACATCAAATCACAAAATTATCACAGTCCATAACAACAACACAGAACATCGTAAACGGCCTAACAACACAGAATAAAAACATTACGCAACTACATACATCGATCGAGTACTTCAAATGTTTGTTTTATTAATATATTTTATATTTCAAGTATATCAAGATATACTTCAAATATATCTGAAAATTTATCTTGATATACCTGAAAATATATCAAGATATATTTCAGGTATATCAAGATATATTTTCAGGTATATCAAGATATATTTTTAGGTATATTCAAGATATACTTCAAATATATCTGAATATATCTGAAAATATATCTTTGATATACCTGAAAATATATCAAGATATATTTTTAGTTATATCAAGATATATTTTCAGGTATATCAAGATATATTTTCAGGTATCTTGATCCAACACATACACCAACACAAACATCAAATCACCACAAAAATCACAAAATCATCACAGTCCATAACAACAACACAGAACATCGTAAATGGCCTAACAACACAGAATAAAAACATTACGCAACTACATACATCGATCGAGTACTTCAAATTTTAACATCCAACACAGTGTAATTCAACAAATCAAAACACATTATAACGATTATACTTAACCTTTAACATGTTAACGAAAAAGACAATATTCACACCAACATTTACGCCCAACCATGAAGCTACCTACCTACTAACCTACCTTCAATTTAACAAACAATATGTTTAAAACCAATTGTAAAACTAAATCACAAGCAGAATCACAATCAGCATCACAAGAACGCAAATTTGTGGATTAGATACATTCAGTTTTAGATGAATTTACCTTTTGATTTTCTTTTTGGTGATGGGTGTAAAAAGTCAGATGTTGAAACTAGTTTGTCAACCATTTCATCTGAACTTTGTGATTCTGATCAAATTTCTTTGTTCTTTTTTTGATTTTTCCCTGAAACAAAATTTGCATAATTAAATGTTACATTAGTCAAGTATTAATAAGATAGATAACTAAATCATATGACAAATAATAGTAGCCCATTTTTTTACATTTTCATGTTTTTTTATATTAGATCCAGATATATATTAACTATATCTGGATATAAAATTATATATCCAGATATATTAACTATATCTAGATATATAAAATTATATATCCAGATATAGTTAATATATCGACACTCCAACAACGTATACTTTATCTCTATAAGCCCCAATCATTAACAATCAATGACAGACTGCAGCATAGCCTTTGTGATTGTATTACTCAGATTCCAATCAGCAATGTTAAATACTCAAAAGTCAAAACAGACTAACCATGTTCCTAAAACGAGACCATCACCGCTTAAAAACCATTCACATGAACAGTGTTGTCAAAGTCAGCCACTCTGAAGTAATACATACGTTTGCAACAAAAACCAAAACCAACATACGTTGCTCAAAATACTACTCGGTGCATTTCATTTACTTAAACAACATACAGATCTTTACTGATATAAACATAAACCAAAACCAAGTAAACACAAACACAAGAATCAAGCACAACAGTCAGAGACAGGCCTGAATAGCCACGACAACACATTATAGCCAACAATCCAAACAAAAAAGTGAACATAAAAGTGTTTTGCGGGTCAACAAAACCCGCCTGACCGTTTTGAAATTCACATGCTTGAATCAAATTACTTCTCATAGCAGCTTCTTCTAGCTGGCCAATGACGACTATTTGTTGAATCAAATTACTTCTCATAGCAGCTTCTTCTAGCTGTTCTGGCTCAATATTTTCCCCTATAAATGTCAAGCAGATATAGAGCTTGCAAAGAAGAAATAGATAAAATACGTAAAAGAATATACCAACGGTGCGGTTACCTGTTGAAAGGACAATAGTATCCTTAGCACGTCCTTCCAGAATAGTCATGCCGCCAGAATTACGACTTTTTCCTATTGAATGTGAAGCGGAAATCTAACCAATATCTCCAGTACACCTCCCTCTCTTAGGCGTTTCGTCGAACACCTTACATGCATAAAAAATCCAATCAGTTCACCATCCCAAAATGATATCATACCGAAACCTAATGCCACTGACAATATAATACATAGACTAAAGTTATTAAAAGATGACAATAAAATTGTCGACGCCCCATCTTATTTTGATGATGCATAAAATCATCTTAAGGAGGAAAGAACCGATCATGTTATTGCAATCGATTATGAAAATTGTTAAAATCACCAGGTAACAGTTGACCGGTGATGGAGTAACGACGACGTTGATAAGATCTCCGGTAGCCGGAATATTGTCGGAAGTGAAGATAGTGTGGAGTAGAATGAATTTTTGAGATTTTCTATATTTTGAAAAAATAAGTATAAAGAGAAGAATAGAAAATAAATTAATTATATATACCGACAAGAAAATAGGTGGAAGTAATTAAATGTTAGATTAATCTAAACCGTTGGATACAAAGTAAATAGAGGCCTGAATGTGTCCGTATATTTCTAGGAAAAAACAATTTTAAAATAACTTTTGCCATAAGTTTATATTTAAAAAGATAATCATATAACCGTCGTTTGAAACAGAAGACTAGCTGCTCTCCCTCGCCTTCTTCCCTAACCAACCGGTATGTTCTTCGTATCACAGTAATAAAATAATGCTCATAAGTCATAACTATGCTCAGCCGTGCTTTTTTGTCATTAATTTTTCTGTTTTCAGCATTTTGTCTCGTTTTTTGTTGTTGTCAAATGCGATCTTGGGTCGCTTAATTGGCCGCTTGGGTGCTTCAATTTTTATAACTGCTATTAGCTGCTTCTTTGTTCTATTTTGGATAGTCTAAGATAACTGGTACAGTGGAAAAAATAAGATGACACTTTTTTTTATGCTATCAAAAACACACTCTTTTGTTAGTACCATAAAATGTGATTAGTGTTAACTTTTGTTTAATAAAAAATACATAATTTAACTAAGGGGTGTTTGGGATTGCTTATTGAAAACAGATTATTCATTTTGAACACGTCATTATAGTGTTTGGATTGGATTATGCTATTTGAAATTTCGCAATAATCAGATAATCAGTTTTTTGTTTTTTTAATGTTTGGCAAATTTGATTATTTGATAAGTAAAATCGCTAAATAAAATCATTTTAGCTCTTCTCTATTTTAAAAATGAAATAAGTAGCTACTCACTTACTTTTTTAAAACTCCATTTTGAAAGCTTCTAAACGCAAATAATCACTTTTTTCCTTTTATTATCCAAACACTAATTTTAGCTTATCTCCATTGTGAAAATAATATAAGTAGACAATCTAGTTCCAAACGCAATCCCAAACATCCACTAAAATGAATTTCTTTAAAGTTAAAACAAATTTCTCTTTAAAAAAACATTACATAAAAAGAGAACACTTAAAAATGTAGTAAATTTACTATTTTTTATGGTTATACCTAGTGAACTAGTAATTTTTTTTTTTCATTAACTTTGAAATTTCATTTTAATCATAGTACATATTTTATGATTATTTTACCTTTACTTTTTTCGAATTTAGAAAGATAAAATGGCCATGTTACATGGCACAATAGTCACAAAATGCACACAGTGATCGAATATGTTTGGTGAAATGGGTTGCTCTGGGTTGGAGTTAGGGCTTATATCATGAGCAGAAATTTAGAATTTGGATTCTTGTAAACTTGTTTGGAAAATAGGATGCGGTGAAACTTATTATTGCAAAACTAATAAAAGTGATATAATTAAATGAGTTATTAGTCTATGTCGGATATTTTTGTTGTTTAAATAAGTAATTTATGGTTCATGACCACCAAGCTAAAGTATTTAGCCCATTTTATGGGACTGTGGCTTATAGAAACTTAACAATTATAAGCCATTTCATACGCCCCCGCATGATAAGCGAGACTTATTTTACAAGCCGACTTATTCTAAAAGCCTAAGCTTAAATAAACCCCTTAAAGCCAACTTGGTGCCAAACATACCTTATGTAAACTAGAAATAAGGCGTAAACATAAAACAAGAGTAAACTAGTTTTGTGGTTAATATAAAGCCTAGATTTGTGCTTTTTGCGCGTTATTGACCGTCACGTCAACCAAATCTATCTCGGGTGTGTCGATTTATAGAACTTTCAAGTCAGCGGCTACCTTCTGAGAATTGATTAACTTAACTCTCACCGAAGCCTCGCGGTCCATGCTCTCCATTTTTGTCGACGTCTTGCGGTCCATTTGCTTATTGTGTAGTGCATTATAATGGAAGATTGTAATAATAGGGTATTTCTAGGACTTCTAAGGGGTACAAATTTGGAAAAGTGGGTAAATAAGGCTACGGTGGGAATCAAATACAACGGTCGACCGATTGTCTCTCTCGGTCGACCCAATGTGGTGATCGAGTGATTCGTTCGTCGATTTACAAACCCACCGTTCCTACTCGAGATGGGGAGGAAAAAAGACAAAAAAATTACCGTTGGTATTAATAAATAAATAAAAAGAAAATTCAAAATTTAAACACTTGTTAATCATTTTCTCGCACATTCAAATTACAATTCAAAATACTTCACAATGTCTTACGATATGACTCTTCCGACGATGAGGATGAACTTAGTAGCGAGCTTGCGTTATTTACGGAAGCTTGTCAAACGGCGTATGAAGCATCAAACTCACGAATCCCACAAAGCCACATAGATAGGGATACGGTGCTCGTGATCGTTTAATGGCCGCTTACTTCTCTGAATACCCACGGTATAAAGAAGCAACATTTTGTAAGCGGTTCTGAATGAGTCGAACACTATTCACATGAATTGTTCGAAAGGTAACCCATAATTATCCTTATTTCAACAAACAAATGATTGTACGGGACGATCTTGTCTTTCACCATTGTTGAAGTGTACTTCCGCTATTTGTCAAATTGCATACCTATTCGTTCCTGATTCTCTTGTCGAATATTTTCAAATGGGTGCTACAACTGCCCGTCTTTGTCCTCGAAACTTTTATAAGGCCGTCATGCAGTTATATGGTGAAGAGTTTTTGCGAAAGCCGACGTAGACTGAAATTAGAAAAAATGTATGCTCGTCACAAGGAAAAGCATACGTCTCCTCGGATGATGTGAAGTATTGACTATACACATTGGTTATGGAGAATTGTCCAGTTGCATTCCGAGCTCAATTTTCTAGACGTGGTCATGGGCCAAATCCATTTCTTATATTGGAAGCGATTGTCTCTCAAGACTTATGGATTTGGCATGCGTCTTTGGTGTCGCCGGGATGAATAACGACGTGAACGTTTTACATCAATCCCCTTTTTTAAATGATCTCAAATCGGGCAAAGCACCATATGTGGTTTCGTGTCTAACAACGTGTATTATCAAATGAGATAGTATTTTATTGACGGGATATATCCGAAACGGTCTGTTCTTATTAAGTCTATTAAAGATTCGGTATCGAATGATCCCAAACGAATAATGTATAAAACGAAACACGAAGCACCAAGGAAATATGTCGAACGAGCATTTGGTGTATTGAAAAAGAAGTGGAAGCTAATTGAAGATTGAACTCGAGGGATGAAAAAACGTAAACTATCGGACGTAATGTATACATGAATCATATTACACAATATGATGATTAAGAAGAACGGGACGGCGCGATATCTCCCACATTTTTTTCTCGAAGAACAACACCGTGAAAATGATTGCGTAAATACGCATGAAGAATTGATAGAAATCACTCAAGAGATAATTAGCGAAACAGCTCATCCAAGCCGATCTAGTGGAACAAATTTGGAACCATCGAAATTAACAGCAGTTTAGTATAATTTATTTGTATTATTATGCAATTTCTATTAATAAATTTTAATTTTATGAAAATAAATGTGGTCGCCTTGATGTGAAAAAAACCGATTATATGTCGTCGGAGCTGAAGTGCCGGGATTGTTATGAGAGTCGACCGACTTACTGATGCGCCGAGCCTAATACACAAAAACGGCTCTTTTTTCCTCCCAACCGTTTATGACGGTCGACTAATGATTTTTTTTTGAAAATATGCTACGGTGTGGGCTAGAGCTGTTGGAACGAGGGGGTATGGCGCGAGGCCCAGTGTGGTTGACGCGAGCTTTTTGTGAGTTGGTTACCCAGTGCTCTAGATGTTGTTCGTTTACTTTTGTTACGACAAAGAAGTTTATCCTTGCTGTGGATATGCAATATCTTTGTCATTGGAAGGTTATTTGCTACGTACTGAACTACTAATTTGCTACATAATCACCTAAAGATACACTCGAAAGTATTCCCTGACAAAGAAACTGTTATTAGAATGGTCGTATAGATGGATTGTGACTTATCATTATTATTATTTTTAAAAGTTACATATATAGACAATTTGATTAGGGATGTATGTACGATGTTCTAGGATGATCTATAAATCGGGTGAACATCTAGCAGGTCAGGTGATAATTGCTATCCTAGTTTCCACCCGATGCCACCATGCCATGAATCTAACAACTCATTAATGAGAATCACCTGGCGAGTGAAGAGAATGAAATTGTAGAAGAACGAAAATATAAGTATCCAGTTACTTGTGAGTGCAACTTTACTCAACTGTTTATGCTTAACATGTGTAAAGAAAATTGCTAGACATTTGATGCATAGGTTAATACAGTTTTTTAGGTAACCATGGTTTCTCACCTTTTCACCTTCAAATTATGTATTCACATTATAACGTCAAGAAACTGTGTTTGCTATTTTTTCTTATTTGAGTCAATTTTCATATTTAGTCGTTACTAATGTTTTCTCAAAGAATTTCGGTAATTTAAGAATCTCAGTGCTAACATATGAATAATATTTTTGCATATATACATTCCAGCTGTAATCTCTTACTATTGGAAACTGGTTTTCTTGTTTTAACCATCAAAGAAAAAGGAAAAGATAATGAAGAGAAGCATAGGATCCTTAATGAAGCTGGGAGCATCCCTCCAACGCCCACAGTTAAAAAATATCCACATCCCAAATAACCTCAAACCCTCCGAAAACATAGCACTCCAATACCTAAGAAAAATGCTCAATTCCACGTACAAAAACGAAGTATCTATGTGGGGAATCCCACTCACCAATACTTCTGAAAGCGAGAGATCTGACATCATTCTCTTAAAGTTCCTCAGAGCAAAAGATTTCAGTGTCCAAGACTCTTACGACATGCTATGCAAAAGTATTTCTTGGAGGAAAGACTTTGGAACTGACTCTATTCTTAAAGAGGATTTAGCTCCATGGTTTAGTGATGGTTTTGCTCCCATGGCTCACATGAAAGGATTTGACAGAGAAGGCCATCCAGTTTGGTACTATCAGTATGGGATTCATAATTACAAAACAGTACGTGATAATTACTTTGCAAATGCTGAAAATTCTCAGAAATTTATTAGATGGAGAGTCCAACTTCTTGAACAGGCAATTAAGATGCTGGATTTTAAGCCTGGAGGGAGTAACTCTATCACTCAGGTTGTTAGTTACCGCTATGGATTTTGCAGTTATTTTAACCCTGCAACTAAACCATTTAGTCATAAGATTCCGAATTTGGGTGATTTTCTCAATGTGGTCACAATAGAGTCTAAGGTGAATTCTATTCGCATCCTCTCAATCTTGGAAGATAATTATCCGGGAATGGTTTCTTATCAGGTACTTTTTTATAGTTCTGTTTTTCGGCTGCTACATACCCCATTAAACATTACACAATATATGGCCATAGATGACAGAGTTTCATCTGAACTAAGTTTGAAATTTTATACTTAAACTTGTTTGATTTTGTGTGTTTCGATGAATCCTTTGTTTCTAGAATTATTAATTTCTCCCTTACTTTCTGACATTATTTTCTGGGCTTTCTAGATACATCTTGATATACCCTGGTACCAAAACATGTTAGTGTCAGCCCGCGCTCGATATTTTGCTCAAAAGCACATGCTCAAATGCGTAATTGGTGAGCCAGGAAATGTTTTTGAGACACTATTCAAGTTAGTATCCTTCTTTACCCTAAATTAAATTCTTGAACGCTATACTTTGTTATTGGTACTCAAATATAATATTTATTGTGGCGTTTAAAACTTGGACCAAATAGCATCATAGGGAAAAAAATATATCAGTTACTATAACGTATCAAACATTGTATTTTATTGTGTCGGATTAACAGATACATAAAGGCCGATCATATACCATACATTCATGGTGGTATGAATAACCCCATTCTGGATGTACGTTTTCCTCGGCACAAGGAACCAGTAATTTCTGAGTTTACAATCAATGGTGGAGAAAAACGTGATGTACAGATCGATGGCATTGTGGTAAATATAACACTACTCTCTTTTTGAATACCTTTGTACCTTATCATTAACCTACAAGTCTTTAGGCGTGTCTGTGATATTTATCTCTGCAAAACTCCTGTTAATCTACTTGAGGTTTTGTTTGCCATCTGTTTGGTCGTATGAAATATATTATATTAAAAACATTCTACAAAGTTGTATATCCCTAATCCCTAATCCCATCCCAGATAGAAAGTAACATTATTTATAATTTGTTATACAGGAAGGTGCAAAAGTAACATGGCAAGCGGTAGGGGGAGGGTGGGATATGGAATACCATACCAAATTTGTTCCTGATGCCAATCCAAACTTAGCATTCGTGGTGAAGAAACCAAGCAAGATGAAATCTAAATACATATTATGGCATGACAATTATACAGCACAAGAAGCTGGGAAATTTGTCATAGTATTTGATAACACAACTAACAAGAACAGGGAGGTTGTCGCATATCGGTATATAGTGCAACATAAAACACTTGTCCGTTTAAGAGAGAAAAAGAAAAGAGTACAAGAATCTATGTTTAAGGTCGCATGATTTTATCATGATGCATATTTAAAGTTCTGTATCATATAATATTGAAGTCGTGTTTGGAGGTTATATGTACATTCTGATACTGGTTACGGAGGAAAGAGACTTTTGCTCTGTATATTAAGGCAATATCATATTTTTTGCTTGAATGCCAAAGCTCATATGGTATCCATACTTTGATTTTATCAGATGGAATAGAACATTGACAATTTTCTTTAAAATCCAACAATCTTTCAACTAAAAAGATGCTGTGGTAATTAGTCGATGTCGTACGTGAACTTGCAATGAATGTAGTCAGTAGCTTCTAGGTTAACGTCCACAAGGAACTCTTCCGTATTCATAACTGTTTGATCAGGCTCTCTTTCTACCACAATTGTTAATTTAACTGATATAAGTATATTTCAAACAATACACTAGCTGAGAAACATGATGTTTCATGCAGGCCTAAAACGATAAAGCTGAAATGAAAGTCCAACCACGCGCGCACCTTCACATGTCAATGTCCTCATCGTCATAATCATCTTCATCATCCTCACCGTCTCCGTCTTCGTCTTCTTCTCTATCTTCGTCTTCGTCTTGCTCTTGGTCTTGGTCTTCATCCATAACTTCTTCATCAGCTGAAGGTGACATGGATTCCAGGCCAACTACTAGCCCAACAGTACCAGCTAACAATATGGCTTTCGAAGCCACTTGTGTAACCACTGTCTTTCCAATACGTTTCATCATTCCGTTCTTCTTCTTCTTCTTTTTCTGACCACTCTTCTTTTTTGGGTTGTTAGCTACTTTGCCACTGCCATCTTTATCTATAACCTCTAAATATGAGAACTTATGGGAAAGGATGATTTCCCCTTTTACATCGCCAGACGATATCTTCACCGGGTAACTTACATTATTCCCAGAAGCATCTCCTACTAGGAGATCTTTGAAAGGAACTTGGACTTGTCCTATGTCTCGATCTCCCATGTGACCGTCGTGCTTTATATCGCAGAAGAGAGTGTAGGTGTCGTTCATGGAAGAAATGTTAAATTCCATGCTATAGTTCCAAACAGGAAAAGAGCCTCCCCTTTTTGCAATCTCCGTTTTAAGTTGTTGAGTCTTTCTGCGGCCTCCGGAAATCCAAACATCTACGTAAGGGTCCATGGTACCAAAGTGTTTAACGTTGGTGAGACTCTTTCCGGAGTGGAGGACGATCTCTAACTTGCAAGATTCCATTGTTTTATGCTAGATAGTGTATGATTGTTTGATATGAAACATGAAGACTGCACAGGGCTATTTATAATGGGTTTCAAATTTTATTACAAGTTGACAAGTTTACATTATATAAACTTTAGGGTAAAAGCTATACAATACCATCGTACTTATCAAAATATACCGACTTTAAACACTTACAATTTAATCGCTAGACATTACCAATGAACTTTTAAATTGGCTCCGTCTTTACCAATATTACCTTGAAATGACAATATTACCCTTGTCTTTTTTGTTGGGTGACGGCGAGATTGAAACAGGAGATCTGAAACAAGACTTGGAAAGTGCGATCAAAACATCAAGGGCATTTATTATCGTGGTATCTAAGAATTACCCTTCTTCAACCGGGTGATCCTTAATGAACTTGTGCTAATCCTTAAACAACATAGGGACTTTGATCACATGGTTATCCCGATATTCTATCATGTCGACCCTAGAGATGTGAGGAAGCAACAAAACAGCTTCGGAGATGCAATGGAAGATTATAGAAAGAAGATAGAAGCAGAGACCACTGAAGATCGAAAAAGTCAATGGGCCCAAAAGATAGAGATATGGAAGAATGCACTTACACAAGTTTCTAATTTAAAAGCGAAAGATGCAAATGGACGGTAATAATCAATATCCTGTATATCATTGTGTTTTTAAGTATTTTTAGTAAAGAATCATAAAGAAAAAGGAAGGAAACACTTTCAACCCGAATATGAGAGGAAACACTTCACTTTACTTTACAAATGAAACCAAATTACATGACTTTTTCGGTCCTTTTCATTTTCTTTTACTTTACTCAAGAACACAAATAAATGTGTTTCTTTTCGCTTTCTTTCGTGTTAGTGCTTTTTTGTACTGATTGGAAGTCAATGTCTAGGCTAGAGACGGGGATATTTGAAGATATTGTTAATGGTATCTTCGCAAGTAGAGTTGTATCATTGAGGTCTCTACCACTACTTATCGGGATGGATCATTCCATTAACTTCATCAGTTCTTGATGGGAAGATGGATCCTCAAACACTGCTGATATTCTCACTATGTCGGGTATGAATGGAATTGGGAAGACATCGTTATCCAAATATGTCTACGAATTGCACTGTATTCTTTTCAAGAGAAGCAACTTTATTCTTGACATCAAAAGAAAATGCCTAGAATGACCTGATAAAATACTTGATCTACAATAACAACTTTGTTCTGACATTTCTGAACAACAAAGGATGGTTCAAGTTGATGATCTTTCTGTTTACACCTCCAAGATTCAAAAGAATAGGAAGGCGCTACAAGGTAGTAAGGTGGTATATGTTTTTGATAAGCATTTTATGATACACATTTGCATTTCGTAGATATCTAATATTGAAGGTAAAAGAAAAGGTGGATATGGCAATATACGTAATTATCTTAAAAAAGGAAAGGGTAATATTGTCATTTCAAGGTAATATTAGTAAAGACGGAGCAAATTTAAAAGTTCATTGGTAATGTCTAGCAATTAAATTAAAAGTGTTTAAAGTTGGTACATTTTGATAAATATAATGGTATTATATAACTTTTACCCTAAACTTTAAGATACAACTGGCCAACCATGTAAATACTAGAATACTAACATAGACTTGGTCCTTAGACGACTTATTAGCTCAACACCTGCAAGTGAAGTGTGGATATAGGGGTAGGTTGGATATATGTCTTTAAAACTCCAACTTCATAATTAAAAAGTACTGTAATTGTTGTGTTATGGAAACTTAGAAACCTTGAGCAAGAAAAGGTTCCTTCAGAATAGGTTCCTTCGGAATAAGATAGATATAAAAGAATTTAGCTTCAGTTAGAATAGGTCGAAAATGACTTTGCTTTTAAAAATAATCAATTATACTAAAAATATATTACGACAAACACTCAAGTAGAAATACTAACTTCATTTGAGTTGTTGGTTACCGGACTTTACAAGGCACGTACCCTTGCTAAATTGCCACTACTGAAGCTTATGAATTGTGATCAATTAAGTACTTTTACAATTAACTACTTATAAGCTATTCAAAACATTTTATGAATTTGTGTTAATTATATTTACGTACATACTTATGGATTGTTGTGTTCATGTGTTATCAGGGGCGGACTTATGTACAAGGTACGGGGTGGCGGCGCCCCTCATAGCTCGATTAAAAAGACGATATTATAGTGTATTTTTTCTTCGATTTTGACATTTTTTTTAAATTCACCCCATTCAACACGCAAATTGCCCTCCACTCACACATTAAAATTCAACTTTTAACACTCTAAAACTTGAAAATTTTCATTTTTAAATTAAAATATTCGATTTTTTATTCGATTTTTTTTCGCCTTATTATTGTCAAAAAAAACATTGTCCCCCATTTTCCAATTTTCTGGATCCGCCAGTGTGTTTATGTGTACTCTATATAATAACTTTTAGACAAGAGGTAAGACATAGTATAACATTTTTATATCTCGCCAGACCATTATCAGTCTTAGAGCTTTAATAATCTTTATCAAAGATAACTAGTCTAAAATACTTGAAAACATGATATGATTAGAGTTCTATAAACAACATCTAGATGTAAAATTTATGAATATGCTTGGCGAAACAAAACTTGAAATACCTGACATGTTAATTTCCTACACAAAACATTATCAGCTCTATAACATAACTTTAAATAGGAATCAAAGGGAGACTGATTAGGCTCAACTTATTATAATTTGTCCTTCCCTCTACATGACTTCCTGTCGCCATGTTCGGACATTCTTGTGGTGTATATAGAAACTAAAAGCGCTAGCCTTGTGGCATGATTTTAGATGACACTAAATAGTATATCCCACTATACGAATTGACCCTAAAACTGTAACGACAATAAATCACAATGACACTTGTTCGTGTATGTGTCCGGAACACATGACACGATCCGAAACGCATAACTCGTCCGAGGGGCACTTGCGCAAGTCAAACGGAAAAGTCAACCGACACACACCCGAGAAAATAGGAAGGGTGTCCCCAGTTGGGCCGACCGAAGCCCATTACAACTCCCGAGCCTTTTAGGGATTTGACTAGTATAAATACCCCTTTGGGTCCAAGGTTTAGGTTAATTCTTTTACCCTTAATATATTACTTTCATTATTATATTCATATATCTCCCATTCGGATTTTATCATTTACTTACTCTCACGCCTGAGCTTGGTCGGAGAGACGAGGCTAACACGTTTACTTTGGTTTCAGGCAATCCGAAGCGAACATCACCCTAGGTCCGAACATGTCTTACCATTCGGACCCCCGCAAGAAATTGCACGAACATTTGGCGCCATCCGTGGGACTTGATATTCTATCTACCAGTTGTTTAGAATGGCAGGTCCTACTCCTCCTGTCACTCTGACAGGCCCTAATTTTCTCATCAACTTGACCTCACCGGAAAATCAGGATCTCACAAGGGAGCAACTCGAGCAACATATCTCGGCTTTACGATCGCTAGTCAAGGAGCACAACCGGAACGCTGTAGCACAAGTCCGTTTAAGTTTCAGTGAAGAAGACGAAGGAAGCAGTAACACTAAGATAGTGAGAGGAAAGGTAGTATCGGATGCGGATTTAAAGAAGCCTTCAAGGAAGCAGTCAAATCTCCTCTCACCCAAAGAATCATTGACTTTGCCGGACCTGAATTGTAGGATATTGTAAATTTATGCTTAGTCTAGAGAGAGAAAGAGATAGAAAGTTGGTAAGAACACATACACTTAGAGAGAGAAAGTATGAAGAAAACACTTTCTACTATTTGAAAATAATGTGAACCAACACTCTCTCCAACTAAGGAGAGGGTTTATATACCTAAGCCCATCAGATGGGCTTGGGCTTACATTGGGCCGCCGGCCTACACAAGTTGTAGGCTTGGCTTGGCCTTGTTTGTTTACTATTAAGATAACTAAACTACGAGCTACTTCTTAGACTATTGTTGGAGTGACTGATCCTTTCTAATACGTAAAACGTATTTCCAACAATCTCCCCCTAAGGGAGGTCACTTCAAACAAGGGTGTTACCCGAGTTTCAATAATAAAATAAACCTAGCATTTTATGCTTGTCTTGAGCTCGTAGTCTTCGTCTTTATTTTCTTTTTCTTTTCTGGTGAACATGCTGATGTGATCTTTGATATCAATCTTTAGCATTAATCTGTTGCCATGATCTTGTGCATCCTTCACTTGTGATATTCGCCTCTTTGTGACTTCATGTCCCACATACTTATACCTTCGTAATTCTTGAAAGCTTCAGAGTTCGATACAGCGGAAGACTTGACTTTTAGGCTTTCTAGAATTAGATGAAGTATTAAGTGCATAAAGTATAAACATGCGGGGACGACTTCTTCTTGGATTCCGCAACGCCACCGTATTCAAATACCGCAACATAAGTAGACACAAACGAAATAGCTTTGAACATTTCATTCTAATTCGGTAGCATTTTACCTCCAGTTGGTGAAGACCGTTGGACGATATAAATGTCGTACTTGTGGCAGGTAGATTTAATTAAAAACCTCCTTGACAAGATTTCGCGGGTAACCCGTTCTCTTTACTCGACCGTCCACAGCTGACTACGAACGTGAAGAGTGAATCATTTAAATAAAATTATCCGCATGATTGAAACCGTCAATTCCGATTCCTGGAACCAGTTTGATTCATTAAAGAATCGCACCATCGTTGCTTTCCAGTTGTCACGAGCTTGATTCATATTGAATCTTGCAAGTTACCTACCAAGTGCTGTTTGAGGTTAACACTAGAAGGATTTCCACTCATCACTGTGAGCACTATAGAGTGTCACTCTGAGTGTTCTGGCAAGATCACTAAGATATTGCGTAGAGGCCTAGAACGTGTTTAAGTTCAGTTAAGAATTAAACCACTGTTGCTTTCCAGTTATCACAAGCTTGATTCATAAAGAATCGCACAAGTCACCTACCATGAGATTTTTGATACTCGCTCAAGAAGGATTTCCATCTTCATTGTAAATACTTTCGTATTACTCGGATGTTCAGGCAAGATCATGAAGATTTTGCGTAGGACTCTTTAGATCTTTCTTACTTTTCACAGTGTGTGAAGAAGCAAGGAATTATGAAAGTGTGTCCTAGTGAGACTTTTGATGATCTCAAATGGATCTAGACTCGATCGTGCATTTTGGATTTTTAGTGATCGGAGGCTGGAGGGGAGTGCCACCATTTCAATATCAACATATTCGGAGTGAATAAATCAATAGATAATGTGTTGTCTCCGTGTGAATAAAACAAATACCTTTTGAGAGATATCTGAGTTAGTTGGGATGGGTTGTGCATTGCATCACTGGGTCCATGATGTCTATCTTTAATATCGAGCATCATTAAAAAGAACTCAACAGCATATGTGTTGACCCGGTTTCTGCCTAAGGTTGTAAGGAGGACTTCTTTCTTTACACCCTTTATCTTTACAATTCTTTTTCATTCTTCAACCCCTTCAAAGCTTAACAATATGTCATTACTAGCATCTTGCTGTGATTGTTCCAGTGCTAACTTAAGCACTTGGTCGGCATTCAGCTACGTTCACAATCTTTCTCCATCTTTCCTAAGGACTACTATTTCTAGCTATGGAATGTCCTTTGGAAGATTCCTCCGGTTTTGGAAGAATCATTGGACTTAACCTATCCTACCATCCTTATGTCACCACAATCTTCATTGTCGTGAAATAGATGGGTTGTGGGTAAGTATATGTCACCATGAAATACATTTTAGATGTGCATATCCGTTTTGCTCCCCCTTAACATATGCCACGATATCCGTAAACATTTCTCACATGCCGGGATGAGCCATCACGTTAAGTCAAACCATTTTAGAATAATCATGTCCCATATTAAGTCACATTTTCTCCCCCATATTAAAAATATTAACCCAATCGATGTTTTTAATATCAATTGATTTAATGAAGTTTTAACAAAGTTTTGGGAAGAAAAATGCAAGTCCATTTTACATTCATGATTCAAATGTGTGAGAAATGATACCAATTTGTAAAATAATCACATATACACCATATAAGAATAAATTGACAAGGTTGGACCAGTTTGATGAGAACATCATATGATAAGATCAAATGGTTCTTGTCGGCAAATGTTGGTCTCCTCGTCACTTTGAAGTCATCTCTTGACACCACATGTACGATCGGTATCCTTGTCTTGATACCAATTTGTGAACTTGGCACTTTCGGCATCGAAGATTCTGAATGCTTGACAATTGCTCCCCCTCAATTGTTGACCCGTGTTCTATCGAAAGAGCTGTAGTCGTCATTTGAGTAGTCACATCGTCGAGTATGTAAATACCAATTGTAGATTGATATGGTTGTAGAGATGATAGCTTCATAAAAACAAGATTTCTCTTGTTTTAACAAATAAATGCACTGATGCGTACATATATCCGTGTTAGACCAAGTTATAAAGTAAACTTGATCCCTTACAAGGTTTTAAAGTAAACTTTTCCTGAGATAATTCCCGTTGAGAGCCAAAGCTTTCATAAGAAATACTTGACTTTAATATGAAAAACGGGTTGCAGTCTGAAATAACTACAAGCCATATAGGCGTGTTTTATTAAATATTTACAACTTTTGTACGAACTCTATTTATGGCGCCGTGTCAATATTAATCAACATTTCTAAGGCCGTAAATATTATTGTACCAAAAGACACACCTTTGAAAAAAATAAAGTAAAAATATTTTTGGATTTTTATGAAATTTTTCAATTTTATGGTTTTTATATGGTTTTATATTTTTGTATTTTTCTTTTGTGGATAAAATATAAAAAATATATACAGATGATCACCAAGGGTGCGGAGAATAGTTTACCACCACTATTCTTTCGCTTCATTTGCCAATTCCTTTAGAGTCTCGGGCGAGAATGTTCTCAAACCTAGCTTGTCGGCCAAAAATTTCATTCGAGCGCGATCTAAAGCCTTTGTGAAAATATCTGCCAATTGATACTCAGATCGGACAAAGTAAAGTTCGATCACTCCATTTTGCACTTGCTCCTTGATAAAGTGGTAGCGAATGTCAATATGCTTCGACCGGGAGAATTAAACGTTGTTGCAGCATAAGGCAATTGCACTCTTGTTGTCGCAGTACATCGGAATTTTGTTGAAACCTAAACCATAGTCGGTTAATTGTGATCTCATCCAAAGAATTTGAGCACAGCAACCGGACATAGCTATGTATTCTACTTCAATACTTGAAATTGCAGCGCTTTTCTGCCTTTTCGATGCCCAACTGATTAGTCGATCTCCTAGTAGTTGCAAAGTACCACTCGTGCTACGCCTTGTATCTTGACAACCCGCGTGATCCGCATCTACATATGCCATTAGTGCGACCGAAGAGTCCTTCGAATACCAAAGTCCCCGATTAATGGTTCTTTTAAGATACGAAAAGATCCGTTTAACAGTAGCTAAGTGTAACTTAGTAGGACGAGTTTGATACCGAGCACACATACATATAGCAAACTGAAGATCAGGTCGACTAGCTGTGATATACAGAAGGGTACCGATCATTCCACGATAAAGTGTCGGATCAACGGCAACTCCATGTGGATCTGCATCAAGCTTAGTTCGTTCCACCATTGGAGTATCCACGGGGTCGCAAGATTCCATCTTATATTTCTTAAGAGATTCAAGGGCATACTTGGATTGATTGATAAAGATGCCCTTGGGACTCTGAGATATCTGAAGTCCTAAGAAGAATGATACCTTGCCCATCATTGACATCTTAAACTTTGAGTGTCCCAAACTCATCGGATAAGGTTTGGGTCGAGGCAACAAATATAATATCATCAACATATATTTGTACCATAATCATATCTTTACCTTGTTTCTGAATGAACAGCGTGGGATCCACCTTGCCTTTAGCGAAGCCTTGCGTAATGAGGAATTGTGACAATAGATCATACCATGCGCGTGGAGCTTGCTTCAACCCATAGAGAGCCTTCTTAAGCTTGTACACATGATTAGGATATTTAGGATTCACAAAGCTATCCGGCTGTTGAACATAGACATCTTCCTTGATTTCACCATTAAGAAATTCCGTCTTCACATCCATCTGATAGGCGATCATATTCATGTGGGCTGCATAAGCAAAGAATAGTCTAATAGCTTCCAAACGGGCAACAGGTGCAAAGGATTCCATAAAGTCGATGCCCAATAATTGCTTGTATCCACGAGCTACTAGTCGAGCTTTGTTCTTCAATATTCCGCCTAACTCGTCAAGTTTCACCTTGTACACCCATTTCAAAGTGAGTAACTGCACTTGATCCGGGCATGGGACAAGTTCCCATACATCAAGACGTATAAATTCATTAAGTTCTTCTTGCATAGCTTCTATCCAACAGGATTGGGTAAAAGCTTGTTGCCACGTCTTAGGTTCAACTTCACTAAGAAAAGCATCAAAATGACAAAACATTGCACTTTCTTGTAACTGACTTTGTGTGGATACCGAATGATTAGGGTCACCAATAATAGAATCTATAGGATAATCCTTTGTCCACTTGTTGTCATGTTCACGAATCCGTGGATTGGAGTAGACCGTAGTAGGAGCTTCCTCTGAGGTGGACGACCCAATTTGATTATGGTCGAGAATTGGTACTGTAGAACAATGATAATCTTATAACTAATCAAGAGGGTTGTTGTTATTCTAGAGAGAGAAACTAGAGAGAGAAACAAAGAGAACTTTATTAAGTGAAAAATGTAATAGACAACCAACACCCCTTTCCATGGTGGAAATGGGTTTATATACCAAGTCTCTTAATGGACTTGGGCTTCCGGCCCATGAACATGCTCATGGGTCGGGCTAATGTAAATAATAAACAAACTTATACTACGAGCCTATAACTATATTGTTGGAGTGACCGAGACTTTCTTAATATGAAAAACGTATTTCCAACAATCTCCCCCAAAGGGAGGTCACTCCAAATTTACAAAGTCCTAATCTAGCATGTTAGATCTTGTTCTTGAGCTCGTAGTCCACTTTCTCTTTCTTCTTTAACTTTTCTTCTTTTTGTGAATGTGTGTTGAATAACATCAGGCTTTTGCTTGGAACATGTTCGTTTGGCCTTTCACGTGCAATGTTTGTCTTCTTGTGATATTCGCCTCTTCGTGACTTCATGTCCCACATACCTATCCTTTGTTGAATTCTTGAAAGTTTCAGAGTCGATACAGCGGAAGACTTTTAGGTCAGACTTTCTTGAATTTGTTGAATATTTGATGCAGAAGGATTAAGTATGTGAGGACGACTTCAACTGGTACACCGCAACGTCACCGTCTTCAAATGCAGCAACATAATAAGACACGAATAAAATGGCTTTGACATTTTATTCTGATTCGGTAGCATTTTACTTCCGGTCGGTGAAGACCGTTGGACAATAATAAATATCGTACTTGTGACAAGTAGCTCTAATTAAAGATCTCCTTGACAAGATTTCGCGGGTAAACCCGTTCTCTTTATTCGACCGTCCAAAGCTGACTGCGAACATAAAGAGTGAATCACTTGGATATTAAATATCCTTATGATTGAAGCCGTCAATTCATTGAATCTTGGAACAAGTGAATTTCAATTAAGATTTTCACCATCGTTGTTTTCCAGTTGTCAGGAGCTTGATTCAAATAGAATCTTGCTTGTCACCTACCGCAGTGTTGTTTGATGTTGACACTGGAAGGATTTCCACTCTTCATTGTAAACACTAAAGAGTCCCACTCTGAGTGTTCTGGCAAGATCACTTGGATAATGCATAGAGGCCGTGGAACAAGTTTAATCTGAATTAAGAGTTAAACCATCGTTTCTTTCCAGTTATCACAAGATTAGTTCTTAAAGAACCGCACGTGTCACCTACCATGAGCTTGTTTGATGTTGGCTCAAGCAGGATTTCCATCTTCATTGTAATACTTTCGTATTACTCAGATGTTCTGGCAATATTACAAGAATATTGCGTAGGACTCATAAAAAATATTTCTTGTTTTGAAATTGTGTCCTAATGAGACTTTTGATAATCTCGTGGCTCTAGACTCAATAGTGCATTTTTGCTTTGGTGAGCGGAGGCTGGAAAGGATTGCCACCTTTTCAATATCAATTTATTCGGAGTGAATAAACCGATAGATAACGTGTTGAACTCCGTGAGATTAAAACAAATATCTTTTGAGAGATATTTGAGTTGGTTGGGAGGGGTTGTGCATCGCATCACTGGGTCCATGATACTTTGTCTTCAATATGAATTGACTTGGTTTCTGCCTAAGTTGTAAGGAGGGCTTCTTTCTTTACACCCTTTATCTTTACATTTCTTTTTCATTCTTCAGCCCCTTCAATGCTTACCAATACCTCATCACTAGCACCTTGTTGTGATTGTTCCAGTGCTAGCATCAGTATTTGGTCGGCATTCAGCTTCGTTCACAATCCATTCTCCATCTTTCCTAAGGACTTCTATTTTCTAACTACGGAATTGTGCTTGGGAAGATTCCTCCGGTTCTTGGAAGAATCATTGGACTAGTACCTAATCCTACCACCCTTTTGTCACCACATCCGTCGTGAATTAAGTGTGTTTTGGGTAAGTACTTGTCACCATGAAAAAATCCTTGAAAACTCACTTAAGATACTTGTGATATAAATATCAAAGTTTTGTATCTTTAAGTGTTTTTGTTCATAAAAAATGCCCCCCCTTAACATGTGCAATACACATATTAAGTTGGTTTATACTTTAAGTCTTTTTCATGTTTAGCCAAATATATCATCAAGTCCTTAATCCTATTTTCTCCCCTTATCCAAAATGTTAACCATTAATATTTCAGATATAAATGGATTAACCAGTCTTTGGGTAACAAAATGAAATCAGTTTCTGGCCAAAGAACATATCAATGCTCCCCCTCAAATTAATGAGGGTTAGTTGTAGTGCTTGAGTATGATATATTTTGAAAGATTTAGAATCTCGTGAGAAATTCTTGAAACATTATCATACTTTCACACTACAGCAAGCCACAAAAGCACAATATTCACAATACTTAAATATTCACAAATTAAACAATATGAAGATGACCTGAGGTAGTACGACCCATTAGATGGATCGTTGCATCATCTTGTGGTGCGCTCCATATGGTCTTCCACCAACGAATCGTTCAAGACTCCTCATTAGACGTCTTTCCCGCAACTTGTCATTAATCTTGTTGATCAGGTAGGTTGCACTTGTTTCGTACCCTTTGTGCCACTGGATGGTAAGTTTGGGATGCTTCCTGGTTCTGTTGATCTGAATCAATGTGTCCCAAACTTGCTGAAGAGTCCCGTCACTAAACTTGGAAAGTTCCGCTATTCTCAGGAATTTCTTCTCACTAGATCCATTCAAATAGAAAGTGTCTGGAACCAGTTTTGTAGTGTTGTGTAGGGACTTTTGTCATGATGAATAGCAGGAACCTTAGTCTATAGAGCAGTGAGGTTCAGCTTCTTCTGATAGCTCTCAACGCCAAGTTGCAAGTCTTCAACTCTCTTCTTGATCAAAATGCGACGAGTATACATTCGTAGAGCTGAATTCAGGGCAATGTAGTCTTCCGTGTCCAAGTGTTTCAGTGTGTCTTGAGTCATCAACAATAACATGTCTTCAATGTCAACAAGAGGAAGATCCGAAAAATCTCCTTCCATGATAGTATAGGATTTGTCGTCTTCTCTTTTTAATATGATCTCTGTTATATGATGATAACCGAATTTGGGTTCAACTCTTACTCCTAAAATGGCTTTGATTCTGAACTCGGATTTTACTGGAGTCTTTGACTTGAAGCCACATGCATAGCTGTAAGCTTTCTGTATGGTTTCTCCCCAATGTGATGCACCCAATTCAGCATAATGATCATACTCAGGGATTAATTTCCTTACCCATATACGATCAACCTTTTCCTCAATCCAGGGTATTGACTCCCAAGTTGCAGCTTTGACCAAGGTTAAGGAAGTCGCATACTTGTTGGCACCTTTTACCAAATACTCAAGGTCATAGCAGACAAAGAAATCACGTATAATTTGATTGTCAGCATCAACTATTGGTAGAGGATCATTTTCTGGCCTGTGACGACATGTTTGTTGAGGAAGGTTCATTGCTTTCAACAGCTCATTCTCATTGTATTCAGCCTCCATTCTACTGGTTCTTGAAGTAGGAATGATGGTGGGATCATGAAAGGCTCGAGTTACCATCGCTGGAGTTATATTGTCAGTTCCATACCTGTAGATTAGATATGTTGAGAAGTCGATGGGATTGTTGAGGATTTGGGAGAAATCTGGTTCATCTTCTCGAGTTAGCGGACGAATACTAGCAGCTTCTGTGACCCAAGGTTGCTCGGGTGCATTGATATGAGCTTAAACTCATATCCTTTTATCAGCAAATAACCCTAAAACATGAAGCAAAATACCAATTTATTTGGCAAAAACAGTGTTATGTGGTATGTTTGTGTTTGTGTGCACTTGTGTAGGTAAAAAGATACATTTTCAAGCAAACAAGGAAAAATCAAGCTCAAATGGATGAAAAAAGACAAAGAAGGATCAAAAGTGACAAGACTTTGAAGTACAAGGACCTATCTTGACAAGTTATGAAAATTGAAGGACTAAAAGTGCAAATAATGTAAAGTCAAGATTCAAGTAAAATTTGGTCAACTATCAAGTCAACTCAGTCAAGGGTTCATTATGATCAAGAATGAAGTTCAAAGGACTAGTTTTGCCAAAGAATTGAAGATTAGAGATCAAATCATAAATCTGCCAAAGTATAGGGGCTGAAAGTGACAAGTTTACACCAAAATTGGGCATAATCCGTGTGAAGTGTCAAATGACCAATGAGAATCAAGGAAGTTATACACAAGGGTCACCACATAAGCCCACTAGCGCCGTTTTTCATTTAATACAAGATCTAAACAGTAAAGCGCACTTTCTTTAATTCAACCAATAAGAATGCGCCACTCCATAATCCTTTTATCCACTTTTGGATATTGATCCGTGTGACCAGATGAGAGCCAACCAGAAGATGCCACGTGTCACTTTCAAACAAGAACGAGCCCAGAACCTATTTTGAGCTACAATGCATTTCAAGCAAAGTGTTTAACATGAAATTTGCTCCATTTTGAGAGACGAATCCATACCTCATAATCAATTAAGCTGAAAGTAATTGGATCAAAAACCCCCAAATATGTTCTTGAGCAAAATTATCCAATTAGCAAGAAGATGCCACGTGGAGCTCAGAGATTGGTTCTGACACGTCACCAACTCCAACAAACTCTCCCTTCATGCCTATAAATAGTTGGATTGTACTTCATTTTCAGTTGTAGCTTAATTCTGTAAAAACACCTAGTTCTTCATTTCCTTTCCTTTTTCCCTCAATTTTACCCTAGCTACTCAAGAGTCTGACAAACTCTTGAGTTAGTTAGTTAGTTACTACCTTTGTAACAGCTTTGTAACCGTTTTCCATTAATAAAATTCAAATTCACTCTTTCCCGCCAAAACTGTTCTTATCCTTCCAGTTTTATTCTTGCTGCATTTGGATACTAGTGTTGCTGATAAGTGTTTGTTATGATCAATGATGGATCATAACTAACATTGAAGGAGTTAGATTGCTGTTTGATCAGAATTCAGTCATTTCCATAGTTTTTAAAGAAGTTCAAGCAGAATGATGATTCCAGTTGATTAGTTTGTTGATTCTTGTTGTTTGATTGATTCCTAGTGATAAGGTGGTGGTTATCACTAGTGCAAGAGAGCTCAGCGCTCCTCTTCTTCTCAAAGGAATTCTACACTAGGTTTTAAGCTTCTTGTTTTTGTTCCACTCAACAAGTCTAATGCATGCTTTATTTTCCTAGTATAAACTGATGGCTGCCTGATAAAGTTGTTTGTAGTTGCTTATTGATTGATCTTTGAGAGTTTGTAGCTTAATTCTGCTTACTTGTGCTTTGATTTGGTATAAGTTCTAGTTTACTGCATTAATTCAGTACTTTTTAGCCTTTTACCTTGATTGTAGTTCTAGTAGTGATAAGTACTTGTTCAACCCTTTCAAACCTTTCATTTTGATCATTGAATCTAGTCTGCTATAGCTTTTAAGTCAGCTTAATTCAGAACTCTAAAAGCATTTGGAAAAGTTTGTAAAAAGCAGTTAAAGGAGTGTTTGGGTGTAGTGTAAAAAGAGTTGTCAAGTATTAAGATTTGGAATTTTAGAGTTGATTTGTGGTTAATAGGTGTTATAGAAGAGTTTTCAGTCATTTGCAAGTCAAATACAAGGTCAAACAGGCAAATGGCACACAAAATGTTTGGGTTAGTCTTATGCAGTTTTGGTGTTTAGAACTTGTGATTTTGATTTGATTAGAACTCATTCATTTCTAGATGAAATTTCCCCAAATTTGTTTTCATTCATAGCTTATATCATATAGTTTCAGAATCCAAGAGCATTTTCTACAGTATTCCATAATCAGATAGTAATAAGCATAATTCAGATAAGCTCACTTAACTCAAGTTTCTGTAAATGAAAGCTGAGATTTTGTATCTCCTTATTCTATTCATAAACATGCCCATTTTTCTTCACAAATCCTATTAAGTCATTGAGTTACATGATTTTTGAGAAAATCAGCTTTTTGAAAAATAAGCTGGTCAACGCTTGGTCAACATAAGCCCATTTTTAGCTTAATTCAGTTTTAGAGCTTATTTCTGGATGAAATTCGTTCTAGTTTGATTTCCCATTCTTAAAATCGGTTGCTTAATCAGTTCTAATCATAAAATCAAGTTGTGGTTGATTAGATTTGGCTGTAGCTTATTTTGAGCTTATTAATAAGCACTCATTTGCTTATTTTGGATCTTTAGCTAAATTCCTTGGACACACGTAGCTTATTTTGAATTTGTAACGTTTTGTAATTGGTCTCATCAAGTTTGGTTGAGTAATAAGCTCAAACGAGCTTATTTCTTCCTTTGTCCCGTTTTTGCTTAAAAACTTTCCAAAATTGCACTTTCGTCCTTATTGTTCTAAACAGTGTTAATATTTGGCTAATCTTCCAAGATTTTAGGGTTTGCATTTGTTTAGTCCCTGGAATTTGGAAGTTGTTAAATTTCAGTTAGATACTTGTTAGTTTGTTACATTTTTGGCAAGTTGGTTAAAGTTGTTGCATTTTTGATCCTTTTAGTTAACAGATTTACATTTTTAGTCCTTATAATTGTTAGAGTTTAAATTTCAAGCATTTATTGTTCTTAGAATTTACAATTTCAGTCCCTTTAGTTTCAAATTTTGTATTTTAAATTTTTACTTGAATAAAAACGTGGTATTTGCAATCTGTTTTACATATACGTAGGTAATATTTTTCCGTTTTGCAAGCATTTGTTGAATTAGCAATAGATTAACCAAGCAAGCTTAACAACCAAGAACAATTAAAAACCCGATATTGGTTGGACTTTCTATTAGCAAGAACTGAGAAAAAACGAACTGCATTATACTCAATTTCAAATGGCGCCGCTGCCGGTTCTTTGACTACACGAGAGACTATCGATTGACGGTTTTCATTGGCTTTTGGGACCCGTTCACTTTGTGAACGTTATTTTTACGTATCATAAATCAAAAACAAATAAAAATCAAAAATATAAAAATATATAAAAACTAAAAAATTAACAAAACAATTCTTTTCCTAAAGAATTGACCAAAAAATTAAAAAATCCAAAAAACAATCTTTGTCCTAAGAGATTGCACCCAAAAATATATATTATTGGTTTCTCTCGGTTTTTATGTACATATAGTATTTTCCCTTAAAAAACTCATAAATACAAAAATATTTTCCATATATTATTATAAGTAGATACGTATACGTATAAGAACAATCAATCTACATATCTTCCATAAGTATTGCCAAGGCAATACACCGTGTTGAGGGGCGTTCCGGTCCTTGACACGTGTATCGATCAAACAAAATAAAGCAAGAATAGATAAATACTCTCAATAAGCAACAATTCGAAGAATACGAACATTTAAGTGAATAGAAAGGCGATGTGCTATAAAATGCCATCTAAGGGTCAATAGGTACTTAAGTGCTTCGCGCCACCTAACCCCCCGTTCACTTGGGAGTATTCTAAGAAGGAAGGCTTCATTGAGGGTCTTGCACCCAAAGTAGTAAATACATATATTGTTATTTTCTTGTGGATATTTAATATTGAAACTCGAAGAGGATAATCCAATTCTCTTCAAAGTCACACGAGAGCTTCTCTCTCATTCCTCGTATTGAGTTGCATGCTCACTCGCGGGCGTGCACAAATACCAATAGGTGTACAACCTCTTCCTCCGAAAAGGAAGAAAAAGAGAAAGAGTAAGACCACCACCGTCCACCAAGCCGATCACGAGAATCGTGCTTTGACTCCACCACAAGAAGCCATGGCTATTGATAATCGTACTTTGTATGAACGTATGCAATCCAACATTCATGGATATTCTAGTGCCATTAAGATTTCCGACTTTCCCGCTAACACATTTGAGCTACATACATCTATGATCAATATGGTTGCTTTATCACCTTTCTTGGGAAAACAAAATGAGGATCCTCATGCTCACCTTAAGAGATTCCTTTCACTTTGCAATACCATTAAGCATAATGGGGTTCCACATGAGGTCATTAGATTGATGTTAGTGTCATTTTCCTTAGAGGGGAGTGCTAAGCATTGGTTAGACACCCAACCACCCGATAGTATCACCACATGGGAGGGTTTTACCACTAAGTTTTTGAACAAGTTCTTTCCTCCACAAAAGACTATGGCTTTGAGAAATTTAATTATGGGCTTTCAACAAAAACCTAGTCAATCCTTTAGTGATGCTTGGGAAGAGTATAGTGAGTTGTTGAGGCGATGCCCTAATCATGGATTGGATCAAGTTCATCAAATAAGTCTCTTTTATGATGGCCTTAAAGCTCACCACCAAGATTCACTCAATGCTTCCGCGGGAGGGAGTATTCTTCTTAAGACCTACCAAGAGGCTTTGGACATCATTGAGACTAAGGCAATGGTTCAAACAAACAATCCATTTGAAGAAAGGGTTCATGTTATCCAAAACACTTCTCAAACTCCTTGTGACACCCAACTTCTTAAAGAGATCCTTCAACAAGTCAAACAAGGACAAGAAATGACTCATGAAATAGTTCAAAATTTTAAGAGCATGACATTGAACAATTCCTCAAATAATGTGAATGCCATCACCATTTCTTGTGTTACTTGTGGAGGTCCCCATTCTTATGAACAATGTGATAAGGTGCAAGGGTATCAAGGGGAATGCTATGCTTACCAAGAGGAACATCGTGAACACTTCAAACCTAATATCAATCCAAATAACCTTTCTTACAAATCCCAAAATTACCTTACTCCACCCGGCTTCCCACCCCAACCACCCACCCAAATTCCACAAAATCCTCCTCAAATTTTAACAAGGAATCAAGGGCAAAGACCACCTTACCAAGGAAATAACTACAAGGCACCCAATCAATTTCAACCTCAAGCAAATACCTTTTATCCACCACAACAAGGATTTAATCAACCACTTCCATTTATTCCCAATCAAGCATATGCTCCAATACCAAATCAAGCTTACCCTCAAAATCCAAATCAAGGATATGGGATGCAAGAGACTCAAGAGTATGTTGACAAGAAAATGCGTGAAATTGAGAAGAGAATGAATGACCAAATGAAACGTACAATGGAGGAACAAATCAATAGGGTTTTAGTGGCGGTAACTCAAAGACCACAAGGGGCTTTACCTTCTAACACACAAACAAACCCTAGGGCCAATGTCAATGCTATTACAACAAGGAGTGGAACAACAACAACGGATCCTTCACCTCCTAAACCTACTCTTGTTCAACCCACTTGTGTTCCTACGTGTGACAAGCCTTCTACTTCTACTCCACCTCCTCAAAATGCTCCTATTCACTCAAACACACCTTCTCAACCACCTCATAATTCTCCTTTACCTTCCACACTTCCAAATGAAGAAGCTAACAAAGACAAATCTTCCACCACAACACCTATTCCATCTACACCAAAACCTACTCTTCCATACCCTTCAAGGTTGAAAAAGGACAAGTTAAAGAACAAAGATGACATCCAAGTCTCCAATTTCTTAAGGATGTTCAAGCAACTCAATATCAACATATCCTTTGCGGAAGCTCTTGCTTATATGCCAAAGTTTGCTAAGATGTTCAAGGATTTGCTCTCAAACAAAGAAAAATTGGTTGATTTGCCCAACACATCACTTAATGAAAATTATTCCGCGGTGTTACTTAAAACCTTACCAACAAAACTTGGAGATCCGGGGCGCTTCTTGATACCTTGTAATTTTCCCGGTGTTGAAAATTGCATGGCTTTGGCGGATTTAGGGGCAAGCATAAATCTCATGCCTTTATCGGTTTGGAAACAACTATCTCTTCCCGAGCTCACTCCCACTAGGATGACTCTTGAACTAGCCAACCGAACCATAGCTCACCCCGTAGGTATAGCGGAAGATGTGTTTGTAGGTGTGGATAAGTTTACCTTTCCGGCCGATTTTGTAGTGGTCGATTATGACATGGATCCTAGAGTGCCTTTGATTGTTGGTAGACCGTTTTTGAGAACGGGTCGTACCTTGATAGATGTGGCGGAAGGAGAATTAATTATGAGAGTAGAATATGAGAGAGTGGTGTTTAAGTTAGGGAAAGTTTGTGATAGAAAAGAGGTTAAGGAGTCTAGACCTTGTGAGACTATTAACATTGTGGATGTGCTAGATGAAGTGTGTAATGAACACTTTCATGATGCTTGTAAGAGTGCTAGTGATGAGATTCCCCATGTTGAAACCGTGGCCTCAATTGCTCCCTCTTTAACACCTTTTGGAGAGAGTGATTTCCTCTTGGAGGAATTTGAGTCTAACTTTCTTGGTGATGATGATTCTCCCATTAATTGGGAAGAAGATATTCTTACAATCCAAAAGTTGCTCAATGAGGACCCTATTCCTTCTCCTATTCCACAAGAGATTACCATTGAGGAACCTTCCATAGTTAAACCTTCCATAGAGAGTCCACCTCCCATTGAACTTAAGGAACTTCCATCCCACTTAGAATATGCTTTCTTAGAAGGAAAAGACCAATTACCGGTGATTATTGCTAACGAGTTGAAAGAGGATGAGAAGGAGCAACTTATTGAAGTCCTTAAGAAACACAAGAAAGCCTTAGCATGGAAAATATCCGACATAAGGGGAATTGATCCACATTTTTGTACTCACAAAATCCTTATGGAGGATGACTATAAACCCGCCATTCAAAACCAAAGGAGAGTTAACCCAAAGATCCATGAGGTTATTAAGAAGGAAGTGATTAAACTCTTAGATGCGGGTATGATTTACCCCATTTCCGACTCTCCATGGGTTAGCCCGGTTCATTGTGTTCCAAAGAAGGGTAGAATCACCGTGGTGCCTAATGAGAACAATGAGCTTATTCCTACGAGACTTGTGACCGGTTGGAGAGTTTGCATTGATTATAGAAAACTCAATGAAGCAACTAGGAAAGACCATTTCCCGCTTCCCTTTATGGATCAAATGCTTGAACGCTTAGCGGGAAATGAGTACTATTGTTTTCTTGATGGCTTTTCGGGTTATTTCCAAATACCCATTGACCCTAAGGATCAAGAAAAGACCACATTCACTTGTCCCTACGGTACATTTGCTTACAAGAGGATGCCTTTTGGCCTATGTAATGCACCGGGGACGTTTCAAAGGTGCATGATGGCGATTTTCCATGACATGATAGAGCAAACCATGGAGGTTTTTATGGATAACTTTTCTGTATTTGGAAACTCCTTTAGCTCATGTCTCACCAATCTTGAGAGAATGCTTAAGCGTTGTGAGGAAACACGTTTGGTGCTTAATTGGGAGAAATGTCACTTTATGGTGAAAGAGGGGATTGTTTTAGGACACAAGATATCCAATAAGGGATTAGAAGTTGATCGAGCTAAAATTGATGTGATTGCTAAGCTTCCCCCACCCACCTCGGTTAAAGGTGTGAGGAGTTTCTTAGGTCATGCGGGATTTTATAGGCGCTTTATACAAGATTTTTCTAAGATAGCTAGACCGATGACTCATCTCTTGGAGAAAGAGGCTCCTTTCATTTTTGACCAAGCTTGTTTAGACTCTTTTGAGACCCTTAAGGAAAAATTAACAAAGGCTCCCGTTTTGGTTTCTCCAAATTGGGAATTACCTTTTGAGCTTATGTGTGACGCTAGTGATTATGCGGTGGGGGCCGTCTTAGGACAAAGAGTTAATAAGCATTTTCAACCTATACACTATGCGAGTAAAACCATGACCGGTGCACAACTTCATTACACTACCACGGAAAAAGAGTTGCTTGCTATAGTATATGCTTTTGAGAAGTTTAGACCATATCTTGTGCTTTCCAAGACCATAGTGTATACGGATCATTCCGCTCTCAAGTATCTTATGACAAAACAAGATGCTAAGCCTAGGCTTTTGAGATGGGTTTTGTTGCTTCAAGAGTTTAAGATAGAGATTCGTGATAAGAAAGGGGCCGAGAATTTAGCGGCGGATCATTTGAGTAGACTTGAGCATCCTTTTCAAGGAGATTTCCCACATCAAGAAATCAATGAATCCTTTCCACTAGAGGAGCTCATGTCTATCTCTTCCCAAGAGGATGCCACACCTTGGTTTGCGGATATAGCAAACTATCTTGTGGGCAATGTGCTTATTGAGGGTCTTACTTATCAACAAAAGAAAAAGTTTCTTAAGGAAGTTAAGTATTACTTTTGGGATGATCCATATCTTTTTAGGCAATGTGCGGACCAAATCATTAGACGGTGTGTAGATGGGCCCGAGGCATTTAAAATCTTAGAGGCATGTCATAAAGGACCTACGGGTGGACATTTTGGGCCTAACTATACCGCCAAGAAAGTCTTTGATTCGGGTTACTATTGGCCTTCCATTTACAAGGATGCCCAAGAGATGGTGAAATTTTGTGATGTTTGTCAAAGACAAGGAAAAATTACACAACGTGATGAGATGCCACAAAATTTTATCCAAGAGTGTGAGATATTTGATGTATGGGGAATAGATTTCATGGGACCTTTTCCATTATCTAAGGGAAACAAGTATATACTTGTGGCGGTGGATTATGTGTCCAAGTGGGTGGAGGCTAAAGCCTTACCTACTAATGATGCTAGAGTGGTTGTTAAGTTCTTGAAACAATTGTTTGCTAGATTTGGTGTACCTCGGGCCATCATAAGTGATCGTGGTACGCACTTTTGTAATGATCAATTCACGAGAGTTATGAAGAAATATGGAGTGAATCATAGACTTTCTACCGCGTATCACCCTCAAACAAATGGTCAAACCGAGGTCACAAATCGTGGTTTAAAGAGAATCTTAGAACGTACGGTGGGAGAGCATAGAGCTTCTTGGTCGGATAAGCTTGATGATGCTTTGTGGGCGTTTAGGACGGCTTTTAAAACACCAATTGGTTGTACTCCTTATAGGCTTGTCTATGGAAAAGCGTGCCACCTCCCATTTGAGTTAGAACATAAGGCATCTTGGGCTCTCAAGTGGGCTAACTTTGATTTAAACCAAGCCGGTTCACATAGGAAAGATCAAATCAATGAGATGGATGAGTTGAGAGCCAATGCCTATGAGAATTCTTTGCTTTACAAGGAAAAGACTAAGAAATTGCATGATGCTAAGATCAAGAATCGTGAGTTCAAAGTTGGAGAGCCGGTTCTCCTCTTTAACTCAAGATTGAAGCTTTTTGCGGGCAAGCTTAAGTCGAGATGGTCCGGTCCATTCACTATTGCTCAAGTGTTTCCATATGGAACTCTTGAGTTATCCCAACCCGATGGTCCAAATTTTAAAGTGAATGGTCACCGTGTTAAACATTACTTTGGGGAGGACATTTCCGTTGAAATGGTCCAAGAGGTCCCCATTTTCCCCATGAATTAATTCATTGAGGGACGAGTCGAGCTAGAGACTCATTAACTCAAGCATCGTATAACTAGGTTTAGAGTGTTGTAGGTTAGAAATAAAGGCATAGACTTGGAGATAAGTGTAGGGGAGACCTTCTTTTGTCTTCATGATTGTTTGTAGGGTTGCTCACTCATCTCATGCTTTGGAACTTATGGAGGAGGCCCTTGTATCCGGTTCACTTCGTTACTTTAGTGAATTTTCATTGACACCTTGTGCTTAAACATGATTTCACTAATAGTTGTCCTTTCCTTAACTTGGGTTAAGCAAAGTCTATTCATTGTCATAAGTATAGGGGAAGTTTTTATACTTCCATGCTCTTAAACATTGAGGACAATGTTTAGCTTAAGTGTAGGGGGGTCTTCTATCGAAGTGACCTTACCTAGAACTTGTCATTGTCTTGCATGATAACATGGAAAAATTGAATTTTCAACATTTTTCAAATTTTTGATCTACTTTGGCCAACAAAAATATGCATTCATAATTTTTGCATCAATCATTTTTGCATAACACATTTGCATTGTATATATCTTTTCTTTTATTTTTCATCAAAAATATATAAAAAGAAAAAATATAATAAAACATGGTTTTAACAAGTTTAGACTTCTTTAACATATTAGGCCCGCCATGGATATTTTGACTCAACCCGAGTTTGCTTATCTTAGCACTCTCTAGCTAGTATCCTTAACCATGTAGTCCTTCATTGGTCTATTAGGCTAAGCATCCACCAATCTCATTATTTGAGATTTTAAATTTGTGGAGAATGGGAAATGATAGAGTTGAAGCAAGTGTAAAAGGGCTAGATAGACTTCATGGCAATTACTTGTGGTTAAACCCTTCTCTTCTTTACCTCTATTTTCTTCGCATGTATATAATTGTTAATAAATAATCAAGTACGGTTTTAATTGGTTCGTAATCTCTTATGCATTTTTGGCTAATCATTTATGGTTGATATGAGTACATCTTAAGATTCTAAGTTAGCACGTTTTATGTGTACTAGACTTATGTCATGCTCCATATTTAGCGGGTGTTTTTCCTTTTCTTATTTTCAAATTTCTTAGTGAGGAATAAAGAAAAATAAGAGCGGCTTATGAAAAAAAATGAGTGGCTAGAAAAAAAAGAAAAAGAAAAAGAAAAAGAAAAAGAAAAAAAAAAAAAATTATGCAAGACTCCCAAGAGGGGCAGTGTGGTGTTAATTATAGTGACTATTGAGTTCCAATATTACCTTGACGGGTTGCGGGGACTCAATAGATTGCTCCAATCCAATATTACCTTGACGGGTTGCGGGGTTGAAGATCCAAAATCTCAAAAAGATGCGGATGTAAATTATTGCGTGAGTTTTATTTTTCTTTCTTTAGCGAGTGTGTAGCTACTTATGAAAGCATGACATTAGGATTTTACACATAAGGCGAATGGCTTATTACTCTTAATACGGACTTATATTAATTGTGAGCGGTTTTTCAAGTAATGGATGAGAAGATTACTTAGGATTAAAACCGTGCTTCCTTATTTTTGGATTTTACACTTCTTATACTTCACACTTGAATAATGACAAATTTGCCCACAAGCAATTTGCTCAAATAATAACCGGTTCCACATTTAATTGTCATGAATAAGTTGATGCACTTTTTACTTGTGAATGCAATGATCCCATTTTTAAGCTTGGTATGGGGAAAGTGAAACTTGAGGGTGATAAGTATCCATGGTATCCAAGCCCTAATCCAAGTCATTGAATTCTTTATGAGTTATTTCCATCAAAACCATTTTAAGAAAAATCAAAAAGATATAGATAGAATTGTATTTTGATTCATTGCATCATTAAAAGTCAAAAATCATGCATCATTTAGTTTAGAGTAGCATAGATGCATCTCATATGGCCAAGGTGGATTAATTATGAGGAAAATGTAAAAATTTTGAGCCTTAAAATATAATATGGCATGAGGACATGACAATGTTCAAGTGTAGGGGAATTTGATATGAGCTTAAACTCATATCCTTTTATCAGCAAATAACCCTAAAACATGAAGCAAAATACCAATTTATTTGGCAAAAACAGTGTTATGTGGTATGTTTGTGTTTGTGTGCACTTGTGTAGGTAAAAAGATACATTTTCAAGCAAACAAGGAAAAATCAAGCTCAAATGGATGAAAAAAGACAAAGAAGGATCAAAAGTGACAAGACTTTGAAGTACAAGGACCTATCTTGACAAGTTATGAAAATTGAAGGACTAAAAGTGCAAATAATGTAAAGTCAAGATTCAAGTCAAATTTGGTTAACTATCAAGTCAACTCAGTCAAGGGTTCATTATGATCAAGAATGAAGTTCAAAGGACTAGTTTTGCCAAAGAATTGAAGATTAGAGATCAAATCATAAATCTGCCAAAGTATAGGGGCTGAAAGTGACAAGTTTACACCAAAATTGGGCATAATCCGTGTGAAGTGTCAAATGACCAATGAGAATCAAGGAAATTATACACAAGGATCACCACATAAGCCCACTAGCGCCGTTTTTCATTTAATACAAGATCTAAACAGTAAAGCGCACTTTCTTTAATTCAACCAATAAGAATGCGCCACTCCATAATCCTTTTATCCACTTTTGGATATTGATCCGTGTAACCAGATGAGAGCCAACCAGAAGATGCCACGTGTCACTTTCAAACAAGAACGAGCCCATAACCTATTTTGAGCTACAATGCATTTCAAGCAAAGTGTTTAACATGAAATTTGCTCCATTTTGAGAGACGAATCCATACCTCATAATCAATTAAGCTGAAAGTAATTGGATCAAAAACCCCCAAATATGTTCTTGAGCAAAATTATCCAATTAGCAAGAAGATGCCACGTAGAGCTCAGAGATTGGTTCTGACACGTCACCAACTCCAACAAACTCTCCCTTCATGCCTATAAATAGTTGGATTGTACTTCATTTTCAGTTGTAGCTTAATTCTGTAAAAACACCTAGTTCTTCATTTCCTTTCCTTTTTCCCTCAATTTTACCCTAGCTACTCAAGAGTCTGACAAACTCTTGAGTTAGTTAGTTAGTTACTACCTTTGTAACAGCTTTGTAACCGTTTTCCATTAATAAAATTCAAATTCACTCTTTCCCGCCAAAACTGTTCTTATCCTTCCAGTTTTATTCTTGCTGCATTTGGATACTAGTGTTGCTGATAAGTGTTTGTTATGATCAATGATGGATCATAACTAACATTGAAGGAGTTAGATTGCTGTTTGATCAGAATTCAGTCATTTCCATAGTTTTTAAAGAAGTTCAAGCAGAATGATGATTCCAGTTGATTAGTTTGTTGATTCTTGTGTTTGATTGATTCCTAGTGATAAGGTGGTGGTTATCACTAGTGCAAGAGAGCTCAGCGCTCCTCTTCTTCTCAAAGGAATTCTACACTAGGTTTTAAGCTTCTTGTTTTTGTTCCGCTCAACAAGTCTAATGCATGCTTTATTTTCCTAGTATAATCTGATGGCTGCCTGATAAAGTTGTTTGTAGTTGCTTATTGATTGATCTTTGAGAGTTTGTAGCTTAATTCTGCTTACTTGTGCTTTGATTTGGTATAAGTTCTAGTTTACTGCATTAATTCAGTACTTTTTAGCCTTTTACCTTGATTGTAGTTCTAGTAGTGATAAGTACTTGTTCAATCCTTTCAAACCTTTCATTTTGATCATTGAATCTAGTCTGCTATAGCTTTTAAGTCAGCTTAATTCAGAACTCTAAAAGCATTTGGAAAAGTTTGTAAAAAGCAGTTAAAGGAGTGTTTGGGTGTAGTGTAAAAAGAGTTGTCAAGTATTAAGATTTGGAATTTTAGAGTTGATTTGTGGTTAATAGGTGTTATAGAAGAGTTTTCAGTCATTTGCAAGTCAAATACAAGGTCAAACAGGCAAATGGCACACAAAATGTTTGGGTTAGTCTTATGCAGTTTTGGTGTTTAGAACTTGTGATTTTGATTTGATTAGAACTCATTCATTTCTAGATGAAATTTCCCCAAATTTGTTTTCATTCATAGCTTATATCATATAGTTTCAGAATCCAAGAGCATTTTCTACAGTATTCCATAATCAGATAGTAATAAGCATAATTCAGATAAGCTCACTTAACTCAAGTTTCTGTAAATGAAAGCTGAGATTTTGTATCTCCTTATTCTATTCATAAACATGCCCATTTTTCTTCACAAATCCTATTAAGTCATTGAGTTACATGATTTTTGAGAAAATCAGCTTTTTGAAAAATAAGCTGGTCAACGCTTGGTCAACATAAGCCCATTTTTAGCTTAATTCAGTTTTAGAGCTTATTTCTGGATGAAATTCGTTCTAGTTTGATTTCCCATTCTTAAAATCGGTTGCTTAATCAGTTCTAATCATAAAATCAAGTTGTGGTTGATTAGATTTGGCTGTAGCTTATTTTGAGCTTATTAATAAGCACTCATTTGCTTATTTTGGATCTTTAGCTAAATTCCTTGGACACACGTAGCTTATTTTGAATTTGTAACGTTTTGCAATTGGTCTCATCAAGTTTGGTTGAGTAATAAGCTCAAACGAGCTTATTTCTTCCTTTGTCCCGTTTTTGCTTAAAAACTTTCCAAAATTGCACTTTGGTCCTTATTGTTCTAAACAGTGTTAATATTTGGCTAATCTTCCAAGATTTTAGGGTTTGCATTTGTTTAGTCCCTGGAATTTGGAAGTTGTTAAATTTCAGTTAGATACTTGTTAGTTTGTTACATTTTTGGCAAGTTGGTTAAAGTTGTTGCATTTTTAATCCTTTTAGTTAACAGATTTACATTTTTAGTCCTTATAATTGTTAGAGTTTAAATTTCAAGCATTTATTGTTCTTAGAATTTACAATTTCAGTCCCTTTAGTTTCAAATTTTGCATTTTAAATTTTTACTTGAATAAAAACGTGGTATTTGCAATCTGTTTTACATATACGTAGGTAATATTTTTCCGTTTTGCAAGCATTTGTTGAATTAGCAATAGATTAACCAAGCAAGCTTAACAACCAAGAACAATTAAAAACCCGATATTGGTTGGACTTTCTATTAGCAAGAACTGAGAAAAAACGAACTGCATTATACTCAATTTCATGCATCTTCATCTACATTAATTGTATCCACCCATGCCGGTTCACTAGATTCTGGAATATCATGACCTTGCCCAGATTCTGGAGCTCGATTCGTAAAAATTACTCGAATTGTCTGAGTATGTTGAGTGTCCTTTACTGGTGTAGACTTAGACGTTTCAGGTATTGGTTGATCGGGTTCTCGGATGGGTAGTTGTTGTGGTGGTGATGTAGATGTGATAGCAGAAGCTGATTGATGTGAACCCGATGTCAGATTAGCATCAACATCATGACAGTGTTTGGTGCGTTTGCCGGTTGGAGTTGACTTAGAGTATGGATTTTCCTTGGTAGTTGAAGTTGTTTGATCTTTATCCTTTTGAGACTTGTCACCTTTTCCTGAAGTTTGATCCCCTTCAACATCTGACTTATCTTTGTTTTTATCATCCTATGCCTCTTCTTCATTCTTTTCCTCTTCATCATCATTCTCTGGTTCATCTTCATCATTTATTCGTTCGTCCATGTTGTCATCATCATCATCATTACGATCACCCTTATCATCATTGTCACCATCATCATCATCACCATCATCATCATTGTCATCTTCATCGCCATTGTCATTGTAACACCCCGAAAACTGGAAGGGTCCACTTAGGCATCATGGGGGTGCCACGTCTATGTTATCATGAACACTGATATATAAGTACTAAAATGTTGTAATAAAAACCTGTTATTACATCCCTAATTAAATAAAAGTGTGGAAATTTAAATATAACGGTCCCAGTTGTTTAAAAATACAATAACAAACGAAGCATCATAGGCTTCTATCCAAGTCTTAGTTTTAGTGCCAACAACCCCAAAGTTTACAACAACGTTTTATGCCGACTTTACCATTAGTGAGATTTGACCCAAAGTGACACAAAAGATGATATTAATTAGTAAAGTAAAGTTGACTGAACATGGACGGAAAAAGGACTACAGAATCGCCGGCACGTCACATCCACGAGCTCCTGTCCCAGCTTAAGCATTCCTACCTGAGAAATAACACGTAAACCGTCAACAAAAAATTGTTGAGCGAGTAACATAGGTTTAAGTAAAGTAGTATGGAACACAACACTCATTATGTAGTAGTATCAAAAGTAATCATTTCAGAAGGGCTATGGGATCAGCATACCTTTCAAATGTATTATTGCATTAGCTCATGAAACCGAAACCTTAACGTAATCAATTTGCCCCTAAAGTGAGTGTTTGCTCAAACAACTCGTAATACCTCAAATGTAAATGCGTCACGTAATACAAGGACGGGGATTGTCAATCCCGATGGATCCACCCATAACACTCGCGCTTTGCAAAGTAATGGAATAACTAACGGTTCATGATGAGGGGACTTTTGAGCACACTAAGCAATAATAGTTGTATCTAGTAATCACTGGAAGCAGCATACAAGTTCTCTAATAGCATACAAGTAAAAAAAATAATGAGTGTGTTCCATAAATGTGTATTTCTCACCCCGCGAGTAGTAAAAATATGTAATAACGAAAAGGGGCTATGTACTCACCTTTATCAAGTTATCACAAGGAAAAAGGGATGAGCAAAATGGAGTCTTCACGGACCTATTCAATGGTGACGCGTAATAAGAAAGTGTTCAATGTAGCAAATAACGTTTTAGAAGTAACGTGACATAGTATGACCAAGTAACTTGCGTGCAATGGCGAGACCTATGCTTAAGATGAAATTTAACCAAAATACTTTGAACCTACTGTAATAACATGACATTAACCTTATATTATGGTCCAAGCATTTATATGCGGGTTTCAAACACGTTTTGGGCTCGGTGCATAATGTTGAAATATTGGACTGAATTCAGTTTTTTAGAAATTGGCTGTGAAGAGTTGGTCATATCTCAAAATCTATAATAGTACAGGAGGTGAGAGTTTTTGACATGTAAAGGTATTTCTCTTACCTTTAAAAGTTGGGCAAGAACAATCCTAGAACTATTTCCAATCAACGGGAAATGCACTTTTAGTGACTGACTATCAAAACAGAAAGTTGTAAACGTCTTTCGTACCCTTCGGTAAATTGATCATAAATCCTAAATGGTATAAGATTTTGACACGAAACCAAAAAGAGAAGTTTTATTATGTTTGTGCCTACTGTAAAAAGTTGTAAAATAATATTTTTAACCTTTTTACCCAAGTCGATTTACCCACGTTTTAAGCAAAAATTCAGATTTGACATAGTTTAGTAAAACGACCATTCCGGGCTCATTCGGACACTTCCGGTTTTCGTCCAACTCACCAAATGTCAAGCACATCAGTGGGAATCTATTTTTCAAATAAAAACATGGTCATTTATTTAAGAAAAGTTGACCATGACCTGTTTGTTTCTGTGGTGATTTCCATGTTATAAAAACATTTCAATTTAGTACCCTAAACGCGAACACGCAACTCCTAAGCTATACTAGATCGCCACGCAAGTATCCTAAGTCATAATATGCCCTAAGTACTCATAATCTCAGTGTGTTTTACTCATGAGCTTAAAATCCAAGATCAATGTATATCAAAAACACTAATAACATCAAATTCAATATAATAGTTATGATTATACCTTCACAACTCGTATGAATCAATCAAAACACGAAAATCTCGATTTCTTCTTCCTTGATCATAAAAATTTCGTGGCCCTATGACAATATAACATACTCAAATCAAAAGTTTACCCATCAAAAACGCAATTTAACCATTGGAGAAGCAAAATCAAGCATAAGAACCAATAAAAACATCATCAAATCATAGGATTTGATGATTTTTAATTACATGCAAAAGTTTAAAGTATGTTAGAATTAACACATGAGTTTGATTAGGAATTGAAAAACAAACATAGAACTAGTATTAATTTACCTCCAATCAAGAAAAATCAAAAGGTTTGGTGCCCATGGGTGTTAGTCGGCTCACAGAGAGAAAAACGGAGAGCTGTGTTTTTTTTCTTTGTTCAATTTATTTTTTTTTTGTAAAAAGACTTGTGGTAAATTTCTTGTTTAAGTATATAGTCAAAAAAAGTCAAAGTAGGCTCCCTAAGCTTGGGCCCAGCCGAAAGTACTCTAAAATGTCCCAAAATTTTAGTGTTAAGCTCTCGAAATTTTACGAGTTTAATTAACGGGCCGTTTCTGACGAAAACCGAAACTCGTTTATGTTTAAAACGAAATTTCTTTAAAATTACTCGTAAACACTTGTTTGGCTCGGATTTCACTAAGTTGGATCAAGGAATCAAGAATAACTAGGAATCACATAATAATAATTTTATCGGGGCGTTCGGACCCGAAAACTCATTCCGACAGCCGGAAAACGTAAAAATGCAAAAGTTCACCATTGCGTCCGTTATTGATCTAAATATCGATTGTCATTATTTTTTAGGCTAAGAGAAAAAAATAAGTCATATAAATGTGATGAAACCTCGTAGAAATTACAAATATAAAGTTTGGGCATTTCGTCAAATAATATCGTAAATTAGCGAAACCCATACAATTTTTATATTTTTAACTAAAATTTCGAGGATGGCACGTAATCACTATAAAATAAATGGGAAATATGGTAAAAGTGTGAGTAAGCACGTATAACAAGTAAAAGAAAATTACCGAAAATCCGCGTTCTCACATGAGACCTCGTAAATCATGAAATACTAAGAAAATCATAATAACCAATGAAAATCGAGTGAGCTGGAATAAATAGTATAAAATAATTTACCAGAAAATACGAGTTTTCACAGTCGACCCCCATAAAGGAACTCTGGTCCCTCAGAGTTTAACTGGAGAAGGAAAAAGATGGGGGATAAAATGCAATACTGAGGAGTATCACTAGCACAATGAAGGTTACGAGTATAAGAATACTGGAATTAAGAGTAACGTACTGTAATCACATGACAAGTAGTAATAAACCAAGAAGCATTGTATTTCCATAAATAGAAAAAAAATCATGTTTATTAACGGGGGTGTAGCCAAAAGAAATAAAAATTACACCCGGCTAAATTGTATCAGTACGTAGCAAAGTTTTACAGTGAAACATTGAAATAACATCTGAAATACATAAAGTACAGTACGTGGAAATAAGATGAAAATCTGAAGAAAACTAAGTAAGATGGACAAGCAGGCTAGTTACCGTCGGTCGATAAGGGTTGATACGGTCCAACGATACGTGGAGCTAATTTACCTCTTTATTATGATTCACTTGGTTACAGTGTTAAAATTTTAGAATGCCCTTAATTAATGAAATCTGATAATATGGATTTATCAAGGACTCGGAGATTCGAAATCAAATCATTTGTAAGAAAATCTTAAAACATTAATTTCCAAGATAACCATGAAAATGGTAATTTGGGTAGAAAGACTAAAATTGAGTTTAAGAAGCATTCTTAGTCGCGGTTTTGTCAAAAATGGGTGTTTATAACCAACTCTTTAACTTAAGAAAGTCATTTTTGATAGTTAAAAGCTTTATGAACCTATTCAAAAAGTTTTCAATAGAACTTATAATCTTTTTATAGATACCCACGGTGTGCTTACTGCATTTGCGTTAGGGTTTTAACAATTTAACCACATGTTTACGTATGTAAAACAATTGTCACCAATTGCCAGTATGTAGATAACGATATGAGAAAATCGATTTGATCATCGAGAAAAGCTTTAAAGAAAAGATAAATCATTATAGCAATGATAAGACAATAGGAAAATAAGGAATAATCAAGTCGTCATTTCATAAGACATTCATAGTCCAAATAATTTCACGTCGATCGATAAATGAACAAGAAATAAGATTCATACTACGTCTCTCGGATAAAATGAAGTAAAAGACAAGGTTAGTGCTTTGGAAAGCAAGCAACACATGGTTTGAATGTAATAACTTCGAGTACAAAGGAAAACGAACATCATGGCGAATGGACATAATCACACATCTTCATCAGACGACGAACGTATTTGTTAAAAAAAATATGGCAACCGTAACACGGAGTCACATTACCGGGTTATCTTCATATCAGTTATCTTTTTATTAAAAGAATTAATTTAATGGTGCAAACTTAAAATAAAATTTTGTGAATCCAACTCAAGTCAAGGGGCATTAATGACGAAATCCGTCAAAATGTTTTGTAGAATAACATGTCAACAATATCCATCAAAATTTATTATAAGGCCGAAACCTTTAAACATTTATGTGGTCAAAAGTTGGCTTGCGAGTCGACGAAAATAAGAATTTTCAATGCCTCTTTCAATAATTTCTGAAAACACCAACGGATGACGAGGAAAGTTTTTTTTTAGTGGCGGTAAATCATACGGAAGTCATAAACACTCATGATGACTTTCGCTCGCACGTTCAACAAACGCCGAAAAACTCGGGTGGATAAATTCCCATTCGTTGGTAATCTCTTCATTCACATTGGAGGCGTTTCGAAGATGTAGGAACGTAACTCGAAAGGGGTAGGTAATGAAGCGATTATCGAAATGCTACAACTTCCAAATCCAGAATCTGTGACCGAAAATTCGACGAAGAGTCGACAATATGTCCATCAAGGAGATAATCAAAGGAATTTTCGAGTGGGGTTGATAGTCAAAACGTACCCGCATATGAGGAATCTATTCAAAAGAAGATGAAGGTATATATGCGGATTCTCTCAATTTGGACTACTTGCATATGAGACAAAAATTTTGTCTTTCAAAAATTTTGAGTAAAAGTTGATCCTTATCAAGATCGTAAGGTGACTACTCATAAGCTTTGCATGGCTCCTTCTAATTATACGTAGGTGCACAACTACGTATAATTAGGAATAGCAATGCAACGTTTAGTTCGTCAAACTAGTGTTAGGGTATCTTATATATACCTATGCACCTTTTATGTTACCTATCTAAAAGTAGATCTCGAGATAAGTTTGAAACCATTAAATTGTGAAAATAAGGCAATTTTGCAAACGTTGTATTTTCATTATTAATATCTCGAAAATCTTTGGCGATAACAATTGTATAATATTCAGATGAATCAACCCATAAAACAATGTAAGGTCAAATTTATTAACCATTGTTACAAAGAACTATTAAAATAGCAAGTGGTTTGCATGAGAGGATGGCAAAGGTGACTTATCAATCGATCAATAAGGTGATGACAAAATGATAGGATTTTCGAGAGTTTAACCGAAATTATCGTAATGTACATGACATTGATTGCGATGAAGAATACGAAGAAAAGAAGTCTCAAATGCGGTCAAAGGAGGCGAATCACGAATAGCAAAGCAAGAGATAAGATATAACGGCATATACAACATGTATATAAACATATAAAAATATTAAAGGGATCCGTAAAAGCGTACGTTTTATGTTATTTGGTGAAATCACGACTTTTACAACAATGTAACATTTTTTGTCCAAACACCACTTAATCGCGTAAGTTTTCCATCTTGGTATATGAAGTCGTTTTCAACGCATAAAAGAGTTAGGTGCATGTAAAGATATAGCAAGTTTTCTTTATTTTTTATCTTCAAATTCATAAAGAATTGAACGCATGATCAATATCGTTAGAAAGTAATCTTAATTTACTATGCGTTAAAAAGAGAAATCGCTCTCGCGAGCAACTTCTTAACAGATCTCGGTCAATCATTTTAAATTTGTACGAGGAGTCCTTGTCAATGTTTCTCATGAAATACGTAATTCAGATTAATTTTATTGGAACTTTAAAGATTAGGGTTCGTATATCATAACTTGAGGTCTTGTTTAATTTGGTTCTCGACCATACACTTAGGACGATATGATAACATATTAAGTTGCATAAGGTTAAACTAGTAAAAGTAATGAAGGGTTTTTCTTTAGTGTTCAAGGTAACATGCTTTGAAATTTCGGTAAGTAAAAGGTTCACTTTTAGAAGTTACCACTCTCGGAAACATTCATCAATTTGAAAACGTTTGAGTAATTTAATAGAGTTTTTCTATTACTTACAAAAGTATGTTCGTTTACTTAGTATAACATGAAGTGTGCTTACTAAATGTAAGAAAAGTTTTATTTCTTAAAAACTTTATAATTAATATTTTCCGTCAGTCTTTACGATGTGTTAATGTTGGTTAAAATATCCGAATGATTTGGCGAGCAACTTTTGACTTTTATTTGGCTTTTCCTTTGTCATTTCAAAACATTATAATTGAATTCTTATTAGACGTTATTATGTTTTACAAAGCATTCCACAAGTTTTATACATTTTTCGTTGACTTTTGCAAGTCAATATGTCACCTGTATAATTTTACCATTTTTTGTATATATATTTAGTCAAAACTATTTCGGTCAAATTGACCCGCTAAATTATATTTTCGCGTTTCGGTCTCAAAGAGATTTTGTATAAAATGACATTTTTGACAACTTTTCAGTTATAGCCGAGACTTTAATCTCGACGTAAAATGACCAAAATATTCTTGTAAAAATCTGCTGAAATTTGACTTTTTATTCAAAAAAACACAGGTTTGAATTTCAGTTTTGACCCGTTAAATCGCATTTTAAGAACTTGACCTCAAAAGAGATTTTATGCAAAACGTCGATCCGAACAACTTTCGTGTTTCGCCCGAAGGCTGAAACGGACCAGAAGGCGTTCGAAATTAACATTGAAAATCGGATCAGAAGTTACATGTACGTATTTTGCTGTTTGAAAAATTCATATAAAATAAAAACTCGTTTTCGACATAACTTCTTCGTTATTTAGAGTTAAAGGGTGTGCGAATAACCAAAACGAGCGTAAAAATAAGCTCTTTCATTCTGTAAAACTAAAAATAAAATTTGACCTGATTTCGGACCTCGAAATGCGTGTACATCAGCAAACTTTATTTATATTATTTTTCTCAAACTTTCAATGGCCACAAAATATTCGTTATAAGGAATTAGAAGTCGGATTTTATATCAAAACGACCGTCTCAACTAGTTTTATCATTTTATTCGGCTAAAAATGAAATTTATAAAAATCTCAAACTTCGTTATGCGTGCTAAAGAATTCTGCAGCGCGTTAAATTTTATAAGGGGGTGTTTGGATCATGATTTTTTTTAGTTTTTCAGTTGTCGTCAATTCCTTATTGTCTAACTTGTTTCACCAACAATTTTCACTTACCACTTCGTATACACACATGGCTTATGAATTCCAAAACGATGAATAATACACATTTCATAAGAATGAATGAAAGTAGCGGCAGAAGGGCGTTTAAAGAATACTAGTCAACAAGACTACAAACAAGAGAAACGGACAACGTTCTTGACTTAATTTTCAATATACGAAGTAAAAACTGTGACACCCCCAGATTAGTCAAAATGCAGCGGATATAGTATTTGGGTGTCACGTAGGTGGATCGATAACAATAGTACATAGAGCATCAGATATAAGTTTATCAAACATTTATTACATGACCAAAAGTGTAAAACATTAATTTAAATAGTTCTGACGTAATAAAAAGATGATTTATGAATCCCTTATGAAAATCCCCATGCTTGCTAAGATGCTGTCTACTCAAATGCAACAGTCCATGCACATAGGGTCTACCTGCTTCAAACACCTGAGAAAAACATGCTTTGGAAAGTCAACAAAAGTTGGTGAATTCATAGGTTTAGTTGTATAGTTTGGATATAAATAGTCACTGTATCAGTAAAGCACCAAGCATTACTGAAAAAGGTAATTATACTGTCTATTGCCCGAAACTGACACTATAACAAAGTTGGGTCCTCAACAAATGAGGACCATCGCCATTTCTACTTTCAGGCACCCATCAAGAGTAAAATGCTGACATGGTAAACACCCGTTGGCACAGTGAGCATGACTCACCCAGGTGGGGATGGTCAATCCCATATAGATCTATTTATAACATTCAGGTAATCCAACGATTTTAACAGTTTCAGCTCACGGGTCATGAGTGTCTCTACAATAGGCACATATAATTAAAGTTGGTACAGTTTAATTTATATCCATATATCAGTTGCATGTTTTCTCCCCCAAAAGGTTTAAAAGTTTGTCATATATGAAAGTGGGGCCATGAACTCACCTTATCAGTATGGTGATAGTCACAAAAGTCTGTAGTAGTGCTCAACACTCAGTCAACAACCTAGATAATTATACAGTCTCAGTAAAAGTATAATAGGTTGCACCATAGTTACAGAAGTATACGTATATGCTTCTACAAGTTTAAGCATTTTATATTACTGTTCGTACTAGTTTAGTTGTTCCTGATTATAATAATGTAATCGTCCCAAAGACGTAGTGAATTACATAAACAAGCTGATTATTCCATATTGATTACTTGTTCGTACAGATAATGTTTAGAGTTGTGTCAAATATGATAAATTATATTTAGACGTAAAGGGTTTAAGTAGATAAAATCAACGTAAGTGTATCTATATTTTAATTCGTCTTCGTATAATGAGTTTATATAAATCAAGTTTACCAACGATATTTACCATTTATTTCGTAGTTGTTTCCAAAGTCTTTATAATTCCTAGATCAAGTGACAAAAATAGGTTTTGTATTTATAAATTTATTCAAGTTACACCTTTTATATATTTAAGGAGTATATATATATATATTAGGTTTAATTAAGTTTGGAAAAATGGCAAAACTAACCCCTTAAGTCCCGAATTTAATATATTCGTCCCATTTGATAATTAGGGCACCAAAAATGTTTACAATATGTCAAGTTAAGTCCTTGTGGTTCTTAAATAGGGTTGCATATTCCCATATTTACAAAACAGCCCCCTCCTAGGGCTCGGTTTAAGTTTCAAAAGCGGCAAAATGGGCCCTTGTGGTTTTAAGAACTATAAAAGTGGCAAGGTTAACATTTTAGGTTTAAATAAGTTTTCCATAGTGGCAATATAAGTCCCCCATGTCTCGGCTAAGTTCAAAAAGGGGATTAGGGCTTGGAATAAGTTTGTCAAATGCCATATCTAGTCCTTGGGGTTTGAGTTGTGGCTCGGCTTATATATGCCTCACCCCCTTAACTATCTAGTTTGGCATTATAGGTCCTTATACTTAACATATGACACGAAAAGGTTACATAATTTATACCCTATGCCATAATCGGCTAGTAATTCCACCATATTTACCAATCCGGCCCAAAAAGTCTCCACACTAAAGATTTAATGTTTAATGGGCCTATTGGGCTAAAAAGTTAATAACTTATACTAGGTAATTAGTAAACTAATAAGTTTAGATTGGGCTTAAGTGACTCTTAGTGGGCTTACATGTTTTATTACTATGAGTCCAAAATTAATGATCTAGAACCACACAAAATAGCTTGTATGTCTCGGCCCATAAATCAAAGAAATAAGCCGACTAGTGGGGGCTTATAGCTTATGGTGTAGCTTAACCATGGGTTGGTTTAAGCTTATGTTTCTAGGCTTATAATGTCTAATCCTCTTATTAGATCATAAGTTAACACAAAGGAAATGAACATGGTGTTTCTTCCTTGGTCACGATTTTAAGCCGAAACAACTAGGACTCCTAGCTAGATTTTAGGATAAAACTTACGTGTGCATGCATTCTTATCTTGTTCATCAAAGATTTACGTGAATGATATGCATGGGAAACGAAAATAATGGGAATGATAATGAGGGAAGAACTTACTTGTTATAGATCTAGGATGAGAGATATGAAAACAAGAACTAAGGATCGATTAGGAGTGAACCAAGTATAACTTTTCCTTAGCCTATAATCATGTGCCGCGGCCACCAAGGTTCTTCATTATGGATTCGGCTATCTTGAATGCTAAGTGGAGTAAATGTGTGATTTGCTAATGATTGGGAGAGTAAATGAGATGGAAGTAAATGAGATGGGAGTAAATGAGCCTAAGCTTGATCTCTTGTCTTCCTATTTCTAGCCGAGAGTCACAAAACAAGGGATGGGGTGGTTGTTTTGTGTTTGTCGTATGGAGGATGTATATAGGAAGATTAGTACACTTTCCTTAAATGCTAGAAATGTACAATGCCCCTTGGTTCCAATATTCGGCTAAGGAGGTGATAGTTAGGAGACATCCTAGTACAAAACTTAATTACTAAATCCTAGTACTAGATTTGTTTGGAAAGTATGATGTGGTTGTTTTGTTGGACTCCTCCTAGCCGTGGGTTTCAAAACACATGTGGGGGTTTGAGTTTGTAAAATATCTAGTAATATTAGTTAAGTGAAAAAGGTTTTGTGTAATGTTAATGGTTAGGTAGGGTTTAAGGTGTAGTAAGGATTTATCGAAGGCATTAAGCGGGTAAATGTCCAAACCGTGTGATATGAACTCATGTTGTTATATTTTCACGTTTTGATATAGTGTAAGGAGTATAAACTTTGTCATAGTGAATTACGGATAAATATGACAAATTAACGTGACTTTGTGAATGTCAACGAAGTTAGAGGTGATAAAAATTCCTGTTTATATAATAAAACATGGTTTGACAGAAAAATATGATCGAGAGTCTGAGACTTCATAAAATATATGAAGTGAGATTGCATTCATTCATGTTCACGTATACATAAGGTGACAAGGTCAAAGTGGTAAAAACCGGGGTTTTACAGCACATTCCCGTTATTTTAGCTTTGTCCTCAAAGCTTAGATTAATGCCACTAGTTACGTGAACAACTGCGGGTATTTAATCTTGAATGATTCTTCTCGTTCCCAAGTGAACTCAGGTCCTCGCGTTGAGTTCCATCGTACCTTGATTAACGGGATGCGACGAGTCTTCAACTTTTTCACTGATCTTTCCATGATTTCTATTGGTTCTTCAGTGAACTGGAGCTTGTCATCAAAGTGGACTCCCTCTAATGGCATAGCTAGGGGCTCATCAGCGTAGCACTTTTTCAGGTTAGATACATGAAAAGTGGGGTGCACTCGACTTAGTTGTTGGGGTAACTCTAAGTGATATGCTACTTCTCCGACTCTGGCTATTACTTTAAAAGGGCCTACGTAACGAGGGTTCAGTTTTCCCCGTTTACCGAAACGTACAACTCCTTTCCAGGGCGATACCTTGAGCATTACACGGTCACCCACTTCTATACAGCATAGGATTTCGTCTATGATCTGCATAGTTCTTTTGTCGGTCACGGGCGGCTTGGATTCTTTGCTTTATCAGTGTTATTTTGTCAGTTGTTTCCTGGATCAGTTCAGGTCCGGTGAGTTGAAATTCACCGACCTCCGCCCAACACACTGGTGAGCGACATTTCCTACCATATAGCGCTTCGAAAGGGGCAGCCTTAATGCTAGCATGGTAACTATTGTTGTAGGAGAATTCTACCAACGGGATGTGATCGACCCAACTATTCCCAAAGTCGATCACGCATGCTCGCAACATGTCTTCAAGGGTCTGAATTGTCCTTTCGCTTTGACCGTCAGTCTGTGGGTGGTATGCCGTGCTCATATCGAGGCGGGTTCCCAAAGCTCGTTGGAATGCCTTCCAGAAATTAGATGTGAACCTACCGTCTCGGTCGCAGATTATTGAGACGGGTATTCCGTGTTTAGTCACTACCTCCTTCAGATACGTCTTGGCTAACTTAGACAGGGAGTCATTCTCCTTGATGGGCAGGAAGTGAGCGGGTTTGGTGAGTCGGTCAACGATCACCCAGATGGTGTCGTAACCGTGAGATGATCTTGGAAGCTTGGTGATGAAATCCATAGTGATATTCTCCCATTTCCACTTGGGTATCTCTGGTTGAACTAGTAACCCGGAGGGCCTTTGGTGTTCGGCCTTGACGCGGGAACAGGTAAGACATTTCTGGACGTAGGTGGCGATGTTTGCCTTCATATTCGGCCACCAGTACAACTTCCTCACGTCCTGATACATCTTCTCCGACCCGGGGTGTATGGAATACTTAGATTTATGGGACTCGTGCATGAGTACGTCCCTTAAACCTCCATAACAAGGTAACCAACTCCTCCCATGCAAACACAGGGTTCCATCTGCTCTTGGTTCCAACTTCTCCTTGGTGAGGTCAGTCCTGAGCATACCCCAACATCTTCATTTACGAGGTTTTCGGGCTTCTGAGCTTGTGTTTGTGCTTCTAGGATTTGTTTGGGTAAATCCAGGCTAATTGTTACGACAAGTGCCCGGACTCTCATAGGAGGATCGGTCTCCTTACGGCTTAGTGCGTCTGCAACCACATTCGCTTTACCGGGATGGTATTTGATCTCGCAGTCGTAATCGCTTAGCAATTCAATCCAACGACGTTGTCTCATATTTAGCTCCTTTTGATCTAGTATGTGTTGTAAGGTTTTGTGGTCCGTATGTACCGTACACTTGGTTCCGTACAGATAGTGTCTCCATATTTTTAGCGCAAATACCACAGATCCAAGCTCTAAATCATGAGTAGTGTAATTCTCCTCATGTTTCTTTAGCTGTCTGGAGGCGTACGCGATTACTTTCTTCCTCTGCATCAATACTGCACCCAAGCCCTTATGTGACGCATCATAATATACCACGAAGTCGTCGTTGCCTTCGGGTAAGGCCAGGATAGGTGCACTACACAGCTTGTCCTTGATTAGTTGGAAAGCCAACTCTTCTTTCTCTCCCCAGTCAAATCTTATTCCCTTTTGTGTGAGTTTGGTCATTGGTTTTGCTATTTTGGAGAAACCTTCGATGAATCGACGGTAGTATCCGACAAGGCCTAGGAATTGACGGATTTCTGTTGGAGATTTTGGGGAGGCCCAATCCTTGACGGATTCGACCTTAGCTGGGTTTACGTTAATGCCGTCGCTATCGATAACATGACCGAGGAATTGGACCTTCGAGATCCAGAATTCACATTTGGAGAACTTGGCGTACAACTGTTCTTCCTTAAGTACCTTCAGAACTTGGGTAAGATGTTCCTCGTGTTCGTGTTCATTCTTGGAATAGATAAGTATATCGTCTATGAAGACTATCACAAATTTATCCAGGTACGACCTACACACCCGATTCATCAGGTCCATAAAAATGGCAGGAGCGTTGGTCAACCCAAAAGGCATGACCTGAAATTCGAAATGGCCGTAACGAGTCCTGAAAGCGGTTTTTGGGATATCCTCTTCCTTGACCCTTAGTTGATGGTACCCAGATCGCAGATCTATCTTGGAATACACACTCGACCCTTGCAATTGGTCGAATAAGTCGTCAATACGGGGGAGTGGATAACGGTTCTTGACAGTCAACTTATTCAGTTCTCTGTAATCGATACACATTCGAAACGAACCATCTTTCTTTTTGACAAATAATACCGGAGCTCCCCAAGGCGAGGAACTGGGTCGGATAAACCCTTTGTCGGACAACTCTTGGAGTTGTTCTGCTAGTTCCTTCATTTCTGATGGTGCTAGTCGGTAAGGAGCTTTTGTCACGGGTGCAGCTCCTGGGATCAGGTCAATTGATGAGACTGTATTTATACATAGTCTCATCGTCCAGATCGGGCTTAAAACGCTTAAAATATCATCAAAATACCCATATATGTGCCTATGTTTGTTCATTGTGTATTTTAGGTATGGATATCGTGAATTCACCAAAAGATCAAAGGAATCAAGCAAAAACGAACACGGGAAACAAAGCCGCACAAAGAACCGGACCCGAATCATGATTTTCCTATCAAGTCCTTGAAGTTTGAAGATTTGGCAAGAATGGTCCCTCAACTTTTGAAGACTTGTCACTTTTGACCCTTGTAAATCTCTTTTATTACAAGATTGGTCCTTAAGTTTCAAGAAAATACCATTTATGCCCTTGAAGAATGCATTAAATGCATAAAATACCCTTGTGAATGTGTTTTATAAACTTTGGAGCCAAAATTGACAAGTTGGTCAAAGTTATACCAAAGGAAAGTGGAGTTCTAAGCTGATAAACCTTGTTTAGCATCATCTATCAACTAGAGGGGGCAAAGCTGTGTGAAACAAAACTTTAAACCCGGTCAAACACTTACTTAGCCCAGTCAACATCACCCAAGCCCATCCAAATAACACATTACCCGAATAGCCCACCCATATCCCATAACCAGTTTTTAACCAAGTCAAAATTTGGTCAAACCCCCATACTAATCGCGCCTAACATGTTTTTAAATAAACAAATAGATTAAACTTACTGTTTTTCCATCCTCAACCCCTATAAACCCTAATCCCCACAACCCTTTCACCAAAGGGTAATCTAAAATTACCCTTGCCATTTTACCATTCACCCTTCACCAAACACATTGGCCCACCCAGAAATTGACATCACACATGTTTGTCCCCTCTCCAACTATCACTCATCACGGGATTCACTTTGTACAACATTGATCAACGAACCAAGAGACTTTCTTGCTCCCAAAGGACCAAATGAACGCCTCAGATCACAAAACACCAGCTGGCACATCACATGGAGAGCTATGACCAAGTTTGAAGATTCAAAAGCAAGGGCAGATTCGGATTTTTGCATAATTAGGGTTTAGCTTTATATTATTTTATTCAAGCTCCTAGAAGCTTCCTTGTAATGCTATAAAATGGGTGACTTGTACCCATTTTCACTTTGTTCCAATTTTTGTAAAAGTTTTTATTAGTAATGAAAATGAATGTTTAAACGTTTACAAATTATTGTGTTCCATTTAAAGAGTTTTTTTTAGTGTAAGGGTTCTGTTTAGAAAACTTAGTGAAAGGGATTTAAGTTGTTCTTACCTCAACTGATTTTTCAGAAATCAGTCTTTGAAGTTCTTGGCAAAAAGTGATAAAATCTTGGAATCTATTTTAAAAGGAAGTGAAAGTGGAAATTTAAAATAGATATACTGATTTTGTTAGTTTGGGTCAATAGATTATAAAAAAAAAACCTTGTTTGGGTTTCAAAAGATTTTCAGAAACCTTGTTTATTTTTTCTCTAACAGCTTATTGCTATAAGCCCTACAATAAGCTCCTTGACACGGATTTTATTGTGTGGCTTATCAGCTTGTTCTCTCTTCTTGGTTTGTTTGTGTTTGTGCAGGTTACAAGGAATCAAACAAGACCAACCTTCATCTCTTATTCCATTTTTTTTCTCATTTTGAAGATATTGAACAAAACCTGGTTCTGTTGTTGAACCTCAGCAGGGTCTCTCTACATATCCATAAGCTCACAAAAGCTTAAAACAGCTCCACTTGGAAGGCCTCAGCTTGGGTAATGGCTTGAACCCCATTTGGTTTTTTTTTTAGGTTTTATGTGAAGTGCATGAATTTTGAGAGGTTGCTTGTTTGATGTGTTAGGGTCTGCTTATTTATGTTCATATAGGTTCATATGCTTGTTTAGGCCTCTGGTAATCAGTTTAAGTCAGTTTTTTATAGATTTGGTTTGATAAAAGTTAGTTACTGAAATATAAAGGGGTGTTTGGGATAAGGGCTTAGTGAACAAGTTTGACTAGTTTTTGACTGAATACTTGCCCTCACACACTCTCTTTGTAAGTTACATGTTATACCAGTAGTTGGTTTTTATTTTGGGTAAGTTTTAAATGGATTTTGTTTGCTAAAATTTGGCCTATTTCTAGCTAAAATCAGTAACCCTTCATAACTACTTGATTTAGCTTAAATTTGCCTTCCATTTTGCATGTATGTTAGATTATAGGTCTATATAGGATTGCTAGTAGCTTATTTGTGATTTGAAAGTGTGTTGTGAGAGTTTTGGTGGTGTGAATCTCAACTTGTGACCATTTGCATCAGCAAACAAACACCCACAGTCAACATAGCTTTTACAGTAACTGTTTAAGGCCATTTAAGTGTGATTTTTGTGTTTGAGTGTTGTTTTTTCTTGTTTATCTTGACTCCCCACACTCCACTGAGTGTGGGAGTGCCCTTGGATTTGATTAAAACCAAAAATTCAGAAAGTTTCAAGCAAATAAACCACCAGACCCGTTTTTTAACACAAGCAGTGGGAACTCCTTTCCCACTGCTAGCACTTGTGTTCCCACTGCCTAGCTAAAAGACAGAAACACAAAAAGTGTCACTATCAGAATCTAAAAATTTTGTCTTTTGTGACCTTAATTAGGTTTTAGGACTTCACTCTTTTTTCTATATTTTTCTTTTTTAATTCTTGATTTTTCAGTATAGTTAATTTTAAGTTACTGTTCATTTTATATTTTTTTGATTATTTTGCATTTTTAATTCACTTTTTAATTACTGTTTTTTGTCTTGTAGTGCAAAAAAGTTATATTTTTCTCTTTTAAAATTTTTCTTATATTTAGATAATTAATTTAAGATTTTTAGTTTAAAAATTAGTCACTGTTCACTTTTTAATTATTTTTTATAATTAAATTAGTTTAATTAGGGTTTAATTAATAAACTGTTTTGTCTTTTAGTGAAAAATTTTACATTTTTCAAACTTTTTCAATTTTCTACTGTTCATTAGGGTAATTTAGGATTTTTAAAATTGTTAAATTAATTTTGGCATTATTTTATTATTTTCTAGGATTATTTTAATTTAAAAATAGTTTTTAGTGATTAAAAAATAGAAAAATAGTTTTTAAAATTTAATAAAAATAGTTTTTAGTCTTTAAATAATATAAGTTAGTTATTAGTTCAATAAATTAATATTTTGGGCATTTTGTTAATTATATTTAATTTTTGGGCTTTAATTAGCATTAAAAATTGAATATTTAATTAATAAAAGGTTTTAAAATATATTTGTTGGATTTTTATTCTTATTTATATTATTTAAGACTTAGATTAATCATTTAATTAATTTTTAGGTTTTAATTTTAATTTCGTCACGTTTTACGTATTTACGTTCGCGTTTTACGTTAATTCGTCGTAGTTTAAACGTAGTCGTAGCTCGTCTTTTATTTTTTCTCTCTCAAAACCAAAAACGTCACTAATCCAAACATTGTTATTTTATATATTGGCACATTAATCCACACACCTCCTTCGAGAACGAACCCGCATTTATTCGGTTTCGCGTTTTTCCTAAAGCGTGCAACTTAATACTTGCCACTCATACGTGTTTTTCCTAAAACGTGTACGAAAAACCTACATCAAATTTTTGGCGCCGCTGCCGGGGAGGTGTTTGTGTGCCATTATTATTAGTATCGTGTTTGTGTGAGTAGTGCGTTTTTGCTTTTCATTTTTTGGAAAGCGTGAATATCGTACATACTCATTTTTGTTATTTTTCCTTATTATATTATAGTATCCAAATAAATCGTGTTTAATTTTCCTAAATTAAACACACAACAATCTTTACTATATTGTAGATATATTGGTTTTCGTTTTTCTTGTGAATATATTATTACTATATTGTACTACGTAAGAACAAATAAATATACAAGTACTCCAAATACGTGAGAAATCACAACCTTGATTCGGGATTTCATCACTCGATCATTGTATTCGAATCTAAAGCAAAAGTTTAAAGGCAAAATAGATAAATACTTTCGTGAGGCTTAATTTTGATTAACACAAACTATAAGGTGGGTATAAGGCGGTTGTATTTCACGACCTAAAGGAAAAAGGCTCTTAAGTGCTTAGCGCCGCCTCGTTTCCTCCGCTTGCTTGTGCGTGTTTTGAGAAAGAGGGCCAATCGAGGGTTTGCCGCCCAAGTATTATCTACGTATATTATATTTGCTTGTGTTTTCAAGATTAAACCCTCTTGATCGTTTTGGTGTTCCACCAACGTTCTAAAGTCATCGAGAACGTTCACTCCACGTGATCGTTTTCATTCTTTGAGGCTCCTTTAATCGAGAAAGTCGATTCGAGGGGAGATTTGTAGATTTGTGTCTACGTAATACATTCAAAAATCCAAAAAAATTAAAAAACCAATCAAAAGCCAAAAAAAATTAAAAAAATCGAAAAACCGCAAAAAGAATCTTCTTTGCTACCACCCATTCTACGCTTAGTGCATGCGCACTCGATCGAAGGATTATTCCAATTCTAGTGAAGCTTCGAATCAACGCAATCGTAATCGAAGGAATCGACGACGTAGACGAGAATTAGAAACCGACGTTCCTAATATCGTTGTTGAAGAAACCGTAGAGGAGATGGCCGACAATCGTTCTATGATGGAATTGCTCCAAGCAACCACCGAGGGTTATGGAGACGCGATCGTAATTCCCGCTATCGAGGCGGAGAATTTTGAGATCAAGAGCGGAATGCTTTCGTTGATCCAAGCTACAAAGTTTCGAGGTCGTGAAGCCGATAATCCTCACGACCATATTCGGAATTTTGATCGTCTTTTGGCCACGAGCAAGTTTAAGAACGTCGACACTGATGTCGTCAAGCTTATGCATTTTCCGTACTCGCTCGATGGTGCCGCCAAGGATTGGTACGAGAAAGAGCCACCTAATTCGATAACTACGTGGAAGGATCTCGTTTCCAAGTTCGTTAATTATTTTTTCCCACCGTCTAAGACGACGTTTTTCAAGAATGAGATTACGAAATTTGAGCAAAAATCGAATGAATCTTTTAGAGACGCGTGGGATCGTTTTAAGGAATTGCTTAGGCAATGTCCTCACCATGGTTTTTCCGAGTTTCACCAAATCGATACGTTTTACAACGGTCTTAATTTTCACGAACAAGACTCGTTGAATTCCGCCGCCGGTGGCAACTTTTTGTGTAAGACTCCGAGAGAAGCTTTGATAATTATCGAAAACCGATCCAAGGTTTACCAACTCCGCAATGCACCGAGTGTTTCCAATGTCGCCAATGTTAGTAGTTCTAATCGCGACATTGATAGGGTTGATGCAAAAGTCGACAAGCTTACGAATGTGTTCACGTCTTATCTCATTGAGATGCAAAAGAAAGACGCTCCCGCTACGGTGAAAGCGGTTGAGGTTTCGTGTACGTTTTGTGGTGGACCTCATAATTATTACGAGTGTGCGGCTACGGATGGCCAAACGTCGAATGTGAGTGCGTTAAACAACAATTTTTCTAATCAAAATCAAAATTACGCCGGTCCATCACAACAAGGCAATTATAACCAAGGCAACAATTTTCAAAACCGAAACAATTTTCATGGAAATAATCAACAAGGAAATTTTTCGAATCAAAATCAAGGAGGTTATAATCAAGGTCGTAATATAACTTGGCAAAATCGAGACAATAACCAAAACTCGAATTTTTCAAACAACAACAATCAAGGCAACAATTTTTCAAGTGGTAATCAAGGAAATTTTCAAAGAAACAATCAAAACCAAGGGAACTTTAACTCAAATCAAAATAGTTCGTCAAACGATTTTCAAAGTTACATGAAAACGAATGAGGCTAATATGAGACGATTAGAGGGAGAAATTGGTACTTTGAAAAACGATTTTTCTAATACTTTAAAATTGCAAAACACGAAGATTGAGCAAGGGCAAATTGACATAAAAAAGATGTTTTCGGCTATAATGAACAAAGCCTCGGGTTCGTCATCGAGTTCGTTACCTAGTGACACCGTTGCTAATCCGAAAGAACAATGTAAAGCCGCCTCGTCTCGTGAGAAAGGTCGTGTGATTACCCCTAACCTTGAAGGATTCCGAGTTGTTTATCCCTCTCAACCCTCGACTTCTAAGACGTCTTCTTGTTCTAAAGTCGATGGGGTGAACGTGGCGACCAAGGAAAAGAGTGCACACCCTCGTGTACCTCAATTTCCATCCACGGTTCAAAAAGAGAGCTTTGTCGACCTTACCAAAGTAACCCTTGAAGAAACTTGTGCATCGATCCTTCTTAAGAAACCCAAAAGGCGTATGCCGAGAAAGGAAAAGGATCCGGGCCAATTTCTACTACCTTGTGATTTTTCCGAGATTGAGGGATGTCTAGCCCTTGCCGATTTAGGTGCTAGCATCAATCTTATGCCTCATTCTCTTTGGAAATTGATGAGATTGCCTTCGCTTACCCCCACAAACATGACTATCGAGCTTGCAAATTGTACACCTTTAATACCAATTGGAATAGCCGAGGATGTCTATGTTAGGATTGGAAAGTTTGTTTTTCCCGCGGATTTCGTTATATCCGATTACGAGTGTGACCCTAAATGTCCCATTATTTTAGGCCGACCATTCTTATCGACGACTCGAATCGTAATCGACGTTCACGAGGGGAGACTTACTATGAGATATGGGGATGAGAAAATAGACTTTTTCGCTAGAAAATCCCAAGGATTTAATGAGAATGAAAAAACCGAGGTTTCCAAACCAAATGATTCAAATTCTAATGATTTCAAAATGTTTACTTTAGCGGAAAGAATGAAGCTTGATGCATGTTTTGAAAGAATTAAGAAAAACGGTTTTAAAGATGATGATTTTAATGATAAAGAATACGTGTACCTAATTCAAAAGGGTATGTGTAAATACATGGATGAAAACTCACTTTGGGATGTTTTTAGCGAAACAAGTGAAACACCAATTCCGAAGGGCGACGTTAATGCCATCACGACAATGACCAAAATGGATTCGTCTTCACCACCTTCGAAGGACCATGACTTTGAGGCTTCAACTTCTAACTCTATCGAAGTGCCTCCTATTCCTAGCCCAACACCCGTTGAGGCTAAAGGGTTTATCGACATCGATCCTCTCGTCTTAGAAAAGTCACCTAAGCATAGCCTTAGTGCTTGTAAGTCCATGGTTGTGAGTGCTCACATCGACTCTTTCTTTGACGATGACGATGGCGATTTTGCCGAGCTTGATCACGTACTTCGACATCCACATGCTATTTTTGATTCTCCTAAGAAGAAACATGTGAAGTACGATGATTATGAGTTTGATCCCGAGATTGAGGAAATCATTGAACGAGAGCTAGCTCTTATGCCTTCACTTCCACCTACGAGTGAGGTCGACCTTTCCAAAATCGAGGATGAACTTAATGAGTTGGAACGTCTTATTTTCAATGACGAACCAACTCATGTGACCACTAAGAATCCCATTCTCGAGGAGTTACCTAATAAACACTCCTCATTTGAGAATGACGTTTACCACATTCGTGAGGATCTAACTTATCAACGATCCACACAAAAGAATGATGGTTTCGTGCTTGATCGTGATCTTTTCGAGAGAGTTTCTAAGATACTCAAGGAGGGGAATGACAAACCTTGGTTTGACAAGCCTATCTTTGATGAAGAAATCGATGAGATCGACGTTCATGAGGATGACGAGTATGTTGACCCCGAGGGGCGGTGTTCTTTATTGACAAACGTTTTGAGAACTTATATAATCCGCCACCCCCTCCCGCCAAAGACTTAAATGTGAGGATTTTTAGCGCGACTAATTTTCAATTTGACACGCCAAATATTTTCAACATTATTCAATCGGGTTTTCATAAAGAGTTTAAAAACGATGAAAAAGGAAAAGATTTTAAAAATGTTTTAAATGATTTTTCTACATGTTTAACTCCGTCATCACCGCGTTATATGAGTGCTACCACCTCGTCTACTCCTTTTGACGACGGTTGGTGTGGTTTTAGTGTGGGGGAAGCCCCAAATGTTCCCTCCCATTTCTCCACCGAGGACGAGATTTACGATCCCGGAATTGCTTGTAAAGGGAAATCTCGGTCTTCCACCGATGTAATAAATGGAAATCTTATCTATTTGCTTGGTGTGAGTCTACCTCGAGTAGCTCATAAGTTTGCCTTACCCATTGCCCCACCTTTCTACTTCTTATCTCTTTTCTTCTACCCCATTGGGGTTTGTGTTGAAGTAGCGTTGTTTCGTCTTTCATCCGAAAACGAGGACGCTATCTTTGACCCCGGTATACGTTTATCGGGTTTTTTAAAAGTACTCCATGTACTTTTGGGCCTTGTTTATCATGTAAGACCCACTAAAAATGACCATACCAAGATTATCCCTAAATGATCACATTTATGGGGATTCGAGTCGAGCTTTTGACTCGGTTATCAAAAACAAGGTGCCTCGTGGGGGATTCTCATGCTTATCCTTGTACATATTATCGCTTTCTTAGTTTAACGTAACGAGGGGACTTGTGCTCTTCCTACCTTTGTTTCGTGGTTGTTTGTGATTGTGATCTATTAGGTTCATCGTCATCATTGAAGCCTCTCGTGTTCGTTTTACGGATCACTCGAGCTTCGATCGTTGCCTTTGGAGATTCCGATATCCGATGATATCCTTTTATGTTCTAACGTTTATCTTATTAGCATAATTCATAAACGGCTTTTAGGTTATTCGTTTTACCCTTTCCATGCTCGAGAGTAAGCATTCGACTTCGTCTCTAGTATGGGGGTGTTTACACCCCTAGACTCGAAACATTGAGGACAATGTTTAGTTTTAGTATGGGGGGGGTGAGTAGATACTTCACCTTGCTTACGTCACCACGCTTTCCAATATTCATCTTTTTGCTATCGTTTTGTTGCAAATAAGGCTAAAAATGGCCAAATTTTAAAATTTTTCTAGTTTTTCATAAGTGTTTAAGACACGAATATAGGTTTTCCGATGGTGAGAACGAGAGTAATTTTTGACTCGACCGTGCGTGTTGAGCACTTAGCTTCGATTCCTTAACTTTTTAGGCCAAGTCTCTTAAATGAGGACGAGAAATGATAGAGTTATTTATAAGTCTCGTAATCGTCACGATCTTATGTGTAGTAATTATTAGCTTATTCTCCCAACACTTTTGCATAATAAATTGTTAATAAATATTGATTTAGCGGTTTAGTCACTATTGTTGGGTTTCTAATTTGTTTTGGTAGCTTCCATGTAATTAAATTGGGAAAACATTAAGGTATCGCCAGCGTCACGGTTTTGAAGTATTGGCACCCGAATAATCGAAAGCTTCACCTAATAATAAGATTTCAAGTGCTCACCTAAATTAAGCAAAAATTTGAAGCTCACAAGGCCGAAAAATCTATGCCCAAATTGAAAGTGAATCAAGCCTTAATCTTCGAAGCTTTAAAGATCCAAAATTCGCTTTAGCGTGAGGATATACGTCTTTGGCTAATAAAACCATCGATGAGGCGGATAATAAAAGGCAAGGCAAGACCGAAGTCATAATAAAAGCTTCATGGCGAAGTTGATTAAAAGATGGAGGTAAACCAAAGATAATAAGGCCCTTCCGTTAGGGGGCGTATAAAAGTCTTGGTAATAAGTCTCATGTTCAAAACCGTTATAAAATCGTGTTTATCGATCCTTCTTGTTGACTTAATTTTTTGACATCGTTGTCTATTGGGATGAATTATTGATTTAATGATTTTGGTTACACCGTTAAGTTTCTATTTTTAGACTTAATCTCTATTCACGCATAAGTCGATGATGTATCCTCGTGATCATTAAGACAAAATAAAATATAAGAGATACCAAGTAGGAATAAGGGAGTTTAGGTTCGTAATTAACACTCATGAGATGTGTTCGTGTTGCTAACTTATAATAACAATGATCTCGTTACACGCTTAGCATGGAATTGGGTGAAAATCGAGGACGACGAAATTATTTCTAACGAAGCATTCACGTGTTCTTGTTCTATGATCCCAAAAGTCACGTTCTCGTGATGAAAACAATACATTATGTCTAAAACGCGTGTAGTAGTTTATTTAAATTTATGTCTTCAATAAATGTCATCATAAAATGAATTTTGGAAGTGCTATGATACTTAATTCTAGCATTGCGTGGGGACACGGCAATGGTTTAGTATGGGGGAGTGATGAGACTGTATTTATACATAGTCTCATCGTCCAGATCGGGCTTAAAACGCTTAAAATATCATCAAAATACCCATATATGTGCCTATGTTTGTTCATTGTGTATTTTTGGTATGGATATCGTGAATTCACCAAAAGATCAAAGGAATCAAGCAAAAACGAACACGGGAAACGAAGCCGCACAAAGAACCGGACCCGAATCATGATTTTCCTATCAAGTCCTTGAAGTTTGAAGATTTGGCAAGAATGGTCCCTCAACTTTTGAAGACTTGTCACTTTTGACCCTTGTAAATCTCTTTTATTACAAGATTGGTCCTTAAGTTTCAAGAAAATACCATTTATGCCCTTGAAGAATGCATTAAATGCATAAAATACCCTTGTGAATGTGTTTTATAAACTTTGGAGCCAAAATTGACAAGTTGGTCAAAGTTATACCAAAGGAAAGTGGAGTTCTAAGCTGATAAACCTTGTTTAGCATCATCTATCAACTAGAGGGGGCAAAGCTGTGTGAAACAAAACTTTAAACCCGGTCAAACACTTACTTAGCCCAGTCAACATCACCCAAGCCCATCCAAATAACACATTACCCGAATAGCCCACCCATATCCCATAACCAGTTTTTAACCAAGTCAAAATTTGGTCAAACCCCCATACTAATCGCGCCTAACATGTTTTTAAATAAACAAACAGATTAAACTTACTGTTTTTCCATCCTCAACCCCTATAAACCCTAATCCCCACAACCCTTTAACCAAAGGGTAATCTAAAATTACCCTTGCCATTTTTCCATTCACCTTTCACCAAACACATTGGCCCACCCAGAAAGTGACATCACACATGTTTGTCCCCTCTCCAGCTATCACTCATCACGAGATTCACTTTGTACAACATTGATCAACGAACCAAGAGACTTTCTTGCTCCCAAAGGACCAAATGAACGCCTCAGATCACAAAACACCAGCTGGCACATCACATGGAGAGCTATGACCAAGTTTGAAGATTCAAAAGCAAGGGCAGATTCGGATTTTTGCATAATTAGGGTTTAGCTTTATATTATTTTATTCAAGCTCCTAGAAGCTTCCTTGTAATGCTATAAAATGGGTGACTTGTACCCATTTTCACTTTGTTCCAATTTTTGTAAAAGTTTTTATTAGTAATGAAAATGAATGTTTAAACGTTTACAAATTATTGTGTTCCATTTAAAGAGTTTTTTTTAGTGTAAGGGTTCTGTTTAGAAAACTTAGTGAAAGGGATTTAAGTTGTTCTTACCTCAACTGATTTTTCAGAAATCAGTCTTTGAAGTTCTTGGCAAAAAGTGATAAAATCTTGGAATCTATTTTAAAAGGAAGTGAAAGTGGAAATTTAAAATAGATATACTGATTTTGTTAGTTTGGGTCAATAGATTATAAAAAAAAAACCTTGTTTGGGTTTCAAAAGATTTTCAAAAACCTTGTTTATTTTTTCTCTAACAGCTTATTGCTATAAGCCCTACAATAAGCTCCTTGACACGGATTTTATTGTGTGGCTTATCAGCTTGTTCTCTCTTCTTGGTTTGTTTGTGTTTGTGCAGGTTACGAGGAATCAAACAAGACCAACCTTCATCTCTTATTCCATTTTTTTTCTCATTTTGAAGATATTGAACAAACCCTGGTTCTGTTGTTGAACCTCAGCAGGGTCTCTCTACATATCCATAAGCTCACAAAAGCTTAAAACAGCTCCACTTGGAAGGCCTCAGCTTGGGTAATGGCTTGAACCCCATTTGGTATTTTTTTTTAGGTTTTATGTGAAGTGCATGAATTTTGAGAGGTTGCTTGTTTGATGTGTTAGGGTCTGCTTATTTATGTTCATATAGGTTCATATGCTTGTTTAGGCCTTTGGTAATCAGTTTAAGTCAGTTTTTTATAGATTTGGTTTGATAAAAGTTAGTTACTGAAATATAAAGGGGTGTTTGGGATAAGGGCTTAGTGAACAAGTTTGACTAGTTTTTGACTGAATACTTGCCCTCACACACTCTCTTTGTAAGTTACATGTTATACCAGTAGTTGGTTTTTATTTTGGGTAAGTTTTAAATGGATTTTGTTTGCTAAAATTTGGCCTATTTCTAGCTAAAATCAGTAACCCTTCATAACTGCTTGATTTAGCTTAAATTTGCCTTCCATTTTGCATGTATGTTAGATTATAGGTCTATATAGGATTGCTAGTAGCTTATTTGTGATTTGAAAGTGTGTTGTGAGAGTTTTGGTGGTGTGAATCTCAACTTGTGACCATTTGCATCAGCAAACAAACACCCACAGTCAACATAGCTTTTACAGTAACTGTTTAAGGCCATTTAAGTGCGATTTTTGTGTTTGAGTGTTGTTTTTTCTTGTCTATCTTGACTCCCCACACTCCACTGAGTGTGGGGGTGCCCTTGGATTTGATTAAAACCAAAAATTCAGAAAGTTTCAAGCAAATAAACCACCAGACCCGTTTTTTAACACAAGCAGTGGGAACTCCTTTCCCACTGCTAGCACTTGTGTTCCCACTGCCTAGCTAAAAGACAGAAACACAAAAAGTGTCACTATCAGAATCTAAAAATTTTGTCTTTTGTGACCTTAATTAGGTTTTAGGACTTCACTCTTTTTTCTATATTTTCTTTTTTAATTCTTGATTTTTCAGTATAGTTAATTTTAAGTTACTGTTCATTTTATATTTTTTGATTATTTTGCATTTTTAATTCACTTTTTAATTACTGTTTTTTGTCTTGTAGTGCAAAAAAGTTATATTATTCTCTTTTAAAATTTTTCTTATATTTAGATAATTAATTTAAGATTTTTAGTTTAAAAATTAGTCACTGTTCACTTTTTAATTATTTTTTATAATTAAATTAGTTTAATTAGGGTTTAATTAATAAACTGTTTTGTCTTTTAGTGAAACATTTTACATTTTTCAAACTTTTTCAATTTTCTACTGTTCATTAGGGTAATTTAGGATTTTTAAAATTGTTAAATTAATTTTGGCATTATTTTATTAATTTCTAGGATTATTTTAATTTTAAAATAGTTTTTAGTGATTAAAAAATAGAAAATTAGTTTTTAAAATTTAAGAAAAATAGTTTTTAGTCTTTAAATAATATAAGTTAGTTATTAGTTCAATAAATTAATATTTTGGGCATTTTGTTAATTATATTTAATTTTTGGGCTTTAATTAGCATTAAAAATTGAATATTTAATTAATAAAAGGTTTTAAAATATATTTGTTGGATTTTTATTCTTATTTATATTATTTAAGACTTAGATTAATCATTTAATTAATTTTTAGGTTTTAATTTTAATTTCGTCACGTTTTACGTATTTACGTTCGCGTTTTACGTTAATTCGTCGTAGTTTAAACGTAGTCGTAGCTCGTCTTTTATTTTTTCTCTCTCAAAACCAAAAACGTCACTAATCCAAACATTGTTATTTTATATATTGGCACATTAATCCACACACCTCCTTCGAGAATGAACCCGCATTTATTCGGTTTCGCGTTTTTCCTAAAGCGTGCAACTTAATACTTGCCACTCATACGCGTTTTTCCTAAAACGTGTACGAAAAACCTACATCATCAATCTGAAATTCCACTTGCCGGGCCGGTGGTAGGCCTGGTAATTCTTCGGGGAAGACTTCAGGAAATTCCCGGACGATGGGCACGTCCTTTATTTGCTTCCTTTCGGTGTCATCTTCTTTATCTGCCTGGGAGATATGAGCCAAGAAGATGGGACATCCTCTTGATAGGTATCTCTGAATCTTGGTACAGGATATGACACTGAGCCTAGTGTCTGCAAGGTCAGTATTGCCATTACCTCGAACGATCAATGTCTCATTTCCCTATGGCAATCGGACTAGTTTCTCGTCGCAGACGATCACTGCGTGGTACTTAGATAACCAATCCATGCCAATGATGATATCAAAACTGCCTAGATCCACTGGGATTAGGTCAATATTAAACGGGTGATTGGAAAAATTCAGAGTGCAACCCCTAACGATGGTGTCGGCTTCTATGATTTTACCGTCTGCTAATTCTACTGCGAATCGGTAGTCTAATGCGGAAGGGACAACTTCTAATATTCTACTAAATTCAGTGGAAATAAAGCTCCTGTCGGCCCCAGTGTCAAATAGAATAGATGCGTAACGATTATTTAGTAAAAACGTACCCGTAACTACGTTGGAGTCTGGGTTGGGCTTTGCACTGCCCACCACGTAAACCTTGGACATGGATCCTCCATTGCTTTTGTTATGCTGGGCTAGTTTGGGGCAGCTTGATCTCACGTGACCGGGTGTTCCGCACTCATAGCATGTGACTCCCTTTCTTGGGCCACTGATGCTTCCTCCGATGACACCACGGTTTCCTGGCTGTCTATTCCCAAATCCACGGCCGTTGGTTCCACCTCGACTATTGTTCCTCACGATATTGTTGGGCTGAATCTGAGTAGCAGCATTTGCTTGACAATTGCGAGCCGGATGGCCCATTGTCCCACATTTGTAACAGGTCTTGCATGGTTCACCCACCTGATGGTGAAAATGGCAAGTTGAGCACAAAGGTTTGGTGCCTTCATAAATCCTTGGCCCTGTGGGGGCGATTGCACTGTAAATCTGTCCGGCGTTTTGCCTTTTTGGAGTTGGGTGATAGGGAGTACGGACATGGTCGTCCAACTTCCTCTTGTTCTCAGTGTTTCTCTCAGAGATAGTACGGTTCCTCTTATTGATCAATTCGGCGGCAAATTCCATGGCTTTCTCGACGGTGGTAGGTCGCGAGGCGAGAACGCTATCATGAATGGCGTCGGGGAGTCCTCCGACGTACTTTTCAATCTTCTCCTCCTTATCGGGAAACATCCTGGTACACATGAGAGTCAATTCTTGGAATCTCCGGTTGTATAATGCGATGTCATTGTTCTTACACCTAAGATCCCATAGCTCAACTTCCAGCTTTTTCATTTCGCCCCGAGGATAGTACTTTTCCGTCATTTTCTCCTTCAGACTTGTCCAGTTCAGAGCATAAGCAGTGTCATGTCCTAGAGTAATGGCCACAGAATTCCACCAAGTGAGGGCACTTTCAAGTAGCGTGCAGGTGGCGAACTTAACTTTGTTTTCATCGGCGCAGTCGCTGATGCGGAATACAGTCTCTAGTCTTTCAAACCATTGCATCAACTCTATTACGCCTTCGTTGCCCCGATAGTAAGACGGTTTTCATTTGAGAAAATCAGGGTAAGAACAACCCCTGGTGGTATTATTATTCCTTCGGTTGTTAGAATTCTCACTATCGTCCATGTTTCGGCTAGCCGCCATAGCGGTGGCGATGCCTTGGTCAATCATTTCCCTAAGCTGGGCGGGGGTGACATTATGAGTGGTATCGTCATTAGGAGGGTTGTCTGCAGGATTACCGGCCGGGTTAATGGCAGGATTAGCAGTAGGGTTTTGCCTAGTGATTGCCATTTGTCTGTAGTTATATACAAAAATGAAATTGTTAGCTTCAACGTTCATATGATCATATATTATTTGCATGAGCAAACCTGTATACAATAATTACAACAATTTGAATAACCTGTCACATTTTAATAATACAACACATGATATAACAAAAGAGAGTGGCATATGATATTTCTTGAGAGAAAGTACACATAGCATCAAGTACAACCGATCCAAGACAGAAGTGTAGTACGTCTGTCTGGGGTAGTGGTACGCACAGTCTAAAGTGAAATATATACAGACACCTATCTATGAGAGTACAGTACTGATAGGCTACAAAACTGCATGAAAATAAAGTACATGAAGTCCTATATCATGATAGCTGGGATGCAACCCAAAGCTTATCATGATGTACATGAGATCTAGTACATCTAGTCTATGTTGGTCTAACAGACCCTGTAGAAGTGGCTGGTACAGTGGATGCTGGCGGAGCTGCTGGTGTGGGCATAGCGTCCTGGAGGGCGATCATAGCAAGCCTCGTCTTCTTGACGTGGCGGAGAGTCCGAGCTAACTGGGCCCTGAGGATGTCCAAAGCTCCCCTGAGGTGGGTGGTCTCTGCGGTGACTCCATCGTGACGAACGATCGCCAGGTCGAAGAACATAGAGAGGGACTGCTCCTGAGCGGTGAGGGCGGCATGAGTCTGCTGCTGTCGACCCTCCATGGTGTAGATGCGGTGGATGGCGTGGTCGTACTCCGTCATGAGCCACTGGAGAGCATCGTAAACTGTGGTCCAAGCCCCTCTGGCAACCTGGGCTTCCGCCCACGTAGTCCAAGTCAGGGAATCTAGGCGCTCCCTCAGTATCGATCTCTCGGCCTGACTAGATGCTAGTAGGCTATGAACGTCGGCCATGTCCTGGGCATGCTGGGCCGTCAAAGCCGCTATCTGTGCCTGAACAGGGTCCACCTGTCCAGTCCCAGATCCCTCTCCGACCTCGAAGGTAGAGGTCGGGGCTGTCTTATACCTCCTCTTACGAGGGGGTAGTGATCCAGGAGCATAACCCTGGAGTGATGAAGAGGGTGGTAAGGGTGGCAGAGCGTGGGTCACTGTGTCCACCTCCTCAGCTGGAGGGGTCAATGCAGCAGGTGGTGAGGAAATAATTGGAACTACTCCATCAGACTGACTGTCCTCGGAATCTGAGGTGGACAACCATCCTGCTAAGACGGATGATGGTGATGTCATAGTATCTCTGTAAAGAAATCATCGTTTTGCTGACGTGAGTGCAAGTCAAAAGATAATATACTGGTTTTATAATAATGATAGTGGGTATTCCCTATAATAGGTTAGGATTTAGCTAATACTTATCAGATCATTTAACCAATGTTAAAATCACTTACATAATAGATCACATAATAGATGCATGCTCTATATCCTATATGCTTACTATTCTAGTCCCATAAAGAAAATCCCAAAGATTTTTAATGTAGTTATAGTCCAGTTTATTTATAAAATTTTTATTTTATTTTTATAAATTTTTCTGAGTCTGGTTCTCTATAACTAAAGCTCTGATACCATTCTGTGACACCCCCAGATTAGTCAAAATGCAGCGGATATAGTATTTAGGTGTCACGTGGGTGGATCGATAGCAATAGTACATAGAGCATCAGATATAAGTTTATCAAACATTTATTACATGACCAAAAGTGTAAAACATTAATTTAAATAGTTCTGACGTAATAAAAAGATGATTTATGAATCCCTTATGAAAATCCCCATGCTTGCTAAGATGCTGTCTACTCAAATGCAACAGTCCATGCACATAGGGTCTACCTGCTTCGAACACCTGAGAAAAACATGCTTTGGAAAGTCAACAAAAGTTGGTGAATTCATAGGTTTAGTTGTATAGTTTGGATATAAATAGTCACTGTATCAGTAAAGCACCAAGCATTACTGAAAAAGGTAATTATACTGTCTATTGCCCGAAACTGAACTATAACAAAGTTGGGCCCTCAACAAATGAGGACCATCGCCATTTCTGCTTTCAGGCACCCATCAAGAGTAAAATGTTGACATGGTAAACACCCATTGGCACAGTGAGCATGACTCACCCAGGTGGGGATGGTCAATCCCAAATAGATCTATTTATAACATTCAGGTAATCCAACGATTTTAACAGTTTCAGCTCACGGGTCATGAGTGTCTCTACAATAGGCACATATAATTAAAGTTGGTACAGTTTAATTTATATCCATAAATCAGTTGCATGTTTTCTCCCTCAAAAGGTTTAAAAGTTTGTCAATATATGAAAGTGGGGCCATGAACTCACCTTATCAGTATGGTGATAGTCACAAAAGTCTGTAGTAGTGCTCAACACTCAGTCAACAACCTAGATAATTATACAGTCTCAGTAAAAGTATAATAGGTTGCACCATATTTACAGAAGTATACGTATATGCTTCTACAAGTTTTAAGCATTTTATATTACTGTTCGTACTAGTTTAGTTGTTCCTGATTATAATAATGTAATCGTCCCAAAGACGTAGTGAATTACATAAACAAGCTGATTATTCCATATTGATTACTTGTTCGTACAGATAATGTTTAGAGTTGTGTCAAATATGATAAATTATATTTAGACGTAAAGGGTTTAAGTAGATAAAATCAACGTAAGTGTATCTTTATTTTAATTCGTCTTCGTATAATGAGTTTATATAAATCAAGTTTACCAACGATATTTACCATTTATTTCGTAGTTGTTTCCAAAGTCTATAATTCCTAGATCAAGTGACAAAAATAGGTTTTGTATTTATAAATTTATTCAAGTTACACCTTTTATATATTTAAGGAGTATATATATATATTAGGTTTAATTAAGTTTGGAAAAATGGCAAAACTAACCCCTTAAGTCCCGAATTTAATATATTCGTCCCATTTGATAATTAGGGCACCAAAAATGTTTACAGTATGTCAAGTTAAGTCCTTGTGGTTCTTAAATAGGGTTGCATATTCCCATATTTACAAAACAGCCCCCTCCTAGGGCTCGGTTTAAGTTTCAAAAGCGGCAAAATGGGCCCTTGTGGTTTTAAGAACTATAAAAGTGGCAAGGTTAACATTTTAGGTTTAAATAAGTTTTCCATAGTGGCAATATAAGTCCCCCATGTCTCGGCTAAGTTCAAAAAGGGGATTAGGGCTTGGAATAAGTTTGTCAAATGCCATATCTAGTCCTTGGGGTTTGAGTTGTGGCTCGGCTTATATATGCCGCACCCCCTTAACTATCTAGTTTGGCATTATAGGTCCTTATACTTAACATATGACACGAAAAGGTTACATAGTTTATACCCTATGCCATAATCGGCTAGTAATTCCACCATATTTACCAATCCGACCCAAAAAGTCTCCACACTAAAGATTTAATGTTTAATGGGCCTATTGGGCTAAAAAGTTAATAACTTATACTAGGTAATTAGTAAACTAATAAGTTTAGATTGGGCTTAAGTGACTCTTAGTGGGCTTACATGTTTTATTACTATGAGTCCAAAATTAATGATATAGAACCACACAAAATGGCTTGTATGTCTCGGCCCATAAATCAAAGAAATAAGCCGACTAGTGGGGGCTTATAGCTTATGGTGTAGCTTAACCATGGGTTGGTTTAAGCTTATGTTTCTAGGCTTATAATGTCTAATCCTCTTATTAGATCATAAGTTAACACAAAGGAAATGAACATGGTGTTTCTTCCTTGGTCACGATTTTAAGCCGAAACAACTAGGACTCCTAGCTAGATTTTAGGATAAAACTTACGTGTGCATGCATTCTTATCTTGTTCATCAAAGATTTACGTGAATGATATGCATGGGAAACGAAAATAATGGGAATGATAATGAGGGAAGAACTTACTTGTTATAGATCTAGGATGAGAGATATGAAAACAAGAACTAAGGATCGATTAGGAGTGAACCAAGTATAACTTTTCCTTAGCCTATAATCATGTGCCGCGGCCACCAAGGTTCTTCATTATGGATTCGGCTATCTTGAATGCTAAGTGGAGTAAATGTGTGATTTGCTAATGATTGGGAGAGTAAATGAGATGGATGTAAATGATATGGGAGTAAATGAGCCTAAGCTTGATCTCTTGTCTTCCTATTTCTAGCCGAGAGTCACAAAACAAGGGATGGGGTGGTTGTTTTGTGTTTGTGGTATGGAGGATGTATATAGGAAGATTAGTACACTTTCCTTAAATGCTAGAAATGTACAATGCCCCTTGGTTCCAATATTCGGCTAAGGAGGTGATAGTTAGGAGACATCCTAGTACAAAACTTAATTACTAAATCCTAGTACTAGATTTGTTTGGAAAGTGTGATGTGGTTGTTTTGTTGGACTCCTCCTAGCCGTGGGTTTCAAAACACATGTGGGGGTTTGAGTTTGTAAAATATCTAGTAATATTAGTTAAGTGAAAAAGGTTTTGTGTAATGTTAATGGTTAGGTAGGGTTTAAGGTGTAGTAAGGATTTATCGAAGGCATTAAGCGGGTAAATGTCCAAACCGTGTGATATGAACTCATGTTGTTATATTTTCACGTTTTGATATAGTGTAAGGAGTATAAACTTTGTCATAGTGAATTACGGATAAATATGACAAATTAACGTGACTTTGTGAATGTCAACGAAGTTAGAGGTGATAAAAATTCCTGTTTATATAATAAAACATGGTTTGACAGAAAAATATGATCGAGAGTCTGAGACTTCATAAAATATATGAAGTGAGATTGCATTCATTCATGTTCACGTATACATAAGGTGACAAGGTCAAAGTGGTAAAAACCGGGGTTTTACAAAAACTTCATAGGCGTGCGATTTCTTCCGAACTCATAATAGATACCAAAGAAAAGGCGAAATATTAATAAGTCGCGCTCCCAAGTATATGATATTTTAAATGAGGAAGAATATTAGAAATCTATATGCGTAAAGTCGTAATCCAATCAATCGTTACGAATTAGACGTTTAGCTAAAATGAGCATGACGTTTTCGAAACGTAAGCGAATATTATAATTCGAAGTCGAAAGAAGAATAATCAATGAAACATGAAATTTAGAGCAATGTTCAAATGTCAGGTAAAACGGTGACATAAATGAGTAGCAAAGCGAGATTTTGAAAGATCTCATCGACTAAAACGCTTAGAATATCTCAACTAGAGTTATCGCGAAAACTCGCGCAAACGATAAAGGCAAGTCATTAGAAATAGTCGGTATAGAAAAATCAGAAGAATACAAGAATAAAGTAATGAATACTATAGTAAATTATATAAGTCTCAATATAGGTATAACTCAAGCAATAGTAAGTATTAGAGAGTACCCGTAGATGTTGACCGTTCGTGGCAGATTCTCTATTTGACACTAAGACTCGAAAAATAAAATTGAACACTTTGTAGTTATAGACCAAGTTTGAAAAATGACTTAGTTCCCTATAACCAAGGCTCTTGATACCAATCTGTAGCACCCCGAAAAATGGAAGGGTCCACTTAGGCATCATGGGGGTGCCACGTCAATGTTATCATGAACACTGATATATAAGTACTAAAATGTTGTAATAAAAACCTGTTATTACATCCCTAATTAAATAAAAGTGCGGAAATTTAAATATAACGGTCCCAGTTGTTTAAAAATACAATAACAAACGAAGCATCATAGGCTTCTATCCAAGTCTTAGTTTTAGTGCCAACAACCCCAAAGTTTACAACAACGTTTTATGCCGACTTTACCATTAGTGAGATTTGACCCAAAGTGACACAAAAGATGATATTAATTAGTAAAGTAAAGTTGACTGAACATGGACGGAAAAAGGACTACAGAATCGTCGGCACGTCACATCCACGAGCTCCTGTCCCAGCTTAAGCATTCCTACCTGAGAAATAACACGTAAACCGTCAACAAAAATTGTTGAGCGAGTAACATAGGTTTAAGTAAAGTAGTATGGAACACAACACTCATTATGTAGTAGTATCAAAAGTAATCATTTCAGAAGGGCTATGGGATCAGCATACCTTTCAAATGTATTATTGCATTAGCTCATGAAACCGAAACCTTAACGTAATGAATTTGCCCCTAAAGTGTGTGTTTGCTCAAACAACTCGTAATACCTCAAATATAAATGCGTCACGTAATACAAGGACGGGGATTGTCAATCCCGATGGATCCACCCATAACACTCGCGCTTTGCAAAGTAATGAAATAACTAACGGTTCATGATGAGGGGAATTTTAAGCACACTAAGCAATAATAGTTGTATCTAGTAATCACTGGAAGCAGCATACAAGTTCTCGAATAGCATACAAGTAAAAAAAATAATGAGTGTGTTCCATAAATGTGTATTTCTCACCCCGCGAGTAGTAAAAATATGTAATAACGAAAAGGGGCTATGTACTCACCTTTATCAAGTTGTCACAAGAAAAAAGGGCTGAGCAAAATGGAGTCTTCACGGACCTATGCAATGGTGACGCGTAATAAGAAAGTGTTCAATGTAGCAAATAACGTTTTAGAAGTAACATGACATAGTATGACCAAGTAACTTGCGTGCAATGGCGAGACCTATGCTTAAGATGAAATTTAACCAAAATACTTTGAACCTACTGTAATAACATGACATTAACCTTATATGATGGTCCAAGCATTTATATGCGGGTTTCAAACACGTTTTGGGCTTGGTGCATAATGTTGAAATATTGGACTGAATTCAGTTTTTTAGAAAATGGCTGTGAAGAGTTGGTCATATCTCAAAATCTATAATAGTATAGGAGGTGAGAGTTTTTGACATGTAAAGGTATTTCTCTTACATTTAAAAGTTGGGCAAGAACAATCCTAAAACTATTTCCAATCAACGGGAAATGCACTTTTAGTGACTGACTATCAAAACAGAAAGTTGTAAACGTCTTTCGTACCCTTCGGTAAATTGAGCATAAATCCTAAATGGTATAAGATTTTGACACGAAACCAAAAAGAGAAGTTTTATTATGTTTGTGCCTACTTTAAAAAGTTGTAAAATAATATTTTCAACCTTTTTACCCAAGTCGATTTACCCACGTTTTAAGCAAAAATTCAGATTTGACATAGTTTAGTAAAACGACCATTCCGGGCTCATCCGGACACTTCCGGTTTTCATCCAACTCACCAAATGTCAAGCACATCAGTGGGAATATATTTTTCAAATAAAAACATGGTCATTTATTTAAGAAAAGTTGACCATGACCTGTTTGTTTCTGTGGTGATTTCCATGTTATAAAAACATTTCAATTTAGTACCCTAAACGCGAACACGCAACTCCTAAGCTATACTAGATCGCCAAGCAAGTATCCTAAGTCATAATATGCCCTAAGTACTCATAATCTCAGTGGGTTTTACCCATGAGCTCAAAATCCAAGATCAATGTATATCAAAAACACTAATAACATCAAATTTAATATACTAGTTATGATTATACCTTCACAACTCGTATGAATCAATCAAAACACGAAAAATCTTGATTCCTTCTTCCTTGATCATAAAAATTTCGTGGCCCTATGACAATATAACATACTCAAATCAAAAGTTTACCTATCAAAAACGTAATTTAACCATTGGAGAAGCAAAATCAAGCATAAGAACCAATAAAAACATCATCAAATCATAGGATTTGATGATTTTTAATTACATGCAAAAGTTTAAAGTATGTTAAAATTAACACATGAGTTTGATTAGGAATTGAAAAACAAACATAGAACTAGTATTAATTTACCTCCAATCAAGAAAAATCAAAAGGTTTGGTGCCCATGGGTGTTAGTCGGCTCACAGAGAGAAAAAGGGAGAGCTGTGTTTTTTTTCTTTGTTCAATTTGTTTTTTTTTGTAAAAAGACTTAAATTCCTTGTTTAAGTATATGGTCAAAAAAAGTCAAAGTAGGCTCCCTAAGCTTGGGCCCAGCCGAAAATACTCTAAAATGTCCCAAAATTTTAGTGTTAAGCTCTCAAAATTTTACGGGTTTAATTAACGGGCCGTTTCTGACGAAAACCGAAACTCATTTATGTTTAAAACGAAATTTCTTTAAAATTACTCGTAAACACTTGTTTGGCTCGGATTTCACTAAGTTGGATCAAGGAATCAAGAATAACTAGGAATCACATAATAATAATTTTATCGGGGCGTTCAGACCCGAAAACTCATTCCGACAGCCGGAAAACGTAAAAATGCAAAAGTTCACCATTGCGTCCGTTATTGATCTAAATATCGATTGTCATTATTTTTTAGGCTAAGAGTAAAAAATAAGTCATATAAAATGTGATGGAACCTCTTAGAATTACAAATATAAAGTTTGGGCATTTCGTCAAATAATATCGTAAATTAGCGAAACCCATACAATTTTTATATTTTTAACTAAAATTTCGAGGATGGCACGTAATCACTGTAAAATAAATGGGGAATATGGTAAAAGTGTGAGTAAGCACGTATAACAAGTAAAAGAAAATTACCGAAAATCCGCGTTCTCACATGAGACCTCGTAAATCGTGAAATACTAAGAAAATCATAATAACCAATGAAAATCGAGTGAGCTGGAATAAATAGTATAAAATAATTTACCAGAAAATACGAGTTCTCACAGTCATCGTCATCTTCATTCTCAGAGGATTCATCGGGTTTGTCTGACTCGTCCTCATCTTCATCGTCTTTTTCTAGATCGAGACTGTTGTATGGGACGACGGTGCCATGTTTTTCAAATATCTCGGTGTCTTGATCCATTGCTGTCTTTAAAGCTTTGTGAAGTGCTTGTTGTTCTGGCGTTCGGTTGTAGGACCCGATTTGAAACATTTTAGCATGCAACAACTTCTTCAACTCGTAGTCTGCGAGTCTTTGAGCTATGAGAAAGTCGGATTGCTGAGTGTCGGAAGACTTGATCATCATTTTGCTTGCAGCGATGTCTTTTAGTTCATCTCGTAGAGGAGGGAGTACGGTTTCAATAGAAGCTTGAACCTTTTCATCAATAGATTCAATCAGTGTAGCATTAGCTTGAACAAGTTCTTCTTTCTCCTCTTTGTATTTGTTTCTGAGTGCGCGAAGACGTTTAATTGATTCTTGCTTCCTTTCTGCTGTAGCTTCTAGACTTTCTCTTATTGACTCTTCAGATTGTTGACGACTTGTTAATTCTTTTCGAAGCTGGTCGATTTCTTTTTCAAAATCTTTCTTGCTTGCTAATGCATCACAAAGACTAGCGAGTTCCTTTGCATAGGCTGTCTTTGAAGATTCTAATTGCTTTGTAACTAGAATAGTCTTATCCTCTTGAGCCTTCAAGCGTTGTTCGATGATTTTCATAAAATCTGGGGTGACGGGTGGAGATGTCAGCAATGGTGTTGGATGAGCAGTTGATTGTGTAGGTGTGACATGAGTTGTTTAAATGGTGCTGAGTACGGATGTTGTGTCCTCAGTTACAGGGACATTTACCATGTTCGGGTTTGTTGAAAGATCAGTGTTAGTAACTTCAGATTCAAGAGAGTCAAAGTTCAAGTACTTACCTACTAGATCTGACAAAGACGAGGATTTGGTAACACTCTTGTCCTGTTGGATGTTCCCTATAACTGTTGTCTCTGGTTGAATATCATCAAGGAACGTATCTTGTTGTTCGTATTGTTGATCATCTTCGTCATCCTGAACTGGTTCGTCAACGAAATTATCTGGATTTCCAAATTCAGCAATGTCATGCAACTCAAATTCCTTTGTCTGTTTCGATCCACTACCTCCCGTCTCCCTTCTACTTTTAATTAAAGCCTTCTTCAATTGCTTAGATTGTTGTTTCTCAGTCAACGACAGTTGTTGTTCGTCTATGTCTTCAAGCAATCATCTGAAAGAAGAGTTTTCTTTCCCTTGGCCTTTTTCTCCCATAAAGACACTGTTTTTGTTCTTTTTCCCTTGTCTTATGTTGGTGTATCAGCTTATGAGGAATCAGTTTCCTTCCTTTTACCTTTGGGTTTTGGTGCTTTGAACTCTGTAGTGAATTCTCCCAATTCTACTCTCTTTGAATGATCTTCATTTTCTTTCAGAAGGGTCTTATATGAATCACTCTTTTTGATTTTGTCATTCATCATATGATCCGGAACTGGAGCAGGAATACCTGAGTAAACAATCTTTTGTCCTTCTTGTCTCATGTGAACTATGAAGAAATCATCATCTTCTGAGTTAACAAAGAATCCTCCACGTCGATCTATAACTTCATCAGCTTTCATGAAGTAGTTGATAATAAGCTTTATAAATCGTGGAAACTGAAAGTGATCAGATTTCTTCTTAAAGTTTCTGAAGGCTTGATAATGAAATTCTTCCCATATGAGAGCACCATAATCCAAATCGAGTCTCTTGTAGATTCCATAAAAAATACGAGCCTGAGAAATTCTCATAGAATCAAACCCTTTGGATTTTCCCGTCAAACATCGGATAATGATACTAAAGATTGCTTTCCAGGGTTGTCCAAGTCTAGAGGTGTTGAACTTGGATATGTTTGGCAATTCTCCCTCATAACCAAGAGACACAATCAGATCTAATATTTGTTTTAAATCTGGAACAGGAGCATATGTTTTCCCTTTAGGAGGAGGAAATTCAAAGATTTCACGAAACTGTCTAAGAGAAAATTCCTTCTTCTGGCGATTGATGTTGAAGGAAAACTTTGTGTTTGTGATGGCTTTGAGAGAGGATGAAAACTCATGCATATAAATTTCTGGAACACTTGCTGAAATCCGTAGTGCAGATTTGATTGGTGTGAGATCAAGGATTTTGATAGATATTCTGAAAGCAGCTTGTGATGGAATGAAACCTTCTTTCAATCGTTGATTATTGGAAGTGATTGGAAGACGGTTTTCTTCTGGTACTAGTTCATTGTTAAGTTGAATTTGTTGCTCTTGAGTGCGAGCCATGAAATCTACTTAAGATAAAAAAACATACACATTGATACACAAGAGATATCATGTAATATAAACCTTAAAATCATCCTATTGCATTTTCCTTGACAACATAACAAGTAGCACCTAAAAGACCATACAAGTATTACCCAAAATAATATAGAATCCAAAACAAGCATATCATAACAAAAATTTAAGTCATAAGTCGGAATACATCATTCCAAACATAATTCGGAGTAAAGCATTCATCACACAGTTCGGAATCCTTCAAATACTGCACCTAAGTCGGAATGGATCATTTCTAACCTAAGTCGGAATAGACCAATTCTGACCTAAGTTGGAATAGCATAATCCAACACATAAGTTGGAATACAAGAATCACAACCTAGTTCGGAATACAACAATCTGTGACTTAGTTCGGAAAACAAATAATTGAGACCTAGTTCGAAATGCGTCCATGTGTGAACTAGTTCAGAATACAACAATTTGTGACTTAGTTCGGAAAACAAACAATTGAGACCTAGTTCAGAATGTTTCCATGTGTGACCTAGTTCGGAATCCAACAATCTGTGACTTAGTTCGGAAAACAAACAAGTGTGACCTAGTTCAGAATGAGTCCATGTGTGACCTAGTTCGGAATACAACAATCTGTGACTTAGTTCGGGAAACAAACAATTGAGACCTAGTTCAGAATGCGTCCATGTGTGACCTAGTTCGGAATACACTAGTTCGTGACCTAGTTCGGAATAAAGGCATTCGTGACTTAGTTCGGAATACAAGTAATCATCAACCTAGTTCAGAATATGGGCATTCATGACTTAGTTCGGAATACAGGAAAATGTGTCTTTGTTCGGAATAAAAGTAATCACCAACCTAGTTCGGAATATGGGCATTCATGACTTAGTTCGGAGTACAGGCAAATGTGACTTTGTTCGGAATACAAGTAATCACCAACCTAGTTCGGAATATGTCTATTCCTGACTTAGTTCGGAATACATGCAATTGTGACTTAGTTCGGGATATGCATCACCAATCTAGTTCGGAATCAATGATCTACAACCTAAGTCTAGATAAAATTAACCAGCAACTAGTTCGGAACACACAAGTTTCTAAATCCTAAGTCTAAAACTTTTTGCTTTTACTGATTATCAACATACACAACAAACAACACAAGTGTTTTGGGCATTAACACAATTAACGCAATGTCTTATGAATTTCTGTAACAAAACCCCCCTTTTTTATTTACCTTGTATGTTTTGAACGAAAAATCAAAGAACAATCAAAGATCTTGGTTGAAAAAAATCAATGGCGGCAAAGGTGATGTGTGTGTTTGAGTGTAACAGTGAAACGAAAAGAGGGAGAAGGGGTGGGGTCAATTATTTGACCTAAAGTCAATTTTAAGGGATTTTACACTCTTGGCCCTTCATTTTCTTTCGTTTTTCATTTTAGTTAAAAAGAAAGCTTTTTAAGTTTAACTATTCTTTTAACTATTTAGCACCCTCAACCAATCAACGCACTTAAATGATTTGCCTAAAAACCATGAATTTCTAAGGTCCAATCACAAGTATGATAAACAGTCTACAACAAATCCAAATACCACATACTTGACAAACACATGATGAACAACATTTAACCGTTTATTTTTCTGAGAAAGATTCTGGAAGACGATATATTGATGACAAAATGATTTAAGATTTTCTCCCCCTTAACCATTGACCCGTTTTCTATTTAAAGAGTTGTAGTCTTTGTTTAAGGATTCGAATACCAATGAAAGCATTTTTCGTTTAATGATTTAAAAGAACGGTTCTTGGTGGCAATAAGATTTCTCTTATTTTAACAAAATAAGTGCACTGAAACGTACACAAATTTGTGTTAGACCAAGTTATAAAGTAAACTTGATCCCTTGTATGGTTTTAAAGTAAACCATACCCGAGAAAATTAATTCTCGTTGTGAGCCAACGCTTTCGTAAGAAATACGCGACTTTAATGCGAAAAGCGGGTTGCAGTCTGAAATAACTACAAGCCATTATGGGCATGTTTTAAAATATGTACAACTTTTATACGGACTCTATTTATGGCGCCGTGTCAATTTTAATCGACATTTTTAAGGTCGTAAATATTACCGTACTAAAAGACATGCCCGATTTAAAATGAAAAATATTTTTGGATTTTCTTGATTTTATATTTTTTATGGTTTTTGTATGTTTTATATTTTTGTATTTTTCTTTTGGTGGTTTAAATATATATGATAATATGCATGATCACGAGAAAAGGATACTCTAGAATAGTTTACCCCCACTATTCTGCAGATTCTTCTGCCAACTCCTTAAGTGTCGCTGGTGAGAATGATTTCATGCCTAGCTTTTCGATCAAAAACTCGATACGTCCTCGATCTAAGGCCTTTGTGAATATATCCGCCAACTGATACTCAGTGTTGACAAAATACAGTTCGATCACTCCATTTTCCACTTTCTCTTTGATGAAGTGGTAGCGTATATCAATGTGCTTCGCCCGGGAATGTTGAACGTAGTTGCAGCAAAGGGCAATTGCACTTTTGTTATCACATTACATCGGGATTTTGTTGAATCCAAGACCGTAGTCAGTTAATTGTGATCTCATCCAAAGAACTCGAGCACAACAACCGGACATAGCAATGTATTCAGCCTCAGTAATTGATATCGCAGCGCTTTTCTGCCTTTTGGATGCCCAACTAACCAGTCTATCTCCAAGAAGTTGCACACTGCCAGAAGTGCTACGTCTAGTATCTTGACACCCAGCATAATCCACATCTACATATGATATTAGTGCAATAGAGGAATCCTTCGGATACCACAAACCACGATGAAGTGTTCCTTTAAGATATTGAAAGATCCTTTTCACAACATGTAAATGCTTTTCGGTAGGCCGAGCCTGATACCGGGCACACATGCATATAGCAAATTGCAAATCAGGCCTTCTAGCAGTCAGATAGAGAAAGGTACCGATCATTCCACGGTAAAGTTTAGAATCGACAGCTATCCCTTTCCTATCCTCATCTAACTTGGATCTCTCCACCATTGAAGTATCCACGGGGTCACAATTTTCAGAATGATACTTCTTTAATGATTCAAGAGCAAATTTGGATTGATTAATGAAGATGCCTCTGGGATTTTGAAAAATTTGCAACCCTAAGAAAAATGAATTTTTTCCCATCATCGACATCTTAAAACGTGTGGACATGATTTTCTCAAAATGGTCAGACAGTCTTTGATTAGTGGCAGCAAATATTATATCATCAACATAAATTTGTACCAGTATCATGTCGTTGTCCTCCTTGAGAATAAATAATGTTGGGTCCACTTTGCCTTTGGAGAAGCCTTTCGAGATGAGATAAGACGATATGAGATCGTACCACGCACGTGGAGCTTGTTTCAACCCATAAAGAGCCTTCTTGAGCTTGTACACATGATTAGGATACTTCGAGTTGACGAATCCATTCGGCCGGCTTACGTAGACATATTCCCTTAATTCACCATTAAGAAATGCCGTCTTAACATCCATTTGGTAGACGGTCATGTTCATGTGAGCATCATAGGCAAGGAATAGTCTAATCGCCTCCAATCGTGCAACAGGAGCAAATGATTCTTCAAAGTCAATACCCAAAGCTTCTTTGTAACCTCTAACAACCAATCTAGCTTTGTTCTTTAATACTCCACCTAACTCATCGAGTTTAACCTTATATACCCACAACAATGTAAGGATTTCGACATTGTTGGGTAAAGGAACTAATTCCCACACTTTAAGACGTTGAAATTCATTAGGTTCCTCTAGCATGGCTTTAATCCAAAATGATTGTGTCATGGCTTGTTGCCAATTTTTAGGTTCAATATCGGAAAGAAATGCATCAAAGTAGCAATATAATGCATGTTCTTGGAGCTGGTGGCGTGTTAAGACTGGTCGATCGATGTCACCTATAATGTTTCGGATTCGGTGATCCTTTGTCCATTTGGTGTTGTGATTTTCAATCCGTGGTGGTCGGGAGTGAACGATTGCAGGAGCTTCCTATGAGGTAGACGCACCGTGAGGGTTTTCAGGTATTTGTGAACCAAAGAAAGGAAGCTCTTGTAAGTGATCAATTTCCAAATCGTGATCATAATGATCCTCTTCAACATCATTAGGAACAAGTGGGGGTGATGATTCAGGTGTAATTTGTGAATTGGTGAGGTATGGGACATCTGGTTCATTAGTGATAGTAGATGCCTCAGACTGATTTCCATTATCTTGAGCAACAACTTTGGGAATCAGAGCTACTGCTGCAAGTACTGGAGAATCCTTACTAGGTGGATCAAAGAATTCATCAAACATAGGTTGAAATAACTCATCCCACTCGGGCCTTGTAGGTGGTATAAATGATGGAGAAGTAGGATTGTTGGGAGTTCATCCGGAACTAATCGTACCGGTTCCCATCTCATGAAGTGCGGGTTCAGAGCTGTGTTGCTCAGAAGCCATCGCTGTCAGCTCATCAAAATCGGCATCCAAAGTTTCTACTATCTTGCCAAGACGACGGTTATAAATTCGGTAAGCTTTCTTTGCAGGTGAGTAACCAATGAAAATTCCAATATCAGCCTTCAGTTGAAGTTTGCCCAAATTCTCACTATTAGTATTTGGATAACACAGTGCACCAAACACATGAAGAAATGAAATATCAGGTTTGTGTCCATGAAGTAGCTCATATGGAGTTTTACCATGGAGTTTACGAATGATGGAGCGGTTTTGGGTATAACATGCGGTTGCCACTACTTCAGCCCATAAGAATAAAGGATCATTCGCATAAATCAACATAGTTCTAGCAGCTTCCATTAGTGTACGGTTACGTCTTTCCACGACACCGGTGGAGTGCGAGCAACAGAAGTTTCATGTGAAATACCAACCTTTTCATAATAGTCTCGTAGAGTTTGATTAACGAACTCAGTTCCATTATCAGTGCGAATGCGGCGAACAGTAGCATTAAGACGTACTTGGATCATCTTTAAGAAAGTAATAATATAATTTGGTGCTTGATCCTTGGATACTAAAAAATTTACCCATGTAAACCTTGAGAAATCATCCACCATGACGAGGATGTATTTTCTACCACTCACACTAGCCGTACGCATTGGCCCGCAAAGATCCATGTGCAAAAGATACAGTGGTTCTTGGTTGGTGTCTTCAGCTTTAGGTTTGTATGATTTCTTGGTGCTTTTCCCCAAAGAACACGCGGAACATAAATGATCCTTGTCGAACTTAAGTTTTGGAAGACCACGAACAAGTTCGTTTTTTAGACAAATGGTTAATAGCATCAAAGTTAAGATGAGATAACCGGCGATGCCACAACCATGACTTGGTCTTAGATGCTTTGGAAAGAAGGCATACAGGAGATGCGGCCGTCATGTTTTTAATGGACAGTGTGTAGAGATTATCCCCTCAAGAACCTTTTAACAAATCATTACCTGCAAGATCACGAATAAAGCAAGTATGTTGTCGAAAATCCACCTCACGGTTTGAATCGCAAAATTGTCCCACTGAAAATAAATTATGACCAAGTCCCTCCACATAATTTACCCTTGAAATCGTAACATTCCCAATTTGATATTCACCGTAACCCATGATCTTCGCAATATGGTCGTTGCCGAATTTCACCGTTCCTAGAAACTCGCTGACGAAATTTTTGAGTATCGAGCGGTCTCCGGTCATATGCTTTGAGCATCCAGAGTCCAAGTACCAGAGGATGATTTAGACCACCTGAAAATATCACCAGACAAAGACGATGTATCGAAATCTAATAGTTCCTCTGTGTTAGCAGGTACATATATATTTATCTTAGATTTACTAACCGAAGAATTCTTAGGCTTCCAGATTTGCTTCCTAAATGCCGGCTTAGATTCTAGTTGTCTAAGATCCTGAGGTACTTCTTCACTGGTAGGCACAATAGTGGGGGCAGACCTAGTTAAAGGGCACTTTTTCCATTTCTTAGTGCTAGTGTTCCTATTTAAAGGATGTTGAGACCTAACTTCCGTGGATGTGATCTTAGTTAAGGGGCACGTAGTTCCATTAGCAGTGAAGGTCCTACCAGTGGGTTTCCATTGCCAACCAACTTGGGTGAATTTCTTCCCCGTTGGAATCTATTCAAGATTGTTCCTAATTGCATACATTTCATTCACGTGATCAACAAGGGATAAATCATGATGCTTAGAAAACATGCATTCATTACAATTCCAACATCGCAAATTAGAATTCACATTTTTCTTAGGCTGCTGCACAAACACAGGGCCTTTAGTCTTAGTTACATGATTCTTTTTATTCAAATTTGAAATAACATTCCTAGGGTGAACTTCTACTTTCTTCTTCGCAGCCCTACTAGTGGGAGGCTTGATCCTATTCTTCTTGTCTTGAGATCCTTTAGCCTTAGTAGATACAATTACTCCTGTAGAAGCCAAGGGAACGTTAGTTACAGATTTTGATTTAGCCTTAATGGGTGTGTTTAATATAGGCTTAGATCCTGGATTCTTATTGAATGGAGTCATGGCAATGGTGGTGGTTTGTTGTTTAAGTGGTGCAGAACCCGGTTGTCCTATGTACTTCAAGTGCTCTAAGCATTGTTGTACCCTTTCAATGTAAGCATGAGCATGGTAATAGTCACTATTCCTAGGATCAAGTTCATAAAGATCATCTACCACTTCCCTAGCAAGATCCGCGTACTTAACTACATGCTCCAGATATAACTTATATGATAGTGGATTGTTCTTATTGTACGGGTTCTTAGTGATCACCACCTTGTTGGTTTTTGGAGCACTAGAGGTCGGGGCAGAGATTGTAGCTAGATTATCAACAACTTCTTGTCCTTTGAGTTGAAGTGTGTCCTTTAATTCAGCCAAAACCATGTTTTTGTCTATGAGTTGAATATTTAAGTCAGAGATTTCCTCACACTTATGGTTCAGTTGGTCAACGAGTCACTTTTGCTATACTGCATTAATAGCGAAGCGATCTTCTAACGAACCATAAATTTGTGAAAAACCCTGCTTTACTTTATCAAACTACCCTAGCATAGAAGTAATTCTATCTTCTAGGGCATGATTTTTAATCTTTGCAGCCTCTAGTTCTAATTTCTCTGCTACGGATTCTCTCTTAAGTCTCATAATTTCTTCCTTTAATGCCTGAACCACCTGAATCATCTTGTCACTAGTCTCAACGGAGTTTTCACAGTCATTTGTTTTTGAAAGAGTTTCATTTTTAGATTGATTTTCAATTTCAAGAGATATACAATGTTGTTGAAGCTCATCAAAACGTTTTGAAAGTGAGTTATAAGATCTTGAAGCTTTAAAAATTCAGCGTTAGATTCATGACAAGAATGATTATCTACATTATTCACAGGTTCAACAATATTCACAAATATATCATGCACATCATCACATTTATTCATAGCAGATGTCATCACAAAAGTAGATTCAATAGTAACAACTTGCATCACTTCGAGAGACACTATATGTTCTAAGAATCGGTCATATTCGGACAAAATCTTTTCTTTCTCAATTAAATGTTGCTCATAAGCATCATCCATTTCATAAAAAACTTTTCGAACTTCTCCCATTTCGAAACTAAGATTTTCCCCGAGATCTAAAAATCCCTCTTTAATAGTATCTACAAACGGAACGATCTCTTTCTCAAACATCGTTTTCATGTGTTCGAAAGCCCATTCTCCAGCGGTTTGAGCCGTTGAAGTCGTACATTCCTGGATGACCTTGTCAAATCCGGTTAGGTATCATTGAATCTCTTCCAAGCTTAGCAATACCGTACTTACCGGTGGAAGATTCTTAGGAATTTCCTTAGGTTCGTCCGAACTAACAAGTGTAGAAAGTATACTAAGGCTTTCTCTAGTAGGCATGTAAGTTGGTGTATGGATAAATTCCTTTTGCATATTAAAGTGAATTCTAAGATCTATTTTTACATACGTTGCATTAAGTTGTGCATAATCATACTCAGGATATGTAAAAATTACTTTTGACCGATTCTCTTCATGTAGTGACACACTCTCAGATTCATTTAAAAACACAATCGGATCTAAGATCAATCCTAACTTTGTTGCATCATAAAGTCGTGGGTTGTGGTTAAATGCTTGCTTTGTATACCCCGGGTTAGGTGGTAGGTCTATTAGACGCGATAGAGTGAATTCTTTAAAAGAAGAATGAAACAAGTGTACTAAATGTGAAGCAGAGTATTGTTTTAAAAGCAAAACTTCAGTCTTTTTAACTTTCTCAGACGCCTTAATTTCCGTTTGAACTCTTTTAGACTCGAGAATTTCGAAATCCGTTTGTAGTTTTTGAAAATTATTAACGACTGACTCTTTTTCTTTAAGTTCTTTCGAAAGATTTGCTCTTAAACTCTAAATTTCTAGCAAATTATCCATTTGGACTTTCCTAAACCTATCAAATTCAAGATTGGTTAAGGTAGGGGTCACTGGAGTTAATTCCAAGGTTTTAACCTTTTCCTTATACAAAGCAAGCTCGGCAGATAATGTCTGATTAACATTGAGGGTTTCAAGGACCGCTGATAGGTGTGAAAACACCCATCCTTTTACCACTTAATTATAATAATAACCAAGCCAAAACGTGTATTTTATGTCGTAAATGTCGGAATTATGCGTGGTTTATGTTTTTGTTGTAATTTAGGATCAAAATCTGAAAAGGGAAGAAAACACGGGCTTTCACGGGCTTTTATCGAAGAAAATGACAAAAGATGAAGTCAAAAGATCAAGAGTGCAAAAAGAAAGGAAGTCCAAGGCCTATTCTGAAGATTTATCGAAGAAAAAGTCTAAAGACGGAAGTTTAATGAAGTCGAAGAACTCAAGTCTAATTAATGAAGAAATTATAAGACAAGTTCAAATAATCCCGAGACAAAGTCAAAAAAGTCGAAGAATTTAGAAGACGAAAAGACGAGAAAGAAAGAAAGAAGGAAGCTTCCAACACATGCTTATCTCCCTAATCACTATTAATACCCTCCTAATGCCACCACTAGGAGGTGTTAGCTAATTTGACACATTAGTCTTTCCAATTTATTTTCCAAGCACTTTCATATTGTCATTTACTTAATTGCACCTTTAATTTCTTGTCTTGCACCTTAAATTTGTAAGTTTCTTTAATTCTTGCTTTTACTTTTATTGTTGAATCTTTAATTTTAATCAAGTTCTATATTAATCTCTCCTTCTACCTTTCTTATTTTTGTTAATCTTTATGCTTATTATCTTATTGTCATGCTTATTTGATTAATTGTTATGTTTTTATGTGTTTGATTGTGTTAGCTTATTGATTTTATAGCTTATTGTGTGTTTGATTTGATTTTAGTTAAGTGTTTTTATTAGTTTATTTTATTAAAAGTTGATTTGTAATTTTTAGATTTATTAGTGTTTTTCAAGTTTTTAATTTGTGGTTTAATTAGTTTTTCTTAAAAGTGTTTTAGATTAAGTTTTGGTTAATTGCTTATTTGATTTGTGCTTATCTTTGGCTTATTTTCCGATTATTAGATATTACTGTATCTGATTTTTCATTTTTTCGGATTAGGGTTAATTATTCCGAAATTTGTCATTTCTGTGAAAACCATTTATTCCGAAAAAGTCATTTTTCTGAAATTTTTCTTTTCTCTGAATTTATTGTTTTTCCGAAGATTTCTCTGAAAACCATTTATTCAGAAAAGGTCATTTTTCCGAAGTTTTTATTTTCTCTGGATTTATTGTTTTTCCGAAGATTTTTCTTTTTCTAAAAATTCTGTTATTCCGAAAAAGTTAATATTCCGAAAAAACAATTATTCCGAAAAAGTTAAAAGTTCTGAAACGTGATTATTCCGAAAACTTGTTTTTCCGAAAAAACAACATTACGAAGAAAAGAAATTTCTGAAAACCACTGTAGCATATTCCGAAGAAATAAGCTGCCTACTTGCCTGCTTTGAGTATTTGGCGCCATTTTAAGCAGGTAGCTTGCTAGCTTCCAGCTAGCTTGTTTATTTATTAGTATTGTTTCGTAATTGTTTAGTTTTATTTGAAAGTTGTTCCGATTTTATTTCCGAAAGTTACGTATTTTTAGTTGAATTTTTCATCTATTTTTAAAATTAATATTTTTTCGTAAAGTTTAAGTTTTATCTTTTATTTAGTACCCGCTTTAACTTTTGCCTCGTTTAGATTTAATGTACCGTTTTAGTTTTATTCTCTCCTTTTTCATTAAGTAAACTTTATTTTCGAGTCGATAGTTAATTTCGTCTTTTAGTTTTATTTTTATTAATTGTTTTGCTTTAATTTACGTTTTATTATTTGTTTCGCTCCTTTATTATTAGTTATTTGTTTTAATTTCTCGTCATTTACTTTTTAATCATTTATAGCTTTAATTACCCGTCATTTACTTTAAGTTTTGCAATTTAATTTTACTACAACGACCAATATATTTGTTTTCACCAAAAAACGACTGAGTCACATTTAAACCTTAGTCAATTCGAATTGAATCGAGACGAACAAATTTTTATACTTGGCAAAAATCTAGTTATTAACCGCATTATTCATTTGGCCAAGCATAGATGCCGACACCATAATCGAATCTTGTTGAGCAAACGAATTTGTAGTCGTAATAGCACCCGGTTGTGGTTCACTCAAAGTCTGGGGACTTGCATTGATATTGCTATCATTGTTTGTCTCCTCGTTTGAGTTACAAACCACCGGAGGCTTTTCCGGATACTCAGACTTGCTCAACATATAAGGTACAATACTAGTATCATTGGCAGTATTTGGTACCTCAAAAATTGTGTCAGCTCCATAAAGTGAAAGATTTACCATGAGAGCTGCCTTGGCGGTATTGAGATCATCATAGTCAGAGTCGTATGCATCTAGATAATCACATTGTCATGCGGCATTGTTTGTGATGGCTTTTGTAAATCCGTCAGTGTCCGCAACTCCTGGGTCTGCGAGAAATGCTAACTCTTCTTCATCGAGCTCACGTCCTTGGGCTTGAGCATTCACCAAGTAGATCTTCTCCTGAAACCATGTGCTATCCCTTTTCCTCTTGGGTTGCTTACACTCTCGAGCCATGTGCCCTTCCCCTTTACAGTTATAACATATGATCATCTTCATTTTGCCAGTGTTATTACCCCTTGTAGCAGCAGTATTAGATGGACGTGCACCAGCATTAGATGAACTTGGTCTCCCCTGAAGTGGTTGCACCATTACTCTGCCATCTTGAATTGTAGCTTGTTGTCGAGAGTTAGAAGAGTTCCTCAACTGATTGTTTGTTGGAGATGGTCCTCTATAACCTCGATTGTTCAACGCTTGAGTGATGTAAGCAGACATTTGAGCAAGTATATCGGTAGGATTATCCCCTTGTCTAAACTCGGGGACTGGGATCTCATCATCACAATAGAATACTGGTGCTGGTTGAGCTACAAACTGATTTGAAGGAGCACTAACATTTTGTGAGTAATGGGGTTGAGGAGCCTCATATTGTTGATAGGTGAGGGCAGGGTTTGTTGGAGGTTGATAAGGTGAATACGGTTGTGAAGCATAAGGTAAATGATGTGAGTCTCCTTGTGATGATGTTGCTGGTTGCTTGTATTGTTGCTGATAAGATGTAGGCGGTTGTGGCAAGATCGAATAGGTGGGAAGCTTGGAGTTTGATACAATGGTTGATAGGAAGATTGGTGTCCCAAAGCAAACAGAGAGTTGTGATATGACAAAGTTGGATGATTTGCCATTAATGCCAATGGTTCTTGATAAGATACCTGAGAGATGCATTTTTGGATCACGTGCTTCTCGTGTTGCTGCAAGAAAGCATAGAGTTTATCTAAATTTGACTTGTGAAAATATCGAATCATTTTAACATCGGTGACAAATTGACTCCATTCTTGGGGTAACGTGTTCAAGAACTTGGTGTTTAGTTGAAACTGAGCAATCCTTAGATTATACACGTTCATATCATTCATCAAAGTGGTGAAACGCCAGTAGTAGTCATGAAGTGTTTCCCCTGGAATGTATGTGAATCTATCAAACAAATCATACAATTGACACTCTCGTTCTTGCTTAGTTAGTGAAGTCCCTTGTGACAAAACAGTTAAGCGATCCCAAAGATCCTTTGCCACTGTGTGTTCACTTACCATTCTATAGATATCAGGTGGATGAGCTTGAAGTATTGTCTAAACGGCCCGTTCATCTGCATCGGCAATGAGTTTGTTAGCATCCGATAACTCATGATACAACCTTGGCCGCGTCACATTGTTGACAGTAACTTCTCCCCAATCTAGTGGACCTTTTTCAATGGATTGAAGCATAAATCTACCATTGGGTTTACCCATGATGTAAGTTTTCATGCGACCTTGCCATGCTTCAAATAAGTCTTTGATGAGCAACGGTGGGTGAGTGTCGGTACCCGAAATGATTGAAATATCGGTAAGCGATGTCATTGTAGGCATAAATGAATGAGGATTCATTTTTTGAACACTTGATGGAAAAAATATTATCTTTTGATCGAGAAATGAAAATAAGTTGTGAAATTTGTTGTGAGTTGTTGTAGAATTCTTCCAAAAAATTACAAAGTCCAAAACTTGATCTAATTCGGAATGTGAATCACTAACTTAATTCGGAATATATGAGGTTCTGATCTAGTTCAGAATCTGGTGATCACTGACGTAATTCGGAATCTGTGAGGTTCTGATCTAGTTCGGAATCTGGTGATCAAGGATGTAACTCAGAATCTGAAGATCACTGATGTAATTCGGAATCTGATGATCAAGGATGTAACTCGGAATACGATGATCACTGATGTAATTCGGAATCTGATGATCAAGGATGTAACTCGGAATCTGATGATCACTGATGTAATTCGGAATCTGATGATCAAGGATGTAACTCGGAATATGATGATCACTGATGTAATTCAGAATCTGATGATCAAGGATGTAACTCGGAATCTGATGATCAAGGATGTAATTCGGAATTGATGATCTAATGAACTAATTCGGAATCGACTATGTTCTGATCTAATCCTGAATACACCAATCCACACACAATTCGGAATCTTGCAAAACCCTAGTATTCCGAACACTAAAACCCTTGTTTCACGAATAAATTTTTTTTTGAACTTTTAAGTTTTACCCAAAAATCAAGCCAAAAATTCAAACTTTTTTTATGAAAATCACCAATATGAATAACACAAATTCCTACCACAACTATGTAGGCAATTTGTAATAAAGATTTTGTGGTGAAAAACACAAAAAATTTGATAACACGGATATATCTTGATTAAAAGAGTATATAAACTAAAAACTAACACAACAAAAACCTTATATCATCCCATGGCTCTTGATACCAATTGTAGAACAATGATAATGTTATAACTAATCAAGAGGGTTGTTGTTATTCTAGAGAGAGAAACTAGAGAGAGAAACAAAGAGAACTTTATTAAGTGAAAAATGTAATAGACAACCAACACCCCTTTCCATGGTGGAAAGGGGTTTATATACAAAGTCTTTTAATGGACTTGGGCTTCCGGCCCATGAACATGCTCATAGGTCGGGCTAATGTAAATAATAAACAAACTTATACTACGAGCCTATAACTATATTTTGGAGTGATCGAGACTTTCTTAATACAAAAAACGTATTTCCAACAGGTACACCAAAGAATGGAAGTTCACACATTTGAACGAATTCCAAATCGTGATCATCATCATCATCCTCTTCATCATCAATAGGCGTGACATGGGTAGTTGATTCGGGTGTTGGTTGAGAATTACTCGTTGAAGGTATATCTTGACCAATTGTAGGTGCAGACGTATCCTGTTGTGCTTCGGTTGCTGGAGGGAAAACTTCGATAATCGGAGCTATTACCTTAGGTTCTGGAGCTACAATACTTGGAGGAGTAAAGAATTCATCAAAGAACGGTTGAAACAACGTATCCCATTCATTCCTAGAAGGTGGTGTAAATGATGATGAAGAGGGGTTGTTTGGGACAAGACCAAAGCTAATGTTGTTGGGTCCCATTTCATGAAGTGCGGGTTCAGAGCTTCTTCGCTCAGAAGCCATTGCTGTCAGCTCATCAAAATCAACGTTCATAGTTTCGAGGATCTTACGAGAATTACGATTGTAGATTCGGTATGCCTTCTTTGCTGATGCGTAACCAATGAAAATACCGATATCAGCCTTTGGTTGAAGTTTTCCCAAATAGTCACCATCATTATTTGGATAGCAGAGTGAACCAAATACATGAAGATATGATAAATCTGGTACTTTTCCATGTAGAAGCTCATACGGTGTTTTACCATGGCGTTTTCGAATTAGTGACCGGTTTTGGGTGTAAATTGCTGTAGATACTGCTTCTTCCCATAAAAACAATGGAGCCTTTGCATAAATTAACATCGTACGAGCAGCTTGCATAAGTGTGCAATTTCGCCTTTCAACGACAACGTTTTGTTGTGAAGTGAGAGCAACGGATGTTTCATGAGATATGCCAACTTCTTCATAATACTTACGCAAAGTTTGATTCACAAATTCGGTTCCATTATCTGTACAAATGCGTCGGACAGTAGTGTTGAGACGCACTTGAATCATCTAGAGAAAATCGATGATGACTTTAGGTGCCTCGTCTTTTGTTGCAAGAAATTTCACCCATGTAAACCGAGAGTAATCATCCACCATAAATAGGATGTACTTTTTACCACCAAGACTTTCAACACGCATTGGCCCACAAAGATCCATATGCAACAAATAAAGTTTCTCTTGGTTGGTGTCTTCAGTCTTGGGTTTGTATGATTTCTTAGTGCTTTTCCCCATTGTACACGCAGAACACAATGATCCTTGTGAAATGTAAGTTTAGGAAGACCACGAACAAGTTTGTTTTTCGCCAACTGATTAATAGCGTCAAAGTTAAGATGAGATAACCGTCGATGCCATAACCATGACTTAGTCTTCGATGCTTTGGAGAGAAGACATACGGGAGAAGCGGCCATCATGTCTTGTAGAGACAAAGTGTACAAATTATTCCCTCGAGTACCTTTCAATAAATCAAACCCTTCCAAATTACGGATGAATCAGGTATGCTCTCGAAAACCAACTTCTAGGTTTGCATCACAAAATTGTCCCACAGAAAATATGTTGTGACCGAGACCTTCCACATAATACACTCTTGAAATTATAACATTCCCAATATGATATTCACCATAACCCATTATTTTTGCAATATGATCATTACCAAATTGAACCGTACCAAGAAACTTGATGACAAAATTTCTGAGCTGAGAGCGATCTCCGGCTATATGCTTGGAGCAACCGGAGTCCAAATACCACAAGACGATTTAGACCACCTGTTTGGAACAACAAAAGTAGACAATGCATTGGAAACTGTTGGTTCTGGAGTGTTAGCAGGTACAAATACAATATCAGAAGTGCTAACATCAGTGTTATCAGTAGATTTCCTACATTTTCTAACATATATTTGTTTAATTGCCAGTTTGATGGGTCCATTTTCCCGAGGTTTTGGATTTGTGACAGGAATTACGGTGGGAGTAGACCTATTTAAAGGGAACTTTGTTCCTATAGTAGTGTTGGTGTTCCTAGTTAAAGGACACACTTGTGTGTTGGTAGCCTTGGTACTCCTAGTTTAAGGGCACGCTTTCTTCGCTGTAGTGGGAGTGATCCTAGTTAAAGGGCACGCATTTCCTACTATAGTGAAAGTTCTACCAGTGGGACGCCACATCCATCCAACTTGGGTTAACACTTTTCCAGTCGGTTTCCATTCTAAATTGTGCTTTCGGGCATTCATCTCATTCACATGGTCAATAAGACAAGAATCATGACGACTAGAAAACATACATTCATTGCAATTCCGACATCTCAAATTAGAATTCACAGTAGGCTTAGAATGCTGCACAACCTCAGAGCCTTTAGGTTTAGCTACATGATTCTTTTTATTCAAAACAGAAATAACATTCCTAGGGTGGGCTTCTACTTTCTTCTTCACTTGACTACTAGAAAGGGCAAGATCCTATCATTCATTTCATTGAAAACACGTCTGACTTCTTCTATTTCCAAAAGCAAATATTGATCAATACTGCTAAGACAAGCTTTAATATTGTTTACAAATGGAACAACTTCATCTCGAAACGCAGATCTAGTATGCTAAAAATTCCATTCACCTTCCGTTATGGCCGTAGCCGTCATACGTTCCGTAATGACATTGTCAATGTTGGGAATAAAATGAAGCCAAGACACTTAGACGTTGACAAGAGGACATTGGAAGTTGATAGGAAGAAATCAAGCGTTGTCAGATCAAACGTTGACAAGAAGAAGTCAAGCGTTGATGAGAAGAAGTCAAGCACTGATAGGATACTTAGTCTACACGTTTTATGTGTCTAGTAAAGATATGTTCGACAATGTATTTCTTATGTTTATCTTTACCTAAAATAGTTGATACGTAGACTCTTGTACAAGGTTCCTTAATCTATAAAAGGAGGCCTTTAGGTTTTAGTTCAATATAGGTTTTATACTTTCATTGTACGCAAGTTCGATTATCAATCAAAGTGAAAGTTTGGTTTATCTTGTTTGTGTGTTCTTATTCTAAGTATTAATTCCGCATAATACTTAGATTGTCTCATATACAACAAAGTTTCTCTAAGTGTTTAACTTGATTTATTCTCGTTTACACAAAGCTAAATCGATCTAATTTTGGGATCAACAAGTGGTATCAGAGCTTGTTGAGGAACTTCGATCTAAAGAACACAAAACCCTAAAACCCTAAATCGCCAAAAACCCTAATTTTTCAAGAAACCCTAAAAACCAGACAATATGTCTACTCCAGAGTTGACCTCCTCCTCAAGCCATAACCTAAAAATCCCCATGCTAGACCCAGACAGCTTTGATTTATGGAAGTTTAATTTTGAGCAGTACCTTCAAATCCATGACCACACCCTATGGGAAATTATTAAATATGGAAACACATTCGATAAGGTTTCCAAGATTCAAGCTGCTATTACTTTAAGATCAACTCCAGGCTCAACTAAAGAGGATAAAAAAGAACAACCTACAGATGGGAGAGCTGTCCGACATTGCAAAGAGAAGGAACGACATGAAAACTCTAAGCATTCTCAAACTTTCTTTGGGACCAGCCAATCAGCACAAGTATAGAGGTTTTGAGTCTGCCAAAGAGCTTTGGGCAGCCCTTCAAGTCAATTATGGTGGTAATGATGATACTGCCTCAGAGAAGAAAAAGAAACTCTTGCATGAGTATACTGTGTTCAAAGCTCTTCCCAATGAAAAGCTAAGTGGGTGAGAAGCAGACTTCTTGACATCACAAGTAAACTGTCCTTTATGGGAACAATGTATAATGATGCTGATATCATTACCACTTTCCTTAAAAGTCTTGGTGATGCATGGAAGATTGAAGCAAGGTCTATTATTGCTACCAATGCTCATAAAAGTTCCACTTTTGATGACGTCTACAATAAACTGAAGATTGTAGAGAATAAAATCCTTTTGGATCAAGGAAGCAGATCTACCAATGGAAACATGGCCTTCTTCTCATATATTGAAGGTCAATTTGATCAAAGGGAGTCATACGTACACCCCGTTACTGGATCACCTTGTGTCAACGTTGGATCAAGCATTGTCAGCGCCCCATATTCAGATGCTGACACATACAATGTTGACTCACCAAGGATTAGGCCTGCTGGTATTGATCTAGATACAGTATGTGCATACATTGCTTCATTGCCCCGTGGTTCAATGATTACATATGAGGACTTTGAGAAAATCAGTGATGAGCATTTGGAGCAGATGGACATAAAGTGGAATGTGGCACTTGCAAGCATAAGGGCCAATAGATAGAATAGGAGATTCAGGAAGAAGATGACCTTTAATGCTAAAGACACTACTGGGTTTGATAAATACAAGGTTGAGTGTTACAATTGCCATTGAATGGGTCACTTTATGAGAGAATTCAGATCTCTAAGAAGATCTGATGCTACAAAGCCTTCAAGCCAAATTATCAAGGTTGAAGATACAAAAGCTATGGTTACCATGCAATAGATTGATGGTGTTGGCTAGGACTGGAGCTTTTTGGCCAAAGATGTGGAAGAGAAGAAGGACTTAATTGCAGAAAAGGAAGAAGAAGAGCATGTTCACAATGCTCTCATGGTACATTCGTCATCTTCATCAGATAATGAGGTATATGATGATGCATTTTGTAGTAAAGGTTGTCGTTTAAACACTGAAAAACTTAACAAAGAAATTTTAAATTTAAAATCAGATGTTTTTGATAAAAATGCAAGTTATCTAATTATCAACTTGCACTTGTTCAAACTGAAAAAGACTGTGGCTGAATATAAGAAAATGGAGCTTGACCTAAAAGATCAAATCAATGTTTTGACTCATGACCTCAATGCTAGTATTGACATTAGGGACATCTTAGAGAGATCCAAAGGTGTTATAGAAGCTAAGTTAGATGAGGCCATTAAAACAAAGATAATGTAGGTCTTAAAATTCAAAGATTTGATAAAGCTTCTCAAACCCTAAAAAAATGTGTTAGTGAACAAAGAGACTCTAGGGATATGACTGGGATTGGGATGAAAGAGTGTGTTGATGTTCCACCACCTGCTGGGAACTTCTATGGTGTCCTTAGAAAGGATTTGTCTTGGACTGTGTTAATGCAATAATGCCTAAAAATGTTACTTGCTGTTGGAAATACGTTTTTCCAAGGAAAGTCTCGGTCACATCATTATTAGCATAGATCACGAGCTATAGACTATTTAGGACATTGTAACTTGGAGTGACCTCCCTTTGGGGGAGATTGTTGGAAATACGTTTTTACGTATTTAGAAAGGATCGGTCACTCCAATGATATTGGGCTCGTGATCCAATATAGCCCATATAGCCCACATGTAGGGTAGGCTATATAAACCCCCCTCCTAGCATGTTAGGAGGGGTTGAACACTTTCATTTTAATCACATTCCATCTTTCTTATTTTTCTCTCCTTTCTCTCTCTTCTTTCTCTCTCTTGTTCTTCCACTTCTCCTTCCATCTTAATAGGTAAATCATACAATGCTTAATCCTTAGAAAAACACGATCCTACAATTGGTATCAAGAGCTTTGGTTGTTTCTTCGGATTAACACGTTTTATCTATTGATTTGGTGGTTAAATTTTCTTCTTTCACATTTTTTTTCTCTTGTCTATCTTTCACTTTAAGTTTACGTTAGGCAACATGGTTTTTATATTCTAAATTTCTTTTCCTTAAAATTTCTCGTATACTTTTTATAATTTTTATATAAAATGGTTTAAATTTAAGTTCTCCAATACTTAAAGTTTAAGTTTCTTTATTATTTATATACCTTTTATATCTACTTTTTTTGTCTTGATATGGGCTTCTCAGATTTGGGAGTTTGGTTACAAATTTTTTATTTCATTTTATCACCTTTTGTTTCAATCTGTGTATCTGTCTGAAAAAGGTATAGCATTCCGATACTTATTTTCCAACACTTTTTCAGACGGTTACTTATTCCGATGCATAATTTTTCATATTCCGATAGAAAGTTGCCATATTCCGATCGTAAGTCACCAGGTTTGTACATCGATCGCAATAACCCGAGGGTTCTACTTTGCGATCACATATTCCGATACCTTATTCCGACGTGGGTTACGATTGCACTTTGAGATCGTGATTGCGACGGGTTTAAGGAAAAGTGAGTCGAAACTCTACCGAAATTTTCATAGAGACATTCAGATGGTGAGTTTTTGAACATTCCGATGGAATACTAGATATTGCGATGGAGTGAGTAAGTATTGCGATGGAAAATATTAAACATTGCGATGGGAGTTGGACTTTATTGCGATGAATGTCTTTTAAGATATTGCGATAGAAAAGTTTAGACTACGTTTGACCAAGTTTTGACTCGAATACTCGATTCAAATTTTTTCGACCAACTGCGACTTCACTATCCACAGACCCACGAACGACTCCAATCACTCGACTTGGACTCGACCTCAGCCTCACCCAAACTCTAAACCTAGACTCAACTGTTTTGACCATAAACTTGTCTCAAAACAAACTTAGACTAGGATTCCACTCCCTCACCCATACCAGACTCGACAATACTCTCGACTCCCTCAAAACCCTCGACGCACATACAACTCACAAGGACTCACAGCAACGACTCAAACACCCCCTCAACCTCAACAGACCATCTTGACTCAAAACTAACTTCGACGCCCACAAAACTCGAACCAACTCAAAGACTCGATTTTTTTCTATCAACAAAAGACTCTCACCTCTCGTCCAACTCTCAACTCTCAAACCAGCCTCAAACAAACCCACTCTCTCGACAACAAACCCACTCTCTCGTCACACCCTCGCATAACTTCGAACACCACAACCCACACCCAAACACCTAAAACACACTCATCTCTCGACAACATAACATCTCTCGTCCATCTTACCCAAACTGACTCAAGACTCATCTCGAACCCCACACCCTCATTAGACTCATCACAAACACTCGAAACAGATCCAAAGACTCGAACACCAAACCAACAAACATTTTGTCTACATTCATCTAAGACTCGAATCATTATATTGATCTCAGATGCATTTTTTTGTGATTCAATATGCATGCCTAGATCATTTAAAGATCAAGACTCATGAAAAACTAATCATCATTGATCTGTTGTTGGATAAAATACAAGATTAATTTTCGAAGTAGAAGAAAAGATTGATAACAAATCTGTTATAATCTAATATTGTTTCGATTTGTTGCAAAAAAAAAAAACTTGATTTAAACCAAATCATATGAAAACCTACCCGAGACCACTGAAATGATCTAAGACGACTCATTGCCTCCCTTGTTCTTCGTTTCTTTGCTTTTAAATGTCTGATCAATAGAGATGAGTGGTCGGAACTATGTAGATCAGCCTATTGTTTTGGTTATATGAGGCGTTTTTTGTTTGAGATCAAGAGTTGGTGACAGATAGTTTGTTTTGGGAAGAGATCTATTTGGGCGGAGGAAACAAGGAAAATTATTGAGTTGTGTGTGAGATAAATTAGGATGGGTACTATTAATTAGGTGAGATTGATTAGGGTTCTTGCCACGTCTGATAGTAATAAAGCTAACGGGCCACGTGTTTTTGTATCTGCCACGTTTTCTTATTATTATTATACGAGTAATTCATGGTGTTGGATACTAGTACGTGGGTTTTTGGGCAATTGTGAGTTTTTGGATACTTGTACGTGGGTTTTAGCCACGTTTTTTTATTATTATTATAACTTAGCCGATTGTGAGTTTTTGAAAAGTTATACGTTTTAAATTAAAAACGTAATAGGCAGTTTGACTAAGTTAATTAAAGTGGTTTGGCAAATTTAATGAGCTCGGATAGAGTAAATTTTAAAGGGGTCGAGCTCTATGAGTGAGCCGAGGTTATATTAGACTCCGGTTTAATTTATCATCGTTTGAGCCGACAACATTTTTTGAGCAGAGTAAAGAGGTATGTCATCACTCGAAGATTTTTAAGACGTTTTTACGGATCTTTTGTTGAGTTTCTTCACGAGTTGTTATATTCCGAACACAACCACATCCACAATCACTTTTTCATCGAATTTCAAAGGAATCATTGAATTCGACTTTTGAAGAGGGAGAATTGCAAAATAATACTAGAAGCTGTCACAAAAGAATGGCTTCAGGAGGAAAGCAGGAAGCAAGCAGCCAATTAGGAAATTATGCAGAGCAGTCATGTGTCACAAATCTTCGACTACTTCAATCTAAATTGAATGGGATAAATAACAATCCTGATAAGTGCCCTATGCCTGCTTCTTTACCCAATTCTGCTTCTAGGATTAAAGAGCTCGAAACGATCGTAGCTCAGCAATCAAAAGATCTTGAGGATGCCAAAATTGAATTTTCAAAGAAAACGGAGAAATTTGAAATATATTTTGAAAAACTTGAAAAGTCAAACGTTGTTCTTGAACGAAAATTAGATCAAACGGTTCTAGATTCTAAAGCTGAAAAGGATAATCTTTTGAAACAAATTAAGTTGCTTGAATCTAAGTTGGCATCCCAAGATGAATTTCTCAAAGAGAATGAGACTTTAAAGGCTCAAGTTCAAGAAAAGGTTTTTGCAATAGCGGCTCTGAAAAATGAGTTAAGGAAAACCAAAGGAACTAGTGTGGACACTAAGCTTGAAAAACCATCAATCTTGGGGAAACCGCCTACAAATCAGTTCATTCGACAACCGACTGCATTTAGATCCGAGCAATCACAATCCTCGAGACCGCGATTTGCCTCCCAAGTTGATATGGTTCATCTTTCTAGAACAGTCACTCCACTATCTAGGCCCAATGTGACTAAAACAGCTTTTGCAAGACCTAATCACATGATTGCCTCTAGTTTCCCTAGACATAGTCCAAAGAACACGTCTCGAACTAACTCAAATGACGTTCGCCATACATTTGATCTAAGGGAACCTAAGCAAAAGACACAAGTAAGAGATAGGAATTTCAAACCTAGTCAGATGCCTCCTAGTTTACCCAACACTGCTAACCGTAGCATGTCACATCCTAGGAGCATCAATCAATCATCTTGGAATTCTAGATCTTACTCGGACGTTAAATATGCTACTTGTAAAACATGTAGGAAATGTGTCTTTAAAGCCAATCATGATTCTTGTAAAATTACTTAATGAGGTGAACTCCCGTGCTAGACTTAAATCCGAGTGGGTAGCTAAAATCAAACCCGTTGGTAAAATGTGGCGCCCCACTGGTAGAACTTTCACTCTTGAAGGAAACGAGTGCCCTTTAACTAGGATAGTCTCCGATTCTACTAAGACTACTAGGGAGGAAATTGAAAAGGAGGATACATCCCTTAAGCCTGAACTAAAGGTTTTCTATAAAAGGAAACGTTTACCAGCTAAGACAAGTGAATCATCTCCTCAGGTCACCTCTAGCACAAGAAAAGAAAACTGTGAACCCCCACTTGCTTCTAAGATAGATATCGCTAACCCATGTCAAAGCATGCAAATTCCAAATGAGAATGCAGGTACCAAAGAGGATGTTCCAAAAGAACGAAGCGGTCCACTCATTGTATAACATTCAATTAAGGACACTCTCAGAGTTTGGTTGCTGAGGAAGCTGATATCTAAGAAACAAGTGTCTAAGGGGATTTGCAGTTAAGCTTACAGTGTACAAAGGACTTATAGTCACATCACAGACTGTAACTCGTTCATCAAAGAAAGGAAAGTTTATCGCCGATGATAAACTTATCCTAACAACGAGAAATTAATTTTTCTCGGGAATGAGCTTATATAAAAAACATTCCAAGTTTTTAAGCTCATGCACTATGGCTCGCATTCAAATCACAGTCTGTGACCCGATCTTCAGAGAAAGGGAAGTTTATCTCGTCAACGATAACTTACCCACAAAACGAGAAATTAAATTTTCTCGGACACGAGCTTACATTAAAACCATTCAAAGGTTTCTAGCTCGCGTAAATGGCTCCTCGTTAAATGACAGACGATGACCCGGACTTCAGAGACAGGGAAGTTTACCTACGTAAAGATAACTTACCCTCAAAACGAGAAATTAAGTTTTCTTAGACACGAGCTTATCCTAAAACCATTCAATGGTTTTAAGCTCGTGTATAAGGCTCATCATTAAATAACAGATGATGACCCGTTCTTCAAATAAAGGAAAGTTTATCACCGATGATAAACTTATCCTCACAACGAGAAATTAATTTTTCTCGGGCATGAGCTTATATTAAAAACATTCCAAGTTTTTAAGCTCATGCACAAGGGTGTATAATCACATTTCAGATTATGCCCCGGACTTCAAAAAAAGGAAAGTTTATCACCGATGATAAACTTATCCTTACAACGAGAAATTAATTTTTCTCGGGCATGAGCTAATATAAAAACATTCGAAGTTTTTAAGCTCATGCACAATGACTTACAGTTAGATATCAGACTGTAACTCGGACTTTAATTTTAGGATAGCTTATCTTTAAAGATAGCTTATCCTCGAAACGGGAAATTAATTTTTCTCGGTCATGAGCTTGTATTAAAACATTCCAGGTTTTAAGCTCATCAAGGAAAGTGTATCTTTTAAATAAGAGAACTTTTCCTCCTAACGAGAAATTCACCTTTCTCGGTCATGCGCTTTACGTTAAAACATTCAAAAGTTTTTCAAGTTCATGAAAATGAATTCTAAGTAAATGTCAACTTAGGACTCGTTATTTAGTTAAAAGGAAAGTTTATTGCCGATGATAAACTTATCCTTAACAACGGGAAGTTTACAACTTCTCGGACTTGAGCTCGTTTTGTAAGATATTCAACATCTTAAGCTCAAGTAATTGGTTTTCAAAACTTTGAACACAATTTTTCGAGAATTTCTCAAAAGGTTTTTCTAAATCTTTCAAAATTGTGTGTTCAAAAATGTTTTGATAAAAAGAGCATGTCTTCTGGAATCGATAATATTTACGATACTAGAAATGTATTCATTAATGACACGGGGTTGTAAATAAAGTTCGAGCAGAAGTTCAAATGTTTTAAAACATGCTCAAAATGGTTTGCTATTATTTCAGATAGTAACCCGCTTTTCATACTCAAGTCAAGCATTTCACCGGAAAGCTTTGACTCAACGACGGAAATTAATTTTCTCGGGCATGGTTTACTTTATAAGGGATTGTGTTACGTTATAACACAATCTAACACGAATATATGTACGTGTCAGGGCATTTATTTGTTAAAACAAGAGAAATCTTGTTTTTTATGAAGTTATCATCTCCACCAACCGTAGCAACTTACAATTGATATCTACATACTCGACGATGCGACTACTCAAACGGTGACTACAGCTCTTTCAATAGAACACGGGTCAACAATTGAGGGGGAGCAATTGTACAGCATTCAGAATCCTTGATGCCGAGAGTGCCAAGTTCACATATTGGTGTCAAGACAATGATATCAATCATACACATAGAGTCAAGAGATAAATTCAGACATGACGAGGTGACCAACATTCGTGAACAAGAACCATGTGAATCTTTCATATGATGTTCTTCATCATTCAGGTCCAACCTCGTAAATTGCTAATCTTGTGAATACATTATCATATATGATCTTTGCACGTGATAAATACCTTACACTTGTGTTTAAAAGGTATTTAATTTACGTTTCAAGTACACCCTCAATAATTTGAAGGGGATCTTGTGTAATTCATGAAAATAATTGGATTTGCATCTTTCTTCCCAAATTTTATTAAAATGCTATTAAATCAATTGATATTAAAAACATTGATTGAGTTAATATTTTTAATATGGGGGAGAAAATGTGATTTAATATGGGAAATGATTAATTACAAATGGTTTGACTTAACGTGCTAGCTCATCCCGACATGTGCGAAATGTTTTTGAATATCGTGGCATATGTTAAGGGGGAGCAAAATGGATTTGCACATCAAAAATGGATTTCCTGGTGATTTATACTTACCCACAACCTATTTATTTCACGACGATGAAGATTGTGGTGACATAAGGATGGTAGGATAGGTTAAGTCCAATGATTCTTCTTAAACCGGAGGAATCTTCCCAAGGACATTCCATAGCTAGAAATAGTAGTCCTTAGGAAAGTTGGAGAAAGATTGTGAACGTAGCTGAATGCCGACCAAGTACTTAAGTTAGCACTGGAACAATCACAACAAGGTGCTAGTTATGACGTATTGGTAAGCATTGAAGGGGTTGAAGAATGAAAAAGAATTTTAAAGATAAAGGGTGTAAAGAAAGAAGCCCTCCTTACAACTTTAGGCAGAAACCGGGTCAACAAATATGCTATTGAGATCATTTTAATGATTCTCGATATTGAAGACAGACATCATGGACCCAGTGATGCAATGTACAACCCATCCCAGCTAACTCAGATATCTCTCAAAAGGTATTTGTTTTAATCACACGGAGACAACGCATTATCTATTGATTTATTCACTCCGAATAAATTGGTATTGAAAAGGTGGCACTCCTCTCCAGCCTCCGATCACTAAAATCCAAAGTGCACGATCGAGTCTAGAGCCATTTGAGATCATCAAATATCTCATTAGGACACACTTTCATATTTCCTTGCTTCTTCACACACTGTGAAAAGTAAGAAAGATCTTAAGAGTCCTACGAAAAATCTTCATGATCTTGCCTGAACATCCGAGTAATACGAAAGTATTTACAATGAAGATGGAAATCCTTCTTGAGCGAATATCAAAAAGCTCATGGTAGGTGACTTGTGCGATTCTTTATGAATCAAACTTGTGATAACTGGAAAGCAACAGAGGTTTAATTCTTAAATGAATTTAAACACGTTCCTGGCCTCTACGCAATATCTTAGTGATCTTGCCAGAACACTCAGACTGATACCTTAGTGTTCACAGTGATGAGTGAAAATCCTTCTAGTGTTAACCTCAAACAGCACTTGGTAGGTAACTTGCAAGATTCTATACGAATCAAGCTCGTGACAACTGGAAAGCAACGATGGTGCGGTTCTTAATTGAATTTCACTTGTTCCAGGAACATGAATTGATGGCTTCAAACTATGCGGATATTATTATCCAAATGATTCACTCTTTACGTTCGCAGTCAGCTTTAGACGGTCGAGTAAAGAGAACGGGTTTACCCGCGAAATCTTGTCAAGGAGGTTCTTTATTGAAACTACCTGCCACAAGTACGATATTTAATATCGTCCAACGGTCTTCACCGACCGGAGGTAAAATGCTACCGAATTAGAATGAAATGTTCAAGGCCATTTCATCCGTGTATATGGTTTGTTGCTAACTTTCTTATGTAGCGTAACAAGAAGGTGGCATTGCGGTGTACAATCCAGAAGAAGTCGTCACCACATGCTTATACTGCATACACTCAGTACTTCAACGAATTCAAGAAAGTCTGAAGGTCAAGTCTTCCGCTGTATCAAACTCTGAAGCTTTCAAGAATTATAAAGGTATAAGTATGTGGAACATAAAGTCACGATGAGGCGAATATCACAAGTGACGAATGCACAAGATCAAGGCAAGGAAACATGCTCAAGGCTAAAGTCAAAGATCACATCAAGCATATTCACAAGAACAAGATCGAAGAATCAAGCGTAGTATGCTAGGTTTAAGATTTTGTAAAATGGTGTGACCTCCCTTTGGGGGAGATTGTTGGAAATACGTTTTTCCAAGGAAAGTCTCGGTCACATCATTATTAGCATAGTTCTTCCACTTGCATTTTTTGGTCTCGCTTAGTTTTGATTACGACAATATGTAAAAACAAGCATTTACGAAAACAATGAAAAACGAATTCTTGAGTTTAAGTATTTTTCATTTTACCCATTTTCACTTAAGGTATGAATAAACAAGTACTAACCTTAATCAAGTGATCAAGTGATTTAATATTTTCTTAAAACTCACCTTTTATTAAGTGTGACAAGTTTTTAATTAAACTTTCTTTTTAAGAAAATGTTTTATTAAATTAAATATTTGAAAATTTGAAAATGGCATATTCTTTTTTAATTTGGAATATTCTTTCAGGATACTTTATAATCAGATAAGACCTCCACCGCTGAAGGATAAAAAGGGAGCGAAGTCTACTCTGGCGGTTCCCTAGCGCCTAGGCGGTTCCTTATCGATAAGGTACCGCCGGATGAGATAAGGAACCGCGGGCAGATATAGCCGTTGGCCCTTTGTCCTATAAATAGTGGACCTTTCTCAGATTTTCATTCACCTCTTTTGCACATAAATTTCCAGATTCAAACATACTTCTTAAATCACTCAAATCCTTGATCATTTGATTGATTACTACTTGTTTAGAAGTGAATCTATCTCATCCATCCCTTCCTCTTTAAGTGCAAAGAGAAGAACACTATCCTTGTGAAGTGTTGAGTCCACCACCAAAGATCCTTTGAAGATCAAATCTTATACATTTGTTGTTGTGTCATAGTTGTGAAGATCCAAGTAGTTGTGTCTATTTGGAAATTGTGTATGTACTAAGTATAGTTGTGTAGATTGATCCTAGCTACGATTAGGGCTCGACTTCTAGCTTAGAGTCGGAAATTGGTTAAGCGACGTGTACGGTTTTCTCCACCATAAGGAGCTTGTTGTGTAGTGAACTCTCGAGTAAGGAGTACTCGAGGAGTGGAGTAGGAACGAGGAGTGAGCTTCGTTGCTGAACCACTATAAATTCTTGGTGTTTGGTTTGATCTTTATTTACCCTTAACTCTTACATTCTTTATTCTTTGTGCATATACATTAGTTAGTATTAGTTCAGTTACACTATCATTGTTCATATTTTGCATAAGAAGATTTTACTTATTTCCTTAAGTTTAAGTTTTTGAGAAAAAAGGATTTTTTGAAAACGATCATTTAACAAGTAAATATAAGAAACTATTCAACCCCCCCTTCTAGTTTCTACAACTGGTATCAGAGCGGGTTGCTCAAGTATTTTTAAAGTATATTGTATTTTAAAACTTGAATCGATCTATGGATTCCAACAAGTACCTAGAAGGGCAATCTATGCAAAGATCACCACTTTTTAAAACTGATAGTTTTATTTATTGGAAAGTTAGATTTGAGACTTATGTGAAATCAAAAAATTTAGATCTTTGGCATGTTATTACCAATGGTGATTTTTTACCTTATCAATTTAATGAAGTTTCTAAAACAAAGGAATTGGTCACTTTTGACAAAGCTAATGATGATACTAGAAAGAAACTTTCGAAAAATAATGAGGCTAAAATGGTGATTTATAATGCTTTACCTAAGAAAGAGTATGAAAGGAGTTTTATGTGTGAAACCGCTAAAGATATTTGGAACACTCTTTTAGTAACCCACCAAGGTAATATCCAAGTCAAAGAAAGCAAAATCAATCTTCTTGTCAAACAATATGAACAATTTGTCATCTTAGAAGATGAAGCTATTGATAGTGCTTTTGCTAGATTTAACACTATTATTACTAGTCTAAAAGCACTTGATGAAGGTTTTTCTAGCAAGAACAATGTTAGGAAGTTTCTAAGGGCCTTACATCCAAAGTGGAGAGCAAAAGTCACGGCGATCGAAGAATCAAAAGATCTCTCAACTTTATCACTTGATGAACTCATAGGAAACTTGAAGGTTCATGAGATGATAATTTTGAAGGACTCGGAATTGGTGAAAACCAAGAGTGAAAGGAAGTCTCTTGCACTCAAAGCCAAGAAGGCACAAAGCGATCATGATAGTTCCTCGGATAGCGATGACGAGGAGTATGCATTGGCGGTGAGAGATTTCAAGAGGTTCTTCAAAAGACGAGGTCAACGCGTGAGGCAATCCAACAATAACAAGAAACCATTCTCAAAGAATCGGTTTGCCAAGAACGAAAAAGGTGATAGGAATTGCTTTGGATGTGGTGATCCAAATCATTTCATTAGTGAGTGTCCAAAGCCTTCACGCGATAAGAATCACACGACATTCGTTAGTGGTTCTTGGAGCGATAGCAGTGAAGATGTTGATGACAACCCCAAAGAGGAGAAATGTCTCATGGCTCACACTTCTAAAGAGGTACATTCCGAAACCGAATATTATAGCAATGATAGCTCCACCTTAGATGATATTGAATTAGAAGGCCAATATGATAATTTACATAAACTTAGCCTTAAATTCATAGAAAAGAACAAAACCTTAAAATCAACTAAAACTAAGCTTTAAAATGAGATTTAATAACTTTGTGGAAAAATTAGCCAAGCTTGAGAAAAATAAAGAACTTGATGTAGGTTGCGTAAGTTGTGAGAAACTTAGATTAGAGAATTAAGATCTCAAGAGTACCTCCATTAAACTGGAAAAGTTCATGAAAGGTTAATAAGTGTGAAAACACTTATCCTTTTACCACTTAATTATAATAATAACCAAGCCAAAACGTGTATTTTGTGTCATAAATGTCGGATTATGCATGGTTTGTGTTTTTGTTGTGATTTAGGATCAAAATGTGAAAAGGGAAGGAAACATGGGCTTTCACGGGCTTTTATCGAAGAAAAAGACAAAAGACGAAGTCAAAAGATCAAGAGTGCAAAAAGAACGAAAGTCCAAGGCCTATTCTAAAGATTTATCGAAGAAAAAGTCTAAAGACGGAAGTTTAATCAAGTCGAAGAACTCAAGTCTAATAATTGAAGAAATTATAAGACGAGTTCAAATAATCCCGAGACAAAGTCGAAAAAGTCGAAGAATTTAGAAGACGAAAAGACGAGAGAAGAAAGAAATGAGCAACACATGCTAGCCTTCCTAATCACCTATAAATACACTCCAAATGACTCACTAGGAGTTGTTAGCTAATTTGACACATTAGTCTTTCCAATTTATTTTCCAAGCACTTTCATATTGTCATTTACTTAATTGTCATTTAATTACCTTGTCTTGCACCTTAAATTTGTAAGTTTCTTTAATTCTTGCTTTTACTTTTATTGTTGAATCTTTAATTTTAATCAAGTTTTATATTAATCTTTCCTTCTACCCTTCTTATTTTTGTTAATCTTTATGCTTATTATCTTATTGTCATGCTTATTTGATTAATTGTTATGTTTTTATGTGTTTGATTGTGTTAGCTTATTGATTTTATAGCCTATTGTGTGTTTGATTTGATTTTAGTTAAGTGTTTTTATTAGTTTATTTTATTAAAAGTTGATTTTTAATTTTTAGTTTTATTAGTTTTTCAAGTTTTTAGTTTGTGGTTGAATTAGTTTTTCTTAAAAGTGTTTTAGATTAAGTTTTAGTTAATTGCTTATTTGATTTGTGCTTATTTTTGGCTTATTTTCTGATTTTTAGTGTTACTGTATCTTTTATTTTTCATGTTTTCGGATTAGGGTTTATTATTCCGAACTTTGTCATTTCTCTGAATTTGTCACTTTTCTGAAATTATCTTTCTCTGAAATAGCATTTTTCTGAATTTAGTCATTTTTCCGAAAAAACAATTATTCCGAAAAAGTTAGTTTTCCGAAGAAGTAGTTATTGCGAAAAAGAGGATATTCCGAAGAAATATCTGAATTTACACTTATTCCGAAATTTTTTCCGAAGAAACTATTTTTGCGAAAAACAGTTATTCCGAAATTTATTCCGAAAAAACAGAATCTTCGAAAACCACTGTATTCCGAAGATTTTAAGCTGGCAGCTTGCTAGCTTGGAGTTTTTGGCGAAAAAATAGAGGTGCCTGGTTGGCTGCTTCCAGCAGCTAGCCTGCTAGCTTGTTTATTATTTAGTATTGTTCCGTAATTGTTTAGTTTTATCTGAAAGTTGTTCCGTTTTTAATTTTGAAAGTTACGTATTTTTAGTTGAATTTTTCATCTATTTTTAAAATTAATATTTTTCGTAAAGTTTAAGTTTTATCTTTTATTTAGTACCCGTTTTAGGTTTTGTCTCGTTTAGCTTTAAAGTACCATTTTAGTTTTATTCTCTCCTTTTTCATTAAGCAAACTTTATTTTCGAGTCGATAGTTAATTTCGTCTTTTAGTTTTATTTTTATTAATTGTTTTGCTTTAATTTACGTTTTATTATTTGTTTCGCTCCGTTATTATTAGTTAATTGTTTTAATTTCTCGCACCCTTTACTTTTTAATCAGTTTTAGTTTTAATTACCCGTCATTTACTTTAAAGTTTTGCACATTTATTTCACTACAAACGACAAAAATATTGTTTTCCACCACAAGACAGCTGAGTCGCACTTAACCAATAGTCAATTCGATTAGATACACATTCAACGAACTTTCATAACTAAGTAAAATCTAGTTATTAAATGGCGCCGCTGACGGCTCTTTTCGTAAAGATTAACAGTTGTCTGTGAGAGACGCGTTGAATTTTGGGATCCGTTCACTCGTGAACGTTATTTTTCTTGCTTAAAATTTTTAAAAATCCATAAAAATTAAAAACTTTCAAAAAATCCAAAAAGATTTTATTTTTACCTTTACACGTACATATATATTCTCTATTTCTTTGGTATCTTTTTCTTTTGCTTTTGCAGGTGTATGCGTACTATATCTTCAACTTATTCAGAGCCCGAGACTCGTGAAGATTTAGATATGGCAGGTGTGAACAACAACAATAACCCACCGCACCTCAACAATAATAACAACAAAAATGTTCTTCCACCACCCGACCTTCGAACGATGGAGGAGATGTGCCAACCCACGATGAATGTACGAGGAGGACCGATTGCGCCGATGCAAATCACGGCTCTAGAGTTTTCGTTGAAGCATCACATGATCCAACAAGTGCAGAACACTAGTCCATTTCGTGGATTACCGGATGATGATGCCAACAAACACCTCGACAAGTTCATTACTGTTACTCAAAGCATGAAGTTGCCCGGTGTTACTATGGATTTTCTTCGCCTTCACCTATTTCCACACACCTTATCCCACCATGCCGAAAAATGGTTTGATCGTCTTCCGAAGAATTTAATTCATACTTGGGATGAGATGACTCAACGCCTTTTATCGCGCTACTTTCCACCATCCATGGTCACGAGCCTTTGAAATCAAATTAGTGGATTTACACAAGAACCTGATGAATCACTTTTTGATGCTTGGGAACGATATAATGTCTTGATTGATCGATGTCCAAACCACAACATGCTCCCCGTCACCTTAATTGATACTTTCTACAACGGTTTAACTTTTCGTGATCGTGATACGATTCATGCAGCCGCCGGTGGCACATTTATGAAAAGAACACCCGAGGAGTGTAGAGAGCTTATAGAGAACATGACTACTCATCACAAAAATTGGGATTCATCCGCATCCTCAAGATCAAACCCGAGAGTCAATGTTTCTTCTACTTCTTCAAACCCTGATATCACCGAATTGACCCGCGCAATGGTCAAAATGAGCAAGAATATGCAACTTTTGGCTACAAATCAACAACAACAAGTTAAAGCTGTAGCACTTTCTTGTGAGACTTGCGGCGGTCCTCATTCATACACTGATTGTCCTTCTACTCATGACAATCCGGAAAACGTGTATGCAGCTTATGGTAACTATTCAACGGAAAACCATTAAGCTCGACCTCAAGGTGATCGTAACTTGCTAAGTTACCGTTCTAACAAATTTCTTTCACCCGGTTTTTCTCCTCAAAACCACAACCCCAACAACTACAATAGAAGCAACCCAAACCCACCTAGAGCTTCTAATCCTTATCACCCACCCGCTCAACAAGCCCCACCCATTAATCATGATGTTGAAACTTTAATGACGACCCAAGGAGAGCAAATCAAGAATCTACAAAGCCAAATTATCAACTTGAAAGGGGATATCACTAAGCAAGGGAATGATTATAGATCCGAGCTTCGACATGATATACAAACCTCTTTTAGCACTCAAACAAATGATTTGAAGAATATGCTGGCTAGTTTCTTACCAACTACTTGTAGGTATGTAAATCTTGCTTATGTTTTAGAGAGAGAAAGATAGATGATTTCACACTTCTAGAGAGAGAAAGTTCAAGAACTATGTGTAAATTAAAAATGAAATCACCACCCTCTCGATCAAAGGAGAGGGTTTATATACCCAAGCCTTGTGATGGGCTTGGGCTTACAATATTGGGCTGGCCTACACATGTTGTAGGCTAGGCTTGGCTTTGTTTGTTTAATAAAGATATCTAGACTACGAGCTACTACTTAATATATTGTCGGGGTGACCGAATCTTCCTAAATACGTAAAAACGTATTTCCAACAATCTCCCCCTAAGGGAGGTCACTCCAAACAAGGGTGTTACCCTAGTTACAATAATAAAATAAACCTAGCATACTATGCTTGTCTTGAGCTCGTAGTCTTCGTCTTTCTTTTCTTTTTCTTTTCTGGTGAACATGTTGATCTGATTCAATCTTTAGCATTAATCTCTTGCCTTGATCTTGTGCATCCATCACTTGTGATCTTCGCCTCGTGACATCATGTCCCACATACTTATACATTTGTAATTCTTGAAAGCTTCAGAGTTTGATACAGCGGAAGACTTAACTTTTAGGCTTTCTTGAATTAGATGAAATATTAAGTGCATAAAGTATAAGCATGCGGGGACGACTTCTTCTTGGATTCCGCAACGCCACCGTCTTCAAATACCGCAACATAAGTAGACACGAACGAAATGGCTTTGAACATTTCATTCTAATTCGGTAGCATTTTACCTCCGGTCGGTGAAGACCTTTGGATGATATAAAATATCGTACTTGTGACAGGTAGATTTAATTAAAAATCTCCTTGACAAGATTTCATGGGTAAACCCGTTCTCTTTACTCGACCGTCCAAAGCTGACTGTGAACGTAAAGAGTGAATCATTTGGATAAAATTATCCGCATGATTGAAGCCGTCAATTCTGATTCTTGGAACAAGTTTGATTCATTAAAGAATCGCACCATCGTTGCTTTCCAGTTGTCACGAGCTTGATTCATATTGAATCTTGCAAGTTACCTACCAAGTTCTGTTTAAGGTTAACACTAGAAGGATTTCCACTCATCACTGTGAACACTAAGGTATCACTCTGAGTGTTCTGGCAAGATCAATTAGATATTGTGTAGAGGCCTGGAACGTGTTTAAATTCAATTAAGAATTAAACAACTGTTGCTTTCCAGTTATCACAAGTTTGATTCATAAAGAATCGCACAAGTCACCTACCATGAGCTTTTTGATATTCGCTCAAGAAGGATTTCCATCTTCATTGTAAATACTTTCGTATTACTCGGATGTTCAGGAAAGATCATGAAGATTTTGTGCAGGACTCTTAAAATCTTTCTTACTATTCACAGTATGTGAAAAAGCAAGGAAATATGGAAGTGTTTCCTAATGAGATATTTGATGATCTCAAATGGCTCTAGACTCGATCGTGCATTTTGGATTTTAGTGATCGGAGGCTGGAAAGGAGTGCCACCTTTTTCAATACCAATTTATTCGGAGTGAATAAATCAATAGATAATGCGTTGTCTCCGTGTGATTAAACAAATATATTTTAAGAGATATCTGAGTTAGCTGGGATGGGTTGTGCATTGCATCACTGGGTCTATGATGTCTATCTTCAATATCGAGCATCATTAAAATGATCTCAATAGCATATGTGTTGACCCGGTTTCTGCCTAAGGTTGTAAGGAGGGCTTCTTTCTTTACACCCTTTATCTTTACAATTCTTTTTCATTCTTCAACCCTTCAATGCTTACCAATACGTCATAACTAGCACCTTGTTGTGATTGTTCCAGTGCTAACTTAAGTACTTGGTCGGCATTCAGCTACATTCACAATCTTTTCTCCAACTTTCCTAAGGACTACTATTTCTAGCTATGGAATGTCCTTGGGAAGATTCCTCCGGTTCTGGAAGAGTGATAGGACTTAACCTATCCTACCATCCTTATGTCACCACAATCTTCATCGTCGTGAAATAAATGGGTTTTGGGTAAGTATATGTCACCATGAAAATCCATTTTGATATGCAAATCCGTTTTGCTCCCCCTTAACATATGCCACGATATTCGAAAACATTTCACATATGTCGGGATGAGCCAGCACTTTAAGTCAAACCATTTGTGATGAATTTCCCATATTAAATCACATTTCCCCCCCCCCATATTAAAAATATTAACCCAATCGATGTTTTTAATATCAATTGAAAAATGCAAGTCCGTTTTATCTCCATGATACCAAATGTTTGAGATATGATACCGATTTGTAACATGATCACATATTCACCATATTAGAAAAAAATTGACAAGGTTGGACCTGATTGATGATAACATCATATGATAAGATCAATGGTTCTTGTCAGCATACGTTGGTCGCCTCGTCACGTCTGAAGTCATCTCTTTACACCACGTGTACGATTGGTATTGTTGTCTTGACACCAGTTAGTGAGCTTGGCACGTTCGGCATCGAAGATTCTGAATGCTTGACAATTGCTCCCCCTCAATTGTTGACCCGTGTTCTATTAAAAGAGCTATAGTCGTCGGTTGAGTAGTCGTATCGTCGAGTATGTAGATACCAATTGTAGATAGCTATGGTTGTAGAGATGAGAACTTCATAAAAACAAGACTTCTCTTGTTGTAACAAATAAATGCACTGAAGCATACATAGATTTGTGTTAGACCAAGGTATAAAGTAAGCTTGATCCCTTAAAAGGTTTTAATGTAAACCTTGTCCGAGAAAATTAATTCCCGTTGAGAGTCAAAGCTTTCATAAGAAATACTTGACTTTAATGTGAAAACCGGGTTGCAGTCAAAAATAACTACAAGCCATATAGGCATGTTTTATGAAATATTTACAACTTTTGTACGAACTCTATTTATGGCACCGTGTCAATATTAATCAACATTTCTAAGGCCGTAAATATTATCGTACCAAAAGACATGCCTTTGAAAAATAAACTAAAAATATTTTTGGATTTTTCTAGATTTTTCAATTTTTATGGCTATTATATGGTCTTATATTTTTGTATTTTGCTTTTGTGGATAAAAATATAAACAATATATACGAATGATCACCAAGGATACGGAGAATAGTTTACCACCAATATTCTTTCGCTTCATCTGCCAGTTCCTTTAGAGTCTCAGGCGTGAAAGTTCTCATTCCTAGCTTGTCGGCCAAAAATTCCATTCGAGCGCGATCTAAAGCCTTCGTGAAAATATCCGCCAATTGATACTCAGATCGGACAAAGTAAAGCTCGATTACTCCATTTTCCACTTGCTCCTTGATAAAGTGGTAGCGAATGTCAATGTGCTTCGACCGGGAGAATTGAACGTTGTTGCAGCATAGGGCAATTGCACTTTTGTTGTCGCAGTACATCGGAATTTTGTTGAAACCTAGACCATAGTCGGTTACTTGCGATCTCATCCAAAGAATTTGAGCAAAGCAACCGGACATAGCTAGGTATTCTGCTTCCGTACTTGAAATTGCAGCGCTTTTCTTCCTTTTCGATGCCCAACTGATTAGTCGATCTCCTAGTAGTTGCAAAGTTCCACTCGTGCTACGCCTTGTATCTTGACAACCCGCATGATCCGCATCTGCATATGCCATAAGTTCAATAGAAGAGTCCTTCGAATACCAAAGTCCCCAATTAATGGTTCCTTTAAGATATCGAAAGATCCGTTTAACAGTAGCTATGTGTAACTCAGTAGGCCTAGTTTGATACCGAGCACACATGCATATAGCAAACTGAAGATCAGGTCGACTAGCTGTGATATACAGAAGAGTACCGATCATTCCACGATAAAGTGTCGGATCAACGGCAACTCCATGTGGATCTGCATCAAGCTTTGTTCATTCCACCATTGGAGTATCCACGGATCACAAGATTCCATCTTATATTTCTTAAGCGATTCAAGGGCATACTTGGATTGATTGATAAAGATGCCTCTGGGACTCTGAGATATCTGAAGACCTAAGAAGAATGATACCTTGCCCATCTTTGACATCTTAAACTTGGAAGACATGAGTTTCCCAAATTCGTCGGATAAGGTTTGGGGCGAGGCTGCAAATATAATATCATCAACATATATTTGTACCATAATCATATCTTTACCTCGTTTCTGAATGAACAATGTGGGATCCACCTTGCCTTTAGCGAAGCCTTGCGTAATGAGGAATTGTGACAAGAGATCATTCCATGCGCGAGGAGCTTGCTTCAACCCATAGAGAACCTTCTTAAGCTTGTACACATGATTAGGATATTTAGGATTCACAAAACCATCCGGCTGTTGAACATAGACCTCTTCCTTGATTTCACCATTCAGAAATGCCGTCTTCACATCCATCTGATAGACGATCATATTCATGTGGGCTGCATAAGCGAGGAATAGTCTAATAGCTTCCAAACGGGCAACAGGTGCAAAGGGTTCCATAAAGTTGATGCCCAATAATTGCTTGTATCCACGTGCTACTAGTCGAGCTTTGTTCTTCAATATTCCGTCTAACTCATCGAGTTTCACCTTGTAAACCCATTTCAAAGTGAGTAAATGCACTTGATCCGGGCATGGGACAAGTTCCCATACTTCAAGACGTATAAATTCATTAAGTTATTCTTGCATAGCCTCTATCCAACAAGATTGAGTAAAAGCTTCTTGCCATGTCTTAGGTTCAACTTCAGTGAGAAAAGCATCAAAATGACAAAACATTGCATTTTCTTGTAACTGACTTCGTGTGGATACCGGATGATTAGGGTCACCAATAATAGAATCTATAGGATGATCCTTTGTCCACTTGCTGTCATGTTCACGAATCCGTGGATTGGAGTAAACTGTAGTAGGAGCTTCCTCTGAGGTGGACGACCCGGCTTGATTATGGTCGGGAATTGGTACACCAAAGAATGGAAGTTCACGCATTTGAGCGAATTCTAAATCGTGATCATCATCATCCTCTTCATAATCAATAGGCATGACATGGGTAGTTGATTCGGGTGTTGGTTGAGAATTACTAGTTGATGGTATATCTTGACCAATTGTAGGTGCAGACGTATCAGATTGTGCTTCGGGTGCTGGAGCGACAACTTCGGTTACCGGAGCTATTACCTCAGGTTTTGGAGCAACAATACTTGGAGGAGTAAAGAATTCATCAAAGAACGGTTGAAACAACGTATCTCATTCAGTCCTAGAAGGTGGTGTAAATGACGATGAAGTAGGGTTATTTGGGACAAGACCAGAACTAATGTTACTGGGTCCCATTTCATGAAGTGCGGGTTCAGAGTTGCTTTGCTCAGAAGCTATTGCTGTCAGCTCATCAAAATCAACATTCATGGTTTCGAGGATCTTATGAGACTTACGATTGTAGATTCGGTATGCCTTCTTTGCGGGTGCGTAACCAATGAAAATACCAATATCAACCTTTGGTTGAAGTTTTCCCTAATTGTCACCATCATTATTTGGATAGCAAAGAGAACCAAATACATGAAGATATGATAAATCTGGTACTTTTCCATGAAGAAGCTCATAAGGTGTTTTACCATGGCGTTTACGAATTAGTGACCGATTTTGGGTGTACACTGCTGTAGATACCGCTTCTGTCCATAAAAACAATGGAGCCTTTGCGTAAATTAACATCGTTCGAGCAGCTTCAATAAGTGCGCGATTTCGCCTTTCAACGACACCGTTTTGTTGTGGAGTGCGTGCAACAGATGTTTCATGAGATATGCCAACTTGTTCATAATCATCACGCAAGATTTGATTCACAAATTCGGTTCCATTATCTGTACGAATGCGTCGGACAGTAATGTTGAGACGTACTTGAATCATCTTGAGAAATCTGATGATGAATTTAGGTGCCTCATTTTTTGTTGTAAGAAATTTCACCCATGTAAACCGAGAGTAATCATCGACAATGACGAGGATGTACTTTTTACCACTAAGACTTTCAACACGCATTGGCCCACAAAGATCCATATGCAACAAAATAAAGTTTCTCTTGGTTGGTGTCTTCAGTCTTGGGTTTGTATGATTTCTTATGGCTTTTCCCCATTGTACACGCGGAACACAAATTATCCTTGTGAAATGAAAGTTTAGGAAGACCACGAACAAGTTCGTTTTTCGCCAAATGGTTAATAGCGTCAAAGTTAAGATGAGATAACCGTCGATGCCCTAACCATGACTTAGTCTTCGATGCTTTGGAGAGAAGACATATGGGAGAAGTGGCCATCATGTCTTGTAGAGACAAAGTGTACAAATTATTCCCTCGAGTACCTTTCAATAAATCAACCCCTTCCAAATTACGAATGAAGCAGGTATGCTCTCGGAAAGCAACTTCTAGGTTTGCATCACAAAATTGTCCCACAGAAAATAGGTTATGACCGAGACCTTCCACGTAATACACTCTTGAAATTATAACATTCCCAATATGATATTCACCGTAACCCATTATCTTTGCAATATGATCATTTCCAAATCTAACCGTACCAAGAAACTTGCTGACGAAATTTCTAAGCTGAGAGCGATCTCTGGTCATATGCTTGGAGCAACCAAAGTCCCAATACCAGAGAACAATTTAGACCACCTGTTTTCAATAACAACAGTAGCCAATACATTGGAAACTATTGGTTCCAGAGTGTTAGCAGATAGAGATATAAGATTATCCGAATTGCTAGCATTTATGAGACCCTTAGATTTCCTGCGTTTTCTAATGTGAGTTTTAGCACTAACAGGTTTTACTGTTCTAACTTTATTTGGTTTTAGATTATTCGCGAGCACTACAGTGGGAGTAGACCTATTTAGAGGGCACTTGGTTCCTACAGTAGTGTCAGTGTTCCTAGTTAAAGGACACGCTTGTGTTTTGGGAGCCTTGGTACTCCTAGTTAAAGGGCACGCTTTCTTCGCTTTAGTGGGAGTGAACCTAGTTAAAGGGCACATATTTCCTACAATAGTGAAAGTTCTACCAGTGGGGCACCACAACCAACCAACTTGGGTTAACACTTTCCCAGTCGGTTTCCATTCTAATCCATTTTTTTGGGCATTCATATCATTCACATGGTCAATAAGGCAAGAATCATGACGACTAGTAAAACATACATTCATTGCAATTCCAACATTTCAAATTAGAATTCACAGTAGGCTTAGAACGCTGCACAACCGCAGAGCCTTTAGGTTTAGCTACATTATTCTTTTTATTCAAAACAGAAATAACATTCTACTAGATGGGGGCAAGATCCTATCATTCTTCTTGTTTCTTTTGAGCTTAAATCTTTGAGCCTTAGTAGTGGTGATTACTCCTGTAGAAGGCAACACGGGAATATTAGAAGCTGGTTTTGATTCCGCCTTATCTTTAGTGACCAAAGTTTGAGATGGTTTAGTCATAGGGCCCTTATTAAATGGTGTGACGGCTATAAGGGTCCTTTTGATTTCACTAGAGGACGATGTTGAGACAGTGGTTGCGTTATCCACAACATTCTTACCTTTTAGAGTACGAAGTGTTTCCTTTAACTCAGCCAAGACCAGATTCTTATCATAAATTTGTTCCCTCAAATCAGATATTTCCACCGACTTTCGATTCAATTGTTCAATCAATGATTGATTCTTTGCAGTGGTATTAGCACATGCGGGCTTTACTGAATCGAAGAGTCGTGTATCTTTCTTTTTTAAGTTATCAACTTTGGACAAAATCTTGGAAACTCGATTATCTAGATCAAGTTTAAAATTCTCAGAGGTCTCAAGTACGTTCACACAGTTAAGCTCCTTAGATTTCTCTATGTCTATCGGCAAAGATTTAGCAACTTTGTCACTTGGCTGACGCTATTTTGATTGTATATTCAATCGAAAATTCTTTTCAAAGTTTGCATCATCGATATTAACACCTTCGAATGACGTTTCAAAGATTTCTTGAATAAATTGTTGCTTGCATTCAAGCGAAATACAATGTGTTTGAATCTCATCAAAACGTTTTGAAAGCGAAGAATATGAATCTTGAAGCTTTAAAAATTCAGCGTCAGATTCGTGACAAGTACTATCTACCACATTATCCACATAGTCAACATTATGCACAATAGAATCATTATCAACACTTTTATTCACACAGACGGAAAGTATATCATGAGACATCACTTGTTTCAGAAGCTGATCATTTTGGCATGAAACCCGTTCTATTTCAAGTAAACTGTTTTCATAAGCATCATCCATTTCATTGAAAACACGTTTACTTCTTCTATTTCCGAATGCAAATCTTGATCAAGATTATTGGGAATAAAATATAGCCAGTCTACTTGAGCGCTGACAAGAGTAAATCAAGCGTTGATAGGAAGAAAACAAACGCTGACAGATCAAGCGTTGACAAGAAGAAGTCAAGCGTTGATACATTAAAGACAAGCACTGACGGAAAGATTTAGTCTACGCATATATTGTTTCTAGTTTGTTTCTAGTAAGGATAAGTTCAACACTGTATTTTCTATAATTATCTTTACCTAGAATAGTTGATACGTAGACTCTTGTATAAGGCTTCTTATGTCTATAAAAGAAGACCTTTAGGTTATTGTTCAATATAAGTTTTCATACGTTAAACACTTTCATTGTAAGCAAGTTTGTTATCATTAATCAAGTGAAAGTTTGTTTACATCTTTGTGTGTTCTTGTTTAAGTGTTAATTCCGCATAACACTTAGATTATCATATACATATACAAAGGTTTCTCTAAGTGTATAACTTGATCTAATCTCGTATACATAAAGCTAAATCGATCTAAGTTTGGGATTAACAAGTGGTATCAGAGCTTGTTGAGAAACTTTTGATCTTAAAGAACACAAGAACCCTAAAATCACCAAAACCCTAATTTTCACAAAACCCTAAAAACATCATGTCAAATCCAGAAGTAACCTCCTCCTCCTCACCTTTACCAAACATCAAGATTCCCATGCTTGATGCAACCAACTTCGAGTTGTGGAAATTCAACTTTGAGCAATATCTGGGGATCTATGACTACACTCTCTGGGAGATAACTGAATATGGAAACACATACAATAAAGCTGAAAAGGTTGCTACTGCCATTGCTACAAGAACTGCTGTTGCTGGATGTCCTGAAGCAGATAAGAAAGAAAAACCTGGTGATGGTAGAGATGTGTCTGCTGAAGACATAGCAAAGAGAAGGGTTGATATGACAACCCTAAACATTCTGAAACTCTCTTTGGGACAAGAGAACCAGCATAAATACAGAGGTTATGATTCTGCGAAAGACCTTTGGGCAGCTCTTGAAGTTGCATATGGTGGCAATGATGATACTAGGGAAGAGAAGAAGAAGCAACTCATGCATAAGTATGCTGTTTTCAAGGCTCAACCTAATGAGAAGCTTAGTAGTGTGAGAAGCAGACTGCTTGACATTACAAGAAAGCTGTCCTTCATGGGGACACAACTTGGTGATGTTGACATTAATGCCACTTTTCTTAAAAGTCTTAATGATGCGTGGAAGATTGAGGCAAGATCTATACTTGCCAATAACACTCACAAAAGTTCCACTTTTAATGATATCTACAACAAACTAAGGCTGTTGGAGAATGAAACTCTTTTGGAGCATGGAAGTAAGTCTACCAATAGTAACATGGCCTTCTTCTCAGGTAGTGAAGGTCAATTTGATCAAAAGGACTCTTACATGCACCCAGTTCCTGGATCATCATGTGTCAACGCTGGATCATGTCCTGTCAACGCCTCATATTCAGACGATGACACATACAAAAGTGATTCTCCAAGAGTTAAGCCTGCTAGTTTGGATCTGGATACTGTGTGTGCATGCATTGCTTCTTTTCCCAATGGTTCAATGATTACATATGAGGACCTTGAGCAAATAAGTGATGAGCACTTGGAAGAGATGGATATTAAGTGGAACATGGCTCTTGCTAGTATAAGAGCAAACATGTGGAATAGAAGGTTTAAGAAGAAGATGACCTTTAATGCAAAGGACACTGCTGGATTTGATAAATCCAAAGTTGAGTGCTACAATTGCCATCGTATGGGGCACTTCATGAGGGAATGCAGATCTCCAAGAAGATCTGATGCTGGAAACCCTCAAGCCAAACTATTAAGGCTCAGGATCCTAAGGCCATGGTTGCAGTGCAAGAAATTGATGGTATGGGATAGGATTGGAGATATTTGGCTAAGGATGGGGAAGAGGATAAAGCTTTGGTTGCTGAGATAGAAGAAGAAGAGCATGTTCAATATGCTCTCATGGCACACTCCTCATCTTCATCAGATAATGAGGTATACGATGATGCTTTTTGTAGTAAGGGTTGTAGGTTAAATACTGAGAAACTTAACAAAGAGGTGTTAAGGTTGTTAGATGATGTGAGTACTGAAAGATGCAAACTGTCTAACTATCAAATTGCTCTCACTCAAACTGAGAAGACAGTTTCTGAGTACAAGAAAATGGAATTTGACTTAAAAGATAAAATAAATATCTCAAAACATGAGTTAAATGCTAGTAATGATGTTAGGAACATCATGGAAAGGGTTAATAGTGAGTTACAGGCTAAGTTAGATGAGGCCATTAAGAATAAGGATAATGTTGACCTTAAAATTCAGAGATTTGATAAGGCCACACAAACCCTAGGAGAAAGTGTTAATAAACAAAGGGATCCTAAGGACATGACTGGGATTGGGATGAAAGACTATACTGTGGTTCCACCACCAGCTGGTGACTTCTATGGTGTCCAAAGAAAGGACCTATCTTGGACTGGTCTACCAGAACTCCAAGAGGAGGAATTTATTCCTCCACCAAGAGTCATTACCCCAGTTGAAGAGTATCAACAGAAGTTGACTGACTTGAATGAATGGAAGAAAGCCAACCCTACCTTGTTTGTTAAGGGTGGCTTATTATGTGAAAGTCCAAATGAGTCAACCCCTATTAAGGTAACAAACCCAATCACTGGCAAGACTGTTGACCTTGGCTCAAACACTGTTAGAAAACCTAGCATCAAGTATGCAGAAATGTATAGGAATACTAGGTCACCTAAAAGCCAAGTTAGTAATGATGGAACAGGCTTCTTCTCTTCTAGACCTAGGGTTGTGTCTAGAAAAGCCTGTTACACTTGTGGTAGCCTTTCACATTTAGCATATAAGTGTGTCAACGCTTCCAAGGTCAACGCTGTTAAAAAGTCAAACGTTGTCAGACCCAAAACTTTTGTGGAGCAAAGTCCACAAGTGGTTAGACCAGCCCCATTTTTCACTAGAGGGTCTAACACTCATGGACAAAGACCATTTCGAAAGACCAATACTTGGTCTAATAGGCAATGGGTTTCTGTAGCAAACCCTAGGTTCAACGCTGACAAGGGTAATTTCAGCGTTGACAAGACCAAATCCAACGCTGACAGAAACGTGACCAGACCTAAGTATTTGCAACCACAGGGTAAGGGGTCTAAAGCTTCTTCAAGCTTGATATGGAGACCTAAGCAAGATCAAAACCCTAATGATAATGGGATTTCTATGACCTACAACAGGTTTAATTATATTTCAAAGGTCATTACAAAACCTATTGGGGTTAACTGGGTATTTCATCCAAAGAGGGATGAACAAGGGGTTGTTATGAGAACTAAATCTGTTCTTATTGAACAACCAGATGAATCCAAGTCTGCTAAGGCTTGGGTTCCCAAAGAAAACTAACTTGTTTTCTTTATGTGCAGGGCATTCAAAAACATATCAATGATTATGGATATTGGGACAGTGGATGCTCTAGGCACATGACTAGGAAGGAAGATTATCTGACAAACTTCACTCCCATTAAGGATGGTGATAAGGTTTACTTTGGAGGCGGATATGGAACTATCACAGGCAAAGGAACTCTTCTCACCAAGAACTTGCATTTTGAGAACGTGTTTCTGGTAAAGGAACTTGATTATAATCTTTTTAGTGTATCACAAGTTTGTGATAACAAAAATAAAGTTCTGTTTACTGATACTGAATGCTTGGTGTTAAGCAGGAATTATAAAATCCTAGATGAGAAATATATTGACTATAGAACACCTAGACATAAAGACATATATAATGTGAATCTTAATGGTATTAGGATGAATAATAATATGTCATGTTTTTATGCTAAAGCATCAGTAGATGAGAGTAATCTATGGCACATGAGACTAGGGTACATAAACTTTAAGAATATAAACAGGCTTGTGAGACTTGGCTTGGTTGATGGTTTGCCTGAAAAGGCTTTCCACAATGACCACTCTTGTGTTGCATGCCTTAAAGGCAAGCAGCACAAGGTCTCATTTAAGTCTAAACAAGTACACTCTAGTTCTAAACCACTTCACTTGCTGCATATAGACCTGTTTGGTCCAACTAATATAGAGAGTTTGAATGGTAAATCATACTGCTTTGTCATCACATATGACTTTTCTAGGTTTACTTGGACTTTCTTTTTGGCTATGAAGAGTGATACTGCTGACACTTTAATTGACTTTATTACTCAGATAGAGAAGAAAACTGGTAATGAAGTTAAAATGCTTAGAAGTGACAATGGTGGTGAGTTTAGAAATAAGCTTTTGGATGATTTTTGTGCCAAGAAAGGGATTACTAGGCAGTTTAGTGTTGCCAGAACCCCACAGCAAAATGGGGTTGCTGAGAGAAAGAATAGAACCCTAATTGAAGCAGCCAGAACTATGTTGGCTGATGCTCATTTCCCCAAAGCTTTTTGGACTGAGGCTGTGAATACAACATGCTATGTTTAGAATAGAGCATTGGTCAACAAGATACAGAACAAAACACCTTATGAGTTACTTTGGGGAAGGAAACCTAATATTGGTTTTCTTAAACCTTTTGGTTGTCATGTAGTTGTTCTTGATACTAGTGATGCCTTAGGTAAATTTAGTCCAAAAGGTGATGAAGGCTATTTCATGGGTTATTCAGTGCAGAGCAAGGGGTATAGGGTTTACCTTAAGAAGGAAAAACGTATACTTGAAAGAGTACATGTTAGGTTTTTAGAGAGTAAACCTAGTGATCCTGAAAGTGGTCCAAATTGGTTGTTTGACTTGGAACCTCTATCTAGAACTTTAAATTATATGCTTGTTACTAATCCAGACATTGTGAAGGTAACTTCAAATGTTATGGAAGAACAAGTTGTTGATGTTTCAGGTACACAGGTTAATGAAGAGGTTGGATCACTAGCAGAAAAGTCATCTCCCATACAAGAGTATGTCACTATCCCAATATGGACTGATGCTTTTGCTGCTGCTGCTGCTGGAAAGGATAATGGTGGCCCCCAAGTACCACCAGTTAACAACATGCATGGTCCTTCAAGCGCTGACAAAGGCAAATCTAGCGCTGACAGGAGAAATTCAGACGTTGATGGCTCAAACATTGACAACAACATTTCAAGCGTGGATAGCCTAAACGCTGACAACCAAGGTTCAGGCATTGACAACACTTTTGAGCATCTTTTCTCTTCTAATTTCGAACAGGGTGAACCTTCCAATTTATATGAAGAGGTTCATCCTCATATTAATGAAAGAGAGTCTGAAGAAGAAGATATTGGCAACTTGGATAATGAGATTGAAGACAACAGACTTTTTGAGGGAGGAGTTCTCACTTCTACTATGAAGAATCACCCCACTTCTCAAATCATTGGTGATATTATGACTCCTGTTCAGACTAGAAGATCTCATCAGAATCTTGGTGGATTCATTGCCAATATACACAAGAAGGTTGATACCCCTCTTGTTGAATCATGCTTGTTTGCCTGTTTTCTGTCACAACAGGAAACCAAAAAGATCTTTGATGCTCTCAAAGAACCAAGTTGGGTGGAAGCAATGCAGGATGAGCTTCACCAATTTGCAATTCAGGATGTTTGGGAGCTGGTTGATTGTCCCAGGTATGTCAGACCTATTGGGACAAGATGGGTTCTAAGGAACAAGAGAGATGAAAGAGGTATTGTGGTCAGAAACAAGGCACGTTTGGTGGCTCAGGGATATACACAAGAGGAAGGGATAGACTATGAGGAGGTCTTTGCACTAGTTGCAAGGATTGAAGCTATAAGGATATTTCTAGCCTATGCTTCCTGCATGGGCTTCACTGTCTATCAAATGGATGTGAAGAGTGCCTTCCTCTATGGAACAATTGTTGAGGAGGTGTATGTGATGCAGCGTCCTGGTTTTGAAGATCCAGAGAATCTAGACAAGGTGTATAGAGTCAAGAAGGCTATGTATGGACTTCATCAAGCCCCAAGAGCATGGTATGGTACATTGTCCACTTATTTGGTGGAAAATAGATTCAAAAGGGGGACCATAGACCAGACATTGTTTACAAAGAAGGATGGTAAGGATGTCTTACTTGTTCAGGTCTATGTTGATGATATCATCTTTGGATCTACAAATCCAAAGATGAGTGAAGATTTCTCCAAGCTTATGACAGACAAATTCAAGATGAGTGCAATGGGGGAGATGAACTTCTTTCTAGGGTTACAAGTTCAGCAGAAAGAAGATGGTATCTTCATCTCTTAGGATAAGTATGTAGTAGAGATCTTGAAGAATTTTGGCTTTTCTCCACACGAAAAGAGGGCTACTACTCCTATGGATAGAGAACACCCCTGGGGAAAGATTGGAGATGGAAAGGATGTGGATGCCAGGCACTATAGATCAATGATTGGTTCATTGATATATCTCACAGCCTCTAGAACTGACATCATGTTTGCTGTGTGTGCTTGTGCACGCCATCAAGTGACTCCCAAAGAATGTCACCTTTATGCTGTCAAGAGAATCTTTAGGTACCTAAGATGTTATCTCAGTCTTGGCTTGTGGTACCCAAAAGATTCACCATTGGAGCTTATTGCATATTCAGACAGTGGCTATGGAGGTGATAAGTTTGATAGAAAATCCACAACTGGTGGATGTCAGTTTCTTGGGAGCAGGTTGATATCTTGGCAATGCAAGAAACAAACAGTGGTGGCTAATTCTACAACTGAAGCAGAGTACGTTGTTGCAGCTGCTTGTTGTGGACAAGTATTATGGATTCAGAACCAGCTGTTGGATTATGGGTATAATTTCATGCATACCAAGATATTTGTTGACAATAACAGCACTTTATGCATTATTAAGAATCCTGTACATCATTCTAAAACCAAACACATAGAAATTAGACACCATTTTATAAGAGATTGTTTTGAAAAGGGTTTAATACAACCAGATAGGGTTGACACAGAAGAAAATGTGTCTGATTTACTAACTAAACCTTTTGATGCTGGAAGGTTTCAATACTTGGTAACAAGTATTGGAATGATCAATCTCACATAATATGTGTTTTGGGGTCTTTTTGTAAAAGTGTGTACATGATAATGCATTGTTATTGGTCTTTTTGAGGATTTAGATTTTCCACTATATTTTTATAACACTGACAAAGGTTACTTTAACGCTGATAAGTGTTATTGTGACGTTGTCAGCAATATATTTGTCTAACGCTGACAAAGGTTTCCTTAACGCTGACAAGCGTTATCGGGGCATTGTCAGCAAAATGTTAGTTTTGTGGTTTTTAATCTAAATGTGCAGGTGGTGTTAGCATTATCTCGTTGGATACAGAGTTGTTTATGGATCCTTGGAGAATCATTTGAGCATGTTTTTATTTATGGATGATGGTTGGAATTTTCTATTCCTATCTTGACATAAATTTCTATGTTCATGCATATTTTTGGCAACATATGTATCACAGTTTAAGGGGAGGTTTTAGGAGCCTTTAGGACTTTTGGGTATCCTTATGATACTCTTATCACAATTCTAGATTGTGTCCACAGGTGAGTATGAGTTAGTTTTAATAAATCATGAGGCACTGTAGCATGCAAAATTGATATACTATGCATGCTGCCAAGACATTTTTGGCCTAGAATTGGTTGTGGTCTGTTGGGAGACTTGGGAATGATTTTATCATGGGTTTTACCTGGGAGTAACAAGGAATTGTATGAGATAACTTAGTTGTTAAGAGTTTTGGTTAGCAAGGGACACTAGAGGACTGTTATGTCTATCTTGCATAAGCAAGTGTGCATAACTGGACAGTGCTTGCCGCCCTATAATAATTATCAACTTATAGGTTATCTTCTCTAGGATAAATTACTTTGTTAAGGTCATTTTTCATTTTTTATAAATTTTTATTTTTGGACGCTGACAAGTATTTTTCCAAGCGTTGTTGTGACCAATTTAGACGCTGACATGGCTTTGGCAAACGTTGACAAGAATATAGCCGTTGGGCGTTGATGGGTTATTTTTGACCGTTGACACTCAATGGGACCTACCCAGTTGTTACTTTTTGACGAATTTTTAGGCCGTAATTTTGGGAGTAGATAACTTTCAATTAATGCATGAGATAAACTTATTTCTTTTCAATATTTTCATGATTGTATTTTGAAAATAATTGCCTAATTTTTGACCAATCACATGCATATTTCTCTCCTATATATTTGGCTCCTATTTGTAAACATGGTACCTATCATTCTTGTCTAACAAAATTTTCTCCTATACTTCATCTTTATCAATCATTCAAACAGCTTTCAACAATGGCACCAAAAATTAAACCAAGTGATTTGGAATTAGGATTCAGGAGTCAACACAACATGATAGCATATTTGGACGCTGATGATACTCTGTTTCTCCAATATACCCAAATGGTGGCGTATTTGAATGCATCCCCGCTTAGGTATGCTCTTTCTCATGCTCCACTCATTCCTGTCACACATATTAAGCAGTTTTGGAACACTGTTAGTTCCTCAACAGTTAATAGAGTGACTACATTATCATCTATTGTTCATGGGCGCACATGGGTGGTTACTGAAGCCTTGGTTTGCCAGACTTTGCATCTTGATGATGTAGATGGTATAACCACCCTTCCCATTCATGAAACAGAACAAGGACTAAGGGCTTTGGGTTATCCTTTCCCTGACGAGGGAACTTTAAACAAATATCATAAACAGGAGTTTCCCCCAGCCTGGAAGTATCTAATACATGTCCTCTTGCAATGTTTGAGTCCCAAGTGTACTGCACACAATGAGATCAATAGATCTATTGCTAGTGCTATTGTGTGCATTGCTACTGGGCAAAAGTTTAATTATTCCAAAATGATTTTTGAGGGCATGTGTAAAAATAAAGGGAATAAAATGACATTAGCTTATCCCAGATTTTTACAAATGGTTTTTGATGTCCAAAATTACTGCACAAGGGATCATGATGATTTTTATGAGATCCCTGTGCAAAAGAAAGCAATTTTTACAAAGATGAACTCACCCCCACACCGTAACTTACCCCTCACCCCAGCTATGATTGCTGTCATTGAAGCAGCACAACCCCAACCAGATCCACAACCCCAACTTGACCCAATACCTGAACCTTTACCTTCACCACAACACATGCAAATTGACCAAGAACCCTTTGACACTGACACATTACATGTTGGCGTTGACATGCCTATTCCAAACGTTGACACCAATCCTTCACAGACCCAAACACTCCTTAAACAACCCACATCCACCCAATCCACATCATCTTCTCCCCCAACACAATATAGGTTGCAAAAACGCCAAAGGACTACTGGAGTGTTCTCCTCTAGTGGTCCTAGCCATGTAGCAGAGAGAACCACCACCACAAGTGTGGTTGGTGCTATGGATGAGGCTGGGACTATTGGTTCTGGCTTAGAAGCTGGCCAAGACAGTCCTAACATCTTTATGACCTCATCCATGCCCAATGAATCTAACTTGGGAGGTCAAATACCCATTTTAGAGGAGGGCAGATTGGAACCAATGACATTAATGGAATTGACGGCTGTCTACATTAGCTTGCAAAAGCAAAATGCAGACTTGGTACAAATTGTCAGTACACAAGGCCTTGAACTCAAGCAATTGAGGGAGAGGATTGTTATTTTGGAAAATGCTAGCACAAGGCGTGGGATGGAGGAATCTTCCAAAGGGGAGGATGAACAGATAAATGTGAGTGATAAAGGCTCACATGATGGTGAATCTTTGGGTGTTACTGAGGCCCTAACGAGTTTGAAGAAACAACCAGGTTTTGATACGTCTCTAGTCACTCCTACAAACTTAAACTTGTCTTTTACAGCTATGTTAGAGGAAATTACAAGAGGCGCTGAGACAGGTAATTTGGGTGTTGACAAGCAAGATTTGAACACTGACATGAGTACCTTGGGCGCTGACAAAGCAAATTTGAGCGTTGATAGACCTGCAGATGAGGTTGATGTATTCCAGTCATCATCCATCATCAAAGAAGTTTCTTCACAGGTATTACCATCTACCTTACCCATAATTGATCCATTAGATAAGGGTAAGGGAATCATGGTAGGAGTAGATGTTCCAAAGAATACAACACAGGTTGAGTTTGATAGAAGGTTGGCTGCACAAATTGTGGAACAAGAAAGAAAGAAGGTGGGTGAATCACCTTTTGTTGTCACTTCAGAAGAGCAAGAAGGAAGTGATGAAGCTAGTTCAGACTCGAGTGTAATGATAATAGAACAACCTGAAAGACTTGAGTATGGTGATGAGTTGGCAAAAGAGAAGTTGAATGAGTTGAAATTACAAGTAGATTTTGACATGCCAGAAGTTGTTCAGATGTACCATGCTTGGGAAGATAGGTGTATGGAGAATCCACATTTGACTATTTCAGACCAGATATGGGGTTTGGAGATTCTTCTAAGAGTACAAAAGGACTGCAAGGTAATTCTGAAACACAAAGCTAGCAATATTCTCTCAATGTTGAAAAGGGATAGAAGGGAGTTGTACTACATGCTACTCAGATGTCATGGAACAGGATGCACTTATAAGAAATTGATTGGGTTGACATTTGAAGAGTTGGAGTTCAAAGCTTATCCCATTTGGGCAAGAGTGCAGGAAGAAAACACTCTAAGACTTCTTTCTGATGAAAGGAAAGAAGAACTTGCAGAAGAGATGGAGCTTAAGAAGGCAATGATTGTTCCCATACCTTTGAAGAAGGGAGTCCCTCTTGAGTTTCCCAAAGATATGGATAGGTTGAATCCAAGTGAAGCTGTTATAAGAAAGAGCCTTAAGCTATCACCATTGGAAGCTTCAGATATGGTGCAAGTGTCACCTCTTGATTCCAGAAACCCTATTATAAGTTATAAAGAAGATGAATGTGGGTTTTGGAAGATTGGCAGGTATGGGAAAGAGGTTCACACTTTTACCACTCTAATATCTTTGTTTGCAAGTTTTGATAGAGAAGACTTGGTAGACCTTTGGAGGTTGTTAGAAGCCAAGTATAAGGATGAAGCTCCTACTTCAGTCAATGAAATAAAACTGTGGTCAACATTCAAGAGAATGTGTGGACCAAGAGATGAAGATCCTGCTGTTTGGAAGGATCTTGAAGATGACCTCAGTGGTCTTCAATGGCGTTTGTATTCAGCTACTGGTGTATATTATTTGAGCTCTACAAAGTTTGCTGAGTATCTACTTGTAGATGGTCAGTATTCCATGTCTAAGGAAGTCTTGGAGAAGATGAAGACTACACAGCTGGAAATTGATTATTCAAGTGATGTGGCCAAAGATTTGATCAGACATATTTATTACCAATATGAGCAAGTTTGTAAGATTCCTCCTAGTTCTTAATGTTTATTTCGAAACTTGATTATTAGAGTAGATATCAAGTTTAGGGGAGGATTGTTGGGAATAAAATATAGCCAGTCTACTTGAGCGCTGACAAGAGTAAATCAAGCGTTGATAGGAAGAAAACAAACGCTGACAGATCAAGCGTTGACAAGAAGAAGTCAAGCGTTGATACATTGAAGACAAGCACTGATGGAAAGATTTAGTCTACGCATATATTGTTTCTAGTTTGTTTCTAGTAAGGATAAGTTCAACATTGTATTTTCTATAATTATCTTTACCTAGAATAGTTGATACGTAGACTCTTGTACAAGGCTTCTTATGTCTATAAAAGAAGACCTTTAGGTTATTGTTCAATATAAGTTTTCATACGTTAAACACTTTCATTGTAAGCAAGTTTGTTATCATTAATCAAGTGAAAGTTTGTTTACATCTTTGTGTGTTCTTGTTTAAGTGTTAATTCCGCATAACACTTAGATTATCATATACATATACAAAGGTTTCTCTACGTGTATAACTTGATCTAATCTCGTATACATAAAGCTAAATTGATCTAAGTTTGGGATCAACAAAGATTACTAAGACAAGCTTTAACAGTCTTTACAAACGGGACAATTTCGTCTCGGAACGCAGCTCTAGTGTGCTCAAAGTTCCATTCACCTTCTGTTATGGCCGTGGCCGTCGTACGTTCCAAAATGACCTTGTAAAAATCGGCTAAGTGTTGGTGTACCGCGTTTAAATTAACGGATGCCTTACTTACCGGTGGAAGTAACTTCGTTAAATCCGTTTTGACGAGTGTAGGAGACGTACTAGGAGGGTTTTCATTTGACAAACTTGGGGGCACAAGAACTTTTAGTTCAGCTAATTCCTTTTGTAAGCGAATACGTGTCTTTTTAGAAAGTTGATCTTTATTATGCTTATCATAATCAATCGTATGGAATTTTGAAAACATTTTAGAATGAGTTTCTTCCAAAAGTGATTGTGTCTCCTTAGAACTATGAACATAAGGTGCTTCTTTCGATTTGACAATTATTGTCATATCATAAAGACCAGGAATATATTCCTGAGCTTGTTTTGCATGACCGGGATTAGGTGGTAAATCTTGAAGACGCTTAAGTTTGAGTTCTTTAAACGATTTAGTTAAAAGATGAACCTTTTCTATGGAAGCGTATTGTTTTAAAAGCTGTTGTTCCTTGAATTTAAGAAGTTTGGTAGCATTAATTTCTTATTAAAACTTTTTAGACTCGAGAGTTTCGAAATCCATTTTAAGTTTCTGAAAATCATTGACAACCGACTCTTTTGCTTTTAATTCATTGGAAATATTAGCTTTTAATGATTCTATTTCTTTCAAGTGTTCAATCTTTTCAAAACGAAATTGGTCAAATTCAGAACATGTTATTTTCTCTGCTTGAGGGACCATTTCAAAAGTTTTGACCTTTTCTTTATGCAACGCAAGCTCAGCAGTTAGGGTGGAATTTGTATCTACGGTATGTCTGAGAGCCATATGCATTTGACCAATAATATGTTTAGGCACCATGACCAATCATGTTGAGCATAAGATTCCATACTCGTCGTAGCATTTGGTTGAGGTTCACTCAAATGTGTAGGATTGGGTACCACATCATTTGAGTTACTAGTTCCTGAATGCTGTTCGAGGTTGTCATTTTCATGCCCAACTTGATGTGGGTTATCATCATTACCAAGATTGGTTGTGGTAGGTACCTCACTGACAACATCAGAACCATAGTGAGAGAGATTAGCAACGAGAGCAGCTTGGGCAGAGTGAATGTCATCACAATTCGAATCATATGCGTCAAGATCATCTACTTGATAAGCTGCATTAGAAGTGGAAACGACTGCAATGCCTTCAGTATCTGCTGCCCCTGGGTCTGCAAGAAATGCTAACTCCTCTAAATCCAAAATCTTTCCCTTAGACTGAGCATCAACCAAATACATTTTCTCACGAAACCACGCTTCATCCCTTCTCCTTTTCGGCTGGGTGCATTGCCTAGCCATATGACCTTGTCCTCGGCAATTGTAGCAAGTCACAACCTTTTGAGGACCAATGGGGCTTCCATTTCCATTAGCTTGAGAATTCACAGCTTGAGCATTCACAGTCCTTGTAGGAGGTCAATATGAATTTTGCCTTCCCTGAATAGGTTGCACTGTTACTTGACCATCTTGAACAGTAGCTTGTTGTCGAGGATTTGAAGAGGTGCGAAGCTGATTGTTTGTTGGTGGAAATCCTCTAGTTGCAACAAGTTTTGACAAGTAGGCAGTGAGATGGTTTAGAACATCAACTAGCGTATCATTTGGAGTAAAGACCGGTGCTTGGATTGGTGGAAGTTCATTAGAGTAGAAGGCTTGTGCTGGTTGTGCTCTTATTGGAAAATATCCTTGCTGAGGAGTATAGCCCATTGGAGAAGTGTTGGCTTGTGATGGTGATGTCTGATATGGTGATTGCTATGGAAAAGATTGTTGATGAACACTTTGTTGAAATGCTTCCTGTGGCATCATTGGTGGTTGATAAGATGGTTGTTGTGGTTGTTGATAGGTGTGTGGTGGTGGCTGCTGCAAGTATGATGGTTGTTGATAAGTATAAGCCATGTTTTGTTGAGAAGCATACATGGTAAGTGGATCATGAACTTGAGGTTTAGACAACCGAGCCTCGATCACATGGCATTCGTGTTGTTGAAGAAAAGCTTGAAGTTTATCCACATTGGTGTTATGCAAGTCCTTAGCCAATTTAACATCCGTCACGTACTTTTCCCATTCTGAAGGAAGAGTGTTCAAATACTTGGTTTTCAATTGAAACGTAGGAATTGCCATGCCATAGATATTGAGCTCATTCAACAATAGGGTAAATCTCAGATAGTAGTCATTGAGAGTCTCCCCTGGCACATAGGAAAACTTATCAAAAGTTATTGGGAATAAATTAAGGCCAGATCACTTGAACGCTGACAAGAACAACTCAAGCGTTGACAAGAGCAAATTGAGCGCTGATAGCATAAGCGTTGACAAGTTAAAGTCAAGCGTTGACAGATTGAAGACAAGCACTGATGGAAGATGTGAGCTACACGTATATTATATTCTAGAATACTTCTAGTAAGGATAGAGACGACAATGTATTTTCTATGTTTATCTTTACCTAGAATAGTTGATTCGTAGCTTATTGTACAAGACTTCTTGTTCTATAAAAGAAGATCTTTTAGGTTAAAGTTAATATAAGTTTTCATAAGTATTCGCAAGTTAAACTCTTTCATTGTAATCAAGCACGATCATTCTAATACAAGTGAAAGTTTGTTTAACATCTTTGTGTTTTAGATCAAGTGTTAATTCCGCATAACACTTTGTTACTTTATTCATAAGCAAAGGTTTCTCTACGTGTAGTACTTGATCTAATCTCGTATACACAAAGCTTAATCGATCTAAGTTTGGGATCAACAAGTGGTATCAGAGCTTGTTGAGAAACTTTTGATCTTTAAGTAACGCAAGAACCCTAAAACACCAAACCCTAAAAACCCTAAAATTCTCAAAACCCTAAAAACACCATGTCTGGCACAGATCAACCTGCTGCCTTGCTACAAAACAACTCCTCAAACCCTAGTATCAAAATTCCCATGTTTGATGCCAGGAACTTTGAGCTTTGGAAGTCAAATTTTGAGCAATATATAGCCATTCATGACTACACTCTTTGGGAGATTGTCGAATATGGGAACACATTCGACAAAGCAGCAAAGATTGCTGCTGCAATTGCCACAAGGACAGCTGTTCCTAATTGTCCTGAAGCTGATAAGTTGGAAAAGCCTGGAGATGGGAGAGCTGTAGCTGTTGAAGATATAGCCAAGAAGAGGGTGGACATGAAAATCTTGAACATCTTGAAACACGCCCTAGGTCATGAGAATCAGCACAAGTACAAACGCTTTGAGTCTGCAAAAGAGCTTTGGGAAGCTCTTGAAGTAGCACATGGTGGTAATGCTGACACAAAAGAAGAAAAGAAGAAGCAACTCTTGCATGAGTATGCTGTCTTTAAAGCTCAACCCAATGAAAATCTCAGCAGTGTGAGAAGTAGACTTCTTGACATCACAAGTCAACTTTCCTTCATGGGAACACAAATTGATGACCCTGAATTGAATGCTACTTTTCTCAAAAGCCTTGGTGATGTATGGAAGATTGAGACAAGATCCATTCTTGTCAATAACACCCACAAGACCTCCAGGTTTGATGACATCTTCAACAAACTAAGACTGTTGGAGAATGAATGGCAATTGGATAGTGATAATAAATCTTCCAGCAGCAACATGGCCTTCTTCTCACAAAGTGAAGGCCAATTTGATTCCATGAACTTCTATGGACATCCAGCCACTGGATCTCAAGGTGTCAGCGCTGGATGTCAGTCTGTCAGCGCTGGATCATATCCTGTCAACGCTTTATACTCAAGCGCTGACACACACAACTTTGGAGCTGATAGACTTAAACCTGCTGGTTTAGATCTAGATACTGTGTGTGCATTCATTACTTCTTTGCCCAGTGATTCAAGGATTACATATGAAGATCTTGAGCAGATAAGTGATGAACAATTGGAAGAGATGGACATCAAGTGGACTATGGCTCTTGTAAGTTTAAGAGCAAACAGGTTTAATAAAAGGTTCAAGAAGAAGATGACCTTTAATGCTAAGGATGTTGCTGGGTTTGACAAGTCCAAGGTTGAGTGCTACAACTGTCATAGGATGGGGCACTTTATGAGGGAATGTAGATCTCCAAGAAGATCTGATGCTGGTAAGCCCTCAAGCCAAATGGTTAAGAGTCAAGATCCCAAGGCCATGGTTGCTGTTCAACAAATTGATGGCGTTGGGGAATGGGACTGGAGCTGGATGGCTAAGAATGAGGAAGAGGACAGAGCTTTGGTTGCTGAAGTTAAAGAAGAGCATGCTGAATATGCTCTCATGGCACACTCCTCCTCTTCATCAGATAATGAGGTATATGATGATGCTTTCTGTTCTAAGGGTTGTCGTTTAAATACTGAAAAACTAAATCAAGAGATAGTTAAATTATTAGATGAGGCAAGTACTGAAAGATGTAAAGTATCTAATTATCAAATTGCTCTTACCCAAACAGAAAAGATAGTAGCTGAGTATAAGAAAATGGAGTTTGATTTAAAGGATCAAATAAATATCTTAAAACATGAGTTACATCAGAGTAAAGATGTTCAAGATATAGTAAATAGGGTTAATCTTGATTTGATAGCTCAGTTAGAGGAGGCTAACAAAAATAAAGATAATGTGAGTCTTAAAATCCAGAGATTTGATAAGGCCACACAATCCCTAGGAGAGTGTGTTAGTAAACAGAGAGACTCTAAGGATAAGAGTGGGATTGGGATGAAGGATTATACTGGTGTTCCACCACCAGCTGGGGATTTCTATGGTGTCCAATCAAAGGACTTATCTTGGACTGGCTTGCCAGAATGCCAAGAGGAGGAATTCATTCCTCTACCTAGAGTGATTTCCCCAGTTGAGGAATACAAGCAAAAACTGACTGACCTAGATGAGTGGAAGAAAGCTAACCACACCTTGTTTGTTAAGGGAGGGTTGTTGTGTGAAAGTCCAAATGAGCCCACACCAAACATGATACCAATTGTGGAGTCCAATGATCCTAAACCTATTAAGATCACACACCCTACCACTGGCAAAGCTGTTGACCTTGGCCCACAAACTGTTAGAAAACCTAGTGTTAAGTATGCAGAGATGTATAGGAATACTAGGTCACCAAAAAGCCAAGTTAGTAACCATGGAACAGGCTTCTTTGCTTCTAGACCTAAGACTATGTCTAGAAAAGCTTGTTACACATGTGGTAGCTTCTCACATTTGGCATACAAATGTGTCAACGCTTCCAATGTCAACGCTGATAGGAACCATTTCAGCGCTGACAAAAGTCAGCATAGGTCAAACACTGTCAGACCCAATACCTTTGTGAACAAAAGTTCACAAGTTGTTAGACCATCACCATTCTTTTCTAGAGGGTCTAACACACAAGGCCTAAGACCTTTTCAAAAGTCAAACACTTGGTCCAATAGGCAATGGGTTCCTGTAGCAAACCCTAGGTACAACGCTGATAAAGGCAATCGGGGCGCTGACAAGAGCAATTTAAGCGCTGACAGACACACTGCCAAACCTAGGTATTTGCAACCACAGGGAAATAGGTCTAAAGCTTCTACTAGCTTAACATGGAGACCAAAACAAGACCAAAACCCTAATTCTACTGGTATTTCTATGACATGCAACAGGTTTCATTATATTTCAAAGGCATTGTCAACACCAATTGGGGTTAACTGGGAATTTCATTCAAACAGGGATGAAAATGGGGTTGTTATGAGAACCAAGTCTGTTCTTGTTGAACAACCAAATGAATCCAAGTCTTCCAAGGCTTGGGTTCCCAAAGAAAACTAATGTGTTTTCTTTATGTACAGGGCATTCAGAAGAAGATCAATGATTATGGATACTGGGATAGTGGATGCTCAAGGCACATGACAGGAAAGGAAGACTATCTGACCAATTTCTCTCCTATTCAAGATGGTGATAAGGTATACTTTGGAGGGGGCTATGGCACCATCACTGGAAAAGGAACCCTTGTCACCAACAATCTACGGTTTGAGAATGTCTTCTTGGTAAAAGAACTGGATTATAATTTGTTTAGTGTATCACAAGTGTGTGATAACAAAAATAAGGTTCTTTTCACAGATACTGAGTGCTTGGTGTTAAGCAAAGATTATAAGCTCCCTGAGGAAAAATACATAGATTTTAGAACACCAAGGCATAAAGACATATATAATGTGAATCTTAATGGAATTAAGATAAATAATAAAATGTCATGTCTGTATGCTAAAGCCTCAGTAGATGAAAGTAATCTTTGGCACAGGAGATTAGGGCACATAAACTTTAAGAATATCAATAGACTTGTGAGGCTTGGTTTAGTTGATGGTTTGCCTGAAAAGGCTTTCCACAATGACCACTCTTGTGTTGCATGTCTTAAGGGCAAGCAGCACAAGGTCTCATTCAGGTCTAAACAGGTGCACTCTAGTTCTAAACCACTTCACTTATTGCATATGGACCTCTTTGGTCCAACTAATATAGAAAGTTTGAAGGGTAAATCATATTGTTTTGTTATCACTGATGATTTTTCCAGGTTTACATGGACTTTCTTTTTAGCCAAGAAAAGTGAAACTGCCCAAAGTCTGATTAATTTCATTACCCAGATTGAAAAGAAGAATGGTAATGAGGTCAAAATTATTAGAAGTGACAATGGGGGTGAGTTTAGAAATCAGTTGCTAGATGATTTTTGTGCCAAGAAAGGGATTACTAGGCAGTTTAGCATAGCTAGAACCCCACAGCAAAATGGGGTTGCTGAAAGGAAGAATAGGACCCTTATTGAAGCAGCCAGAACCATGTTGGTTGATGCCCACTTTCCTATAGCCTTTTGGGCTGAAGCTGTTAACACAGCTTGTTATGTTCAAAATAGGGCATTGGTCAACAAAATACATAATAAGACACCTTATGAGTTACTTTGGGGAAGGAAGCCAAATATTGGCTTTCTCAAGCCTTTTGGATGTCATGTAGTTGTTTTAGAAACTAGTGAGGCCCTAGGTAAATTTGATTCAAAAGGTGATGAAGGCTACTTCATGGGTTATTCAGTGCAGAGTAAAGGATATAGGGTTTACATTAAAAAGGAAAAACGTATACTTGAAAAGGTACATGTTAGGTTTTTAGAAAGTAAACCTAGTGATCCTGAAAGTGGTCCAAATTGGTTGTTTGACTTAGAACCTTTATCTAGAGCTTTAAATTATATGCCTGTTACTGATCCAGACATTGTGAAGGCAACTTCAAGTGTTTTGGAAAAGAGAATTGGTAATGTTTCAGGTATCCAGGTTGCTAAGGAGGATGGACCACCAGCAGTTGAATCATCTCCCACAAAAGAATATGTTACACTTCCTATATGGACAGATGAATATTATGCTGCTGCTACTGCTGCTAGAAAGGATAATGGTGGTGTTCAAATACCACCAAATACAAACATGCATGATTCTTCAGGCGCTGACAAAGGGAAATCAAGCGCTGACAAGACCAATTCAGACGCTGATGGCTTAGACGCTGACAACAACAGTTCAAGCGTTGTTAGCCCAAGCGCTGACAAACAAGGATCAGACTTTGGTGACACCTTTACACAGCTTTTCTCTTCCCATTTTGAACAAGGTGGACCTTCCAATGTCCATGAAGAGATTTCTGTTGATAAAGAAGAATCTGAAGAAGATATTGGGAACATGGAGCGTGAAGTTGAGGACACTAGACTTTTTGAAGGAGGAGTTCTCACTTCCACAGCAAAGGATCACCCCACATCTCAGATCATTGGTGATGTTATGGCTCCAGTTCAGACAAGAAGATCCCATCAAAGTCTTGGTGGATTTATTGCCAATATACACAAGAAGGTTGATACCCCTCTTGTACAAGCATGTTTGTTTGCCTGTTTTCTGTCACAGGAAGAACCCAAGAAAATTTTTGATGCTCTCAAAGAACCAAGTTGGGTGGAAGCAATGCAGGATGAGCTTCACCAATTTGCTATACAGGATGTTTGGGAGCTGGTTGATTGTCCTAGATATGTGAGACCAATTGGGACAAGGTAGGTTCTAAGAAACAAGAAAGATGAAAGAGGCATTGTGGTCAGAAACAAGGCACGTTTGGTAGCTCAGGGATATACACAAGAGGAAGGCATAGATTATGAAGAAGTTTTTGCACCAGTTGCAAGAATTGAAGCTATCAGAATTTTCCTAGCTTATGCCTCTTGCATGAACTTCACTGTTTATCAAATGGATGTGAAGAGTGCTTTTCTCTATGGGACAATTGTTGAGGAGGTATATGTCATGCAACCTCCTGGTTTTGAAGATCCTGAGAATCCAGACAAGGTTTATAGAGTGAAGAAAGCTATGTATGGACTTCATCAAGCCCCTAGAGCATGGTATGGTACATTGTCCACTTACCTGGTGGACAATGGATTCAAGAGGGGCACCATAGATCAGACACTATTTACAAAGAAGAAAGGAAAACATGTGTTGCTTGTGCAGGTCTATGTTGATGATATCATTTTTGGGTCTACTGATCCAAAAATGAGTGAGGATTTTTCCAAGCTCATGACAGATAAATTCAAGATGAGTGCCATGGGTGAGATGAACTTCTTTCTAGGTTTGCAAGTTCAGCAGAAAGAAGATGGTATCTTCATCTCCCAAGACAAGTATGTAGCTGAAATCTTGAAGAAATATGGTTTTTCTCCACATGAGAAGGAGGCTTCCACTCCTATGGATAGGCAACACCCTTGGGGAAAAATTGGAGCTGGAAAGGATGTGGATGTTAGGCATTATAGATCAATGATTGGATCATTGATGTATCTTACAGCCTCAAGACCTGACATCATGTTTGCTGTGTGTGGATGTGCACGCCATCAAGTGACTCCCAAAGAATGTCACCTTTTTGCTGTGAAGAGAATTTTTAGGTACCTAAGATGTTATCCAGATCTTGGCTTGTGGTACCCAAAAGATTCTCCATTGGATCTTATTGTATATTCAGACAGTGACTATGGTGGTGACAAGTTTGATAGGAAATCCACAACTGGTGGATGTCAATTTCTTGGGAGCAGATTAATATCTTGGCAATGCAAGAAACAAACAGTGGTGGCAAACTCTACAACTGAAGCAGAATATGTGGCTGCAGCTGCTTGTTGTGGACAAGTCTTATGGATTCAGAACCAGCTGTTGGATTATGGGTATAATTTTATGCATACCAAGATTTTTGTAGACAATAACAGTACTTTATGCATTATTAAAAATCCTGTACATCATTCTAAAACCAAACACATAGAAATTAGACATCATTTTATAAGAGATTGCTTTGAGAAAGGTTTAATACAACCAGATAGGGTAGACACAGAAGATAATGTGGCTGATTTATTAACTAAACCTTTTGATGCTGGAAGATTTCAATATTTGGTAACAAATATTGGAATGGTTAATCTCACTTAATATGTGTTTTGGAACCTTTTTGTAAAAGTATGTACAGGATAATGCATTGTTATTGGTCTTTGTGATGATTTAGATTTTCCACTTTATTTTTCTAACACTGACAAAGGTACATGTAACGCTGATAAGTGTTATTTTGCCGTTGTTAGAGATATTATTGTCTAACGCTGACAAGAGTTTCTTCAACGCTGATAAGTGTTGTCGGGACGCTGTCAGCAACAAATGTTAGTTTTGTGGTTTTCATCTAAATGTGTAGGTAGGTGGTAGCTTTATGCCATTGGATACAGAGTTGCTTATGGATCTTTGAAGAGCTATTTGGACATGTTTTGTTTATGGATGATGGTTGGAATATTTATATTCCTATCTTGACATAAATTTTTAATGTTCATTTATATTTTGAGAACTCATGTATCATAGTTTGAGGGGAGGTTAAGGAACCTTTAGGATTTTTGGGTATCCATATGATACTCTCATCACAATTCTAGATTGTGTCCACAGGTGAGTATGGGTTAGTTTTACTAAACCATGAGGCACTGTAGCATGCATAGTATATCAACTTTGCATGCTGCCAAGACATTTTTGGCCTAGAATTGGTTGTGGTCTGTTGGGAGACTTGGGAATCATTTTGATATGGGTTTTACCTGGGAGTAACAAGGATTTTATAAGGTAACTTGGTTGTTAAGAATTTTGGTTAGCAAGGGACACTAGAGGACTGTTATGTCTATCTTGCTTATGCAAGTGTGCATAACTGGACAGTGCTTGCCGCCCTATGATAATTATCAGCTTTTGGTTATCTTCTCTAGGATAAATTACTTGTTAAGGTCATTTTTCACTTTTTAAAACAATTTTATTTTTGGACGCTGACAAGATTTTTCCAAGCGTTGTTGTGACCAAAATGGACGCTGACATGGCTTTAGGCGAACGTTGACAAGATTATAGCCGTTGGGCGTTGATGGGTTATATTTGACCGTTGACAATCAATGGGACCTACCCAGTTGTTACTTTTTGACATATTTTCAAGCCGTAATTTTAGGAGTTGTTACTTTCATTAAATGCATGAGATAACTTATAACTTTTTCAATATTTTCATGATTAGTTTTTGAAAATCTTTGCCTATTTTTGGGCCAATCACATGCATTCATCCACTCCTATAAATTTGGCTCCTATTTTCAACAGGGTATCTATAATTCTTGTCTAACACTTTTTCTCTTATCAACCTTCATCTTTTATACTTCAAATTAACAGCTTTCATCAATGGCACCAAGATTTAACTCAGCAGAATTGGATTTGGGGTTCAAGTCTCAACACAACATGATTGCTTATCTTGTTGCTGATAATACTTTGTTCCCTCAATACACAGAAATGGTGGAGTATTTGAACGCATCCCCATTAAGGTATGCTCTTTCTCATGCGCCACTCATTCCAGTCACACACATTAAACAGTTTTGGAACACTGTCAGTTCCTCAACAGTTAATGGAGTGACCACATTAACTTCTATTGTTCATGGGAGACCTTGGGTGGTTATTGAGGCCTTGGTACGCCAGGCCTTGCATCTTGATGATGCTGATGGTGTAACCCTTCTTCCCATATCTGAAATAGAACAAGGGCTTAGGGCTTTGGGATACCCTATTCCTGATGAAGGTACTCTTAATAAGTACCATAAGCAGGAATTTCCCCCAGCCTGGAAGTACCTCATTCACATTCTCCTTCAATGTTTGAGTCCCAAATGTACTGCACACAATGAGATCAATAGATCCATTGCAACTGCTATTGTGTGTATTGCAACAGGGCAAAAATATAATTGGTCTAAAATGATTTTTGAAGGAATGTGTAAAAACAAGGGGACAAAAATGACTTTAGCTTATCCCCGTTTTCTGCAAATGGTTTTTGATGCTCAAAGATATTGTTCAAGGGATCACAATGATTTTTATAAGATCCCTGAACAAAAGAAGGCTATTTTTACCAAGATGAATTCACCACCTCATAGAGACCTACCTTTAACCCCAGCTATGCTTGCTGTTATTGCAGCAGCACAACCCCAACCAGACCCCCAACCTCATATTGACCCTCACCCACAACTTGAACCTATCCCTGAACGTTTACCCTCACCTGACCAAATGCAAATAGACCAAAATCCCTTTGACGTTGACACATCTAATGTGGGCGTTGATGTACCTATTTCCACCGCTGACACCCAACCATCACAATCCCAAACACCCCTTCATCAACCCACATCTACACCTTCTTCTACACCATCTTCCACACCACCTGAATATAGGTTGATTAAACGCCAAAGGACTGCTGGAGTGTTCTCCTCTGGTGGTCCTAGCCATGCAGCAGAGAGAACCACCACCACAAGTGTGGCTGGTGACCTGGATGAGGCTGGGACTATTGGTTCTGGCTTAGCAGCTGGCCAAGGCAGTCCCACCATAATTAAGTCCTCATCCATGCCCAATGAACCTGACTTGGGGGGTCAAATCCCCATTTTGGAAGAGGGCAGACTGGAACCAATGACGCTTTTGGAATTGACGGCTGTCTGCATTAGCTTGCAAAAGCAGAATGCAGACTTAGTACAAATTGTCAGTAACCAAGGCCTTGAACTCAAAGAATTGAGGGAGAGGATTGTTGTTTTGGAGAGTGCTCATTCAAGGGGAGGTATGGAGGAGTCTTCCAAAGGGGAGGAAGATCAAAGAAATCTGAGTGATAAGAGCAGTCAAGATGGTCAATCATTGGATGTTGCTAAAGCTCTTACTACTTTGAAGGAACAAACAGGTTTTGATACGTCCTTGATCTCTCCAACCAATTTAAATTTATCATTTACAGATATGTTGAGAGAGGTTACACAAGGCGCTGAGGGAAAATATTTGAGCGTTGACAAGACAAGTTTGGACGCTGATAGAAGTATTTTGGGCGCTGATAGAGGAAATTTGGGCGTTGACAGATCTGCATATGGAGGTGATGTATTCCAGTCATCATCTATCATCAAGGATGTTTCTACTCAGGTATTACCATCTACCTTACCAACAATTGAACCATCAGATTAGGGTAAGGGTAAGTTGGTAGAAGAAATTGTTCCAAAGAATGCAGCTCAGGTTGAATTTGATAGAAGATTGGCTGAGCAATTGATGGAACAAGGTGAAAAGGAAAAGTCACCATTTGTTGTGACTTCTGAAGAAGACAGTGATGAAGCTAGCTCAGATTCAAGTGTGATGATTGTTGAACCAGAAAGACTTGAGTATGGTGATGAGCTTGCTAGGGAAAAGCTGAAAGATTTAAAGTTGCAGATTGATTTTGATATGCCAGAGGTGGTTCAGATGTACAATTCTTGGGAAGAAAGCTGTATGGATAATCCAGACTTGACCATTTCAGATCAGATATGGGGTTTGGAAATTCTTCTTAGAGTTCAGAAGGATTGTAAGGTGATTTTGAAGCACAAGGCAAGCAACATTCTCTCTGAGTTGAAAAGGGATAGGAGGAAGCTCTACTTTATGTTGCTCAAATGTCATGGAGTTGGATGGACACATCAGAAGCTGAAGGCTTTGACGTTTGATGAGTTGGAACATAGGGCTTATCCTATTTGGGTGAAAGTGCAAGAAGAAAACACTTTCAGACTTCTTTCAGATGAAAGAAAGGAGCAACTTGCAGAAGAGATGGCAATCAAGAAAGCTATGATAGTTCCTAGACCAGTAAAGAAGGGATTTATTCTTGAGTTTCCAAAAGATATGAATCAACTATATCCAAGTGAAGCAGTTATTAGAAAGAGCCTCAAGCTCTCCCCATTAGAAGCTTCAGATATGGTGCATGTGTTACCACTAGATTCCAGGAATCCAATTGTGAGTTATGATGAGGATGAATGTGGATTCTGGAAAATTGGAAGATTTGGCAAGGAGGTAGACACTTTTACCACTCTCATATCTTTATTTGCAAGTTGTGATAGAGAAGACTTGGTGGACCTTTGGAGGTTGCTAGAGACCAAGTATGAGGCTGAAGCACCAACTTCAGTCAATGGAATAAAACTTTGGACCACATTCAAAAGAATGTGTGGGACAAAAGAAGAAGATCCTGAAATATGGAAGGATCTTGAAGATGACCTCAGTGGTCTTCAATGGAGGTTATATTCAGCTGCTGGTGTATACCATTTGAGTTCTACAAAGTTTGCTGAGTATTTACTTGTAGATGCTCAGTATTTCATATCCAAGGCTGTTTTGGAGAAGATGAAGGACACCCAGTTGGAGATAGACTATACAAGTGACGTGGCAAAGAATTTGATCAGATTTATTTATTACCAATATGATAAGGTTTGTCAGACTCCTCCAAGTTCTTAGTGTTTATTCAGAAACTTGATCATAAGAGTGGATATCAAGTTTAGGGGAGGATTGTTGGGAATAAATTAAGGCCAGATCACTTGAACGCTGACAAGAACAACTCAAGCGTTGACAAGAGCAAATTGAGCGCTGATAGCATAAGCGTTGACAAGTTAAAGTCAAGCGTTGACAGATTGAAGACAAGCACTGATGGAAGATGTGAGCTACACGTATATTATATTCTAGAATACTTCTAGTAAGGATAGAGACGACAATGTATTTTCTATGTTTATCTTTACCTAGAATAGTTGATTCGTAGCTTATTGTACAAGACTTCTTGTTCTATAAAAGAAGATCTTTTAGGTTAAAGTTAATATAAGTTTTCATAAGTATTCGCAAGTTAAACTCTTTCATTGTAATCAAGCACGATCATTCTAATACAAGTGAAAGTTTGTTTAACATCTTTGTGTTTTAGATCAAGTGTTAATTCCGCATAACACTTTGTTACTTTATTCATAAGCAAAGGTTTCTCTACGTGTAGTACTTGATCTAATCTCGTATACACAAAGCTTAATCGATCTAAGTTTGGGATCAACAAAAGTATCATAAAGCTTACACTCTCGTTCTTGTTTAGTTAACGAGGTGCCTTGCATTAGAACACGAATTCTATCCCATAACTCTTTGGCAACTTTATGTTTGCTGACGAGTTTGTAGACATCTAGAGGAAGGGCTTGGAGAATGATGTTTGTAGCATACTTATCACATTTGTCTTGAATCTTCATATCTCCAGTCAATTCACCCGTTGTGCGAGGACGAGTAGTCGTACCTTCCGTCACTGTACCATAATCTAATGGTCCATCGAGCACCGATGCCCAAATGAGATGTCCATTCTCTTTGTTCAACATGTAAAGTTCCATTCGGGAAGTCCAATCCTCGTACATAGACTTCTCCAACATTGGTGGACGACTATCCGTACCCGAGAGGATGGACTTATCCGTAAGAGATGTGTACTCCATTTCGATAAGTTAAGATTTACAAATATTGATCGAACAATGAGAGAAAGTAAATGTGTTTGTTGTTGTGAGTTGAAGTCGAGAAACAATGTTAAAATCCCCTAAAATATGTTCTAAATAAACCAAAAATTCCAAGTCAAAATTACACACGATTTGTTAGAAATTTTTTAAGGAATAATTTTTGGATTTTCGGAATGTTGATCGGAATAAAGGATCGGAAAGCTGTCGGAATATCAGTCGGAAAGCTGTCGGAATAAACCCTATCGAAATACCCTTTATCGGAATGTCCCTAATCGGAATACCTTGATCGGAATGTCCCTAATAGGAATACCTTTGTCGGAATGTCCCTGATCGGAATGTCACAGATCGGAATGTACCAAATCGGAATGTACCAAATCGGAATGTACCTTATCGGAATGTACGAAATCGGAATAATTAAATCGGAATAATCAAATCGGAATGCAATCGGAATCCCTTTGTCGGAATGTGATCGGAATCCTTAAACCCTTTTCTGATGACACTGATCGGAATAACTTTTTGAATCCTTTAAACCCTTTTCTGATGACCCTGATCGGAATACATCCCACTTTTCTCGGACAAAACTCAACCAATTCGAGATTTTAAGCCAAAAAATGATCAAAACACCCAAAAATTTTGTGTTTTTAGCCAAAGTAACTATACCAAATCTCTACCACAACTATGTAGAAGATTTGTATCAAGAAAAAATCATAAAAAACACAAAAAAAATTGGTTCGTGTAAAATGAATCAAAATAGGCGTATGAATCCAGAACACAAACACATAAACAATACAATCATCCCATGGTGCTCTAATACCATTTGTAGGATATGTAAATCTTGATTATGTTTTAGAGAGAGAAAGATAGATGATTTCACACTTCTAGAGAGAGAAAGTTCAAGAACTATGTGTAAATTAAAAATGAAATCACCACCCTCTCCATCAAAGGAGAGGGTTTATATACCCAAGCCTTGTGATGGGCTTGGGCTTACAATATTGGGCCGGCTGATGAGATGGCATTTATACATGATCTCATCGTTCTTTTCGGGCTTTAAATGCATAAAAATGTCATAAAATACCATATATATGCTTGTGTTTGTTTACTTGTGTATTTTAGGTATGGATGTCGTGAAAAAGACAAAAGATCACAAGTTACAAGGAAAAACAGACACGAGAAACGAAGCCGTACAAAGAACCGGGCCCTAATCATGGAATACTCAACAAATACCCTTGAAGACTTGAAGACATACAAGATTGATCCTCATTTATTGAATAAATGACACTTAAAACCCTTGTATATTGATAATTACAAGTTTGGTCCCTTAAGTTTGTCAAAAATACACAAAAGGTCCCTCAACTTTAAAGAAATGGCAAGATTAGTCCCTCAACAATTTCAAATTGTCAAATATGGTCCCTCATCAAGCCAAAGATACATTGAAGACCTTTGAAGATCAAAAATGTCCAAGATCAGTCCTTCAAATATGCAAAAGTTTCAAAAATAACCCTTGATACACCTTTTGGAAAGTTTTGTGCAAAAAATGACAAAGGTTGAAAGTTGTTACAAAGGAAATGGGCGCTGATAGACTTTTATTCACAAGTGACAAAATAAAGGAAGAAAAAGGACCAAAACTGCCAAGTTTGGGAGTTTAAATCCCTAAACACGCGCCAAACAACTTTCTCCCTAAGAAAACGGATCAAACGTGTCACTATTCACACGTATGAACCCAGTTTTAACTTTTTACCAACAAGGGGGTTTTTACAATTACCTACACCAAAACACAATTAACCTTCACACGAATCTATCCCATGCCTAAACTCACACTCCCACTCACCCAAAGGACCCCACCATTCAAACCGTTTCACCCATCACATGAGTACTTGCCCTCCAAGACATGCCACGTGTTAAGATCAACAGCTGAGAGTCTTTGCTTGATCACAAAGCTAAAATGAACGTTTGGGATCACTTTGGACAGCTCATCAACAACAAACGCACTCAAGGACTTAGGGCATTTAGGGAATTTCACTTCTAGGGTTTGTGAATAGTGTTTAGCCAGGCATTTGCCTATAAAAGGAGACCTCAACATGTGAGAGTCTCTTGGTTCCAGTTTTAGGCTATTATCTTTGTAATTCCTTTTTAAGTTTAAATAAAATTTGAATTTCTGAAATTTTTAAATCTCTTTTTGATAATTAAAAGTTTGGTGTTTGAGTAGCCTAATTCTGAGTTCCATTTGATTGTTAAGACCTACCTTAATCTTGTGGTTAAGGCACGTCTTGGTTCATAAGGTTTTTAAGGTTCAAATACCTTGAAATCCTAGGTTCTGTTTTGGCTTATTTTGTGTACTAACCCTTGGCCATTTGCTATAAGCTCTTACAAGCTTGTTGACACCAAGCTTGTGAAGGGATTAGAGCCCTTGGTTGAGTTGTTTGCTGCTTGTGTTGAAGACATAAAGTCCTTGAGGTTCTACTTTGAACCATCAACCAAGGCAGTTTGCATCATCTTCATTGAAGTACCTTGGTCTTGTTCTAGTTGTTGAACAAGGTCCAAGGAGCATAGCTGGCCTTCCTAGGATGTTGTGGAAGGCAGGTATAACCCCTTGTTAAGATTCCTCTCAAAATTTCATGTTTATGACTGATTTTGATTTGGTGCTTTGATTTTGAGTATTTGTGTTTGTGCTGGTGATTTTTGTGTTTGATTGTGTTAGTTGCTATCTAGGAAGTGTTTTTAATCATTAAAATCAGTAGGTTATTAGTTAAAATCACAAGTTCCTTTGTTAAGTGGAAGATTAAGGAGTGTTTGGGTCTACTGCTTGAATTGGATTTGTGGTTTGTTAAGTGCTTGTTTTGTGTAAGCAAGTGTTGGTATCTGTTATTTAGGTGTATTTGTTCATCTGTTTGCAGGTTTTGTGGGTTTGAACACATAGATTCACAATTTGGCTATAAAATCTTAAAAACTTGGTAAAATTGGCTAGGATTTTGAGGACACCTAGATCTAAGCTTAGGCTAGGGCTAACAAGTGCTAAATCTGAGTTAATCACACCAGGGAAGAAGGATTTGAGGCTTGAATTTGGATCAAGTGCCAAATAGATCAGCAAACTTGTTCTGCATATGTTCATTGTTCATCAGTAACATTTTGTGCTTTGATCTTGTTGTTTACTTTGATTCAGTGTTTGATTCTTGTTGCTTTGTGTTTGTTCTTATTTTATATAGCTTGTGTATGCATCTTGTTAAGTTTGGTTGGCTTATTCAGTCTAAATCTGCTTATTAAGTGCTTAACTGCTTATTTCCATATCTGGTGCATATCTGGTGACTGTTTGGCTTATTGTGGCTTATTGTGTGAACCAATTTGTGATTTTATTGTTGCTATTAACTCCTTGTGATTCACTGATCACAAGGGTGCCTTTGTTTCCAATTGAATCAAACCAGAACTCTCAAATAAGCTTGGTCAAATAGTCAAGGCAGTGGGAACTCCTTTCCCCTGCTAGTTGCCACTGATAGTGTAAAATTGGGTTCAGCTTATCAATAAGCTATAATAGCTTATTCCAACCAGCAACAACTTTGTTTTTGTAATAGGTGCTCATATTTTGACCCATTTGTTCATACTGGAGCATTTGGGTGGTTGACTTTAGGGTTTGACTAGAAAACCAACTCTATTGACTTTTTTATAAGTTCATTTGTGCTTATTCTGGCTTATTGGTTGTGCTTATTGGATTTTTGTTGATTTATTTTGCTTATTGAGTCCATTTGAAAGCTTTTGCAAGTTGAATCAAGTCCTGAGGTGCCCTAAATCTCTAAAATGACTATTTTGTCTTTTAGTGAATTTTTACTTTGCTTATTTCTGGCTTATTGAGTGAGCTTTTTCAAAAATTCTTTTTACAGATCTCATAAGCATCCCAAAAGAAGGTTGTGTGTTAAATTAGAGCTTATGGCATTAGCTTATTGCTTAATGGGCTGAAAAGCCCAATAATAATAAGCTGAGTGTTAAATAAGCTGTAATAAGCTCATATTCAGCTTTTGGGACTTTAGAGTTTTGTTCTTAGAATTGAATTTTGAGTCAGATAGGGCTTTTCCAAGTCAATTGTGTAGAACAATGATAATCTTTATGAATCAAGAGGGTTGATGTTTTTCTAGAGAGAAAAAGTTAGAGAGAGAAGTGAAAGAAAACTTATATATTGAAATGAAAGAAATGAACAACCAACACCTCTTTCCATGGTGGAAAGAGGTTTAAATACCCCAATTCCTTAATGGACTTGGGCTTCCGGCCCATGAACATGCTCATGGGTCGGGCTATTTAATAAGTGAAACTAAACATAACTACGAGCCTATAAATACATTGTTGGAGTGACCGAGACTTTCTAAATGCGTAAAACGTATTTCCAACAATCTCCCCCAAATGGAGGTCACTCCAAATTTACAAAGTCCTAATCTAGCATGTTAGATCTTGTTCTTGAGCTCGTAGTCTCCTTTTCTTTCTTTTTCTTTTCTTTTGTGAATATGTGTTGAATGATCTCAGCCTTTTGCTTGGAACATGTTCTTTTGGCCTTTCACGTGCATTCTTTATTTTCTTATGAGGTTCGCCTCTTTGTGACTTCATGTCCCACACACTTATCCTTTGTTGAATTCTTGAAAGTTTCAGAGTTGATACAGTGGAAGGATTTCAGGTCATACTTTCTTGAATTTGCAGGAGTATTGATGCATAAGGAATAAGCATGTGAGGACGTCTTCAACAGGTACACCGCAACGCCACCGTCTTCAACTGGTACACAGCAACGCCACCGTCTTCAACAGGTACACAGCAACGCCACCGTCTTCAACAGGTACACAGCAACGACACGAATAAAATGGCTTTGAAATTTTATTCTAATTCGGTAGCATTTTACCTCCGGTCGGTGAAGACCGTTGGACGATATTAGATATCGTACCAGTGACGGATAGTTTCAATTAAGTAACTTCCTGACAGGATTTCGCGGGTAAACCCGTTCTCTTTATTCGACCGTCCAAAGCTGACTGCGAACATAAAGAGTGAATCATTGGATTAAAAAAATCCTTATGATTGAAGCCGTCAATTCATGAAACCTGGAACAAGTGAATTTCAATTAAGATATTCACCATCGTTGCTTTTCAGTTGTCACAAACTTGATTCAAATTGAATCTTGCTTGTTACCTACCAAGTGCTGTTTGATGTTAACACTAGAAGGATTTCCACTCGTCACTGTGAACACTAAATAGTGTCACTCTGAGTGTTCTGGCAAGATCATACGATAATGCGTAGAGGCCTGGAACGAGTTTAAGTTCAATTAAGAATTAAACTACTGTTTCTTTCCAGTTGTCACAAGATTAGTTCGTAAAGAACCGCACGTGTCACCTACCATGAGCTTGTTTGATGTTGGCTCAAGCAGGATTTCCATCTTCACTGTAATACTTGCGTATCACTCGGATGTTTTGGCAATATTACAAGAATATTGCGTAGGACTCATAAAAGATCTCTTACTTTTCACAGTGTGTGAAGAAGCAAGGAATAAATGTAAAGTGCCCTAATGAGACTTTTGATGATCTCGTGGCTCTAGACTCGATAGTGCGTTTTGATTTAGTGATCGATGGCTGGAGAGGAGTGCCACCTATTCAATATCAGTCTATTCGGAGTGAATAAACCAATAGATAACGTGTTGAACTCCGTGTGATTAAAACAAATAGATTTTGAGAGATATTTGAGTTAGCTGGGGAGGGTTGTGCATTGCATCACTGGGTCCATGATGGCTTTCTTCAATATCGAGAATCATTAACTAATGATCTCAATAGCATATGTATTGACCCGGTTTCTGCCTAAAGTTGTAAGGAGGGCTTCTTTCTTTACACCCTTTATCTTTACAATTCTTTTTCATTCTTCAACCCCTTCAATGCTTACCAATACGTCATCACTAGCACCTTGTTGTGATTGTTCCAGTGCTAGCTTAAGTACTTGGTCGACATTCAGCTACGTTCACATTCATTCTCCATCTTTCCTAGGACTTCTAGTTCTATCTAGGGAGTTGTCCTTGGAAAGATTCCATCGGTTCTGATGAATCATTGGACTAATACCTATACCTACCACCCTTTTGTCACCACATCCGTCGTGAGTTAAGTGTGTTTTGGGTTGATATACTCACCATGAAAAATCCTTGAAAATCACTTAAAACACTTGTGATATTAAAATCAAAGATTTTGTGCCTTAAGTGTTTTGATCATCAAAACGCTCCCCCTTAACTTGTGCATTACACATGTTAAGTTGGTTTATCTTTTAAGTCTTTTTCATTGTTTTAGCCAGATATCATTAAGTCTCCTTAATCCCATTTTCTCCCCTTTCCAAAATGTTAACCATCAATATTTTGGATATTAATGGATTAACCGGTCTTTGGGTAATAAAATGAAATTAGATGTTGGCCAAAGAACATATTAATGCTCCCCCTCAAATTAATGAGGGTAAGTTGTAGTGCTTGAGTACGATAGATTTTGAAAGATTTAGAATCTCGTGAGAAATTCTTGAAACATTTCATACTTTCACACTACAACAAGCCACAAAAGCACAGTATTTACAATATTAACATATTCACAAATTAACCAATATGGAGTAGACCTGAAATAGTACGACCCATTAGATGGATCGGTCCACGAGCCTGTGATGTGCTCCATATGGTCTGCCCCCCACGAATCGTTCAATACTGCGGATCAACCGTCGATGCCTTAACTTTTCCTCAATTACCTGGATGGTGTGGTTGGCACTCTTCTTAAATCGGCCTACCCATTGGTACTTTACTTCTGGAAGACCTTGTCCTGAGTTGAGCATCAACAGCTTGTCACGTACATGCTTGAGAGTGCCATCGCTGAACTTGTGTAGTTCTGAGAGTCGCATGTATTGCATGACCTCTGCTTCATTCAGGTAAAATATGCCCATCTCTGGTTTAAGTGTACCCATGTATGGTTCCTTATCTTGGTGAAAGCGACTCATTGGTGTTGTGTGAGGTCGTTCCAGATTTAGCCTGGATTGGTAACTCTCTACCCTGAGTTGTAAATCCTCAACCCTTTGCTTGATTACAATTCGACGAGTGAATTGGCGAATGTTGGAACTTAGGGCAATGGCTTCATCGGGGTCTAAGTGAGGAACCTTGCCTTGAACCAAAAGGAGTAGAAAATCTTCAATATCTTCAAGTCGTAGGAATTGAAGATCCCCTTCACTGACACTACACGTCTTACCGTCTTCTCGCTTGAATACGATGTCTTTCAAATATGAATATCCGAAGATATGGTGAAAGTTAACGCCCTGTATGCTGGAGATTCGACGGGTTTCAATTATAGGTGTACCTTGCTTGGTGTGATTGTAGAAGTAGTAAGCCGACTTCTTGTTGCCCCGCCAATGTGAGATGCCTAATTCCGCATATTGATCATATTCTTTGACAAGCTTTTTGCTCCATAGTTTTGAAACTTTATCTTCAATCCAAGGGATATCCTCCAAATTTACTGCTTTGCCCATTGTTAATGACATAGCATACTTGTCCGCGCCGTTTTCTAAGTAGTCAAGATCACGGTTGGTGAAGTATTGCATTGGCAGATCCTTGGCGGCTGCATTAATTGAGGGTGTTAGTGGAAGAAGGATTGGAGCTTGTTCACCTGATGCTGTTGACTTGATTGCTTTCATGAGCTCATTAAAATGATATTCTCCCTCAGTTTCGGCAATCTTCATGGAAGCCCAGAAGTTCTTGTCTTTGATCGTTGTTTGAAGCATATTTGTATCAATGCTAGGCACTCCATATTTATCCATCAAGAATCCATAGAAGTCGATAGGATTATTAAGGAATTGTGTGAGATCCGCCTTTTCACTGTCAGAAACTGTACGTGCGGTTGCTGCCTGTGTAAGCCATGGCTGTACGAGAACCGTCTCATCAACAGTGAACGAGTCAGCAAACTCAAGATCTGGTTGATTTAACTCGTCAATATCCATATCAATGTAGTGCTGAGGTGGAGAGTTATGTATCACAGATGGTATCGGGTCGTCTTCTTGCATAGGTTCGTGTTCAACAGGTGCTGTTGATGTGACATTAGTAGGAACCGGTACAGAAGAAGTACTTGTGGCTGTTTCTGTGTGATGCTGAACAGGAGTAGGCGGTGGAGAGTGATGTTCCATAGACGGTGATGGTTCGTCTTCAATCATTGGTTCGTCTTATACTAGTGGTAGTACAGGATCTTCTTGTGATACACTAGTATGAATTGGTTCAGATGACTTACCTGTGGTTTTGTCAGTGGTTTCACCATGCTCGTCAGTGGTGATGTGTTCACTCTCAGCTTGTTTATCGTCAACTTTTTCTTTTGAACGTGCATCAGATTCTTTAGATTCTTCTCCATTGGTGCCATTACCTTCATCCTTATCACCATCCCCTTTCTCCTTATCCTTACCATTCCCATTATCGTCATCCGCATCACTATCGTCATCCTCGTCTTCCCCGTCATCCTCATCGTCATCCTTATCCTCCCCATCGTCCTCATCCTCATCCTCGTCCTCGTCCTCATCCTTGTCATCATCCTTGTCCTCATCCTCGTCCTCGTCCTCGTCCTTTTCTTCTTCATTTTTATTAGAATGTTCTTCCTCCTCATTCTTTTCCTCTTCTTCCTCATTTTTTGACTCCTGTCGTTTCCGTTTCTTGGAAGATTGGGGAACTGCAGTGTCTTCTACTGGTGATGTGTTGGAAGCTTCCATTATGACCTTACTAAGAGCTCTTTGTAATTGGTGTTGAGCTTCTGTTATGGGTGACTCAATGTTGGTTAACCGAGTCTCCAAGGTTTGCATTAACTGTAAGTTAGTAAGGCCATTTGTGAATAATGCTGGAAGCTCCTGATGTACACATGCCCTAACTTCACGCTGAATGATGTTAGTCATGGAATCATTGATGGAATCGAGAAATGCAACATTTTCTTTGTCACGTGCGTCCTTTTCAGCAAGAAATTTTTTGTGTTGCTTTTTAAGTCTTATGACACCTTCGAATGTTTCTTGAAGTTTTTTGTCATCACGTTTTTGTGCTCGTTCGTCACGTGACTTACTATGATTTATCCTTTTCTCCAGTGACGCAATATTATTTGCCTGTGATTCCAGTTGTTTTTGGAGGTGCTGAATGAGTGGATCATTGATTGTGAGAAATGGAGTGGGAGTGGATGATAGTTGTACTGCTGTTGTTGTTGGTGGAGGAGTTACTGCAATTGCTAACGAGGTTTCGAATTGGATGGTGGTTGGTACAAGTTGTTCGAGGATAGATGGCGATGTTGGTACAATTACTGGGGCAGTTGTTGGCACAGGAGGATCGACAATCGGTGGAGGCATTGTTGTAATCACTTGGGTGGTGGTTAGTACAGGTTGATGGGCTTGAAGTCGTCCTCCATGAGAATTTTGTGCGTGCAGAAGTGAGGATCAATTCCACGAATATCCGAGATTTTCCAAGCAATAGCCTTCTTATGATCTTTCAACACAGCAACGAGGCGAGTCTTCTCTTCATCTTTCAAATCCTTTGCAATAATGACGGGCGACTTCTTGTTGTCGTCAAGGAACACGTACTCGAGATGTGGCGGCAACTCCTTAAGCTCCAAATCCGGAGGATTTTCGACGGGAGGCGTTTTCAAAGTCGGAGTATCGATAGCAATGACCGTGGGAGATGGAGGTGAAGGATTGTCTTCGGTGAGAAGATTGTCAAAGAAACTCATGTCTTCATCCCCCTCGGTGGGAGAATCATTAGAAGCTAAATTCGCATCTCCCATGGTAGCTTCAAGATTGTTCCAGAATAAATCACTATCTCCAAATAGAGACAACGATGAATCAATAGAGGACACGGTCTCAACAGTGGGAAGAGAGGTTGGAATACTTTTGCAAGCATCATTAAAGTGTTCTTCACAAGCCTCATCAAGAACGTCAATACAATTAACACTCTCATATGAATAAGGCTGTTTAGACAACTTTCCCATGTTGAAGACTACTTTGTCGTCACCCACTCTCATGATAAGCTCACCGGCTTCAACATCGATGAGAGTGCGACCGGTCCTAAGGAATGGACGACCAACAATCAGTGGTACACGGGGGTCCATCTCGTAGTCGACGACAACAAAATCAGCAGGAAAGGTGAATTTGTCGACTCCTACAATGACATCTTCGGCTATCCCCACTGGATAAGCAACCGTACGGTTGGCCAATTCCAAAGTCATTTTAGTGGGGACTAGCTCTGGGAGAGATAATTGCTTCCAAACACTTAGAGGCATGAGATTAATACTGGCACCTAGATCGGCTAGGGCCATGCAATTCTCTACTCCCGGGAAATTGCAAGGGATAAGAAAACGACCCGGATCACCAAGCTTGGTTGGCAATTTCCTTAAGAGCACTGCAGAACAGTTCTCATTAAGTTGGGTGTTGGCAATATCGAGGAGCTTTTCCTTGTCGCTCAGAAGGTCTTTAAACATTTTGGCGTATTTTGGCATGTGAGCGAGAGCCTCAGCGAAGGAGATATTGAAATTCAGTTGTTTAAACATTTTCAGAAAGTTCGAAACCTGAATATCATCCTTGCTCTTTTGCTTCTCTTTCCTCAACCTAGAAGGATAAGGTATATTGGAAGAAGAGGAAGGCTTTGAGGGAATAGGATCACTCACAACCATGGGTGGAGGAGGGGTAGAAAGAAGAGGTGGAGAAATTGGGGAAGGAGAAGAATGAGGAATAGGAGCAGGCGACTCGTTCTCCTTAGTCACAATCACCGGTGGAGGTATAGGAAGCTCGGGTTCCTTGGTACCTTTACCACTTCGAGTGGTGATTGCTTTCATCTCCCCTCTTGGGTTCGCAACGGTGTTACTCGGAAGAGTACCCGAAGAAGAGGGTTGACTACTTTGGAAGAAACTAGCCATCATGTTCCTCAGATCATTAGTCTGGCTATCCAACGTGTTTCTCATATCGGCTCTCAAATCATTTCCTTGCTTGACCAAGTCTGCCTTCAAATTGCGCACTTCCTCTTGGAGATTTCCCACAATCACATCATTGGTCCTCATGTAGGTTGCAACCTCTTGGTGTAATGCAGTGTTGGTTTGGTTGGGAGGAGCAGTGTATGCAGGTGGTTGGTAAGCAGGTTGTTGGTAGACTTGATTGTTACGTGGAGGTGGTTGTTGTTGCTTGTGAGGTGGGATGTATGGTTGTCGAGGTTGTTGTTGTTGTTGAGGAGAGCGGTTAAGGTTTTGTTGTTGGTTTGGGTTGGTAGGAGGGAAACCAGGTGGTGAAAGATAGTTGTTGTTGCGATAGCTAAGCAAGTTACGGTCACCTTGGGGTTTTGCTTGATAAGCGGGTTGAGGATAGGTGCCATATGCCGCATTCACATTCTCAGCAGGGTAATCTTGGGTGGCGGTACAAGTTGTGTTAGAGTGGGGACCACCGCATATCTCACAAGGTTGGCTGACAGCGTTCACTTGTGCATTTTTGGCGTTGTTGCTGTTGTTGTTGCTGACGGTGTGGGTGACAAGCGATTCAAGAAGCGTGGTGATTTTGTCTAATCGCTTGTCGCTGTCATTAGTGCTAGCACTAGCAACATTGGTCCTAACACTCTTGGTTTGAACACGAGATTTGTTCTCAATGATGTCCCAAGCAGCATTGGAAGTCTTAGCCAATAAATTACCCCCTGAGGCACTGTTCAGTGAATCTTGGTCACTCATGCTTAAACCATTGTAAAAAGTATTAATTTGATGTACTTTGGTAAAACCATGTTGTGGGCATTTTCTTAAAAGATCTTTAAAACGATCCCAAGATTCACTGAATGACTCATCGTACTTTTGTTCAAAGTTTATAATCTCATTCCGCAAAGCGGTAGTACGAGAGGGTGGAAAAAAATAGTTGATAAACTTCGTTTCCAAATCCGTCCACGAGAGAATACTCTGTGGCGGTTCCTTAGCAAGCCAATGCCGGGCTTGTCCCTCTAAAGAAAAGGGAAAAAGTTGTAACCTTATCACTTCTTGTGGAACTCCATTGAACTTGACCGTGTTAGTGAGTTGAAGAAATCTCTTGATGTGGTCGTGTGGATCATCAATGATGCGTCCCAAGAATGGTTGAGCTGAAACCATCTGGATAAAGCCTGACTTGAGCTCGAAATTGTTGGCGGCAATTGGTGGTATAACAATTGGATCCGTGTTGCCATCGACATGAGCTTGCAGCAGTTCAATCATTGGGCGATTATCCGGAAAGGGCTCATTGTTGTTGTTATTCATGTTGTTGAAAGGCGGGTTGTTGTTGTTATTATTGTTGTTCGGAGGTGGTATGTTATTGTTGTTTTGTACACCAGCCATGTCTAAGTTATCGAGAGGCTCGGGCTCTTGATAAGACGTGGATCGAGTGCGCATACACCTGCAAAAGAACGAACAAAGAAAAACAAAGCAAAAATATTTTTGGTTTTTATGTTTTTTTACTTTTTAGGATTTTGAAAATTTTATATTTTTTTGTGTTTTTGAAATTTTTTTAGGAAAAAGTAACGTTCACGGGGAACGGATCCCAAAATCCAAATTCTCACAAAAAACTTTTGATCTGAACGAGAGGAGCCGGCAGCGGCGCCATTTGATATTATGATTTTGTGTGGGGTTCAGAATATTTCTCGGAATCCTCTCGAATTGATCTCAGTTAAAAGTGGAATGATTTGTTCTTGGTGACAAAAAGTGGATTTGGTTTTCTATTCTACTAAACAAGTAAGTGAATAAAATGGTGATGAAGTAAACTTAAAATAAGCAACAAATAAAAGGCAAAGCTGGAAAGATACTCTTACTGAAAAATGGTCTATGCGGAATGTAACACCATTTGGAAAAATGACATCTATGCGGAAAGTAAGGCTATGCGGAATAATCGCTTTATGCGGAATAAAATGCTCTATGCGGAATAACAGGGCTATTCGGAAAAATGTTCTATGCGGAATAACAGAAACCATGCGGAAAAATTAGTCCATTCGGAAAATATGATCATGCGGAAAAAATAAGCTTGTTCGGAAAACAATGCCTATTCGGAATATAGGGGCTATTCGGAAAAATTAAAATGTTCCGAATAAGGGAAAATAAAACTTGGCTATTCGGAAAATGAGGCCCTATTCGGAATATGTGGGATATTCCGAATAAAGAAGAAATAAAACCTCCACTCGGAATAATTGAAATATTCCGAGTAAGGCAAACGTGAGCTAGTCTATTCGGAATATCTGTCTTGTTCGGAAAGTCTGGGAACGAAGAACAGTTACAGTAACAGCAATAAACAGGGGAACCGGATCTTGATCAAAATTAATCTAAATATGCAAAAAGGTTTTACCAAACTAACCAATAATCATTAACATACCATAAGAAATAAATCCCACCAATAAAAATACTAAATCAACAACTTTTTAGAATCAAACTAGAATCAAAAGAAACTTAGAAACTTGCAATAAAAATGATGAAGAACAAGATGAATAGAAAGATGGAATGGATTGATTAATAGAAGAGTAACAAGGTTAATGATTAAGGATTACAAGATTGAAAAGAAAAATGAAAAATCATCAAACACCCTAGTGGTGTTTGTGATGAAAACCACGAACCAAAAGAACTGGAAAAAGAAAAATGAAGCTAACTCCTAATTGTGTGAAGGGAAAAACTATTTATACTCCTAGTGGTTGGTTGGTGAGTGGGCTTTCTCCCTTTCTTCTTGTCTTCTCGTCTTTTCAGAAAAGTTGACGTTTTCGATTCTGATTCGGGATTTGTCGTCGATTAAATCCAACTCGTCTTTTAATTTCTTCGTTAAATAGACTCGAGTTTCTTCGACTTATGAAAATCTTCCGTCTTTAGTCCTTTTCTTCGATAAATCTTCGAATAGGCCCAGTGACTTCAAATCTTTTGCATCTCTTGGACAATAGACTTTATCTTGAGTCTTTTTCCTTGATAAATCCCGTGCAATCCCATGTTTTCTTTAATATTCATCCGGTTGGCTCTGAAAACACAGTAAACACAAAAACCACGCATAATTCCAAACAAATGATATTAAATACGTGTTTTGGTCTTGTTTTAGCCCGAATTAAGTGGTAAAAGGATGGGTGTTTACACACCTATCAAATCCCCTACACTTAACCATTGCCATGCCCTCATGCAATGCTTAGTGATAAAGCCATTTTACATTTTTCTCATAATCAATCAACCTTGGCCTTATTTAAATTCTACTAAACAACAATTAAAATACTAAGAGAACTTAAAACTTTAAAATAAACAAAAGGATGAGAATAACTTGTAAAGAAATCAAGGACTTACATTAGGGCTTTGGTGTTGCGAAGATTTATCACCCTCAAGTTTCACGTTCCCCAAACTAAGCTTGAAAACGAGATCATTGTTATTATAAGTTAGTAAATCAAACACTTACACACATGGCTTAATTAAATGCTTAAACTCCCTTATTCCTAGTTGTATCTCTTATATTTTATTTTTGTCTTAGAATGATCATGAAGATGCATTTTTGGACTTATTTCGATAGTTTATTAGGGCTGAAAGCAAAGTAGGACGATTTGATCAATAGTTAGCTAAAGGACAAAATCTCTTAAAACTGCTTCTCGGGATATCAAAAAGTTCATATCTTGGCATAACTTGGTTCACGATTTGAGACCTTTCTCGGGCCGATATTTGGCATGTACTTCATACTTCATATCTTCGAGAGACGTTCTTGAGATAATGGTCTTCTCATCATAATAGAGTTTCTTCACTTGGAGATTTTAGAGAGGTTCTCCAACTTTGTTGACCACGACTTCATGATTATTTCTTCAATCTCTAATTGGGATTTTGAGATACAACGATCCGCCTCCTTTTCGGACTTGGATCTATTTATCCTCATACCTTGTTAGGGTCTTTTCGGATAGACTTCTCCATGATCTTTATGGGAGTTGATTACTTTTCGTCGTGAGTCTTGATCCTTCATATTGACTTTAGGAATAATGCTTTTCACATCACTTTGGATCTTCAGCAATAAAATTGAATCCTCATGCCTTGTTAGGGCCTTTTCGGACTCGCCAATCTTCGCGCCCCGCTTCATAAGTTATGCCTTGGCTATGAACTCTTATCATTACCGAGCAACTTTTAAACGATCTTGGGCTAGAAGCTAAGTAACTTTTCAAATCGTAAGACCTTACTTATTGCAGATAAATTATTAGCAAGTGATGGGAGAATAGGCAAATAATTACACCAAGTGAGCTTGCGCAAGAATACCGACTTATAATTGACTCTATCATTTCTCGTCCTCCATAATTTAAAATCTCAAGTAATGAGACTCGTGGATACTTAGCCTAATAAACCAATTAAGGTCTACATGGTTAAGGATACTAGCTAGAATAAACTTGGATAGGTCTATTCGGGTTGAGTCAAAATAAACGCAACGGGCCTAATAGATCAAAGACTTCTAAACTAGCTACACCACTTTATTAATATTTTTGACTTTATTGTGGAATATATACATATGAAAGCAACGATAAAAATTTTAAAATTACGACTAAATGGCCAAAGTTAATTAAAAATTTGAAAAATGTTGAAAAATAGAATTTTCAGGTTAAATGAAGGCATTTTCATGGAAAAGTCCACTTAAAACTTCGATAGAAGTCTCCCCTACACTTAAGATAAACATTGTCCTCAATGTTTAAGCATGTGGGAAAAGTCTCTCCTACACTTATGACATTGTGCACGTTGGTTAACTCGAGTTAAGGAAGAGACGACTAAAGTGATCAATTTCAAATGTGAGTATGAAGAAAATTGAATCACGATAGTTGAGAGATAGAACCGGATTTCGAATAACACGGGAGCACGGTTCTTTCAAAGATTTCCAAGATTGCAGTTATACCTGTAATCACATCACCACACAAACACAAACGACCAAAATAGGTCCTCCCCTACACTTAGGGGGTTAAAGGGATAGATACTCGGGCTGCCTCCCGAGGAGCGCTTGTTTTTGATAACCGAGTCACGAGCCTGACTCGACCCAAAATTAGTTCATGGGGAACGTGGTGAGGGATGGAATCACCTCGTGAGAGGTGTCCTCACCAAAGTACAATTTCACTCGTTGGCCATTCACTTTAAAATTTGGTCCATTAGGTTGAGCGAGCTCGAGAGTACCATATGGAAAAATTTGGGCGATGGTGAATGGGCCGGACCAACGAGATTTGAGCTTGCCCGAAAAGATTTTCAACCGAGAGTTAAAAAGTAAGACCTTGTCTCCAACATGGAACTCTCGGTTTTTGATCTTGGAGTCGTGAATGAGCTTAGTTCTTTCCTTATAGATCAAAGAATTTTCATAAGCCTCATTACGGAGTTCATTCAGCTCATTGAGTTGGATCTTGCGTAGGTCACCGGCTTTGTTTATATCAAAATTAGCCCACTTCAAGGCCCAATAAGCCTTGTGCTCCAACTCAATGGGGAGGTGGCATGCTTTCCCGTACACAAGACGATAAGGCGTACAGCCGATTGGGGTCTTGTAAGCAGTACGGAAAGCCCACAAAGCATCATCAAGTTTATCAGCCCATGAGGCACGATGCTCTCCCACAGTCCTTTCAAGAATTCGCTTCAGCCCTCGGTTGGATATTTCAGCCTGGCCATTAGTTTGTGGGTGGTAGGTTGTGGAAAGACGATGATTTACACCGTACTTAGCCATGACTCGAGCAAATTGGTCATTGCAGAAATGAGTCCCACGATCACTAATAATGGCGCGAGGCACACCGAATCTAGCAAATAGAGCTTTCAAAAAGTTACAAACCACCCTTGCGTCATTAGTAGGCAAAGCTTTGGCTTCAACCCACTTCGAAACGTAGTCAACGGCTACAAGGATGTATTTGTTTCCTTTAGACGAAGGGAATGGCCCCATAAAGTCGATACCCCAAACATCAAAAATTTCACACTCTTGAATGAAATTCTGAGGCATCTCGTCTTTATGTGTGATTTTGCCTTGCTTTTGGCAAACATCACATCTTTTGACCATATCGTGAGCGTCACGGTATATGGAGGGCCAATAAAATCCCGAATCAAACACTTTCTTTGCGGTGTAGTTGGGACCAAAGTGACCACCGGTGGGTCCTTTGTGGCAAGCATCAAGGATGTCCGACGCTGCCGGTCCATCAACACATCGGCGAATAATCAGGTCAGCACATTGTTTGAATAGGTAAGGGTCGTCCCAAAAGTAAGTCTTGATGTCGGTGAAGAACTTCTTCTTTTGCTGGGACGTCAACCCTTCCTTGAGAATTCCACCCGCCAAGTAGTTTGCAAAGTCCGCAAACCACGGGGTTTCATTCGGCTTCGAGTTTATAGACATTAAGGTCTCCAAGGGAAAAGAATCATTGATTTCCTTGGTCGGATGATCCCCTTGGTATGGATCCTCAAGTCTACTAAGATGGTCCGCGGCTAGGTTTTCTGCTCCTTTTTTTATCGCGGATGTCGATTTTAAATTCCTGGAGCAGCAAAACCCAGCGAAGAAGTCTTGGTTTGGAATCTTGCTTTGTCAACAAGTACTTCAACGCGGAATGACCGGTATACACGATGGTGGTAGAAAGGACAAGATAGGGGCGGAATTTTTCAAAAGCATAGACAACAGCTAAAAGCTCTTTCTCGGTTGTCGTATAATGCAATTGTGCCCCAGTCATTGTCTTGCTAGCGTAATGGATTGGTTGGAAGTGTTTGTTCACTCTTTGTCCAAGAACCGCTCCAATAGCAAAATCACTAGCATCGCACATCAACTCAAAGGGCAGTTCCCAATTAGGGGTAACCAAGACGGGTGCCTTAGTTAGCTTATCCTTAAGCGAGTTGAAGGCTTCAAGGCACTCTTTGGAGAAGATAAAAGGAGTATCTTTTTCCAAGAGGTGGGTCATCGGGCGAGCGATTTGAGAAAAATCTTTGATGAATCGACGATAGAATCCCGCATGACCCAAGAAACTTCTCACACCCTTCACAGTTGAAGGTGGAGGCAACTTTGCGATAACATCGACTTTAGCACGGTCTACTTCAAGACCGGCTTTCGAGATCTTATGTCCAAGCACGACGCCTTCTTTTACCATAAAATGGCATTTTTCCCAATTTAGAACAAGGCGAGTGTCTTCGCACCGCTTTAGCATACGTTCTAAATTGGCAAGGCAAGAAGAGAATGAGTCCCCAAAGACCGAGAAATCATCCATGAAGACTTCCATGGTTTGTTCAACCATGTCATGGAAGATAGCTAACATGCACCTTTGGAAAGTCCCGGGCGCATTACATAAGCCAAAAGGCATTCTTTTGTAAGCGAAAGTGCCATAGGGACAAGTGAATGTAGTCTTCTCTTGATCTTGGGGATCGATGGGTATTTGGAAATAACCCGAGAAACCATCCAGAAAGCAGTAATATTCATTACCGGCTAATCGTTCAAGCATTTGGTCCATGAAAGGTAGAGGGAAATGATCCTTTCTCGTGGCATCATTGAGTTTGCGGTAGTCTATACAAACTCTCCATCCAGTAACGAGACGAGTGGGAATCAACTCGTTGTGTTCATTGGGAACAACGGTTATTCCGCCCTTCTTGGGCACACAATGGATTGGACTAACCCACGGGGAATCCGAAATAGGGTAAATCATACCCGCATCAAGAAGTTTGATAACCTCTGTTTTGATGACTTCATGTATTTTTGGATTCACCCTTCGTTGGCTTTGAATAGTGGGCTTGAAGTCGTCCTCCATGAGAATTTTGTGCGTGCAGAAGTGAGGATCAATTCCACGAATATCCGAGATTTTCCAAGCAATAGCCTTCTTATGATCTTTCAACACAGCAACGAGGCGAGTCTTCTCTTCATCTTTCAAATCCTTTGCAATAATGACGGGCGACTTCTTGTTGTCGTTAAGGAACACGTACTCGAGATGTGGCGGCAACTCCTTAAGTTCCAAATCCGGAGGATTTTCGACGGGAGGCGTTTTCAAAGTCGGAGTATCGATAGCAATGACCGTGGGAGATGGAGGTGAAGGATTGTCTTCGGTGAGAAGATTGTCAAAGAAACTCATGTCTTCATCCCCCTCGGTGGGAGAATCATTAGAAGCTAAATTCGCATCTCCCATGGTAGCTTCAAGATTGTTCCAGAATAAATCACTATCTCCAAATAGAGACAACGATGAATCAATAGAGGACACGGTCTCAACAGTGGGAAGAGAGGTTGGAATACTTTTGCAAGCATCATTAAAGTGTTCTTCACAAGCCTCATCAAGAACGTCAATACAATTAACACTCTCATATGAATAAGGCTGTTTAGACAACTTTCCCATGTTGAAGACTACTTTGTCGTCACCCACTCTCATGATAAGCTCACCGGCTTCAACATCGATGAGAGTGCGACCGGTCCTAAGGAATGGACGACCAACAATCAGTGGTACACGGGGGTCCATCTCGTAGTCGACGACAACAAAATCAGCAGGAAAGGTGAATTTGTCGACTCCTACAATGACATCTTCGGCTATCCCCACTGGATAAGCAACCGTACGGTTGGCCAATTCCAAAGTCATTTTAGTGGGGACTAGCTCTGGGAGAGATAATTGCTTCCAAACACTTAGAGGCATGAGATTAATACTGGCACCTAGATCGGCTAGGGCCATGCAATTCTCTACTCCCGGGAAATTGCAAGGGATAAGAAAACGACCCGGATCACCAAGCTTGGTTGGCAATTTCCTTAAGAGCACTGCAGAACAGTTCTCATTAAGTTGGGTGTTGGCAATATCGAGGAGCTTTTCCTTGTCGCTCAGAAGGTCTTTAAACATTTTGGCGTATTTTGGCATGTGAGCGAGAGCCTCAGCGAAGGAGATATTGAAATTCAGTTGTTTAAACATTTTCAGAAAGTTCGAAACCTGAATATCATCCTTGCTCTTTTGCTTCTCTTTCCTCAACCTAGAAGGATAAGGTATATTGGAAGAAGAGGAAGGCTTTGAGGGAATAGGATCACTCACAACCATGGGTGGAGGAGGGGTAGAAAGAAGAGGTGGAGAAATTGGGGAAGGAGAAGAATGAGGAATAGGAGCAGGCGACTCGTTCTCCTTAGTCACAATCACCAGTGGAGGTATAGGAAGCTCGGGTTCCTTGGTACCTTTACCACTTCGAGTGGTGATTGCTTTCATCTCCCCTCTTGGGTTCGCAACGGTGTTACTCGGAAGAGTACCCGAAGAAGAGGGTTGACTACTTTGGAAGAAACTAGCCATCATGTTCCTCAGATCATTAGTCTGGCTATCCAACGTGTTTCTCATATCGGCTCTCAAATCATTTCCTTGCTTGACCAAGTCTGCCTTCAAATTGCGCACTTCCTCTTGGAGATTTCCCACAATCACATCATTGGTCCTCATGTAGGTTGCAACCTCTTGGTGTAATGCAGTGTTGGTTTGGTTGGGAGGAGCAGTGTATGCAGGTGGTTGGTAAGCAGGTTGTTGGTAGACTTGATTGTTACGTGGAGGTGGTTGTTGTTGCTTGTGAGGTGGGATGTATGGTTGTCGAGGTTGTTGTTGTTGTTGAGGAGAGCGGTTAAGGTTTTGTTGTTGGTTTGGGTTGGTAGGAGGGAAACCAGGTGGTGAAAGATAGTTGTTGTTGCGATAGCTAAGCAAGTTACGGTCACCTTGGGGTTTTGCTTGATAAGCGGGTTGAGGATAGGTTCCATATGCCGCATTCACATTCTCAGCAGGGTAATCTTGGGTGGCGGTACAAGTTGTGTAAGAGTGGGGACCACCGCATATCTCACAAGGTTGGCTGACAGCGTTCACTTGTGCATTTTTGGCGTTGTTGCTGTTGTTGTTGCTGACGGTGTGGGTGACAAGCGATTCAAGAAGCGTGGTGATTTTGTCTAATCGCTTGTCGCTGTCATTAGTGCTAGCACTAGCAACATTGGTCCTAACACTCTTGGTTTGAACACGAGATTTGTTCTCAATGATGTCCCAAGCAGCATTGGAAGTCTTAGCCAATAAATTACCCCCTGAGGCACTGTTCAGTGAATCTTGGTCACTCATGCTTAAACCATTGTAAAAAGTATTAATTTGATGTACTTTGGTAAAACCATGTTGTGGGCATTTTCTTAAAAGATCTTTAAAACGATCCCAAGATTCACTGAATGACTCATCGTACTTTTGTTCAAAGTTTATAATCTCATTCCGCAAAGCGGTAGTACGAGAGGGTGGAAAAAAATAGTTGATAAACTTCGTTTCCAAATCCGTCCACGAGAGAATACTCTGTGGCGGTTCCTTAGCAAGCCAATGCCGGGCTTGTCCCTCTAAAGAAAAGGGAAAAAGTTGTAACCTTATCACTTCTTGTGGAACTCCATTGAACTTGACCGTGTTAGTGAGTTGAAGAAATCTCTTGATGTGGTCGTGTGGATCATCAATGATGCGTCCCAAGAATGGTTGAGCTGAAACCATCTGGATAAAGCCTGACTTGAGCTCGAAATTGTTGGCGGCAATTGGTGGTATAACAATTGGATCCGTGTTGCCATCGACATGAGCTTGCAGCAGTTCAATCATTGGGCGATTATCCGGAAGGGGCTCATTGTTGTTGTTATTCATGTTGTTGAAAGGCGGGTTGTTGTTGTTATTATTGTTGTTCGGAGGTGGTATGTTATTGTTGTTTTGTACACCAGCCATGTCTAAGTTATCGAGAGGCTCGGGCTCTTGATAAGACGTGGATCGAGTGCGCATACACCTGCAAAAGAACGAACAAAGAAAAACAAAGCAAAAATATTTTTGGTTTTTATGTTTTTTTACTTTTTAGGATTTTGAAAATTTTATATTTTTTTGTGTTTTTGAAATTTTTTTAGGAAAAAGTAACGTTCACGGGGAACGGATCCCAAAATCCAAATTCTCACAAAAAACTTTTGATCTGAACGAGAGGAGCCGGCAGCGGCGCCATTTGATATTATGATTTTGTGTGGGGTTCAGAATATTTCTCGGAATCCTCTCGAATTGATCTCAGTTAAAAGTGGAATGATTTGTTCTTGGTGACAAAAAGTGGATTTGGTTTTCTATTCTACTAAACAGGTAAGTGAATAAAATGGTGATGAAGTAAACTTAAAATAAGCAACAAATAAAAGGCAAAGCTGGAAAGATACTCTTACTGAAAAATGGTCTATGCGGAATGTAACACCATTTGGAAAAATGACATCTATGCGGAAAGTAAGGCTATGCGGAATAATCGCTTTATGCGGAATAAAATGCTCTATGCGGAATAACAGGGCTATTCGGAAAAATGTTCTATGCGGAATAACAGAAACCATGCGGAAAAATTAGTCCATTCGGAAAATATGATCATGCGGAAAAAATAAGCTTGTTCGGAAAACAATGCCTATTCGGAATATAGGGGCTATTCGGAAAAATTAAAATGTTCCGAATAAGGGAAAATAAAACTTGGCTATTCGGAAAATGAGGCCCTATTCGGAATATGTGGGATATTCCGAATAAAGAAGAAATAAAACCTCCACTCGGAATAATTGAAATATTCCGAGTAAGGCAAACGTGAGCTAGTCTATTCGGAATATCTGTCTTGTTCGGAAAGTCTGGGAACGAAGAACAGTTACAGTAACAGCAATAAACAGGGGAACCGGATCTTGATCAAAATTAATCTAAATATGCAAAAAGGTTTTACCAAACTAACCAATAATCATTAACATACCATAAGAAATAAATCCCACCAATAAAAATACTAAATCAACAACTTTTTAGAATCAAACTAGAATCAAAAGAAACTTAGAAACTTGCAATAAAAATGATGAAGAACAAGATGAATAGAAAGATGGAATGGATTGATTAATAGAAGAGTAACAAGGTTAATGATTAAGGATTACAAGATTGAAAAGAAAAATGAAAAATCATCAAACACCCTAGTGGTGTTTGTGATGAAAACCACGAACCAAAAGAACTGGAAAAAGAAAAATGAAGCTAACTCCTAATTGTGTGAAGGGAAAAACTATTTATACTCCTAGTGGTTGGTTGGTGAGTGGGCTTTCTCCCTTTCTTCTTGTCTTCTCGTCTTTTCAGAAAAGTTGACGTTTTCGATTCTGATTCGGGATTTGTCGTCGATTAAATCCAACTCGTCTTTTAATTTCTTCGTTAAATAGACTCGAGTTTCTTCGACTTATGAAAATCTTCCGTCTTTAGTCCTTTTCTTCGATAAATCTTCGAATAGGCCCAGTGACTTCAAATCTTTTGCATCTCTTGGACAATAGACTTTATCTTGAGTCTTTTTCCTTGATAAATCCCGTGCAATCCCATGTTTTCTTTAATATTCATCCGGTTGGCTCTGAAAACACAGTAAACACAAAAACCACACATAATTCCAAACAAATGATATTAAATACGTGTTTTGGTCTTGTTTTAGCCCGAATTAAGTGGTAAAAGGATGGGTGTTTACACACCTATCAGTTCACTGTCCTTGATCCCGTCATTGATCATGGTGTCAGGCACTAAAGCTGGAAGCAGTGAGTACTTACTGGGATGTTTCTCGTCACCCATCTGATCCAACACATGGTCATCATCTGATGTATGGTAGAAGAAGTTTCCACGCTTGTCAATAGAAGGAACACTCTTCATGAGATGGTTGATGATAAGTTTTATGAACCTTGGAAACGGAAGATGCAGTGATTTCTTCTTGGTACCGGTGAATTGGTAACACACTTCTTGCCAAAGAAGTAGAGCATAATCTACTTTAGATGCAGTGTATAGGCCCCAAAGTATATGAGCCTGAGGTGGTCTCAGTTGGTCATAACCACGAGCCTTTGAAGTGAGGCACCTGGTTATGATGATGACGATTGCTTTCCATGGTTGACCAATGCGTGCAGTGGAGAACTGAGATAGATTTTAAATGTTACCCTCATAGTTTAAAGCTCTAATTACTCGAAGCACTTCATCTATTTTTGGATTGGGCACAAACTTTTCTCCTTTTGCTAATTTGGGAAATTTGAACAATTTCCTGAATTGATTTAAATCAAGAGTAAAATTTTGCCTGTTGATGTTGAAAGTGATCGATATCTTAGATGCTTCCTTTGCGGCGGTAATCGATGTTGTGGCCCAAAATTCATGAATGTAGATTTCAGGAACTGATGCAGTAGCTCTAAGTGCATCTTTAATGGGTGACATGTCAAGAATGTTCATTGCAACTTTGAAAGCGGCAATTTTTGGATCAAAATCCTCTCTCAGACGAAAGTTGTTCTCTGCAAGTGGTAGTCGGACATTAAGTGGTACTAATGCGAGGTCTGATTGTTGTTGTTGTTCTCTGGTGATTGACATGGTTCCTGCTTTGATGATATAAGCACAAATGATATACACAAAATATATATATCTTAAGTCTATACCAAGTTGAAGCATAAGGAATAAAACATAACAATTATTACCACATATAATAGAGAAGCAACATACAAACATGGTTCAGATGGACTAGGTCCTTACATACAACAACACACAGACATGCCAAAGACATTTTATTCTAAATAGATAACAACCTAGCATTAATTCTTAAAATATTTGGATATCTTGGTTGTCATAACCAGAACCTCAGTAGGTCTAGGTTTCATTTCTACTAACACCTCAGTAGGTCTTGGTTTAGATTCAACCAAAACTTCAGTGGGTTTTGGTTTAGTTTCAACCACTACATCAGGAATTGTAGGATTTTCCTCAACCCAAACAATAGAAGGCTTGAACAGAGGGCAAGACAATGATGAAACTTTGTCTTCCATGGCCTGGAAACAAAACACAAGACATTGAATAAGTAATTTTTATCTCTTTTGTTTACAGAGGAGTCAACTTATTAAATAAGAGGAACTTCTGTAATAAGAAACCTTTCAAGTATTCTTAAGAGATAAAATTAATTAATTTCAATAAAACTTGGTTTCGTGAAAGTGGCCCTAATTTACTTAAAGCCTAATAAGGAAATAATGCAATCTAGGTCGAAATCATTAGATAGTCTAAGGCAATTGCATAGTGTAAAGGCATGCTAACTTAAGGTGAGGGTGCAACAACAACCTTTTCGCAAATACTATAAGACCACTTATATAAGAAACAAGCTAGCAACACAAGGCACTAATCTTATCGGAAAACTATTTGGAGAAAAAAAAAACCTAATCAGAAAGTCTGAATGGAAGAATCTCTAATCTCATATTCCCAAATCGGAATGCCCAATCGGAATGACAATATCCCAATTGGAATGACCTTATCGGAATGACATGATCGGAATGGTATACACCTCATCGGAATGACAATGTGCCAATCTGAATTATCCAATCGGAATGCCGTGATCGGAATACTTATGTCCCAATCGGAATGATCTAATTGGAATATCAATCAGAATGTCCAATCTGAATAACTGATCGGAATGACCAATCTGAATGACCTAAAAAAAATCTAATCGGAATGTCCAATGTGTATGACCGATCGGAATGACCGATCGGAACGATCTAATCGGAATGATCTAAAATTCCATCGGAATATCCAATCTGAATAACCGATCGGAATGACCGATCGGAAAGACCGATCGGAACGACCTAATCGGAATGATCTTAAAAGTCCATCGGAATATCCAATCTGAATATCCAAATGGAATGTCCGATTGGAATAACCGATCGGAATGACCAATCGGAATCTAAACCTTATCTTCATCGGAATCTGGGCGGAGTTTCCTAGGTGGATCTAAACTTAGCGAATTTTATGGTTTTTAGGCTGTTTTAAACAAAACGCATACAAAACCAGTGTATAATACGTGAAAACGATTAAATCCCCTCTGTTAAACATGATGTTTATCAAGTTTACATCGAAACGCTAGATCAAATTTGTTGGGAATAAAATATGGGTCAGTTCACTAGACACTGATAAGAAGAATGCCAACGCTGATAAGAAGACATTGGACGCTGACAGCCAAGCGTTGACATTGAAGAAGTCAACGCTGATAGCCTTGAAGATTGACACTGATGGAATATCTTCATATTTATCTTGTTTATTTGTTTCTTTATTTATGTATGGTAAAGATAAGCACAACATTGTATTTTCTATTATTATCTTTACCTAGAATAGTTGATTCGTAGCTTATTGTACAAGACTTCTTGTTCTATAAAAGAAGGTCTTTTAGGTTAAAGTCATATATCAGTTTTCATAAGTTTTCGATTGTTAAGCTCTTTCATTGTAATCAACAAGAATCATTCTAATACAAGTGAAAGTTTGTTTAACATCATTGTGTTTTAGATCAAGTGTTAATTCCGCATAACACTTTGTTACTTTATTCATAAGCAAAGGTTTCTCTACGTGTTATACTTGATCTAATCTCGTATACACAAAGCTAATCGATCTAAGTTTGGGATCAACAAGTGGTATCAGAGCTTGTTGAGAAACTTTTGATCTTTAAGTAACGCAAGAACCCTAAAACACCAAAAACCCTAAAAACCCTAAAAACCCTAAAATTCTCAAAACCCTAAAAACATCATGTCTGGCACAAATCAACCTCCTGCTTTGCTACAAAACAACTTCTCAAACCCTAGTATCAAAATTCCCATGTTTGATGCCAGGAACTTTGAGCTTTGGAAGTCCAATTTTGAGCAATACATAGCTATTCATGACTACACTCTTTGGGAAATTATCGAATATGGGAACACATTCGATATCAAGTTTAGGGGAGGATTGTTGGGAATAAAATATGGGTCAGTTCACTAGACACTGATAAGAAGAATGCCAACGCTGATAAGAAGACATTGGACGCTGACAGCCAAGCGTTGACATTGAAGAAGTCAACGCTGATAGCCTTGAAGATTGACACTGATGGAATATCTTCATATTTATCTTGTTTATTTGTTTCTTTATTTATGTATGGTAAAGATAAGCACAACATTGTATTTTCTATTATTATCTTTACCTAGAATAGTTGATTCGTAGCTTATTGTACAAGACTTCTTGTTCTATAAAAGAAGGTCTTTTAGGTTAAAGTCATATATCAGTTTTCATAAGTTTTCGATTGTTAAGCTCTTTCATTGTAATCAACAAGAATCATTCTAATACAAGTGAAAGTTTGTTTAACATCATTGTGTTTTAGATCAAGTGTTAATTCCGCATAACACTTTGTTACTTTATTCATAAGCAAAGGTTTCTCTACGTGTTATACTTGATCTAATCTCGTATACACAAAGCTAATCGATCTAAGTTTGGGATCAACAAGTGGTATCAGAGCTTGTTGAGAAACTTTTGATCTTTAAGTAACGCAAGAACCCTAAAACACCAAAAACCCTAAAAACCCTAAAATTCTCAAAACCCTAAAAACATCATGTCTGGCACAAATCAACCTCCTGCTTTGCTACAAAACAACTTCTCAAACCCTAGTATCAAAATTCCCATGTTTGATGCCAGGAACTTTGAGCTTTGGAAGTACAATTTTGAGCAATACATAGCTATTCATGACTACACTCTTTGGGAAATTATCGAATATGGGAACACATTCGATAAAGCAGCAAAGATTACTGCTGCTATTGCCACAAGGACAGCTGTTCCTAATTGTCCTGAATCTGATAAGGTGGAAAAGCCTGAAGATGGGAGAGCTGTTGCTGTTGAAGATATAGCCAAGAAGAGGGTGGACATGAAAATCTTGAATATCTTGAAACATGCCCTAGGTCATGAGAATCAGCACAAGTACAAACGATTTGAGTCTGCAAAAGAGCTTTGGGAAGCTCTTGAAGTAGCACATGGTGGCAATGCTGACACAAAAGAAGAAAAGAAGAAGCAACTATTGCATGAGTATGCTGTCTTTAAAGCTCAACCTAATGAGAATCTCAGCAGTGTGAGAAGTAGACTTCTTGACATCACAAGTCAACTTTCCTTCATGGGAAAACAGATTGATGACCCTGAATTGAATTCTACTTTTCTCAAAAGCCTTGGTGATGTATGGAAGATTGAGACAAGATCCATTCTTGTCAATAACACCCACAAGACTTCCAGGTTTGATGACATCTTCAACAAACTAAGATTGTTGGAGAATGAATGGCAATTGGAGAGTGATAACAAATCTTCCAGCAGCAACATGGCCTTCTTTTCACAAAGTGAAGGCCAATTTGATTCCATGAACTTCTATGGACATTCAGCCACTGGATCTCAAGGTGTCAGCGCTGGATGTCAGTCTGTCAGCGCTGGATCATATCCTGTCAACGCTTTGTACTCAAGCGCTGACACACACAATCATGGCGCTGATAGAATTAAACCTGCTGGTTTTGATCTTGATACTGTGTGTGCATTCATTGCTTCTTTGCCTAGTGATTCAAGGATTACTTATGAAGATCTTGAGCAGATAAGTGATGAACAATTGGAAGAGATGGATATCAAGTGGACTATGGCTCTTGTAAGTTTAAGAGCAAACAGGTTCAATAAAAGGTTCAAGAAGAAGATGACCTTTAATGCTAAGGATGTTGCTGGCTTTGACAAGTCCAAGGTGGAGTGCTACAACTGTCATAGGATGGGGCACTTTATGAGGGAATGTAGATCTCCAAGGAGATCTGATGCTGGGAAGCCTTCAAGCCAAATGATTAAGAGCCCAGATCCCAAGGCTATGGTTGCTGTTCAACAAATTGATGGTGTTGGAGAATGGGATTGGAGCTGGATGGCTAAGAATGAGGAAGAGGACAGAGCTTTGGTTGCTGAAGTTAAAGAAGAGCATGCTGAATATGCTCTCATGGCACACTCCTCCTCTTCATCAGATAATGAGGTATATGATGATGCTTTCTGTTCTAAGGGCTGTCGTTTAAATACTGAAAAATTAAAACAAGAGATAGTTAAATTATTAGATGAGGCAAGTACTGAAAGATGCAAAGTATCTAACTATCAAGTTGCTCTTACCCAAACAGAAAAGACAGTATCTGAGTATAAGAAAATAGAGTTTGATTTAAAGGATCAAATAAATATCTTAAAACATGAGTTACATCAGAGTAAGGATGTTCAAGATATAGTAAATAGGGTTAATCTTGATTTGATAGCTCAGTTAGAGGAGGCTAACAAAAACAAAGATAATGTGAGTCTTAAAATCCAGAGATTTGATAAGGCCACACAATCCCTAGGAGAGTGTGTTAGTAAACAAAGAGACTCTAAGGATATGAGTGGGATTGGGATGAATAGTTATACTGTTGTTCCACCACCAGCTGGGGATTTCTATGGTGTCCAATCAAAGGACTTATCTTGGACTGGCTTGCCAGAATGCCAAGAGGAGGAGTTCATTCCTCCACCTAGAGTGACTTCCCCAGTTGAGGAATATCAGCAAAAGCTGACTTACCTAGAAGAGTGGAAGAAAGCTAACCACACTTTGTTTGTTAAGGGAGGGTTGTTGTGTGAAAGTCCAAATGAGCCCACACCAATCACAAAACCAATTGATGATCCTAAACCTATTAAGATCACACACCCTACCACTGGCAAAGCTGTTGACCTTGGCCCACAAACTGTTAGAAAACCTAGTGTTAAATATGCAGAGATGTATAGGAATACTAGGTCACCAAAAAGCCAAGTTAGTAACCATGGAACAGGCTTCTTTGCTTCTAGACCTAAGACTATGTCTAGAAAAGCTTGTTACACATGTGGGAGCTTCTCACATTTGGCATACAGATGTGTCAACGCTTCCAATGTCAACGCTGATAGGAACCGTTTCAGCGCTGACAAAAGTCAACATAGGTCAAACACTGTCAGACCCAATACCTTTGTGAGCAAGAGTTCACAAGTTGTTAGACCAGCCCCATTCTTTTCTAGAGGGTCTAACACACAAGGCCTAAGACCTTTTCAAAAGTCAAACACTTGGTCAAATAGGCAATGGGTTCCTGTAGCAAACCCTAGGTTCAACGCTGATAAGAGTAATCGGGGCGCTGACAAGAGAAATTTCAGCGCTGATAGAAACACTGCTAAACCTAGGTATTTGCAACCACAAGGAAATAGGTCTAAAGCTTCTACTAGCTTAACATGGAGACCAAAACAAGACCAGAACCCTAATTCTACTGGTATTTCTATGACATGCAACAGGTTTCATTATATTTCAAAGGCATTGTCAACACCAATTGGGGTTAACTGGGAATTTCATTCAAACAGGTATGAAAATGGGGTTGTTATGAGAACCAAGTCTGTTCTTGTTGAACAACCAAATGAATCCAAGTCTTCTAAGGCTTGGGTTCCCAAAGAAAACTAATGTGTTTTCTTTATGTGCAGGGCATTCAGAAGAAGATCAATGATTATGGATACTGGGATAGTGGATGCTCAAGGCACATGACAGGAAAGGAAGACTATCTGACCAATTTCTCTCCTATTCAAGATGGTGATAAGGTATACTTTGGAGGGGGCTACGGCACCATCACAGGAAAAGGAACCCTTGTCACCAACAATCTACGGTTTGATAATGTCTTCTTGGTAAAAGATCTGGATTATAATTTGTTTAGTGTATCACAAGTGTGTGATAACAAAAATAAGGTTCTTTTCACAGATACTGAGTGCTTGGTGTTAAGCAAAGATTATAAGCTCCCTGAGGAGAAATACATAGATTTTAGAACACCAAGGCATAAAGACATATATAATGTGAATCTTAATGGAATTAAGGTAAATAATAAAATGTCATGTCTGTATGCTAAAGCCTCAGTAGATGAAAGTAATCTTTGGCACAGGAGATTAGGGCACATAAACTTTAAGAATATTAATAGGCTTGTGAGACTTGGTTTAGTTGATGGTTTGCCTGAAAAGGCTTTCCACAATGACCACTCTTGTGTTGCATGCCTTAAGGGCAAGCAGCACAAGGTCTCATTCAGGTCTAAACAGGTGCACTCTAGTTCTAAACCTCTTCACTTATTGCATATGGACCTCTTTGGTCCAACTAATATAGAAAGTTTGAAGGGTAAATCATATTGTTTTGTTATTACTGATGATTACTCCAGGTTTACATGGACTTTATTTTTAGCCAAGAAAAGTGAAACTGCCCTAAGTCTGATTAATTTCATTACCCAAATTGAAAAGAAAAATGGTAATGAGGTCAAAATTATTAGAAGTGACAATGGGGGTGAGTTTAGAAATCAGTTGTTAGATGATTTTTGTGCCAAGAAAGGGATTACTAGGCAGTTTAGCATAGCTAGAACTCCACAGCAAAATGGAGTTGCTGAAAGGAAGAATAGGACCCTTATTGAAGCAGCCAGAACCATGTTGGCTGATGCCCACTTTCCTATAGCATTTTGGGCTGAAGTTGTTAACACAGCTTGTTATGTTCAAAATAGGGCATTGGTCAACAAGATACATAATAAGACACCTTATGAATTACTTTGGGGAAGGAAGCCCAATATTGGCTTTCTCAAGCCTTTTGGATGTCATGTAGTTGTTCTAGAAACTAGTGAGGCCCTAGGTAAATTTGATTCAAAAGGTGATGAAGGCTACTTCATGGGTTATTCAGTGCAGAGTAAAGGATATAGGGTTTACATTAAAAAGGAAAAACGTATACTTGAAAAGGTACATGTTAGGTTTTTAGAAAGTAAACCTAGTGATCCTGAGAGTGGTCCAAATTGGTTGTTTGACTTAGAACCTTTATCTAGAGCTTTAAATTATATGCCTGTTACTGATCCAGACATTGTGAAGGTAACTTCAAGTGTTTTGGAAAAGAGAATTGGTAATGTTTCAGGTATACAGGTTGCTAAGGAGGATGGACCACCAGCAGCTAAATCATCTCCCACACAAGAATTTGTTACACTTCCTATATGGACAGATGAATATTATGCTGCTGCTACTGCTGCAAGGAAAGATAATGGTGGTGTTCAAATACCACCAAATACAAACATGCATGATTCTTCAGGCGCTGACAAAGGGAAATCAAGCGCTGACACGACCAATTCAGACGCTGATGGCTCCAACGCTGACAACACCAGTTCAAGCGTTGTTAGCCCAAACGCTGATAAACAAGGATCAGACTTTGGAGACACCTTTACACAGCTTTTCTCTTCTCATTTTGAACAAGGTGGACCTTCCAATGTCCATGAAGGGATTTCTGTTGATCAAGAAGAATCTGAGGAAGAAGATATTGGCAACATGGAGCGTGAAGTTGAGGACACCAGACTTTTTGAAGGAGGAGTTCTCACTTCCACAGCTAAGGATCACCCCACATCTCAAATCATTGGTGATGTTATGGCTCCAGTTCAGACAAGAAGATCCCATCAAGGTCTTGGTGGATTTATTGCCAATATACACAAGAAGGTTGATACCCCTCTTGTACAAGCATGTTTGTTTGCCTGTTTTCTGTCACAGGAAGAACCCAAGAAAATTTTTGATGCTCTCAAAGAACCAAGTTGGGTGGAAGCAATGCAGGATGAGCTTCACCAATTTGCTATACAGGATGTTTGGGAGCTGGTGGATTGTCCTAGATATGTGAGACCAATTGGGACAAGATGGGTTCTAAGGAACAATAAAGATGAAAGAGGCATTGTGGTCAGAAACAAGGCACGTTTGGTAGCTCAGGGTTATACACAAGAGGAAGGCATAGATTATGAAGAAGTTTTTGCACCAGTTGCAAGAATTGAAGCTATCAGAATTTTCTTAGCTTATGCCTCTTGCATGAACTTCACTGTTTATCAAATGGATGTGAAGAGTGCTTTCCTCTATGGGACAATTGTTGAGGAAGTATATGTCATGCAACCTCCTGGTTTTGAAGATCCTGAGAATCCAGACAAGGTTTATAGAGTGAAGAAAGCAATGTATGGACTTCATCAAGCCCCAAGAGCATGGTATGGTACATTGTCCACCTACTTGGTGGAAAATGGTTTCAAGAGGGGCACCATAGATCAGACCTTGTTTACAAAGAAGAAAGGAAAACATGTGTTGCTTGTGCAGGTCTATGTTGATGACATCATTTTTGGGTCTACTGATCCAAAAATGAGTGAGGACTTTTCCAAGCTCATGACAGATAAATTCAAGATGAGTGCAATGGGTGAGATGAACTTCTTTCTAGGTTTACAAGTTCAGCAGAAAGAAGATGGTATCTTCATCTCCCAAGACAAGTATGTAGCTGAAATCTTGAAGAAATATGGTTTTTCTCCACATGAAAAGGAGGCTTCCACTCCTATGGATAGGCAACACCCTTGGGGAAAAATTGGAGCTGGAAAGGATGTGGATGTTAGGCACTATAGATCAATGATTGGTTCATTGATGTATCTTACAGCCTCAAGACCTGACATCATGTTTGCTGTGTGTGCATGTGCACGCCATCAAGTGACTCCCAAAGAATGTCACCTTTTTGCTGTGAAGAGAATTTTTAGGTACTTAAGGTGTTATCCAGATCTTGGATTATGGTACCCAAAAGATTCTCCATTGGACCTTATTGCATATTCAGACAGTGACTATGGTGGTGACAAGTTTGATAGGAAATCCACAACTGGTGGATGCCAATTTCTTGGGAGCAGATTAATATCTTGGCAATGCAAGAAACAAACAGTGGTGGCAAACTCTACAACTGAAGCAGAATATGTGGCTGCAGCTGCTTGTTGTGGACAAGTCTTATGGATTCAGAACCAGCTGTTGGATTATGGGTATAATTTTATGCATACCAAGATTTTTGTAGACAATAACAGTACTTTATGCATTATTAAAACTCCTGTACATCATTCTAAAACCAAACACATAGAAATTAGACATCATTTTATAAGAGATTGCTTTGAGAAAGGTTTGATACAACCAGATAGGGTAGACACAGAGGACAATGTGGCTGATTTATTAACTAAACCTTTTGATGCTGGAAGATTTCAATATTTGGTAACAAATATTGGAATGGTTAATCTCACTTAATATGTGTTTTGGAACCTTTTTGTAAAAGTATGTACAGGATAATGCATTGTTATTGGTCTTTGGGATGATTTAGATTTTCCACATTATTTTTCTAACACTGACAAGGGTAAATGTAACGCTGTCAAGTGTTATTTTGCCGTTGTTGGAGATATTATTGTCTAACGCTGACAAGAGTTCCTTCAACGCTGATAAGTGTTGTCGGGACGCTGTCAGCAACAAATGTTAGTTTTGTGGTTTTCATCTAAATGTGCAGGTAATGGTAGCTTTATGCCATTGGATACAGAGTTGCTTATGGATCTTTGAAGAGCTATTTGGACATGTTTTGTTTATGGATGATGGTTGGAATATTTATATTCCTATCTTGACATAAATTTTTAATGTTCATATATATTTTGAGAACTCATGTATCATAGTTTAAGGGGAGGTTTAAGGAACCTTTAGGACTCTTGGGTATTCTTATAATACTCTCATCACAATTATAGATTGTGTCCACAGGTGAGTATGGGTTAGTTTTACTAAACCATGAGGCACTGTAGCATGCAAAGGTGACAATCTATGCATGCTGCCAAGACACTTTTGGCCTAGACTTGGTTGTGGTCTGATGGGAGACTTGGGAATACTTTGGATATGGGTTTACCTGGGAGTTACAAAGAATTTTATGAAATAACTTTGTTGGTAAGTATTTTGGTTAGCAAGGGACTCTAGAGGACATTTGTGTCTATCTTGCTTATGCAAGTGTGCATAAATGGACAGTGCTTGCCGCCCAGTAATTATTATCAACTTGTAAGATATTTCCCTTAGGATAAATTACTTTGTTAAGGTCTTTTTCTTTTTAAATATTTTTATTTTTAGACGCTGACAAGTTTTTCTCCAAACGCTGTTACGTCCAATCGTGACGCTGACAAGGCTTTAGGCAAACGCTGACAAGAAAATATAGCCGTTGGGCGCTGATGGGCTATTTTTGACCGTTGACACCTAGTGGGCCCTACCCAGTTGTTATTTTTGACTAATCTTTGGCCGTAATTTTGGGGAGAAGTTACTTTTAATTAATGCATGAGATAAGTTATATTTGATTCAAGATTTTCATGATTGCTCTTTGAATATAACCGCCTCATTTTTGACCAATCAAAATCATGCATCTCTCCTATAAATTTGGCTAATCTTTTTATTCTGGGTATTCATATTTTCTTGTCTAACACTTTTTCTCCTAGATTTTTCCCATATCACATAACCTAAACAGCTTTCAATCATGGCACCCAAATTCAACTCAAAGAATTTAACATTGGAGTTCAAGAGCCAACACAATATGATAGCTTACTTGACTGCTGATGATGCTTTATTTCCTCAGTATTCACAGATGGTGGCATTTTTAAATGCATCTTCATTGAGGTATGCACTTTCTCATACACCATTAGTCCCTGTCGCACACATTAGACAGTTTTGGAACAATGTTAGTTCCACAACAACTAATGGAGTGACCACATTAACATCTACTGTTCATGGAAGAACATGGGTGGTCACTGAAGCTTTGGTTCGCCAAGCTTTGCGTCTTGATGACGCTGATGGTGTGACTACCCTTGCCATTGCAACAATAGAACAGGGTCTTAGGGAATTGGGTTATCCTATTCCTGCTGATGTCACTTTAAATAAATATCATAAGCAGGAATTTCCCTCTGACTGGAAATATTTGATACATGTCCTTTTACAATGCTTAAGTCCAAAATGTACTTCTTTTAATGAGATAAACAGGTCAATTGCAAGTGCTTTGGTTTGTATAACACGTGGGCTTAAGTATAATTTTTCAAAAATGATTTTTGAAGGGATGTGTAAAAACAAGGGAAGTAAAATGACTTTGGCTTACCCTCGATTTTTGCAAATGGTCTTTGATTTACAAGAATATTGTTCTAGGGATCATGACACTTTTTATGAGATCCCTAAACAACAGAAAACCATTTTTGCTAAAATGAGCTCCACCAATGAATCCATACCTCTTACCCAACCAATGCTTGAAGTAATTCAGGCTGCACAACCACAACCACAACCACAACCAGACCCTGAACCCCAACTTGAGCCTATTCATGAACCATCACCTTCACCAGAAAACATGGACATTGACCAACCCAGCGCTGACACTCAAAATGTGGGCGCTGACACAGCCAATCCCAACACTGATACACTTCCTGAACAATCCCAAACACCCCTTAATCAACCCACACCCACACAATCTACTTCATCTTCCACCCCATTACAATCTAGGTTGACTAAACGCCAAAGGGTTACTGGAGTGTTCTCCTCTAGTGATCCTAGCCTTGTAGCAGAGAGAACCACCTCCACAAGTGTGACTGGTGAAATGGGTGAGGCTGGGGCTATTGACACAAGCTTAGAAGCTGGTCAAGACAGTCCCAACATCATTAAGACCTCATCCATGCCCCATGATTCTATTTTGGGAGGTCAAATCCCCATTCTAGCTGAGGGCAGATTGGAACCTATGACAATAATTGAATTGACGGCGGCTGTCATTAGCTTGCAAAAGCAAAATGTCAGTCTTGTACAAACTGTCAACAAACAGGGACGAGAACTCCAAGTTTTAAGGGAGAGAGTAACTGTTTTGGAGAATCCAAGTAGCAGGAGTCTAATGGAGGAATCTTCCAAAGGGGAGGATAAAGAGGATGAGGAGGATGAGTTGATTCACACAGCTAGTGAGAAGAGTTCAGAAAAGAGTTCACAATTTAGTGAATCTTTGCAGATTGCTGAAGCTCTCACCAACTTGAAGAAGCACCCAGTTGTTGATACATCCAAGGTGACACCAAAGAACTTGGAAGGATCTTTCAAAGAAACATTGGGCGCTGATACAGGTTTGGACGCTGACACATCCAGCGCTGATAAAGGTAATCGTGGCGCTGATAGGAGCAACTTGGACGCTGACAAAGTTGCAGGTGGTGTTGATGTATTCCAGCCATCAACAATCATCAAAGATGTGTCCACACAGGTTTCTTCTTCTACTTTACCAATTATTGATCCAAAAGACAAAGGTAAAGGTATTTTGATTGAAGAAGATGTTCCAAAGAAAGATGCAGCACAAATAGCATTTGATGAACAGTTGGCTGCACAACTTGTGGAAAGAGATTTGAAGAGGAGTAGAAGATCACCATTTGTTGTTTCTGAGAGTGAGGAAGAAAGTGGTGATGATAAAGAAGGTGATAGCTCAGATTCAAGTATTCAAATTATTGAAGATCCAGAAAGGCTTGAATATGGGGATGAGCTAGCAAAGGAAAGGTTAAGTGAGTTGAAGAATCAGATTGATTGGGACCTATCAGAAATCACTAGAATGTACCATGCTTGGGAAGACCAGGTGATGGACAACCCAGGTATGAGTTTATCAGATCAAATTTGGGGGTTAGAAGTTCTGCTTAGGGTACAAGCTGACATAAAGGTGATTATGAGGTTTAATGCACAAGAGGTCAAGACCTGGCTCAAAAGAGATAGAAGGCAGTTGTACTATAAGTTGCTTAGATGTCATCAGCCTAATTGGACATCAAAGAAGTTGTTGGCCTTATCTTTTGAGGAGTTAGAGTATAGGGCACATCCTATTTGGAGGAAGGTGTAAGAACAGAATGTCTACCAATTTCTTTCAGAAGAAAGAAAACAAGAGCTTGCAGAAGAGATGCAGATTCAAAAGGAAATAAGGATTGCTCAAAGACCAGTGAAGAAAGGAGATCCTTTCCAATTTCCTAAAGACATGGATGTGTATTTTCCAACTGAAGGTGTTATAAGGAAGCATCTCAAGCTTTCTCCATTAGAAGCTTCAGATTTGGTAAATGTAGTACCTCTAGATGACAGAAATCCAATCATCAGTTTTGATGAAGATGAGTATGGATTTTGGAAGATTGGACGATTTGGAAAGGAGGTACATACTTTCACTTCAGTTATTTCTATATTTGCAAGCATAGACAGGGAAGACTTGGTGCATCTATGGAGGTTAATAGAGGCCAAGTATACAGCTGAAGCACCTACTTCAGCTAATGGAATAAGACTTTGGAACACATTTATGACTTTGTGTGGTCCAAACGAAGCAGATCCTGCCATTTGGAAGGATCTTGAAGATGATCTCAGTAATCTTCATTGGAGGCTATATTCTACTTGTGGTGTATTTCATATGAGCTCTACAAAGTTTTCAGAGTATTTACTTGTGGATGCTAACTATTTCTTGTCCAAAGAAGTGTTGGAGAAGATGCTAGAGACACCCTTGGAGATAGATTATACTAGTGACGTGGCCAAGGACTTGATCAGATATGTTTATCACCAACATAAGAAGTTTTTGCAAGATTCCTCCTAAGCCTTTAGTTTTTATTCAGAAACTTGATCATTGGAATGGATATCAAGTTTAGGGGAGGATTGTTGGGAATAAAATATGGGTCAGTTCACTAGACACTGATAAGAAGAATGCCAATGCTGATAAGAAGACATTGGACGCTGACAGCCAAGCGTTGACATTGAAGAAGTCAACGCTGATAGCCTTGAAGATTGACACTGATGGAATATCTTCATATTTATCTTGTTTATTTGTTTCTTTATTTATGTATGGTAAAGATAAGCACAACATTGTATTTTCTATTATTATCTTTACCTAGAATAGTTGATTCGTAGCTTATTGTACAAGACTTCTTGTTCTATAAAAGAAGGTCTTTTAGGTTAAAGTCATATATCAGTTTTCATAAGTTTTCGATTGTTAAGCTCTTTCATTGTAATCAACAAGAATCATTCTAATACAAGTGAAAGTTTGTTTAACATCATTGTGTTTTAGATCAAGTGTTAATTCCGCATAACACTTTGTTACTTTATTCATAAGCAAAGGTTTCTCTACGTGTTATACTTGATCTAATCTCGTATACACAAAGCTAATCGATCTAAGTTTGGGATCAACAAAATTGAGCAAACCGAGAAGAACAAAGATTGTTAGCACAGAAAGCATAGGAAATAGATATAGCACATTGATACAGTGATTTACTATGGTTCGGATTAGTTTCTCTCGGAATCCTCTCGAATTGATCTCGGTCCTAAGTGGAATGATTTGTTCTTGGTGTCCAAAAATGGGTTTTGGTTTTCTAATCTACTAAACAGGGAAATGAGTAAAGTAAAGAAAGATTTAAGCGTAGAACAATTAAAAAGCAAAACTGGAATTGAGAAGCTAAACAAAACAGCAATTGAAAAATTACCCTACTCGGAATAACATCCCCTATTCAGAAAAAGATCCTATGCGGAACAAATCCTTACTCGGAATAAAAGTCCTATGCGGAAAAATTACTCTAATCGGAATATTTAAGTCTATGCGGAATGTGGCTCTATGCGGAAAGTAAAGTCCTATTCGGAATAAATTACCTACGCGGAATAAATTCCTATTCGGAATAATGTATCTTTATGCGGAAAGTGGGGGCTATTCGGAATATTGTCTCTATTCGGAATAAAAGACCCTATTCGGAATATATAACCTATGCGGAAAAATGAGCTCTATTCGGAAAGCAGGACCTACTCGGAAAATATGGAATATTCCGGATGAAGGAAAAATAGAACTGCTTATGCGGAAAGTGCCCCCTATTCGGAATATTCCGAATAAGAGGTCAGACAGGAGGGCTATTCAGAAAACTCGATGAAGAACAGTAGCAGTAGCAGCAAAAACGTTTTTAAGATTAAATCACCAAAATACTCAAAAAGGTTTTACCAAATTAACCACAAATCATTTAAATATCATAAGTAACAAATCCCAACAATAAAAACACTAAATCAACAACTTTTTAAGATCAAACTTGAACCAAATAAAAACTTAAGAACTTGCAATAAAAAGATGATGAAGAACAAGATGAATAGAAAGATTGGATTGAAAGATTAATGTAAAAGTTAACAATAGTAATGATCAAACACTTACAAGATTGAAGGAAAAATTAAAAGTCACCAAACACCCTAATGGTGTTGGTGAAGCTACGAACCAAAGAAGCTGGGAAAGAAAAATAAAACTAACTCTCTAAAAATGTGAAGGAAAAATCCTTTTATAGTCCTAGTAGTTGGTTGGTGAGTGGGATATCTCCCTTTCTTCTTGTCTTCTCGTCTTTTCAAAAAAGTTGACGTTTTCGATTCTGATCCGGGATTTGTCGACGATTAAATTCAACTCGTCTTTTAATTTCTTCGTTTAATAGACTTGAGTTTCTTCGACATATGTAAATCTTCCATCTTTGGTCCTTTTCTTCGATAAATCTTCAAATAGGCCCATTGACTTCAAATCTTTTGCATCTCTTGGACAATAGACTTCGTCTTGAGTCTTTTTCCTTGATAAAACCCGTGCAATCCCATGTTTTCTTTAATATTCATCCGGTTAGCTCTGAAAACACAATAAACACAAAAACTACGCATAATTCCAAACAAATGATATTAAATACGTGTTTTGGTCTTGTTTTAGCCAGAATTAAGTGGTAAAAGGATGGGTGTTTACACACCTATCAAATCCCCTACACTTAACCATTGCCATGCCCTAATGCAATGCTTAGTGATAAAGCAAATTTACACTTTTCTTATAATCAATCAATCTTGGCCTTATTAAAAAAATACTAAACAAGAACTAAAACTATAAAGTAAACAAAAGGATAGAAAACCATTTTCACTTGAAAATAGCTACATGGAAATAACTTGCAAAGAAATCAATGACTTACATTAGGGCTTTGGTGCTGCGAAGATTTATCACCCTCAAGTTTCACGTTCCCCAAACTAAGCTTGAAAACGAGATCATTGTTATTATAAGTTAGCAAATCAAACACTCACACACATGGCTTAATTATATGCTTAAACTCCCTTATTCCTAGGTGTATCTCTTATATTTTATTTTTGTCTTAGAATGATCATGAAGATGCATTTTTTGGACTTATTTTGATAGTTTATTTAGGCTGAAAGCAAAGTGGGACGATTTGATCAATAGTTAGCTAAAGGACAAAATCTCTTAAAACTGCTTCTCGGGATATCAAAAAGTTCATATCTTGGCATAACTTGGTTCACGATTTGAGACCTTTCTCGGGCCGATATTTGGCATGTACTTCATACTTCATATCTTGAGAGACGTTCTTGAGATAATGGTCTTCTCATCGTAATAGAGTTTCTTCACTTGGAGACTTTTGAGGGGTACTCCAACTTTGTTGACCACGACTTCATGATTATTTCTTCAATCTCTAATTGGGATTTTGAGATACAACGATTCGCCTCCTTTTCGGACTTGGATCTATTTATCCTCATACCTTGTTAGGGTCTTTTCGGATAGACTTCTCCATGATCTTTATGGGAGTTGATTGCTTTTCGTCGTGAGTCTGGATCCTTCATATTGATTTTGGGAATAACGCTTTTCACATCACTTTGGATCTTCAGCAATAAAATTGAATCCTCATGCCTTGTTAGGGCCTTTTTGGACTCGCCAATCTTCGCACCCCGCTTCATAAGTTATGCCTTGGCTATGAACTCTTATCATTACCGAGTAACTTTTAAACGATCTTGGGCTAGAAGCTAAGTAACCTTTCAAATCGTACGACCTTACTTATTGCAGATAAATTATTAGCAAGTGATGGGAGAATAGGCAAAATAATTACACCAAGTGAGCTTGTGGAAGAATACCGACTTATAATTGACTCTATCATTTCTCGTCCTCCACAATTTAAAATCTCAAGTAATGAGACTCGTGGATACTTAGCCTAATAAACCAATTAAGGTCTACATGGTTAAGGATACTAGCTAGAATAAACTTGGATAAGTCTACTCGGGTTGAGTCAAAATAAACGCAACGGGCCTAATATGTCAAAGACTTCTAAACTAGCTACACCACTTTATTAATATTTTTGACTTTATTGTGGAATATATACATATGAAAGCAACGATAAAAATTTAAAAATTACAACTAAATGGCCAAAGTTAATAAAAAATTTGAAAAATGTTGAAAAATGTGATTTTCCGGTTAAATGAAGGCATTTTAATGGAAAAGTCCACTTAAAACTTTGATAGAAGTCCCCCCTACACTTAAGATAAACATTGTCCTCAATGTTTAAGCATGTGGGAAAAGTCTCCCCTACACTTATGACATTGTGCACGTTGGTTAACTCAAGTTAAGGAAGAGACGACTAGAATGATCAATTTCAAATGTGAGTATGAAGAAAATTGAATCACGATAGTTGAGAGATAGAACCGGATTTCGGATAACACGGGAGCACGGTTCTTCAAAGATTCCCAGAGTGCAGTTATCCCTGTAATCACATCACCACACAAGCACAAAGAACCTATGGAGGTCCCCCTACACTTAGGAGGTTAACACATAAAAAGATAGATACTCGGGCTGCCTCCCGAGGAGCGCTTGTTTTTGATAACCGAGTCACGAGCCTGACTCGACCCAAAAATTAGTTCATGGGGAACGTGGTGAGGGATGGAATCACCTCCTGAGAGGTGTCCTCACCAAAGTACAACTTCACTCGTTGGCCATTCACCTTAAAATTCGGTCCATCAGGTTGAGCGAGCTCGAGAGTACCATATGGAAAAATTTGGGCAATGGTGAATGGGACGGACCAACGAGATTTGAGCTTGCCCAAAAAGATTTTCAACCGAGAGTTAAAAAGTAAGACTTTGTCTCCAACATGGAACTCTCGGTTTTTGATCTTGGAGTCGTGAATGAGCTTAGTTCTTTCCTTATAGATCAAAGAATTTTCATAAGCCTCATTCCGAAGTTCATTGAGCTCATTGAGTTGGATCTTGCGTAGGTCACCGGCTTTGTTTATATCAAAATTAGCCCACTTCAAGGCCCAGTAAGCCTTGTGCTCCAACTCAATGGGGAGGTGGCACGCTTTCCCGTACACAAGACGATAAGGCGTACAGCCGATCGGGGTCTTGTAAGCAGTACGGAAAGCCCACAAAGCATCATCAAGTTTATCAGCCCATGAGGTACGATGCTCTCCCACGGTTCGTTCAAGGATTCGCTTTAGTCCTCGGTTGGATATTTCAGCCTGGCCATTAGTTTGTGGGTGGTAGGCTGTGGAAAGACGATGATTTACACCGTACTTAGCCATGACTCTAGCAAATTGGTCATTGCAAAAATGAGTCCCACGATCACTAATAATGGCACGAGGCACACCGAATCTAGCGAATAGAGCTTTCAAAAAGTTACAAACCACCCTTGCGTCATTAGTAGGTAAAGCTTTGGCTTCAACCCACTTTGAAACGTAGTCAACGGCTACAAGGATGTATTTGTTTCCTTTAGAAGAAGGGAATGGACCCATAAAGTCGATACCCCAAACATCAAAGATTTCACACTCTTGAATGAAATTCTGAGGCATCTCGTCTTTATGTGTGATCTTGCCTTGTTTTTGGCAAACATCACATCGTTTAACCATATTGTGAGCATCACGATATATGGAGGGCCAATAGAATCCCGAATCAAACACTTTTTTGGCGATGTAGTTGGGACCAAAGTGACCACCGGTGGGTCCTTTGTGGCAAGCATCAAGGATTTCTGAAGCTGCCGGTCCATCAACACATCGGCGAATAATCAGGTCAGCACATTGTTTGAATAGGTAAGGGTCGTCCCAAAAGTAAGTCTTAATGTCGGTGAAGAACTTTTTCTTTTGTTGGGACGTCAACCCTTCCTTAAGAATTCCACCCGCCAAGTAGTTTGCAAAGTCCGCAAACCACGGGGTTTCATTCGACTTCGAGTTTATAGACATTAAGGTCTCCAAGGGAAAAGAATCATTGATTTCTTTGTTCGGATGATCCCCTTGGTAAGGATCCTCAAGTCTGCTGAGATGGTCCGCGGCTAGGTTTTCAGCTCCTTTTTTATCGCGAATTTCGATTTTAAATTCCTGGAGCAACAAAACCCAGCGAAGAAGTCTTGGTTTGGAATCTTGCTTTGTCAACAAGTACTTCAACGCGGAATGATCGGTGTAAACAATAGTGGTGGAAAGGACAAGATAGGGGCGAAATTTTTCAAAGGCATAGACAACAGCTAAAAGCTCTTTTTCTGTTGTCGTATAATGCAATTGTGCCCCCGTGATTGTCTTGCTAGCGTAATGGATTGGTTGGAAGTGTTTGTTCACTCTTTCTCCCAGAACCGCTCCAATAGCAAAATCACTAGCATCGCACATCAACTCAAAGGGAAGCTCCCAATTAGGGGTAACCAAGACGGGTGCCTTAGATAGCTTATCCTTAAGCGAGTTGAAGGCTTCAAGACACTCTTTGGAAAAGATAAAAGGAGTATCTTTTTCCAAGAGGTGGGTCATCGGGCGAGCGATTTGAGAAAAATCTTTGATGAATCGACGGTAGAAGCCCGCATGACCCAGAAAACTTCGCACACCCTTCACGGTTGAAGGTGGAGGCAACTTGGCGATAACATCGACTTTAGCACGGTCTACTTCAAGACCGGCTTTGGATATCTTGTGTCCCAGCACGATGCCTTCTTTTACCATAAAATGGCATTTTTCCCAATTCAGAACAAGGCGAGTGTCTTCGCACCGCTTAAGCATACGTTCCAAATTGGCAAGGTAAGAAGAGAAGGAATCCCCGAAGACCGAGAAATCATCCATGAAGACTTCCATGGTTTGTTCAACCATGTCATGGAAGATAGCTAACATGCACCTTTGGAAAGTCCCGGGGGCATTGCATAAGCCAAAAGGCATTCTTTTGTAAGCAGAAGTGCCATTGGGACAAGTGAATGTTGTCTTCTCTTGATCTTGGGGATCGATGGGTATTTGGAAATAACCCGAGAAACCATCAAGAAAGCAGTAATATTCATTACCCGCTAAACGTTCAAGCATTTGGTCCATAAAAGGTAGAGGGAAATGATCCTTTCTCGTGGCATCATTGAGTTTGCGGTAGTCTATACAAACTCTCCACCCAGTGACGAGACGAGTGGAAATCAACTCATTGTGTTCATTGGGAACAACGGTTACTCCGCCCTTCTTGGGCACACAATGGATTGGACTAACCCATGGTGAATCCGAAATAGGGTAAATCATACCCGCATCAAGAAGTTTGATAACCTCTGTTTTGATGACGTCATGTATTTTTGGATTCACCCTTCGTTGGCTTTGAATTGTGGGCTTAAAGTCGTCCTCCATGAGAATTTTGTGTGTGTGCAGAAGTGAGGATCAATTCCACGAATATCAGAAATCTTCCAAGCAATAGCCTTCTTATGATCTTTCAACACGGTGATAAGTCGGGCTTTTTCTTCTTCCTTTAGGTCCTTAGCAATGATGACTGGTGACCTAAGATTTTGGGAACACTTAGTGTGTATGCATGCTTAGGGATAAAAGTGGTTTAAACAAAGTTAACTTAACCTGTTTGAAAGATTTGAGGTGTTGAAATTGGCTTGTGTGTCAAATACATCAGCAAAAGTATAAATCTGCTTGTGTAGTGTTCATCAGTAACTTTCATAGCTTGGATCTTGCTTAATACTTTGAACCAGTGCATGAAACCTGTTTAGACTTGCTTATTGGAGTTTATTATAGCTTGTGTGTGCATTTGGTTGAATTTGGTTGGCTGATTTGTGCTAAAATTACTCTTGAATGCTAAACTGCTCATTGTTCATGTCTGTGCTATATCTGGTGATAAATTGATTAAACTGTATCAATTGGCTGTTTGTGATTGTGTTATTTTGCTTGTTATTGACTCCTTTTGATCCAAAGATCAATTGGGTGCCTTTGTGAAAACTGAATCCAAGAAAAAGTCACTAAAGACAACAAGTCAAAATAGTCAAGCAGTGGGAAAAGTTCCCACTGCTCAACATCCAAAACTAGCCCCTGCTAGTGCAATTTTATCATCAGCTTATCAATAAGCTATTCTAGCTTATTCTGACTTGCAACAACTTATTTTTTGTAATAGATCTTCATTATTTGACCCATTTAAGTGAACTGGAACTTATCAGACTTTGACTTTGACTTTTCACTAGAAAACCAACTTGTTTGACTTTTAAGATAAGTGCTTATTTGATTTTCCAGCTTATTGAGTGTGCTTATTTGAAAGTTCTTTGGTTTTTAAGCTTAGTTTTGTCAAAAGAAACATTTTGCAACTTGAATCAGCTTCTGGGGTAGTCTAGATCATAAAAACGACTATTTTGTCGTTTTGTGAATAAGTTGTGGACTTGTTTCTGGCTTATTGAGTGGTCTTATTTGAAATTTCTTTTTACAGAAGTCTTTGTTAGGTCAAAAGAGGGTTGTGTGTTAAATTTTAGCTTATGGCATCAGCTTATAGCTTAATGGGCCAAAAAGCCCATTAAGAATAAGCTGCTTATTATAAGTTAGCTTATTTCACATTTTCAGCTTTTGGGCCTTTGGAAAAAGTTGTTTAAAATCAAATTTTGAGTCAACCTGTGCTTTTTGAGCTTATTTTGAGCACTTTTTCTTATTGGGCCTTAATTGAGCCCAATAAGGGACTGTTTAGGGTTTGGCCCATTTTCTAGGCCCAATAGGGGTATTTAGGTAATTTCACTTTCATTTCTGAGTTATTTAGGTTAAATTAAGCTAGTTTGCAAGTTTTTATAATTTTTTATAATTTTTGGATTTTTAATATTATTTTAATATTATTTTAATATTATTTTATTATTAAAAATTAAAAGTCTGATTTTCTAGGTTTTTATATTTTTCCTAGGTTCTAAATACTTAATTAGGATTTTTGCAACTTTCCAAATATTTTTTAGGTCTTTTAATTATTTGTTATAATTAATTTAAGATTTAATTGATTTTAGGAGTTTTTAATTATTTAAAAATAGTTTTAATTGGTTTTAAAATTTTGAAAAATAGTTTTGAGCTTAATTAGAGTATTTTTGAGGTTTACAAACTTGAAAATCTTGTTTAGGGCTTTTTAATAATTAATTTTGATTTTTAGGGCTTTAATTAGCATTAAAAAGTCATTATCTAATTAATTAAAAGGTTTTTGCAAGTTTTGATTTTTTGTAAACTCTTAGATTATTATTAAGGATTTTTGGTGATTTTTAGGAATTTTTAGGGTTAAATTTTTAATTTTGGTGGTTTTTACGACTTTACGTGTACGCCTTTTTAGACTTAGTTTAATCCGTCTTCATAACCGTCATTCTTTTCTAATCCCTTTTCTATTTTTCTTTTCTCAATTATAATCACAAATTAATCCAAGTCATTACACACATAACACACTAGCCTCCTTGAGAACGAACTTAATTGGGTCATTCACACACGGTTTTCCTAAATCGTCGTGCTCACTTGCCCTACTTTGTTGCCTCTTTTTCCTAAAAAGGTAGCAAAAGCTCAACATCATTTTGCAAACAAGCAGAAACAAGGCCTATATAGCAGATTGATCAATTCAAGTGTTCAAACCCAAAAACTTGCAGCAAAACACTCTCAAACAAAGGTATATCAGATACAAAGCATAAACAACACTTTCCCTTAACACAAAATCAGATTTCAAGCATAAATCAGTAGACCCAAACACCCCTTTAACTTTTTCAAATCAAGATTTTCAAAAGCAAAACAAGATTTCAGGCCAACCAAGCATCAATTAACACTCTAACAAGTCTAAATAACAGATTCAAGCAAGAACAAGCCACAAAATTCACAAGAACAACAGTTTCATACAAATATCACCAAAAATCACTTTTTATGCAGATTTGGAGATTAAGTAAGCAAACCTCATGGATGTACATCCACACCCACGAATTTTGAGCTTATGTGCTAGCAAGAACAAGCACAAGCTTCCACAAAAGCCTGCTAAGATTCAACAAGGGTTAAGCACAATAACATGAAAAATCAGAAACTTGGAAAAATCTTGATTAATGCAAACTTGTTACCCCACACTTGATTATCCCCAAGTTATAAGCCTCACCACACCTTAACCAACTCAGTTAGGATGCTATGATCAGCCCTATAGCCCAAGAATTCCAAGATTGGAACAAGACTTAGCAAAATATCAAGAAAATGAGGAAAATATGCAAACTTGTGCATGTCACACCCCCAATTTATCAGAGTAATACAACACAATGGGGTGCGACGGTCATGACTATCAAAAGACATAGATATAAAGAACGACTATTTAAAAGTCGTTTTAATTTAATTAAAAGCATAAAACTTGTTTCGGAAGCGAATTACACCAGATCATAATAAAACATTGTTTCAAAAGACTTTAACATTGATCCAAATATCCATATACTAGTCACGACCATTTTCATTTAAAAATCTCCCATGCATAACCACGTCACTCCTCCGTCTTGATACCTGAGAAAAACATTGCTAAAGCGTCAACACAAAGGTTGGTGAGTTCATAGGTTTAAGTTTAAATAGTGTGATGAACCATAAGATTTTCCAAGGCAATCGGCATATAATCTTATAACAAATACAAGATTATAATCAAAAGTATACGTTTTAATCACCTACGCCTAAGCTCGTGACACCGAAGCGTTAACCTCAACCAACAAGAAATAATAAGAGCCCGAGCAAATGCCTATCCCGAAGCATTTGTAAATCCTCAAATGTAAGTGTATCTAACTTTGGCCACACAACCAAATTAGATAGGGAGGTTAGTCCCGATAGATCTATCCATAACATTCGCGCTTACACAAAGTAATTAACGGTTCACGAGTGGGCTAAAGCATCTAGGGATATCGCTACTTAGACATCATGTAGGCAAACGTATGAGTTTAAAGCACTTATGTTCATCCGTTAAAAACAAGCAATGTTCTCACCCCAAAATAGTTAAAACAATTAAAAGTGGGGCTATGAAACTCACCTCGATGAAGTAGGTAACTATGATCAACAAGGATAGCACGGAATATCAAGGCACGCAAAACAATGCGCAAATGATCTACTCGTAACCTAAATAAAATATCCGTACTTAGGATAAATACAATAAATAATAACGTACAATGCACTTGGTTGATAATTTATACTTGCTATTAATTTATAAAATGTTTTCATACATTTTTCATGTCCAACCAATTTAGTCACGGGGTCAACTTTGGGTCTCGATAACTCATTAAATAATAGTCCGAAAAATAAACGGGTTCTTGTTATAAATACTAAGCCGCTAGGTCTCCGACATTTGATAAACATCATATTTTTATGAAGTCTCTAAGCATATCAAACAAATTGTCAAAGTGGTACACTCACAAGTAAAAATAAACAAGTAAAGTCCAATTATTTATAAGTGTAAATCGATCAACTTTGGAAATTTATTGTGGGTTCATTAATCAACTGTAAGACGAACCAAAAGTTGATATGAAAACTAGGTCACGTCAAGTTTCACGACGTATTTTTAGTAGAAAGGGGCATGTTCGTTTGGCGCGTTAAAAAGGGACGCAAAGAGGGGTCCTTGGGTCAAAGGAAGAATAATCCAAGGAACCAAAATGTGGTCTCCTGCCTATCAATCACGCATGTATTATTTTCCAGGCTCGTAGCACTTGTTTGGTGACTAGGCTCACAACATAAATATAATATGATACTAATTTATATGTTAGTATTCCCACTTTTAGTCTTGTGTCTACATCACTATTTTCTCTTACACATAGCAGGTACTTGTTTCACTTGTTTAACACTTAGCTAAAATACATGCCTTATACTATACTAGCAAAGAAAGTGGGTTTTGTTTTCACATGCATAAGAACATGGCTCATTAACAGTGAGATTTTTGGACACAACACTTTCGTACATACATGCATACATAACATAGCAAGGCTTAGCATGGTAACAATAGTACTGCCCTGTTTGGACAGTCTACACGCAAACAGAAAAAGGAGGGGGCTCCTCTTGCTTTCACTATTCTTGACTTACACAAAAGTATAACCTTATACCTATACTTGTTTTAGATTTCTGGTTCCTTGACACACAAACACGCAGCACGCATACAACCCCTTATTTAAATAACACATCATACTGTTTTCTTGCGCCACTGTTTTCACGCAGGGAACTTACACACTTTCTAGCTAGTCCTGGTGCATTTACATCACATATAGCACATATTAACTTGGGGTTATGGTATTTCTTCCTGCTCGTTCACACACACGCATACATACACATCAACTATTTATCGTGCACCTTACAAATTAAACTCACATACATATAAATACACGCCATACTCCTTTCTTGTGTCCTGTTTCTTTTATCCACTGTTTTCATGCAGTTAATCATACACATTTTCTAGCTAGACATTAATCATTTATATATAATGAATAAAACACACTGTTAGTAGGCAAGGTGCATGAGTTTCATATTTAAAACATACATATACTTATTCTACATGTACACAATTTAAGTTTCTGTTTTCCTGATGCACATACATGCAACCACGCACCAAAGACACTATTTTCATTTTCTGTTTATAAAACCTGAACGCATACAAGGCTTATATAACACACGAGTTGTGAGTGGTTTGGTTCTAAGTTTTCCATGCACGAAATCACATTATAACACACACACGTTTGATACACACCCTTGTTATGAGCACATACTCACTGATGCAGGTACACATAAAATCACACATCTATTTCTTATCATGTCGTACCCACTTTGACATGCATGATTTCTCCTAGGTCTAACATATGGTCGACACACTGATGGCTTCACATAACGTTTCGTTATTTGGGCTCACCATGTTGGTTTGTACACACGCGACACAAGTACAACACACAAGCATTTCCATTTAAAAATGTGATACTTAAAGCCTATATGCATGCATGCTTTCAAGGTTTCTCAATAAGAAAACTTGTCTTCTTGATATACAACTAACCGTATTAGCTTACTGATGCTATGGTCTATGTTGTACTTTTATAGTTGTAAACATGCAATATAATACACAACTAAGGGTTTCATAGCATTATCATCAAAATCATGAGTATTCATGAAATTTTAAGAGTCGATTGTTTGTCCATAAGTTCGCATAACATCGTTCATGAGCTTTACATAAAATCATATCTTCCCGTCTTATGTTCCAAACTTTTAAGTCTTAAGCCTCCTGCGTTCATCGTTTGTCCATGGTTTGGTTTAGATTATTATTCATATACATAACACACCCCCAACCCGTGACTTGGTTTGTGTTTACAAAATATTTTTAGCAAGTATGTATCAACCAAGATGAGAGAAAATGCAAAGAACAAAAAGGGAGTCTTACAATGGTCCAAGAATGCTTAAATGATAGTAAGGAGGTGAAATGGCTAATGAATCATTAACCCGGATTCCAGTGACTAGATGGCCAAGCCGAGGCTCCTTCGTCTTGGTTGCGGCTAGGATAGTTTATAACAGTGGGTAGTAAGTTCTTGGGTTAGAGAGTGTTTTGTTAAGTGTGTTTTCCTCTTGCTATCAAGCTGCTATTTATAGGAAGTGAGTGTGCTTAGGGTTGGGAAAACTAGTTAGGGTTTTAGTTAGTTTGTAACTAGGCTTTTGCCAAGTAAACTAGCCTGGGAACTTGTATAATGTTGGGGAAGAGCAAAAGGGGAAATGGAGCACGTGAAGTAGCAGGGGGAGGGGAAGAGAGATTGTGTTTTCAATGCTTGTGTGAGAGATGTACAACTTTTTGGCTTCAAAATAGTGTAACAAAGGGGTGGGGGTATTTAAAACGTGTATATTTTGTTTTCAAAACAAGGGGACCGGTTATGGGGTTGTACACAAGGGTTTGTTTTGAGATTTTTCTAAAAATCATTTTTGTAAAGTTTAATCTAGTAGAATCGTAGTAGTTCAATTAGATGGGTAATTCTCCTAAATGTGTAGTTTAAATATACCGAATGGAAATATTTGTTTTGTGTAGCGAACCTTTTGAATGAGGTCGCGTTGCATAAAATTAAATGTCGATCCTAAAAATATAAATTCCTAGTATATAACGTAAACAAATAATAGTTATTCAAGTAATCTATTTCATGATTGTCATTCATAAAAATTTCAAATTCGTACACAAAATACGCGAAATCAATCGGGTCCTTCAATAGACACACAAGTCTAACCGAACCATCGCGTTTAACGTAAATCAAATAGATTCGAAATTCACGTGTGTGACATTCGTAATCCCTTAAATTGAGTTTTGTCCTCAAAACTAGCACGTCGATGTCGTCATTAAAACAAGAGATCAATTAAATTTTTATCTTCCTTTCATCGTGTTCAATGCGTTCATTTTTCTTTAGTTTATTGTTAAGATTAAGATTACTATAATCTTGTTAGGATTAAAAAAAAACGAAAATTTTCTTCCAATTTGTACATGGTTCTATAGCGTTCCCTAAGTCTTTTCTCGTACGCCAAAAATTTTTTTCTCGACGTTGGTTTTGTTAGGAGGTTTTTCTCATTATTACTTGCTCGTCGTCCCGCGTATTACTTCCACTTTAAAGTGTCGCGTATTGTCATTTTCCGCCTAGATGACTATATATCACACATTTGAAAATCGTTCCACATAGTTTGATTAATCCCGTTCACATTAACCGTCTACTTGGTAGTGATAAGTAGCGTATGCGTCAAAGTTTCTTGAATAGGTTTCAACAACTCTAGAATAATTGAGTATCCTAAGACATGGCGGTCAAGATGTTCCTTCCTTTTATATGATATTCAATATTAGATAATTTCGTTAATTAGTCATTTTAGTTTGCGTTCCTCCTCGTTTATCTCCTTTTTCATGGAGAGGAAAAACGAGTGCACAATTGATAATATATTTAAATCGCAGTTCGTTCGGTTTCCTTCTATGAGGAAAGTATATAATATTTCTTAAGCCTATGGGTATGGTGTGATGTTCAAACATCGTCAAACAGATTTTTGTCCGGACGGCTTCGGTATTCCAATCATATACGAAAGCACGCTTATCTTGACTCATTTGTTCTTTGACATAGGTTATGTTATGGCGAGTTCTGGTTATCCGTTAAATTTGGATTTTACTCAAATGACGTTTCGTTCTCATTATTATTTAAAAATTGTTTCGATTTTCAAACTCTGATCTATTTGAGTTTAATTATCGTCAAAAACAAGTGGCGCTCTTAGTATTTGCGTGTCATACACGCTCTTGTATGAAATAGTGGCGAAGAAAATAATTATACTAGGATGGTATAAAAATGTTCGACGTTCGTAGCATATGATAAATCCTCCTTTGATAAATAGGGCAACTTGAAAATATTCTACTAATATACTTCATTTTTAAGATGACTACTATGAGCATACTCGCGTTCGACCACGATCATACGTAGTTGATCAGGCTACGTACATCTCGGGACAAACGGTTGCATCCTCCTTTTCATCACAGTTTGACTCTTTGAGGTTGTAATCATATATTGGTAGTCCACAGTGCATTTTGTTCGTTACCATTATCCACTTTTCATAACCAACAAGTTAGTTCATAGTGCATTTCATTTGTTACCAATGCTCACTTTTTACAATCGACGAAATAATTCCCATAATTATTCGTACTAGTTCTCGTCGAGTTTATCTATAGTCTTTGTTCTCCATATTGAGTTGGTCGTCAAACCAGGTTCCAAAACTTTACATGGTAGTTCTTACCAAAAATATTTCGTTGTTAGTTGCGGCGTTTGATTAATAATACCTTTATTAATCTTCTAACTTACATTATTACAATTGTTATTATTCTCACTAATGAGTGTTTCCGATGGTAAATAATAAAAAAATTTTGATATTTTCTAAAGAATATTTTTACAAAAATCTTTTTAACGAAAAATTATTTTATTTACTTCTCTTCCATAGGTAAAGAGAATATTGTAGAAGAAAGTTCTTTCTTAAGTAAAATTTTTGGCGGATGAGTTTTTCTACGACACATGAAAAATAAAAATAAAGTTTCCTCGTTGTTTAAACAAAATAGACTTTAAAAATAAAACAACACAATTTAATTGAAAACTTGGAGTACGGTTACATAGTTATGTTTTGTTGGTGGTAACATCGACGGACGTCGAGTCACTTGATTTGCATAAAAGTAAACTAGTTCATAATACATAAACTTCCACGCTCTATCCATGACGAGGGTAGAAACCCTTGGGTTGATACTTGAAGATTGTCGGCGCATATTTCTTGGAAGACAAACGATGTAAAATGTTGGTGGGGTATTGGACGCTTTTTGCCCTCGAGCTTCCTTCTTGGGCAATTTCCTTCATATTCTTCTCATGGGACTTTACCACTCGACAATCACCCTCCAAGTGCCCAAATTCATCGCAAAGCATGCAATGGTTCACGCAACTACCTTTGTGGTGGTAGTCACACTTGTGGCAATATGGAAGGTTGCCGAGATACTTCTTGTTCAAGATCGGAGTTAGTTTAGGCACATCCTCTAGGAAATTTGTCCTTGCACAACAAGTAAGGGGTGGCAAAGTTTTTCCTTGGTGGACACGTGGCATTTTCCACGAGTGATTCTTTGGTTTAGTCATAGGGTGAGGTTTAGGTCCTTCGACACTTTGCTTTATGATGTTCAACCTTGAGTGGTTCTTCAACATATAGCACCGCCTCTCATAAGGCCATTTTCTTCCACTAACGGAATGATTTACCTTAGTTTTTGAAAGGGTCTTTCGAGGTCCAAAAGTGTTAACCGGAGTATCACTTTTTCTTTAGCTTTTTCGTAAACACTAGGGTCCATGGTTCGGTCAACCGTGCGGATACTAGCTTCGAACGCATCAACGGCCCTAAGGGCATTTTGGTATTGACGAGTGATGACCTCTTTGAGGTCCTTGCAACCTTGTTCCGTCATTTCAATTTTTCTGTGTAACATTATCGCACAAACGATGCATATTTTTGTTAGTTCTTTCAGTGTTATCAATTCTTACGATTTTTCAAAGTTGACCAACTTTTCTCACAATTATCGTAATACAATTATCAAGGGATCGTATCATAAAATTCGTACATTTCATTCTTGAACTACGTTCCATACATAGTTTTGGAGCTTAGAGTACAAAATTCCCATTCAACTCATGAACGACTTCTTTTAGTCTTGACAACACGTCATGCATTTATTACAAAACACCATACTTTTATTCGAAAGGCGAGAAAATCCTAAAGACCTAGATGACGTAGGATTTCTTGAATCTGAGCATGATCCGCAGCTTGCCTAGCCTCGACATCATCGTTCCTCATTTGTAAAATTGCAATCTCAGACTCGGTAGTCTCAAGAGACTCTCGTAACTCGGCTATCACTAAGTCCTTGTCCTCATCTTGATCGATAAGGTAATCCACATCACCCTCTACATCCTCCAGACGACCTATCAGGTGTTCTGCATCGAATCCGAGTGCTTCTGAAGTAGGCTCGTCTTCTGGGGAATGAGTAACATTAAGTGGTGGTGATGAAGAACGGTTTCTTTTTCTAGAAGTTTCAGGGATTGTTGAAGGTATAGGAGTTGGGATTGGCATAGTGGTAGTAGTAGAAATATTTGGGACGATGGAAGGAAGTCCCATAGTGATATTTGGCATCATGACTGGCGAATCTTGCTCATCATCCGTAATGTGATTACGCTCCGGATGGGGGTAATTTCCTTGTCGGATTCGGATTGCAAAATGACAAACGGAATGAGAGGAATTTTTCTTTTTTCGCCTGTCACCAAATGTAAAATGACGGTTATTAGATGGGTAGAAACGAAGTATTTTTCTAAGGTTCGCAAAATAGAAACGAGTTGTATGATGTTTTGTGAATTTTCTTTTATTTAGAGTAAGTTCTCGTACATCGATCCATAAGTCTACTTAAATGTCCAAGTAGTCCTTACATGGAAAACAATAAGTGAATCGTGGAATGTTAAAGCCCTCCAACATGCTCTTCCACATACTTATATGTCTCTTAGTAGTGATTATGCACGGTTGGATAAATACAATTATCCTTAATCAATTATTTCATCAATTTAGGTCTATTACGACGTTTATTTTTGTGCAATTTACTCTTGTTAAACGTCTACTATTTGTAACTTGGATGAGTAAGTATGTTTTTGAGGTTTAGTCGGCTTATGGCTATTACACAGCCCGTACTAGTTCTTGTTCATTCAAAAGTCTTTCCTTAACTCAGTATTGCTAGTTCGTACACTTTCAACAATTTTTATACCTTGAAAAATTGTTTATTTGATTTAAACGAGTCGAGTACTAAAATTTTATCACAAAAATTTCATCACAAGAATTGTTCCATATGTTTTTAATCCATAATCGTTCAAAATGTTCAATTCGAGCAATTACTAAATTTTATCACAAGAATTTCTCTGATTTTGGAATATGTTACGTCATATCTTATATGTTTCGTTTATCTTGCTCTCGTCTAGCGTTTTGCTCGCAATCTTAGATAAACTTTACAGTCATTGTTGTATATTTATACCTTGTGTTTAAGATCTCAATATACGTCCACATTTCGCATCTGGGGTTCTCAAATATCGCGCAACGCGATAATCCCTTTGATGTGGAAATTGGCATAATTGTTTTAACCACGGGTAAACCCTTTAATTTATATCCATATCGTAACTTCGAAATTTATAATAAAGTCATGATAACTTAGTCGCAATCAATGGACTAATAAAACTTTGATTCGTCTTTGCGTAATTTATTTCCAATAAAAATTTTCCTCGATACCATTTGCCTTACGCGTCAGCGTATTTATGGATGGTTCATATATTGCGAAATTTATTCGTTCTTTGAATTGTAGTATTCTTTGTAGCATTACAATAGTAATACTTGTAATAATTGTTTTATCATCATATGTCATCTTAAATAGTGACGTCGTCGTCGTCCTCGGCCGTGCTCAAAACAATAATTTGATATGATAACTTACGCATTCAATTTCAATTTTGAAACCGTTAATTAATGTAGGTCACTTTTCCTCAACCGAGTCTATTATAAATGTTTAGTGGAGTAACAATTTACCGAACCCAGTAAATAGTTGCTCCTCTCGACATTTATAATAGTATCGCTTGATTCAAGTATTACTACAAATTAACATACTACCAAACACATGGTAAATAAACATATTCATATAGTTTTCGTTCTAGGAATCATGTCGATATTTTTAATTCGGCGTACAGTGATATGAAACACAAAACGTTTTGATAGTCGATAATAGTCTCGCGGACTATCTAAAATATGTTGAGCATAAGTATACGTATGTTTAATCCCAAAGGAAAATATATATATATATGGCACAAACCATTCAAATAAATATGGCACAAACCATTTAAATAAAGATGGCACAAACCATTCAAACGAATATGGCACAAACCATTTAAATAAAGATGGCACAAACCATTCAAACGAATATGGCACAAACCATTTAAATAAAGATGGCACAAACCATTCAAACGAATATGGCAAAAACCATTTGCGTATCCTAACAATCCATACAAGGATGTTTTAAAAATCGTTTTATTACATGTCCCTATGGTTATCACTCAAACATGGGAAGGGAATACCTAATGTTAATAACACTTAGCAATCAAATTCAAAACTTAGCATTGCAAAAATCATATACTATCTCAAGTCACAACTTACTTGTATCGAAGACGCGGAGTGAAGTGGTTCTTGGAGATTTTTGAGAGACAGTTATAGTCTAGAATTATTTTTCCAACAATAAAATTTTTGACTCACGTTTATAAAAATCGTTTTATAAAATAACCTAGTTCTCTATAACTACAGCTCTGATACCAATCTGTCACACCCCCAATTTATCAGAGTAATACAACACAATGGGGTGCGACGGTCATGACTATCAAAAGACATAGATATAAAGAACGACTATTTAAAAGTCGTTTTAATTTAATTAAAAGCATAAAACTTGTTTCGGAAGCGAATTACACCAGATCATAATAAAACATTGTTTCAAAAGACTTTAACATTGATCCAAATATCCATATACTAGTCACGACCATTTTCATTTAAAAATCTCCCATGCATAGCCACGTCACTCCTCCGTCTTGATACCTGAGAAAAACATTGCTAAAGCGTCAACACAAAGGTTGGTGAGTTCATAGGTTTAAGTTTAAATAGTGTGATGAACCATAAGATTTTCCAAGGCAATCGGCATATAATCTTATAACAAATACAAGATTATAATCAAAAGTATACGTTTTAATCACCTACGCCTAAGCTCGTGACACCGAAGCGTTAACCTCAACCAACAAGAAATAATAAGAGCCCGAGCAAATGCCTATCCCGAAGCATTTGTAAATCCTCAAATGTAAGTGTATCTAACTTTGGCCACACAACCAAATTAGATAGGGAGGTTAGTCCCGATAGATCTATCCATAACATTCGCGCTTACACAAAGTAATTAACGGTTCACGAGTGGGCTAAAGCATCTAGGGATATCGCTACTTAGACATCATGTAGGCAAACGTATGAGTTTAAAGCACTTATGTTCATCCGTTAAAAACAAGCAATGTTCTCACCCCAAAATAGTTAAAACAATTAAAAGTGGGGCTATGAAACTCACCTCGATGAAGTAGGTAACTATGATCAACAAGGATAGCACGGAATATCAAGGCACGCAAAACAATGCGCAAATGATCTACTCGTAACCTAAATAAAATATCCGTACTTAGGCTAAATACAATAAATAATAACGTACAATGCACTTGGTTGATAATTTATACTTGCTATTAATTTATAAAATGTTTTCATACATTTTTCATGTCTAACCAATTTAGTCACGGGGTCAACTTTGGGTCTCGATAACTCATTAAATAATAGTCCGAAAAATAAACGGGTTCTTGTTATAAATACTAAGCCGCTAGGTCTCCGACATTTGATAAACATCATATTTTTATGAAGTCTCTAAGCATATCAAACAAATTGTCAAAGTGGTACACTCACAAGTAAAAATAAACAAGTAAAGTCCAATTATTTATAAGTGTAAATCGATCAACTTTGGAAATTTATTGTGGGTTCATTAATCAACTGTAAGACGAACCAAAAGTTGATATGAAAACTAGGTCACGTCAAGTTTCACGACGTATTTTTAGTAGAAAGGGGCATGTTCGTTTGGCGCGTTAAAAAGGGACGCAAAGAGGGGTCCTTGGGTCAAAGGAAGAATAATCCAAGGAACCAAAATGTGGTCTCCTGCCTATCAATCACGCATGTATTATTTTCCAGGCTCGTAGCACTTGTTTGGTGACTAGGCTCACAAAATAAATATAATATGATACTAATTTATATGTTAGTATTCCCACTTTTAGTCTTGTGTCTACATCACTATTTTCTCTTACACATAGCAGGTACTTGTTTCACTTGTTTAACACTTAGCTAAAATACATGCCTTATACTATACTAGCAAAGAAAGTGGGTTTTGTTTTCACATGCATAAGAACATGGCTCATTAACAGTGAGATTTTTGGACACAACACTTTCATACATACATGCATACATAACATAGCAAGGCTTAGCATGGTAACAATAGTACTGCCCTGTTTGGACAGTCTACACGCAAACAGAAAAAGGAGGGGGCTCCTCTTGCTTTCACTATTCTTGACTTACACAAAAGTATAACCTTATACCTATACTTGTTTTAGATTTCTGGTTCCTTGACACACAAACACGCAGCACGCATACAACCCCTTATTTAAATAACACATCATACTGTTTTCTTGCGCCACTGTTTTCACGCAGGGAACTTACACACTTTCTAGCTAGTCCTGGTGCATTTACATCACATATAGCACATATTAACTTGGGGTTATGGTATTTCTTCCTGCTCGTTCACACACACGCATACATACACATCAACTATTTATCGTGCACCTTACAAATTAAACTCACATACATATAAATACACGCCATACTCCTTTCTTGTGTCCTGTTTCTTTTATCCACTGTTTTCATGCAGTTAATCATACACATTTTCTAGCTAGACATTAATCATTTATATATAATGAATAAAACACACTGTTAGTAGGCAAGGTGCATGAGTTTCATATTTAAAACATACATATACTTATTCTACATGTACACAATTTAAGTTTCTGTTTTCCTGATGCACATACATGCAACCACGCACCAAAGACACTATTTTCATTTTCTGTTTATAAAACCTGAACGCATACAAGGCTTATATAACACACGAGTTGTGAGTGGTTTGGTTCTAAGTTTTCCATGCACGAAATCACATTATAACACACACACGTTTGATACACACCCTTGTTATGAGCACATACTCACTGATGCAGGTACACATAAAATCACACATCTATTTCTTATCATGTCGTACCCACTTTGACATGCATGATTTCTCCTAGGTCTAACATATGGTCGACACACTGATGGCTTCACATAACGTTTCGTTATTTGGGCTCACCATGTTGGTTTGTACACACGCGACACAAGTACAACACACAAGCATTTCCATTTGAAAATGTGATACTTAAAGCCTATATGCATGCATGCTTTCAAGGTTTCTCAATAAGAAAACTTGTCTTCTTGATATACAACTAACCGTATTAGCTTACTGATGCTATGGTCTATGTTGTACTTTTATAGTTGTAAACATGCAATATAATACACAACTAAGGGTTTCATAGCATTATCATCAAAATCATGAGTATTCATGAAATTTTAAGAGTCGATTGTTTGTCCATAAGTTCGCATAACATCGTTCATGAGCTTTACATAAAATCATATCTTCCCGTCTTATGTTCCAAACTTTTAAGTCTTAAGCCTCCTGCGTTCATCGTTTGTCCATGGTTTGGTTTAGATTATTATTCATATACATAACACACCCCCAACCCGTGACTTGGTTTGTGTTTACAAAATATTTTTAGCAAGTATGTATCAACCAAGATGAGAGAAAATGCAAAGAACAAAAAGGGAGTCTTACAATGGTCCAAGAATGCTTAAATGATAGTAAGGAGGTGAAATGGCTAATGAATCATTAACCCGGATTCCAGTGACTAGATGGCCAAGCCGAGGCTCCTTCGTCTTGGTTGCGGCTAGGATAGTTTATAACAGTGGGTAGTAAGTTCTTGGGTTAGAGAGTGTTTTGTTAAGTGTGTTTTCCTCTTGCTATCAAGCTGCTATTTATAGGAAGTGAGTGTGCTTAGGGTTGGGAAAACTAGTTAGGGTTTTAGTTAGTTTGTAACTAGGCTTTTGCCAAGTAAACTAGCCTGGGAACTTGTATAATGTTGGGGAAGAGCAAAAGGGGAAATGGAGCACGTGAAGTAGCAGGGGGAGGGGAAGAGAGATTGTGTTTTCAATGCTTGTGTGAGAGATGTACAACTTTTTGGCTTCAAAATAGTGTAACAAAGGGGTGGGGGTATTTAAAACGTGTATATTTTGTTTTCAAAACAAGGGGACCGGTTATGGGGTTGTACACTAGGGTTTGTTTTGAGATTTTTCTAAAAATCATTTTTGTAAAGTTTAATCTAGTAGAATCGTAGTAGTTCAATTAGATGGGTAATTCTCCTAAATGTGTAGTTTGGATATACCGAATGGAAATATTTGTTTTGTGTAGCGAACCTTTTGAATGAGGTCGCGTTGCATAAAATTAAATGTCGATCCTAAAAATATAAATTCCTAGTATATAACGTAAACAAATAATAGTTATTCAAGTAATCTATTTCATGATTGTCATTCATAAAAATTTCAAATTCGTACACAAAATACGCGAAATCAATCGGGTCCTTCAATAGACACACAAGTCTAACCGAACCATCGCGTTTAACGTAAATCAAATAGATTCGAAATTCACGTGTGTGACAGTGCACACTCCTCTTTTGAAAACAGGTTTTAAACTTCAAAAACAGTAAGCTAAGAACATAAACAACAGAATAAAGGTGGCACTTGGTCTTTCTTCAAATCACTTAACTCAAATTCATATAACTGAAAAAGGATTTACAAGTGTTTGAACAAAGGAAAAACCAAAAGCAGGAACAAATGAAATGAACTAGACCCTTTATATAGAGGGTGTACAAGGTCCTAGCAAGCTGCAAAACGTGTAAACCCTAATGCTAAAGTCCCAAAAATGCCCTTGAGGTCTTTGTCTTCTTCTTGAATCATGTGACTTGTTTTTGGAGTTATGTAGGAGCTGGCAAGTGTAAGGTTGATCCAAGGGTGTGTATGAAGCTTAAAAAGTAAGCACAAGTCTCAAACGTTGGATTGCTGGTTGGTTTTTGTTTGGACGTGAGAAGTGGGGCAGGGGAAGGTTGGTATACTCACATGCATGAGAGTGATGGGAGTTTAGGGGTTGGGTTGTGTTTATGATTAGCTTAATCATAAATCTGGAGCAGATTAGTGTCTAATTACAAGCCATTAATGAAAACCCAATTTGGATCAAGAACATGAATAGTGCATGTTTTAATCCGTTTGGTTTTTAAATTTGGTGTTTAGCGCCAGTTTAAACTAATCTGTTAGGATTAGTTTAATAAATAAATGTGAGTGGATGGTGAGGTGGAAGCAGGGAGCATTGTGATTGGTGGAGAGGTGGTAGTGGGGCACGTGTCACCCATTGGTTGGTCTAGGTAAGTTTATTGTCTGGCCCCTTTTAACCCCTCACTTCCTTTCTTCTTGTCATTTGCAAACAAAACCCTATCAGCGCCCATTTAAGCCGTATCAACTTTGGACTTTTTACATTTTTGGCCCATAAACTTTTGTAACATGAATTCAGGGGTATTTCTTGCCATAATTGAATTCTTCAAGGGCTGGTTTGGTATTTTCTTCAATGATAATGGTCTAGACTTGTATGATTGTCATCTTGGAGGACTGAAATTGCCAAGTCTTAATAAATGAGGGACCATTTTTGCCAATTGTTGAAAGTTAAGGGCCCTTTTGGTAATTTTGACAAACTTTAGGGACCAAACTTGTAATTATGAGGATACAAGGGTATAAAGTGTCAATTCCTCAAAGTTGGAGGACCCTTCTTCATAATTCTTCAAATCTTCAAGGGTTGATCTTGGGAAAGTCTTCACTGGGGCTTGATTCATTGTGCGGCTTCGTTTCCCGTGTTCGTTTTTGCATGATTCTTGTGATCTTTTGTCATTATCTCAATATCCGTACCTAAAATACACAAGCAACAAACACAAGCATATATTTGGGTATTTTGATGATATTTAATGCATTTAAAGCCCTATTTGGAAGATGAGACTATGTATAAAAGCAGTCTCATCACTCCCCCATACTAAACCATTGCCGTGCCCTCACGCAATGCTAAGAATAAAGTATCAAAGCATCTCCAAAATTTAATTTTATTCACTTTATTAGAATGATAAACTTGCTACACTACTACTATTGCTACTACTTGTGTTATAGACATAATGTATGATTTTCATCGCAAAATGGGACGTTTAGGTTCATAGAATAAGAACATGTGAATGCTTCGTTAGAAATAATTTCATCGTCCTCGATTTTCACTCTAATTCCATGCTAAGCGTGCAACGAGATCATTGTCATTATAAGTTAGTAATGCTAACACTACTCATATGCCCTAATCACGTACTTATCCTCCCATTATTCCTAAGTTGTATCTCTTATATTTTATGATGTCTTGAATGTTTCACGAGGATACATTGTTTGACTTATGCGATAATAGAGATTTAGGTCTAAAAATAGAGTCCTAACGGTGTAACTAAGACCATCAAATCAATAACCCCTCCTAATAGACGACGATGTTAAAAAATTAAGTTGACAAGAAGAATCGATAAACACGGTTTTATAACGGTTTTGAACATGAGACTTATTACCAAGACTTTTATACGCCCCCTAACGGAAGGGCCTTATTATCTATGGTTTACCTCCATCTTTTATTCAACTTCGCCATGAAGCTTTTATTATGACTTCGGTCTTGCCTTGCCTTTTATTATCCGCCTCATCGGTGGTTTTATTAGCCAAAGACGTATATCCTCACGCTAACGCGAATTTTGGATCTTTAAAGCTTCGAAGATTAAGGCTTGATTCACTTTCAATTTTGCATAGATTTTAGGCCTTGTGGGGCTTCAAATTGTTTGCTTGATTTAGGTGAGCACTTGAAATCTTATTATTGGGTGAAGCTTTCGATTATTAGGGTGCCAATACTTCAAAACCGTGACGCTGGCGATATCTTAATGTCTTCCCAATTTAATTACACGGAAGCTACTAGAAAAGACTAGAAACCCAACAATCCCAACTAAACCGCTAAGTCAATATTTATTAAGCAAAAAATATTTACATGCGAAGGGAGAATAAGCAAACAACGAGAACACATGAGTTTTTGAAAGAATACGAGTACTCTACGTTTAGCATAGTAACTTATAATTAACCCTATCATTTCTCGTCCTCATTTAAGAGACTTAGCCTAATGTGTAGTTAAGGAATCAAAGCTAAGTGCTCAACACGCACGGTCGAGTCAAAAATTACTCTTATTCTCGCCATCGGAAAATCTACATTCGTGTCTTCAAACACTTATAAAACATGAGAAAAAATTTAAAATTTGGCCATTTTTAGCCTTATTTTGCAACAAAAATGATAAACAAAACGATAAACTTTGGAAAGCGTGAAGGTTTGGCAAGGCAAGTATCTATTCACCCCCCCCCCCCCATACAAAAGTTAAACATTGTACTCAATGTTTCGAGTCTAGGGGTGCAAACACCCCCATACTAGAGACGTAGTCGAATGCCTAATCTAGCATGGAAAGGGTGTAACCATTAAGTAATAGCCGTTTATGAAGTGTGCTAAAAACCTAAGGTTAGAACATCAAAGGATACATCATGGATATTGAGAAATGTCTCCAAAGCAAACGATCGAGTGCTTCTCATAGAACGAACACGAGAGGCTCCAATCGTGAAGATCATGATCTAAAAACCACATATCACAAACAACCACGGAACAAAGGTTGGAAGGGCACAAATCCCCACACGTAAGCTACATTAGACTAAGAAAGCGATAATATGTACATAGGATAAGCATGGGACTCCCCCACGAGGCTCCTCGTTTTTGATTACCGAGTCATGAGCTCGACTCGATCCCCTCAATACTAATTATCATTGGGGAAGGTGACTTGGTCGAGGTAGTTCAAGGATGGAACTTCCCCGCCAAAGTAGTGCTTCAACCTATGTCCATTCACCTTGAAGTTAGGACCATCATCTTGAGCTAGCTCGATGGTCCCATAAGGAAATACTTGAGTCACGGTGAATGGACCGGACCAACGGGATTTCAATTTACCGGAAAATATTTTCAATCTTGAATTAAAAAGCAAAACTTGATCCCCAATGTTAAAAACCCGGTTTTTAATTTTTGAATCATGCAACTTTTTAGTTTTCTCTTTATAAATCAATGAATTTTCATAAGCAATGTCCCTTAATTCATCCAATTCATTTAATTGCATTTTCCGGTGTTTCCCCGCGGTCTCCATATCATCATTACAATGCTTTAGGGCCCAATAAGCCTTGTGTTCTAACTCGATAGGCAAATGACAATTCTTTCCATACACAAGCTTATAGGGAGTGCACCCAATGGGCGTCTTATAAGCGGTCCTAAAGGCCCATAAAGCATCGTCTAACTTATCCGACCAAGATTGTCGGTTTTCCCCCACGGATCTTTCCAAAATCCTCTTCAATGCTCGGTTTGAAACCTCGACTTGCCCACTCGTTTGTGGGTGATAAGCCGTAGAAAGACGATGTGTAACCCCATATTTCCTTAGAACCCTGTCAAATTGGTCATTACAAAAATGGGTTCCACGATCGCTTATGATCGCACGAGGGGTTCCAAACCTAGCAAAAAAACTTTTCAAGAACTTAACTACCACACGAGCATCATTAGTGGGCAAGGCCTTCGCCTCCACCCACTTAGAAAGGTAGTCAACCGCAACGAGAATGTACTTATTACCACGAGATGATGGGAACGGCCCCATAAAGTCTATGCCCCAAAGGTCAAAGATCTCACATACTTGAATGATATTTTGTGGCATTTCATCTTTTTGTGAGGCTTTTCCTTGTCGTTGGCATGCATCACAAGACTTCACAAGGATTTGTGCATCTCGGTAAATAGTAGGCCAAAAGAAGCCGGCATCAAACACCTTCTTAGCCGTGAGATTAGCACCGTGGTGACCACCCGTGGGTCCCTCATGGCAAGCTCTAAGGATGTTAGAAGCTTCGGTGCCAAATACACAACGGCGGATGATTTGATCCGCACAAGTTCGAAACAAGTAAGGGTCGTTCCAAAAGTAGAACTTGACATCACGAAAGAATTTTCGTTTTTCTTGAGTCGTCATACCCTTAACGATGAATTTACCCGCATGGTAATTTGCAAAATCCGCAAACCATGGGGTAGAAGAATCAAGTTTGGAATTCACTAAACCAAGTGTCTCGAGCGGAAATGTTTCGGTGATTTCCTTGGGCTCGTAAACACTTTGGTGAGGATCTTCCAAACGAGAGAGATGATCGGCCGCTAGATTCTCGGCTCCTTTTTTGTCAACAATTGTGTGATCAAATTCTTGAAGGAGGAGAATCCAACGAAGTAATCTCGGCTTTGCATCTTGTTTAGCCATGAGATACTTGATAGCCGAATGGTCCGTATACACTATGCATTTCGTCAAGACGAGATAAGGTCGGAATTTCTCAAATGCATACACCACGGCAAGGAACTCCTTTTCCGTTGTAGTGTATTTAAGTTGAGCCTCGGTCATCGTCTTGCTAGCGTAGTGAATAGGCAAGAAGTGCTTTTCATGACGTTGCCCCAAAACGGCCCCAATAGCGTAATCACTTGCATCACACATAAGCTCAAAGGGGAGGTTCCAATTTGGAGCAACAAGAATGGGAGCTTCGGTAAGTTTCCTTTTAAGGATCTCAAAGGCTCGTACACAATCTTCGTCAAAGACAAAACGTGCCTCTTTTTCAAGAAGATGTGTAATGGGTCGAGAAATCTTCGAGAAATCCTTGATGAATCGTCGATAAAAGCCCGCGTGGCCTAGGAAACTCCTAACTCCCTTAACGGTTTTGGGATGAGGTAATTTGGCGATGACGTCTACCTTAGCTTGATCTACCTCAATCCCTGCTTTCGAGACCTTGTGCCCTAAGACGATTCCACTCTTAACCATAAAATGACACTTTTCCCAATTGAGCACAAGGTTGGTTTCCTCACAACGTTTTAACATTCTCTCAAGGTTCGACAAACACGAAGTAAAGGAATCACCAAACACGGAAAAGTCATCCATGAAGACTTCCATCGTCTTCTCGATCATATCATGAAAAATAGCCATCATGCATCGTTGAAAAGTTCCCGGTGCATTGCAAAGTCCGAATGGCATTCTACGATAGGCAAACGTTCCATATGGACACGTAAACGTAGTTTTTTCTTGATCACGAGGATCGATGGGAATTTGGAAGTAACCGGAAAAACCATCTAAAAAGCAATAGAAATCGTTTCCCGCAAGACGCTCCAACATTTGGTCCATGAAGGGCAAGGGAAAATGGTCTTTTCGAGTGGCTTCATTCAACTTACGATAGTCAATGCACACTCTCCATCCGGTCACGAGTCTTGTGGGAATTAACTCGTTGGCATCGTTTGGCACAACGGTCATCCCTCCCTTTTTAGGGACACAATGAATAGGACTCACCCAAGGGCTATCGGAAATAGGGTAAATCATTCCCGCGTCAAGGAGTTTAAGGACCTCCTTTTTGATGACATCGTGAATTTTGGGGTTCACCCTTCTTTGACTTTGGATTGTTGGCTTGAAATCTTCCTCCATTAAGATTTTGTGTGTACAAAATTTGGGATCGATCCCCTTAATGTCGGATAACTTCCACGCAATCGCCCCTTTGTGATCCTTAAGAACATCGACAAGTGCGTTTTTTTCATCATTCGAAAGTTCCTTCGCAATAATAACCGGCAACTTGTCGTCCTCCTCCAAATAGACATACTCGAGGTGAGGAGGTAAATCTTTCAACTCGAGGATAGGTGGTTCCTCAAGTGAAGATTTGGGCTCGATACTCATAACCTCCTCGGGTGGAGGAAATGGGAAATCGTTGAGAAAATCCTTGATAATCGAGAAGTCCTCATAGTTGTCGAGGTCTTCGTCACAAGTACGTGGAACATCGTATTCTTCCAACGTAAAACCACCACCTTCGAAAGGAGTGAAGGTTGGTGTCGAATTATCAAGAATAGGATCTAACATAGTGGGATTGCCACTAGTTTCTTCATCACCAAAACCTAGAACTTCTTGTGAAAATTCCTCGCAAACCACGTCGATCATATCAACGAGGTTTATGGTTGCAACGGAATAAACATGAGAAATTTGAGAGTTTTGAGTTGCGTTTATAACAAGTTCCTCGTCGTTGAAACGTAAGGTGATCTTTCTAGCATGCACATCGATCAAAGCCATAGACGTATCTAAAAACGAACGACCTAAAATAAGAGGAACTTGAGGATCCGTGGGGATGTCGACAACAATGAAGTCTACGGGATAGTAGAACTTCCCCACTTTCACAAAAACGTCTTCCGCCAAACCACATGCAAGAATTGTGGAATGGTCGGCCAACTCAATAGACATTCGTGAAGGAGTAAGATTAGGAAGATTGAGCGACTTGTAGATTGCAAGTGGCATCAAGTTAATGCTAGCACCAAGATCGGCCAAGGCGAAGCATTCTTCCATGTCTTGGATTGCACAAGGGATCAAAAATTTACCGGGATCACCGACTTTTTGAGGTATGCGATTAAGATAAACCGACGAACAACTAGACTTTTGGTGTAATTTTTCCTTGTTGTTCAACATACTCTTAAAGTTAGCGGCAAATCGAGGCATCATGACCAAGGCATCGGCGAAACTCACATTAAAGTGCAAATCACGAAACATTTTCATAAAAAGCTCAAATTGATAGTTGTCGCGCTCTTGTCGTTTCTCCTTCCTAAGTCTCGATGGGTAAGGCAAGGGTGGTGTGGGTTGAGGCATAGGCATAGCCTTTAGAATCTCAGGTTCCAATGATGGTAATGGGTCAACCGTAGGTGTGGTATGAGCGGTACTTTGTGGGCTTGAAATATGCTCCTTTTCGACCACCACCTCGGGTGCTTCCTCAATTGCTTCCTCCGTAGGAGCAATTGGTTGAGGAATCGGCTCCTTTAGTGTCTTACCACTACGTGTGGTAATCACTTTCATCTCACCCTTAGGGTTGGATATGGTGTTACTAGGAAGACCACTTGACGACGGTTTACACATTATTGCCTCAAACATAGACGAGATTTTATCTTCAAAATTAGATTGCCTCAATACGGCTTCGGTTTGCCTTTTCTCGGCCTTAAGCATCTCTTGTTTAATCTCATGTTGCCCTTGTTCCATCTTTTGTTGGTTTTGTTGTAACCTAGTGACATTTCCTTCCATCTTGTTGGTGTGGATTTTAAGTTCATTAGCTAACTCATTTTTCAACTCTTTCTTCAAGTCGTTTTTGAACTCGGATCTTAGGCTAATTATTTCTCTTTGAATGTTGTCAAACCTAGCATCATTACCACTAGCATATTCAACAAACTCACTTGGAAGATCTTTCAATGTTTGCAAACTCTTGTTGTTATTTTGAAAATCATTTTTGTTTGAAACTTGATTATTAGCCCCTTGATTCCCATAATTTCCCTTGTTGTAATTGTTCTTAAAACCAACTTGATTGTTGCGATAGTTGTTAGCATTTTGATTTGATCCAAAACCCGGTGGAGTCATTTGATTAGAGCGGGAAACTTGACCGTTTTGGTTGTAATTTCCCGTGGCCGCAAAGGCACTCGAAGTGTTACCACCGTTGGTAATGCACTCGGAGAAATCATGACCTCCACCACAATACATGCAAGAAACCTCAACCGCTTTAACCGTAGCGGGAGCACTTGGTTCACCAACTTTAAACTCAATCAAAAGTCCTTTCAACTTATCAAAAATCTTGTTTTCCAAGTTTGCCTCAATTTGGCAAGCATCGATGGTATTAGACAAAGAAGGTGAAGCCGAAGACGAAGCCTTACGAACACTAGACGTGCTACGAGGACTATACACCTTAGATCTATTTTCAATTATCACCAAAGCTTCCTCAACCGTTTTACACAAAAAATTACCACCCGCGGCGGCATTCAAATAATCCCTTTCATGATCATTAAGTCCATTGTAAAACGTGTCAATTTGATGCAAATCGGAAAAACCGTGATGAGGACATTCATGTAACATTTCCTTAAACCTATTCCAAGCCGTTGAAAAACTTTCATTAAATTCTTGTGAAAATTTTGAAATCTCGTTTTTCAAGTGCGTAGTCTTAGAGGGCGGAAAAAATTGGTTCACAAACTTAGACACGAGATCCTTCCACGTCAATATAGAATTGGGTGGCTCTTTCTCTAACCAAATTTTTGCGGGCCCCGCTAAGGAATACGGAAAAAGCATCATCTTAATCGAGTCGTTTGAAACATCCTTAAACTTGCAAGTAGCGGTAAGACGATTGAATTGGCGGATATGGTTGTGAGGATTGTCCTTCTCATCACCACGGAATTTGTTGTTTTGAATCATGGACAACAAACCCGTCTTAACCTCAAAATTCTCCGCAAGGATAGCGGGAATCACAATAGCCTCTCCATAACCCTCGGTGGGTGCTTGAAGTAACTCCATCATAGTTCGATTCGCCATGGTTGGTGCTTCTCTTACAATGGGTTCGTCAATAGGAGACTCCTCACTAGAGTTGTTTGGAGTGATGGATTTGTTTTTTCGTTTACGAGCACGTCTTGCTTGATTTCGAGTTAGCATAAACGTCACGTACAACGAGGGGATGAGCAAAGAAGATTCTTTTTGGTGTTTTGTATTTTTTCAAATTTTTTGTGGTTTTTGATTGTATTAACCTTTTTGGAACTTGGTGAAATGTATTAGGTAGACAATGAGTCCACAAATCTCCTCACTAATCAAATCTCTTGATTAACGAAGCCTCAAAGAATGAAAACGAACACGTGGAGTGAACGCCTTCGATGACTTTAGAACGATGGTGGAACACCAAATCGTTCAAGAGGGTTTAATCAAATTGAAACCAAGAAAATATATATGATACTTAGTAATACTTTGGGCGGCAAAACCCTCGATTCACTCTCACAATCAAATACTCACAAGCAAGCGGGGAAACGAGGCGGCGCGAAGCACTTAAGAGCCTTTTTCCTTAGGATATATTTTATAATATCCGCCTTATACCCACCTTATAGTTTGTATTTTCAAGATTAAGCTTCACGAAAGTATTTATCTATTTTTGCCTTTTTGTTTGGTTTGAGATTCGAATACAATGATTGGGTAATGACCTCCCAAGTCAAGGTTGTGATTGCTCACGTATTTGGAGTACTTGTGTATTTATTGTTCTACGTATACAATATAGTAATAATATTCACACAAAAACCGAAAAACGATAATACGTATTAGTAGAGTGCTACTAATACAAATACTAATTATGGTTAGTATAAAAACAACAATGCCAAATCAAAACACAACACGCCTCCCCGGCAGCGGCGCCAAAATGATGTTTTGCTTTTGCTACCCTTTTAGGAAAAAGAGGCAACAAAGTAGGGCAAGTGAGCACGACGATTTAGGAAAACCGTGTGTGAATGACCCAATTAAGTTCGTTCTCAAGGAGGCTAGTGTGTTATGTGTGTAATGACTTGGATTAATTTGTGATTATAATTGAGAAAAGAAAAATAGAAAAGGGATTAGAAAAGAATGACGGTTATGAAGACGGATTAAACTAAGTCTAAAAAGGCGTACACGTAAAGTCGTAAAAACCACCAAAATTAAAAATTTAACCCTAAAAATTCCTAAAAATCACCAAAAATCCTTAATAATAATCTAAGAGTTTACAAAAAATCAAAACTTGCAAAACCTTTTAATTAATTAGATAATGACTTTTTAATGCTAATTAAAGCCCTAAAAATCAAAATTAATTATTAAAAAGCCCTAAACAAGATTTTCAAGTTTGTAAACCTCAAAAATACTCTAATTAAGCTCAAAACTATTTTTCAAAATTTTAAAACCAATTAAAACTATTTTTAAATAATTAAAAACTCCTAAAATCAATTAAATCTTAAATTAATTATAACAAATAATTAAAAGACCTAAAAAATATTTGGAAAGTTGCAAAAATCCTAATTAAGTATTTAGAACCTAGGAAAAATATAAAAACCTAGAAAATCAGACTTTTAATTTTTAATAATAAAATAATATTAAAATAATATTAAAAATCCAAAAATTATAAAAAATTCTAAAAACTTGCAAACTAGCTTAATTTAACCTAAATAACTCAGAAATGAAAGTGAAATTACCTAAATACCCCTATTGGGCCTAGAAAATGGGCCAAACCCTAAACAGTCCCTTATTGGGCTCAATTAAGGCCCAATAAGAAAAAGTGCTCAAAATAAGCTCAAAAAGCACAGGTTGACTCAAAATTTGATTTTAAACAACTTTTTCCAAAGGCCCAAAAGCTGAAAATGTGAAATAAGCTAACTTATAATAAGCAGCTTATTCTTAATGGGCTTTTTGGCCCATTACGCTATAAGCTGATGCCATAAGCTAAAATTTAACACACAACCCTCTTTTGACCTAACAAAGACTTCTGTAAAAAGAAATTTCAAATAAGACCACTCAATAAGCCAGAAACAAGTCCACAACTTATTCACAAAACGACAAAATAGTCGTTTTTATGATCTAGACTACCCCAGAAGCTGATTCAAGTTGCAAAATGTTTCTTTTGACAAAACTAAGCTTAAAAACCAAAGAACTTTCAAATAAGCACACTCAATAAGCTGGAAAATCAAATAAGCACTTATCTTAAAAGTCAAACAAGTTGGTTTTCTAGTGAAAAGTCAAAGTCAAAGTCTGATAAGTTCCAGTTCACTTAAATGGGTCAAATAATGAAGATCTATTACAAAAAATAAGTTGTTGCAAGTCAGAATAAGCTAGAATAGCTTATTGATAAGCTGATGATAAAATTGCACTAGCAGGGGCTAGTTTTGGATGTTGAGCAGTGGGAACTTTTCCCACTGCTTGACTATTTTGACTTGTTGTCTTTAGTGACTTTTTCTTGGATTCAGTTTTCACAAAGGCACCCAATTGATCTTTGGATCAAAAGGAGTCAATAACAAGCAAAATAACACGATCACAAACAGCCAATTGATACAGTTTAATCAATTTATCACCAGATATAGCACAGACATGAACAATGAGCAGTTTAGCATTCAAGAGTAATTTTAGCACAAATCAGCCAACCAAATTCAACCAAATGCACACACAAGCTATAATAAACTCCAATAAGCAAGTCTAAACAGGTTTCATGCACTGGTTCAAAGTATTAAGCAAGATCCAAGCTATGAAAGTTACTGATGAACACTACACAAGCAGATTTATACTTTTGCTGATGTATTTGACACACAAGCCAATTTCAACACCTCAAATCTTTCAAACAGGTTAAGTTAACTTTGTTTAAACCACTTTTATCCCTAAGCATGCATACACACTAAGTGTTCCCAAAATCTTAGGTCAAAACAAGCAGAAACAAGGCCTATATAGCAGATTGATCAATTCAAGTGTTCAAACCCAAAAACTTGCAGCAAAACACTCTCAAACAAAGGTATATCAGATACAAAGCATAAACAACACTTTCCCTTAACACAAAATCAGATTTCAAGCATAAATCAGTAGACCCAAACACCCCTTTAACTTTTTCAAATCAAGATTTTCAAAAGCAAAACAAGATTTCAGGCCAACCAAGCATCAATTAACACTCTAACAAGTCTAAATAACAGATTCAAGCAAGAACAAGCCACAAAATTCACAAGAACAACAGTTTCATACAAATATCACCAAAAATCACTTTTTATGCAGATTTGGAGATTAAGTAAGCAAACCTCATGGATGTACATCCACACCCACGAATTTTGAGCTTATGTGCTAGCAAGAACAAGCACAAGCTTCCACAAAAGCCTGCTAAGATTCAACAAGGGTTAAGCACAATAACATGAAAAATCAGAAACTTGGAAAAATCTTAATTAATGCAAACTTGTTACCCCACACTTGATTATCCCCAAGTTATAAGCCTCACCACACCTTAACCAACTCAGTTAGGATGCTATGATCAGCCCTATAGCCCAAGAATTCCAAGATTGGAACAAGACTTAGCAAAATATCAAGAAAATGAGGAAAATATGCAAACTTGTGCACACTCCTCTTTTGAAAACAGGTTTTAAACTTCAAAAACAGTAAGCTAAGAACATAAACAACAGAATAAAGGTGGCACTTGGTCTTTCTTCAAATCACTTAACTCAAATTCATATAACTGAAAAAGGATTTACAAGTGTTTGAACAAAGGAAAAACCAAAAGCAGGAACAAATGAAATGAACTAGACCCTTTATATAGAGGGTGTACAAGGTCCTAGCAAGCTGCAAAACGTGTAAACCCTAATGCTAAAGTCCCAAAAATGCCCTTGAGGTCTTTGTCTTCTTCTTGAATCATGTGACTTGTTTTTGGAGTTATGTAGGAGCTGGCAAGTGTAAGGTTGATCCAAGGGTGTGTATGAAGCTTAAAAAGTAAGCACAAGTCTCAAACGTTGGATTGCTGGTTGGTTTTTGTTTGGACGTGAGAAGTGGGGCAGGGGAAGGTTGGTATACTCACATGCATGAGAGTGATGGGAGTTTAGGGGTTGGGTTGTGTTTATGATTAGCTTAATCATAAATCTGGAGCAGATTAGTGTCTAATTACAAGCCATTAATGAAAACCCAATTTGGATCAAGAACATGAATAGTGCATGTTTTAATCCGTTTGGTTTTTAAATTTGGTGTTTAGCGCCAGTTTAAACTAATCTGTTAGGATTAGTTTAATAAATAAATGTGAGTGGATGGTGAGGTGGAAGCAGGGAGCATTGTGATTGGTGGAGAGGTGGTAGTAGGGCACGTGTCACCCATTGGTTGGTCTAGGTAAGTTTATTGTCTGGCCCCTTTTAACCCCTCACTTCCTTTCTTCTTGTCATTTGCAAACAAAACCCTATCAGCGCCCATTTAAGCCGTATCAACTTTGGACTTTTTACATTTTTGGCCCATAAACTTTTGTAACATGAATTCAGGGGTATTTCTTGCCATAATTGAATTCTTCAAGGGCTGGTTTGGTATTTTCTTCAATGATAATGGTCTAGACTTGTATGATTGTCATCTTGGAGGACTGAAATTGCCAAGTCTTGATAAATGAGGGACCATTTTTGCCAATTGTTGAAAGTTAAGGGCCCTTTTGGTAATTTTGACAAACTTTAGGGACCAAACTTGTAATTATGAGGATACAAGGGTATAAAGTGTCAATTCCTCAAAGTTGGAGGACCCTTCTTCATAATTCTTCAAATCTTCAAGGGTTGATCTTGGGAAAGTCTTCACTAGGGCTTGGTTCATTGGGCGGCTTCGTTTCCCGTGTTCGTTTTTGCATGATTCTTGTGATCTTTTGTCATTATCTCAATATCCGTACCTAAAATACACAAGCAACAAACACAAGCATATATTTGGGTATTTTGATGATATTTAATGCATTTAAAGCCCTATTTGGAAGATGAGACTATGTATAAAAGCAGTCTCATCAACTGGCGACTTCTTCTCTTCTTCAAGGAATACATACTCGAGATGGGGCGGCAACTCCTTAAGTTCTAAATCCGGAGGATTTTTGACGGGAGGCGTATTCGAAGTCGGAGTATCGATAGAAATGACCGTGGGAGATGGAGGAGAAGGATTGTCTTCTTTGAGAAGGTTTTCAATGAGGCAGAGATCTTCGTCCCAATTGGTAGTAGAATCGTCTTTGTCTAAATTCACATCTCCTATGGTGGCTTCCAAATCTTTCCAAAGGAAATCACTTTCTCCAAATAGAGATAGTGATGAGTCGATAGAGGAAATGGTCTCAACATTGGGAAGAGAGGTAGGAATACTTTTACAAGCATCTTTGAAGTGTTCTTCACAAGCCTCATCAAGAACGTCAATACAATTAACACTCTCGTATGAATAAGGCTGTTTATAAAGCTTTCCCATGTTGAAGACTACTTTATCGTCACCCACTCTCATGATAAGCTCACCGGCTTCAACATCAATGAGAGTGCGACCGGTCCTCAAGAATGGACGACCAACAATCAGTGGCACACGAGGGTCCATCTCGTAGTCGACGACAACGAAATCAGCAGGAAAGGTGAATTTGTCGACTCCTACAATGACGTCTTCGGCTATCCCCACTGGATAAGCAACCGTACGGTTAGCTAATTCCAAAGTCATTTTGGTGGGGACTAGCTCTGGGAGAGATAATTGCTTCCAAACGCTTAGAGGCATAAGATTAATACTGGCACCTAGATCGGCTACGGCCATGCAATTCTCTACTCCTGGGAAATTGCAAGGGATTAAGAAACGACCCGGATCACCAAGCTTGGTTGGCAATTTCCTTAAGAGCACTGCAGAGCAATTCTCATTAAGTTGGGTGTTGGCAATATCGAGGAGCTTTTCCTTGTCGCTCAGAAGATCTTTAAACATTTTCGCATATTTAGGCATGTGAGCGAGAGCCTCAGCGAAGGAGATATTGAAATTCAGTTGTTTGAACATCTTAAGAAAATTCGAAACCTGAATATCATCCTTGCTTTTGAGCTTCTCTTTCCTCAACCTAGATGGATAAGGTATATTGGAAGAAGAGGAAGGCTTTGGAAGAATAGGATCACTCACATCCTTGGGTGGAGGAGGGGTAGAAGGAAGAGGTGGAGAAATTGGGGAAGGAGAAGGAGGAGGAATAGGAGCAGGAGCAGGTGACTCGTTCTCCTTAGTCACAATCACCGGTGGAGGTATAGGAAGCTCGGGTTCCTTGGTACCTTTGCCACTTCGAGTAGTGATTGCTTTCATCTCCCCTCTTGGATTCGCAACGGTGTTACTCGGAAGAGTACCCGAAGAAGAGGGTTGATTACTGATGAGATGGCATTTATACATGATCTCATCGTTCTTTTCGGGCTTTTAATGCATAAAATGTCATAAAAATACCATATATATGCTTGTGTTTGTTTAATTGTGTATTTTAGGTATGGATATCGTGAAAAAGACAGAAGATCACAAGTTACAAGGAAAAACGGATACGAGAAACGAAGCCGTACAAAGAACCGGGCCTTAATCAATGAATTCTCAACAAATACCCTTGAAGACTTGAAGACAAACAAGATTGATCCTTAATTATTGAAGAAATGACACTTAAAACCCTTGTATATTCATAATTACAATTTTGGTCCCTTAAGTTTGTCAAAATTACACAAATGGTCCCTCAACTTTGAAGAAATGGCAAGAATAGTCCCTCAACAAATCAAAATTGCCAATAATGGTCCCTCATGAAGTCAAAGATACAATGAAGACCTTTGAAGATCAAGAATGTTAAAAATCAGTCCTTGAAATATCTCTAAATGGCAAAAACAACCCTTGAAACACTTTTTATAAAGTTTTGTGCCAAAAATGACAAGTGGTGAAAGTTGTTACAAGTGTAAATGGGCGCTGATAGACTTTTCACCACAAATACCAAAAGAAAGGAAAAGAAGGACTAAAAGTGTGCATTTGAAACATTCAAACACAAATTTGCGCCAAACAACTTCCATTCCCCCAATTTCGGATCAAAAGGACAACTATTCACCTTTTACCAACCCAGAAATTACACCAACTTAAACATAGGGTAAATCCAAATTAACCTTACCCACACTTGATTCGCATGTGCAGAAACTAATCCCACACACAAAACCCTCATTCCCACTACTCCCTGGACCCCACACTCAACCTCCTTACCCAATGAAAACACAACTTACTCTCCAAGTTATGTGACGTGTCAAGATCAACAGCCCACATCATTTGCTTCATTCCAAAGCTAAAATGAACGTCCTTGATCACTTTGGATAGCTCACACCAAAGAATTATCTAGAAGACCTCAAGGGCACATTTGGGAATTCAGTTCTAGGGTTTGTGAATAGTGTTTAGCCAGGCATTTGCCTATAAAAGGAGACCTCAACATGTGAGAGTCCCTTTGTTCCAGTTTTAGGCTATCAATCTTTGTAATTCCTTTTTAAGTTAAATAAAATTTGAATTTCTGAAAATTTGAAATCTCTTTTTGATTTAGTTAAAAGTTTGGTGTTTGAGTAGCCTAATTCTGAGTTCCATTTGATTGTTAAGGCCTACCTTAATCTTGTGGTTAAGGCACGTCTTGTTTCATAAGGTTTTTAAGGTTTGAAAACCTTGAAATCCTAGGTTCTGTTTTGGTTATTTTGTGTACTAACCCTTGACCATTTGCTATAAGCTCTTACAAGCATGTTGATACCAAGCTTGTGAAGGGATTAGAGCCCTTGGTTGAGTTGTTTGCTGCTTGTGTTGAAGACATCAAGTCCTTGAGGTTCTACTTTGAACCATCAACCAAGGCAATTTGCATCTCCTTATTTGAAGTACCTTGGTCTTGTTCTAGTTGTTGAACAAGGTCCAAGGAGCATTGCTGGCCTTCCTAGGATGTTGTGGAAGGCAGGTATAAGCTCTTGTTAAGATTCCCCTAAAAATTTCATGTTTATGACTGTTTTTGATTTGGTGCTTTGATTTTGAGAATTGGTGTTTGTGCTGGTAATTTTTGAGTTTGATTGTTTTAGTTGCTATTGTTTAAGTGTTTTTGATCATTAAAATCAGTAGGTTATTAGTTAAAATCAGAAGTTTGTTTGTTAAGTGCTTGATTAAGGGTTGTTTGGGATTACTGGTACATAAGGCCTTGTGGCCTTGTGCCCTTGGTTCTTAGGGTTTGGGTGGTCTAAACAAGTCCTAATACACAAGTTTTAGCCATTGGTTTACTTTCTGAAAGTTTGGAAAAGGGATTCTAAGTTTTGCAAAAATCTGATAAAATTGGTTTTGAATTTGGTCAATGATGAGACTGTATTTATACATAGTCTCATCGTCCAAATCGGGCTTAAAACGCTTAAAATATCGTCAAAATACCCAAAAATATGCCTGTGTTTGTTCATTGTGTATTTCAGGTACGGGTATCGTGAATTCACCAAAAGATTACAAGAATCAAGCAAAAACGAACACGGGAAACGAAGCCGCACAAAGAACCGGACCCGAATCATGATTTTCCTATCAAGTCCTTGAAGTTTAAAGATTTGGCAACTTTGGTCCCTCTACTTTGGAAGACTTGTCATATTATACCCTTATGAACACTCAAATTACACATTGGGTCCCTAATATTTCAAGAATATACACATTGGGTCCTTGAAGAATGCAATTTATGCATAAAAAGCCCTTTAAACAAGTTTTGAAAAACATTGTGCCAGAAATGACAAGATAAGCAAAGTTATTTACAAAAGGGAAAAGATTTGTTTGCTGTTAAAAGAATCTAGCAAGAAGGAAAGACTTGGAGGGCCAAACTTAGCCAGACATCAAACTCCCCTCACCCACTCACAACACGCCACCTCACCCCCACTCTCCCATCAGCCAATCAAAACGCACCCCTCATCCACATCAGACTCCACTCAAACGGAATATTTATTAATCTTATATTTTTGGTGGTAAACAAGTTTTTAAAAAACTAATCCCCCTTAAACCAATTAAATCCCACCTGCTAATCTCCTAACCCACATGAACCCTAAATTACTAATTTGCACAAATCAAAGGGTTATCCTTTGATTAGTTGCAGATTAGTGATTCACCTCCACCTCATCACATCCCACCAAAACTTTGTTTCAACCCGTGACTCTAAGTGGGTCCCCCATACTCCCCTGCTTCACCTTATTTAGAAACAATCGAATCTTGGCAGAAATCAAACGGTTTTGATGCATCTCCTTGGTCCCCAAGGACCAAATAAACGATTCAAGATCATTTCTCCAGCTGGACTTCACATGTGGCCACTTTTGACCAAGAATCAGCCAAGACTTTCAAAGGGCATTCATGGAATTTCATCTAAATTAGGGTTTTGCTGTTATGTAATTCTAGAACCCTCTATAGCTTAGTATAAATGGGAGATGACCTGTATCCCCATTTTTTGTTCCAGTTTTTATGTAAAAATTTTTGGTTATTAATGATAATGAAAGCAACAATCTTTTGGCATAAATTCTGAGTTCCATTATTTTAAGTACCTTGTCTTAGTTTAAAATTTAAATTTCAGCTTTGGTTTGTTTAATTTTAAGTTATCAAGTTGAGCTTTGGTTAAAAAAAAAAGTTTGAGTGAAAAGTTTTCTTTATATTCTGACTTTCTGAAATCCACCAACACTTGAAGTGAAAGTGGATTGTGTTGTGGATTTCAGAAATCTCCTTAATGATTTTGTGTGAATTCAAGTATTTGTGGTTCTAAAAAATTCGAATCTCACCTTATTTTTATTTAAAGCTATAAGCCATAAGCTGGCTTAATCAATAAGCCCATCTTATAGCTCATAGTTATAAGCACCAGGTCACTTTTTCCCTTGTTTTCTTTCTTGGCAGGAAGTTTCTGTTTGTGAAGATATAAAGGGGGTGTTTGACTGTTGTAGTCTCACCTTCCCTATTCTCTCTACATCAGCTTATCACAAAAAGCTCAGCATAAGCCTCCTGCTTATAGGAGAAGGCCTCAGCTGGCCTTTGTGTGGTTGGATGTTAACCACACTAGGTACGGGCTTAAACCCTCCTAGAAATAGGATTTTGTATGTTGTTTTGTGATTGTGCATGATTTTGGATTTTACTTGTTTTATTGTTCCTTTAGCTGCTTATTCTTGCTTGCTTAGCTGTATTGTTCTTGTTTAGATAGGTGTTAATCAGTTAAATAGGATTTGTATGAAATTTCTTTGATTAATCTTAGTTTTCAGTAATTAAGGGTGTGTTTGGATGTGGGTTTTATGGACAGCTGTTAACAAAATGTTGGCTTGAAATCAATCTAAACACATTTGGTTTAAGTATTCTTGTGATATATCAACTAGTGGTATTCATATCAATAGGTTTTATAAGGGTTTGCATGATAAAATTTGGTTTTTATAGCTCAAATTCAGTAAGTCCCTTTTGAGCATGATTTAGCTTAATTTATGCAATCAAGTCTTGTTCACCAATAGGAGGTAGGTTAAAATAAGTTTATATTTAGCTTATATGATGTTTGGTCCATTTATGTGCAAGATTTGAGCACTTTAAATTCGTTTTTGTGCATCTAGAAAATCAGCACTGTTCACAGAAACTTATAAGCTTTAACAGTCACTTCTTTTGCCCCATTTGTGTGATTTTGTGCTTGTCCTTGTTGTTTTTCTTGTTTGCTTGACTTCCCACAACCCAACTGGTTGTGGGAGTGCCCTTGTATCCAAGAAAAAGCCAACACAAAAGCTTTCCTAAGCTTTTCAATTTTTGTCAGCTTATTTGCACTAGCAGTGGGAACTCACTTCCCCCTGCTAGCTTGCTGGTTTCCCCTGCTCAGCTAAAAGACAGAAAACAATACAAGTGTCACTATCACATCTTAATTTTTTGTCTTTAGTGGTGTTTATTAGGAGTTAGACTTTCAAACTTTTTGCATAATTTTTCTTGTTTTATTTCTGATTTTTCAGCATAATTATCTTTTAAGTTACTGTTCATTAAGTATTTTTAGGTTTTATTGCATTTTTAGTGACTTTTTAAATATCTGTTTTTGTCTTTTATTGTAGAAAAATTATATTTTTCACTTTTAAAATTTTTCTTAGATTCTGAAAATTAATTTAAGATTTTTAGATAAAAAATAGTCAATGTTCACTTTTTAATTATTTTTTATAATTAAATTAGTTTAATTAGGGTTTAATTAATAAACTGTTTTGTCTTTTAGTGCAGATTTTTACATTTTTTAAACTTTTTCAATTTTCTACTGTTCATTAGGGTAATTTAGGATTTTTAAAATTGTTAAATTAATTTTGGCATTATTTTATTATTTTTTAGGATTATTTTAATTTAAAAATAGTTTTTAGTGATTTAAAAATAGAAAAATAGTTTTTAAAATTTAAGAAAAATACTTTTTAGTCTTTAAATAATATAAGTTAGTTATTAGTTCAATAAATTAATATTTTGGGCATTTTGTTAATTATATTTAATTTTTGGGCTTTAATTAGCATTAAAAATTGAATATTTAATTAATAAAAGGTTTTAAAATATATTTGTTGGATTTTTATTCTTATTTATATTATTTAAGACTTAGTTTAATATTTTAATTAATTTTTAGGTTTAATTTTTAATTTTGTCGCGTTTTACGTAATTACGTTATCGTTTTACATCAACGTCGTAGTTTAATCGTAGTCGTAGCTCGTCTTTATTTTTTCTCTCTTTAAACCAAAAACGTCACTAATCCAAACTTGATTTTATATATATTGGCACATTATTACACACACCTCCTTCGAGAACGAACTTGGAATTTATTCGATTCTTCGGTTTTCCTAAATCATCGAGTTTAATACTTACCGCATTTATACTCGTCTTTCCTAAGAATTGTATATCTATAAAAACTACTACATCAGTCAAACACATCAGATCCAATAACTTCTTTGTTTGTTGGATCTAAGGTCTAAAATTTGGTTTGGGAATAGTTTGGGTGATAAGCTATCTATTGGTTATCTGCTTGTTGAATTTGGTGGCTTATTGTGGTTTTTATAGCTTATCAAAGTCTGCTGAAGTGGTCATTTGCATCAGCAAAGTGACCACCTCATTTGGTGTTGCATTGTGATTTCTAGCATTAGGATTGTTGTATTGCTGCTTGGACCTTATTTGTATGCTGCTTGTGAGAATATTTGGCTATTTGGATTGCTTTGTTCATAGCTTATAAGCCCACTGGCTTATTGGCTTATTTGTGCCAAAACACATCAAGTTTACCAAACTGGTAAGCCTTGATTCACAAGGTTTGCACTCAAACCTTGACCAGCAGGGTGAAAAACAAGTCCTTAAGCTTCATTAAGTCTGTCAACGCCTACTTTGTTCCTGTCAGCGTTTGATTTCAACTTATCAGCGTTTGACTTTTGGTCAAACTTGGTTTCAAGCTTATTTGAATCTATTTTGCTTATTGGTACATGCAACAACTTATCTTTTGTAATAGAAATCATTTTTCTCAGCTTAATATCAAATCTGGAAGGTTACAAGTCTTTTGGTTAAGCTTTTGCTAGAAAACTAGCTTATTTGGTTTTTCAGCCAGCTTATCTGTTCTTACAGCTTATTCTACTTGGCTTTTTGTGATTTTCTTGATTGATTATTCTTAGTTAAGCTATTTGTGAGCTTTTGCAAGTTGAATCAAGTCCTGAGGTGCATTATTTCTCAAAAACGACTATTTTGTCGTTTTGTGGATTTTTGCTTTTCTATTTTCTGGCTTATTGAGTGAGCTTATTGGAAATTTCTTTTGACAGATCTCTTAAGCATCCTAAAAGAGGGTTGTGTGTCAAATTAGAGCTTATGGCATTAGCTTATGGCTTAATGGGCTGAAAAGCCCAATAAGAATAAGCTTTGTGTTCAATAAGCTGTGATAAGCACATTTTCAGCTTTTGGGCCTTTAGAGTTTTGTTCTTAGAATTGAATTTTAAGTCAGATAGGGCTTTTCCAAGTCAATTGGGCCAAGTTTAACTTTTTGGGCCCAAAAGCCCATTTGTGTTGACTGAATTTGGATTTGGCCCATTTGAGGGCCCATTAGGGGTATTTTGGTAATTTCACTTTCATTTTCTGATTATTTAGGTTAAAATTAACTAGTTTGCATGTTTTTAGGATTTTTTATAATTTTTGATTTTTAATATTATTTTATTATTATTTTAATATTATTTTTAAATTTTCACATTTTCCAACTTTTTACATTTTTCTTAGGTTAAATACATTAAAATAGGAATTTAGCAACTTTTAGAATAATTTTGTCACTTATAGATTAATTTTTATAATTATTTTAAGTTTTAATAGTTTTTAATTCATTTTAAATAGTTTTTATTAGTTTTAAAATTTCTAAAAATAGTTTTTAATCTTTTTAGGTCATTTTAGAGGTTTATCAATTGAAAAATCTTTATTTGGGCTTTTTGATAATTTATTTGATTTTTAGGGCTTTAATTAGCATTTAAAAATTGAATATTTAATTATTTAAAAGGTTTGAAAAAAGTTTTGATCATTGGTAAGCTCTTAGTTTATTATTTTTGATTTTTGGTAAATTTTTGGTAATTTTTAGAATTTATTTTTATTTTTGTGGTTTTTAAGCTTCTACGTTTTAACTTTCTAATAGTGATTTTGTGTTAATTTTTATTTTTTACGTCTTCGTCATTTTCTCTTCTAATCCCTTTCTAAACCAAATATTAATCTCAAATCTTGTACATCTTAGTCACACACATATACCTCCTTGGGAAACGAATTTAATTGGGTCATTAACACTTGATTTTTCCTAAAGTCATTTGTTCAATACTTACCGCTTTTACGCCTTTTTCCTAAAAGGTGTAATTTACTACAATCAATTACCTTGGAAGAAACTAGCCATCATGTTCCTCAAGTCATTAGTTTGTGTATCCAACGTATTTCTCATGTCGGCTCTCAAATCGTTTCCTTGCTTGACCAAGTCTGCTTTCAGGTTGAGCACCTCTCTCTGAAGATTTCCCACAATCACATCGTTAGTCCTCATATAAGTTTCCACTTCTTGGTGAAGAGCGGTGGGTTGGTTGGGAGGAGCATTGTATGCGGGTGGTTGATAAGCAGGTTGTTGGTAAACTTGGTTGTTACGTTGAGGTGGTTGTTGCTGCTTGTGAGGAGGTATGTATGGTTGTCGAGGCTGTTGTTGTTGTTGAGGAGGGCGATTGAGGTTTTGTTGTTGGTTTGGGTTGTTTGGGGGAAAACCAGGTGGGGAAAGATAATTGTTAGAGCGGTAGCTAAGCAAATTACGGCCACCTTGAGGTCTAGCTTGATAAGCAGGTTGAGGATAGGTGCCATATGCTGCATTCACATTCTCAGCAGGGTAGTCTTGGGTGGCAGTACAAGTGGTGTAAGAGTGAGGACCACCGCATATCTCACAAGGTTGGCTGACAGCGTTACCTTGGCGTTTTTAGCGTTGTTGCTGTTGTTGTTGCTGACGGTGTGGGTGACAAGCGATTCAAGAAGCGTAGTGATTTTGTCCAATCGCTTGTCGCTGTCACTAGTGCTAGCACTAGCGACATTGGTCCGAACACTCTTGGTTTGCACACGAGATTTATTCTCAATGATGTCCCAAGCAGCATTGGAAGTCTTAGACAATAGATTACCCCCCGAGGCACTGTTCAGTGAATCTTGGCCACTCATGCTTAAACCATTGTAAAAAGTATTGATTTGATGTACTTTGGTAAAACCATGTTGTGGGCATTTTCTTAAAAGATCTTTAAAACGATCCCAAGATTCACTGAACGACTCATCGTACTTTTGTTCAAAATTTATGATCTCATTCCGCAAAGCGGTAGTACGAGAGGGTGGGAAAAAGTAATTGATGAACTTTGTTTCCAAATCCGTCCACGAGATAATACTCTGTGGCGGTTCCTTAGCAAGCCAATGCCGGGCTTGTCCCTCTAAAGAAAAGGGAAAAAGTTGTAACCTTATAACTTCTTGTGGAACACCATTGAACTTGACCGTGTTAGTGAGTTGCAAGAATCTCTTGATGTGGTCGTGTGGGTCATCAATGGTACGTCCCAAGAATGGTTGAGCGGAGACCATCTGGATAAAGCCTGATTTTAGCTCAAAGTTGTTGGCGGCAATTGGAGGTATGACAATTGGATCCGTGTTGCCATCTACATGAGCTTGCAGCAATTCAATCATCGGGCGATTATCCGGAAGGGGCTCATTGTTGTTGTTATTGTTCATGTTGTTGAAAGGCGGGTTGTTGTTGTTATTATTGTTGTTCGGAGGTGGTATGTTATTGTTGTTTTGTACACCAGCCATGTCTAAGTTATCGAGAGGCTCGGGCTCTTGATAAGACGTGGATCGAGTGCGCATACACCGGCAAAAGAACGAACAAAGAAGAACAAGGCAAAAATATTTTTGGTTTTTATGTTTTTTTAATTTTTTGTATTTTTGAAAATTTTATATTTTTTAGGATTTTTTTGAAAATTTTTGTGAAAAAGTAACGTTCACGGGGAACGGATCCCAAAATCCAAGTTCTCACAAAAAACTTTTGATCTTAACGAGAAGAGCCGGCAGCGGCGCCATTTGATACAGTGATTTACTATGGTTCGGATTAGTTTCTCTTGGAATCCTCTCGAATTGATCTCGGTCCTAAGTGGAATGATTTGTTCTTGGTGTCCAAAAATGGGTTTTGGTTTTCTAATCTACTAAACAGGGAAATGAGTAAAGTAAAGAAAGATTTAAGCGTAGAACAATTAAAAAGCAAAACTGGAATTGAGAAGCTAAACAAAACAACAATTGAAAAATTACCGTACTCGGAATAACATCCCCTATTCAGAAAAAGATCCTATGCGGAACAAATCCTTACTCGGAATAAAAGTCCTATGCGGAAAAATTACTCTAATCGGAATATTTAAGTCTATGCGGAATGTGGCTCTATGCGGAAAGTAAAGTCCTATTCGGAATAAATTACCTACGCGGAATAAATTCCTATTCAGAATAATGTATCTTTATGCGGAAAGTGGGGGCTATTCGGAATATTGTCTCTATTCGGAATAAAAGACCCTATTCGGAATATATAACCTATGCGGAAAAATGAGCTCTATTCGGAAAGCAGGACCTACTCAGAAAATATGGAATATTCCGGATGAAGGAAAAATAGAACTGCTTATGCGGAAAGTGCCCCCTATTCGGAATATTCCGAATTAGAGGTCAGACAGGAGGGCTATTCGGAAAACTCGATGAAGAACAGTAGCAGTAGCAGCAAAAATGTTTTTAAGATTAAATCACCAAAATACTCAAAAAGGTTTTACCAAATTAACCACAAATCATTTAAATATCATAAGTAACAAATCCCAACAATAAAAACACTAAATCAACAACTTTTTAAGATCAAACTTGAACCAAATAAAAACTTAAGAACTTGCAATAAAAAGATGATGAAGAACAAGATGAATAGAAAGATTGGATTGAAAGATTAATGTAAAAGTTAACAATAGTAATGATCAAACACTTACAAGATTGAAGGAAAAATTAAAAGCCACCAAACACCCTAATGGTGTTGGTGAAGCTACAAACCAAAGAAGCTGGGAAAGAAAAATAAAACTAACTCTAAAAATGTGAAGGAAAAATCCTTTTATAGTCCTAGTAGTTGGTTGGTGAGTGGGCTATCTCCCTTTCTTCTTGTCTTCTCGTCTTTTCAGAAAAGTTGACGTTTTCGATTCTGATCCGGGATTTGTCGACGATTAAATTCAACTCGTCTTTTAATTTCTTCGTTTAATAGACTTGAGTTTCTTCGACATATGTAAATCTTCCATCTTTGGTCCTTTTCTTCGATAAATCTTCAAATAGGCCCATTGACTTCAAATCTTTTGCATCTCTTGGACAATAGACTTCGTCTTGAGTCTTTTTCCTTGATAAAACCCGTGCAATCCCATGTTTTCTTTAATATTCATCCGGTTAGCTCTGAAAACACAATAAACACAAAAACCACACATAATTCCAAACAAATGATATTAAATACGTGTTTTGGTCTTGTTTTAGCCATAATTAAGTGGTAAAAGGATGGGTGTTTACACACCTATCACACATGTTTTCTAAGTTAACCTTAGAAAAAATCACAGCAAGAAACGCACAAAAAAACTAATTGATGCAAGGTCTTGGCAAAGAGTAATGGCGGGAGAAATAAGTAATGGTGTGTGTGGGAGAATATCAGACGGGATACACAAAGAAATGGGAGAGGAAGATTTTGACAAAAGTCAAACTTTCTAACCAATGTTTGCAAAAATTGTAAACTGGTCCTCCTAGTTTTGACATGTGTAAGAAAAACTAGTTATTAAAACTAGTTAAAAACATAATATCCCGACAACTAAGACACGCCAATAAAACCTAATGCCAACACAAAACAAACACCATACAAGGCACACATTTCACATAATGCACATCAGACAAGATAATATCAAGACCAGATCATGTTCAAAAAGATATGATATTTGCTCCCCCTCAATTGGTGACCCGTTTTCTATTTAAAGAGCTGTAGTCATGGCATTTAATGGGACAATTATCATATGAAGACTTTTACTGTTTAATGATTTTCTAAAACGATTCTAGGGGCAATAAGATTTCTCTTATTTTAACAAAATAAGTGCACTGAAACGTACACTAATTTGTGTTAGACCAAGTTATAAAGTAAACTTAGTCCCTTACAAGGTTTTCAAGTAAACCTTGCCCGAGAAAATTAATTCCCGTTGTGAGCCAACGTTTTTAGAAGAAATACGTGACTTTAATGCGAAAAACGGGTTGCAGTCTGAAATAACTACAAGCCATAATGGGCATGTTTTAAAAAATGTACAACTTTTATACGGACTCTATTTATGGCGCCGTGTCAATTTTGATCGACATTTCTAAGGCCGTAAATATTACCGTACTAAAAGACATGCCCGATTTGAAAAGAATTTTTTTTTTTGGGTTTTCTTGGTTTTATATTTTTTATGGTTTTTCTTGGTTTTATATTTTTTATGGTTTTTCTTGGTTTTATATTTTTTATGGTTTTTCTTGGTTTTATATTTTTGTATTTTTCTTGGTTTTATATTTTTGTATTTTTCTTTTTGTGGTTTATATATATACGATAATATACAAGATCACGAGCAAAGGATACTCGAGAATAGTTTACCAGTACTATTCTTCAGATTCTTCTGCCAACTCTTTAAGTGTCGCTGGTGAAAATGATTTCATGCCTAGCTTTTCGATCAAAAACTCGATGCGTCCTCGATCTAAGGCCTTTGTGAATATATCTGCCAGCTGATACTCAGTGTTGACGAAGTATAGTTCGATCACTCCATTTTCCACTTGCTCCTTGATGAAGTGGTAGCGGATGTCAATGTGCTTTGCTCGAGAGTGTTGAACGTAGTCGCAGCATAGAGCGATTGCACTTTTGTTATCACAGTACATCGGGATTTTGTTGAATCCAAGACCGTAGTCAGTCAATTGTGACCTCATCCAAAGAACTTGAGCACAACAACCGGACATAGCAATGTATTCAGCCTCAGTACTTGATATCGCAGCGCTTTTCTGCCTTTTTGTTGCCCAACTAACAAGTCTATCTCCAAGAAGTTGCACACTGCCAGAAGTGCTACGTCTGGTATCTTGACACCCGGCATAATCTGCATCTGCATATGAAATTAGTGCAATAGAGGAATCCTTCGGATACCACAGACCACGATGAAGTGTTCCTTTTAGATACCGAAAGATCCTTTTCACAACATGTAAGTGCTTTTCGGTAGGCCGAGCCTGATACCGGGCACACATGCCTATAGCAAATTGCAAATCAGGCCTGCTAGCAGTCAGATAGAGAAGGGTGCCGATCATTCCACGGTAAAGTTTAGGATCGACAGCTATCCCTTCCTTATCTTCATCTAACTTGGATCTCTCCACCATTGGAGTATCCACGGGGTCACGGTTTTTAAAGTAATATTTCTTTAAGGATTCAAGAGAAAATTTGGATTGATTAATAAAGATGCCTCTGGGATTCTGAGAAATTTGCAACCCTAAGAAAAATGAAATTTTTCCCATCATCGACATCTTAAAGCGTGTGGACATAATTTTCTCAAAACGGTCAGACAAACGTTGATTAGTAGCAGCAAATATTATATCATCAACATAAATTTGTACCAGTATCATGTCGTTGTCCTCCTTGAGAGTGAATAATGTTGGATCCACTTTGCCTTTGGAGAAGCCTTTGGAGATGAGATACGACGATAAGAGATCGTACCACGCGCGTGGAGCTTGTTTCAACCCGTAAAGAGCCTTCTTGAGCTTGTACACGTGATTAGGATACTCTGAATTGGCGAATCCATTCGGCTGGCTTACATAGACATCTTCCCTTAATTCACCATTGAGAAATGCCGTCTTAACATCCATTTGGTAGACGATCAAATTCATGTGAGCAGCATATGCAAGGAATAGTCTAATTGCCTCCAATCATGCAACAGGAGCAAAGGATTCTTCAAAATCGATACCCAAAGCTTGTTTGTAACCTCTAGCAACCAATCTAGCTTTGTTTTTCAGCACACTTCCTAACTCATCGAGCTTAACCTTGTATACCCACAACAATGTCAAGATTTCAACGTTGCTGGGTAACGGAACTAATTCCCACACTTCAAGACGTTGGAATTCATTAAGTTCCTCTTGCATGGCTTCAATCCATGATGATTTGGTCATGGCTTGTTGCCAGTTTTTAGGTTCAGTGTCTGAAAGAAATGCATCAAAATAGCAATATAATGCATGTTCTTGAAGTTGATGGCGTGTTAAGACTGGTCGATCGATGTCACCAATAATATTGCGGATTGGGTGATCCTTTGTCCATTTAGTGTTGTGAGTTTCAATCCGTGGTGGTCGGGAGTGAACGATTACAGGAGCTTTGATAGGTGTGAAAACACCCATCCTTTTACCACTTAATTCTGGCTAAAACAAGACCAAAACACGTATTTAATATCATTTGTTTGGAATTATGCGTGGTTTTTGTGTTTATTGTGTTTTCAGAGTCAACCGGATGAATATTGAAGAAAACATGGGATTGCACGGGTTTTATCGATGAAAAAGACTCAAGACGAAGTCTATTGTCCAAGAGATGCAAAAGATTTGAAGTCGTTGTGCCTATTTTAAGATTTATCGAAGAATAGAGCCAAAGATGGAAGATTCATATATGTCGAAGAACTCGAGTCTATTAAACAAAAGATTATAAGACGAGTTGGATTTATTCACCGACACTTCTCAAATCCAAGTCGGAAACATTTATTTAAAGAAGCGTGAAGACCAAAGAAGGAAGAAGAAAAAGAAGCCCAAGCCAAAGCCCAATCACAAGCCCACCACCACAAGACACGCCTATATAAAGGCCCTTACTTCACAAATTTCACACACTTAGTTAGTTTTAGTTTTTGGATTTCTCTAGTTTTAGAGAGAGAAAGTTCTAAACTTTCTCTCACTAGATTTCATCTTTTTCTCTTTCAAATTCAAACTTTTGTATTATCTTTCATTAATCAAGTTCAAGTTTTTATCTTTTAATCTTTAATCTCATCCTTCCTTTCTTTTATTTTGATTGATTTTGGTACAAATCTCGCATGATCCGTGTTGTTCATCAATGATTTGTGCTTAAAAAGTTGATTTCTTTTTTATGTTTCCTTAAGTTTATACACGAATAAGCTCTAAGATCCTTGTTCTTATTGGCTTATTTGTTGATTTAGCCTATTTACTTTTTAAGGTTTTTATGAAAAGTTCATCTTTTTATTGATTTGATGTAAAAGTTTGCTTATTAAAAGTTAGAAAAGTTGTTTTTAGTGCTTATTTGATCAGCTTATTTGTGGATTCGAGCTTGTTTTGGGAGTTAGCTTATTCCATAAGCTTATTTCCCTAGCTTAAGTCTCGGATTGCACCTTTTTCGGAAAGGGTAACTCCCTTTTCCGATCGGATATTCCGACCAGGGATCCCCCTTTATTCCGATCTATAGATCGGATAAGGGTTTTAACCAGATTCCGATTAGCCCCTTTCCGATTGGATCTTTCCGATCTGGACTTTGTTTTAGGATTCCGATTGTAGTTTGTTACATTATTCCGATTTACTCCTTTAGCAATATTCCGATTGGTTCCATTTTGTGTATTCCGATTGACTACATTTTGAGATATTCCGACAGGAGGTGTTGCCACATTCCGATCACTCAGATAGGAATATATTCCGATTGAGTGCATTTTTTTCACTATTTTGATCTTAGCTATTTTGCTTTGTTCCGTTCTTACTTTCTTTTAGTACTTTTCTACTAAGTTCTTATTTTTCACAAAGTTTTTCAAGTGTTAGTTTTTATTGAATGTCCATTTATTTTTCTAATATAATCTTTAAAGTTTTCAAACATCTAATTTTAAACTCGTCTTTTCACTTTAATCATTTAAGTCTTTAACTTTACTCTTCGACACTTAATTTCTTGTCATTAGTTTAAAATAGATAAACAAACCAACCACTTTTTAATAACCAAGAACAAATCATTCCACTTAGAGCCGAGATCAATTCGAGAGGATATCGAAAGAGACATAATCTGAACCCCATAGAAAAATGCTTGTATCAAATGGCGCCGCTGCCGGCTCTTCTCGTTAAGATCAAAAGTTTTTTGTGAGAACTTGGATTTTGGGATCCGTTCCCCGTGAACGTTACTTTTTCATAAAAATTTTCAAAAGATCCTAAAAATATAAATTTTCAAAAATACAAAAAAATTAAAAAACATAAAAACCAAAAATATTTTTGCTTTGCTTTTCTTTGTTCCTTCTTTTGCAGGTGTATGCGCACTCGATCCACGTCTTATCAAGATCCCGAGCCTCTCGATAACTTAGACATGGCCGGTTTACAAAACAACAACAACATACCACCTCCAAACAATAATAATAACAACAACAACCCACCTTTCAACAACATGAATGAGCCTCAACCGGATAATCGCCCGATGATTGAACTGCTGCAAGCTCATGTAGATGGCAACACTGATCCAATTGTCATACCTCCAATTGCCGCCAACAACTTTGAGCTAAAATCAGGCTTTATCCAGATGGTCTCCGCTCAACCATTCTTGGGGCGTACCATTGATGATCCACACGACCACATCAAGAGATTCTTGCAACTCACTAACACGGTCAAGTTCAATGGTGTTCCAGAAGAGGTTATCAGGTTACAACTTTTTCCCTTTTCTTTAGAGGGACAAGCCCGGCATTGGCTTGCTAAGGAACCACCACAGAGTATTCTCTCGTGGACGGATTTGGAAACCAAGTTTATCAATTACTTTTTCCCACCCTCTCGTACTACCGCTTTGTGGAATGAAATCATAAATTTTGAACAAAAGTACGATGAGTCGTTCAGTGAATCTTGGGATCGTTTTAAAGATCTTTTAAGAAAATGCCCACAACATGGTTTTACCAAAGTACATCAAATTAATACTTTTTACAATGGTTTAAGCATGAGTGACCAAGATTCACTAAACAGTGCCTCGGGGGGTAATCTTTTGGCTAAGACTTCCAATGCTGCTTGGGATATCATTGAGAATAAGTCTCGTGTGCAAACCAAGAGTGTTCGGACCAATGTCGCTAGTGCTAGCACTAGTGACAGCGACTGGACAAAATCACTACGCTTCTTGAATCGCTTGTCACCCACACTGTTAACAACACCAACAGCAGCAACACTAAAAACGCTCAAGTTAGTGCTGTCAGCCAACCATGTGAGATATGCGGGGGTCCTCACTCTTACACCACTTGTACCGCCACCCAAGACTACCCTGCTGAGAATGTGAATGCATCTTATGGCACCTATCCTCAACCTGCTTATCAAGCTCGACCTCAAGGTGACCGTAACTTGCTTAGCTACCGCTCCAACAATTATCTTTCACCACCCGGTTTTCCTCCTACCAACCCAAACCAACAACAAAACCTCAACCGCCCTCCTCCTCAACAACAACAACCTCGTACACCATACATCCCTCCTCACAAGCAGCAACAACCACCTCAACGTAACAACCAAGTTTACCAACAACCTGCTTATCAACCACCCGCATACAATGCTCCTCCAAACCAACCCACTGCATTACACCAAGAGGTTGCAACCTACATGAGGACCAATGATGTGATCGTGGAAAATCTCCAACAGGAAGTGCGCAACTTGAAAGCAGACTTGGTCAAACAAGGAAACGATTTGAGAGCCGACATGAGAAACACGTTGGATAGCCAAACTAATGATTTGAAGAACATGATGGCTAGTTTCTTCCAAGGTAATCAACCCTCTTCTTCGGGTACTCTTCCGAGTAACACCGTTGCGAATCCAAGAGGGGAGATGAAAGCAATCACTACTCGAAGTGGCAAAGGTACCAAGGAACCCGAGCTTCCTATACCTCCACCGGTGGTTGTGACTAAGGAGAACGAGTCACCTGCTCCTATTCCTCATCCTTCTCCTTCCCCAATTTCTCCACCTCTTCCTTCTACCCCTCCTCCACCCAAGGATGTGAGTGATCCTATTCTCCCAAAGCCTTCCTCTTCTTCCAATATACCTTATCCATCTAGGTTGAGGAAAGAGAAGCTCAAAAGCAAGGACGATATTCAGGTTTCTAACTTACTTTAAATGTTTAAACAGCTGAATTTCAATATCTCCTTCGCTGAGGCTCTCGCTCACATGCCCAAGTACGCGAAAATGTTTAAAGATCTTCTGAGCGACAAGGAAAAACTTCTCGATATTGCCAACACCCAACTTAATGAGAATTGCTCTGCAGTGCTCTTAAGGAAATTGCCAACCAAGCTTGGTGATCCGGGTCGTTTCTTAATACCTTGCAATTTCCCGGGAGTAGAGAATTGCATGGCCCTAGCCGATCTAGGTGCCAGTATTAATCTTATGCCTCTAAGCGTTTGGAAGCAATTATCTCTCCCAGAGCTAGTCCCCACCAAAATGACTTTGGAATTAGCTAACCGAACGGTTGCTTATCCAGTGGGGATAGCCGAAGACGTCTTTGTAGGAGTCGACAAATTCACTTTTCCTGCCGATTTCGTCGTCGTCAACTACGAGATGGACCCTCGTGTTCCCTTGATCGTGGGTCGTCCATTCCTGAGGACCGGTCGCACTCTCATCGATGTTGAAGCCGGTGAGCTTATCATGAGAGTAGGTGACGATAAAATCGTATTCAACATGGGAAAGTTGTCCAAACAACCTTATTCCAACGAGAGTGTTAATTGTATTGACGTTCTTGATGAGGCTTGTGTAGAACACTTCCAAAATGCTTGCAAAAATATTCCTACCTCTCTTCCCAATGTTGAAACCATTGCCTCTATTGATTCATCACTGTCTCTATTTGGAAAAAGTGATTTGTTTTGGAACAATCTTGAAGACACCATGGGAGATGTGAATTTAGCTACTGATGATTCTCCCACCGATGGGAATGAAGACATGCATTTCTTTGAAAACCTTCTCAACGAAGACAATCCTTCTCCTCCATCTCCCACGGTTATTGCTATCGATACTCCGACTTTGAAAACGCCTCCCGTCGAAAATCCTCCGGATTTAGAACTTAAGGAGTTGCCGCCACATCTCGAGTATGTGTTCCTTGAAGAAGAGAAGAAGTCGCCAGTCATCATTTCTAAGGACCTAAAGGAAGAAGAAAAAGCCCGACTTATCACCGTGTTGAAAGATCATAAGAAGGCTATTGCTTGAAAAATTTCTGATATTCGCGGAATTGATCCTCACTTCTGCACACACAAAATTCTCATGGAGGACGACTTTAAGCCCACAATTCAAAGCCAACGAAGGGTGAATCCAAAAATACATGAAGTCATCAAAACAGAGGTTATCAAACTTCTTGATGCGGGTATGATTTACCCTATTTCGGATTCACCATGGGTTAGTCCAATCCATTGTGTGCCCAAGAAAGGCGGAATAACCGTTGTTCCCAATGAACACAACGAGTTGATTTCCACTCGTCTCGTTACTGGGTGGAGAGTTTGTATAGACTACCGCAAACTCAATGATGCCACGAGAAATAATCATTTCCCTCTACCTTTTATGGACCAAATGATTGAACGTTTAGCGGGTAATGAATATTACTGCTTTCTTGATGGTTTCTCGGGTTATTTCCAAATACCCATCGATCCCCAAGATCAAGAGAAGACAACATTCACTTGTCCCTATGGCACTTTTGCTTACAAAAGAATGCCTTTCGGCTTATGCAATGCCCCCGGGACTTTCCAAAGGTGCATGTTAGCTATCTTCCATGACATGGTTGAACAAACCATGGAAGTCTTCATGGATAATTTCTCAGTCTTCGGGGATTCCTTCTCTTCTTGCCTTGCCAATTTGGAACGTATGCTTAAGCGGTGCGAAGACACTCTCCTTGTTCTGAATTGGGAAAAATGCCATTTTATGGTAAAAGAAGGCATCGTGCTGGGACACAAGATTTCCAAAGCCGGTCTGGAAGTAGACCGTGCTAAAGTCGATGTTATCGCCAAGTTGCCTCCACCTTCAACCGTGAAGGGTGTGAGAAGTTTCCTGGGTCATGCGGGCTTCTACCGTCGATTCATCAAAGATTTTTCTCAAATCGCTCGCCCGATGACCCACCTCTTGGAAAAAGATACTCCTTTTATCTTTTCTAAAGAGTGTCTTGAAGCCTTCAACTCGCTTAAGGATAAGCTAACTAAGTCACCCGTCTTGGTTACCCCTAATTGGGAGCTTCCCTTTGAGTTGATGTGCGATGCTAGTGATTTTGCTATTGGAGCGGTTCTGGGACAAAGAGTGAACAAACACTTCCAACCGATCCATTACGCTAGCAAGACAATGACTGGGGCTCAATTGCATTATACGACAACCGAAAAAGAGCTTTTAGCTGTTGTCTATGCCTTTGAAAAGTTCCGCCCCTATCTTGTCCTTTCCACCACAATCGTTTACACCGATCATTCCGCGTTGAAGTACTTGTTGACAAAGCAAGATTCCAAACCAAGACTTCTTCGCTGGGTTTTGCTACTCCAAGAATTTAAAATCGAAATTCGCGATAAAAAAGGAGCTGAAAACCTAGCCGCGGATCATCTCAGTAGACTTGAGGATCCTTACCAAGGGGATCATCCGAACAAAGAAATCAATGATTCTTTTCCCTTGGAGACCTTAATGTCTATCAACTCGACTGCTGACGAAACCCCGTGGTTTGCGGACATTGCAAACTACTTGGCGGGTGGAATTCTCGTTGACGGGTTAACATCCCAGCAAAAGAAAAAGTTCTTCAAAGACATCAAGACTTACTTTTGGGATGACCCGTATCTTTTCAAACAATGTGCCGACTTGATTATTCGCCGATGTGTTGATGGACCGGCAGCTTTAGAAATCTTTGATGCTTCCACAAAGGACCCACTGGTGGTCACTTTGGTCCCAACTACACCGCCAAAAAAGTGTTTGATTCGGGATTTTATTGGCCCACCATCTACCGTGATGCTCACGAGATGGTTAAACGATGTGATGCTTGCCAAAAACAAGGCACGATCACACATAAAGACGAGATGCCTCAGAATTTCATACAAGAATGTGAAATCTTTGAAGTTTGGGGTATCGACTTTATGGGGCCATTCCCTTCATCTAAAGGAAACAAATACATCCTTGTAGCCGTTGACTACGTTTCAAAGTGGGTTGAAGCCAAAGCTTTACCTACTAATGATGCAAGGGTGGTTTGTAACTTTTTGAAATCGCTGTTCGCTCGATTCGGCGTTCCTCGTGCTATTATCAGTGACCGCGGGACTCATTTTTGCAACGATCAATTTGCAAGAGTCATGGCTAAGTATGGTGTCAATCACCGTCTTTCCACCGCCTATCATCCCCAAACCAATGGGCAAGCCGAGATATCCAACCGAGGACTAAAGCGAATTCTGGAAAGAACCGTGGGAGAGCATCGTTCCTCATGGGCTGATAAACTTGATGATGCTTTGTGGGCTTTCTGTACTGCTTACAAGACTCCGATTGGTTGCACGCCATATCGTCTTGTGTACGGGAAAGCATGCCACCTTCCCATCGAGCTGGAACATAAGGCGCACTAGGCCTTGAAGTGGGCTAACTTCGACATCAACAAAGCCAGTGATCATCGCAAGAGTCAACTCAACAAACTCAACGAACTGAGGAATGAAGCTTATGAGAACTCGCTGATCTACAAAGAGAAGACGAAGATCCTTCATGACGCAAAAATCAAAAACCGAGAGTTCCACGCTGGTGATCAAGTCTTACTTTTTAACTCTCGGTTGAAGATCTTCTCTGGCAAGTTGAAGAGCCGCTGGTCTGGTCCATTCACCGTCACCAAAGTCTTTCCACATGGGACCATTGAGCTTTCTCAGCCAAATGGGCCCAATTTCAAGGTGAATGGCCAGCGTCTGAAACTGTACTTTGGTGAGGACATCTCTCAGGAGATGATTCCATCCCTCACCACGTTCCCTATGAACTAATTTTGGGTCGAGTCAGGCTCGTGACTCGGTTATCAAAAACAAGCGCTCCTCGGGAGGCAGCCCGAGTATCTATCCTTTTATGTTTTAACCTCCTAAGTGTAGGGGGACCTCTATAGGGTGTTTGTCTTTGTGTGGTGATGTGATTACAGGGATAAGTGCACTCTTGGAATCTCTGAAGAACCGTTCTCCCGTGTTATCCGAAATCCGGTTCTATCTCTCAACTATCGTGATTCAATTTTCTTCATACTCACATTTGAAATTGATCACTTTAGTCGTCTCTTCCTTAACTTGATTTAACCAACGTGCACAATGTCATAAGTGTAGGGGAGACTTTTCCCTCATGCTTAAACATTGAGGACAATGTTTATCTTAAGTATAGGGGGGACTTCTATCGAATTTTTAAGTGGACTTTTCCATGAAAATGCCTTCATTTAACCGGAAAATGCTATTTTTCAATATTTTTCAAATTTTTTATTAACTTTGGCCAGTTAGTCGTAATTTTTAAATTTTTACCATTGCCTTCATATGTATATATCCCGCAATAAAGTCAAATTTTAATAAAGTGGTGTAGCTAGTTTAGAAATCTTTAACATATTAGGCCCGTTGCGTTTATTTTGACTCAACCCGAATAGACTTATCCAAGTTTATTCTAGCTAGTATCCTTAACCATGTAGACCTTAATTGGTTTATTAGGCTAAGTATCCACGAGTCTCATTACTTGAGATTTTAAATTGTGGAGGACGAGAAATGATAGAGTCAATTATAAGTCGGTATTCTTGCACAAGCTCACTTGGTGTAATTATTTGCCTATTCTCCCATCACTTGCTATTAATTTATCTGCAATAAGTAAGGTCGTACGATTTGAAAGGTTACTTAGCTTCTAGCCCAAGATCGTTTAAAAGTTGCTCGGTAATGATAAGAGTTCATAGCCAAGGCATAACTTATGAAGCGGTGCGCGAAGATTGGCGAGTCCGAAAAGGCCCTAACAAGACATGAGGATTCCATTTTATTGCTGAGGATCCAAAGTGATGTGAAAAGAATTATTCCCAAAATCAATATGAAGGATCAAGACTCAAGACGAAAAGCAATCAACTCCCATAAAGATGATGGAGAAGTCTATCCAAAAAGACCCTAACAAGGTATGAGGATAAATAGATCCAAGTCCGAAAAGGAGGCGGATTGTTGTATCTCAAAATCCCAATTAGAGATTGAAAAAATAATCATGAAGTCGTGGTCAACAAAGTTGGAGTACCCCTCAAAAGTCTCCAAGTGAAGAAACTCTATTAACGATGAGAAGACCATTATCTCAAGCACGTCTCTCAAGATATGAAGTATGAAGTACATGCCAAATATCGGCCCGAGAAAGGTCTCAAATCGCGAACCAAGTTATGCCAACATATGAACGTTTTGATATCCCGAGAAGCAGTTTTAATAGATTTTGTCCTTTAGCTAACTATTGATCAAATCGTCCTACTTTGCTTTCAGCCTAAATAAACTATCGAAATAAGTCCAAAAATGCATCTTCATGATCATTCTAAGACGAAAATAAAATATAAGAGATACACCTAGGAATAAGGGAGTTTAAGCATTTAATTAAGCCATGTGTGTAAGTGTTTGAATTGCTAACTTATAATAACAATGATCTCGTTTTTAAGCTTAGTTTGGGGAACAAGAAACTTGAGGGTGATAAATCTTCGCAGCACCGAAGCCCTAATGTAAGTCCTCGATCTCTTTGCAAGTTATTTCCACATAGCTATTTTCTATCCTTTTGTTTACTTTAAAGTTTTAATTTCTCTTAGTACTTTAATTTTTGTTTAGTAGTATTTTAATAAGGCCAAGGTTGATTGATTACGAGAAAAGTGTAAATGTGCTTTGTCACTGAGCATTGCATGAGGGCATGGCAATGGTTAAGTGTAGGGGATTTGATAGGTGTGAAAACACCCATCCTTTTACCACTTAATTCTGGCTAAAACAAGACCAAAACACGTATTTAATATCATTTGTTTGGAATTATGCGTGGTTTTTGTGTTTATTGTGTTTTCAGAGTCAACCGAATATATTGAAGAAAACATGGTATTGCAGGGGTTTTATCGAGGAAAAAGACTCAAGACGAAGTCTATTGTCCAAGAGATGCAAAAGATTTGAAGTCGTTGTGCCTATTTGAAGATTTATCGAAGAATAGAGCCAAAGATAGAAGATTCATATATGTCGAAGAACTCGAGTCTATTAAACAAAAGATTATAAGACGAGTTGGAATTATTCACCGACACTTCTCAAATCCAAGTCGGAAACGTTTATTTAAAGAAGCGTGAAGACTAAAGAAGGAAGAAGAAAAAGAAGCCCAAGCCAAAGACCAATCACAAGCCCACCACCACAAGACACGCCTATATAAAGGCCCTTACTTCACAAATTTCACACACTTAGTTAGTTTTAGTTTTTGGATTTCTCTAGTTTTAGAGAGAGAAAGTTCTAAACTTTCTCTCACTAGATTTCATCTTTTTCTCTTTCAAATTCAAACTTTTGTATTATCTTTCATTAATCAAGTTCAAGTTTTTATCTTTTAATCTTTAATCTCATCCTTCCTTTCTTTTATTTTGATTGATTTTGGTACAAATCTCGCATGATCCGTGTTGTTCATCAATGATTTGTGCTTAAAAAGTTGATTTCTTTTTTATGTTTCCTTAAGTTTATACACGAATAAGCTCTAAGATCCTTGTTCTTATTGGCTTATTTGTTGATTTAGCCTATTTACTTTTTAAGGTTTTTATGAAAAGTTCATCTTTTTATTGATTTGATGTAAAAGTTTGCTTATTAAAAGTTAGAAAAGTTGTTTTTAGTGCTTATTTGATCAGCTTATTTGTGGATTCGAGCTTGTTTTGGGAGTTAGCTTATTCCATAAGCTTATTTCCCTAGTTTAAGTCTCGGATTGCACCTTTTTCGGAAAGGGTAACTCCCTTTTCCGATCGGATATTCCGACCAGGGATCCCCCTTTATTCCGATCTATAGATCGGATAAGGGTTTTAACCAGATTCCGATTAGCCCCTTTCCGATTGGATCTTTCCGATCTGGACTTTGTTTTAGGATTCCGATTGTAGTTTGTTACATTATTCCGATTTACTCCTTTAGCAATATTCCGATTGGTTCCATTTTGTGTATTCTGATTGAATACATTTTGAGATATTCCGACAGGAGGTGTTGCCACATTTCAATCACTCAGATCGGAATATATTCCGATTGAGTGCATTTTTTCCACTATTCCGATCTTAGCTATTTTGCTTTGTTCCGTTCTTACTTTCTTTTAGTACTTTTCTACTAAGTTCTTATTTTTCACAAAGTTTTCCAAGTGTTAGTTTTTATTGAATGTCCATTTATTTTTCTAATATAATCTTTAAAGTTTTCAAACATCTAATTTTAAACTCGTCTTTTCACTTTAATCAGTTAAGTCTTTAACTTTACTCTTCGACACTTAATTTCTTGTCATTAGTTTAAAATAGATAAACAAACCAACCACTTTTTAATAACCAAGAACAAATCATTCGACTTAGAGCCGAGATCAATTCGAGAGGATATCGAGAGAGACATAATCTGAACCCCATAACAAAACCAAAAAATCAAGCTTCCTCTGAGGTAGACGCACCGGTAGGGTCTTCAGGTATATGTGAACCAAAGAAGGGAAGCTCTTGTAAGTGAGCATATTCCAGATCGTGATCATATAGATCCTCTTCAACATCATTAGGAACGAGTGGGGGTGATGATTCAGGTGTTGTTTGAGAATTGGTGGGGGATGGTACATCTTGTTCAAGAGTAACAGTAGTTGCCTCGGATAGATTTCCATCATCTTGAGCAACAACTACGAGAATCGGAGCTACTGCTACGGGTGCTAGAGAATCATTACTCTGTGGATCAAAGAATTCATCAAACATAGGTTGAAATAACTTATCCCACTCGGACCTTGTTGGTGGTATGAATGATGGAGAAGTAGGGTTGTTGGGAATTAAGCCGGAACTGATTGTACCGGTTCCCATCTCGTGTAATGCGGGTTCAGAGCTGTGTTGCTCAGAAGCCATCGCTGTCAGCTCATCAAAATCGACATCCAAAGTTTCTACAATCTTGCCAAGACGACAGTTATAAATCCGGTAAGCTTTCTTTGCGGGTGAATATCCAATGAAAATTCCAATATCAGCCTTCGGTTGAAGTTTTCCCAGATTCTCACTATTGGTATTTGGATAGCAAAGTGCACCAAACACATGAAGATATGAAATATCGGGTTTGTGTCCATGAAGTAGCTCATATGGAGTTTTACCATGACGTTTGCGAATGATAGAGCGGTTTTGGGTATAACATGCGGTTGCCACTGCTTCTGCCCATAAGAATAAAGGAGCATTCGCATAAATCAACATAGTTCGAGCAGCTTCCATAAGTGTACGGTTACGTCTTTCAACGACACCATTTTGTTGTGGAGTGCGAGCCACAGATGTTTCATGAGAAATACCAACCTTTTCATAATAATTTCGAAGAGTCTGATTAACGAACTCAGTGCCGTTATCAGTCCGAATGCGGCGAACAGTAGCATTACGACGTACTTGGATCATCTTTAAGAAAGTAATGATATACTCTGGTGCTTGATCCTTGGATGCTAAAAACTTTACCCATGTAAACCTTGAGAAATCATCCACTATAACGAGGATGTATTTTCTACCACTCACACTAGCTGTACGCATTGGCCCGCAAAGATCCATGTGCAAAAGATACAGTGGTTCTTGGTTGGTGTCTTCTGCTTTAGGTTTGTAAGATTTCTTGGTGCTTTTCCCCAATGAACACGCGGAACATAAATGATCCTTGTCGAACTTAAGTTTCGGAAGACCACGAACAAGTTCGTTTCTAGCCAAATGGTTAATAGCATCAAAGTTAAGATGAGATAACCGTCGATGCCACAACCATGACTTGGTCTTAGATGCTTTGGAGAGTAGGCAAACAGGAGAGGCGGCCATCATGTTTTGAATAGACAAAGTATAGAGATTATCCCCTCGAGAACCCTTTAACAAATCATTTCCTGCAAGATCGCGAATGAAGCAAGTATGTTGTCGAAAGGCCACTTCAAGGTTAGAATCGCATAATTGTCCTACTGAAAATAGATTGTGACCAAGTCCCTCCACATAATAAACCCTTGAAATCGTGACATTCCCAATTTGGTATTCACCATAACCCATAATCTTTGCAATATGGTCGTTGCCGAATTTTACCGTTCCTAGAAACTTGCTGACGAAATTTTTGAGCATCGAGCGGTCTCCAGTCATATGTTTGGAGCACCCCGAGTCCAAATACCAAAGAATAATTTGGACGACCTGAAAATATTACCAAACACAGACGATGTATCGGATTCTAATATTCTTCTGAGTTAGCAGGTACAGATACAGTTATCTTAGATTTGCTATCAGACGAAACATTAGGTTTCCAGATTTTCTTACTAGTGGTTGGCTTAGATTCTAGTTGTCTAGTATTCTGAGGTACTTTTTGACTGGGGACATTACCACTGGTAGGCACAGTAGTGGGAGCAGACCTAGTTAAAGGGCGCTTTTTCCATTTCTTAGTGCTAGTGTTCCTATTTAAAGGACGCTTAGACCTAACTTCCGTGGAGGTGATCCTAGTTAAAGGGCACTTAGTTCCATTTGCAGTAAAGGTCCTACCAGTGGGTTTCCATGTAACACCCCCAATTTCGGGTCATAGCAGCGGAAGGGTCATTGGGTGTTACTATCATGGTTCAACCTCAATATCATAGAAAACGCCTCAAAATGAGTCGTTTTAACAAAACATACATCCATTCATTTGTTTAATAATAAAACAGTTCACACACGGTCCCAAATAGTTTTAAGTTTACACAACCAACCAAAGCAATTAAAGTTTCTTAGAATGGACATAGTTTAGTAAAGCGGGCCAAAACATTTTAATTTAGCAAGCTGCGTGAAACCGCCTTCCTTGAGTGCCTTCTTCATGGACCTGAGATAAAACATGCTATAAAGTCAACAAAAATGTTGAGTGAATGTATAGAGTTTAAATTAAATAAATGAACACAAGTATTCTGGATAAACCTTCCGTGGTTGACAATCATGTGGATCAGACATAATTATCGTTGTTATTTCATAAGTCTCGTGAAATTGAACGTTAACATATATTATTTCAGCCCAACACACCTAGCCAAGTGCGTATATTTCTCTTATACAATTGCATCCGATGTTTCATTACTGGTGCATCACAACACCACGCGATAGCTAGTCGCGACCGGACTGGGTGTCACCCCGATAGATCTATCCATAGTATTAGCGTTCCTTTCGATTAACAATTCACGATTCATGGGTCTTTTAAGGCTAAACAAACTTGTATAACAACTTTCATCTAAGCATACAATCGGGTCCTTTGTGTTCAATTTTAAAGAAAGAGGGTTTACCACAACTTCTCGTTGTACCCTTCATTTATATAATGTTTTTCCAATAAGAAGGGTTTCCACAACTTCTCGTCGTACCCCTTTTATTTTAATAAAACAAGCATGTTATCCCCCTCGTGGGTTTTATAAAACAAGTAAACATGTTAAAGCGAGGCTATAGACTCACCTTGGTACGATAGTAGTGACGTGACGATCGCCGACGATTTGTGATGCCCGTTAAACACGAAGACCGCAACCTACCAATTAAGGCGCGTTCGTTAATAAACGACTCAAGTATAAATAATACTTAAATAATATGAAAGTCAATTTCAAATGACCAAGAAAATCCCGAAAAATAACAAAAATATAAGTGTACTTCTATACCCTTTTATTCAACACTTATTCTTTTAAAAGCTTACACCCTCGACATTGACCCGTCATAAGACGCCAAGTCAACGCAAGTCAAACCATCATTTTACTTCCCTCGGACCAGTAGCTAAGTCATTTATATAATGACTTAACACTTGAGTAAGTCACCATGTCCAATAGTGAATACTCAACTCACGCCATACAAGTATTGAACTACGTGTCCAAAATACCACTCAGCATGTACACTCCAAATGTACACACCAATCTAACCTATCTAGACATGTCCAATTTCGACGAAACTTGGAGACAAACTCACACATAATATGAATAAGACTCAGTTTAAATTTCATTCAAAAATATTACTTCTAAGACCTTCTGCCCGACACACCTTCGTGTTGCAAAAACCGGACAGTTTTACGCCTTTGACTTGTAAAACCATTTTGACTTATCTAAACATTGCCGTTTGCAAAACCGACACTCGGGTTTGAAAATAGACTCATGACCTGAGGTTTATCAACTTACAACAGCCCTTGAACATTTTTAAAACTCATTTTATAGTCCCCGAGATTCGTTCCAAATATCGACAACAATTTTCGGATTGTGCCGATACCCGTCTCCCGGTACACAAATACTAAAAGTAGCATAACTTTTCGCTCGTAATGAGTTAGAAGCTCTACTTTAGCTCAAATCGAAGCTAACGAAATTCTCTACATCCCTATCTTATTAGTTTACCAAGTTTACCACAGTAACAATTTCAAAAACGGCCTTAAAGTTACTGCCTAAAATAGACTATCTAAAAATCATACCAAAACAATTTTTCGACCCATTCCAACAATTCCTATAGTCCTAATATGATCCTAATATCACAATAACACATCTAATTAACTCATAACACCCTCAAATTTAATCTCACAAAAATTAAACCATCAAAAATCTTACATGCAACCATAACCCACTATGAATATTATATTATTAACACCATATATAAACATAAACATGGATCAAACATCAAGTTCTTCACCAAAAATTGAAAATAAAATTTAGTGAATGCATGTAGAAGAAAATTATACCAATAGAAAGCTTATGAAATTTCCAAGATGGGTCTTGTTTTAGTTTTGCTTGATTCAAAGTAAATCAAAAATTTTGGGAGGGTTTTGTTGTTGGAGGTGGACGGCAAAACAAGGAGAAGGGGAGAGAGATTTTGTGTGTTTTTTTGTTTAAAATGATTTTTTTTAAATGAAATGAGTTAGTGGATTTTTAATAAGTAGTGGGGTGAGGGTAGTTTTTGCCATATTTGCATTCTTTTGGTCCTATATTGTAAGTAAATAGTTTACAAGGTAGGAAATGTAAATTGTATATTTTAAAAATATTTACGGGGCTCGGGTTTCGTAAAAATGCTTTTCGAAAGTTAAAACGCTTCATAAAAATAATAATAAAGCTTCGACACGACTTAAAACGAAATTAAATCGAAAACGTCGAAAATATACAATATCGAGACAATCGATAATAAAACGTAAATTTTTGGGCATCCGTCGGTATCGCGATCACTAATAGTTATCGTCATTCGTTAAAACGTAAAATACGAGAAATAACGATTAAATATAATAAAATCATTTTTATGATTATTTGAGAATATAATATCGATACCTAACATATTCCTTGTCGTTTTTCATCTAATCGACATTCTTATGCTAGTTTCAAGTCATAACCTTCTCGGTTAGTCGATAAATTAAAATTCTCATTAAAGTAAACACGTAATACGTAATAGTCGAGATTAAAATAACGACCTGAAATTGACGGGTTGTCACATCATCCCCACCAAATTAGGATCTTCGCCCTCGAAGATCAACTTGCGTTCTTGCCCGATCGCTTGTTGAAATCAAAGAGATGAGGGTAATTCTTCCACATTTGGTCTTCTCGTTCCCAAGTAAACTCCGGTCCTCTCCGAGAGTTCCATCGAACTTTGACGATAGGTATTCGGCTTTGCTTCAGTTGCTTGACCTCGCGATCCATGATCTCGACCGGTTCTTCAATAAAATGCAACTTTTTATCAACCTTAACCTCGTCTAACGGTATAATAAGTTCTTCATCGGATAAACTCTTCTTCAGATTCGACACGTGAAAAGTGTTATGAATCCCATACAGCTCTTGTGGTAGTTCAAGTTGGTATGCCACGGGTCCTACTCTAGATGTAACCTTGAATGGTCCGATATAACGAGGACTTAACTTCCCACGTTTTCCAAATCGTACAACACCTTTCCATGGTGATACCTTTAGCATAACCTTATCTCCCACGTTAAACTCCAATGGTTTTCTTCTCACATCCGCATAACTCTTCTGTCGGCTTCGAGCAGACAACAACCTATTCTTGATTTGCACAATCATATCCGTCGTCTCCCTAATCAAATCTGGTCCAGTGAGTTGGGCATCACCAACCTCACTCCAGCTAACGGGTGATCTACATCTTCTCCCATAAAGTGCTTCAAAAGGTGCAGCTTTAATACTCCCGTGATAACTGTTATTGTACGAGAATTCGGCCAAATGTAAGTGCTTATCCCAGCTACTTCTAAAGTCTATCACACAAGCACGTAGCATATCCTCCAAAGTTTGAATTGTTCTTTCGCTTTGCCCATCAGTTTGTGGATGATAGGCTGTGCTCATATCCAAATTGGTTCCTAACGACTTTTGAAGTGATCTCCAAAATCCAGAAGCAAAACGACTATCTCTATCGGAAATGATTGAAATAGGAACACCATGCTTGCACACGATTTCTTTCAGATAAATATCGGCGAGTTTTTCCAAACCGAACCTCTCGTTGATTGGAATAAAATGAGAGGATTTAGTTAAACGATCGACAATAACCCAAATTGCATCGAACCCAGACGGTGTCCTTGGGAGTTTTGTGATGAAGTCCATCGTAATTCGCTCCCATTTCCAGACTGGAATTTCAGGTTGGACAAGTAATCCTGACGGCTTCTGATATTCAGCTTTCACTTTTGCACATGTTAAGCATTTCGCGACGTATGTTGCAATATCAGCTTTCATATTCGGCCACCAGTATAACTTTTTCAAGTCTTGGTACATTTTGTCCGATCCAGGATGAATAGAATACTTGGACTTATGAGATTCTAACATAATCAAGTCTCTCAGTCCACCATATAATGGTAACCAGATTCGACCTCTCAAACATTTGATACCATCGGCTCGCGTCTCAAATGTTTCACCGTCTCCTCTAAATCTTTCGGCAGCAATATTTTCCTTCTTGCATGCTTCAACTTGTGCGTTCCGAATCTGCTCAGGTAAGTTATTATGAACTGTCACCACCAAAGCACGCACTCGAATCGGTTTCTCCCTTTCCTTTCGACTTAGCGCGTCAGCTACCACATTCGCCTTTCCCGGATGAGAACGAATTTCGCAGTCGTAATCACTCAATAGTTCAACCCATCGACGTTGCCTCATATTCAGCTCCTTTTGATCCAATATGTATTGTAGGCTTTTATGATCAGTGAATACTGTACACTTCGTACCATACAGATAATGTCTCCAAAGTCGCAGAGCAAAAACCACAGCGCCCAATTCCAAGTCATGGGTAGTGTAGTTCTCCTCATTCTTCCTTAATTGTCTAGAGGCATATGCGATCACCTTTTCGCGTTGCATTAGAACAGCACCGTATCCTCGAAGAGATGCATCGTAATAAACAACAAAATCTTCACTTCCTTCAGGTAACGATAAAATCGGCGCACTACAGAGTTTCATCTTCAGGGTTTGGAAAGCTTCTTCTTCATCATCGCCCCACACATACGGTTTATTCTTCTGAGTCAGCTTCGTTAATGGTTTCGATATCAAAGAGAATCCTTCAATAAACCTTCGGTAATAACCAGCCAGACCTAGAAATTGTCGTACTTCAGTTGGAGTAGTCGGAGCACTCCAATTCTTGATGGCTTCGATCTTTGCAGGATCAACATGTACTCCACTTTTATCAACCACGTGTCCGAGAAATTGTACAGAATTAAGCCAAAAATCACACTTTGAGAACTTAGCGTATAACTTTTCGTTCTTCAACAAGTTCAAGATAATCCTTAAGTGTTCGGCATGCTCTTCATTGCTCTTGGAGTAGATTAGAATGTCATCTATGAAAACGATCACGAATTTATCAAGATACGGCTTACAAATGCGATTCATTAAATCCATGAATACTGCAGGTGCATTAGTCAAACCAAAAGGCATAACCAGAAACTCATAATGACCATAACGAGTTCTAAACGCCGTAATAGGAATATCTTCCTCACGTATGCGAAGTTGATGGTAACCAGAACGAAGATCAATCTTGGAGAAAACACGAGAACCTTGAAGTTGATCGAATAAATCATCAATTCTTGGAAGCGGATAACGATTCTTGATCGTTAGCTTATTCAACTCTCGGTAATCAATACACATACGAAACGAACCATCTTTCTTCTTAACGAATAAGACAGGAGCTCCCCAAGGTGACGAACTCGGTCGTATAAAACCCTTATCAGATAGCTCTTGCAATTGCACAGATAACTCCTTCAGCTCGGATGGGGCTAAACGATATGGCGCACGAGCCACGGGTGCAGCACCAGGAATTAGGTCAATTTGGAATTCTACTTGCCTTGGAGGAGGAAGTCCAGGCAAATCTTCCGGAAACACTTCAGGAAAGTCACGGATAACAGGTACATCTTCAACACGTTTCTCCTTCGATTCTTTCTCCACTACTTTAGCTAGGAATAACTCACAGCCTCTTTCGATATACTTACGAGCCTTAATGCACGAAACGATTTTCAGTCGGGAATTACGTTGATCACCTTCGATAACCATGGTCTTGTCGTCTAAAGGAATCCTAACTTTCTTTTCTCCACACAAGATAGACGCGTTATACTTGGATAACCAATCCATTCCGATAATAATATCAAAACTTCCCAATTCAACAATCATCAAGTCTATCTTAAAAATACGGTTCAAGAGATTAAGAGAACATCCTAGGAGCGCATGATTGGTACTCACTAATTTACCATCAGCTAGTTCTACCTCATAACTCGCGTCTAATTCGACCGGTTTGATATCAATTAAGGTACTAAAACTTGTAGACACAAAGCTTTTGTCCGCACCAGAATCAAATAAAGCTGTAGCATAACGGTTGTTCAGTAAAAACTTACCAGTGACAACCTTCGGGTTTTGCTTCGCTTCGGCTTCACCCAATTGATAAGCTTTTCCTTGGTTATCTCCACCACGTGTATTCTTCGGAGGTTGAGGGCATTGGTTTCTCATGTGACCTTTACCTTGGCAGTTATAACACGTCACTCCCTTCTTTCCTGGTCCCTAACAGTCTTCAGTCTTGTGACCTAACTTGTTGCACTTTCCACACTTAGCACACTCACCAGTATGAGACTTCTTGCAGCGTTGACATCTGGTTCCCTTATCAGCAGTTGCAGCTTCAGTCATCGCATTAGCGTTGCCCCTCCTTCGGTTTTGATTTCTGTTGTGAGATTGACAGTTATCACCACGATCATCACTGTCATGTTCAGCTCTTCTTTTGTTGCCTTCAGAAACACCATCAGCCTTGTCTTAGATGATTTGACCCATTAGTTGGTAGGCCATACGAACAGCTTCATCAATATTGGCAGGTTTAGATGAGGTCACATCCCCACGGATGTTGGTCGGTAAGCCTCGAATATACTGCTCTATCTTCAAGTATTCAGGGTTAACTTTGTTTGGACAAAGTAGAGCAAGCTCATGGAACCTGTTGGTGTATCCATCGATGTCAGTACCCTTCAGTCTCAGCTGATATAGCTCATGTTCTAACCTCTGAATAACACTCCTTGGACAGAATTCCTCAGTCATCCATTTTCTTACTTCAACCCAAGGTGTAGCATAAGCAGCATCCATACCCAATGATGCCATTCTTCCATTCCACCAAGTTAATGCTCGCCCTTGAAGAGTAGCAGAGGCAAACATCACTTTGTCTCCTTCCTCACTTCCACTAAATCGAAACACGGATTCTAATTTCTCAAACCATTGCATTAACCCAACAGCGCCTTCAGTACCCTTAAAAGTTGGAGGTTTGCATTTCATGAACGAGGTATAATTGCACTTCTTGTTTTCAGGAATCACTGGTCTATCAGCATCACCAGTTCCAGCACCAGCATTGCCAGCTCCCGTATTACCAGCTCCAGTAGCGCCAGCTCCAGTAGCGCCAGCTCTAGTAGCGCCAGCTCCAGTAGCACCAGCTCCAGTAGCGCCAGCTCCAGTAGCACCAGCTCCAGTGGATCCACCAGCTCCACCGGATCCACCAGCTCCACCAGATCCGCCAGATCCTCCAGCTCCATTATTCAAGTTTGCCATAAATGCATTCATAGATATCTGAAATTGATCAGCTACTATAGCACGTAACTGAGTCTCAGTCAACTGTTTTGGCGGCATGATCCTGTTACACAATTCACATCAAAATGAGTATTCATTCAACGCTTGTGATAACAAAACATGAATAACACAAAATAAGAATAGATAGATGAAAAGAAACAAGAATGGATGATAGAACGAAGAATAGAATTTAGACAAGGAACGAAGATGCACGAGGAATGAGTCAAAAGACAGGGATTTCTATTGTGACAATCAGCGTCGTTTGTAAATCACGTATTAGTATTATAATAATCAAATAATAAACATTTATAAATAAATAAATGTAATCCATTATGCTTTAAGCATAAATAATAATTAAATATGTATAACATATATATACTTTGCTTGTTCTCGTCCATTGGCAACTCGGAGGTTTCGCTTGCAAATGTTATAGTCAAAAGATTTCAAAATTTTATTTTTGGAAAATCTTTTCGTTCTCTATAACTTGAGCTCTGATGCCAATCTGTAACACCCCCAATTTCGGGTCATAGCAGCGGAAGGGTCATTGGGTGTTACTATCATGGTTCAACCTCAATATCATAGAAAACGCCTCAAAATTAGTCGTTTTAACAAAACATACATCCATTCATTTGTTTAATAATAAAACAGTTCACACACGGTCCCAAATAGTTTTAAGTTTACACAACCAACCAAAGCAATTAAAGTTTCTTAGAATGGACATAGTTTAGTAAAGCGGGCCAAAACATTTTAATTTAGCAAGCTGCGTGAAACCGCCTTCCTTGAGTGCCTTCTTCATGGACCTGAGATAAAACATGCTATAAAGTCAACAAAAATGTTGAGTGAATGTATAGAGTTTAAATTAAATAAATGAACACAAGTATTCTGAATAAACCTTCCGTGGTTGACAATCATGTGGATCAGACATAATTATCGTTGTTATTTCATAAGTCTCGTGAAATTGAACGTTAACATATATTATTTCAGCCCAACACACCTAGCCAAGTGCGTATATTTCTCTTATACAATTGCATCCGATGTTTCATTACTGGTGCATCACAACACCACGCGATAGCTAGTCGCGACCGGACTGGGTGTCACCCCGATAGATCTATCCATAGTATTAGCGTTCCTTTCGATTAACAATTCACGATTCATGGGTCTTTTAAGGCTAAACAAACTTGTATAACAACTTTCATCTAAGCATACAATCGGGTCCTTTGTGTTCAATTCTAAAGAAAGAGGGTTTACCACAACTTCTCGTTGTACCCTTCATTTATATAATGTTTTTCCAATAAGAAGGGTTTCCACAACTTCTCGTCGTACCCCTTTTATTTTAATAAAACAAGCATGTTATCCCCCTCGTGGGTTTTATAAAACAAGTAAACATGTTAAAGCGAGGCTATAGACTCACCTTGGTACGATAGTAGTGACGTGACGATCGCCGACGATTTGTGATGCCCGTTAAACACGAAGACCGCAACCTACCAATTAAGGCGCGTTCGTTAATAAACGACTCAAGTATAAATAATACTTAAATAATATGAAAGTCAATTTCAAATGACCAAGAAAATCCCGAAAAATAACAAAAATATAAGTGTACTTCTATACCCTTTTATTCAACACTTATTCTTTTAAAAGCTTACACCCTCGACATTGACCCGTCATAAGACGCCAAGTCAACGCAAGTCAAACCATCATTTTACTTCCCTCGGACCAGTAACTAAGTCATTTATATAATGACTTAACACTTGAGTAAGTCACCATGTCCAATAGTGAATACTCAACTCACGCCATACAAGTATTGAACTACGTGTCCAAAATACCACTCAGCATGTACACTCCAAATGTACACACAAATCTAACCTATCTAGACATGTCCGATTTCGACGAAACTTGGAGACAAACTCACACATAATATGAATAAGACTCAGTTTAAATTTCATTCAAAAATATTACTTCTAAGACCTTCTGCCCGACACACCTTCGTGTTGCAAAAACCGGACAGTTTTACGCCTTTGACTTGTAAAACCATTTTGACTTATCTAAACATTGCCGTTTGAAAAACCGACACTCGGGTTTGAAAATAGACTCATGACCTGAGGTTTATCAACTTACAACAGCCCTTGAACATTTTTAAAACTCATTTTATAGTCCCCGAGATTCGTTCCAAATATCGACAACAATTTTCGGATTGTGCCGATACCCGTCTCCCGGTACACAAATACTAAAAGTAGCATAACTTTTCGCTCGTAATGAGTTAGAAGCTCTACTTTAGCTCAAATCGAAGCTAACGAAATTCTCTACGACCCTATCTAATTAGTTTACCATGTTTACCACAGTAACAATTTCAAAAACGGCCTTAAAGTTACTGCCTAAAATAGACTATCTAAAAATCATACCAAAACAATTTTTCGACCCATTCCAACAATTCCTATAGTCCTAATATGATCCTAATATCACAATAACACATCTAATTAACTCATAACACCCTCAAATTTAATCTCACAAAAATTAAACCATCAAAAATCTTACATGCAACCATAACCCACTATGAATATTATATTATTAACACCATATATAAACATAAACATGGATCAAACATCAAGTTCTTCACCAAAAATTGAAAATAAAATTTAGTGAATGCATGTAGAAGAAAATTATACCAATAGAAAGCTTATGAAATTTCCAAGATGGGTCTTGTTTTAGTTTTGCTTGATTCAAAGTAAATCAAAAGTTTTGGGAGGGTTTTGTTGTTGGAGGTGGACGGCAAAACAAGGAGAAGGGGAGAGAGATTTTGTGTGTTTTTTTGTTTAAAATGATTTTTTTTAAATGAAATGAGTTAGTGGATTTTTAATAAGTAGTGGGGTGAGGGTAGTTTTTGCCATATTTGCATTCTTTTGGTCCTATATTGTAAGTAAATAGTTTACAAGGTAGGAAATGTAAATTGTACATTTTAAAAATATTTACGGGGCTCGGGTTTCGTAAAAATGCTTTTCAAAAGTTAAAACGCTTCATAAAAATAATAATAAAGCTTCGACACGACTTAAAACGAAATTAAATCGAAAACGTCGAAAATATACAATATCGAGACAATCGATAATAAAACGTAAATTTTTGGGCATCCGTCGGTATCGCGATCACTAATAGTTATCGTCATTCGTTAAAACGTAAAATACGAGAAATAACGATTAAATATAATAAAATCCTTTTTATGATTATTTGAGAATATAATATCGATACCTAACATATTCCTTGTCGTTTTTCATCTAATCGACATTCTTATGCTAGTTTCAAGTCATAACCTTCTCGGTTAGTCGATAAATTAAAATTCTCATTAAAGTAAACACGTAATACGTAATAGTCGAGATTAAAATAACGACCTGAAATTGACGGGTTGTCACATTCCATTGCCACCCAACTTGGGTAAATTTCTTCCCTGTTGGAGTCCATTCAAGATTGTTCTTAATAGCATACATTTCATTCACGTGATCAACAAGGCATAAATCATGACGCTGAGAAAACATGCATTCATTACAATTCCAACATTTCGTATTAGAATTCACATTTTGCTTAGGTTTCCACTCATAAAGAGGACCTTTTGTCTTAGCTACATGATTCTTTTTATTTAAAACTGAAATAACGTTCCTAGGGTGCACTTCTACTTTCTTCTTCTCAGTCCTATTAGTGGAAGGCTTGATCCTATCTTTCTTTTCTCGAGATCCTTTAGCCTTAGTGGACACATTTACTCCTATAGAAGCCAAGGGAACATTAGTTACAGATTTTAAAGGTACCTTACTTGATGGTGCCAATGACGGTTTTGCTCCTGGGGTCTTATTGAATGGAGGTACAACAATGGGTCGATTAGTGAGCAGTGCAGAACCCGGTTTTCCTATGTATTGTAAATATGCTAAGCAATATTGAACACGCTTAATATATTCATGAGCTGAATAATAGTAACTGCTTGAGGGATCTAACGCGTACAAATCATCTAAAATATCCCTAACAAGATCTACATGCTTAATTGCATTCCTCATATAATCATCGTAGGTAACCGGGTTTTTCTTATGGAGCGGGTTCTTATAAAGCACTACTGAATTGGTTGTTGGAGCAATAGAGGACGGTGCAGAGTTGGTAGCTAAGTTATTAACAGCTTCTTGTCGGGTGAGAAGAAGTGTCTCCTTTAACTCGGCCAAAACCATGTTTTTGTCTATGAGCTGAATTTTTAGGTCAGAGGTTTCCTCATATTTCTTGTTCAGTTTGTCAATTAAAGACTTTTGCTCTGTCGCATTAAACGCGAGGTGTTCTTCTATTGAACCAGAAATTTGTGAGTCTCCCTGCCTTACTTGTTCACGCTCTCCTAGTATAGAATTAATTCTATTTTCTAGGACATGATTCTTAGTCTCTGCAGCCTCTAGTTCTGTTTTTGTTTCTAGTAATTCTCTCTTAAGTCTCATCATCTCTTCTTCTAAATTCTTAACCATCTGAATCATCTTGTCACTTGTCTCAACGGAGTTTCCACCATCATTTAGTTTTGAAAGAGTTTCATTTTTAGATTGATTCTCAATTTCAAGAGATATAGAATGTTGTTGAAGCTCGTTAAAACTTTTTGAAAGTGTATTATATGAATCTTGAAGCTTTAAAAATTCAACGTTGGATTCATGACAAGAATGATTTTCTACAATATTCACATTTTCAACAGTATTCACAGATTCATGCACATCATCACAAATATTCACAGTAGATGAAATTTCATGAGTATATTTAACAGTAACAACTTGCATCACTTCGAGAGACACCATATGTTCTAAAAAGCGGTCATATTCTGATAAAATCTTTTCCTTTTCAATTAAGTGTTGTTCATAAGCATCATCCATTTTATTGAAAACTTTTTGAACTTCACCAATTTCAAAACTTAAATTACACGCTAGATCATAGACTCCTTGTTTAATATGGTTCACAAACGGAACGATCGCTTCTTCAAACACCGTTTTCATGTGTTCGAACGCCCATTCTCCAGCGGTTTGAGCCGTTGAAGTCGTACATTCCAAGATGACCTTGTCAAAATCGGTAAGGTATTGCCCAATCTCTTCCAAGCTGAGCTTTACCGTACTAACCGGGGGCAGATTCTTAGGAATTTCCTTTGGTTTATCCGAGTTGACAAGTGTAGGAATTATACTAAGGCATTCTCTAGTCGGCATGAAAGTGGACATTTTGAGAGTTCTCTTTTTCATATTAAAACGAGTTCGAAGATCTATTGTGGCATTTTTTGCATTCATTGAAGCATAATCATATTCAGGATATGTAGAAAGTAATTTTAACTGCTTTTCATCATATGGTGTCATAGAATCACTTGAGAACACTATCGGATCTAATACCAATCCTAACTTTGTTGCATCATAAAGTCGTGGGTTGTGGTTAAGTGCTTGCTTTGCATAACCCGGGTTAGGTGGTAAGTCTATGAGAGCCGATAGGTTGAACTCTTTAAATGATGCATGAAACAAGTGTACTAGATGTGAAGCAACATATTGTTTTAAAAGATTAATTTCTGTTTCTTTTATTCTTTCAAACGTCTTAATTTCCGTTTCAAGCTGTTTGGACTCAAGAATTTCAAAATCCGTTTGAAGTTGTTGAAAATTACTTACGACTGACTCTTTTTCTTTAAGCTCATTCGAAAGATTTGCTCTTAAACTTTCAATTTCTAGCAGATTGTCCATTTGACCTTTCCTAAACCTATCAAATTTAGGATTGGTTAAGGTAGTGGACACAGGAGTCATTTCTAAGGTTTTAACCTTGTCTTTATGCAAAGCAAGCTCGGCAGATAAAGTCTGATTAGCATTAAGGGTTTCAAGGACTGCATTATTCATTTGTCTAAGCAAAGATGCAGGGACCATAACCAAATCAGGTTGAGCAGACGAATTGATAGTCGTAAGAGCTCCCGGTTGTGGTTCACTCAAAGTCTGAGGACTTGCAATGTTATTGCTATCATTGTTTGTCTCGTCAATTGAGTTACTAACCACCGGAGGCTGTTCCGAATACTCAGACATTTGCTCAACTTGATAAGGTACAATACTAGTATCTGTAGCAGTATTTGGTACCTCAGAAATGGTATCAGTTCCATAGAGTGAAAGGTTTGCCATAAGAGCTGCTTTGGCGGTGTTAAGATCATCACACTCTGAGTCATATGCATCCAAATCATCACATTGATATGCAGCATTGTTGGTGATGACTGTTGTGAGACCATCAGTTTCCGCTACTCCCGGATCTGCAAGGAATGCCAATTCTTCTTCATCAAGCTCACGACCTTGGGCTTGAGCATTCACCAGGTAAATCTTCTCCTTATACCATGTGTCGTCCCTTCTCCTCTTAGGCTGCTTGCATTCTCGGGCCATGTGCCCTTTCCCTTTGCAGTTGTAGCAAATAACCACCTTCATTTTACTAGTGCTGTTAGCCCTTGTAGCATTAGTATTGGATGAACGTGCACCAGCAGTGGACAAATTTGATCTCCCTTGAAGTGGTTGCACCATGACCCTTCCGTCCTGAATTGTTGCCTGTTGTCGAGAGTTAGACGAGTTCCTTAACTGATTGTTAGTTGGTGCTGAACCTCGGTAACCTCGTTTGTTCAAAGTTTGACTTAAATATGCAGACATCAGAGCAAGGATTTCAGTAGGGCTATCTCCTTGTCTAAATTCAGGGACAGGGATGTCATCTTCACAGTACAATGCTGATGTTGGTTGAGCAACAAACTGATTGGTTGGAGCACTTGCTTGATGTGAGTGATGATGTTGAGGAGCCTCGAGTTGTGGATAGGTACTAGCAAGGTTGGTGGGAGGTTGATACGGTGAATACTGGTGTGAAGCATAAGGTGATGGGTGTGAATCTCCTTGTGATGATGATGTTACTGGTTGGTGATAAGATGTTGGGGGCGGTGGCAGAATCGAGTACTGTAGAAAGCTTGGTGTCTGATACACAGGTTGATATGACGATTTGTGTCCTAAAGCAAGCTGAGAGTTGTGGTATGACTGTGTAGGATGGTTTGCCAATAACGCCATTGGTTCATGATAATGTCCTTGAGAAATTCGGTTTTGGATCACATGCTTCTCATGTTGTTGTAAGAAAGCATAGAGTTGATCTAAATTGGACTTGTGTAGATCACGAATCATTTTGACATCAGTCACATATTGACTCCATTCAGGGGGTAGTGTGTTCAAAAACTTGGTGTTTAACTGAAACTATTCAATCCTTAGATTATAGACATTCATGTCATTCATCAAAGTGGTAAAACGCCAATAAAAATCATGAAGTGTCTCCCCTGGAAGGTATGTGAATCTATCAAACAAATCATACAGTTGACACTCTCGTTCTTGCTTTGTGAGAGATGTCCCTTGTAGCAACACCGCAAGTCGATCCCAAAGTTTCTTTGCTATTGTATGTTCACTCACCATTCAAAAGATATCGGGCGGAAGGGCTTGAAGAATTGTCTAAACAGCCCTTTCATCGGCATCTGCAATGATTTTATTGGCATCGGTTAACCCATGATACTCCCATGGTCTTGTCACATTGTTGACGGTAACCTCTCCCCAATCTAATGGTCCTTTATCAATTGATTGAAGCATAAGTCGACCATTTTGTTTGCCCATGATATATGTTCTCATACGGCCTTGCCATGCTTCAAATAGATCTTTGATGAGCAAAGGCGGGCGAGTATCGGTACCCGAAATGATCGATATATCGGTGAGTGAAGTCATAGTTGGCATAAAAGAATGTGAATTCATTTTGAGATCCCTTGACAAAAGATTATCAAAGATGATCGAATCAATTAAATAAGGTTAAGTGTTTTAATGTTGTTGAAACAAAGATGTTGCGTGTTTTTGTGAAAGATTACAAACTTGAAACGAGATCCTCTAAGTTGAAAATACTATCTCAATACCCAAACTTCGTAATCTCAATGTGAAAATCTCAAAGTGTCGTAAGCCTCAAAATTAATCCGTCAAAATCCTAAAAAGTAACCAATCGGAATGTTATCTGAAACCCTGATCGGAATATTGTCTAATCGGAAACCTAGTCGGAATGTCTTACAATCGGAATGATAACAGAACCCTGGTCGGAATGTTTTCTGATCAAAATGCTATTCGGAAACCTAATCGGAATATGATCCAATCGGAATGTTATCGATACCCTGGTCGGAATGTCGTCCAATCGGAATGCTATCGGAAACCTTGTCGGAATATTAACCAATCGGAATGAGATCGGAACCCTTGTCGGAATACTACCAATCGGAATGATGTAGGAGACCTGGTCGGAATGTGAAAAGACACCCCTAATCGGAATACTTAACTCTCCTCCTACCGGAATACAGATAGGAATGTATGATCGGAATACAGATAGGAATGTGTAAAACCCTTTTCCGATTTGACTGATTGGAATCCCTAAACCCTTTTCCGATTGTTCTGATCGGAATAACGGTACTATTACGAAATTTTGAGGTAAAAAAATGAGATTTTCGACAAGAAAACCGTGATTTGAACCAACCCAAAACACCCAAAACACTACTAAAAGTATTTAGAAGATATATGGAGCACTTGGAGAGTCAAAAACACGAAAAAAAATTGAAACTTGGGTAAAGATCAATCAAAAACACATGAACACACCAAAGTGAACATGAACAACACAAAACCAACCTTTATTTCATCCCATGCTCTTGATACCAATTGTAGAACAATGATAATCTTTATGAATCAAGAGGGTTGATGTTTTTCTAGAGAGAGAAAGTTAGAGAGAGAAGTAAAAGAAAACTTATATATTGAAATGAAAGAAATGAACAACCAACACCTCTTTCCATGGTGGAAAGAGGTTTAAATACCCCAAGTCCTTAATGGACTTGGGCTTCCGGCCCATGAACATGCTCATGGGTCGGGCTATTTAATAAGTGAAACTAAACATAACTACGAGCCTATAAATACATTGTTGGAGTGACCGAGACTTTCTAAATGCGTAAAACGTATTTCCAACAAATTGGGCCAAGTTTGACATTTTGGTCCCAAAAGCCCAATTTGGTTGACTGTTTTTTGGTTTTGGCCCATTTGAGGGCCCAATAGGGGTATTCTGGTAATTTCACTTTGATTTTCTGATTATTTAGGTTAAAATAAACTAGTTTGCAAGTTTTTAGAATTTTTATAATTTTTGGATTTTTAATATTATTTTATTATTATTTTTAAAATTTCACCTTTTCCAAATTTTTACATTTTTCTTAGGTTCAATACATTAAAATAGGAATTTAGCAACTTTTAGAATAATTTTATCTCTTTTAGATTAATTTTTATAATTATTTTAAGTTTTAATAGTTTTTAAATCAATTTAAATAGTTTTTATTAGTTTAAAGATTTCTAAAAATAGTTTTTAATCTTTTTAGGCCATTTTAAAGGTTTACCAATTGAAAAATCTTTATTTGGGCTTTTTGATAATTTATTTGATTTTTAGGGCTTTAATTAGCATTTAAAAATTGAATATTTAATTATTTAAAAGGTTTGAAAAAGTTTTGATCATTGGTAAACTCTTAGTTTATATATTTTGATTTTTGGTGAATTTTTGGTAATTTTTAGAATTAATTTTTATTTTTGTGTTTTTTTTAAGGTTCTACGTCTTAACTTTCTAGTAGTGTTTATTTTTATTTTTTACGTCTTCGTCATCTTCTTTTCTCATCCCCTTCTAAACCAAATATTAATCTCAAATCTTGTTCAAATTTCTCACACACATATACCTCCTTGGGAAACGAACTTTCATTTCATTAAGGGTCATTAACACTTGATTTTTCCTAAAGTCATTTGTTTAATACTTTTCCCTATTTACCCTCCTTTTCCTAAAGGTGTGGTAAAACACTACAATCACCGGCCTACACATGTTGTAGGCTAGGCTTGGCTTTGTTTGTTTAATAAAGATATCTAGACTACGAGCTACTACTTAATATATTGTCGGAGTGACCGAATCTTCCTAAATACGTAAAAACGTATTTCCAACACTATTCAACCCTCTACTTCGGACTATCTACCTTCAAATACCGTCACCAACCTGAGAGCGAATGTGAGTTCTATTACTACACGTAGTGGAGAAACCTTAGTAGGACCATCTATCCCTCCCCCAGTTACTCAATCTACACCTCCTCCGCCACCATTTATCCCTCTTACTCCCACGCCTAGTATTAGTTCTCCATTACCGTCTCAACCTCTTACTGAAGTACACAAGAAGAACCCTTCACCAACCCCACCTTCCACCTTTAAACCTTCAACATCTCAACCTTTACCTGCTACACCTACACCAACTAAACCCAACATTCCTTATCCATCTCGCTTAGACAAGTCCAAACTGCAAACCAAGGATGACATTCAAGTGTCGAACTATTTGAAGAAAATTTCGGGACTGACCATCACCTTTAGCCTTGTTGAAGCTCTTTCCCAAATGCCTAATTTGTTAAGATGTTTAAGGAATTGCTTAATAAGAAGGAGAAGATGGCCGAGTTTGTTAATACTCGATTGAATGAAAATTGTTCTGCCGTCCTTCTTAAAGAACTTCCGGAGAAACTTGGAGATCTCGGTCGTTTTGTGCTACCATGTACTTTTCACCAAACCGAAGAATTTACTGCCTTAGCCGATCTCAGGGCAAGTATAAATCTGATGCCTTTAAGTGTTTGGAAAATGTTATCATTACCCGACCTTACACCAACGAAGATGACCCTTGAGCTAGCAAATCGCACTCTCGCTTACCCTGTTGGTATTGCCGAAGATGTGTTCATTAAAGTTGGCACCTTCACTTTTCCGGTCGACTTTGTTGTTGTTGATTATGAAATGGACCCTCGTATTCCTTTAATACTTGGTCGGCCATTCTTGAGAACCGGAAAAGCCTTAGTCGATGTTGCTGAAGGTGAGCTCCTCTTAAGGGTCGAGAATGATGCACAAGTTTTTAAAATGGGGAAGATCACAACCAAATCAAATGGAAGAGAATCAGCGAATATGATTAATGTGCTTGATGATTTGGTCGTCTATAACAATCCTCTATTCGATTCTTGCTATGATAATCTACTGTTCTAAGATCATGTGGATGATTCTCTCTCTAATTTTGATCCTCCACCAATTTATGATTCTCCACCGATCTTTGATGCTTATGATGACGATTCTAGTTCCGATGGGGATGATTATGATAATTTTACTTCTGAGTATCCAGACATGCCCACTTATGATGATTTTGATGAGGCTGATACTCTCTTGAGTGATTCTTCTCATGATGACATTGCACCTACTTTTGATGAAGATCCTCCACCAACAACACTTGATCCTACTTTGGATGACTACTCATTTGAGGAAGATTTTGCTACTTTTCTCAACACTTACTTCTCAAATGAGAGTGATGGTCCTCCTTTGGACTTTGATGATTATGGTCTTTATCCTCCTTTGGATATGAAGAAACCCATTGCAAAGGAGAAGAAGCCGGCCGACGCTGATATTCGCAGTACTTATGTCTTGACACCTCTCTATCCTCCCTCTGAGGATGAGATTGTGAGATTTATGAGCGGATCCTCTTCAAGGTCTACTGAGCCTGAGTGTTATTTTCCCCTAAAGGAAAAGGTGTTCGATCCAGGTATTGCAATTTTTAAGCCATCTCAGTATCCATCTAATGAAATAAAAGGAAAGATTTTTGGAAACCATGGAGATATGCTTGCACCTCAACACCCTTGCTACCACCGTGGTCCATCCTTGCTTAAGGGAACCAAGCCTATTCTTCTTTGGCTTGCCTTGTTCGCCTTAAGATTGTGCTATTTGATGGACGGAAACCATGTCTTTTATCCGGGTGGATGTGTTTCAAGCTTCTTCCTATGCTAATCAAGGTCGAGTCAGGCTCACGACTCGGTTAACAAAAACAAGCGCTTCTCGGGAGGCAACCCACGGTATCTATCCTTTTTCTCTGTTTTTATAATAAGTGTAGGGGGTGACCCTAGTATGTGTTTGTTGTTTTCTTTCTAATGATTTGTAGGGATTCGAGCTTTCAAATTTACATTCTTGATGACTTCTGACGACCCGTGATTCCGTGTACCCGTCTTTCCGGTTCTATCCTAAACTCTTTTGATTCTCTCTTTTATATTCTTCAATATTAAAATAGGAATCATTTTAGTTGTCTCTTCCTTAGCAAGATTTAAACAACGTGCACAATCTCCTAAGTGTAGGGGAGTTTACTTCCACATGCTTAAACATCAAGGAAAATGTTTATATTAAGTGTAGGGGGGACTTCTATCGAAGTTAAGTGGGCTTTTCCTTGTTTTTGTCCTCATTTTAACCGGAAAATCAATTTTTCGACATTTTTCAAAATTTTTGATCTATTTTGGCCTTGTAGTTTTTCCTTTGTTATAGTTATTTTCCTTCTTTGTTAGAATAAATTTTAATAAAGTGGTTTTAATTTTCTAACGTTGTGAATCATTTGACTCAACCCGAGTTTACTTATCTAAGTTTACTCTAGCTAGTATCCTTAACGTGTTTAAGTCAATTTTTGCTAGGCTTTTATATTGGGAGCTTTAAAACGCGAAAGTCTTAACTCTTACGGGTTAAGAACAAGAACTTTTCGCAAGTTCCTATAATTGATCCTAGAGAGTCGTTTATCAAGGGAACTTTAAAATGCGAATTCTAAAACTTGAAAGAGTCTAAGAATTTGCAAGATCCTATAGATGACTTGAAAACCCAAAACTTTGATTTAATAGGCTAAGCATCCACGAGTCTCATTCCTTGAGATTTTAAATTGTGGAGAACGAGAGATGATAGCGTCAATTATAAGTTTGGTATTCTTTCATGAATTTATGTGAGTTGATTATAGGCTTTTTCTCCCATCGCTTGCTAATAAATTTTATTGCAATAAATAAGGTCGTACGATTTGAAAAGTTACTTAACTTCTAGTCCAATATCGTTTAAAAGTTGCTCGGTATTGATTAGAGTTCATAGCCAAGGCATAACTTATTGAAGCGGGATGCGAAGATTGGCGAGTCCGAAAAGGTCCTAACAAGACATGAGGGCTACATTTTGTTGCTAAAGATCCCAAGTGATGTGAAAAATTGATAGGTGTGTAAAAACCCATCCTTTTACCACTTAATTCTAGCTAAAACGAGACCAAAACGCGTATTTAATATCATTTGTTTGGAATTATGCGTGGTTTTTGTGTTTATTGTGTTTTCAGAGCCAACCGGATGGATAATGGAGAAAACATGGGATTGCACGAGTTTTATGGAAGAAAAAGACTCAAGACAAAGTCTATTGTCCAAGAAATGCAAAAGATTTGAAGTCACTGGGCCTATTCGAAGATTTATCGAAGAAAAGGACCAAAGATGGAAGATTTACATAAGTCGAAGAAACTCAAGTCTATTAAACGAAGAAATTTAAAGACAAGTTGAAATTAATCGACGACAAATCCCGAATCAGAATCGAAAACGTCAACTTTTCTAAAAAGATGAGAAGACAAGAAGAACGGGAGAAAGCCCATTTACCAACCAAAGGGGACACCTATATAAGGAATCCCCCTCACACTTTTCATTCAGTTTTTAGTTTTTCTTTTCCCCATCTTTTTCTCCCTTTCGGTTCGTAGTCATCACCATCACCACTAGGGTGTTTGGTGATTTTGATTTTTATTGTTCCAAGAATCTTGTAGTTTAATCTTTGTTTTGTGATTGTTTAAACCTTAATCATTCAATACATCAATCTTTCCATTTCATCTTGTTCATCTCCATCTATTTGGTTAAAAGTTTAAGTTCTTATTTGATTGATTTAATCTTTAAAAGTTGTTGGGTTTTATGTTTTTATTGATGGGATTTGTAGTTATTGGTTAGTATATCATTTGTGTTTAGCTTTATTTAAGTTTTGGTGAAAAACTTGGTGATTTTTGGCTTAAAATCGATTTCCCTGTTCTTCGGTAAAAATACTGTTCTTGAGCATTCCCAGGTTCCGGATGAACAAAAGTTCCGGATGAACACAAAGTTCCGCATGAGTTAAGAAGTTTCGAATGAGTTTTCTTTTTAAAAGTTCCGAATGAGTTTTTATAAGTTCCGAATCAATTTATGTTAAAAAGTTCCGAGTCAGTTAAAAAGTTCCGGATGAATGTTCTGTCCAAATCTTCCGAATAAACTTCCGAGTTAAAAGTTCCGGGCGAAAGTTCCGGATAAACTTCCGAACCAACTTCCGAATCAAAAGTTCCGAGTGAAGGTTCCGAGTAAAGTTCCGGATGAACTTCCGAGTGAAGGTTCCGAGTAAAGTTCCGAATTAACTTCCGAGCCAAATCTTCCGGATCAACTTCCGAACAAAGTTCCGGGTGAAAGTTCCGGATAAACTTCCGGGTGAAAAGTTCCGGATCAATAGTTCCGAATCAAGGTCAAACTTCCGAATCAATCTTCTTTTGAGCATTTTTAAGTCTTACTTACTGTTCTTACTGTTCTTCATTTTTATTTTATATTTTAATCCAAGTGTTATTAATTGTTATGAATTTAATTGCTTTTAAATTTAAGTTTACATTTTAGTGCATTTAAATCTTTAGTAGAATAGAAAACCACTCCCCTTTTTAGTAACCAAGAACAATCATTCCACTTAGAACCAAGATCAATTCGAGAGGATATCGAGAGAATTTAGAACCCACCATTGAAAAAACAATGTATCAAATGGCGCCGCTGCCGGCTCTTCTCGTTAAGATCAACAGTTTTTTGTGAGAACTTGGATTTTGGGATCCGTTCGCCGTGAACGTTACTTTTTCATAAAAAATTCAAAAACACTAAAAAATATAAAATTTTCAAAAATCCTAAAAATTAAAAAACATAAAAACCAAAAATATGTTTGCTTTGTTTTTCCCTTGTTAGTTCTTTTGCAGGTGTATGCGCACTCGATCAACGTCTTATAAAGAGCCCGAGCCTCTCGATAACTTAGACATGGCCGGTGTACAAAACAACAACAACATACCACCTCAAAACAACAATAATAACAACAACAACCCACCTTTCAACAACATGAATAATAACAACAACAATGAGCCTCTACCGGATAATCGCCCGATGATTGAACTTCTGCAAGCTCATGTAGATGGCAACACTGATCCAATTGTTATACCCGCGATTGCAGCCAACAATTTTGAGCTCAAATGCGGCTTTATCCAGATGGTCTCCGCTCAACCATTCTTGGGGCGTACCATTGATGATCCACATGACCACATCAAGAGATTCTTGCAACTCACCAATACGGTCAAATTCAATGGTGTTCCACAAGAGGTAATCCGGTTACAACTTTTTCCCTTTTCTTTAGAGGGACAAGCCTGGCATTGGCTTGCTAAGGAACCTCCACAGAGTATTCTTTCGTGGACGGATTTGGAGACCAAGTTTATCAATTACTTTTTCCCACCCTCTCGTACTACCGCTTTGCGGAATGAAATTATCAATTTCGAACAAAAGTACGATGAGTCGTTCAGTGAATCTTGGGATCGTTTTAAAGATCTTTTAAGAAAATGCCCACAACATGGTTTTACCAAAGTGCACCAAATTAACACTTTTTACAATGGTTTAAGCATGAATGACCAAGATTCACAAAACAGTGCCTCGAGGGGTAATCTTTTGGCTAAGACTTCCAATGCTGCTTGGGATATCATTGAGAATAAGTCTCGTGTGCAAACCAAGAGTGTTCGGACCAATGTTGCTAGTGCTAGTACTAGTGACAGCGATAAGCGACTTGACAATATCTGAATCGCTCGCTACCCAAACCGCCAACAACACCAACAACATCAACGCTAGAAACGCTAAAGACGCTCAAGTCAATGCTGTTAGCCAACCATGCGAGATATGCGGGGGTCCTCACTCTTACACCACTTGTACTTCCACCCAAGACTACCCTTCTGAAAATGTGAATGCAGCTTATGGAACCTATCCTCAATCCTCTTATCAAGCTCGACCACAAGGTGACCGCAACTTACTTAGCTACCGCTCTAACAACTATCTCTCACCACCCGGTTTTCCTCCAAACAACCCAAACCAACAACTAAACCTCAATCGCCCCTCTCAACAACAACAACCTCGTACACCATACATACCACCTCACAAACAGCAACAACCACCTCAACGAAACAACCAAGTTTACCAGCAACCTGCTTATCAACCACCCGCATACAATGCTCCTCCCAACCAACCCATCGCTTTACACCAAGAAGTGGAAACATACATGAGGACTAACGATGTGATCGTGGGAAACCTTCAGCGGGAAGTGCTCAACTTGAAAGCAGACTTGGTCAAACAAGGGAACGATCTGAGAGCTGATATGCGAAACACGTTGGATAGTCAAACGAATGACTTGAAGAACATGATGGCTAGTTTTTCCAAGGTAATCAACCCTCTTCTTCGGGTACTCTTCCGAGTAAAACCGTTGCGAATCCAAGAGGGGGGATGAAAGCAATCACCACTCGCAGTGGCAAAGGTACCAAGGAACCCTAGCTTCCTATACCTCCACCGGTGATTGTGACTAAGGAGAACGAGTCACCTGCTCCTATTCCTCATCCTTCTCCTTCCCCAATTTCTCCGCCTCCTACTTCTACCCCTCCTCCACCCAAGGATGTGAGTGATCCTATTCTCCCAAAGCCTTCCTCTTCTTCCAATATACCTTATCCATCTAGGTTGAGGAAAGAGAAGCTCAAAAGCAAGGATGATATTCAGGTTTCGAACTTTCTTAAAATGTTCAAACAATTGAATTTCAACATCTCCTTCGCTGAGGCTCTCGCTCACATGCCTAAGTACGCGAAAATGTTTAAAGATCTTCTGAGTGACAAGGAAAAGCTTCTCGATATTGCCAACACCCAACTTAATGAGAATTGCTCTGCAGTGCTCTTAAGGAAATTGCCAACCAAGCTTGGTGATCCGGGTCGTTTCTTAATCCCTTGCAATTTCCCGGGAGTAGAGAATTGCATGGCCCTAGCCGATCTAGGTGCCAGTATTAATCTAATGCCTCTAAGCGTTTGGAAGCAATTATCTCTCCCTGAGCTAGTCCCCACCAAAATGACTTTGGAATTAGCTAACCGTACGGTTGCTTATCCAGTGGGGATAGCCGAAGACGTCTTTGTGGGAGTCGACAAATTCACTTTTCCTGCCAATTTCGTCGTCGTCGACTACGAGATGGACCCTCGTGTTCCCTTGATCGTGGGTCGTCCATTCCTGAGGACCGGTCGCACTCTCATCGATGTTGAAGCCGGTGAGCTTATCATGAGAGTGGGTGAAGATAAAATCGTCTTCAACATGGGAAAGTTGTCTAAACAACCTTATTCATACGAGAGTGTTAATTGTATTGACGTTCTGGATGAGGCTTGTGAAGAACACTTTAATGATGCTTGTAAAAATATTCCTACCTCTCTTCCCAATGTTGAAACCGTTTCCTCTATTGATTCATCACTGTCTCTATTTGGAGATAGTGATTTGTTTTGGAACAATCTTGAAACCACCATCGGAGATGTGAACTTAGCTAATGATGATTCTCCCACTGATGGGGATGAAGACATGCATTTCTTTGAAAACCTTCTCAACGAAGACAATCTTTCTCCACCATCTCCCACGGTTATTGCTATCGATGCTCCGACTTTGAAAACGCCTCCCATCGAAAATCCTCCGGATTTAGAACTTAAGGAGTTGCCGCCCCATCTCGAGTACGTGTTCCTTGAAGAAGAGAAGAAGTCGCCCGTCATTATCGCGAAGGACTTGAAAGATGAAGATAAAACTCGCCTCATCGCCGTGCTTAAAGCTCATAAGAAGGCTATCGCTTGGAAAATCTCCGATATTCACGGAATTGATCCTCACTTCTGCACACACAAAATTCTCATGGAGGACGACTTTAAGCCCACAATTCAAAGCCAACGAAGGGTGAATCCAAAAATCCATGAAGTCATCAAAACAGAGGTTATCAAACTTCTTGATGCGGGTATGATTTACCCTATTTCGGATTCACCATGGGTTAGTCCAGTCCATTGTGTGCCCAAGAAAGGCGGCATCACCGTTGGGTCCAATGCAAACAACGAGTTGATTCCTACCCGTCTCGTTACTGGGTGGAGAGTTTGTATAGACTACCGCAAACTCAATGATGCCACGAGAAAGGATCATTTCCCTCTACCTTTTATGGACCAAATGCTTGAACGTTTAGCAGGTAATGAATATTACTGCTTTCTTGATGGTTTCTCGGGTTATTTCCAAATACCCATCGATCCCCAAGATCAAGAGAAGACAACATTCACTTGTCCCTATGGCACATTTGCTTACAAAAGAATGCCTTTTGGATTATGCAATGCCCCCGGGACTTTTCAAAGGTGCATGTTAGCTATCTTCCATGACATGGTTGAACAAACCATGCAAGTCTTCATGGATGATTTCTCGGTTTTCGGGGATTCCTTCTCTTCTTGCCTTGCCAATTTGGAACGTATGCTTAAGCGGTGCGAAGACACTCGCCTTGTTCTAAATTGGGAAAAATGCCATTTCATGTTAAAAGAGGGCATCGTGCTAGGACACAAGATCTCGAAAGCCGGTCTTGAAGTAGACCGTGCTAAAGTCGATGTTATCGCTAAGTTGCCTCCACCTTCAACCGTGAAGGGTGTGAGAAGTTTTCTGGGTCATGCGGGCTTCTACCGTCGATTCATCAAAGATTTTTCTCAAATCGCTCGCCCGATGACCCACCTCTTGGAAAAAGATACTCCTTTTATCTTTTCTAAAGAGTGTCTTGAAGCCTTCAACTCGCTTAAGGATAAGCTAACTAAGGCACCCGTCTTGGTTACCCCTAATTGGGAGCTTCCTTTTGAGTTGATGTGCGATGCTAGTGATTTTGCTATTGGAGCGGTTCTGGGACAAAGAGTGAACAAACACTTCCAACCGATCCATTACGCTAGCAAAACAATGACGGGGGCTCAATTGCATTACACGACAACCGAAAAAGAGCTTTTAGCTGTTGTCTATGCCTTTGAAAATTTTCGCCCCTATCTTGTCCTTTCCACAACAATCGTTTACACCGATCATTCCGCGTTGAAGTACTTGTTGACAAAGCAAGATTCCAAACCAAGACTTCTTCGCTGGGTTTTGCTTCTCCAAGAATTTAAAATCGAAATTCGCGATAAAAAAGGAGCGGAAAACCTAGCCGCGGATCATCTCAGTAGACTTGAGGATCCTTACCAGGGGGATCATCCGAACAAAGACATCAATGATTCTTTTCCCTTGGAGACCTTAATGTCTATCAATTCAAATTCTGATGCAACCCCGTGGTTTGCAGACATTGCAAACTACTTAGCGGGTGGAATTCTCAAGGAAGGGTTAACATCCCAACAAAAGAAAAAGTTCTTCAACGACATTAAGACTTACTTTTGGGATGACCCTTACCTATTCAAACAATGTGCCGATTTGATTATTCGCCGATGTGTTGATGGACCGACAGCTTTAGAAATCCTTGACGCTTGCCACAAAGGACCCACCGGTGGTCACTTTGGTCCCAACTACACCGCCAAAAAAGTGTTTGACTCAGGATTTTATTGGCCCTCCATATATCGTGACGCTCACAATATGGTTAAACGATGTGATGCTTGCCAAAAACAAGGCAAGATCACACATAAAGACAAGATGCCTCAGAATTTCATTCAAGAATGTGAAATCTTTGATGTTTGGGTTATCGACTTTATGGGGCCATTCCCTTCTTCTAAAGGAAACAAATACATCCTTGTAGCCGTTGACTACGTTTCAAAGTGGGTCGAAGCCAAAGCTTTACCTACTAATGACGCAAGGGTGGTTTGTAACTTTTTGAAATCTCTATTCGCTAGATTCGGTGAGCCTCGTGCCATTATTAGTGATCGTGGGACTCATTTTTGCAATGACCAATTCGCAAGAGTCATGGCTAAGTATGGTGTAAATCATCGTCTTTCCACAGCCTACCACCCACAAACTAATGGCCAGGCTGAAATATCCAACCGAGGATTAAAGCGAATTCTGGAAAGAACCGTGGGAGAGCATCGTGCCTCATGGGCTGATAAACTTGATGATGCTTTGTGGGCTTTTCGTACTGCATACAAGACTCCGATTGGTTGTACACCATATCGTCTCGTGTACGGGAAAGCATGCCACCTCCCCATTGAGTTGGAGTACAAGGCTTATTGGGCCTTGAATTGGGCTAATTTTGATATTAATAAAGCCGGTGACCTACGCAAGATCCAACTCAATGAGCTCAATGAACTCCGTAATGAGGCTTATGAAAATTCTTTGATCTATAAGGAGAAGACTAAGCTCATTCACGACTCTAGGATTAAAAACTGAGAGTTCCAAGTTGGAGACAAAGTTTTACTCTTTAACTCTCTGTTGAAAATCTTTTCGGGCAAGCTCAAATCTCGTTGGTCCGGCCCATTCACCATTGCCAAAAATTTTCCATATGGTACTCTCGAGCTCGCTCAACCTAATGGACCTAATTTTAAGGTGAATGGCCAACGAGTGAAGTTGTACTTTGGTGAGGACATCTCTCAGGAGATGATTCCATCCCTCACCACGTTCCCCATAAACTAATTTTGGGTCGAGTCAGGCTCGTGACTCGGTTATCAAAAGCAAGCGCTCCTCGGGAGGCAGCCCGAGTATCTATCCTTTTTCGTTTAACCTCCTAAGTGTAGGGGGACCTCTATAGGTGTTTGTATTTGTGTGGTGATGTGATTACAGGGATAAGTGCACTCTTGGAAACTTTGAAGAACCGTGCTCCCGTGTTATCCGAAATCCGGTTCTATCTCTCAACTATCGTGATTCAGTTTTCTTCATACTCACATTTGAAATTGATCACTTTAGTCATCTCTTCCTTAACTTGATTTAACCAACGTGCACAATGTCATAAATTTATCTTAAACATTGAGGACAATGTTTATCTTAAGTGTAGGGGGACTTCTATCGAAGTTTTAAGTGGACTTTTCCATGGAAATGCCTTCATTTAACCGGAAAATCCTATTTTTCAACATTTTTCAAATTTTTTATTAACTTTGGCCATTTAGTCGTAATTTTTAAATTTTTATCGTTGCTTTCATACGTATATATCCCACAATAAAGTCAAAAATATTAATAAAGTAGTGTAGCTAGTTTAGAAATCTTTGACATATTAGGCCCGTTGCGTTTATTTTGACTCAACCCGAATAGACTTATCCAAGTTTATTCTAGCTAGTATCCTTAACCATGTAGACCTTAATTGGTTTATTAGGCTAAGTATCCACGAGTCTCATTACTTGAGATTTTAAATTGTGGAGGACGAGAAATGATAGAGTCAATTATAAGTCGGTATTCTTGCACAAGCTCACTTGGTGTAATTATTTGCCTATTCTCCCATCACTTGCTAATAATTTATCTGCAATAAGTAAGGTCGTATGATTTGAAAAGTTACTTAGCTTCTAGCCCAAGATCGTTTAAAAGTTGCTCGGTAATGATAAGAGTTCATAGCCAAGGCATAACTTATGAAGCGGGGCGCGAAAATTGGCGAGTCCGAAAAGGCCCTAACAAGGCATGAGGATTCCATTTTATTGCTAAATATCCAAAGTGATGTGAAAAGCATTATTCCCAAAGTCAATATGAAGGATCAAGACTCACGACGAAAAGCAATCAACTCCCGTAAAGATCATGGAGAAGTCTATCCGAAAAGACCCTAACAAGGTATGAGGATAAATAGATCCAAGTCCGAAAAGGAGGCGGATCGTTGTATCTCAAAATCCCAATTAGAGATTGAAAAATAATCATGAAGTCGTGGTCAACAAAGTTGGAGAACCCCTCAAAAGTCTCCAAGTGAAGAAACTCTATTAACGATGAGAAGACCATTATCTCAAGCACGTCTCTCAAGATATGAAGTATGAAGTACATGCCAAATATCGGCCCGAGAAAGGTCTCAAATCGTGAACCGAGTTATGCCAAGATATGAACTTTTTGATATCCCGAGAAGCAGTTTTAAGAGATTTTGTCCTTTAGCTAACTATTGATCAAATCGTCCTACTTTGCTTTCAGCCTAAATAAACTATCGAAATAAGTCCAAAAATGCATCTTGATGATCATTATAAGACAAAAATAAAATATAAGAGATGCACCTAGGAATAAGGGAGTTTAAGCATATAATTAAGCCATGTATGTAAGTGTTTGATTTACTAACTTATAATAACAATGATCTCGTTTTTAAGCTTAGTTTGGGGAACGTGAAACTTGAGGATGATTAATCTTCGCAGCACCGAAGCCCTAATGTAAGTCCTTGATCTCTTTGCAAGTTATTTCCATATAGCTATTTTCAAGTGAAAATGGTTTTCTATCCTTTTGTTTCCTTTAAAGATTTTAATTTCTCTTAGTACTTTAATTTTTGTAAGGCCAAGGTTGATTGATTATGAGAAAAATGTATAATTGCTTTATCACTAAGCATTGCATGAGGGCATGGTAATGGTTAGGTGTAGGGGATTTGATAGGTGTGTAAACACCCATCCTTTTACCACTTAATTTTGGCTAAAACGAGACCAAAACGCGTATTTAATATCATTTGTTTGGAATTATGCGTGGTTTTTGTGTTTATTGTGTTTTAAGAGCCAACCGGATGGATAATGGAGAAAACATGGGATTGCACGGGTTTTATGGAAGAAAAAGACTCAAGACAAAGTCTGTTGTCCAAGAAATGCAAAAGATTTGAAGTCACTGGGCCTATTCGAAGATTTATCGAAGAAAAGGACCAAAGATGGAAGATTTACATAAGTCGAAGAAACTCAAGTCTATTAAACGAATAAATTTAAAGACGAGTTGAAATTAATCGACGACAAATCCCGAATCAGAATCGAAAACGTCAACTTTTCTGAAAAGACGAGAAGACAAGAAGAACGGGAGAAAGCCCACTCACCAACCAAAGGGGACACCTATATAAGGAATCCCCCTCACACTTTTCATTCAGTTTTTAGTTTTTCTTTTCCCCATCTTTTTCTCCCTTTCGGTTCGTAGTCATCACCAACACCACTAGGGTGTTTGGTGATTTTGATTTTTATTGTTCCAAGAATCTTGTAGTTTAATCTTTGTTTTGTGATTGTTTAAACCTTAATCATTCAATACATCAATCTTTCCATTTCATCTTGTTCATCTCCATCTATTTGGTTAAAAGTTTAAGTTCTTATTTGATTGATTTAATCTTTAAAAGTTGTTGGGTTTTATGTTTTTAGTGATGGGATTTGTAGTTATTGGTTAGTATATCATTTGTGTTTAGCTTTATTTAAGTTTTGGTGAAGAACTTGGTGATTTTTGGCTTAAAATCGATTTCCCTGTTCTTCGGTAAAAATACTGTTCTTGAGCATTCCCAGGTTCCGGATGAACAAAAGTTCCGGATGAACAAAAAGTTCCGCATGAGTTAAGAAGTTCCGAATGAGTTTTCTTTTTAAAAGTTTCGAATGAGTTTTTATAAGTTCCGAATCAATTTATGTTAAAAAGTTCCGAGTCAGTTAAAAAGTTCCGGATGAATGTTCTGTCCAAATCTTCCGAATAAACTTCCGAGTTAAAAGTTCCGGACGAAAGTTCCGGATAAACTTCCGAACCAACTTCCGAATCAAAAGTTCCGAGTGAAGGTTCCGAGTAAAGTTCCGGATGAACTTCCGAGTGAAGGTTCCGAGTAAAGTTCCGAATTAACTTCCGAGCCAAATCTTCCGGATCAACTTCCGAACAAAGTTCCGGGTGAAAGTTCCGGATAAACTTCCGGATAAATTTCCGGGTGAAAAGTTCCGGATCAATAGTTCCGAATCAAGGTCAAACTTCCGAATCAATCTTAATTTGAGCATTTTTAAGTCTTACTTACTGTTCTTACTGTTCTTCATTTTTATTTTATATTTTAATCCAAGTGTTATTAATTGTTATTAATTTAATTGCTTTTAAATTTAAGTTTACATTTTAGTGCATTTAAACCTTTAGTAGAATAGAAAACCACTCCCCCTTTTTAGTAACCAAGAACAATCATTCCACTTAGAACCAAGATCAATTCGAGAGGATATCGAGAGAATTTAGAACCCACCATTGAAAAAACAATGTATCAAAAATCATTTATCAAAAATCAATATGAAGGATCGAGACACACGACGAAAAGAAAATACTCCCCTAAAGATCATGGAGAAGTCTATCCGAAAAGACCCTAGCAAGGTATGAGGATAAATAGATCCAAGTCCTAAAAGGAGGCGGATTGTTGTATATCAAAATACCAAATAAAGATTGGAGAAAAATGAAGAAGTCGTCGTCCAAATATGAAGAATCTCTCAAAAAGTTCAAGTGAAGAAATTCCTATCATGAAGAGAAGACCATTATTTCATGAACGTCTCTCAAGATTTTAAGTATGAATTCAATGCCAAATATCGATCCGAGAAAGGTCTCAAATCTTGAAGCGAGTTATGCCAAGATATGAACTTTATGAGGTCCCAAGAAGCAGTTTTAAAAGATTTTGTCCTTTAGCTAACTATTGATTAAATCGTCCTACTTTATTTTTAGCCTAAATAACTATCGAAATAAGTCAACAATGCATCCTCGTGATCATTCAAGACAACAATAAAATATAAGAGATACACCTAGGAATAAGGGAGTCTAAGTGAATAATTGGGCCACATGAGTTTGTGATAGTTTGCTAACTTATAATAACAATGATCTCGTTTTTAAGCTTGGTATGGGGAACGTGAAACTTGAGGATGATAAACTTTCATGACATTCCAAAACCCTAAGGTAAGTTTTTGATCTTTTTACTTGTTTTCTTCCTTTAAATATTTTGTCTCTTTAATAAAGGCCAAGATGGATTGATTATGATGAAAAATGTAAAACTTGCTTTGTAATTAAGGCATTGCATGAGGACATTGCAATGGTCAAGTGTTGGGGATTTAATAAGTGTGAAAACACTTATCCTTTTACCACTTAATTATAATAATAACCAAGCCAAAACGTGTATTTTGTGTCGTAAATGTCGGAATTATGCGTGGTTTGTGTTTTTGTTGTGATTTAGGATCAAAATGTGAAAAGGGAAGAAAACATGGGCTTTCACGGGCTTTTATCGAAGAAAAAGACAAAAGACGAAGTCAAAAGATCAAGAGTGCAAAAAGAACGAAAGTCCAAGGCATATTCTGAAGATTTATCGAAGAATAAGTCTAAAGACGGAAGTTTAATAAAGTCGAAGAACTCAAATAAATGAAGAAATCATAAGACGAGTTCAAATAATCCCGAGACAAAGTGGAAAAAGTCGAAGAATTTAGAAGACGAAAAGACGAGAGAAGAAAGAAATGAGCAACACATGCTAGCCTTCCTAATCACCTATAAATACACTCCTAATGACTCATTAGGAGTTGTTAGCTAATTTGACACATTAGTCTTTCCAATTTGTTTTCCAAGCACTTTCATATTGTCATTTACTTCATTGTCATTTAATTACCTTGTCTTTCACCTTAAATTTGTAAGTTTCTTTAATTCTTGCTTTTACTTTTATTGTTGAATCTTTAATTTTAATCAAGTTTTATATTAATCTCTCCTTCTACCCTTCTTATTTTTGTTAATCTTTATGCTTATTATCTTATTGTCATGCTTATTTGATTAATTGTTATGTTTTTATGTGTTTGATTGTGTTAGCTTATTGATTTTATAGCCTATTGTGTGTTTTATTTGATTTTAGTTAAGTGTTTTTATTAGTTTATTTTATTAAAAGTTGATTTTTAATTTTTAGTTTTATTAGTGTTTTTCAAGTTTTTAATTTGTGGTTGAATTAGTTTTTCTTAAAAGTGTTTTAGATTAAGTTTTAGTTAATTGCTTATTTGATTTGTTCTTATTTTTGGCTTATTTACTGATTTTTAGTGTTATTGTATCTTTTATTTTTCATGTTTTCGGATTAGGGTTTATTATTCTGAACCTTATCATTTCTCTGAATTTGTCACTTTTCTGAAATTATCTTTCTCTGAAATAGCATTTTTCTGAATTTAGTCATTTTTCCGAAAAACCAATTATTCCGAAAAAGTTAGTTTTTCGAAGAAGTTGTTATTGCGAAAAAGAGGATATTCCGAAGAAATATCTGAATTTACACTTATTCCAAAATTTTTTTCGAAGAAACTATTTTTGCGAAAAAACAGTTATTCCGAATTTTATTCCGAAAAAACGATCTCCGAAAACCACTGTTTGTATTCCGAAGATTTTAAGCTGGCAGCTTGCTAGCTTGGAGTTTTTGGCGGAAAAAATAGAGGTGCCTGGTTGGCTGCTTCCAGCAGCTAGCCTGCTAGCTTGTTTGTTATTTAGTATTGTTTCGTAATTTTTTAGTTTTATCTGAAAGTTGTTCCGTTTTTAATTTTGAAAGTTACGTAGTTTTAGTTTAATATTTCGTCTATTTTTAAAATTAATATTTTTTCGTAAAGTTTAAGTTTTATCTTTTATTTAGTACCCGCTTTAGGTTTTGCCTCGTTTAGTTTTAAAGTACCATTTTAGTTTTATTCTCTCCCTTTTCATTAAGTAAACTTTATTTTTGAGTCGATAGTTAATTTCGTCTTTTAGTTTTATTTTTATTAATTGTTTTGCTTTAATTTACGTTTTTTTATTTGTTTCGCTCCTTTATTATTAGTTATTTGTTTTAATTTCTCGCACCCTTTACTTTTTAATCAGTTTTAGTTTTAGTTACCAGTCTTTACTTTAAAGTTTTGCACATTTATTTCACTACAAACGACAAAAATATTGTTTTCCACCAAAAGACAGCTGAGTCGCACTTAAACCAATAGTTAATTCGATTAGATACACATTCAACGAACTTTCTTAACTAAGTAAAATCTAGTTATTAAAGGTACTAATGCTCTTGATGATATGTTAAACAAACAAATTAATTCTAAGGAAAGACTTGGTGTAGGTTTCAACTCAAATGAAGCATCAACTAGTGAACCTAAACAAGTCCGATTTTCAGAAAAACTATCTACTGTACGCGGTCCCAGATTGTATGGGGCGGTTCCTTATCACTATGGAACCGCCGCCATAGATAAGGAACCGCGGCCAGAAAGTATTTTTTGCTGAAAATCTTTAACTTTCTGAAAAGTCAAATTTAGGTGAACATCCTAAGCATCTTATTGTTAACAAAGTCAAATTACCCATACCTGACGACAATGCCGTTGATAAGTTCTATAAGCCTTTGAGTAAACCTCTAATGGGAAATATAAATTTATCAAGACCATCTTCTACTCCACCAAGAGTACGGAATGAGTCTAGGACTAGAAGTAGAACGACAACACCTAGAAGAGATAGTCAAAACAATTCACGACCTAGAAGTAAAACTCCAAAACCTAGAAGGAATAACCAAAACTCTAAACCAAGATCAAATACACCTAGGAGAAATAATGAACAACAAAATGGTTATATGAATTATTATCCTCCTCCCTTTTGTTCCCCATGGGGAACCCCTCCTCCATTCATACATCCCAACCAAATACAAGGGATGTTTGGAACTAACAATTTTGGACCCATGAGATATTGGGGACCAAATGTTTGATCGTGTGTGTTGTTACCTAGATATGCTTGGGAATTGATTTGGAGCCCGACGAGTGGATTAAGGATATTGGTTGTTCTAAACACATGACGGGTAATCGAAGTTTGTTCTCGCGCTACAAAGCATATGATGGAGGTAACGTCACATTCGCTAGTAGTCTACGTGGTAATATCATTGGTAAAGGTACGGTTTCTCTTGACTCCATGACTATTGAAAATGTTGAGCACGTAGACAATTTAGGGTTTAACCTTTTAAGCATAGGTCAAATTTGTGACAATAAGTGTAAGGTAATCTTTTCGGAAAATGACAGTGAAATCATAAAAGATGGAAAGGTCATTGGAAAAGGTGTTAGAAAGCATGGGCTTTATGTCATGAAGATCAATAAGAAGTCAAAAGACAACATATGTCTTGCGACTATAGATGATAGTTCTACTCTTTGGCATAGGAGATTAGGTCACGCTAATATACGTCTAATTCAATCTTTAGTCTCTAAGGAGTTGGTAAGACACCTCCCTAAGATGAAGTTTGATAGTCACTTTTGTGATGCTTGCAACGTTGGAAAGCAAGTTCACTCAAGTCACAAAGCCAAGAATTTGGTTTTAACCTCTCGGTGCTTAGAACTCCTACATATGGATCTCTTTGGACCTTCCGCCATACGGAGTTATGGAGGTAACCTTTATACCCTAGTTATAGTTGACGACTACTCTAGATTCACTTGGACTAGATTTTTGGCATCTAAGAATGAAGCTTTCGATCATTTCGAAATCTTTAGTCGAAGAATTCAAAATCAACTAGGATGTTCAATTGTCTATATTAGGACGGATCATGGTTGGGAATTTGATAATGAGGTGCAATTTGGTGCCTTTTGTGAAGCTCATGGTATTACCCATAACTTCTCGGCTCCTCGCACTCAACAATCAAATGGGATAGTTGAAAGGAAGAATAGGACCATCCAAGAGATGAGTAGGATAATGTTAAACGAGCAATCTTTGCCTCAAAAGTTTTGGTGCAATGCCGTGGACAAATCGACTTATATTCTCAACCGAATTCTTATTCGACCTTTCCTAGGAAAGACCCCCTATGAGATTCTTAAAGGTAAGAAACCCTCATTGGAATACTTTAGGGTGTTCGGAAGCAAGTGCTTTATCCTCAAAACCAAAGACTACCTTACCAAGTTCGACCCAAAGTCTTACGAGGGTATCTTTTTAGGTTATTCCCAAACTAGCAAAGCCTGCATAGTCCTCAATAGAACCTCGGGCGTAATTAAAGAATCACCTAACGTGACTTTTGATGAAACCCCTCCTTTAACCAAGACAGCACCATTGGTTGATGATGACTTGGATGAAGTAGAAGTAGTTATAGCCAAAGAGGTTAGAAAAATAGGAGTTGAAGACCTTAGTGTTGAAAAGGAAGTAAACATTAAGGAGTTTAAGGATCATACTCTCAATAATATCATTGGTGACTTAAATCAAAGGACCCTAAGATCTCAAGTCCAAAACCAAAGCAAATTATTTTGATTCGTCTCCTTGATTGAACCAAAGAATGTTAAAGAAGCTTTGACGGATGAGAGTTGGGTCATTGCGATGCAAGAAGAATTGAATCAATTCGTTGCTAATGATGTTTGGGAACTTGTTCCTCCACCTAGAAGTTCTACCATTATAGGAACCAAATGGGTATATAGGAATAAGCTAGATGAGAATGGTGTTGTGTCTCGTAACAAAGATAGACTTGTAGCACAAGGCTATAATCAACAAGAAGGGATTGATTATGACGAGACATATGCACCAATAGCAAGATTAGAATCCATTAGAATCCTTTTAGCCTACGCTTGTGCCTTAGATTTTAAGCTTCAACAAATGGATGTAAAGAGTGCGTTTCTTAACGGTTTGATCAATGAGGAGGTATATGCGGGTCAACCTCCCGACTTCATTGATTTTGAGAAACCGGATCATGTTTACAAGCTTAAGAATGCACTTTATGGTCTTAAACAAGCACCCAAAGCTTGGCATGATAGACTTAAAGCGTTTCTTGTTAAACATGAGTATACCATGGGAATGGTACACAACACACTCTTTACAAAGAAGAAAGGCTCTCACCTCATAATCGTGCAAATATATGTTGATGGCATTATATTTGGCTCAACTTTTCAAGAATTGTGTGATGACTTTGCCAAAATAATGCATGATGAGTTTAAAATGAGTATGATGGGAGAACTTAACTTCTTTTTAGGACTCCAAATTAAATAAATGGATGATGGTATTTTCTTTAGTCAATCTAAGTATGCTAAAGAAATGCTAAAGAAATTTGGATTAGAAGAATCTAGACCAATGAAGACCCCAATGGCCTTGGATACTAAACTCACCGTAGATGATGATTGTGAGTCGGTAGACAACACCAAATATAGAGGTATGATTGGTAGTTTGTTGTACCTAACGGCAAGTCGACCGGATATCATGTTTAGTGTTTGCCTTTGTGCTCGCTTCCAAGAGGCTCCCAAAACCTCTCACCTTGAAGTGGTTAAGCGTATCTTCCGATACATTAAGGGCACTATACATTTAGGATTATGGTATCCTAAAGGGACAGGCGTAGAAACCATTGTCTACACAGACTCGGATCATGTGGGAGACTATGTGGACCGAAAAAGCACTTGTGGTGTTTGAACCTTCATGGGTTGTTGTTTAACTTCTTGGTTCTCCAAGAAACAAACCGATCTTGCGATATCTACCACAGAAGCCGAGTATGTGAGTGTTGGAAAAGAATGCCAACAAGCTCTATGGATGAAGTAAGCGCTTGTTGATTACGGGATTTTTCTTGATGATGTTCCCATCATGTGCGACAATAAAGGTGCTATAGACCTTAGCAAGAATCCCGTGCAACATTCGCGAACCAAACACATAGAAATTCGTCACCATTTCCTTAGGGATAATGTTCAAAAATAGAACATTTCAATTGAGAAGGTACCCTCCGAGGATAACTTAGCCGACATCTTCACTAAGCCACTTAAGAGGGAACCTTTTAATTACTTGCGTCTAGGTCTAGGATTAATGGAACATACTCCTTATGTGCTTTCCCTTTATTGAGTCTCTTATTTTCTTTTGAGTCTTTTATCACTTTGAGTCATTGAGTCTCCTAAACTCTTCTTGAAAATGTTCTCTTCTCCTTTTCAAAATCCTCAAAGTCTCTTTCGAAAATGGTCAAGAAATGTTTTGACATTGTTAATTTAATCTAAAAACGTCTTTCATAGATTCTTGCTATTAATCTCAAGCTTACATAATTCATATGTATGATTCTCTTAAACATAGCAAGAACAAGATAGAATCATGGAGGATCATTGTGTCGTGACTTAAGGTCTTGTCTTACACACCTCCTACATCGATTTTTTTTAAATCCATGCATTTTGGTCAAATCCCTATTTGGTGAGTTAGTATGTGTTCTCTTTGTCTATCTTTGCTTTTAAGCATATCCATATGATAAGTTAGACTAGAAAAATAAGATTTGCTGAAAAATCTTCCTTCACCACCAAAACACAGCCACTGTAGGCGGTTCCGTATATGAACCGCGGTCCCTTATCAATAAGGAACTGCCGGAAGCAATAAGGAACCGCGTACAGTGCTTCCTTTTTCGGGTATTACTAAAATTCCAAATATGTTCCAACACTTTTGGGAATCTTTGCTTCAACCCTTTGACCACCCTAAATATACCTTGAGCCTTCCCTATTTAACCATAAGCATTTTGCCATACTTCTCATCCCAAAATGTCTTACTCTCCTAATGAAAGCCTTGATTCTCCTCCATATTCCCCAATTGCTTTCAATCCCAACTCACCCAAGAACACTTCCAATCCAAATTCACCCAAGAACACTCTTAATCATATTTCTCCTACCAAGAATGTTGATTGTGGAACATCTTTTCTTCCACCACCACCCTTTAGTGTTCTTCCTCCTTCTCATGATAATGTCATGCACCATGGGACATATTGTCATTGTTGTCAATATCAACATCTTGCTATCGCACACATCTATGAGGAGTTGAGCTACATCAAGAGTTTCTTAATCAAGCCTCCTCTTCACTTTGATTATGAGATATCCACCATGCCACCACCACCACCTTCCGCCACTACCTTGTCTTTCATATAAGCATTGGTTGCTTATCCACAAGACACCTTATTCAAGCAAATCTTAGAATTCTAGATTAACTAGGATTAGATTTATTCTTTTGGCTTGTTTCCTCTTTCATACATTTGTATGATTCCTTTTATTTTATATGACTTAACTTGGATCTTAGTCTTTATGTTTTCTTCTCTTTTTATTTTCTTTGTGACCTATAGCTATCTCTTGTTGGTTGTCTCTTTTGTTCAACTAACCCTTCTATGTAGCTTGTCACCATATCTTGATTCCTCGGTGCCCCAAGCAAGGGGGAGTAAGCACCAAGGGGGAGTCTTTGCAAAGTCCGTCTCTTCAACACCGACTTGTGCAACCTTTTTGCTTCGACAAAGGGGGAGAAATGAATAAACTCGTCTTCGAAAATCTTAATTTTGTGTGATTGAGTTTATGTATTGCCAGAATCAAAAAGGAGGAGATTGTTAATGCAATAATGCCTAAAAACGTTACTTGCATTTTTCGGTCTCGCTTAGTTTTGATTACGACAATATGTAAAAACAAGCATTACGAAAACAACGAAAAACGAATTCTTGAGTTCAAGTATTTTTCATTTTACCAATTTTCACTTAAGGTATGAATAAACAAGTACTAACCTTAATCAAGTGATCAAGTTATTTAATATTTTCTTAAAACTCACCTTTTATTAAGTGTGACAAGTTTTTAATTAAACTTTCTTTTTAAGAAAATGTTTTATTAAATTAAATATTTGAAAATTTGAAAATGGCATATTCTTTTTTGATTTGGAATATTCTTTCAGGATACTTTATAATCAGATAAGACCTCCACCACTAAAGGACAAAAAGGGAGTGGAGTCTACTCCGGCGGTTCCCTAGCGCCTAGGCGATTCCTTATTGATAGTGTACCGTCGGCTGAGATATTGAACCGCGGGTAGATATAGCCGTTGGCCCTTTGTCCTATAAATAGTGGACCTTTCTCAGATTTTCAATTCACCTCTTTTGCACATAAATTTCCAGATTCAAACATACTTCTTAAATCGCTCAAATCCTTGATCATTTGATTGATTACTACTTGTTTAGAAGTGAATCTATCTCATCCATCCCTTCCTCTTCAAGTGCAAAGAGAAGAACACTATCCTTGTGAAGTGTTGAGTCCACCACCAAAGATCCTTTGAAGATCAAATCTTATGCATTTGTTGTTGTGTCATAGTTGTGAAGATCCAAGTAGTTGTGTCTATTTGGAAGTTGTGTATGTACTAAGTATAGTTGTGTAGATTGGTCCTAGCTACGATTAGGGCTCGACTTCTAGCTTAGAGTAGGAAATTGGTTAAGCGACGTGTATGGTTTTCTCCACCATAAGGAGCTTGTTGTGTAGTGAACTCTCGAGTAAGGAGTACTCGAGGAGTGGAGTAGGAACGAGGAGTGAGCTTCCTTGCCGAACCACTATAAATCCTTGGTGTTTGGTTTGATCTTTCTTTACCCTTAACTCTTTACATTCTTTATTCTTTGTGCATATACATTAGTTAGTATTAGTTTAGTTACACTATCATTGTTCATATTGTGCATAAGAAGATTTCACTTATTTCCTTAAGTCTAAGTTTTTGAGAAAAAGGATTTTTTGAAAACCATCATTTAACAAGTAAATATAATAAACTATTCAACCCCCCCCCCCCTTCTAGTTTCTACAGACTGGTATACCAGAACTCCAAGAAAAGGAATTTATTCCTCCACCAAGAGTTCTTACTCCAGTTAGGAATATAAGCAGAAATTGACTGATTTGGACCAATGGAAGAAAGCCAATCCCACTTTGTTTGTTAAAGGTGGCATGCTTAGTGAAAGCCCAAATGAGTCTACACCCATAAAAGTAACCAACCCCACTACTGGAAAGACTGTTGACTTTGGATTAAACGTTGATAGAAAACCTAGTGTTAGATATGCAGAAATGTATAGAAAACCTAGGTTACCAAAAAGTCAAGTTAGTGATAATGGGACAGGTTTCATTTCATCTTGACCTAAAGTTATGTCTAGAAAAGCTTGTTATACTTGTGGGACTTTTTCACATTTGGCTTATAAGTGTGTCAATGCTTCAAAATTCAACGCTGAGAGAAAGTCAACCTTGGTCAAACCCAAACCTTTTGTCCACCAAAGTCCACAAGTCATTAGACCAGCTCCATTCTTTACTAAAGGGTCTAATACTTATGGACAAAAACCTTTTGAAAAGACAAATACATGGTCTAACATACAATGGGTTCCTGTAGCAAACCCTAGTTTTGGCGCTGGCAAGTGCAATTTCAGCGTTGTCAAGAACAATTTTAACGCTGACAGGAATGTTTCCAATGTTGTTAGACCAAGTAATAACAAATACTTGCAACCAAAGGGAAAGGGGTCTAAAGCTTCTTCTAGCTTAACTCGGAGACCTAAACAAGACCAAAACCTTAATTCAGATGGGATTTCTATGACCTGTAACAGACTTCATTACATTTCATAGGTCATAACTAAACCAATTAGCGTTAACTGGGTGTTCAATCCTAAAAGGGATGAACAAGGGGTTGTTATAAGGACTAAGTCTATTCTTGTTGAACAACCAAATGAATCCAAGTCTGCTTAGGCTTGGGTTCCTAAAGAAAACTAATTTGTTTTCTTTATGTACAGGGCATTCAAAAGAAGGTAAATGATCATGGCTATTGGGATAGTGGATGCTCTAGGCACATGACGGGGAAGGAAGATTATTTGACAAACTTTACCCTCATTAAAGATGGTGACAAAGTGTACTTTGGAGGAGGATATGGAACTATTACTAGCAAAGGCACTCTTATCACCAAAAATTTGCGTTTTGAAAACGTATTTCTGGTAAAAGAACTTGATTATAATCTGTTTAGTGTATCACAAGTTTGTGATAACAAAATTAAAGTTCTTTTCACTGATACTAAATGCTTGGTGTTAAGCAAAGATTTTAAAATACCTGATAAGAAGTTCATTGATTATAGAACACCTAGGCATAAGGACATTTATAATGTGAATCTTAATGGAATTAGGATGAATAATAATCTGTCATGTCTATATGCTAAGGCTTCAGTTGATGAAAGTAATCTTTGGCACAGAAGGTTAGGGCACATGAAGGATAAGAACATAAATAGACTTGTAAGACATGGTTTAGTTGATGGTTTGCCTGAAAAGGCTTTCCACAATGACCACTCTTGTGTTGCACGCCTTAAAGGCAAGCAACACAAAGTCTCCTTTAAGTCTAAACTTGTTCATTCTAGTTCTAAACCACTTCACTTGCTACATATGGACTTGTTTGGTCCAACTAATATAGAAAGCTTAAATGGTAAATCTTTTTGTTTTTTCATAACTGATGATTTTTCTAGATTTGCTTGGACTTTCTTTTTGGCTTTGAAAAGTGAAATGCTACTGTTTTGATTAACTTTATTACCCAAATTGAGAAAAAGACTGGGAATGAGGTTAAAATTCTTAGAAGTGATAATGGTGGTGAGTTTAGAAGTAAGTTGTTAGATGACTTCTATGTCAATAAAGGGATTACTAGGCAGTTTAGTGTAGCTAGAACCCCACAACAAAATAGGGTTGCTGAAAGGAAGAATAGAACACTCATAGAAGCAGCTAGGACAATGTTGGCTGATGCTCACTTTCCCCTTGCATTTTGGGTTGAGGCTGTGAATACAGCCTGCTATGTTCAGAATTAGGCATTGATCAACAAAATACATAATAAGACACCTTATGAGCTATTTTGGAAGAGGAAACATAATATTGGTTTTCTTAAACCCTTCGGATGTCATAGGAAAGTTTAGTGCTAAAGGTGATGAAGGCTACTTTATGGGCTATTCAGTGTAGAGTAGAGGATATAGGGTTTATATTAAGAAGGAAAAACGTATACTTAAAAAGGTACATGTTAGGTTTTTAGAAACTAAACCTAGTGATCCTAAGAGTGGACCAAATTGGCTCTTTGATTTAGAACCTTTATCTAGAACCTTGAATTATATGCCTGTTACTAATCCAGACATTCTGAAGGTGAATTCAAATGTTGTGGAAGAACCAGTTGTTGAAATTTCAGGTATACAGGTTGTTAAGGAGGAAGGATCACATGCAGACAAATCAGCTCCCATACTTGAGTATGTCACCATTCCTATTTGGACATATGGTTTTGCTGCTTCTGCTGCTGGAAAAGAAAAAGATGGTCCACAAGAAAAACCTATTGATAAAAACATGCATGAATCTTCAAGCGCTGATAAAGGAAATCTGGCGCTGACAGGCCAAATTCAGGCGTTGATGGCTCAAACTTTGACAGACCCAGTTCAGGCGTTGACAACTCTTTTGACCATTTATTCTCTTCCAATGTTTTTCAACAAGGTGAGCCTTCAGCAGTACATGAAGAGGTTCATTCAGTTGATGATGGAGGAGAATTTAAAGATGATATTGGCAACTTGGAGACTGAAATTGATGACCACACAATTATTGAAGGATGAATACTTACATCTACTATTAAGAATCATCCTTCTTCTCTAATTATTGGTGATGTGATGTCTCATGTTCAAACAAGAAGATCTCATCAGAATTAGGGAGGTTTAATTGCCAATATTCACAAGAAGGTTGATACCCCTATTGTTCAGGCTTGTTTGTTTGCTTGTTTGCTGTCATAACAGGAACCCAAGAAGATATTTGATGCTCTCAAAGAACCAAGTTGGGTGGATGCAATGCAGGATGAGTTTCACCAATTTGCTATTCAAGATGTTTGAGAGTTAGTAGATTGTCCCAGATATGTCAGACCTATAGGGACAAGATGGGTTCTTAGAAATAAAAAGGATAAGAGAGGAATTGTGGTCAGAAACAAGGCACGTTTAGTTGCTCAAGGCTATACACAAGAGGAAGGGATAGACTATGAAGAGGTTTTTGCACCTGTTGCAAGGATTGAAGCAATAAGGATTTTCCTAGCCTATGCTTCTTGCATGGGCTTCACAGTTTATCAAATGGATGTGAAGAGTGCTTTTCTTTATGGCACAATTGTAGAGGAGGTTTATGTCATGCAGCCTCCTGGTTTTGAAGATTCTGAACATCCAGACAAGGTGTATAGAGTGAAGAAAGCAATGTATGGACTTTATAAAGCTCCAAGAGCATGGTTTGGTACATTGTCCACCTATCTGGTGGAAAATGGATTCAAGAGGGGCACCATAGATCAGACTTTTTTTACAAAGAAGATTGGTAAGGACTTTTACTTGTTCAGGTCTATATGGATGATATCATCTTTGGCTCTTCAAGTCCAAAGGTGAGTGAAGACTTTTCCAAGCTCATGACAAACAAATTCACGATGAGTGCAATGGGAGAGATTAACTTCTTTCTAGGGTTACAAGTTCAGCAGAAAGAAGATGGTATCTTCATCTATAAAGACAAATATGTAGTAGAGATCTTGAAGAAGTTTGGTTTTTCTCCACATGAAAAACAGGCTAGCACACGCATGGATAGGGAACACCCTTGGAGAAAGGTTGGAGATGGAAAAGAGGTGGATGTCAGGCATTATAGGTAAATTATTGGATCATTGATGTATCTTACAGCTTCTAGACCTTACATTATGTTTGCTGTGTGTGCATGTGCACGCCAACAAGTGACTCCCAAAGAGTGTCATCTTCATGCTGTCAAGAGGATTTTTAGATACCTTAGGTGCTATCCCACCTTGGGATTATGGTATGCAAAGGATTCTTCATTGGAGCTTATTGCTTATTCAGACAGTGATTATGGAGGTGACAAGTTTGATAGAAAATCCACAACTGGTGGATGCCAATTTCTTGGGAGTAGGTTGATATCTTGGTAATGCAAGAAACAAACAGTGGTGGACAACTCTAAAACTGAAGCAGAATATGTAGCTGTGGCTGCTTGTTATGGACAAGTATTATGGATTCAGAACCAACTATTGGATTATGGGTATAATTTTATCCATACCAAGATTTTTGTAGACAATAACAGTAGTTTATGCATTATTAAGAATCCTGTACATCATTCTAAAACAAAACACATCGAAATTAGACATCATTTTATAAGAGATTGTTTTGAAAAAGGTTTAATACAACCAGATAGGGTTGACACAGAAGAAAATGTGGCAGATTTATTAACTAAACCTTTTGATACTAGGAGATTTCAATACTTGGTAACAAGTATTGGAATGATCAATCTTACCTAATATGTGTTTTTGGAACTTTTTGTAAAAGTATGTACAGGATATGCATTGTTATTGGTCTTTGTACAAAATTTGGTTTTCCACTTTATTTGTCTAACGCTGACAAAGGTTATTTTAACGCTGACAAGTGTTAAAATGGACGTTGACATCAACATGTTAGTTTTGTGGTTTTTGATCTAATTATGCAGGCATTATGAGCATTGTACAAATGGATACAGAGTTGCTTATGGATCTTTGGAGATTTCTTGAAGTGTTTTCAAGTTTATGGATGATGTTGGAATGTTTACATTCCTATCTTGACATAAATCTTTATTGCATATATTATGTTATCAACTTGTGTATCCTAGTTTCAGGGGAGGTTTAGGAAACCTTTAGGCCTTTTTGGATATTAATATAGTACTCTTATCACAATTCTAGATTGTGTCCACTGGTGAGTACGAGTTAGTTTACTAAATCGTGAGGTACTGTAGCATGCAAAGTTGATATACTTTGCACGCTGCCAAGACTTTTTGACCTATAATTGGATGTGGTCTGTTGGGAGACTTGGGTATGATTTTTATTGGGTTTACCTGGGAAGTTACAAAGGATTTTATAAAATAACTTCATTGTTAAGAACTTTGGTTAGCAAGGGACACTTGAGGACAATTATGTCTATATTGCTTAAGCAAGTGTGCATGATTGGACAGTGCTTACCACCCTATGGTGATTTTCAGTCTATAAGTTATCTTTACTAGGATAAATTACTTTGTTAAGGTCCTTTTTCTTTTATATTTTTTTTTTGACGCTGACAGTTTTCTTTCCAAGCGTTGTTAAGACCAATTTTGACGTTGACATGGCAAAATCCAACGTTGACAAGAATATAGCCTTTGGGCGTTGATAAGTTATTTTTGACCCTTGATAAACATTGGGTCCTACCCAGTTGTTATTTTTGACGAAAATTTGGGCCGTAATTTTAGGAGTTGATAACTTTTTATTAATGCAAGAGATAAGTTATATCTTTTTCAAGATTTTCATCATTATATTTTGAATATAACTGCCTCATGCATTGACCAATCACATGTTTTCACCTCTCCTATATATTTGGCTCATTCCTTTGAAACAGGGTAACTGCTTATTCTTGTCTAACTAAATTTTCACAAACCTTCATCTTTCATAACATTTATAACAGCTTTCTACATCAATGGCGCCTAAGTTTAAACCAAGAGATTTGGAATTGGGGTTCAAAAGTCAGCATAACATGGTTGCTTATTTTGAAGCTGATGATGCTCTGTTTCCCCAATATACTCAGATGGTGGATTATTTGAATGCATCCCCCATCAGGTATGCTCTTTCTCATACTCCTTTTATCCCTGTCACACATATTAAATAGTTTTAGAATACCATCACTTCCTCAACAGTTAATAATGTGACTACACTGACTACTACTGTCCATGGGCTTCCATGGGTGGTTACTGAAGCTTTGGTTCGCCAAGCTTTGCATCTTAATGATGCAGATGGTATAACCACCCTACCCATTGGTGAGATAGAACAAGGACTCCAAGCTGTGGGTTATCCTTTGCCAGAAGAGGGCCATTTAAACAAATATACAAAACAAGAATTTCCCCCAGCTTGGAAGTACTTGATACATGTCATTCTTCAATGTTTGAGTCCCAAATATACTGCACACAATGAAATTAACAAATCAATTGGGAGTGCCATTGTGTGTATTGCTACTGGGCAAAAATATAATTTTTCAAAAATGATTTTTGATGGCATGTGTCATAACAAGGGTAGCAAGATGACTCTTGCTTACCCATGGTTTTTACAAATGGTGTTTGATGAAAAAACATACTTCAATAGGGATCACAATGATTTTTATAAGATCCCTGTTCAAAAGAAAGCAATTTTTGGGAAGATGAATTCACCACCTCATAGAGACTTACCCAAGCCATGCTTGCTGTTATTGCAGCAGCACAACCTCAACCAGACCCACTACCACAACCAGACCCGTTGCCTGAACAACCACCATCACCCCAGCAAATGGACGTTGATCAAGAATCCTTCAACGCTGACACGTTAAATGTTGGTGTTGACATTCCAAATCCAAACGCTGACATCCTTTTACAACAAACCCAAACACCCCTTAACCTTCATACAGAAACCCAATCCACATCATCTTCTACACCCCCTAATTTTAGGTTGAAAAACGCCAAAGGACTACTGGAGTGTTCTCCTCTAGTGGTCCTAGCTATGTTGCAGAGAGAACCACCGCCACAAGTGTGGTTGGTGACATGGGTGTGGCTGGGACTATTGGTTCTAGCTTAGATGCAGGCCAAGCCAGTCCTAGCATCATTAAGACCCCATCCATGCCCCATGACTCTACTTTGGGAGGTCAAATTCCCATTCTAGAGGAGGGCAGATTGGAACCTTACACATTATTAGAATTGACGGCTGTTTGCATTAGCTTGTAAAAGCAAAATGTAGACCTTGTACATACTGTCTCTACACAAGGCCTTGAACTCAAGCAATTGAGGTAGAGGATTATTATTTTGGAAGCTGCTGGGACTAGGAGAAGGCAGACAAGAGTCCTTTCGTTAGGGGAGGATTCTTACAAAGGGGAGGAAGCTGCTACTGAGCCATTTAATTTAAGTGACAAAGGTTCAGGTGGTTCTATTGGGGTGGATATGGCTGAAGCTTTGACTAGTTTGAAGGAGAGGCCAGTTATTGATGTATCCCCGGTAACTCCAACGAATATATCATTTATGGAGATGCTGGAACAGGTTTATAAGCCAGGCGTTGACACACAGAGTTTAAGCGTTGATAGGATTAAGTTAGGCGTTGACACACAGGTTTTAGACGCTGATAGACCTGCAGGTGTGGTTGATGTATTCCAGTCATCAGCTATCATCAGGGATGTGTCTACACAGGTACCATCAATTTCTTTACCCACCATTGATGTATTAGATAAAGGTAAAGGGATTATAGTAGAAATAATAATTCCCAAGGATGCAGCCCAAGTAAAGTCTGATTCCATGTTGGCTGCACAACTTGAGGAAAAAGAGAAGAAGATTACTGCTATTGAGTCACCATTTGTGGCTACTTCAGAGAGAAATAAAGGAGGTAGTGATGATGAGATTACTGATTCAAGTGTGATGATCATTGAAGCCACAGAGAGATTTAAATATGGTGATGAGTTGGCAAAGGAAAGGATTGAAGAGTTGAAAAATCAGGTGGATTATGAGATGCCTGAAGTAGCTCATATGTACTTTGCATAGGAGAATAAGGTAATGGAGAATCCAGACATGACACTTTCAGATCAAATTTGGGGTTTGGAGATTCTCTTAAGAGTTCAAAGGGATTGCAAGGTAATCTTGAAGTATAAATCTAGCAAAGTTCTTTCACAATCTAAAAAGGATAGAAGGGAGCTCTACTACATGCTTCTCAGATGTCATCAAGGAGGTTGGACTTTTAAGAAGTTGCAGGGTTTGTCCTTTGATGAGTTGGAATATAAAGCTTATCCTATATGGGCAAGTGTTCAAGAGCAGAACACTATCAGACTTCTTTCAGATGAAAGAAAGGAAGAACTTGCAGAAGAGATGCAGATCCAACAGGCTTTAATTGCACCAATACCTTTGAAGAAGGGAGTTCCACTTGAGTTCCCAGAAAATTTAGATAGAGTGACTCCTAGTGAAGCAGTTATTAGAAGGAGTATTAAGCTCTCACCCTTGGAAGCTTCACATATGGTAGAGGTGTTACCTCATGATTCCAGAAACCCTATAGTTCACTATGAGGAAGATGCAAGTGGGTTTTGGAAGATTGGCAGATATGGGAAGGAGGTACATACTTTTACTACTCTTATGTCTTTGTTTGCAAACCTGGATAGGGAAGACTTGACAGATCTTTGGAGATTGATGAAGGCCAAGTATGAGACTGAAGCACCTACTTTAGTCAATGGAATAAAGATTTGGTCAACAATGAAGAGAATGTGTGAGCCAAATGATGAAGATCCAGTATGGAAGGATCTTGATGATGTTAGTGGACTTCAATGGCGTCTACATTCAGCAGCTGGTGTGTATCATTTGAGTACTACAAAGTTTTCTGAATATCTTCTTGTGGATGCTGAATATCCCATGTCCAAGGAAGTTTTGGAGAAAATGGTATCAACACAGCTGGAAATGGATTATACAAGTGATGTTGGAAAAGATTTAATTAGGTTTATTTATTTCCAACTTAATAAATAATTTGTATTTATAAGAATCCTCCTTGTACTTAGTTCTTTTATTCAGAAACTTGATTACTAGAGTAGATATCAAGTTTAGGGGAGGATTGTTGAGAATAAAATGAAGCCAAGACACTTAGACGCTGACAAGAGGAAATTTGACGTTGATAGGAAGAAATCAAGCGTTGTCCGATCAAGCGTTGACAAGAAGAAGTCAAGCGTTGATGAGAAGAAGTCAAGCACTGATAGGATACTCAGTCTACACGTTTTATGTTTCTAGTAAAGATGTGTTCGACAATGTATTGCTTATGTTTATCTTTACCTAAAATAGCTTATACGTAGACTCTTGTACAAGGTTCCTTAATCTATAAAAGGAGGCCTTTAGGTTTTAGTTCAATATAGGTTTTATATGTTCATTGTACGCAACTTCAATTATCAATCAAAGTGAAAGTTTGGTTTATCCTGTTTGTGTGTTCTTGTTCTAAGTATTAATTTCTCATAATACTTAGATCGTCTCATATACAACAAAGTTTATCTAAGTGTTTAACTTGATTTATTCTTGTTTACACAAAGCTAAATCGATCTAAGTTTGGGATCAACAGTCAAAATCGACAAAGTGTTGGTGCACCGCATTTAAGCTATCTGACACCTTACTTACCGGTGGAATTAACTTAGTTGAATCCTTTTTGACAAGTGTAGGAGACGTACTAGGAAGGTTTTCCTTTGACAAACTTTGGGGCACAAAAGCTGATAATTGAGCTAATTCCTTTTGTAAGCAAATACGAGTCTGTTTAGAAAATTGATCTTTATTATGCTTATCATAATCAAACTTATGGAATTTTGAAAGCATTTTAGATCGAGTTTCTTCCGCAAGTGACATAGTCTCCTCAGTACTACGAACATAAGGTGCTTCTTTCGATTTGCCAATTAGGGTTACATCATAAAGAAAAGGAATATATATTCCTGAGCTTGTTTTGCATAACTAGGATTGGGTGGTAAATCTTGAAGACGCTTAAGTTCAAGTTCTTTAAACGATTTTGTTAAAAGATGAACCTTTTATGTGGAGGCATATTGTTTTAAAAGCCGTTGTTCCTTGAATTTAAGAAATTTGGTAGCATTAATTTCTGATTCAAACTTTTTAGACTCGAGAGTTTCGAAATCCATTTTAAGTTTCTGAAAATCATTTACAACCGACTCTTTTTCTTTTAATTCATTGGAAAGATTAGCTTTTAATGATTCTATTTCTTTTAAGTGTTCAATCTTTTCAAAACGAAATTGGTCAAATTCAGAATAAGTTATTTTTCTGCTTGAGGGACCATTTCAAAAGTTTTGACATTTCCTTATACAGCGCAAGCTCAGCGGTTAGATTGGCATTCATATCTACGGTTTGTCGAACAGCCACATTCATGTTATCAATAATATGTTTAGGCACCATTACCAAATCACGTTGATCATAAGATTCCATATCCGGCGTAGCATTTGGTTGAGGTTCACTCAAATGTGTTGGATTGGATACCACATCATTTGAGTTACTAGTTCCCAAATGTTGGTCGAGGTTGTCATTCTCATGCTCAACTTGATGTGGATTATCATGAGAAATATTGGATGTGGTTTGTACCTCACTGACGACATCATAATCGTAGTGGAAGAGATTAGCAACAAGAGCAGCTTGGGCTGAGTGAATGTCATCACAATCCGAATCATATGCATCAAGATCGTCTGCTTGTTATGTTGCATTAGAAGTAGAAACGACTGCAATGCCTTCTGATTGTAGGTAAAAATTACACCTCTTGTTTAGGAAAACAAAGGAGGGTAAATGAACGGTAAGTATTGAACAAATGACTTTAGGAAAAATCAAGTGTTAATGACCCTTATGAATTCAAAGTTCGTTTCCCAAGGAGGTATATGTGTGTGAAAAACTTGTTAAATGTTTGTGATTAATGATTGGTTTAGAAAGGGATGAGAAAAGAAAATGACGAAGACGTAAAAATTACTACTAGAAAGTTAAAACGTAAAACCTTAAAAACCACAAAAATAAAAATTAATTCTAAAAATTACCAAAAATTCACCAAAAATCAAAATAAATAAACTAAGAGTTTAACAATGATCAAAACTTTTTCAAACCTTTTAAATAATTAAATATTCAATTTTTAAATGCTAATTAAAGCCCTAAAAATCAAATAAATTATCAAAAAGCCCAAATAAATATTTTTCAATTGGTAAACCTCAAAAATGACCTAAAAAGATTAAAAACTATTTTTAGAAATTTTTAAACAAATAAAAACTATTTAAAATGATTTAAAAACTATTAAAACTTAAAATAATTATAAAAATTAATCTAAAAGTGATAAAATTATTCTAAAAGTTGCTAAATTCCTATTTAATGTATTAAACCTAAGAAAAATATAAAAAGTTGGAAAATGTGAAATTTGAAAAATAATAATAAAATAATATTAAAATAATATTAAAAATCTAAAATTTATGAAAAATTCTAAAAACTTGCAAACTAGTTTATTTTAACCTAAATAATCAGAAAATCAAAGTGAAATTACCAGAATACCCCTATTGGGCCCTCAAATGGGCCAAAACCAAAAACAATCAACAAAATTGGGCTTTTGGGCCCAAAAAGTCAAACTTGGCCCAATTGACTTGGAAAAGCCCTATCTGACTCAAAATTCAGTTCTAAGAACAAAACTCTAAAGGCCCAAAAGCTGAATATGAGCTTATCACAGCTTATTAAGCACACAACTTATTCTTATTGGGCTTTTCAGCCCATTAAGCAATAAGCCAATGACATAAGCTCTAATTTGACACACAACCTTCTTTTAGGATGCTTATGAGATCTGTAAAAAGAAATTTTGAAAAAGCTCACTCAATAAGCCAGAAATAAGCAAAGTATTATTTCATAAAACGACAAAATAGTCGGGTTTGAGAAATAAGGCACCTCAGGACTTGATTCAACTTGCAAAAGATCACAAATGGACTCAATAAGCCAAATCAATCAACAAAAATCCAATAAGCACAACCAATACGCCAGAATAAGCACAAATGAACTTATGAAAAAGTCAATGAAGTTGGTTTTCTAGTCAAACCCTAAAGTCAACCCACCAAATGCTCCAGTATGAACAAATGGGACAAATAATGAGCACCTATTACAAAATCCAAGTTGTTGCTGGTTAGAATAAGCTATTATAGCTTATTGATAAGCTGACACCAGTTTTACACTAGCAGTGGCAACCAGCAGGGGAAAGGAGTACCCACTGCTTTGACTATTTGACCAAGCTTATTTGAGAGTTCTGGTTGGATTTAATTGGAAACAAAGGCACCCTTGTGATCAGTGAATCACAAGGAGTCAAAAGCAACAAGAAAATCACAATTTGGTTCACACAATAAGCCACAATCAATCAAACAGTCACCAGATATAGCCCAGATATGGAAATAAGCAGTTAAGCACTTAATAAGCAGATTTAGCAAGAATAAGCCAACCAAACTTAACAGGATGCATACACAAGCTATATAAACTAAGAATAAACACAAAGCAACAAGAATCAAACACTGAATCAAAGCAAATAACAAGATCTAGGAACAAACAGTTACTGATGAACAGTGAACATATGCAGAAACAAGTTTGCTGATCTATTTGACACTTGATCCAATTTCAGGCCTCAAATCCTTCTTCCCTGGTGTGATTAACTAAGGTTTAGCACTTGGTAACCCTAGCCTAAGCTTAGATCTAGGTGTCCTCAAAATCCTAGCCAATTTTACCAAGTATTCAAGATTTTATACCCTATTTTATGAATCTATGTGTTCAAACCTTCAAACCTGCAAACAGATGAACAATAGCACCTAAATATCAGATACCAACACTTGCAAGCAACCAACCACAACTTAGCAAGCCACAAATCCAATTCAAGTAGTAGACCCAAACACCCTTTAATCCACTACTTAACAAAGAAACTTGTGATTTTAACTAATAACCTACTGATTTTAATGATCAAAAACACTTACTAGGTAGCAACTAACACAATCAAACTCAAAAATTACCAGCACAAACACAAGAACTCAAAATCCAAGTACCAAATCCAAAACAGGCATAAACATGAAATATTTAGGGGAATCTTAATCAAGAGATTATACCTGCCCTCCACAACATCCTAGGAGGGCCAGCTATGCTCCTTGGACCTTGTTCAACAACTAGAAAAAGACCAAGGTACTTCAATGAAGGAGATCAAAGCCTGCTGATGTTCAAAGTAGAACAAGGCTTTGATTATGATATGTCTTCAACAAAAGCAGCAAACAAACTCAACCAAAGGCTTAGAACCCTTCTCAGGCTTGGTGTCAACAAGCTTGAAGGAGCTCAAGGCTTATGGCTAAGGGTTAGTACACAAATATAAGCCAAAATCAGAAACTAGGATTTCAAGGCCTTTGAACCTTAAAAACCTTATAAACCAAGACGTGCCTTAACCACAAGATTAAGGAAGGTCTTAACAATCAAATGGAACTCAGATTTAGGCTATTCTAACACCAACTTTTAATCAAATAAAAAAGAGAATTCAAAATTTTCAGAAATTCAAATTTTATTAAACTTAAAAAGGAATTACAAAGATTGATAGCCTAAAACTGGAACAAAGGGACTCTCACATGTTGAGGTCTCCTTTTATAGGCAAATGCCAGTGCTAGCACTATTCACAAACCCTAGAAGTGAAATTCCCTATTTGTCCTTGAGCCTTCTAGACGTTTTCTTGGTGTGAGCTGTCCAAAGTGATCCTGGATGTTCATTTTAGCTTTGGAATGAAGAAATGATCCTTAGCTGTTGATTTGGACACGTCAGATAACTTGGAGGTGAAGTTGTCATGTGATTGGTTAAACGGGAATTGGGGGTGGGGTCCATAGTGAGTGGGATTAATGGTTTTAAGGTTGGGATGGGTTTCTGCACATGTGAATCAAGTGTGTGCAAAGGTAATTGATTTTTACCCTAAGTTTAAGTGGTGTAAAATCTGGGGGTGAAGAAGGGTAAACAGTGGTACATTTGATCCGATTTTAGGGGAAGTTGTGTGTTTGGCACGTGTTATGGATTTGAACTTTCAAATTGGCCATTTCAGTCCTTGTTCTTTGGGAAATAAGGTAAATCAAGTATTTCAGCCATCACAACTTCATTCCCTTTGTAAATAACTTCCACAACTTGACAATTTTGGCACATAACTTTCCAAAAGGGTTTATAAGGGTTATTTTTGCCACTTTTGCATATTTGAAGGACTGATTTTGGAAATTCTTGATCTTCAAAGGTCTTCAATGTATCTTTGGCTTGATGAGGGACCATATATGACAATTTGAAATTGTTGAGGGACTAATCTTGCCATTTCTTCAAAGTTGAAGGACCTTTTGTGTAATTTTGACAAACTTATGGGACCAAACTTGTAATTATGAATATACAAGGGTTTTAAGTGTCATTTATTCAATAAATGAGGATCAATCTTGTTTGTCTTCAAGTCTTCAAGGGTATTTGTTGAATTCTTCATGAATTAGGGCACGGTTCTTTGTACGGCTTCGTTTCTCGTGTCCGTTTTTCCTTGTATCTTGTGATCTTTTGTCTTTTTCACGATATCCATACCTAAAATACACAAGTAAACAAACACAAGCATATATATGGTATATTATGACATTTTTATGCATTTAAAGCCCGAAAAGAACGATGAGATCATGTATAAATGCCATCTCATCACTCCCCCATTCTAAGCCATTGCCGTGCCCTCACGCAATGCTAGAATAAAGTATCTAAGCATCACCAAAGTTCAATTTTATTAACCTTTATTGAAAAGTAAAAGACTTGCAACATACTACAAAGATGTGTAAAGACATAATGTATGATTTTCATCACAAAAAGTGACTTTTAGGGTCAAAGAATAGAAACAAGCAAATGTCCCTTAGAGTAAACTTTGTCATCCTTGATTGTCATACATTCCATGCTAAGTGCAAAAACGAGATCATTGTTGGTACAAGTCACAATGCTAACACTACTCATACGTCCAAATTGTGTAATACTTTTTCTCCCCGCAATCCTAGTTATTATAGAAGGAAATGGGTTACAAGCATTTTTTATCTATTTGTCATGGATCACAAGTGATTCATATTGACTTATTTGAGTAGTTATTAGTCCGAAAGCAAAGTAGCACGATTTGAGCAATAGTTAGCCGAAGGACAAAATCTTTTAAAACGGCTTCTCGTGTATCTCCTTAAGTCCATATCTTGGCATAACTCGTTTCACGATTTGAGACCTTTCTCGGACCGATATTTGGCATGTACTTTATACTTCAAATCTTGGGAACACGTTCTTGAAATTATGGTCTTCTCTTCACATATTTGGAATTTCTTCACTTGACGTTTTTGAGAGATTCTTCATATTGGACCACGACTTCATCATTTTTCTTCAATCTTTACTTTGGATTTTGATATACAACGATCTGCCTCCTTTTCGGACTTGGATATATTTATCCTCATACCTTGTTAGGGTCTTTTTGGATAGACTTTCTCCATGATCTTTAGGGGAGTAATTTCTTTTCGTCGTGTGTCTCGATCCTTCATATTGATTTAGGAATAATGATACTTCACATCATCTTTGGATCTTTAGCAAAAATAGTGCTCCTCATGCCTTGTTAGGGCCTTTTTGCATGATCGCCAATCTTCGCGTCCCGCTTCAATAAGTTATGCCTTGGCTATGAACTCTATTCAACCCCGAGCAACTTTTAAACGATCTTACGCTAGAGACTAAGTAACCTTTCAAATCGTACGACCTTACTTATTGCATTTATGATTCATTCCAAATGCATTGATCTTATGGGAAGAAAAAGCCACAATTAAAAACATATGAGTTTTTGAAAGAACATTTTCATGTTCTACGTTTAGCATGATCACTTGTCTAACTCTATCATTTCTCGTTCTTCACTATATAAAGACCTCTAATTAAAGAGACTCGTGATTACTTAGCCATGCAAGTCAAAATTAAGCCAAATTTGGATTAGCTTTCATTAAGACTATATCAAATCAAAGTTTTGGGTTTTTTAAGCCACCTATAGGATCTTGCACTTTCTTGGACTTTTTCAAGTTTAGAGAATGCGTTTTAAAGTTCCCTTGATAAGTGACTTTCTAGGATCAATTATAGGAACTTGCGAAAAGTTCTTGTTCTTAACCCGAAAGAGTTAAGACTTTCGCGTTTTAAAGCTCCCTATATAAAATTCTAGCAAAACTTGAATTGAGCGGGTTAAGGAATGTAAATGGATCCAAATGCCCATCAAGTCAAAAATTAACTCTTATTCTACCCATCAGAAAATATACATTCGTGTCTTAAAAACACTTATGAAAACTAAGAAAATTTTTATAATTTGGCCATTTTTAGCCTTATTAACAACAAAACAAAACATTGAAAATTGGAAAGCGTGAGGGCGTAGCAAAGCAAGTATCTATTCACCCCCCATACTAAAAGTAAACATTGTCCTCAATGTTTCGAGTCTAAAGGTGGAGCACCCCCATACTAGAGACGAAGAGACGAATGCTTAGGATCTAGCATGGAAAGGGTGATCAACAATATATCTAAAGCCGTTTATTAAGTATGCTAAAGATAATTGTTAGAACAATAAAGGATATGTCATGGATTCGTGAAAAACTTCTTCAAGCAAACGATGGAGGCTCACGTAAACGAACACGAGAGTCTTCAATCGTAGATGATGATGATTATCTAGATAACACAATCACAAACAACCACGAGACAACGAGTTGAAAGGGTACAAGTCCCCTTATTAGTGAATAGTAAGCATAAAAGATAAGCATGGGATCTCCCCCACGAGGCACCTCGTTTTTTATTACCGAGTAATGAGCTCGACTCGATCCCCTCAATGCTAATTATCATTGGGGAAGGTGACTTGGTCGAGGGCAACCATTGAAGGAATTTCCCCACCAAAGTAGTGCTTAAGCCTATGTCCATTCACCTTGAAATTAGGACCATCATCTTGAGCTAGCTCGATGGTCCCATAAGGAAACACTTGTGTAATGGTGAACGGACCCGACCAACGAGATTTCAATTTCCCGGAAAATATCTTAAGACGAGAGTTAAAAAGCAACACTTGATCACCAACGTTAAAAACCCGGTTTTTAATCTTTGAATCATGAAACTTTTTAGTCTTTTCTTTAAAAATTAATGAATTTTCGTAAGCATTATCTCTTAATTCATCCAATTCATTCAATTGTATTTTCCAGTGATCTCCCGCGGTCTTCAAGTCAAAGTTTGCATGCTTAAAGGCCCAATATGCCTTATGCTCCAACTCAATAGGCAAATGACAATTCTTCCCATAGACTAACTTATAAGGAGTGCAACCGATAGGTGTCTTATAAGCGGTCCTAAAGGCCCATAAAGCGTCATCAAGTTTGTCGGACCATGAAGCACGGTTTTCTCCAATTGACCTCTCTAAAATCCTTTTCAAAGCTCGGTTCGAAACATCGACTTGACCACTTGTTTGCCGGTGATAAGCCGTAGAAAGACGATGAGTAACTCCATATTTCTTTAGAACCTTTTCGAATTGGTCATTACAAAAACGGGTTCCACGATCGCTTATAATAGCACGAGGGGTTCCGAACCGAGAGAATAGTTACTTCAAAAACTTCACTACCACACGAGCATCATTAGTAGGAAAAGCCTTAGCTTCCACCCACTTAGAAAGGTAGTCCACCGCGACGAGGATATATTTGTTGCCATGAGACGATGGGAACGGCCCCATAAAGTCTATTCCCCATATGTCGAAAATCTCACACACTTGAATTATGTTTTGCGGCATTTAATCACGTTGAGACGATTTTCCTTGACGTTGGCACGAATCACACGACTTCACAAGTGCGTGTGCATCACGATAGATAGAAGGCCAAAAGAAACCAGCATCGAACACTTTCTTAGCCGTGAGATTAGCACCGTGGTGACCACCCGTGGGTCCCTCGTGACAAGCTCTAAGGATGTTAGAAGCTTCGGCACCAAACACACAACGTCGAACGAGTTGATCCACACAAACTCGAAAGAGATAAGGGTCGTCCCAAAAATAGAACTTGACGTCACGAAAAAATTTTCGTTTTTGTTGTGTCGTCATACCCTTGATTATGAAATTGCCCGCATGGTAATTTGCAATGTCGGTAAACCATGGGGTGGTGTCTTTAGAATTCACTACACCGAGAGTCTCAAGAGGAAATGTTTCGGTGATTTCCTTGTTCTCGAAAACATCTTTGTGAGGATCTTCTAGACGAGAGAGATGATCGGCCGCTAGATTCTCGGCTCCTTTTTTGTCAAGCACGGTGACATCAAATTCTTGGAGGAGGAGCATCCAACGAAGCAATCTTGGCTTAGCATCTTGCTTAGCTAAGAGATACTTTATAGCCGAATGGTCGGTATACACGATGCTTTTAGTCAAGACGAGATAAGGTCGGAACTTCTCAAAAGCATAGACCACGGCAAGGAATTCCTTTTCCGTTGTGGTGTACTTTAATTGAGCCTCGGTCATCGTCTTACTAGCATAGTGGATAAGACGGAAATGCTTGTCATAACGTTGCCCTAAGACGGCCCCTATAGCATAATCACTTGCATCGCACATGATTTCAAAGGGTAATTCCCAATTAGGAGCAACAAGAATGGGAGCTTCGGTAAGTTTCCTTTTGAGAGTTTCGAAAGCTCTAACACAATCCTCATTGAAGTTAAAAGGAGCATCCTTCTCGAGAAGGTGTGTCATAGGTCGAGAGATTTTCGAAAAGTCCTTGATGAAACGACGATAAAAGCCCGCGTGGCCTAGGAAACTGATACATGCATTTTGTATGGTTCAATTTTATTCTCTCGATATCCTCTCGAATTGATCTCAGTTTTAAGTGGAATGATTTGTTCTTGGTGACAAAAAGGAGTTTGGTTTTCTATTCTATTAAAAAGGGAAATGAATAAAGTAAATAAAGACTTAAACTTAAAACAATTAAAAAGTAAAACTTGAATAAGAAATTAAATCAAACAGTGCTGGAAAAATGCCCTAACGGAAAATACTCTAATCGGAATAAACTGCTATACTGAAAAAAAGTCCTATTCGGAAAAAGATGCAGCTCGGAATAAAGGTTCCCTATGCGGAATAAATTTCTTATGCGGAAAAAGATCCTATTCGGAAAACAATCTCCTATTCGGAAAGATAGTCTATGCGGAATAATTCAACCCTACGCGGAATAAATTCCCTATGCGGAATAAATTTGAAATTCGGAAAAACAGGCTGTTCGGAAAAACATGTTCTATGCGGAATAAAAGTATAACTCGGAATAAAATCCTGTTCGGAAAAACTGGGCTTATGCGGAATAAATCAAGCAATTCGGAATATTTAATATTCCGAATAAGGGGGAAAACAGATGGTCTATTCGGAATGAAGGCTCTATTCGGAAAGTCCAGAACTGAAGAACAGTAACAGTAACGCAAGAACCGGAGACACGAACTTTAATCCAAATCGAATAAAATACTCAAAAAGGTTTTACCAAACTAACCAATAATCATTTAAATACCATAAGTAACAAATCCCAACAATAAAAACACTAAATCAACAACTTTTTAAGATCAAACTTGAACCAAATAAAAACTTAAGAACTTGCAATAAAAAGATGATGAAGAACAAGATGGATAGAAAGATTGGAATTAAAAGATTGATGTAAAGATAACAAGAGTAATGATTAAACACTTACAAGATTTGAAAGAAAATTGAAAAATCACCAAACACCCTAATGGTGTTGGTGAAGCTACGAACCAAAGAAGCTGGGAAAGAAAAATAAAAGCTAACTCCTTAATTGTGTGTGTAGGATATCCTTTTATAGTCCTTAGTGATTGGTTGGTGAGTGGGCTTTCATCTCTCTCTTTCGTCTTCTCGTCTTTTCAGAAGAGTTGACGTTTTCGATTCTGATTCGGGATTTGTCGTCGATTAAATTCAACTCGTCTTTTAATTTCTTCGTTTAATAGACTTGAGTTTCTTGGACTTATGTAAATCTTCCATCTTTGGTCATTTTCTTCGATAAATCTTCGAATAGGCCCAGTGACTTCAAATCTTTTGCATCTCTTGGACCATAGACTTTAACTTGAGTCCTTTTCTTCAGTAAAACCCGTGCAATCCCATGTTTTCTTCAATATTCATCCGGTTGGCTCTGAAAACACAATAAACACAAAAACCACGCATAATTCCAAACAAATGATATTAAATACGTGTTTTGGTCTTGTTTTAGCCAGAATTAAGTGGTAAAAGGATGGGTGTTTACACACCTATCAAATCCCCTACACTTAACCATTGCCTTGCCCTCATGCAATGCTTAGTGATAAAGCAATATTTACACTTTTCTCATAATCAATCAACCTTGGCTTTATTCAAATACTACTAAATAAAAATTAAAGTACTAAGAGGAATTAAAACTTTAAAATAAACAAAAGTATGGAAATGACTTGCAAAGAAATCAAGGACTTACATTAGGGCTTTGGTGCTTGCGAAGATTTATCACCCTCAAGTTTCACGTTCCCGAAACTAAGCTTAAAAACGAGATCATTGTTATTATTAGTTAGTAAATCAAACACTTACACACATGGCTTAATTATATGCTTAAACTCCCTTATTCCTAGGTGTATCTCTTATATTTTATTTTTGTCTTAGAATGATCATGAAGATGCATTTTTCGACTTATTTTGATAGTTTATTTAGGCTGAAAGCAAAGTAGGACGATTTGATCAAAAGTTAGCTAAAAGACAAAATCTCTTAAAACTGCTTCTCGGGATATCAAAAAGTTCATATCTTGGCATAACTCGGTTCACGATTTGAGACCTTTCTCGGGCCGATATTTGGCATGTACTTCATACTTCATATCTTGAGAGACGTTCTTGAGATAATGGTCTTCTCATCGTAATAGAGTTTCTTCACTTGGAGACTTTTGAGGGGTACTCCAACTTTGTTGACCACGACTTCATGATTATTTCTTCAATCTCTAATTGGGATTTTGAGATACAACGATCCGCCTCCTTTTCGGACTTGGATCTATTTATCCTCATACCTTGTTAGGGTCTTTTCGGATAGACTTCTCCATGATCTTTATGGGAGTTGATTGCTTTTCGTCGTGAGTCTTGATCCTTCATATTGATTTTGGGAATAATGCTTTTCACATCACTTTGGATCTTCAACAATAAAATTGAATCCTCATGCCTTGTTAGGGCCTTTTCGGACTCGCCAATCTTCGCGCCCCGCTTCATAAGTTATGCCTTGGCTATGAACTCTTATCATTACCGAGAAACTTTTAAACGATCTTGGGCTAGAAGCTAAGTAACTTTTCAAATCGTACGACCTTACTTATTGCAGATAAATTATTAGCAAGTGATGGGAGAATAGGCAAATAATTACACCAAGTGAGCTTGCGCAAGAATACCGACTTATAATTGACTCTATCATTTCTCGTTCTCCACAATTTAAAATCTCAAGTAATGAGACTCGTGGATACTTAGCCTAATAAACCAATTAAGGTCTACATGGTTAAGGATACTAGCTAGAATAAACTTGGATAAGTCTATTCGGGTTGAGTCAAAATAATCGCAACGGGCCTAATATGTCAAAGACTTCTAAACTAGCTACACCACTTTATTAATATTTTTGATTTTATTACGGGATATATACATATGAAAGCAAAAATAAAAATTATGACTAAATGGCCAAAGTTAATAAAAAATTTGAAAAATGTTGAAAAGTAGGATTTTCCGGTTAAATGAAGGCATTTTCATGGAAAAGTCCACTTAAAACTTCGATAGAAGTCCCCCCTACACTTAAGATAAACATTGTCCTCAATGTTTAAGCATGTGGGAAAAGTCTCCCCTACACTTATGACATTGTGTACGTTGGTTAACTCAAGTTAAGGAAGAGACGACTAAAGTTATCAATTTCAAATGTGAGTATGAAGAAAATTGAATCACGATAGTTGAGAGATAGAACCGGATTTCGGATAACACGGGAGCACGGTTCTTCAAAGATTCCAAGAGTGCACTTATCCCTGTAATCATATCACCACACAAAGACAAAGAACCTATAAAGGTCCCCTTACACTTAGGAGGTTAAAACATAAAAGGATAGATACTCGGGCTGCCTCCCGAGGAGCGCTAGTTTTTGATAACCGAGTCACGAGCCTGACTCGACCCAAAATTAGTTCATGGGGAACGTGGTGAGGGATGGAATCACCTCCTGAGAGGTGTCCTCACCAAAGTACAACTTTACTCGTTGGCCATTCACCTTAAAATTAGGTCCATTAGGTTGAGCGAGCTCGAGAGTACCATATGGAAAAATTTGGGCAATGGTGAATGGGCCGGACCAACGAGATTTCAGCTTGCCCGAAAAGATTTTCAACCGAGAGTTAAAAAGTAAGACTTTGTCTCCAACATGGAACTCTCGGTTCTTAATCTTAGAGTCGTGAATGAGCTTAGTCCTTTCCTTATAGATTAAAGAATTTTCATAAGCCTCATTACGGAGTTCATTGAGCTCATTGAGTTGGATTTTGCGCAGGTCACCGGCTTTGTTAATATCAAAATTAGCCCACTTCAAGGCCCAATAAGCCTTGTGCTCCAACTCAATGGGGAGGTGGCACGCTTTCCCGTACACAAGACGATAAGGCGTACAGCCGATCGGGGTCTTGTAAGCAGTACGGAAAGCCCACAAAGCATCATCAAGTTTATCAGCCCATGAGGCACGATGCTCTCCCACGGTTCTTTCCAGAATTCGCTTAAGTCCTCGGTTGGATATTTCAGCCTGGCCATTAGTTTGTGGGTGGTAGGATGTGGAAAGACGATGGTTTACACCGTACTTAGCCATGACTCTAGCAAATTGGTCATTGTAGAAATGAGTCCCACGGTCACTAATAATGGCGCGAGGCACACCGAATCTAGCGAAAAGAGCTTTCAAAAAGTTACAAACCACCCTTGCGTCATTAGTGGGTAAAGCTTTGGCTTCATCCCAGTTTGAAACGTAGTCAACGGCTACAAGGATGTATTTGTTAGAAGAAGGGAATGGCCCCATAAAGTCAATACCCCAAACATCAAAGATTTCACATTCTTGTATGAAATTTTGAGGCATCTCATCTTTATGTGTGATCTTGCCTTGTTTCTGGCAAGCATCACATCGTTTAACCATATCGTGAGCGTCACGATAGATGGTGGGCCTATAAAATCCCGAATCAAACACTTTCTTTGCGGTGTAGTTGGGACCAAAGTGACCACCGGTGGGTCCTTTGTGGCAAGCATCAAGGATTTCCGAAGCTGCCGGTCCGTCAACACATCGGCGGATAATCAGGTCGGCACATTGTTTGAATAGGTAAGGGTCGTCCCAAAAGTAAGTCTTAATGTCGGTGAAGAACTTTTTCTTTTGTTGAGACGTCAACCCTTCCTTGAGAATTCCACCCGCCAAGTAGTTTGCAAAGTCCGCAAACCACGGGGTTTCATCAGAATTCGAATTTATAGACATTAAGGTCTCCAAGGGAAAAGAATCATTGATTTCTTTATTTGGATGATCCCCTTGGTAAGGATCCTCAAGTCTGCTGAGATGATCCGCGGCTAGGTTTTCTGCTCCTTTTTTATCGCGAATTTCGATTTTAAATTCTTGGAGCAGCAAAACCCAGCGAAGAAGTCTTGGTTTGGAATCTTGCTTTGTCAACAAGTACTTCAGCGCGGAATCGGTATACACAATTGTGGTGGAGAGGACAAGATATGGGCGGAATTTTTCAAAAGCATAGACAACAGCTAAAAGCTCTTTTTCGGTTGTCGTATAATGCAATTATGCCCCTGTCATTGTCTTGCTAGCGTAATGGATTGGTTGGAAGTGTTTATTCACTCTTTGTCCCAGAACCGCTCCAATAGCAAAATCACTAGCATCGCACATCAACTCAAAGGGCAGCTCCCAGTTAGGGGTAACCAAGACGGGTACCTTAGTAAGCTTATCCTTAAGCGAGTTGAAGGCTTCAAGGCACTCTTTGGAAAAGATAAAAGGAGTATCTTTTTCCAAGAGGTGGGTCATCGGGCGAGCGATTTGAGAAAAATATTTGATGAATCGTCGGTAGAAGCCCGCATGACCCAGAAAACTTCGCACACCCTTCACGGTTGAAGGTGGAGGCAACTTAGCGATAACATCGACTTTAGCACGGTCTACTTCAAGACCGGCTTTAGAAATCTTATGTCCGAGCACGATGCCTTCTTTTACCATAAAATGGCATTTTTCCCAATTTAGAACAAGGCGAGTGTCTTCGCACCGCTTAAGTATACGTTCCAAATTGGCAAGGCAAGAAGAGAAGGAATCCCCGAAGACCGAGAAATCATCCATGAAGACTTCCATGGTTTGTTCAACCATGTCATGGAAGATAGCTAACATGCACCGTTGGAAAGTCCCGGGCGCATTACATAAGCCAAAAGGCATTCTTTTGTAAGGAAATGTGCCATAGGGACAAGTGAATGTCGTCTTCTCTTGATCTTGGGGATCGATGGGTATTTGGAAATAACTCGAGAAACCATCAAGAAAGCAGTAATATTCATTACCTGCTAAACGTTCAAGCATTTGGTCCATAAAAGGTAGAGGGAAATGATCCTTTCTCGTGGCATCATTGAGTTTACGGTAGTCTATACAAACTCTCCACCCAGTAACGAGACGAGTGGAAATCAACTCGTTGTGTTCATTGGGAATAACGGTTATTCCGCCCTTCTTGGGCACACAATGGATTGGACTAACCCATGGTGAATCCGAAATAGGGTAAATCATACCCGCATCAAGAAGTTTGATAACCTCTGTTTTGATGACTTCATGTATTTTTGGATTCACCCTGCGTTGACTTTGAATTGTGGGTTTAAAGTCGTCCTCCATGAGAATTTTGTGTGTGCAGAGGTGAGGATCAATTCCACGAATGTCAGTAATCTTCCAAGCAATAGCCTTCTTATGATCTTTCAACACGGTGATAAGTCGGGCTTTTTCTTCTTCCTTCAGGTCCTTAGCAATGATGACTGGCGACTTCTGCTCTTCTTTAAGGAATACATACTCGAGATGGGGCGGCAACTCCTTAAGTTCTAAATCCGGAGGATTTTCGACGGGAGGCGTATTCGAAGTCGGAGTATCGATAGCAATGACCGTGGGAGATGGAGGAGAAGGATTGTCTTCGTTGAGAAGATTGTCAAAGAAATTCATGTCTTCATCCTCATTGATAGGAGAATCATTAGTAGCTAAATTCACATCTCCCATGGTGTCTTCAAGATTGTTACAAAATAAATCACTATCTCCAAATAGAGACAACGATGAATCAATAGAGGACACGGTCTCAACATTGGGAAGAGAGGAAGGAATACTTTTGCAAGCATCAATAAAGTGTGCTTCACAAGCCTCATCCAGAACGTCAATACAATTAACACTCTCGTTAGAATAAGGTTGTTTAGACAACTTTCCCATGTTGAAGACTACTTTATCGTCACCCACTCTCATGATAAGCTCACCGGCTTCAACATCAATGAGAGTGCGACCGGTCCTCAAGAATGGACGACCAAAAATTAATGGCACACGGGGGTCCATCTCGTAGTCGACGACAACGAAATCAGCAGGAAAGGTGAATTTGTCGACTCCTACAATGACGTCTTCGGCTATCCCCACTGGATAAGCAAACGTACGGTTAGCTAACTCCAAAGTCATTTTGGTGGGGACTAGCTCTGGGAGAGATAATTGCTTCCAAACGCTTAGAGGCATAAGATTAATACTGGCACCTAGATCGGCTAGGGCCATGCAATTCTCTACTCCCGGGAAATTGCAAGGAATTAAGAAACGACCCGGATCACCAAGCTTGGTTGGCAATTTCCTTAAGAGCACTACAGAGCAATTCTCATTAAGTTGGGTGTTGGGAATATCGAGGAGCTTTTCCTTGTCGCTCAGAAGATCTTTAAACATTTTCGCATATTTAGGCATGTGAGCGAGAGCCTCAGCGAAGGAGATATTGAAATTCAGTTGTTTGAACATCTTTAGAAAATTCGAAACCTGAATATCATCCTTGCTTTTGAGCTTCTCTTTCCTCAACCTAGATGGATAAGGTATATTGGAAGAAGAGGAAGGCTTTGGTAGAATAGGATCACTCACATCCTTGGGTGGAGGAGGGGTAGAAGGAAGAGGTGGAGAAATTGGGGAAGGAGAAGGATGAGGAATAGGAGCAGGTGACTCGTTCTCCTTAGTCACAACCACCGGTGGAGGTATAGGAAGCTCGGGTTCCTTGGTACCTTTACCACTGCGAGTGGTGATTGCTTTCATCTCCCCTCTTGGATTCGCAACGGTGTTACTCGGAAGAGTACCCGAAGAAGAGGGTTGATTACCTTGGAAAAAACTAGCCATCATGTTCCTCAAGTCATTAGTTTGGCTATCCAACGTGTTTCTCATGTCAGCTCTCAAATCGTTTCGTTGTTTGACCAAGTCTGCTTTCAAGTTTCGCACTTCCTGTTGGAGATTTTCCACGATCACATCATTGGTCCTCATGTAAGTGGAAACCTCTTGGTGTAATGCAGTGGGTTGGTTTGGAGGAGCATTGTATGCGGGTGGTTGATAAGCAGGTTGTTGGTAAACTTGGTTGTTACGTTGAGGTGGTTGTTGCTACTTGTGAGGTGGGACGTATGGTGTACGAGGTTGTTGTTGTTGTTGAGGAGAACGATTGAGATTTTGTTGTTGGTTTGGGTTGGTAGGAGGAAAACCAGGTGGGGAAAGATAATTGTTAGAGCGGTAGCTAAGCAAATTATGGTCACCTTGAGGTCTAACTTGATAAGCGGGTTGAGGATAGGTGCCATATGCCGCATTCACAGTCTCTGCAGGGTAATCTTGGGTGGCGGTACAAGTGGTGTAAGAGTGGAGACCACCGCATATCTCACAAGGTTGGCTGACAGCGTTAACTTGAGCGTTTTTAGCGTTGTTGCTGACGGTGTGGGTAACAAGCGATTCAAGAAGCGTAGTGATTTTGTCCAGTCGCTTGTCGCTGTCACTAGTGCTAGCACTAGCGACATTGGTCCGAACACTCTTGGTTTGCACACGAGATTTATTCTCAATGATGTCCCAAGCAGCATTGGAAGTCTTAGCCAAAAGATTACCCCCCGAGGCACTGTTTAGTGAATCTTGGTCACTCATGTTTAAACCATTGTAAAAAGTATTAATTTGATGTACTTTGGTAAAACCATGTTGTGGGCATTTTCTTAAAAGATCTTTAAAACGATCCCAAGATTCACTAAACGACTCATCGTACTTTTGTTCAAAATTTATGATTTCATTCCGCAAAGCGGTAGTACGAGAGGGTGGGAAAAAGTAATTGATGAACTTTGTTTCCAAATCCGTCCACGAGAGAATACTCTGTGGCGGTTCTTTAGCAAGCCAATGCCGGGCTTGTCCCTCTAAAGAAAAGGGAAAAAGTTGTAACCTGATAACCTCTTGTGGAACACCATTGAACTTGACCGTGTTAGTGAGTTGCAAGAATCTCTTGATGTGGTCGTGTGTATCATCAATGGTACGTCCCAAGAATGGTTGAGCGGAGACCATCTGGATAAAGCCTGATTTTAGCTCAAAGTTGTTGGCGGCAATTGGAGGTATGACAATTGGATCCGTGTTGCCATCTACATGAGCTTGCAGCAATTCAATCATCGGGCGATTATCCGGAAGGGGCTCATTGTTGTTGTTATTGTTCATGTTGTTGAAAGGCGGGTTGTTGTTGTTATTATTGTTGTTCGGAGGTGGTATGTTATTGTTGTTTTGTACACCAGCCATGTCTAAGTTATCGAGAGGCTCGGGCTCTTGATAAGACGTGGATCGAGTGCGCATACACCTACAAAAGAACGAACAAAGAAAAACAAGGCAAAAATATTTTTGGTTTTTATGTTTTTTTACTTTTTAGGATTTTTTGAAAATTTTATATATATATATATATATATATATATATATATATATATATATATATATATATATATATATATATATTTTTTTGTGTTTTTGAAAATTTTTATGAAAAATTAACGTTCACGGGGAACGGATCCCAAAATCCAAGTTCTCACAAAAAACTTTTGATCTTAACGAGAAGAGCCGGCAGCGGCGCCATTTGATACATGCATTTTGTATGGTTCAATTTTATTCTCTCGATATCCTCTTGAATTGATCTCAGTTTTAAGTGGAATGATTTGTTCTTGGTGACAAAAAGGAGTTTGGTTTTCTATTCTATTAAAAAGGGAAATGAATAAAGTAAATAAAGACTTAAACTTAAAACAATTAAAAAGTAAAACTTGAATAAGAAATTAAATCAAACAGTGCTGGAAAAATGCCCTAACGGAAAATACTCTAATTGGAATAAACTGCTATACTGAAAAAAATGTCCTATTCGGAAAAAGATGCAGCTCGGAATAAAGGTTCCCTATGCGGAATAAATTTCTTATGCGGAAAAAGATCCTATTCGGAAAACAATCTCCTATTCGGAAAGATAGTCTATGCGGAATAATTCAACCCTACGCGGAATAAATTCCCTATGCGGAATAAATTTGAAATTCGGAAAAACAGGCTGTTCGGAAAAACATGTTCTATCGGAATAAAAGTCTAACTCGGAATAAAATCCTATTCGGAAAAACTGGGCTTATGCGGAATAAATCAAGCAATTCAGAATATTTAATATTCCGAATAAGGGGGAAAACAGATGGTCTATTCGGAATGAAGGCTCTATTCGGAAAGTCCAGAACTGAAGAACAGTAACAATAACGCAAGAACAGGAGACACGAACTTTAATCCAAATCGACTAAAATACTCAAAAAGGTTTTACCAAACTAACCAATAATCATTTAAATACCATAAGTAACAAATCCCAACAATAAAAACACTAAATCAACAACTTTTTAAGATCAAACTTGAACCAAATAAAAACTTAAGATCTTGCAATAAAAAGATGATGAAGAACAAGATGGATAGAAAGATTGGAATTAAAAGATTGATGTAAAGATAACAAGAGTAATGATTAAACACTTACAAGATTTGAAAGAAAATTGAAAAATCACCAAACACCCTAATGGTGTTGGTGAAGCTACGAACCAAAGAAGCTGGGAAAGAAAAATAAAAGCTAACTCCTTAATTGTGTGTGTAGGAGATCCTTTTATAGTCCTTAGTGATTGGTTGGTGAGTGGGCTTTCTTCTCTGTCTTTCGTCTTCTCGTCTTTTCAGAAAAGTTGACGTTTTCGATTCTGATTCGGGATTTGTCGTCGATTAAATTCAACTCGTCTTTTAATTTCTTCGTTTAATAGACTTGAGTTTCTTCGACTTATGTAAATCTTCCATCTTTGGTCCTTTTCTTCGATAAATCTTCGAATAGGCCCAGTGACTTCAAATCTTTTGCATCTCTTGGACCATAGACTTTAACTTGAGTCCTTTTCTTCAGTAAAACCCGTGCAATCCCATGTTTTCTTCAATATTCATCCGGTTGGCTCTGAAAACACAATAAACACAAAAACCACGCATAATTCCAAACAAATGATACTAAATACGTGTTTTGGTCTTGTTTTAGCCAGAATTAAGTGGTAAAAGGATGGGTGTTTACACACCTATCAGAAACTCCTAACTCCCTTAACGGTTTTGGGATGAGGTAACTTGGCGATGACGTCTACCTTAGCTTTATCGACCTCAATTCCCGCCTTTGACACCTTATGTCCTAAGACGATTCCTTGTTTACACATAAAATGACATTTTTCCCAATTAAGCACAAGATTGGTTTCCTCACAACGTTTTAAAATTTGCTCGAGATTAGATAAACACGACGTGAACGAATTGCCAATCACCGAGAAGTCATCCATAAACACTTCCATCGACTTCTCGATCATATCGTGAAAAATCGCCATCATACACCGTTGAAACGTACCCGGTGCATTACAAAGTCCGAAAGGCATCCTACGATAAGCGAACGTTCCATAAGGACACGTAAAAGTAGTCTTCTCTTGATCACGAGGGTCGATAGGGATTTGAAAGTAACCGGAAAAACCATCTAAAAAGCAATAGAATTCATTTCCCGCAAGTCGCTCCAACATTTGATCCATGAAGGGCAAAGGAAAGTGGTCTTTACGAGTGGCGTCATTTAACTTTCGGTAGTCAATACACACCCTCCAACCGGTCACAACACGAGTGGGAATTAACTCGTTGTTTTCATTAGGCACAACAGTCATTCCTCCCTTTTTAGGGACACAATGGATTGGGCTCACCCATGGGCTATCAGATATAGGATAAATCATTCCCGCGTCAAGGAGTTTAAGGACCTCCTTTTTAATGACATCGTGAATTTTGGGATTCACCCTTCTTTGACTTTGAGTTGCGGGTTTGTAGTCCTCCTCCATTAAAATCTTGTGAGTACAAAATTTTGGGTCAATACCCTTAATGTCGGATATTTTCCACGCAATTGCCCTTTTGTGAGCCTTAAGAACTTTCAAGAGCTCGGTTTTTTCATCATTAGCAAGACCTTTTGCAATAATAACCGGCAACTTGTCATCACCTTCCAAGAATGCGTATTCAAGGTGAGAAGGAAGATCTTTCAATTCAAGGATAGGTGGTTCCTCGATTGAAGATTTTGGTTCAACACTCATAACTTCCATCGGCGGAAGAAATGGTGGAATAGAAGTATCATCACTAATCAACACCTCATCTTCATTGTCGATTTCATTTGAAGTGAGATCGCCTCCTTGGAATGGAGTGAGATTTGGTGTGGAATTAGCAAATATCAGATCCAAAATAGTGGGATTGCCACTTGACGAGCTATCGGAAACACCTAACACTTCTTGTGAAAACTCATCGCAAACCACATCAACGATGTCAATGTGATTGATGGTAGCGATTGCATAAACATGAGAAGGTTTCGAGTTTTGAGTAGCGTTTATAACAAGTTCCTCTTCGTTGAATCTCAAAGTGATAGTTCTCGCATGAACATCGATAAGCGATCTCGAAGTGTCTAAAAATGAACGACCTAAAATTAGAGGAACTTGAGGATCCGCAGGGATGTCAACTACTATTAAATCAACGGGATAGTAGAACTTCCCCACTTTCACGAAAACATCTTCGGCTACTCCACATGCCATAATCGTAGAATGATCGGCCATCTCGATAGACATGTTCGAAGGAATAAGAGCCGGAAGCGAAAGCGATTTCCAAATGGAAAATGGCATCAAATTAATGCTCTCACCAAGATCGGCCAAGGCGAGGCATTCTTTCATATCTTGTATGTCACAAGGAATGAGGAACTTTCCGGGGTCACCAACTTTTTCCGGTATGCGGTTAAGATAAATCGAAGAACAATTAGCAAGCTTTGAAAGCTTTTCCTTATCGCTCATCATACTTTTAAAAGTGGAAGCGAAACGATGCATATATAACAACGCGTCGGCTAAACTCACCTCAAAATGCACTTGTTGAAACATTTTTATAAAAAGCTCGATTTGTTGTTTGTTACGTTCTTGCAATTTCTCTTTGTTTCGTCTCGAAGGATAGGGTAAAGGTGGTGGGGGTTGGTCATTAGGCAACGGCCTTGGAAACTCGGGTTCCACAATTGGTATTGGTTCAACCGTAGGTGTGGTTTGAGCGGTACTTCGTGGGATTGTAATGTGCTCCTTTTCGACCATCACCTCGGGTTCTTTCTTGATTTCCTTCTCCTTAGAAGTACTTGGACGAGAGATTGGTTCCTTGAAAGTTTTACCACTTCGTGTAGTAATAACCTTCATTTCTCCCTTTGGGTTTGCAATGGTATCACTAGGAAGACCACCCGAGGAAGAGGGTTTACACATGATTGCTTCAAACATCTTAGCCATTCGGTCCTCAAATTTTGATTTCCTAGCATCCGTTTTTAATAACTCTTGCTTAATCTCATGTTGTCCTAATTCCATCTTTTGTTGATTTTGTTGAAGACGTTGGACATTTCCTTCCATTTTGTTTGCATGAGTTTTAAGTTCATTAGCAAGTTCATTTTTAAGCTCGTTTTTCAACTCGGATCTTAAGCTAATCATCTCACGTTGCATGTTATCAAATTTAGCATCATTTGCTTTAGCATAATCCAAAAATTCTCCTTGCAAATTTTTAGTGTGAGCATTTTGAAAACCTTGTGTGGTGTTTTGAAAATCACGGTTTTGATTTTGATTAGTGACTTGTCCATTCCCATTTTGATAATTCCCTTTGTTGTAGTTACGTGAATTGTCTTGGTAATTACCACCTTGGTTGTTGTTTAGATAATTATTAACATTTTGATTTGGTGGAGCTTGATTTGGGCGGGAACCTTGACCGTTTTGGTTGTAAGTTCCCGTTGCTACATAAGCACTCGAAGCGTTACCATCCGCGGTAATGCACTCAGAAAGATCATGAGCTCCCCCACACGACAAACAACTCTTAGCAACCGCTTTAACCGAAGCGGAATTTGAAGCTTCTTGAGCTTTCCAATGGGACATTAGATTAGCAAATCTATCAAAAAACCAATTTTCCTCATTAGCTTCATCATGTAAGGCATTAATGCTACCAGACGATTGTGACGATGATGACGAACCCAAATTGGCAACACTCGGTGTGTTACGAGGGCTATAAACCTTAGATCTATTCTCGATGATTTGTAAAGCCTCATTTGTCGTCTTGCACAAAAAATTACCACCCGCGGCGGCATTCAAATAATCTCGTTCATGATCATTAAGCCCATTATAAAAAGTATCAACTTGATGCAATTCCGTAAAATCATGGCGTGGACATTCATGTAACATTTCTTTAAAGCGTTCCCATGCCATTGAAAAAACTTTCATTATTTCTTTGCACAAATCGTGAAATCTCATTTTTCAAATGTGTTGTTTTAGATGGTGGAAAAAACTTGTTCACAAACTTAGAAACGAGATCGGCCCATGTCAAAATCGAATTTGATGGTTCTTTCTCAAGCCAAATTTTTGCGGGTCCATCTAACGAGTATGGAAACAACATCATCTTAATGGCGTCATGTGGAACATCCTTAAACTTGCTAGTGGCGGTGAGACGGTTAAAATTCCTAATGTGGTAATGCGGGTTGTCTTTCTCGTGACCTCTAAACTTATTTGCTTGCAACATCGACATTAAACCCGTCTTAATCTCGAAATTTTCCGCAAGGATGGCGGGAATCACAATAGCCTCTCCAAAACCCTCGGTGGGTGCTTGTAGCAACTCCATCATAGTACGATTAGCCATGACGACTTCTTGTTCTACAATAGGTTTAACAATTGGAGGTTGTTCAACAATCAATGTCTCTTGATTGGCTTGCTTTTGAAGACGTTTACGAGCTCGTTTTGCTTGATTACGAGTGATCATAAACTTCACGAAGAATGGGAGGTGAGCAAAGAAGATTCTTTTTGGGTGTTTTGTGAATTTTCAAATTTTTTTGTGTTTTTGATGATATTTAATTTTTTTGGATTTTGGTGTATCTTCGTAGACAACAATCTACAAAATCTCTCCTCGAATCAAACTCTTGATTAAAGAAGCCTCAAAGGAATGAAAACGATAACGTGGAGTGAACGCCTTCGAATGACTTTAGAACTTTGGTGAAAACCAAATTGTTCAAGAGGTTTTAATCACAAAGAAAACCAAGCAAATAAATTATACGTAATAATACTTTGGGCGGCAAAACCCTCGATTAGCCTTCAATCTCAAAATACTCACAAGCAAGCGGGAAAATGAGGCGGCGCGAAGCACTTAAGAGCCTTTTTCCTTAGGGTATATTTTATAATACCCGCCTTATACCCACCTTATAGTTTGTATTTTTCAAAATCGAGCTTCACGAAAGTATTTATCTATTTTTGCCTTTTTCTTTTTGTTTGAGATTCGAATACAATAATTGAGTGATGAAATCCCAATTAAGGTTGTGTTTTCACACTTTTGGAGATATTGTGAATTTATTGTGATACTTAATACAATATAGTAATAATATTTTTACAAGAAAACCAAGAAAACCGATAATACGTATTAGTAGAGTTCTACTAATACAAATACTATTTTTGGCTAATATTAAAAACAACAATACAAATTAATCACGACACACCTCCCCGGCAGCGGCGCCAAAATGATTGTAGGTAAAAATTACACCTCTTGTTTAGGAAAACAAAGGAGGGTAAATGAGCGGTAAGTATTGAACAAATGACTTTAGGAAAAATCAAGTGTTAATGACCCTTATGAATTCAAAGTTCGTTTCCCAAGGAGGTATATGTGTGTGAAAAACTTGTTAAATGTTTGTGATTAATGATTGTTTTAGAAAGGGATGAGAAAAGAAAATGACGAAGACGTAAAAATTACTACTAGAAAGTTAAAACGTAAAACCTTAAAAACCACAAAAATAAAAATTAATTCTAAAAATAACCAAAAATTCACCAAAAATCAAAATAAATAAACTAAGAGTTTACCAATGATCAAAACGTTTTCAAACCTTTTAAATAATTAAATATTCAATTTTTAAATGCTAATTAAAGCCCTAAAAATCAAATAAATTATCAAAAAGCCCAAATAAATATTGGTAAACCTCAAAAATGACCTAAAAAGATTAAAAAATATTTTTAGAAATTTTTAAACTAATAAAAACTATTTAAAATGATTTAAAAACTATTAAAACTTAAAATAATTATAAAAGTTAATCTAAAAGTGATAAAATTATTCTAAAAGTTGCTAAATTCCTATTTTAATGTATTAAACCTAAGAAAAATACAAAAAGTTGGAAAATGTAAAATTTGAAAAATAATAATAAAATAATATTAAAATAATATTAAAATAATATTAAAAATCCAAAATTTATAAAAGATTCTAAAAACTTGCAAACTAGTTTATTTTAACCTAAATAATCAGAAAATCAAAGTGAAATTACCAGAATACCCCTATTGGGCCCTCAAATGGGCCAAAACCAAAAACAGTCAACACAATTGGGCTTTTGGGCCCAAAAAGTTAAACTTGGCCCAATTGACTTGGAAAAGCCCTATCTGACTCAAAATTCAATTCTAAGAACAAAACTCTAAAGACCCAAAAGCTGAATATGAGCTTATCACAGCTTATTAAGCACACAGCTTATTCTTATTGGGCTTTTCAGCCCATTAAGCAATAAGCCAATGCCATAAGCTCTAATTTGACACACAACCTTCTTTTGGGATGCTTATGAGATCTGTAAAAAGAAATTTTGAAAAAGCTCACTCAATAAGCCAGAAATAAGCAAAGTATTATTTCACAAAACGACAAAATAGTCGGGTTTGAGAAATAAGGCACCTCAGGACTTGATTCAACTTGCAAAAGATCACAAATGGACTCAATAAGCAAAATCAATCAACAAAAATCCAATAAGCACAACCAATAAGCCAGAATAAGCACAAATGAACTTATGAAAAAGTCAATGAAGTTGGTTTTCTAGTCAAACCCTAAAGTCAACCCACCAAATGCTCCAGTATGAACAAATGGGTCAAATAATGAGCACCTATTACAAAATCCAAGTTGTTGCTGGTTAGAATAAGCTATTATAGCTTATTGATAAGCTGACACCAGTTTTACACTAGCAGTGGCAACCAGCAGAGGAAAGGAGTTCCCACTGTTTTGACTATTTGACCAAGCTTATTTGAGAGTTCTGGTTGGATTCAATTGGAAACAAAGGCACCCTTGTGATCAGTGAATCACAAGGAGTCAAAAGCAACAAGAAAATCACAATTTGGTTCACACAATAAGCCACAATCAATCAAACAGTCACCAGATATAGCCCAGATATGGAAATAAGCAGTTAAGCACTTAATAAGCAGATTTAGCAAGAATAAGCCAACCAAACTTAACAGGATGCATACACAAGCTATATAAACTAAGAATAAACACAAAGCAACAAGAATCAAACACTGAATCAAAGCAAATAACAAGATCTAGGCACAAACAGTTACTGATGAACAATGAACATATGTAGAAACAAGTTTGCTGATCTATTTGACACTTGATCTAATTTCAGGCCTCAAATCCTTCTTCCCTGGTGTGATTAACTAAGGTTTAGCACTTGTTAACCCTAGCCTAAGCTTAGATCTAGGTGTCCTCAAAATCCTAGCCAATTTTACCAAGTATTCAAGATTTTATACCCTATTTTATGAATCTATGTGTTCAAACCTTCAAACCTGCAAACAGATGAACAATAGCACCTAAATATCAGATACCAACACTTGCAAGCAACAAACCACAACTTAGCAAGCCACAAATCCAATTCAAGCAGTAGACCCAAACACCCTTTAATCCACTACTTAACAAAGAAACTTGTGATTTTAACTAATAACCTACTGATTTTAATGATCAAAAACACTTACTAGGTAGCAACTAACACAATCAAACTCAAAAATTACCAGCACAAACACAAGAACAAAAATCCAAGTACCAAATCCAAAACAGGCATAAACATGAAATATTTAGGGGAATCTTAATCAAGAGATTATACCTGCCCTCCACAACATCCTAGGAGGGCCAGCTATGCTCCTTGGACCTTGTTCAACAACTAGAACAAGACCAAGGTACTTCAATGAAGGAGATCAAAGCCCGCTGATGTTTAAAGTAGAACAAGGCTTTGATTATGATATGTCTTCAACACAAGCAGCAAACAAACTCAACCAAAGGCTTAGAACCCTTCTCAGGCTTGGTGTCAACAAGATTGAAGGAGCTCAAGGCTTATGGCTAAGGGTTAGTACACAAATATAAGCCAAAATCAGAAACTAGGATTTCAAGGCCTTTGAACCTTAAAAACCTTATAAACCAAGACGTGCCTTAACCACAAGATTAAGGAAGGTCTTAACAATCAAATGGAACTTAGATTTAGGCTATTCTAACACCAACTTTTAATCAAATCAAAAAGAGAATTCAAAATTTTCAGAAATTCAAATTTTATTAAAGTTAAAAAGGAATTACAAAGATTGATAGCCTAAAACTGGAACAAAGGGACTCTCACATGTTGAGGTCTCCTTTTATAGGCAAATGCCAGTGCTAGCACTATTCACAAACCCTAGAAGTGAAATTCCCTATTTATCCTTGAGCCTTCTAGACGTTTTCTTGGTGTGAGTTGTCCAAAGTGATCCTGGATGTTCATTTTAGCTTTGGAATGAAGCAATGATCCTTAGCTGTTGATTTGGACACGTTAGATAACTTGGAGGTGAAGTTGTCATGTGATTGGTTAAACGGGAATTGGGGGTGGGGTCCATAGTGAGTGGGATTAAGGGTTTTAAGGTTGGGATGGGTTTCTGCACATGTGAATCAATTGTGTGCAAAGGTAATTGATTTTTACCCTAAGTTTAAGTGGTGTAAAATCTGGGGGTGAAGAAGGGTAAACAGTGGTACATTTGATCCGATTTTGGGGGAAGTTGTGTGTTTGGCGCGTGTTATGGATTTAAACTTTCAAATTGGCCATTTCAGTCCTTGTTCTTTGGGAAATAAGGTAAATCAAGTATTTCAGCCATCACAACTTCATTCCCTTTGTAAATAACTTCCACAACTTGACAATTTTGGCACATAACTTTCCAAAAGGGTTTATAAGGGTTATTTTTGCCACTTTTGTATATTTGAAGGACTGATTTTGGACATTCTTGATCTTCAAAGGTCTTCAATGTATCTTTGGCTTGATGAGGGACCATAATTGACAATTTGAAATTGTTGAGGGACTAATCTTGCCATTTCTTCAAAGTTGAAGGACCTTATGTGTAATTTTGACAAACTTAAGGGACCAAACTTGTAATTATGAATATACAAGGGTTTTAAGTGTCATTTCTTCAATAAATGAGGATCAATCTTGTTTGTCTTCAAGTCTTCAAGGGTATTTGTTGAGTTCTTCATGAATTAGGGCCCGGTTTTTGTACGGCTTCGTTTCTCGTGTCCGTTTTCCTTGTATCTTGTGATCTTTTGTCTTTTTCATGATATCCATACCTAAAATACACAAGTAAACAAACACAAGCATATATATGGTATATTATGACATTTTTATGCATTTAAAGCCCGAAAAGAACGATGAGATCATGTATAAATGCCATCTCATCACCTTCATTATCTGCTGCCCCTGGGTATGCAAGAAATGCTAGCTCTTCTGAATCCAAAATCTTTCCCTTAGACTGAGCATCGACCAAATACGTCTTCTCATGAAACCATGTTGCATCCCTTCTCCTTTTCGGCTGAGTTCATTCCCTGGCCATATGACCTTGTCCTCGGCAATTGTAGCAAGTCACAACCTTTTAAGGACCAATAGTGCTTCCATTTACACTAGCTTGAGTATTCACAGCTTGAGTGTTCACGGTCCTTGTTGTGGGTCCATATGAATTTTGCCTCCCCTGAATGGATTGGACAGTCACTTGACCATCTTGAATAGTGGCTTATTGTCAAGGATTTGAAGAGGTGCGGAGCTGACTGTTCGTTGGTGGAAATCCTCTAGTTGCAAAAAGTTTTGACAAGTAGGCAGTGAGGTGATTTAAGACATCAGTAGGCGTATCATTTGGAGTAAAGACCGGTGCTTGAATCGGTGGAAGTTCATTGGAGTAGAAGGCTTGTGCTTGTGGCACTTCAGTTGGAAAATATCCTTGCTGAGGAGTATAGCCCATTGGGGAAGTGATAGCTTGTGATGGTGATGCCTGATGTGTTGGTTGTTGTAGAAGAACACTTTTTTGATATGCTTGTTGTGGCATCATCAGTGGTTGATAAGATGGTTGTTGTGGTTGATGATATGTGTGTTGTGGTGGCTGTTACAAGTATGTGGTTGTTGATAAGTGTAAGCCATGTTTTGTTGGGGGGTCATTTGTTGAGAAGCATACATGGCAAGTGGATCACGAACTTGTGGTGTAGACAACCGAGCCTCGATCACATGGCATTCGTATTGTTGAAGAAAAGCTTGAAGTTGATCCACATTGGTGTTATGCAAGTCCTTAGCCAATTTAACAGCCGTCACGTACTTACGCCATTCGGATGGAAGGGTGTTCAAATACTTGGTGTTTAATTGAAACGTAGGAATTGCCATGCCATAGATATTGAGCTCATTCAACAATAGAGTAAATCTCAAATACTAATCATTGAGAGTGTCCCCGGGAACGTAGGCAAACTTATCAAACATATCATATAGCTTACACTCTCGTTCTTGTTTAGTTAATGAGGTGCCTTGCATTAGAACACGAATTCTATCCCATAACTCTTTAGCAACTTTATGTTTACTCACAAGTTTGTAGACATCTAGAGGAAGAGCTTGGAGAATGATGTTTGTTGCTTGTTTATCACACTTGTCTTGAATCTTAGAATCTCTAGTTAATTCACCCGTTGTGCGAGGATGATTAACTATACCTCCGTCACAGTACCATAATCTACAGGTCCATTGAGCACCGATACCCAAATGAGAGGTCCATTCACTTTGTTTAACATGTAAAGTTCCATTCGGGAAGTCCAATCCTCGTACATAGTGTTCACCAACATTGGTGGACGATTATTCGTACCCGAGAGGATGGACTTATCCATAAGAGATGTGTACTCCATTTCGATAAGTTAAGATTTACAAACATTGATCGAGCAATGAGAGAAAGTAAATGTGTTTGTTTTTGTGTGTTGAATTCGAGAAATAATGTTGAAATCCCCTAATAATTGTTCTCGATAAACCAAAAATTCCAAGACAAAATTACAAATTTTCAAAAACACGTTTTTGAAAAATCTTGGAATACTTGTCGTTGTAGCCCAATGCCAAATTTAATCCCGTCGGAATGTCCTATCGGAAAGTGATCGCAATACTTGATCGCAATGTGATCGCAATGTGATCACAGTACTTGATCGCAATGTCATCGTAATACCTGATCGCAATGTGATCGCAATCCTTGATCGCAATGTGATCATAATACTTGATCGCAATGTAGTGATCGCAATATAGTGATCACAATGTAGTGATCGCAATATAGTGATGGCAATGTGGTGATCACAATATAGTGATCGCAATGTAGTGATCGCAATATAGTGATCGCAATGTAGTGATCGCAATATAGTGATCGCAATGTAGTGATCGTAATATAGTGATCGGAATATGAAACCCTCAGACTTTGCGATGGAGTCGGTCGCAATACGTGAGCACAAGTTCCATTTTTCTCGAACAAAACACAACCAAATCGAGATTTTAAGCCAACAAATGATCCAAACACCAAAAAATTTTATGTTTTTAACCAAAGTAACAATACCAAATCACTACCACAAGTATGTAGATGATTTGTATCAAGATTAAACCATAAAAACACAAAAAAAAATTGGTTCGTATGAGATAGATCAAAATAGGCACAAAAAATCAAGAACACAAACATATAAACAATACAATCATCCCATGGCTCTTGATACCATTTGTAACATATTGTAAATCTATGTTTAGTCTAGAGAGAGAAAGAGATAGAAAGATGGTAAGAACACACACACTTAGAGAGAGAAAGCATGAAGAAAACACTTTCTACTATGTGAAAATAATGTGAACCAACACCCTCTCCAACTAAGGAGAGGGTTTATATACCCAAGCCCATGAGATGGGCTTGGGCTTACATTGGGCCACCGGCCTACACAAGTTGTAGGCTTGGCTTGGCCTTGTTTCTTTACTATTACGATAACTAAACTACGAGCTACTTCTTAGACTATTGTTGGAGTCACCGATCCTTTCTAATACAAAAAACATATTTCCAACACGAATACAAGCTTCTGGTTAATGTCAAAACATATGACGGAATGGGGGATCCAGAAGATCATCTGAACCGCTTCACAGGAGCGGCCAATACCGGAGAGTGGCCAATGTCGGTTTGGTGCAGGATGTTCCAGCAGACATTGGAGGGGGGAGCAAGAGGATGGTTTGAAAGCTTGGAAACAGACAGCATTGATGAATGGGCTGACTTAAGGAAGGCATTTACCAAGAGATACTTGATCCGGAAGCTATGTCATAAGGGCCCTCACGAGATAACCAAGATTGTAAGGAAAGCAAATGAATCACTCACGGACTTTAAAGAGAGATGGACAGTATAAGTTGGTCTTATCCATGGAGTTCCGAAAGTCATGAAGATTTCAGCATTCATGGATTTAGTCAAGAGCCCCGAACTAGCTAAGAGATATTCTGACAAGGCCCCGGAATCAGTGGATGAAATGATGGAAAGATTGGATGATTTCGTCCGAATAGAAGAAGCATTCGCCAACACTGAGCTGCCAAAAGGAGAAGGATCTGAGCAATATAGGAAACCCAACCCTCCCACCCAAAGAAGGGATGATCGTAACCAAAAGTATAATGGTTGGAACAACAATAGAAGGAATGATGGGCGAGAAGCATATAAGGAAAGAGATTTCCTTAATAACAGGAACATGACAAGGGCCACTTTACCAACGATTGCATCCAATTGAGAAAGCAATTTGAGCTAGCTCTAGAATCAGGAAAATTGAACCACCTGGTCCGAGACGTACGTCAGAGAGGATGAGACAACCGAAAGGAAGAAGCTCCAAGGCAAGATAGGATAATAAACATGGTTAGTACAATACCAGAAAGTGAAAAAAAGGAAGGCCATAAAAGAAACATAAAACTGGATGAAGGCCCCAATCACTTTCCTACCCTTGGAGGAAGACGAGATGTCTGATGATCTGATCATCATAGAGGCCAAATTGGGAGGTTACTTAGTGAGAAGAGTATACGTGGACGAGGGAGCTTCGGTGGAAATTATGTTTGAGAATTGCTTCGAGAAGTTACCAGCAAGTGTCAAGTCAAAAATGAGGCATACACAAACGGACCTTGTGGGATTCGCCAAAGAAGTAGTTAAGCCAATAGGAAAGGTCAAATTAGAAGTCAGCTTTGGATCAGATAGTCTAGTACGAAGAACTCACATGAAATTCGTAGTGATTGGTGCTCCGTCACCATATAATGTGATCATCGGAAGAACATGAATTCGGATCCTCCGGGCTATACCATCAACCATTCATGCCATGATGAAATTTCCTACCCCGAGAGAAATAGCCACGTTGGTTTCTCGATCAGTCATTGTTTCAGAATGTAGGCAAATAGCAAAAAGACAGACAACGACTCCTCCAACCAAAGAGAAGGTCGCGAAGGATGAAACATCATCCGGTACGGAAAGCATAATGATCAACCCCGCCTATCCGGAACAGCTAACTATCATCGGAGGTGGACTAACCAAAGCTTGCCAAACAGCTCTAAAGAATTTCTTGAAAGACAATCAGGATTTTTGCATGGGAGCCCTCCGATATGACAGGGGTGCCGAGACGGATCATGCATCATAATTTAAATGTAAATAAAAGTTTGGATCTGGTATGTCAGAAGAGACGAATGCTTGTGTTCGAAAAGAGCAAAGCAGTAATCAAAGAAGTGGAAGATCTAGTGGTGACAGGAATAGTCAGACCAGTAAAGTACCCAACATACATCTCCAATCCGGTCATGGTCAAGAAAAGTGATAGATCATGGAGGATGTGTGTGGATTTCAAAAATTTCAACTCAGCATGCCCAAAGGATTACTACTCACCACCGGACATCGATGAGAAAATTGAGTCCGTGGTGGAGTCACGCTTTAAGTGTTTCTTGGACGCATATAAGGGATATCACCAAATTCAAATGGCTCTGGCAGATGAAGAGAAAACAGCCTTTTATACGGACCAGGGTACATTCTGCTACACCAAAATTCCCTTCGGATTAAAAATGCCAGAGCAACATATCAAAAAGATTGGTTGATTCAGCTTTCCAAAGTCAAATAGGACGAAACATGGAGGCATACATCGATGATATGGTGATAAAAAGAAATGACGAGAAGAGCATGTTAGCAGACGTAGCAGAAACGTTCGAGAATCTCAGACAGATCAACATGAAGTTAAATCCGGTTAAGTTCTCGTTTGGAGTAGAAGAAGGCACGTTCCTTGGATATATAATTACTCCGGAGGGTATCCAAGCAAATCCGAAGAAAACTAGAGCCATTGTAGATATCCAATCACCAAAAACATAGAAGGAAATGCAATCTTTAAATGGCAAATTGGCAGCTTTGAATCGATTTTTGTCACGTCCTGCCGAATGGGCATTGCCATTTTTTAACACCTTGAAGAATATCACCAAGGAGAACAAGCATGAGTATAAGTGGACACCAAAGGAGGAAGAGGCGTTCCAGCAAATGAAGTAGTTGATTATGAATCTACCGACCCTTACGACCCCTAGGCCAAAGGAACCACTATACATGTATTTGGCAGCATCACAAGAATCAATCATTGTAGTACTGCTTACGGAAAGGAATGGAAGGCAATGTCCGATTCATTATATCGGCCAAACACTCAGTGATGCAGAAAAGAAATACTCTCCCATGGAAAAGTTGGCTTTAGATTTGCTAAAAGCATCAAGAAGGCTTAGAAGGTATTTCAAGGACACGAAATAAATGTGATCACAGACCAACCAATCAAGCATATATTAAGCAAGGCGGATGCATCCGAAAATCTAGCTAAATTCACAATTGAATTGGGGGCTTACAAGATAGAATACAAGCCTCGAAATGAAATCAAGGGGCAAGTGTTAGCAGACTTTCTAACTGAAGCACCCATAGGCCAAGCAGCAGAAGAATTCTTTCGGATGCCCGTTCTGAAATTAGGAAAGGATGAAATGGAAAAATGGACCCTTTTCACGGACGGAGCATATAGTGTTCTAGGTGCAGGAGCCGGATTGGTTCTCATTAGCCCAACCGGAACCGAATAGATTTATGCTCTCCAGCTGAATTTCGAATCAACCAACAATGAGGCAGAATACGAGGCCTTGCTAGCAGGCTTGAGAATTGCAATACAAATGAAGGTGGGGAAGATTGAAGTCCGAGTAGACTCAAAGTTGGTGGCTAACCAAATCAACGGAACGTATGAGGCAAGCTGCGACCGAATGATGAAATACCTAGCTGAGGTCTCTCATTTCTCAATCATAAGCATACCAAGAGGTAAAAACTAGAAAGCTGACATCCTAAGCAAACTAGCAATGTTAACATTCGACCACTTGACAAAAGAAGTACTAGTGGAAGCCCTAAACGAAAGGGCCACTTACCGAAGCGAAGTAAACACTATAGTGGAAGAAGTGGAGGATAACTTGATGACTCCTATCATAAAGTGCCTCCGGGATGGAATTTGGCCAAAGGATAAGGATGAAGCACGATGACTAAGATTGAAGCTACACCAATACGAAATGGTTGATGGGATCTTGTTCAAGAAAGGATACCTAGAACCGATGCTCCGGTGTGTAGGACCATTGCAAGCTAACTATGTCCTTCGAGAAATACACATGGGCTCATGCAGCATGCACTTAAAGCCAAGATCGATAGTGGCACAAGCATTAAGGTCTGGATACTACTGGCCAACCATGCATACGGATGCTAGGGAGGAATTACAAAAGTGCGACTCGTATCAAATTCATGCACCTGTAGCAAGACTACCGAAGACACTGATGAAGTCTATCATGGCACCATGGCCATTTTATCAATGGGGAATGGACATCTTGGGTCCATTACCAGCCTCATCCGGCAATGTGAAATACATAATAGTTTCCATCGATTATTTCACCAAGTGGATGGAGGCTAAGCCGTGAGTAAAAATCTCCGGAAAAGAAGTTATTAACTTTTTCAGGGACAATGTGGTTTGCTAATTCGGAATTCCAAAGGTCGTAGTCATAGATAATGCCAAGAAGTTCATCAACGAACCATTCAAGAGTTGGTGTTCGAACTTGGAGATTAAGTAGATCAACGCAACCGTAGATCATCCCCAAGCAAATGGATTAGTAGAGAGGTCTAACAAAACCCTCATGGAAGGCATTAAGATAAGGCTTGGCCGAATCAGGCATAGATGGACAGAGGAGCTACCACACATATTGTGGGCCCATCAGACGTTGTTAAAGCAGAGTAATGATGAAACGCCTTTCAGCCTTACCTACGGTTCAGAAGCAATAATCCCGGCCAAGATAGGAATGCCTACCTATAGAACCATGATGGAAAATGAAAAGGAAAATGATGATGCCCTGCGCATAAACATGTATCTACTACAAGAAAAAAGGGAAATGGCAGCTATCCAAGTAGCAAACTACAAAACAAAGGTGGAACAGTACTACAACAAGCGAGTTCGTCCCGTCATATTTCTCCCAGGGGATTTTGTGTTCCGAAATAATGAAGCAAGTAGGGTGCATAAAGAAGGAACACTCGCTCCAACTTGGGAATGCCCATACCGTGTTAAGGAAGCATACCAAAATAGCGCATACAAGCTCCTTACCATGAAAGACAAAGAAGTTCCAAGAGTGTGGCATGCAATGAACCTAAGGAAGTGTTATTTGTAATTTCATTTTTATCATGTAACGACTTTCCCTCCCTTCTAAAAGGGAAGAGTCTACTTTATTTCTATGTTTTTTATTCCAAAATGTATCGACCTTCACTACCTCCAGAAGGGAAAGGCCATGTCTCTCGTTTAAATCAATGAAAAAGCTTCTCTTTTTAGCACCGGAAGAGAAAGCACCTTTGCAAACATGTGTGTTTAGCATAGTTAATTTAGCGTTATATTTAGTTTGCGCATTGTTAGTATAAATACAATTCTTTCTCCCTTCGACAATGGAAGAATTTAATTATCTTTACTAAGTCCTATCCAAAATGGAAGGCCTATTCATCTATGATCAATTCTTTCTCCCTTCGGCAAGGGAAAAATTTAATTATGTTCATTAAGTCCTATCCAAAATGGAAGGCCTGTTCATGTATGATCAATTCTTTCTCCCTTCGGCAAGGGAAGAATTTAAATATTTTTATCAAGATGGAAGGCATGTTCATGTATGATCAATTCTTTCTCCCTTCGGCAAGGGAAGAATTTAAATATTTTTATCAAGTCCTACCCGAAATGGAAGGCTTAGTCATCTATGATCAATTCTTTCTCCCTTCGAAAAGGGAAGAATTTAATTACGTCATTAAGTCATATCCGAAATGGAAGGCCTATTCATGTATGATCAATTCTTTCTCCCTTCGGCTAAGGAGGAATTTAATACTCTTTACTAAGTCCTATCCGAAATGAATGGCTTGGCAAAGGAAGAATTTAATTGTTTTTGCTAAGTACTAATCCGAAAGGGAAGGACAATTCGTGCATGATTGGTCTTTCCTCTCCGATAAAGGAAGAATTTAATTACTTTCATCAATTCTTATCTGAAACAAAAAGGACTTATGCAAACAACCAAAACCTTTCTGGACAAGAATTACAAAATATGTATAAAAAATGCATTCAGAAAATAAAAGCAAGTGTTTGGAACATAACTTAAGCGATATTACATCACCCAAGCAAGAGAAAACATAAAGCAAATGAAATTAGCATGGTAGTAATACATTCATCCGAATAGAAATAAGCATAAAAGTAAATTGTTTGGAAGGATTATAAGTAAACTAAGCCGAATGGGCATCTTTAGATCCAAAGGCATCATCATCATGAGGGGACTCTCTACCTTCATCGTTAGTGGCCTCAACCGAGGGGTCCACAACCTTTTCCGGAGCAGGGGCAGGTTCAATTTCCATTAGGCGCTCAATAGGTAGGTAGAATTTGCTGGAAACCTCTTGGATGTAGGGATACTTAGCAGCCGGAAGCCGATCAACCATGGGTCCCATCTTCTTGTCGCAATAAAAATCAAAGCCCGAGGTAGCTTGGATGATGGTTAGCTTCTCCTCCACAGGTCTCCACACCTTAATCCCCTCGGCCCAGCCAACTTCAATAGCCTTGTTATAACAATCAGTGATATTCTTCTTATGCTCATGACTATTGAGAAGCTTGGAAACAACAGTAGGAAGCAATGTCTGAACAGCATTATATCGGCCCATCTCTGAAGTATTGCCCTTGCTTTGAAGCTCCTCCTTCTTGGCACTCAGTACCTTAGCTTCTTCGGCATATCTGTCCTTATCGGCACGAAGGACATTCAGAGTCTCCTCAACATCAGCAATTCGGGCATCACGACCTTTTATCCTTTTGGTTAAATCTCACTTTTCACCCACAACAGCAGCAAGTTCGGATTCCTTAGAAGCACAAGCCTTTTTGGAATTTTGGAGCTGGGAAGAGAGCCTAGAATTAGCCTGAACTTGTTTTGACAAATTAAGATATGATTCCCCTAAGGAGGTCCTTATACTCATCACATCTCTCCAAAAGGATTTCCTGATCTTCGACTCCTCCTCTAACCGGCGAAGGGAATCAAACATCCCCATAGTACTCCGAGCGAGTTGGTATCTGCTTCGGCTCAAGGCAAGGGATGGAGGATAGGAGCTTAACTCTCGTTGCATAACCGGAGGAATTATATGCATCATCAGATCTCGACACTCTGCAGGCGTATCCACTCGGCTTGCAACACCAATACTCCAATCCGGAGTATACCTAGCACTCGGACCAGACATCTCCTCATCAACGGTGAATACACCTGATCCAGAAAGTTAGATAAAACTCTATTACAATTAGAACAAATAACATTGGAAACACACACACACACACACACACACACATATATATATATATATATATATATATATATATATATATATATAAAGAAAAAAGAGGAAGACCGAGAAGAAAAGCACTTACGTTTGGAATGGAGATGGTCCGGATCCATGACTCCCTTACCATCCCTGTGTTTAGGAGGCTCCTCGACATCATCAGAAAAAACACCTTTAGAACTTGACCCATCTAAGTATGAGTTGCCAAGTGGTGAAAACTTAGGAGGGGGTCTTTTCTCTTTGGAAGGCTCCGAGGTGGTATCCTTTCCACCCCCTCCGGATTCAGACTCATGTGTCTTCTCCATATGATCACCAACCGGTCCGGAGGAACCATCATCAATTTGAGTAGATAAGTTAACAGACCGAATATGTATGGGACTTATAACATTGTATTCATGAAATATTTCCTCTTCATCCCCACCAGCATCTTCGTCCACATTCACACGCCTCTTCTTAGCTAGACCATCGGAGGCCGTAGGCTTCTCAGTCATACGTTTTATGCTTCGATGCAGATCACTAACAGCCTTGCTAGTCTTATGAGAAGCTCTAGAGGAACCCCCCCCCCCCCCCTTTTCGGCAGCCTTCTTCTTTCCATTGGGTTCCTCAACCTGTTCTTCAGCTTCCTCTTTCCTTTTCTTCTCTTCGGCAGCACGAAGAGCGGCTAGCCTCTTCTTATCACGAGTGGCTTTAACAGCTTCACTTTCATTCATAGCAATTATTTGTTCCGCTGTAGGAGCACTCAAGCGCTCCCCAGTAGCTAAAGCACCGGCAACATGAGGGGCAATCTGGTTGGCTTCGGTTAGACGATCACCCTTGACAATCTTTCCCGGAGCAGTGATTGGGAACCTACGATAGTCAGACATGGTAACAACTGCAAGTAAAGAAAGAAACACAACAAAAACAATACGAATTTACAATCATGAAAGGGAAAGACAAGATAAAAGAAGAAAATAAAAACAAGGGTAATACCATTCCCTTCTGGATCCAAAAAACGAGGCAAAAATTTCGGGCCCTCCCAAGTCAATGACACCCCAGCCATATACAAAACACCCTCTAGAATGGCTGATAAATCTACAACATGTTCCTCAAGACGAAGGGCATCTGATTCGTTAAAACCATCTCGGGGGATGTAATCATTCAGATCTGAATCAACATGCCTCCAAGACATAAAATCCGGAATAGCTCGACGATCTATGACAAAGAATTCCCATTTCTAGTTTTTCAAGCAAGTAAGAGTATCATGAAATATTTGTGTACGCGAACCTTTCCCAGACCTCTTCTCGAAGGAAAACCAATGTCCTTGTTTGCTAAGCCTATAATAGAGACGAAATAGAGGGGCAGTGGGTTTAATAGAAAGGCTTCGATAATAAACTTCAAACGTAGTGACACGATTTAGCCCCAACGGAACAAGTTGTGAAATGTGAACGGCGAAGTATTATAGGACGGCTAAAAGGAAGGTGGAGAAGGGGACTCGTATCCTAGACAACTTAAAGAATTGCTCATATAAACCTATATAATTTTAAGGGAGACGATCCATAGTCTTCCTTCCGGAGCAGCTTGAGGTTTGAAACTTTCTGGAATGTAGGTTTGCTATTTACTATGATCTGGTGGTCTAGTTGGGTGGTAGATGGTGGAAGCCATTGTTGGAGATAGAGAGAGAAGGTTTGTAGGTGTTTCTAAAGAGAGAAGGCAAATGTTTAATAAAATGAAGAAAAACACAAACAACAACCCCTCCTTGGAAGCCTTGGAGGGGTATATATAGTCACTCACGCGCCTACACTATACATAGTTTCCTAGTCTAGTCTTTGCGTGAGTGGCTATGATAACTAATGAGAATTCTTAAATGTCGTCGCATAAAGTGAATTTCCAACAATCTTCCCCCATGGGACGACGTGTAGAATTCCTTAAAATATTTTTCCTAACAAGTACTTAATGATTAAGAACAAAAGCTTCCATGAAGCATTCAATGCTGATGAAATCTTCTAAGGCCTTTGACTTCAAGTCTTCACTTCAAAACGACTCATCTTTGTAGTAGCTTGTAGAAGAAATACTGTAACGGCACGAGCTAAGTAACTCATATACTTCTGATTAAGGAGCAGCTTCTGAATTAACTTTGTTGGAAATACGTTTTACATATTAGAAAGGATCGGTCACTCCAACAATAGTCTAATTAATAGCTAGTAGTTTAGTTTTACTTTCATATCTAAACTAGCCCAAGCCGAGCTCACAACTTGTGTGAGGCCGGCGGCCCAATGTAAGCCCAAGCCCATCTCATGGGCTTGGGTATATAAACCCTCTCCTTAGTTGGAGAGGGTGGTGATTCACTTCATGATACACATAGTAAAAGTGTGTTTTCTACACTTTCTCTCTTTAAGTGTGTGTGTGTTCTCACCATCTTTCTATCTCTTTCTCTCTCTAGAACATAAGCAAGATTTACAATATCTTACAAATGGTATCAAGAGCCATGGGATGATTGTATTGTTTATGTGTTTTTGTTCTTGATTTTTGTTCCTATTTTGATCTAAATCATTCGTACCAAAAAAAACTTGTGTTTTTATGGTTTAATCTTGATACAATCATGTACATACTTGTGGTAGTGATTTGGTATTGTTACTTTGGTTAAAAACACAAAATTTTGGGTGTTTGGATCATTTTTTGTCTTAAAATCTCGACTTGGTTGTGTATTATCCGAGAAAAGTGCACATCGGAATATATATATAAGGGTTTTGGATTGCGATCAACATTCCGATCGAGTATTATGATCCAACATTCCGATAGGGTTTCAACATTCCTATCCATATTGCGATCGGTTATTGTGATCCAACATTGTGATCCGTTTTTGCGATCCAGTATTGCGATTGCTTATTCCGATAGCTATATTGCGATAAGGACATTGCGATAGGCTATTCCGATCGGTTATTGCGATCAGACATTGCGATCAGACATATTGCGATCAGACATTCCGATCTACATTACGATCAGACATTCCGATCGACATTGCGATCAGACATTCTGATCATACTTTCCGATCGACATTGCGATCAGACATTCCGATGGCATTTCGATCAGCATTTCGATAGCATTCCGATAGCATTCCGATCAGCACTCCGATAGGCATTGTGATAGAGTGACAAGTATTCCAATATTTTTTCAAAAACGTGTTTTTGAAAATTTGTGTTTTCTCGAGAACAATTATTAGGGGAATTCAACATTTTTCTCGACTTCAACACAAGAAAACAAGCACATTTACTTTCTCTCATTGTTCGATCAATGTTTGTAAATCTTAACTTATCGAAATGGAGTACACATCTCTTACGGATAATTCCATCCTCTCTAGTACGGATAATCGTCCACCAATGTTGGTGAACACTATGTACGAGGATTGGGCTTCCCGAATGGATCTTTACATGTTGAACTAAGAGAATGGTCATCTCATTTGGGCATCGGTGCTCAATGGACCAGTAGATTATGGTACTATGACGGAAGGTACAGTTACTCGTCCTCGCACAACGGGTGAATTAACTGGAGATATGAAGATTCAAGATAAGAGCGATAAACAAGCTACAAACATCATTCTCCAAGCCCTTCCTCCAACTCGTGAGTGAACATAAAGTTTCCAAAGAGTTATGGGATAGAATTTGTAACACCCTATTTTGGTAAATGGAATGTCACGCGTGATTATGGCGTGTCATCAAAGCATACAAGGATAAATGTCTTAAACTTACATGACCATAAAGGAAATACCGGAAACAAACATCGGTACCCCAAAGTAAAGCTCATCACACACAAACATAACTGTAATGAAAAGGACTAAACAATGTCCATAGAAATGAGTATCAAAAGTATGAAGAAATGCATAAAGTAATGAAGGCTAGAAAGCTTCCAATCCATATGCACGTACGCTTAAAGTCTACGAGCGTCCCTGAGTACCTGCCGTTTTTGGAACATGAAAGGAAAACGGCTGAGCATAACGCTCAGTGCACGAATATACAAGCATAAAATGAATAACATAAGCATATACAACATATAGCAGTGGAAATGACTAAGTCATGGAAAACCTGGTATAACTTAGTAAAACTGGTTTTATAGGTTGAAAAGCCTTATGTTTATCTTATAAAAACTGTTTAACATGTTTACCATTAGCTAATATAGGTCATGAAATATAAATGTGCATGAATACTTGGAGGGGTGACCTCGTCATGCAATTAGAGGGGCTGCCTCTAATTAATATAAGTTTGGGTAGGATGGATCAGCTCCTTGTGAAGGATGCAAGGCAGACACCACATTCACACCTGAATAATCTGTAAAAATATGTAACCTAGGATGCAACCATACGCCACACATGATAATATAATATATGGCCAAAAGCTGAAAGGGACGCCACGAGCTATTACTCTGCCGTGGTGAAGTCATAACACTGGTGCCTCCAATGTTATGGTTATGGTAACTCCATAACTATGTGAAACTGATCATGCATGTATATGGCTTAGGAATTTAATTAAACATAAGCAAATCAAAACATATAAAACAAATACTTGGAAAACAGTTGGCTGCATACGGGGAATCCTAATAAGGAAAGAATGTCCATACTGAAAGGACGGAGAATCCGTACCTTGGGTCCAGTGAACAAAGAAGACGAACGAAAAAGAGTCCTACTTCAATCTCACTAATGCAATGCGTGAACAAAAAGAGAATAATAACACGAACGATTCCACTAGAATTGGATCACCAAAAAAATCAACGAACACCTCCCTTGGTGTGTTTAAAACCGGCGGCCAAAAGGGAAGGAGAAAAGAGGCTAGGGTTTTGTGATTTTTCTAATCTTCTGTAAAAAATGAATACATGTTTTCCCTTTTTTCTATTTAGCAAAAATCAAAGTGGGCTTGGCCCCTTTGCTTTGTCTTTGTCGCGGTAGGTGGGTCCCACAAGGGGAAACCCATTGTTTTTCGTGTTCTAATTATTTACGTGTTCTCGTGGTCGTGTTTACGTGATTTATTTATTTATCGTTCGTGTTATAATATATATATATACGTAATCGTAATCATAACTACGTAAATACATGTTTTTCATGTTCGTGATTATAGTTATTGTTGATAATAATTATCGTGTATTAAAATGTTTAAATACTTATCGTGTAATAACACATACGTAACACTTGTAATTACTATTCGTGAAACATAAACGTGCTATAAAAGGAAAGTTTTAATCATGTACGTACGATTATATGTGTACTGTTCATGGTAAAAGCATGCGGGTTTTAAAACTCTCCCCCCCTAAAAAGAATAATTCGTCCCTGAATTATAGATAACATAAACTGGAAAAAGAGGAACATATCCGAATTCAAAACTTGAAATGAGGGTAAGAAGCCCGGATAGACTCCTCTGTTTCCCAAGTGGCTTCCCGCTTGGTATGATCCCTCCAAAGGATTTTGACGAATGGAATCGTCTTCCTCCTCATGACTCGTTCTTGTCTGTCAAGAACTCGTTCGGGTTCCTCTATGAAGGTGAGATCTTCACGAATCTGTTCCAGTGGATACTGAATCATGTGAAGGGGATGATACTTGTACCCTCTGAGTAAAGACACATGGCAAACATCGTGAACATGAGATAGCTGTGGAGGTAACTCTAAACGATAAGATACTTCACCGACTCGCTCAATGACATCAAACGGTCCGATGAATCGAGGACTGAGCTTCCCTTTGATTCCAAAATGTCTAACACCACGTGCCGGAGATACCTTAAGTAAAACGTGATCTCCTATGTTAACTTTGATTCACTATGAACACGGGTAAAAGATCCGGAGGTCGGGGAGGATTGAACAAGTGTTTAGCCATTGTTAGTGAAAGAAAGAGAGAGGGAGAGTTTCTCTAATAAAAGTGTTCTATTAGAGAGAGAAAGTAAAGAAAGAAATGAACAACCTCACCCCTCCATGGAAGTATGGAGGGGTATATATAGCACGGGACTTGGACTATTACATATGACAATATTAGTCCATGCAAGTCCCGGCTATGAAACTAATGTAATTCCGTTAGTCGCACACATTTTAAGGCTAACAATCTTCCCCCAATGTGGAGACATACGGAATTACTTACAATGTTCCTAACAAATGCAAATACAAGTTTGGTTCCAATGCTGAGGATGACGTCGTTGTTTTCAAGTCTTCTTGAAAAACGTATCCCCAGTTTGAATCCTCTTTGTCTTTACTTGTTGAGGAACCATTGTATCATGTATGAATTGGATTAACTTCCCCCCAGTTCATACCACATGTCTTGAAAAGCTTTCTTCATAGACTTCTTTTTTATGAAGCTTCTTAATCAGCTTCCCCCGAAACCAATATTCCTGTCTTGAGCAGAACCTGTAGCTTGAGCAATATTCTATCTTTGACATTTAAATTGCATAGCGGAATTTTGTAGAAGAAGAAGCAAACCACACCAAGTAACTGCTACCTTGACATTTTTGGTCTTCATGATTATGTGTTTGGGGGAACATGTAAGAAATCAGCAACAAATCTTCTCGCTCTTGTAGAATACTTCCCCCTGGAAGTTAAACTAAGTACTCCAAAGTGGGAACTAAGTCTCCAAAGTACACATTCTTCCCCCATGATGGTGATGAACTCTCGGAAGCATCATCTGACGTGTACGGTCAAAATCGCGAGATGTTCTTGTTGAAAGTATGATGGTGACGAACACTCGGTAGCGTTCTTGTCAAAAGTATGGTGGTTAAGAACACTCGGTAGAGTTCTTGTCAAAAGTATGGTGGTTAAGAACACTCGGTAGCGTTCTTGTCAAAAGTATGGTTGTTAAGAACACTCAGAAGCATCGTCTGACGAGTACAATCAGAATCGCGAGATATTCGTGTCTGAAGCAGAAATCTTTGTTGACATTCTATAGCTCAAGTTGCTCGTGAGAATTGTTTGCTGATCACATCTCTACTCATTTACTCTCTGGCTAAACTTACCAACCTCGTATTCTTTCAGCTATCTGTAGTGACCACTGGTGAAGTAAATCTGATATTCCAAACTTGAAACTGAAGTACAATCCCCCAAATTTGTTACTTACGCTTAGCACTTTTATTGATTGAAGTACGGTGCAGAGAAACGTCTCTTAGAATCTTATACATAAAGAGAGAGGTATAAGATGTAGAACACCTCTTGAAGTATCCACAACTCCCGGTGAGTGTGACACTGAGCACTACAACGTAACTCCTTAAGTGATAGTTGTCCATGTCGTCGACCATCCATCCCTTGACAGTGTAAACTAGATAAATCAATTCTCAATTATTAATGCTAAAGCGAATCATCAATCGATAGAATGGGGTGAAATAGGCTCGATGATGAATTGAGTAGACGCCTTCGTGATATTCCACTTCAACTTCAAATAATAAATATCAAATCCACTTCGTAATCACTTGACATTACTTTGCCTGAATACTAGCCGTTTTGACAATTTTCAGTGAATCTTAAAGGATCGTTTTGGTGTTTGTTTGTTTTTGTTGTGTGTTTGTCTGTGTCGTGTTTTTTTGAGTGTTGTTAACTTGAGAACCAACGATGACTAAAAAATGAGAATTCGTCAATGTCGAATAGCTAAATTAACTTTGAAGCCTAAAACCGTCAAATACCCAACTGATGCACGGATCGACCTCCGCGGTGAGGTCGTCGAAAATATTTTTCGAGAAATAAGGTTTCAAAACAAGCATTTTCTTTAGTCGGAATGAACCCGTAATCACCATATCCCCATAATCCGTACATCCGTCATACCCGGCCAAATTTGGAAATAATATGGAGCACAACATAATACTATATTCGGCCCATCATTTGTTTAGCTAAACGTGGCCAAAAATGAGATTAAAACAATTACATCCCAACAACTAGAAGAACTCGCAGCCCAAAATCATGATTAAACTGAAAGCAAGAGATGGGCCCAATAAGTCTTCCAAATGTGTGGATATAAATGAGAAGTATTACCTAATATTTCTTAATTGTTAACCTAACCTAATCTCAGACATTCACCTCCATCCTTATCAGCCGCTTCTTTACCTAAACTTCTCCACATCAAACTTCTCAAAGAAATCACCAGATCTTATAGTTCATATCAATATTCATTCACTGACTCACATACGCAAACACCTACAAATATAATCCATCGACCTTACATCAAGACCAACGAATCATAGAGACAAATCACCCTTAACCATGTATCTTTATTACGTTTTAGCTCAGAATCATTCGAACCCACAAAGTAAAATAAAAAATGAATTCGACTTCATGATCCATAAATGAGTCTCTGGTAGGTGTTGGTCTCGGGTAAGGTTTTGTGTTTGCAAGTGATTTTCATGAAACGAAACTAAGGCATGATGATAACATAATTGTTATACATCATCCTTTATATTTCGAATAGTTAATCCAAAAAAGGGATAAACCCTCACAGATCAATGATGATATTCTGATTCGAAAAAAGATCTTTCAAGATCTTGACATGCATGTCAACAGCAGACAGAATCTAATATCAATCAATTTTTCTTTTTGAAAAACGAGTCTAGATGGGTTTAGGTGACGATGGGATATGATTAGATATGAGGTGTTGATTTTGGAGTGATAAGGTTGGTTGTTGTTTGGTGCAATTCTCGACTCACTGAGTTGACCCAGTCAGCTCGGTAATTACCGAGTTGACTCGGTGAGTGATGTAGGATGGGTTTTGGACAGATGGTTTGAGTCATTGGAATGTTTTTAGAATCATCTCAATCTTTAGAGGCAATAGCAATAATATACATCCCATCGCAAAAAGTCTAAATACCTATCGGAATAATCCCAGTGAAAAGCCATCGGAATGTGTAATCCATCGAAATAATGAAAAAGGGCCATCGGAATGAATAATCTATCGGAATATTCCATCGGAAAAATCCATCGAAATAATCCGTCGGAATAAGTCCGTCTGAAAAACCATCAGAATCACCATCAGAAAACCCATCGGAATAAGCATCGAAAAACTGTCGGAAAAGGGTTTTGAAACCGAACATAGTGGATCTGGTCCTTTTTTGTCCTTTTCCCAATAAAAAATGGTCATAAAACAAATAGGAAAAATACTGATTGATTTCCTTATTTGTGAAACTGATAGTTGATACTTGATAGGTGGAAAACTGCTAAAAATTAATAAAAAATTGGTAAAATTACCAATGAAGGAAACTGACGATGGTATGATTATTGATGGAAAAATGGTAAAATAGAAAGTGGATGAAAAAAAACCAGTTTAAGAAAGAAAAGATATATGAAAGATAGATAAAAATACCATCAACCAAAATTGGGACCGATTCAGAATGAGACTATCAATCATCATATCAGACACGGACACAAACACACGAACACAAAAACACGAAACACCCCCGGTTAGCTCTGATTCCAATTGTTAACTTGGATTCACTATGAACACGGGTAAAAGATCCGGAGGTCGGGGAGGATTGAACAAGTGTTTAGCCATTGTTAGTGAGAGAAAGAGAGAGGGAGAGTTGCTCTAATAAAAGTGTTTTATTAGAGAGAGAAAGTAAAGAAAGAAATGAACAACCTCACCCCTCCATGGAAGTATGGAGGGTATATATAGCACGGGACTTGGACTATTACATATGACAATATTAGTCCCTGTAAGTCCCGGCTATGATACTATTGTAATTCCGTTAGTCGTACACATTTTAAGGCTAACATCCTACGTTAAAATGTAAGTCCCTACGATGCTTGTCGGCATAACTCTTCTAACGTGACCGTGCTTCTTACAATTTCTGCTTAGCTACTGCGACCTTCTCGTTGGTAAAATCTATCATTTCTGGTCCTTCAAGTGTTCGCTCACCAACCTGATCGCAGCAGATTGGGGCGCGACACTTTCTGCCATACAATATCTCGAATGGAGCACACTTGATACTTGCGTGCCAACTGTTGTTGTATGCAAACTCCACCAAACAGATGTAATCGTCCCAATCTCTCTTCCATTCTAACGCACATGACCTCAACATGTCTTCTAATGTCTGAATCGTTCGCTCCGATTGCCCGTCTGTTTGAGGATGAAAAGCCGTGCTATGATTAAGTTTTGTACCCCAAGCATTCTGTAGACTCCTCCAAAATCGCGAAGTGAAACGAGGATCTCTGTCTGAGACGATGCTGGATGGAGCACCATGAAGTCTCATGATCTCCTTCTTGTAAGTATCGGCAAGTTTACTGACCGAATCTTCCTTGCGGATCGGTATGAAATGAGCTGACTTAGTAAGTCGATCAACAATAACCCAAATCGCATCATGCTTCCTCTTTGTCTGCGGAAGACCGGTAACAAAATCCATGGTGATCTTTTCCCACTTCCACTCTGGAATATCTAACGGTTGTAGAAGACCGCCAGAGCGCTGATGCTCGATCTTAACCTGCTGGCAGGTAAGACATTTGGAGACGTAAGTCGCAACATCCTGTTTCATACCACTCCACCAAAAGTATTGCTTGATGTCATGGTACATCTTGGTCGAACCATGATGAATAGAGAATAGGGATCTATGAGCCTCAGCTAACAATGCTTCCTGGAGTTCTTGATCATCAGGAACACAAAGTCTCTTGCCCTGCCATAAGATACCGTCTGCGATACTCCAAATTTTGTCTGCTTCTCCAAATTCTGAATTATCGCCCAGATTTCACCATCCTCCTTCTGAGCTTCCTTGATCCTAGAGAGTAACTCAGGTTCCACTCTAAGATTAGCCCAGTAACCGTGTTGTCCACGTACCATGATCTCAATGTCTAGTCGCTCCAAGTCTCTTATAATTTCCTCCTCAATTTTAATGCCGTTTATCATTCCGGACTTTCTACTAAGTGCATCTGCCACTACATTCGCCTTGCCGGGACGATACTGCAGATTAATGTCATAATCCTTCAACAGCTCTAACCATCTCCTCTGTCTCATGTTCAATTCGCGTTGAGTGAAGATGTACTTCAAGCTCTTGTGGTCCGTGAAAATGTCACATGATTATCCATACAAGTAGTGCCTCCATATCTTCAATGCAAACACGACTACTGCATGTTCCAAGTCATGCGTAGGGTAATTTTTCTCATAAGGCTTAAGCTGTCGTGAAGCGTACGCGATCACTTTCCCATGTTGCATGAGAACACAGCCAAGTCCCTTCCCCGATGCATCACTTTAGATTTGAAATCCACCTGTACCAGATGGGAGAGTAAGAATCGGTGATGTAAAACCCGCATGCTTCTACCATGAATAGTACATATATAATCGTACGTACATGATTAAAACTTTCCTTATATAACATGTTTACGTTTCACGAATATTAATTACAAGTATTACATACGTGTTATTACACGATAAGTATATAAGTATATGAAGACACGATAATTATTATAAAAAATAAATATAATCACGAACATGAAATCATGAACGTAAATAATCACGAGCCTATTATTATGTATTTACGTAATATTTATTACGATCGCGGATAAATATATATTATATCACGAATAATTAATAAATAAATCACGTAAACACGACCACAAGAACACGTAAATATTTAGAACACGAAAAACATTGGGTTTCCCCTGTGGGCCCCACCTACCCGCGGCAAGAACAAAGAAAGGGGCCAAGCCCACTTTTAATTTTGCTAAAATGGAAAAAGGGAGAACATATTTTTCATAATACAGAAGATTTAGAAAAATACTAAACCCTAGCCTCCTTTTTCTCCCTCTTTGGCCGCCGTAAGGAAGGGGTGTTTATTTATTTTTGGTGATTCAATTCAAGCAAGATCGTTCGTGTTATCATTCTCCTTTTTGTTTCACGCATTGGTAATCCTATAACCTTTCCTTTTAATTATTTTATTAGTTCAAGAACACATGAAATCATGGGTTCATTAAAACTAGTAATTAATCATGTAGATCTAATCACGGGGTAATAAACATGGTGGTTTTTGGGTTTTTGATTCGGCCGACGCAAGGAACCGATAGCCGAAGCTCTCGGTGGTCTTCGAGTCACCACCAGCCGAGACCCCATGGTCTTGGTGTGAGTTGTGTGTCTCGGCCGCAAGGGACAAGGGACCCCGACGCATGTCGGGGTAGCCTTGTGGTTTTGATGGGGGTCTCGGCAAGAACAAACAAGCACCACCGGCCAAGCCGGTGGCTAGATCGACCAACCGGTTCGCCACTATTAAGGGGTTGTTTGTTTGGTCTAGTTCAAGGGTAAACACAGTCCGGTTCACGACATGGTTTAATAAAATAATACATGGTCCGGTTTATTATTTTATTTTACAAGTTAGTTATTTTTACATGTGGTTTATTTTTCTACAAGTAATTAAATTAATTTAATATGGTACTTAATTAATTTAATCAAATCGTGACTTAGGTTTATTATTATTATTATTAATAATACATGATTTTAACCTAAGTATTTTATTATTTAATTTAGACTAAAGTGATTAACTAATTATTAAGACATGAAATATAATTAATTAATCATCATGACTTATGTTATATTAATATAAATATTAATACATGTTTTAACCTAAGTATTATTTACACTTTAATTTAATTAAATCATATCATATTTAATTAAATCTTATAACATATAGTTTATTTAACTTACATGTAATAATTAATAAACTATACCATTTAATCACATGACTTAGAATATTAGTCAGTAAAACTTAAGCTTATCTTATTAGCTTAATAATCCAGCTTAATTATATTTATGGAAACTTTCTATTTTTAGAAACTTATTTATTTTAAGCAGCTAATCTATTTATGGAAACTTTCTATTTTTAGAAACTTATCTATTTTAAGCAGTAAATCTATTTTTGGAAACTTTCTATTTTTGGAAACTTTCTGTTTTTGGAAACTTTCTATTTTAAGAAACCTTCTATTTTTAGAAAGTTACTTATTATTACACAACAAGTATAATAATACCAGAAATACAAGTAATACTTAGTCAGAATATCCAGAATATATGATAAATACAGCATAACGTTAGAATCAGTAGAACATGACATGAACATGTAAAACAAGCTAAGACATGATATAAAATCAATTACGTACACAGTAATCAGAATACTTATACACGTATATTATCTATGTAGCATTAGTGAGATCGAAGTAGGACTCTCTTCCGTTCGTCTTCTTCGTTCACTGGACATAATGTACGGATTCTCCGTCCTTTCAGTATGGACATTCTTTCCTTATTAGGATTCCCCGTATGCAGCCAACTTTTTTCCCAGTATATGTTTTATATGTTTTGATTTTCTTATGTTTAATTAAATGCCTAAGCCATATACATGCATGACCAGTTTCACCTAGTTATGGAGGTACCATAACCAAAATACTGGAGGCACCAGTGTTATGACTTCACCACAACGGAGTGATAGCTCGTGGCGTCCCTTTTCAGCTTTTGGCCATATTATTATGTTATCACGTGGGCGTATGGGTGCATCCTAGTTACATGTTTTAGTCGGGATTTTATGGTGAATGTGGTGTGTGCCTTGCATCCTTCACAAGGAGCTGATCCCTCCTACCCACTTACCAGTTAATTAGAGGCATCCCCTCTAATTTGCAGGACGAGGTCACCCCTCCAAGTATTCATGCACGTTTTTGACCTCATGACCTATATTGGCTTTTGGTACATTAACTAATACAGATTTTCATAAATAACGTAAGCTATGTTTTTAGAACTAAAACCAGTTAACATGACAGACAACTAGGTTTTCCAGGATTTATACATTTCCGCTGCTATGAGTCTTAGTTATGTTTCAGCCATTTATACTATGTCATATATCCGTGCACTGAGCGTTATGCTCAGCCGTTACTTTCCTTTCCATGTCCCAAAACGGTAGGTACCCAAGGACAGACTCGAGCACTTGGAGGACGTGCAAAGTATGGGAGCTGCCATAGACTTCTTCTCCTTTTGCCTTCATATACTTATGCTTGTTTAGTCTTTCATTCATTTCATTTAATATTTATGCCTTGGGCTTATTTTGGGAACCGATGTTTGATTCCGATTTTCCTATGGTCATGTATGTTTTACTACATATTACCTTGCATGCTTTGATGACATGCCATAATCACGCATGACATTCCATTTACCAAAATGGGGTGTTAAAATTATGGTATCAGAGCCAAGGCTTCGACCTGTAGGCTCTAAAACTTGACCTGTGACTAGTGGGTAGTCATCAGGAGCTTCCTAAGCCAATGCTAGCTATTCCATGAATTTACGTTTAAAGCACCTTGTTGTTTTAACCATGATGTTTTCAACACCTTGTTGTTTTAACCATGATGTTTTCATCAGTATTGCTTTCACTAATATGGACTGAACAACCGTCATCCATACTTAGTTATGTGTCATTGTTTCATGCACGATGTTCCTTGTGAACTGTGACTAATATGAACTGAACCCCAGTAGTTCATAATTGGTCACATAAAAAATTTTCTGTTAAGTTTTGACAGCTGAGTCTCATTCATTTATTCCATGTATCATTGTCGCAGGTTTATGTCTAAGTAACGGTTGGTACAAGACTGACCCTATTTAGTCGCATGTGCTTTTATCGAAACTTTTAACTTTGGGACCGACCCATAGGCGTCCCCTCGCCATGTCTTTTGTTTTGGGTAAACTGACCATAGGTGTTCACCCTCGCGCATATAAAGGTTTTTATAAACTACATCATGCATTCATGCACTGTTTTCATGCATAAAATTTTTCTCATGATTTATTGGCATAAAATTTTTTTCATGTCCCCTCATAAGTTACTATGTTTTTATGTCAAGTATGTTTTCATACTGTCATGGTTAACTTCAGTTTCATGCTAATTTTGTTATACACTCCTTCATGTTAGGTTGTTTCATGTTTCTTCATGATGATTTCGTCTTCACGTGATTATGTCTGAGTCTCTTTTATTGTTTATGCTTTCATGCAAGACACTATTGGAATTCATTTAAATCCTACTTTCATGATAGTCATGGTTGGTTTTCATTAATCATGCTTTCAGGAAAATCATCGTTGAAATTCGTTTAACCACACGTTAGTGTTTCTCTATGCAACCAGAATGAGGTATATACTGGCATTGCCAGGTTATCATGATGGTCTTTCTAACCATTTAACCAGGTATTTTCCTTTAAAATCATGTCATATGATCGACCCATGCTGATCATTTCATGTGCATTCCATGTGTACTCCATGTACCGTATCCCATGTGCGTGTTCTACTTGCTGATACTTACAAATTGTTGATGCCACTCATAGCTTGGAGATGTTACTAAGGGTTGATGCTGCGGATTTTAGAGACGCTACGAGATGCTGATGCTGTTCACAACCTGGAGATCTTACAAGACAAAGAAAAAGGCGTTAGATCAAAGCGATCGGACGAGAAGATGCTTCACCACCATCTGATTTCCATCAATCCTTGTCCCTAATTCTTAGTTACATGTCACACCGCATTCAGTTGTCGTTTCAGTCATATGAGTGCGAACCGGTACCAGTCGGCCACTCAGCTGAATGGTTATGTGAATCACATTCATGAGAATGACCGTCATGGAACTGATAGACAAGACGATAGTAACCACTACTATGATAGCAACTATCCTAGCAATCGCAACCGAGCTCTGGCCATGGACGTGATCAGAAATACAAAGGACCAGTAGTCCAACCGATCCGCCAATTCTGGCATAATAACCTAATATTTGTAGTTCTGTTTGTTTCGCATCTCGAGACACATGTCAAGACATCAGTCAAGACACATGTCTCACGTATACTTTCTGAAGACACATGTCAAGACACCAGTCAAGACACATGTCATGCTTATATTTCCCAAGACACAGGTCATGACACATGACTCACGTCTAATTCGGGAACATCCCTAAGAAATTCAGGGTACCCTCTAAAGGGTATATCCATTTTGTTGTGCCATGTAATAATCAGGCCACAAGAATTTCAGTACCTTCACCGGCGTATTAGTCGCGTTTGGACACGCAGACAGGCGAACACGTTCAGTGAGACCTGTCATGTTTGCTTCATGACACTTACATTTCTCGATTTCATATCTCATATATCCATAAGTACGCCACTCGTATCCCCCATGTATACGAAGGTTTTCCTTCAGCCTAATGATGAGATCCAAGCTGCTAACGCATTACCTTGGACAGATGCGAGTTGAATTTAATCCTAATTATGGACTACGAACAGCACACCCTGCTACGATACATGATTTTGTACAGTAATGTTCAGGCTCCTAAATACATTCAGCATGGTTTTCCATCAGGAAAATCTGTACAAATTATCTATGCTTTCCAAGCACGTGCTTTGTTAGCCTTGACTGCTAAAATTTTCTAGTTGTCAGTTAAGACACGACCACTGAAGTTCCTTTTACGCATAACCAGCCGATTATACCAAAATCTTCCCATACATTCCAGAAGAACCTTCAAGGAGAAGGATGGTAACATGAGATTATGTGTCGACTACCATCGATTTAAATAAATCACCACTCATAACCGTTATTCTCCTCCACGTATTGGCAACATGTCCAATCGATGTTAGTGTATTAATCACTTTTCCAAGATCGGACTCATGATCATGCTGCCAACAGTGACGAGTGAAAGAGCAGAACATTTCCATGACTACTATTCGTACACGACTCGGTCATGCTAGATTCGTAATTTTGTATTAGTCTCATAAATGCTCCAACAGCATTATGGACTTAATAAATTGAGTTCCGTGAACTCATAAACAAATTCATCAGTGTTTTCATCGAGGACAACCTGATTTTCTCTAAGTTTAGAGAAGAGCAGGAAGACCACATGTGCACTATGTTGCAAATTCTACGACAAGAGAAATTTCACCCTGAATTTTCCAATATAAATTCTGGTTGATTACAGTCACATGCTGTATCACATGGATTCTGACGGTTAATCTTACCATGACTCAGCTTATGCATAAAGGTGAGAACCCTACACTACGTTAGATGTTCCAAGAAAATCCTACGCTAAGAAAAGTCTAGTTTCGGAGACTCAAAGTTTCGCAAACTCCTATGTATCAAATTTCTACGAAGCAAGATACATGTACGTTCATATCTAAGTGCCTGTCATACCAGCAGGTTAACATAGAACACCAACAGACTAAGATGTTTCTCCACCAGCAGAAATTGTGAAAAGAAATGGGACAAGATCTCCATGGATTTTGGTTACCAGATTAACGCAAACTCAGAAGAAGCAAGATGCTATCTGGGCTATTGCCAACAGTTTGATCAAGTCTGCAGAATCCTTACATCCGCAAGGATTTCAAGAACCAACAGATAGATCAGACATGTTCCAGCCAAGGCGCATCCGAATCACTTGGTAATTTATCGGGCCAGACGAAGGTTCACATTTATGCTCCTTATTTACATTCGCGTCCTTGTTCTAATTTCACAACTTGCTTTCACACTCAAATTCATGACACTATTCATGTTCATGATCGTATCTTGTCTTACGATTTTAGGTTCATCTTCGTTCTGGGAAGTTTTGAAAGAACTTGAGAGACCAGACTCAAGTTTGTATAACTCTCTATCCTCAGACAGACGTTTCACGTCACATTCCACGTCTCACCTTATAACGTTTGGCGTTACCGCCGCCGTATTCCATGTTCACGATATGTTTCACATGTCATGTTCATTCCACGTCTCTCATATCACGTTCACGATATGTTACACGTATCATTGATCACGATATGTTGCCCATATTACACTCACCATATCTCCATGTATCATTCAAAATTTTTCACGTACTACGTTTCAATATGTCTCACGCATCGTTGCTAATTATCAGTTAGGTTAGATTATTTTGCATCGTAATGTTTCAGTTACCCTTGCATGTTAATTCTAATCCACTCGACCAGATTCATGCAAATCTATCTTACGTTGACAACCAGAAACTTTTACGTATTTTCAAGTCAAGGTCAGGATGACCTGACCAAGATTTATCAGTGGTGTCAAGATCTTGTGGAGGAACCGTTCCGAGAGGGAAATCACTTGGAAACAGACGAGTCCATCCGGATTTTATACTCTCATCCTTCCGTAATTCAGTAAGACTCTTTTAGTCACGTCACGTTCCATGTCCTTTTAGCCATGTCACGTTCCACGTTCCTTTCTACCAGGTCACCTTCATGTCCTTTTATCTTACATACCCTGTTCGTTTGATTCGGGTATGTTTCTCTTTCAGTTTACTTTATCTATAATTCAGAGACAAATTATTCTTTTTAGGGGGGAAGAGTTGTAAAACCCGCATGCTTCTACCATGAACAGTACATATATAATCGTACGTACATGATTAAAACTTTCCTTATATAACATGTTTACATTTCACGAATGTTAATTACAAGTATTACATACGTGTTATTACACGATAAGTATTTAAGCATATGAAGACACGATAATTATTATCAACAATAATTATAATCACGAACATGAAATCATGAACGTAAATAATCACGAGCCTATTATTATGTATTTACGTAATATTTATTACGATCACGTATAAATATATATTATAACACAAAAATTAATAAATAAATCACGTAAACACGACCACGAGAACACGTAAATATTTAGAACACGAAAAACATTGGGTTTTCCCTTGTGGGCCCCACCTACTCGTGGCAAGAACAAAGAAAGGGGCCAAGCCCACTTTTAATTTTGCTAAAATGGAAAAAGGGAGAACATATTTTTCATAATACAGAAGATTTAGAAAAATACTAAACCCTAGCCTCCTTTTTCTCCCTCTTTGGCCGCCGGTTAGAACACCACCAGGAAGGGATGTTTGTTGATTTTTGATGATTCAATTCAAGCAAGACCGTTCGTGTTATCGTTCTCCTTTTTGTTTCACGCATTGGTAATCCTATAACCTTTCCTTTTAATTATTTTATTAGATCAAGAACACATGAAATCATGGGTTCATTAAAATTGGTAATTAATCATGTAGATCTAATCACGGGGTAATAAATATGGTGGTTTTGGGTTTTTGATTCGGCCGACGCAAGGAACCGAGAGCCGAAGCTCTCGGTGGAGTTCGAGTCACCACCAGCAGAGACCCCATGGTCTAGGTGTGGGTTGTGTGTCTCGGGCGCAAGGGACAAGGGACCCCGACGCATGTCGGGGTGGCCTTGTGGTTTTGATGGGGGTCTCGGCAAGAACAAACAAGCACCACCGGCCAAGCCGGTGGCTAGATCGACCAAACAGTGGCAACCGGTCAAGCCGGTTCGCCACTATTAAGGGGTTGTTTGTTTGGTCTAGTTCAAGGGTTAACACGGTCCGGTTCACAACATGTTTTAATAAATAATACATGGTCCGGTTTATTATTTTATTTTAGAAGTTAGTTATTTTTACATATGCTTCATTTTTTTAAATGTAATTAAATTAATTTAACATGGTACTTAATTAATTTAATCAAACCATGACTTAGGTTTATTATTATTATTATTATTAATACATGATTTTAACCTAAGTATTTTATTATTTAATTTAGACTAAAGTGATTACTTAATTATTAAGACATGAAATATAATTAATTAATCATCATGACATAGGTTATTGATGGTTGAGTTTTTTACACTTGTTTAGGAAAACAAGGTAATTAGGGCAAGTATTAACAAGTGATTTAGGAAAAACATGAGTTATGACCCAAAGTGGGGATCGTTCTCAAGGAGGCTTGGTGTGTGTGTTAAGACTTGATTAATTATGTGATTATATTGATTATGAGAAAAGAAAATAGTAAGGGGATAAGAAGATAATGACGGTTACGATGACGGATTACACTAACACGAAAAGGCCGTACACGTAAAACCGTAAAAACACCAAAATTAAAAATTTACCCTAAAAATTCCTAAAAAATTGCAATAAATCCTAAATAATATAATTAGAGTTTACACAAAATCAAAACTCAATCAAACCTTTTATTTAATTAAATAATGATTTTTAATGCTAATTAAAGCCGTAAAAATCAATTTAATTAACAAAAAGCCCAAAAGAGATTTATCAATGAGATTTATTACTTTGTAAACCTATAAAATGACCTAACTTAATTTAAAACTATTTTTGAAAATTTTAAAATTAATTAAAACTATTTAAAAACAATTAAAAACTATTAAAAATTAAAATAATTATAAAAATTAATCTAAGAACAATAAAAGTATTCTAAAAGTTGTAAAATTGCTAACTTAATGTATTTAACCTAAGAGAAATATAAAAACTTGAAAAATCTAAATTTTAATTTTTAATAATAAAATAATAATAAAATAATATTAAAAATCCAAAATTTATAAAAAATTCTAAAAACTTGCAAACTAACTTAATTTAACCTAAATAATACAAAAATGAACTTGAAATTACAAAAACACCCCTAATGGGCCTAGAAATGGGCTAAAAGTCAAAACAGACCCCTTAATCGGCTCAAATAGGCCTAATAAGAAAAATGATGTCCAGTTAAGCCCAAAAACTCCTATCTGACTCAAAATTTGATTTTGAACACAATTTTTCAAAGGCCCAAAAGCTGAAAATGTGAAATAAGCTGGCTTATATCAAACAGCTTATTTTGAACACAATATCCACTTATGATATTAAACAGGTAATCCCAAACACCCTTTTAACTTTTCAAACCCAAAATTTTCAAATCCAAAGTGTTATCCAAGACCACCCAAGCCCAAATTAGCACAATAACAGATATATTAAGCAGATTTAAGCAAGATTAGACCATAAAATCAGCAAGAACACAAGTCACACACAAAATCACCAAAAATCCAAGATTTATTCAGATTTTGAGAAAGATGATGTGTACCTCATGGATTACATCCACACCCACGGATTTGGAGCTTATGTACTAGCAAGAATAAGTACAAGCTTCCACAAACAACCCTGCTAAGAATCAACAAGGTTAAGAGCACAATATCAAAAACAGAAAGGTTAAAAAGCCTTGATTAATGCAACTCTTGCACCCCACACTTGATTATCCCCAAGTTATAGGCTTCACCACACCTTGTTAACTCAATATCAGGACGCTATGATCAGCTTTATAGCCCAAGAATTTCAAGGTGTGCCAAGAAACTTAGCAAAATATCAAGCTTGAAGGAAAATGTGCAAACTTTTGCACACTCCTTAAAAACAGGTTTTGAGATTCAAGATTAACAAACTAAGAGCAATAATAAGAAGTAAACAACAATGGCGCTTGAGTTTTCTTCAAAAATTCAAACACATTTCATTAAACTGAATATGGATTTATAGAATTTTGAACAAAGGAAAACTCAAGAGCAAACTGAAATGAAATGAGTCCTATGCCTTATATAGGCTACAATGAACTAGTTAAGAGCTAAAAAACGTAACCCTAATGCTTGTGAAGTCCTAGAATTGCCCCTTGTAGGGTTTTGAACTTTGAAGATCATGTGACTCTTTCTTGGATTGTTGTGGAGCTGGCATGGTGAAAATGCATCCAATGGCTTGTAATGAGCTTAGAAACTAAGCTAGAATCTCACACGTTGGATGACTGGCCAAGTTTTGACAGTTTCTACTTTGTTGCACCAGGGGAATCATGTGTGGGACAAAGGAGTGATGTGGAAAGTACTTTTAAGGTTGGGTTATGACTAAATCATCATTAATCATTAATCTGGACAATATGGAGGTTTAATTTTTGCTAAAACACAAATACCCAATTTGTATTCTTGGTGAATAGTAGCTGTGTTTAATCCGTTTTTGGTTTGGATTACGTTTAAATTTGTGTTAATGACGCCAAGATTAATAAATATTAATCTGATGAAGTGGAATGGTGAGGTGGAGCAATGGTGGGTTTTGATTGGTTGTGGGGTGTTAGTGGGGCACGTGTCAAGCCCTCACTGGTCTAGGTATCTTTGCTGTCTGCCACATTTAACCCCTAGCCTTTCTTCTTTCTTCCATTTTGTAAATAATCACACCACAATCCATTTTCTTTGTTAATGAAGTTTCAAACTTCATACTTTTGCCCCAAAATGTTTTCTAAAGTGAATTCAGGGGTAATTCTTGCCAATTCTTGATTCTTGAAGGACTGATTCGGCATTTTCTTCATAGATAATGGTCTTGACTTGTCTTGTTGACTTCTTGGAGGACTGAATTGCCAAGTCATGATTAATGAGGGACCATTTTTGCCATTTCTTCAAAGTCAAGGGTCCTTTTGGTAATTTTGATATTTTCAAAGGACCAAACTTGTTATTTCTTGTAACTTGGAGTCCTTCTTGGTATGTTTGACTTCTAGGAGGATAAATATTGACATTTTAGTTTTGTTTGAGGGACTAAAATTGCCAATTCTTCAAAGTGGATGGCCCTTTTTGCAATATTGACAAACTTTAGGGACCAAACTTGTAATTATGAGGATACAAGGGTATAAAGTGTCAATTCTTCAATATTGGAGGACCCTTCTTCATAAATCTTCAAATCTTCAAGGGTTTTCTTGGGAAATTCTTCATTAGGGCTTGGTTCAATGTGCGGTTTCGTTTCCCGTGTTCGTTTTTGCATGATTCTTGTGATATTTTGTCATTTTCTCAATATCCGTACCTAAAATACACAAGCAACAAACACAAGCATATATTTGGGTATTTTCATGATATTTAATGCATTTTAAGCCCTTTTTGGACGATGAGACTATGTATAAAAGCAGTCTCATCACTCCCCCATACTAAACCATTGCCGTGCCCTCACGCAATGCTAGAATAACGTATCGTAGCATCTCCAAAATTCATTTTTATTCACTTTATCGAATGCTACACTACTACTATTACTACTACTTGCGTTTTAGACATAATGTATGATTTTCATCACAAAATGGGACGTTTAGGTTCATAGAATAAGAACACGCCAATGCTTTGTTAGAAATAATTTCTTCGTCCTCGATTTTCATCCCAATTCCATGCCAAGCGTGCAACCAGATCATTGTCATTATAAGTTAGTAATGCTAACACTACTCATATGCCCTAATCACGTACTTATCCTCACATTTTTTCCTAAGTTGTATCTCTTATATTTTATTTTGTCTTTGAATGTTTTACGAGGATACATTGTTTGACTTATACGATAATAGAGATTTAGGTCTAAAAATAGAGTCCTAATGGTGTAACCAAGACCATCAAATCAATAACCCCTCCTAATAGACAACGATGTCAAAAAATTAAGTCAACAAGAAGGATCGATAAACACGGTTTTATAACGGTTTTGAACATGAGACTTATTGCCAAGACTTTTATACACCCCCTAAGCGAAGGGCCTTATTATCTTTGGTTTACCTCCATCTTTTATTCAACTTCGCCATGAAGCTTTTATTATGACTTCGGTCTTGCATTGCCATTTATTATCCACCTCATCGGTAGTTTAATTAGCCAAAGACGTATATCCTCACGTTAAGGCGAATTTTGGATCTTTAAAGCTTCAAAGATTAAGGCTTGATTCACTTTCAATTTTGCATAGATTTTTCGGCCTTCTGGGGCTTCAAATTGTTTGCTTGATTTAGATGAGCACTTGAAATCTTATTATTGGGTGAAGCTTTTTATTATTCGGGTGTCAATACTTCAAAACCGTGACGCTGGCGATACCTTAATGTCTTCTCAATTTAATTACACGGAAACTACTAGAAAAGACTAGAAACCCAACAATCAAGACTAAACCGCTAAGTCAATATTTATTAAGCAAAAAATATTTACAAGCGAAGGGAGAATAAGCAAACAACGAGAACATATGAGTTTTTGAAAGAATACGAGTACTCTACGTTTAGCATAGTAACTTATAATTAACCCTATCATTTCTCGTACTCATTTAAGAGACTTAGCCTAATGTGAAGTTAAGGAATCAAAGCTAAGTGCTCAACACGCACGGTCGAGTCAAAGCTTACTCTTATTCTCGCCATCGGAAAACCTACATTCGTGTCTTCAAACACTTATAAATCATGAGAAAAATTTTAAAATTTGGCCATTTTTAGCCTTATTTTGCAAAAAAAACGATAAAAAAAAGATAAACTTTGGAAAGCATGAAGGTTTTGAAAGGCAAGTATCTATTCACCCCCCATACTAAAGTTAAACATTGTCCTCAATGTTTCGAGTCTAGGGGTGCAAACACCCCCATACTAGAGACGTAGTCGAATGCCTAATCTAGCATCGAAAGGGTGTAACCCTTAAATTTAAAGCCGTTTATGAAGTGTGCTATAAACCTAAGGTTAGAACATCAAAGGATATATCATGGATATTGAGAAAGTCTTCAAAGCAAACGATCTAGTGCTCCCATAAAACGAACACGAGAGGCTCCAATCGTGAAGATAATGATCATCTAAAATCACAATTCACAAACAACCACAGAACAAAGGTTGGAAGGGCACAAATCCCCACATGTTACGACATTAGAAAGCGATAATATGTACATAGGATAAGCATGGGACTCCCCCACGAGGCACCTCGTTTTTGATTACCGAGTCTTGAGCTCGACTCGATCCCCTCAATACTAATTATCATTGGGGAAGGTGATTTGGTCGAGGTAGTTCAAGGATGGAACTTCCCCGCCAAAGTAATGCTTCAACCTATGTCCATTCACCTTGAAATTGGGGCCATCATTTTGAGCTAGCTCGATGGTCCCATAAGGAAAAACTTGAGTCACGGTAAATGGACCGGACCAACGGGATTTCAACTTCCGGTGTTTTCCCGCGGTCTCCATGTCATCATTACAATGCTTAAGGGCCCAATAAGCCTTGTGTTCGAGTTCAATTGGCAAGTGACAATTCTTCCCATACACTAGCTTATAAGGAGTGCACCCAATGGGTATCTTATGAGCGGTCCTAAAGGCCCATAAAGCATCGTCCAACTTATCCGACCAAGATTGTCGGTTTTCCCCAACGGATCTCTTCAAGATCCTCTTCAAAGCTCGGTTTGAAACCTCGACTTGCCCACTCGTTTGTGGGTGATAAGCCGTAGAAAGCCGATGTGTAACCCCATATTTCCTTAGGACCCTTTCGAATTGGTCGTTACAAAAATGGGTTCCACAATCGCTTATGATCGCACGAGGGGTTCCAAACCGAGAAAACAAGCTTTTCAAAAACTTGACTACCACACGAGCATCATTGGTGGGCAAAGCCTTAGCTTCCACCCACTTAGATAGGTAGTCAACCGCGACGAGGATGTACTTATTACCACGAGATGATGGGAACGGCCCCATTATGTCGATGCCCCAAACGTCAAAGATCTCACACACATGGACGATATTTTATGGCATTTCATCTTTTTATGAGCCTTTTCCTTGTCGTTGGTATGAGTCACACGACTTCACAAGCTCATGTGCATCTCGGTAAATAGTAGGCCAAAAGAAGCCGGCATCAAACACCTTCTTAGCCGTGAGATTAGCACCATGGTGACCACCCGTGGGTCCCTCGTGACAAGCTCTAAGGATGTTAGAAGCTTCGTTACCAAAGACACTACGTAGGATGATTTGATCCGTACAAGTTCGAAAGAAGTAAGGGTCGTTCCAAAAGTAGAACTTGACGTCACGAAAGAATTTTCGTTTTTCTTGAGTCGTCATACCCTTGATGATGAAGTTGCCCGCATGGTAATTTGCAAAGTCCGCAAACCATGGGGTGAAAGAATCAAGCTTAGAATTCACTACACCAAGTGTCTCGAGCGAAAATGTTTCGGTGATTTCCTTAGGCTCGTAAACACTTTGGTGAGGATCTTCCAAACGAGAAAGATGATCGGCCGCTAGATTCTCGGCTCCTTTTTTGTCAACAATTTTGTGATCAAATTCTTTAAGGAGGAGAATCCAACGAAGTAATCTCGGCTTTGCATCTTGTTTAGCCATAAGATACTTGATAGCCGAATGATCCGTATACACTATGCATTTCGTCAAGACGAGATAAGGTCGAAATTTCTCAAATGCATACACCGCGGCAAGGAACTCCTTCTCCGTTGTAGTGTATTTTATTTGAGCCTCGGTCATCTTCTTGCTAGCATAGTGAATAGGCAAGAAGTGCTTTTCATGACGTTGCCCCAAAACGGTCCCAATAGCGTATTCACTAGCATCACACATGAGCTCAAAGGGGAGGTTCCAATTGCGAGCAACAAGAATGGGAGCTTCGGTAAGTTTCCTCTTAAGGATTTCAAAGGCTCGTACATAATCTTCGTCAAAGAAAAAACGTGCCTGTTTTTCAAGAAGATGTGTAATAGGTCGAGAGATTTTTGAAAAATGCTGGATGAATCGACGATAAAAGCCCGTGTGGCCTAGGAAACTCCTAACTCCCTTAACGGTTTTGGGATGAGGTAATTTGGCGATGATGTCTACCTTAGCTTCATCTACCTCAATCCCCGCTTTCGAAACCTTGTGCCCTAAGACGATTCCACTTTTAACCATAAAATGACACTTTTCCCAATTAGGCACAAGGTTGGTTTCCTTACAAAGCTTCAACATTCTCTCAAGATTCGACAAACACGAAGTGAACGAATTACCAAACACGGAAAAGTCATCCATGAAGACTTCCATCGTCTTCTAGATCATATCATGAAAGATAGCCATCATGCACCTTGAAAGGTTCCCGATGCATTACAAAGTCCGAATGGCATTCTACGATAGGCAAACGTTCCATATGGACACGTAAACGTAGTTTTTTCTTGATCACGAGGATCGATGGGGATTTGGAAGTAACCGGAAAAACCATCTAAAAAGCAATAGAAATCGTTTCCCGCGAGCGCTCCAACATTTGATCCATGAAGGGCAAGGGAAAATGGTCTTTTCGAGTGGCTTCTTTCAACTTACGATAGTCAATGCACACTCTCCATCCGGTCACGAGTCTAGTGGGAATTAACTCTTTGGCATCGTTTGGCACAACGGTCATTCCTCCCTTCTTAGGGAAACAATGAATAGGACTCACCCAAGGGCTATCGGAAATAGGGTAAATCATTCCCGCGTCAAGGAGTTTAAGGACTTCCTTTTTGATGACGTCGTGAATTTTGGGGTTCACCCTCCTTTGACATTGGATTGCGGGCTTGTAATCCTCCTCCATTAAGATTTTATGGGTACAAAATTTCGGATCAATCCCCTTCATGTCGGATAACTTCCACGCAATTGCCCCTTTGTGATCCTTTAGAACATCGACAAGTGCGGTTTTTTCATCATCTGAAAGTTCTTTCGCGATAATAACCGGCAACTTGTCGCCCTCCTCCAAAAAGACATATTCGAGATGAGGAGGTAAATCTTTCAAGTCGAGGATAGGTGGTTCCTCAATTGAAGATCTGGGCTCGATACTCATAACCTCCTCGGGTGGAGGAAATGGGAAATCGTTAAGAAAATCCTTGATAATCGAGAAGTCCTCATCATTGTCGAGGTCTTTGTTACAAGTACGTGGGACATCGAATTCTTCCAACGTAAAACCACCACCTTTAAATGGAGTAAAGGTTGGTGTCGAGTTATCAAGAATGGGATCAAGCATAGTGGGATTGCCACTATTTTCATCATCACCAAAACCTAGAACTTCTTGTGAAAATTCCTCGCAAACCACGTCGATCATATCAACGAGGTTTATAGTTGCAACGGAATAAACATGAGAAATTTGAGAGTTTTGAGTTGCGTTTATCACAAGTTCCTCGTCGTTGAAACGTAAGTAGATCTTTCTAGCATGAACGTCGATCAAAGCCATAGACGTATCTAGAAACGAACGACCTAAATTGAGAGGAACTTGAGAATCCGTGGGAATATCGACAACGATAAAGTCTACCGGATAATAGAACTTTCCCACTTTCACAAAAACGTCTTCCGCCAATCCACATGCGGGAATCGTGGAATGGTCGGCCAACTCGATAGACATTAGTGAAGGAGTAAGATTAGGAAGATTGAGCGACTTGAATATTGCAAGTGGCATCAAGTTAATGCTAGCACCAAGATCGGCCAAGGAATAACATTCTTCCATATCTTAAATTGCACAAGGGATCAAGAATTTACCGGGATCACCGACTTTTTGAGGTATGCGATTAAGATAAACCGATGAACAACTAGACAATTGATGTAATTTTTCCTTGTTGTTCAACATACTCTTAAAGTTAGCGGCAAATCGAGGCATCATGACCAAAGCATCGGCGAAACTCACCTTAAAGTGAAAATCACGAAACATTTTCATAAAAAGCTCAAATTGGTAATTGTCGCGCTCTTGACGTTTCTCCTTTCTAAGTCTCGATGGATAGGGCAAAGGTGGTGTGGGTTGAGGCATAGGCATAGCCTTTGGAATATCGAGTTCCAATGTTGGTAATGGGTCAACCGTAGGTGTGGCATGAGCGGTACTTCGTGGGATTGGAACATGCTCCTTTTGGACCACCACCTCGGGTTCTTCCTCAATTGCATCCTTCGTAGGAGCAATTGGTTGAGGAGTCGGTTCCTTAAGTGTCTTACCACTACGTGTGGTAATCACTTTCATCTCACCCTTAGGGTTTGATATGGTGTTGCTAGGAAGACTACTCGAAGACGGTTTGCACATAATTGCCTCAAACATAGATGAAATTTTATCCTCAAACATGGATTGCCTCTTCTCGGCTTTAATCATTTCTTGCTTAATTTCATGTTGCCCTTGTTCCATTTTTTGTTGGTTTTGTTGTAACCTAGTTACATTTCCTTCCATCTTGTTTGTATGGATTTTAAGCTCATTTGCTAACTCATTTTTCAACTCTTTCTTCAAGTCGTTCTTAAACTCGGATCTTAGGCTAATGATTTTTCTTTGAATGTTGTCAAACCTAGCATCGTTCCCATTAGCGTATTCAACAAATTCATTTGGAAGATCTTTCAACGTTTGCAAACTTTTTTTGTTGTTTTGAAAATCATTTTGATTTTTGTTTGAAACTTGATTATTAGCCCCTTGATTACCATAGTTTCCCTTGTTGTAATTGTTTTTGAAACCAACTTGATTGTTGCGATAGTTGTTGTTAGCATTTTGATTTGAACCAAAACCCGGTGGAGTCAATTGATTAGAGCGGGTAACTTGACCGTTTTGGTTGTAAGTTCCCGTGGCCGCGTAGGCACTCGAAGTGTTACCACCATTGGTAATGCACTCGGAGAAATCATGACCTCCACCACAATACATGCATGAAACCTCAACCGCTTTAGCCGTAGTGGGAGCACTTGGTTCTCCAACTTTGAATTCAATTAGAAGACCTTTAAGCTTATCAAAGATTTTGTTTTCCAAGTTCGCCTCAATTTGGCAAGCATCGATGGTAGTAGACAAAGAGGGTGAAGCCAAAGACGAAGCCTTACGAACACTAGACGTTCTACGAGGACTATACACCTTAGATCTATTCTCAATTATCACCAAAACTTCTCAACCGTTTTACACAAAAAAATTACCACCCGCGGCGGCATTAAGATAATCCCTTTCATGATCATTAAGTCCATTGTAAAACGTGTCAATTTGATGCAAGTCGGAAAAACCGTGACGAGGACACTCATGTAACATTTCCTTAAACCTATTCCAAGCCGTTGAAAAACTTTCATTAAATTCTTGTGAAATTTTTGAAATCTCGTTGTTCAAATGCGTAGTCTCAGAGGGCGGAAAAAATTGGTTCACAAATTTACACAGGAGATCCTTCCACGTCAATATAGAACTGGGTGGCTCTTTCTCTAACGAAATTTTAGCGGGCCCCGCTAAGGAATACGAAAAAAGCATCATCTTAATCGAGTCATTAGCAACATCCTTAAATTTGCAAGTGGCGGTAAGACAATTGAATTGGCAGATATGGTTGTGCGGGTTGTCCTTCTCATCACCACGGAATTTGTTATTTTGGATCATCGACAACAAACCCGTTTTCACTTAAAAATTCTCCGCAAGGATAGCGGGAATCACAATAGCCTCTCCATAACCCTCGGTGGATGCTTGAAGTAACTCCATCATAGTTCGATTCACCATGGTTGGTTCTTCTCTTACAATGGGTTCGTCACTAGGAGACTCCTCACTAGAAAGGTTAGGAGTAGGTGTTGACTCATTTCGGTTTCTTCGTTTACGTGCACGTCTTGCTTGGTTGCGGGTTTGCATAAACGTCACGTACAACGAGGGGATGAGCAAAGAAGATTCTTTTTGGTGTTTTGTATTTTTCCAATTTTTTTTGTGGTTTTTGATTGTTTTTACTTTTTTTGGATTTTATGATTGTATTAGGTAGACCAAAATCTACAAATCTTCTCCTTAATCAAATCTCTGATTAAAGAAGCCTCAAGGAATGAAAACTATCACGTGAAGTGAACGCCTTCGATGACTTTAGAACGTTGGTGGAACACCAAAACGTTCAAGAGAGTTTAATCAATGAAACCAATAAAGTATATATGATACTTAATAATACTTTGGACGGCAAAACCCTCGATTAGCTCTCAAAATCAAATAAGCACAAGCAAGCCGGGAAACGAGGCGGCGCGAAGCACTTAAGAGCCTTTTTCCTTAGGGTATATTTTATAATACCCGCCTTGTACCCACCTTATAGTTTGTATTTTTCAAAATCGAGCTTCACGAAAGTATTTATCTATTTTTGCCTTTTCTTTCTTGTTTGAGATTCGAATACAATGATTGGGTAATGACCTCCTAAGTCATGGTTGTGTTTTCACACTTTTGGAGTACTTGTGAATTTATTGTTCTACGTATACAATATAGTAATAGTATTCACACAAAAAACGAAAAACCGATAATACGTATTAGTAGAGTGCTACTAATACAATAGATATTATGGCTATATATAAAAACAAAAATTGCCAAATCAAAACAAAACACGCCTCCCCGGCAGCGACACCAAAATGATGGTTGAGTTTTTTCCACTTGTTTAGGAAAACAAGGTAATTAGGGCAAGTATTAACAAGTGATTTAGGAAAACCACGAGTGATGACCCAAAGTGGGGATCATTCTCAAGGAGGCTTGGTGTGTGTGTTAAGACTTGATTAATTATGTGATTATATTGATTATGAGAAAAGAAAATAGAAAGGGGATAAGAAGAGAATGAAGGTTACGATGACGGATTACACTAAGACGGAAAGGTCGTACACGTAAAACCGTAAAAGCACCAAAATTAAAAATTTACCCTAAAAATTCCTAAAAAATTGAAATAAATCCTAAATAATGTAATTAGAGTTTACAAAAAATCAAAAATCACTCAAACCTTTTATTTAATTAAATAATGATTTTTTAATGCTAATTAAAGCCCTAAAAACAATTTAATTAAAAAAAGCCCAAAATGAGATTTATCACTTTGTAAACCTCTAAAATGACCTAACTTAATTTTAAACTATTTTTGAAAATTTTAAAATTAATTAAAACTATTTAAAAACAATTAAAAACTGTTAAAACTTAAAATAATTATAAAAATTAATCTAAGAACAATAAAAATATTCTAAAAGTTGTAAAATTCCTAACTTAATGTATTTAACCTAAGAAAAATATAAAAACTTGAAAAATCTAAATTTTAATTTTTAATAATAAAATAATAATAAAATAATATTAAAAATCCAAAATTTATAAAAAAATCAAAAAACTTGCAAACTAGCTTAATTTAACCTAAGTAATACAGAAATGAACTTGAAATTACAAAATACCCCTAATGGGCCTAGAAATAGGCTAAAAGTCAAAACAAAGTCAAAACAGACCCCTTAATGGGCTCAAATAGTCCCAATAAGAAAAATGTTGTCTAATTAAGCCCAAAAACTCCTATCTGAATCAAAATTTGATTTTGAACACAATTTTTCAAAGGCCCAAAAGCTGAAAATGTGAAATAAGTTGGCTTATATCAAACAACTTATTCTTAATGGGCTTTTGGACCATTAAGCTATAAGCTGATGCCATAATCTCAAATTAGACACACAAGCTTCTTTTGAGTTGCTTAAGACTTCTGTAAAAATAAATTTGAAATAAGCCAAAGGAATAAGCCTGGAAATGCAAAAAGCAATCTAAAGAAAACGACAAAATAGTCGTTTTTGAGTTCTAGGTTATCCCAAGAGCTGATTCAAGTTTCTAAAGCTTTTAAATGACTTAACTAAGCTTAATCAACAAAAAGTTTTCAAATAAATTCACTCAATAAGCTGGAATAAGCAAATAAGCACTTATGAAAAAGTCAAATGAGTTGGTTTTCTAGCAAAAAGTCAAAGTCAAAGTCCAATAAGCTCCAATTCAATCAAATGGGTCAAATAATGAAGATCTATCACAAAAAATAAGTTGTTGCAGGTCTGGATAAGCCAATATGGCTTATTGATAAGCTGAATGCAAAATTACACTAGCAGGGGCTAGTTTTGGGTGTTGAGCAGTGGAAACTTTTTCCACTGCTTGACTTCTTGACTTTTTTGTCTTTAGTGACTTTTTTGGAGATTCAAAATACACAAAGGCACCCAAATGATCAGTGGATCATAAGGAGTCAATCACAATCAAGAAATCACAATCACTAACAGCCAATTAGTACAGTTAATTCATTTAAGCACCAGATCACTCACATACATGAACAAATAAGCACTTGAGGATCAATAAGCACTTATAGCACAATTCAGCCAACCAAACTTAACCAAATGCATACACAAGCAATATTAAACTTAAATAAGCAAGTCTAAACAGGTTTCATGCACTGATTCAAAGTATTGATCAAGATTCAAGCACTTAAAGTTACTGATGAACACTTAACACAAGCAGATTTTACTTTTGCTGATGCAATTGACCAACAAGCCAGATTCAATCACTCAGATCTATCACATATGTTATATAAATGATGTTTTAACAACTTTTAACCCTAAGCATGAATAAATTCTAGATTTTACCAAAATCTTGGGTCAAAAACAGTGAAACTCAACAAGATATAGCACAATGTTTGATTCAAGGTTTCAAACCCAAAAACTTGCAGCAATATGCACTCAACCAAATATTAAACAGTTACCAAGCAATAACAAAAACTTCTAACAACACAATATCTACTTATGATCTTAAACAGGTAATCCCAAACACCCTTTTAACTTTTCAAATCCAAAATTTTCAAATCAAAAGTGTTATCCAAGACCACCCAAGCCGAAATTAGCACAATAACAGATATATTAAGCAGATTTAAGCAAGATTAGTGTTAGCCCTATATTTTATATAGTCGAACAAGAATTTAATAGGTCATCTCAGTCGTTAAATGGTCTTGTATTGTAATAGGTTAGTCGGGAAAACCGGGCTTGGACTTTAAGCTAATATTGTATAAGTTAGGGGCGTAAGCCCAAAAGAAAGCCAAGCCCGGCCCAAGATGAAGCCCACAAAGGCCTTAGGCCGTGTTATATATAACCCTCTTCCACATGTGGAAGAGGGTGTTGGTTCATTTCATAAAACACATAGTTTTAGTGTAAACCTTCCACTTCTCTCTCTACTCTCTCTCTCTACTTTTCTACTATTTCTCTCTCTAAATCTTGTGTTATGGATTGAATGGGAACAACATTTGGTATCAAGAGCCTATAGTGGATAGGTGATTGAAGATTCGTGTGTTGTGTTCTTTAGTTTTTCGTGCCTATTTTGATCCAAAAACTCACGTTCAAAAAATTTTCTTGTGTTTTTATGGCTTATTCTTGATATAAATCATCTACTTACTATTGGTAGTGATTTGGTATTGTACTTTTGGTTAAAAACACAAAATTTTTGGGTGCTTGATTCAATTTTAGGCTAAAAATCACGAATTTGGTGTGTTCTAGTACTATCCGAGAAAAGGGGTATTTTGATTCCTTGGTACGATCTGACTTTGTGTTTGCATAAACCCTGGGGGTTTCTACTTGCGATCCATAGTCACGATCCATTGTTACGATCTAACTGCGACCATTAGTACGATCCAAGTTACGATCTGTGACTACGATTGCTTAGTACGATTTCTTAGTACGATTGCTTAATACGATTGCTCAGTACGATCACAATACGATCTGGGAGTACGATCTAGCAGAGTACGATCACGGCTTCGATCAGGTTACGATCACTCAGTACGATAGAGTACGATCACCAAGTACGATCAGAGTGCGATCAGACCACGATCATAGAGTACGATCAGAGTGCGATCAAAGAGTGTGATGGGTCACATTGCCATGGACAGATAAATTTTGTTTGAGCAATTTTTAGATTTAGCCACTATCTAGACTAGTCTCGGAACATAGTTTACACGAACATTAAAAAAAAAAAAAATTGGCGATACAATATTTTTCGGCTTACCGTTTTGTCGGACTGAGGAATTTATTGTCGGACTGAAGATTCTCGGAACGCTACGAAATTTCAACCACAACTCATCACAATAAATCCACTAAGATCTGCAATTCATTCACAAGTATTCACAATGTCTAACAACAACATCAACATTGCAACTGCTAATCAAATTCGTTTGGAACAAGGTGGCAACGGTAATCCACCTGTGCTCACTGCCGGTTGTTACGTTCAATGGAGATCTCGTTTTCTCAGATTTCTCGACGGAAAAGAAAACCGAACTGCTCTTCGTCACTGCCTTGAGAATCCACCTCCAGTTTTTGAATTCAGACCAATTACTGTTGATCCCAAACTTAGATCGATTAAGCTTTGTATATACGAGATTAGATCAAGTACTACACGTAGAGAAACCTTTGCTTATGAATAAAGTAACAAAGTGTTATGCGGAATTAACATTTGATCTAAAACACAAAGATGTTAAACAAACTTTCACTTGTATTAGAATGATCGTGCTTGATTACAATGAAAGAGTTTAACTTGCGAATACTTATGAAAACTTATATTAACTTTAACCTAAAAGATCTTCTTTTATAGAACAAGAAGACTTGTACAATAAGCTACGAATCAACTATTCTAGGTAAAGATAAACATAGAAAATACATTGTCGTCTCTATCCTTACTAGAAGTATTCTAGAATATAATAAACGTGTAGCTCACATCTTCCATCAGTGCTTGTCTTCAATCTGTCAACGCTTGACTTTAACTTGTCAACGCTTATGCTATCAGCGCTCAATTTGCTCTTGTCAACGCTTGAGTTGTTCTTGTCAGCGTTCAAGTGATCTGGCCTTAATTTATTCCCAACAATCCTCCCCTAAACTTGATATCCACTCTTATGATCAAGTTTCCAAATAAACATTAAGAACTTGGAGGAGTCTGACAAACCTTATCATATTGGTAATAAATAAATCTGATCAAATTCTTTGCCACGTCACTTGTATAGTCTATCTCCAACTGGGTGTCCTTCATCTTCTCCAAAACAGCCTTGGATATGAAATACTGAGCATCTACAAGTAAATACTCAGCAAACTTTGTAGAACTCAAATGGTATACACCTGCAGCTGAATATAACCTCCATTGAAGACCACTGAGGTCATGTTCAAGATCCTTCCATATTTCAGGATCTTCTTGTTTTGTCCCACACATTCTTTTGAATGTGGTCCAAAGTTTTATTCCATTGACTGAAGTTGGTGCTTCAGCCTCATACTTGGTCTCCATGTTAAGCTAGTAGAAGCTTTAGACCTATTTCCCTGTGGTTGCAAATACCTAGGTTTGGCAGTGTGTCTGTCAGCGCTGAAATTGTTCTTGTCAGCGCCCCGATTGCCTTTATCAGCGTTGAACCTAGGGTTTGCTACAGGAACCCATTGCCTATTGGACCAAGTGTTTGACTTTTGAAAAGGTCTTAGGCCTTGTGTGTTAGACCCTCTAGAAAAGAATGGGGCTGGTCTAACAACTTGTGAACTTTTGTTCACAAAGGTATTGGGTCTGACAGTGTTTGACCTATGTTGACTTTTGTCAGCGCTGAAATGGTTCCTATCAGCGTTGACATTGGAAGCGTTGACACATTTGTATGCCAAATGTGAGAAGCTACCACATGTGTAACAAGCTTTTCTAGACATAGTCTTAGGTCTAGAAGCAAAGAAGCCTGTTCCAGGGTTACTAACTTGGCCTTTTGGTGACCTAGTATTCCTACACATCTCTGCATACTTAACACTAGGTTTTCTAACAGTTTGTGGGCCAAGGTCAACAGCTTTGCCAGTGGTAGGGTGTGTGATCTTAATAGGTTTAGGATCATTGGACTCCACAATTGGTATCATGTTTGGTGTGGGCTCATTTGGACTTTCACACAACAACCCTCCCTTAACAAACAAGGTGTGGTTAGCTTTCTTCCACTCATCTAGGTCAGTCAGTTTTTGCTTGTATTCCTCAACTGGGGAAATCACTCTAGGTGGAGGAATGAATTCCTCCTCTTGGCATTCTGGCAAGCCAGTCCAAGATAAGTCCTTTGATTGGACACCATAGAAATCCCCAGCTAGTGGTGGAACACCAGTATAATCCTTCATCCCAATCCCACTCTTATCCTTAGAGTCTCTCTGTTTACTAACACACTCTCCTAGGGATTGTGTGGCCTTATCAAATCTCTGGATTTTAAGACTCATATTATCTTTATTTTTGTTAGCCTCCTCTAACTGAGCTATCAAATCAAGATTAACCCTATTTACTATATCTTGAACATCTTTACTCTGATGTAACTCATGTTTTAAGATATTTATTTGATCCTTTAAATCAAACTCCATTTTCTTATACTCAGCTACTGTCTTTTCTGTTTGGGTAAGAGCAATTTGATAATTAGATACTTTGCATCTTTCAGTACTTGCCTCATCTAATAATTTAACTATCTCTTGATTTAGTTTTTCAGTATTTAAACGACAACCCTTAGAACATAAAGCATCATCATATACCTCATTATCTGATGAAGAGGAGGAGTGTGCCATGAGAGCATATTCAGCATGCTCTTCTTTAACTTCAGCAACCAAAGCTCTGTCCTCTTCCTCATTCTTAGCCATCCAGCTCCAGTCCCATTCTCCAACACCATCAATTTGTTGAACAGCAACCATGGCCTTGGGATCTGGACTCTTAACCATTTGGCTTGAGGGCTTACCAGCATCAGATCTTCTTGGAGATCTACATTCCCTCATGAAGTGCCCCATCCTATGACAGTTGTAGCACTCAACCTTGGACTTGTCAAAACCAGCAACATCCTTAGCATTAAAGGTCATCTTCTTCTTGAACCTTTTATTGAACCTGTTTGCTCTTAAACTTACAAGAGCCATAGTCCACTTGATGTCCATCTCTTCCAATTGTTCATCACTTATCTGCTCAAGATCTTCATATGTAATCCTTGAATCACTGGGCAAAGAAGCAATGAATGCACACACAGTATCTAGATCTAAACCAACAGGTTTAAGTCTATCAGCTCCAAAGTTGTGTGTGTCAGCGCTTGAGTATAAAGCGTTGACAGGATATGATCCAGCGCTGACAGACTGACATCCAGCGCTGACACCTTGAGATCCAGTGGCTGGATGTCCATAGAAGTTCATGGAATCAAATTGGCCTTCACTTTGTGAGAAGAAGGCCATGTTGCTGCTGGAAGATTTATTATCACTATCCAATTGCCATTCATTCTCCAACAGTCTTAGTTTGTTGAAGATGTCATCAAACCTGGAGGTCTTGTGGGTATTATTGACAAGAATGGATCTTGTCTCAATCTTCCATACATCACCAAGGCTTTTGAGAAAAGTAGCATTCAATTCAGGGTCATCAATCTGTGTTCCCATGAAGGAAAGTTGACTTGTGATGTCAAGAAGTCTACTTCTCACACTGCTGAGATTTTCATTGGGTTGAGCTTTAAAGACAGCATACTCATGCAAGAGTTGCTTCTTCTTTTCTTCTTTTGTGTCAGCATTGCCACCATGTGCTACTTCAAGAGCTTCCCAAAGCTCTTTTGCAGACTCAAAGCGTTTGTACTTGTGCTGATTCTCATGACCTAGGGCGTGTTTCATGATGTTCAAGATTTTCATGTCCACCCTCTTCTTGGCTATATCTTCAATAGCTACAGCTCTCCCATCTCCAGGCTTTTCCTTCTTATCAGCTTCAGGACAATTAGGAACAGCTGTCCTTGTGGCAATTGCAGCAGCAATCTTTGCTGCTTTGTCGAATGTGTTCCCATATTCGACAATCTCCCAAAGAGTGTAGTCATGAATAGCTATATATTGCTCAAAATTGGACTTCCAAAGCTCAAAGTTCCTGGCATCAAACATGGGAATTTTGATACTAGGATTTGAGGAGTTGTTTTGTAGCAAAGCAGCAGGTTGATCTGTGCCAGACATGATGTTTCTAGGGTTTTGAGAATTTTAGGGTTTTTAGGGTTTTTGGTGTTTTAGGGTTCTTGCGTTACTTAAAGATCAAAAGTTTCTCAACAAGCTCTGATACCACTTGTTGATCCCAAACTTAGATCGATTAAGCTTTGTATATACGAGATTAGATCAAGTACTACACGTAGAGAAACCTTTGCTTATGAATAAAGTAACAAAGTGTTATGCGGAATTAACACTTGATCTAAAACACAAAGATGTTAAACAAACTTTCACTTGTATTAGAATGATCGTGCTTGATTACAATGAAAGAGTTTAACTTGCGAATACTTATGAAAACTTATATTAACTTTAACCTAAAAGATCTTCTTTTATAGAACAAGAAGACTTGTACAATAAGCTACGAATCAACTATTCTAGGTAAAGATAAACATAGAAAATACATTGTCGTCTCTATCCTTACTAGAAGTATTCTAGAATATAATAAACGTGTAGCTCACATCTTCCATCAGTGCTTGTCTTCAATCTGTCAACGCTTGACTTTAACTTGTCAACGCTTATGCTATCAGCGCTCAATTTGCTCTTGTCAATGCTTGAGTTGTTCTTGTCAGCGTTCAAGTGATCTGGCCTTAATTTATTCCCAACAATTACCACACAGGCAGAGGATGGTACTTCATCAACTATACGAGCTATGGAGGATTTTGACACATGTTCTACTAAGAAAAAGAAACTCCTCCAAGCTGAAGCTGATGCTGTAAATTTCATACTCACTGGAATTGATAACGATATCTATTCCACAGTTGATGCATGTCCTAATGTTATGGAAATGTGGAATGCAATTCATCGACTGAAGCAAGGTGAGTCAATCAATGTTCAAGATCTCGAGACTAATCTACTTTGGGAGTTTGGAAAATTCACATCTGAAGATGGTGAATCCATTGACTCATATTACTCGAGATTCTAAAAAATGATGAATGAGCTTGTCAGAAATCAGTGCACCATCTCCAATCATCATGCCAATGTTCAGTTTCTACTTCAACTGAAACCGGAATGGCAAAGGTTTGTGACATTGGTTAAACAAAGGGAAGATATCAAGACCATCTCCTATCACAAACTTTATGATATCTTAAAATAACATCAGAATGAAGTGAATGAACTAAGGGCTGAAAAGGCAGAACGGTCTGCAAATTCTATTGCTTTTGTGGCTGCTACTTCAACAAAACCTGTTCCCCGTCAACCACCTACTCATTCCTCAAAGTCATCAAGCTCATCCACCAAACCTCTAGCTGCTGCTAAACACAAAGCAAAAGCAATTGTCCCCACTCCACCTCCAAAGTATGACACCGAGTCAGATGGAGACAGTGATGATGAACAAACTTCAAGGGACAAGAAGATTGAAGAACTCATGTCTTTACTCACCACAACTTATAAGAAGATCTACAAACCTACCAACAACAACCTCAGATCATCATCCAATGCAAGATATAAGGAAGTTGATCATGCACCTAGGTATGATCGTGATGCTAGGTATGATAATCAGAGGATGCCGAATCAAGTTGGGGCTAGAGACACTGTAGGCACTCCGGTTGTGCAAAAGACTAGGATTCAATGCTTCAACTGCAAGGGTTTTGGGCACATGGCTAGGGAATGCAAGAAGCCAAAACGGGTTAAGGATTCGGGTTATCACAAGGAAAAGATGCTGCTGTGTAAGAAAGAAGAAGCAGGAATTCTACTCACAGCAGATGAAGTTGACTGGCGTGATGACACTTATGATGAAGCCGATGATCAAGAGTTGGAGGCACATTATGTGTACATGGCAAAGATTCAAGAAGTGATCCCAGAGACTGATGATACTTCTGGACCTATCTATAATTCTGAGCCACTTGAAAAGGTACCATCACATGATAACTATAATGTATTTGCTAATGAACGACGACATCCTGAGCAACCCGAAAGCATCAATGACACATATGTAATGGACACGGAGGATAGCAATGTCTCTACGGATTCACAAAATATGTGTAATGATGACGGAAAAGCTGTTCAGGATACTGACTCGGATGAGGACCGTGATTTGCTTGCGTATATTATTGATTCTTTAAAACATGAAATTGAGGAAAACAAAGAGGCTAACAAACGTTTGAAGCAAGCAAACACATCCTTAGCCGAGGAGATAGACAGGCTTAAAGAGTGTGATTATGTAAAAGTAGCTGATCGACGGGTTGCAATAGCTAATGGTTTGGTATATGAACGTAAGGTGCTCAACGAACAATATTGTTCTGAAGTAACACACGAAATTCATATGTCAAAACAGAAGATATCGGAACTTGAAGAACAACTGCTGCTACATAAACTCCAAATTACTGAATTAGAGTCGGTTAACAAAGAACAAACTGAGCTTCATAAAACTCGTGAAGAAAAGGATATTGAAAAAATTCTTGCTTTGGAAAAGAGAGTCGACACGTTAAACAACATTGTTTACAAAACGGGTCAGTCTATTCAAACTATGAATATGCTCAATAGAAATATGAAAACGAGTTTTGTCAAGCCTGAATATCTCAAGAAAGCTCAAAGTACCAAGCCTGCTCTTTATGATATCGGTTGTTATGTTGATAATCTTGCTCTTATGCTTTCCCCTGACTGCGATGAAATCATTCGTCAACAAGAAGAAAGTCGATCAAACTTAAGTGATTTAATAAACCTTTCTGATTCTGATAATTATATTAAGTTTGTTCCTCAAAAAGAACTTTCCAAAGAACAAAAGATGTACAATAGTGTTCCACCACCAAGTGATGAACCCCAAAAGAAAGTTTCTTTAAAAAGGAGTTTCAAAAAGCAATCAATTTTGTTAGAAAAGCGAATTTTGGATGAAAAACGTAAATGGGATGAGAAAAGCAAAAGTGTTCAGCAATTTGAGTTTATAAAACAAGGGGTTTTAAATTTGTACAAAGGTGTCGTCGACTATGAAAAAGTTTCTAGGGATACCATTTGGAATATTAAACCTAACCCACAAGTAGAAGTCGTCATTCAACAATGTATTGTTCCAACCATTGATGATCTTTCAAAAAATGTGGAAATGTTTTATACAGCTCTCACTGGGGAAATGTTAACTGATTTAAGTTATGTTAAATCTCTTGAAGATGAAGTTGATTTTCTTCAAACTAAATTAAAGACACAAGAACACCAACTTTCTAACGAAATTGATCGACTTTCTAAGGAATACTTTTATGCTGACCATATGAATGCTATACTTGGTGTGTATACCGATCTGGATCAATATTGTCATGTAGCATGTCTTGTGTCAGAATCGGACGCGAAATGTCGCAATCTTGAAGTAGAGCTTTCGAAACAAATTCAATCATATAACAAACTTTCGAAAAGTTTTTCTCAACTTGAGAAACACTCCATTTCTCTTGAACTTGCTTTACAAAAAGGTGAAAAATCTCATAATCATAAAAAGTGTCAAGAAATGTCAGCTTCTTCGTTTCGTCTACTAAATGAAAAAGATTTCGAAATAAATGATTTGAAAGCTCAGCTAAAAGAAAGGGACATTGCTATAAGTGAGTTACAGAAACTCATTGAGAAAATGAAAGGAAAGTCTGTTTTGGGTAAACCATCCGCTGTTCGTCAACCGAATGCGGTTAAATGCCCTAAATCATCTATTTTGGGACAATCCCCATAGACTTTGCCTAAGATAGGAAATGATAAGAGCACTAATGTGATAGCACCTGGAATGTATAAGATGAACACTAGGTCCACTCAAACTGGAACAACGCGGTTACCTCAGAATACTAGGAAAACTAATCAACGTGTGTCTTCTTCTACAGGAGTAAATCCCACTACTAGTGTTAGCGGACCACAGCTTAAGAGCACTAGAGTTGAAGATAGAGTCATGCCTAACAATAGTCAAGGGAAGAAGAATGAAGTAGAAGATCACCATAGGAATTTTAAGTTTTCTAAGAATAAAACGTCTGTAACTGCATGTAATGACAGTTTAAATGCTAAGACCTCGAATGTTGAATTTGTTTGTGTTGAATGTGGCAAATGTGTTCGTACTTTCAAACATGATGCTTGTGATCTTAATTATAATGGCGTGAATACTAGAACTAGGAAGCCTATTCGTATGCCCACTAGTACTAGTAAACCCACAAGAACTTTGAACCAATCCACTGAGCAACCACTTAAGAGACTAAGTGCGTTAGAATCCACTACTCTACGTAAACAAAGCAGGTTAAAGAAGCTTTATGAGAACATGATTAGGACATGTACACGGGGGTATTCAAGATTTACACCACCCGGATACAAATGGGTACCTAAGACAACCCCCATTCTAATTGGGTCTATGAATGTTAGCTTTCCTTTAGAATCTAGGTCCACTACTATTTTGGAACCCGTTTCTATCAAGGGCTCCCATTTGTCAAATGCTACATTGTCTTCTGATTCTTCTGCAGCTCGTCGAACTCATCCTATTAATAATGGACTCCGGGTGCACAAAGCACATGACGGGCAATCTCAAGCTTCTCATTAACTTCGTGGAGACGTTTCTAGGTACGGTACGGTTTGGAAATGATCAATTTGCACCGATACTCGGATATGGAGACTTGGTTCAAGGGAATATCACTATAAAACGGGTTTATTACGTCGAGGGACTGAATCACAATTTATTCTCGGTTGGTCAATTTTGTGATGCGGATTTGGAAGTGGCTTTTCGGAAATATACTTGCTATGTTAGAGACTACGATGGGAATGACCTTCTTACAGGTTCTCGTGGTTCTGATCTCTACACAGTAACTCTTCAAGACACATCTTCAACAAATCCAATTTTCTTAATGGCTAAAGCTTCATCATCTCAAACATGGTTATGGCATCAACGATTGTCACATCTCAACTTTGACACCATCAACTTGCTTTCGAAGAATGATATTGTGACCGGTCTTCCTAAGTTGAAATTCGTCAAAGACCATCTTTGTTCTTCTTGTGAGTTGGGGAAAGCAAAACGGAAGTCTTTCAAAACAAAGACTACCCCTAGCTCAAAAGGACGACTGGAACGTCTACACATGGATTTATGTGGTCCCATACGTGTAGAGAGTATTAACGGGAAAAAGTATATTATAGTGATTGTTGATGATTACTCTAGATACACATGGACTTTCTTCTTAAGGTCAAAAGATGAAACACCAGAGGTTCTCAAAAAATTTCTCAAGATGATACAACGCAATCTTCAAGCTCAAGTCTTAACCGTAAGAACGGATAGGGGTACTGAATTTTTGAACAAGAACTTGCAATCTTACTTTCAAGAAGAAGGCATCGAACATCAAATGTCTATTGCTCGAACTCCTAAACAAAACGGCGTTGTCGAAAGGCGGAACCATACTTTGGTTGAGGCTGCTCGAACAATGCTTTCTGCTTCAAAATTACCGCTATTCTTCTGGGCTGAAGCAATTGCAACTGCCTGTTATACTCAGAATCGTTCTCTCGTTATCCCTAGACATGAAAAGACACCTTACCACATCATCAATGGCAGGAAACCTACTGTCAAATTCTTTCACGTATTTGGATCTTTATGCTACATTCTTAAAGACGGTGAGAATCTCGACAAGATGAAAGAAAAAGGTGATGCATGTATTTTTGTGGGGTATGCGACATTGTCGAAAGGATATCGGGTCTATAACAAGAGAACAAAGATTATTGTCGAAACAATTCATGTGAACTTTGACGAATTTCCACTAATGGTACTTGATCACAACAGCTCAAGTCCCGCTCCTCAATGTCCAACAATGGCACCTACACACAACAGTGTACGTCCCGTGCAAGAATGTCAACAAAGTACTCCTACAGCAGACTCGACGGATACGTCACAAATGAATGAGTTGGTTGATTTATATGATCCAATGTTTGATGAATACTACTATGGAAACAATAAAGTTGTGTCAATGCCTTCCGCTATCAATACTGCTGATGCACCCGAACAATATCAACAAGACACAACTGCCTCTACTTCAGCAACCGTTGCTCAAGAGACAATTCTAGTGGATACTCAACAAACTCAAGAAACTGTCATACAACCAACATCACCAACCGTCAATGCTGAAGGAAGAAACAACAATCAAGCAGCCAATGCACAACCTAACGAAGAAGAATTTATCAATCCGTTTGGTACACCGGTACACGAAGTCGGAGAGTCTTCTACTCAACATGTTGATCCGTCCAACATGCATACATTCTACCAACCATATCCATCCACTCACCATTGGACACGTGATCATCCATTGGAGCAAGTCATTGGAAATCCTTCACAACCGGTTCGAACACGCAGATAACTCGAACCGATGGCGATGTGTGTATGTATGCACTCACCGTGAGTTCAACTGTACCTACAAACATCAAACAAGCCATGACTGATCATGCGTGGATTGAATCAATGCAAGACGAAATTCATCAGTTTGAACGCCTAAATGTTTGGGAACTTGTTGACCGACCCTATGGAATGTCAATTTTAGATTTCAAATGGATCTGGAAAAACAAACTGGATGAAGAACAAACCATCATCAAAAACAAATCTCGTCTTGTGGTTAAGGGATACCGTCAACAAGAAGGCATAGACTACGATGAATCATTCGCTCCACTCGCTCGTTTGGAAGCTGTCAGGATATTCCTTGCTTATGCTGCACATAAGGGCTTCACGGTTTTTCAGATGGATGTTAAAACTACTTTTCTCAACGGTCATTTGAAGGAAGAAGTATATGTGAATCAGCCGGAAGGATTCATCGATCCTCATCATCCTGACAAAGTCTATCGTCTCAAAAAGGCTGTATATGGACTTAAACAAGCTCCAAGGGCATGGTACGAAGAACTTTCAAACTTCTTGGTGTCCAAAGGATTCTCCAAAGGTTCTATTGATCCTACTCTATTTACTAATAAATATGGGGATGACATAATGCTGGTGTAAGTTTATGTTGACGACATTATTTTTGGTTCTACGAACCCAAAACTTTCAAAACGTTTTGAAAAATTAATGCACAGCAGATTTGAAATGTCAATGATGGGGGAGCTAAAATTCTTTTTAGGCCTCCAGATTCATCAATCCCCACGTGGTATCTTCATTAACCAAGCTAAGTATGCTCAAGAGATACTTAAAAAGCATGGTATGACCTCATGTGCTCGCGCTGGTACACCATTGTCGACCACATCCCTAGACGCTGACTTGTACTCGTATCCTGTCGATCAAACGCGATATCGCAATATGATCGGGTCACTTATGTACATTACAGCCAGCAGGCCTGATATTCATCATGCCACATGCTATTGTGCACGATATCAAGCCAGACCTACTCAAAAGCACCTCAAAGAGGTTAAACGGATCTTTCGGTACCTCAAGAATACCATTGACATGGGACTCTGGTATCCGAGGGAAACCGGTTTTCATCTAACGGCTTTTTCAGATTCTGATCACGCAGGTTGTCTTGATAGTCGTAAAAGCACTTCTTGTAGCATACAATTTCTAGGGGAAGACAAGCTTGTCAGCTGGTCGTCAAAGAAGCAGGATTATACTTCGCTCTCATCAGCTGAAGCAGAATATGTGGCTCTATCCGCGTGTTGTGCTCAAGTCCTCTGGATGAGAACTCAACTCGCGGATTATGGCTTCCACTTTGATAAAATACCTATGTATTGTGACTCAAAGTCGGCCATAGCCATATCTTGTAATCCGGTTCAGCACTCCCGCACCAAGCACATCGATGTCAGATATCACTTCATCAAGGAACAAGTGGAACGCGGCATCGTGGAATTATACTTTGTCAGAACTGAGTACCAGCTGGCAGACTTGTTTACAAAAGCTCTATCGAAAGATAGGTTTGCGTATCTCGTTGGCCGTCTTGGTATGAAGTATATGAATCCAGAAGACTTGGAGGTTTTGGCAAATGAAGCTGCTTGATATTCTCTCACAATGACTTCTAGGCGCATCACAACTTAGAACTCGGACCTCAACTAAGGAAAGTTTATCTCGGACGATAACTTATCCTTCTCAACGAGAAATTCATATTTCTCGGTCATGAGCTTCTCATAAAAACATTCAAAGTTTTTAAGTTCATGAAAAACGATTTCTAAGTAAATGTCAGCTTAAAACTCGTACCTCCACTTAAGGAAAGTTTATCACGGATGATAACTTATCCTTCACAAGGGGAAATTAATTTTTCTCGGTCATGAGCTAGTCACAAAACATTCAAAGTTTTGAGCTCATGTAAATCGGAATTTATTTTAAAACCGTTGAACATAATTTTTCAAGAATTTCTCAAAAGATTTTTCTAAATCTTTCAAAATTGTGTGTTCAACACTCCCTTCCTCATATGTGGTTTTCATTTCTCAAAATTGTCATATGTTATTTTGATCAATTTTTGAGGGGGAGCGTTTTAAAATCAATCCTTTTAATGTTGTTGGGTACATCTCTAAAATTGTCATATTTTATGTATCCAACACATTCCGAAAATGATATGAAATTGTCAAATGTAATATATTATATCGGAAAAGGCATCTCAACTCCGTACCTCAACATATTTTGTGGTGTCGTTTTTCTAAAATTTTGTCAAATTTTGTCTCAAGACACACATATATTGTTGAGGGGGAGCGACCCGACTGAAAATGTTCCATGATTCATGCGTGCACACATGTTTCTCTCCCGTCGATTTTTCGGAAAATGTCATATTTTAATCAATTGGTATCTCTAATATTATATTTTTATATTAGAGACAGGGGGAGAAAATGTGATTAAAATGTAATATATCGTAACATGTGATCTTAAAGACTCAAGTGAAACTCTTTCCTTCACATGACAAACTATTTCGTATATCGATGCATGTGTGTAGGGGGAGCTTTTCGGAAATGTAAAACTTTCAAGTGTTAAAAGTTTTGATTTTTATCAAACACTTTGAATGGTTTTCAATGGTTTAATGGTTACGATCTATACCCAAAACAACCTACTATCCACGACGAAAAGATGGAGTCAAAAGGTGGTTTAGGATAGGAAACTAAGTCCTATGATCCAACCAGAACCGGAGGGATCTACCCAAGGACATTCCATAGCTAGAAATAGTTGTCCTTAGGAAAGATGGAGTGGAATGAAGCTGAATGCGGACCAATTACTTAAGTTAGCACTAGAACAATCACAACAAGGTGCTAATGGTGACGTATTGGTAAGCATTGAAGGAGTTGAATATTCTATGCAACTTAGGTAGAAACCGGGTTAACACATCTTTTGAAGACAAGTGTCATGGACCCAGTGATGCGATGCACAACCCTTCCCCAGCCATTCGAGTTTCTCTCAAAAGAAACTTGTCTCATTGTCACGGAGATCAACACGTATCTATTGACTTTCTCACTCCGAGTTAGTTAATATTGAAAAGGTGGCAGTCTGCTCCAGCCTCCGATTACCAAAATGTACTTATTGAGTCTAGAGCCAAACGAGATCAATTTATCATCTCATTAGGACACAATCGAGTCCTACGCATTATCCTTGTGATATTGCCAGAACATCTGAGTGATACAATTCACAATGAAGATGGAAATCCTGCTTGAGCCAGCATCAAACAAGCTCATGGTAGGTAACTTGTGCGATTCTACATGAATCAAACTTGTAAGAACTGGAAAGCAACTAAGTTTGGATTCTTAATTGATTCAAACTTGATTCCAGGTTTCTTCGCAAAATCCATGTGATCTTGCCAGAACATTCGGAGTGACACTCATTAGTGTTCACAGTGACGAATGGAAATCCTTCCAGTGTCAACATCAAACAGCACTGCGGTAGGTAACTCGCAAGATTCTCTATGAATCAAGCTTGTGACAAACTGGAAAGCAACAATGGTGAGATTCTTTTAGAATCAAATTTGTTCCAGGAAATCTGAATTGACGACTCCAATCAGACGGAAAATTTATCCTTATGATTCACTCTTTACGTTCGCAGTCTCTTTGAGACGGTCGAGTAAAGAGAACTGGCTACTACCGCTAGGAAACCCTGTCAAGGAGGTTCTTAATCGAATCTACCTGATCACAGGTACGGTATTTAATACCGTTTAACGGTCTTCACCGACCATAGGTAAAACGCTACCGAGTTAGGGTAAAATGTTCAAAGCCATTTCATCCGTGTCTATATATGTTGCTGCATATCAAGAAGGTGGCGTAGCTGTGTAACCGATGTCGATTCAGAAGTCACAAGAGCACAAGATGGCAATAATCAAGATACCTAAGAATGTAAGAATGTAATAGGTCATCTTACTCACAAGGAGTACAGATGAAGATCTCAAGCACTCAAAGTCAAATGACAAAGGCTCAAGATAAAGATCATGAAAGCATGAAGGAACAAAGATGTTACAAACAAGATCAAGACCAAGATACAACACCAAAGCAGGAAGATCTCCTCTACAAGAATGTATTCACTCAACCATCTTATGCTTTTTAAGCATTTTAAGATGACCGATACATTGGGGGGAGATTTTTAGCCCTATATTTTATATAGTCGAACAAGAATGTAATAGGTCATCTCAGTCGTTAAATGGTCTTGTATTGTAATAGGTTTGTCGGGAAAACCGGGCTTGGACTTTAAGCTAATATTGTATAAGTTAGGGGCGTAAGCCCAAAAGAAAGCCAAGCCCGGCCCAAGATGAAGCCCACAAAGGCCTTAGGCCGTGGCATATATAACCCTCTTCCACATATGGAAGAGGGTGTTGGTTCATTTCATAAAACACATAGTTTTAGTGTAAACCTTCCACTTCTCTCTCTACTCTCTCTACTTTTCTACTATTTCTCTCTCTAAATCTTGTGTTATGGATTGAATGGGAACAACAATTAGACCATAAGATCAGCAAGAACACAAGTCACACACAAAATCACCAAAAATCCAAGATTTATTCAGATTTTGAGCAAGATGATGTGTACCTCATGGATGTACATCCACACCCACGGATTTTGAGCTTATGTACTAGCAAGAACAAGTTCAAGCTTCCACAAACAACCCTGCTAAGAATCAACAAGGTTAAGAGCACAATATCAAAAACAGAAAGGTTAAAAAGCCTTGATTAATGCAACTCTTGCACCCCACACTTGCTTATCACCAAGTTATAGGCTTCACCACACCTTGATAACTCAATATCAGGATGCTATGATCAGCTTTATAGCCCAAGAATTCCAAGGTGTGCCAAGAAACATAGCAAAATATCAAGCTTGAAGGAAAATGTGCAAACTTTTGCACACTCCTTAAAAACAGGTTTTGAGATTCAAGATTAACAAACTAAGAGCAATAATAAGTAGTAAACTACAATGGCACTTGAGTTTTCTTCAAAGATTCAAACACATTTCATTAAACTAAATATGTATTTACAGAATTTTGAACAAAGGAAAATTCAAGAGCAAACTGAAATGAAATGAGTCCTATGCCTTATATAGGCTACAATGAACTAGTTAAGAGCTAAAAAACGTAACCCTAATGCTTGTAAAGTCCCAGAATTGCCCCTTGTAGGGGTTTGAACTTTGAAGATCATGTGACTCTTTCTTGGATTGTTGTGGAGCTGGCATGGTGAAAATGCATCCAATGGCTTGTAATGAGCTTAGAAAGTAAGCTAGAATCTCACACGTTGGATGACTAGCCAAGTTTTGGCAGTTTCTACTTTGTTGCAGCAGGGGAATCATGTGTGGGACAAAGGAGTGATGTGGCAAGTATTTTTAAGGTTGGGTTATGACTAAATCATCATTAATCATTAGTCTGGACAATATGGAGGTTTAATTTTTGCTAAAACACAAATACCCAATTTGTGTTTTTGGTGAATAGTAGTTGTGTTTAATCCGTTTTTGGTTTGGATTAAGTTTAAATTTGTGTTAATGGCGCCAAGATTAATAAATATTAATCTGATGAAGTGGAATGGTGAGGTGGAGCAATGGTGGGTTTTGATTGGTTGTGGGGTGTTAGTGGGGCACGTGTCAAGCCCTCACTGGTCTATGTATCTTTGTTGTCTGTCACATTTAACCTCTAGCCTTTCTTCTTTCTTCCATTTTGTAAATAATCACACCACAATCCGTTTTCTTTGTTAATGAAGTTTCAAACTTCATACTTTTGCCCCAAAATGTTTTGTAAAGTGAATTCAGGGGTAATTCTTGCTAATTCTTGATTCTTGAAGGACTGATTTGGCATTTTCTTCATAGAAAATGGTCTTGACATGTCTTGTTGACTTCTTGGAGGACTGAAATTGCCAAGTCATGATTAATGAGGGACCATTTTTGCCATTTCTTCAAAGTCAAGGGTCCTTTTGTTAATTTTGATATTTTCAAAGGACCAAACTTGTAATTTCTTGTAACTTGGAGTCCTTCTTGGTATGTTTGACTTCTAGGAGGATAAATATTGACATTTTAGTTTTGTTGAGGGACTAAAATTGCCAATTCTTCAAAGTGGAGGGCCCTTTTTGCAATATTGACAAACTTTAGGGACCAAACTTGTAATTATGAGGATACAAAGGTATAAAGTGTCAATTATTCAATATTGGAGGACCCTTCTTCATAAATCTTCAAATCTTCAAGGGTTTTCTTGGGAAATTCTTCATTAGGGCTTGGTTCAATGTGCGGCTTCGTTTCTCGTGTTCGTTTTTGCATGATTCTTGTGATCTTTTGTCATTTTCTCAATATCCGTACCTAAAATACACAAGCAACAAACACAAACATATATTTGGGTATTTTCATGATATTTAATGCATTTTAAGCCCTTTTTAGACGATGATACTATGTATAAAAGCAGTCTCATCAGTTATATTAATATAAATATTAATACATGTTTTAACCTAAGTATTATTTACACTTTAATTCAATTAAATCATGTCATATTTAATTAAATCTTATAACATATAGTTTATTTAACTTAAATGTTATAATTAATAAACTATACTATTTAATCACATGACTTAGAATCTTAGTACGTAAAACTTAAGCTTATCTTATTAGCTTAATAATCCAGCTTAATTCTATTTATGGAAACTTTCTATTTTTAGAAACTTATTTATTTTAAGCAGCTAATCTATTTATGGAAACTTTCTATTTTTAGAAACTAATCTATATTAAGCAGTAAATCTATTTTTGGAAACTTTCTATTTTTGGAAACTTTCTATTTTTGGAAACCTGTTATTTTTAGGAAGTTACTTATTATTACACATCAAGTATAATAATACCAGAAATACAAGTAATACTTAATCAGAATATCTAGAATATATGATAAATACAGCATAATGTTAGAATCAGTAGAACATGACATGAACATGTAAAACAAGCTAAGACATGATATAAAATCAGTTACGTACACACTAATCAGAATACTTATACACGTATATTATCTATGTACAATTAGTGAAATCGAAGTAGGACTCTATTCCGTTCGTCTTCTTCGTTCACTGGACATAAGGTACGGATTCTCCGTCCTTTCAGTATGGACATTCTTTCCTTATTAGGATTCCCCGTATGCAGCTAATTGTTTTCCCGGTATATGTTTTATATGTTTTGATTTGCTTTTGTTTATTAAATGCCTATGCCATATACATGCATGACTAGTTTCACCTAGTTATGGAGGTACCATAACCATAACACTGGAGGCACCAGTGTTATGAATTCACCACGGCGGAGTGATATCATATTATTATGTTATCACGTGGGGCGTATGGGTACATCCTAGTTACATGTTTCATTCAGAATTTCATGGTGAATGTGGTGTGTGCCTTGCATCCTTCACAAGGAGCTGATCCCTCCTACCCACTTACCAGTTAGTTAAAGGCATCCCCTCTAACTTGCATGACGAGGTCACCCCTCCAAGTATTCATGCACGTTGTTGACCTCATGTCCTTTACTAGCTTTTGGTACATTAACTAATACAGATTTTCATAAGTAAAGTAAGCTATGTTTTCAGAACTTAAACCAGTTAACATGACAGACAACTAGGTTTTCTAGGACTTATACATTTCCGCTGCTATTAGTCTTAGTTATGTTTCAGCCATTTATACTATGTCATATATCCGTGCACTGAGCATTATGCTTAGCCGTTACTTTCCTTTCCATGTCCCAAAATGGCAGGTACCCAAGGACAGACTCGGGCATTTGGAGGTCGTGCAAAGGATGGGAGCTGCCATAGACTTCTTCTCCTTTTGCTCTCATATACTTATGCTTGTTTAGTCTTTCATTCATTTCTTTTACTTTATTTATGTTTTGGGCTTATTTTGGGAACTGATGTTTGATTCCAGTTTTCCTATGGTCATGTATGTTTTACTACATATTACCTTGCATGCTTTGATGACACGCCATAATCACGCGTGACATTCCATTTAACAAAATGGGATGTTACTGGTGCATATACTAACTTCTGCTTTAGGTCTTCAAAGCTCTTCTCTCTTTCTTCAGTCTAGACAAATTTCTCCTCTTTTCGCATCAGTTTGGTCAATGGTAGTGCTAAACGAGCAAAGTTCTCTACGAACCTACGGTAGTAACCAGCTAAGCCTAGGAAACTGCGAACTTAAGTTGCTGATGTCGGTCTTGGCCACTTGTTAATAGCCTCAACCTTTGCTGGGTTCATGGTGATTCCTTCTGCTTATACAATGTGACCTAAGAACGCCACCTTGTCTAACCAGAACTCACACTTGGAGAATTTAGAATACAGCTGCTTCTGGCGAAGAATCTGCAATACTGTACGAAGATGGTCTTCATGTTCCTCCTTGGACTTAGAGAATATCAGGATGTCGTCAATGAAGACAATGACAAACTTGTCTTGAAATTCATGGAAGATTCTGTTCATCAAATCCATGAACACTGCTGGAGCATGGTAAGGCCAAATGGCATGACTACAAATTCGTAGTGGCCATAGCGTGTACGGAAAGCGGTCTTGGCGATGTCTTGCTCTTTAACCCGTAGCTGATGATAGCCCGACCTCATATCAATTTTGGAGAAATGTTTGGCCCCTTGGAGTTGGTCAAACAGATCGTCAATGCGTGGTAGAGGATACCTATTCCTGATGGTGATCTTGTTGAGCTCACAAATCTATGCAAAGACGCATACTGCCGTCCTTCTTCTTCACGAATTAGACCGATGCGCCCAATGGAGATACGCTCGGTCGAATGAAGCCTCTTTCCAGAAGTTCTTGCAATTGAACCTTCAGCTCCTTCAACTCTATGGGAGTCATGCGATAAGGAGCCTTGGAAATCGGCTCATCTCCTGGGATGAGCTCGATATTAAACTCTACTTCACGTGTAGGGGGTAGGCCCGGAAGTTCTTCTGGAAATATATCTGGAAATTCTGACACTATCGGCTGATTCTGAATTGATGGAGATTCAGCATCCATGTCATGAACATTAGCTAGATAGCCCTCGCAACCATGCGAAAGTAATGCATGTGCTAGCAGGGTTGATATGATTTGTACTCTGGTGCATTAACATCACCGAAGATGACCCGATATGAATGGCAGTCTATGGTAGCATGATGCTTGGATAGCCAATCCATGCCCAAGATCATGTCAAAATCATTCATGTCCACTGGAAGTGCGTCAACAGGACGAATCTTGTCGTCAAACTCTAGGGGAAGGCTCTTGTACACATGGGTTATGCATACAGAATCTCTTAAAGGCGTGGAAATGTTCAGTACATTCTCTAATGGCATAAGGGATATCCTAACATTCTTAGCATAAGCAGTAGAAACGACCAAATGAGTAGCACCCGTGTAAAAAAGAACACATGCAGCTTGACCATACATATACAGGATTCCAGTGATGGTACTTGTAGACTTGTTGGCCTGATCGCGAAAAGTCGTGTAAACGCGTCCACTAGTAGGAGGCGGCTTGGTATCATCATGTCCTGATGTGCCCTTCATCTCTCCCTTGCGGCAGTCCTTCATGCGATGGACAGGGAGGCCACACTTGTAGCATGCATCGCTGTCACGGCGACATGGCCCTGGGTGCCTACGGTTACAGGTAGTTCAAAGAGGATGATTATACCCTCCAGCAAGTGTCCTTGCTGGCTGAGAGCATGATCAGAATAGTATATATGAGACATGGTAATAGGTACAAAGGACAATGCGGAAAATTCGTAAGATGTAATACTAGTGATAGCTGGACGGTTAGGCTGTGAACCTCTTTGGTTCTGGTCCCTCTCGTTACCATGATTTCTGGTAGAAGATTTGCTAATGTGTCAGAATTATGAGCTATTGCATGTAATCATAAGAAAATGAGTAAGTGTAAGGACCTGCTGCTGTTGGAGTTTCCAGCGTTGTTACGGTAACTATCATTACCGTCACGCCTATCCGTAGCAGAACGGTCGTGAGTCTGACCGTTTCCCCTGGGCTGATTAGGTTGTTGCTGCGTAGCCGGCTGAGACCGGTCCCCAGTCTTCTGCCTGGAAGATACAGTTTAAAAGAGATGTAAATATTGACATATACTGAAAGAATACGGTTTGGTCACCGCTGAATAACGATTGTTTACCTCTTCTCGGGTCTCTCTGCTTCCCCGAGCTCTTCTCTTTCTTGCAGCATCTCCAGCTTATGTGTTGCATCGGCCACTTGTGCCACCGTGTTAAACGTAGCACACACTAAGTTGTTGGCGACCGATGTACGAAGAGCCCACCGGAAGTGGTACGCTTGCTCTTCGGGAGTACCTACTGCTGCGCCAAGAAAACCAGCCAAACGAATAAAGCGATGCATGAACTCGTTGCTGTTCTCCCCAGCTCTCTGGCTGATTACATGGTACTCTCTCTTCAACTTGTCTTGCTCAGCCTTGGGAAAGAATTGTCCCATTACCAAATCCCTGAATTGAGCTTAAGCAGGTTGAAATTATGCATAGCAAATAGGGTTTCCAATCTTTCACCCCCTCTTCCGCCGCCACTTATTCCAAACACCAGGATAAGGTGACAGCGCTGCCGTTGTCCGCCTTGACATACACAGAGTATTGTCTTGGCCCTCAGTTTTGTATAACTTATATACAATCTTTGTAAAAAACAAAAAACAAACAGTTAGATAGAATGGGTAAGATATCAAAGGCTGACAAGAAGATCTCATACGATGCAAAGCTATGCGATTTGTTGGATACCTACACTCAGGTGTTGGTTGTCGCTGTTGAAAATGTTGGGTCGAACCAGTTGCATAATATTAGGCAAGGGTTGAGAGGTGACTCTGTTATTCTCATGGGAAAGAATACCATGATGAAAAGATCCATCAGAATGCATTCTGAGAAGACTGGTGTTGAGGCTTACTTGAACCTTATTCCACTCCTTGTTGGAAATGTTGGTTTGATCTTAACCAAGGGTGACTTGAAGGAAGTCAGTGAGGAAGTTGCCAAGTACAAGGTTGGAGCTCCAGCTCCTGTTGGTTTGGTTGCTCCAGTTGATGTGGTTGTCCCACCAGGCAACACTGGTCTTGATCCATCTCAGACCTCTTTCTTCCAGGTTCATAACATTCCCACCAAGATTAACAAGTGGTATCAGAGCTTGTTGAGAAACTTTGACTAAACCAAGAACAAAACCCTCATTACAACCATGTCTTCAGACTCTTCCTCAAACAGCAACAACAACAACAACCTCAAACTACCCATGTTGGATCCTGAAAACTTTGAATTATGGGAATTCAGAATCCAACAATACCTCAAGATGGAACACTATGTTCTCTGGGAGATCATAGAGTTTGGTGATCAATTAACCAAAATGATGGCGGTTGAAGATGGCAAGGGAGAAGAGAAAGGTGAAAGTTCCAAAGATGGTAAGGACAAGAAGAAATCTGCTGCTCTTTGTGATAAGGAAATACTGGCCAGAAGGCATGATGTCAGAGCTCACAGTTCATTGTTGTTGGCTCTACTTGATAGACATGAACTAAGATTCAGAAAGTACAAAACAGCTAAGGAACTCTGGGAAGCCATATGCACAACTTTTGGAGGAAATGAAGCCACAAAGAAGAAGAAGAATCAAATACTTGATGATTTTGCTTCTTTCAAAGCAATTGGTGATGAATCAATTGGCGCTATTTACAATAGGCTTCAAGATATGGTGGCTCAGTTGGAGTTCTTTGATATTGAAGTGACAAGAGAGCAGGTGAATACCAGATTCCTTAACAGCCTTCAGAAAGAATGGTTTGTCTACAAAGCTATTTGGCAGAACAAGGATGACTTAGATAACAAGAACATTGATGACATACACAATAACTTGAAAGTTTTTGAACCTGTTGTCAATGAGATGAAGTCAAAAGGAACAATTCCCACCAATTCAAGTGGATCTACTGATTCCTCTGCTAACATGGCGTTCATATCTCAAAGCAGTGGAATCTCCAAAGGCAGTGGAATCGAAGTAGGCCCTGCTACTTATTCCCCTGCTACCAGGTCTGGATCATCTTATGATGAAGAAAGGTCTGCAGCCTTTAGTCTTGATACTGCTTGTGCGTTTATAGCATCCCAAGGGCCACAAGGATCTACTATGTTACACGAAGATCTGAGTCAAATCAGTAAGCAAGGACTAGAGGAGATAGATATCAAGTGGAACATGGCTCTACTTAGTATGAGAGCTAATAGGTTTTACAAGAAGTATGGGAAGAAGATCTCCATAAATCCCTCTGATGTGGCTGGGTTTGACAAAACGAAGATTGAATGCTACAGCTGTGGCAAGAAAGGTCGCTTTGCTAGGGAATGTAGAGGACCTAAGATTGCGAACAGCTATAGGAAGGAAACCAGAGATGAGGATTCTGGTGCTAAGGCTATGGTAGCCATGCAGGGGATAGATGGAGCAGGTGGATGGGATTGGAGTGCCATGACAGAGAGTGTGGAAAGAAATCAAGCATTGGTTGCAGAGGAAAAAGAGGATGATTTTGCTCTTATGGCCATGTCAAGCTCCAGCTCAGACAATGAGGTATATGATGATTCATACTGTACTAAAGCTTGTAGGAAGAATACTGAGTCATTGAATGATCAAATAAGAAAGATAAAAGTTGATTATATCAATTGTGACAATGACCTTGATAATTACAAACGTGCTTTAGAACAGCTAGAGTCCACCATAAGAGAGTTTAAACAAAGAGAAAGTGATTATAGAGATCACATTGTGATTCTAGAGAGAGATGCTAAGGAAAATAATGATTCCATTAAGGAATTGACTGCTGAGCTTGAAATTTTTAAATCTAATAAAAATATAGATGATGAAACTGTTGAAAATTTTGGAAAAGCTTCTAAAGATTTAACTAAAGCAGTTGAAATTGGTCAATCTCCTAGGGAAAAAACATGTTTTAGAATTAAAAATGAGCATGCTACCATACCACCACCTCCTGCCAATATTCATGCACCTTTTCCTATAAAAGACTTGTCTTGGACTGGTCTCTCTTGTTTCCAAAAACAGGAAGATATTGAATTTGACTTGAGTGCTTACATACCTAATAGTCTTGAAACAGAAGAGCCACTAGTGAAAACTAGTATTGTTAGGGACTTTGAAAAGGAACAGATTGCTTTAAAACAATGGAAAATCGATAACCCTATTCTCTTTTCAAGAGAAGGAATTTTTGGTTGTAATTCTAGTTCTAAGAGTAGTTCACCCAAATCTAAAACTGGATCAAAGTCCTCTAAGTCCACCATTAAATATGCTGGTATGTATAGGTCTGTCAGAGGTAATCAAAGAAATTGGAATGACCAAAAGTGTCACCAATTAGGAGAAGACTTTGTGACAAATACAAAACCCTGTTTCACATGTGGCAGTTTTGATCACACTTATCAAGAATGTCAGGCACCAATGGAAGCTGTGGCTGCAAATCCTTTAAAGGATATGCAACCTAAATCCATTCTTCTAAATGCAGGGGCAAAATCCTTTTCCCCTGCCAAGTATGTTGCCCCTGCCTTGAGAAACAGGGTTACTGACAAATATATTGTTCCTGCTCTAAGAAAGGTGAATGATGTTCATCCCAAGACCAGCTCTTCCATGACTCACCCAACACCTCATAATGCATATAGATCTGTCCCTAGACCTTACCAACATATAAATATAGGCCAAAACAAAAAAGGGGTTCCCGCTGCTAAGCATAGGGATTCCCCTGCTAAATCTAGGGTATCCCCTACTAGCAAAGTTTTGTCCTCTAGGAACATTGGCAGATGGGGGAAAGCTGTGAAAGCCTCAGCTCGTTGGGTTTGGGTACCCAAAAGGGGTGCTCAGTCTAATGGTGTATCTCTAGTTTTTGATAAGCTATCCTACATTGATACACGAGGTGGATCTAAGTCTGTAATGGCTTGGGTCCTCAAGAAAAACTAATTTGTTTTTCTTTTTGCAGGTGACAAAGAAGAGAAGGGATGATAGAGCATATTGGGATAGTGGATGCTCAAGGAGCATGACTGGACAAAAATCTTATATGTCTAACTTTGTTCCCCTGCATGACAATGATGGTGTTTCTTTTGGAGATGGGCATGGAACAATCACAAGAAAAGGAACTATTGTCACCAATAGGATGACCTTTGATAATGTCTACTTGGTGAAAGATCTCAAGTACAATCTATTCAGTGTGTCACAGATGACTGATAACAAGAATTTTTTCTTGTTTACTGACACTGAATGTCTGGTGTTAGGAATGGAGTTTGTCTTACCACCAAACACTCCTATTGTACTCAGAACACCAAGACAAAAGAACATGTACACAATTCATCTCAAATACATCTCTCTTCAAGACAATGAAACCTGTTTCATTGCCAAAGCCTCAGTTAATGAGTGTAAGAAATGGCATAGAAGACTTGGTCATCTTAATTTTAAGAACATGAACAAACTGGTGAAATATAATATGGTTCATGGTCTTCCTTCCAAGTCCTTTGTCAATGATCATACTTGTGCTGCTTGTCTGAAAGGGAAGCAACATAGAGCTCTTGCAAATCAAAAACAAGTATGTCCACTACCAAGCAATTGGAACTACTGCATATGGACCTTTTTGGTCCTACTTCTGTGGCAAACATAAAGAAGAAATGCTATTGACTAGTGATTACTGATGATTTTTCAAGGTTCACATGGACATTCTTTCTATTTGAAAAGAGTGACACAGCTGATGTACTCATTGGGTTCATCAATCAGATTGAACTATCAAAAAGCATGAAGGTAGTGACCATGAGATCAGACAATGGTGGTGAATTCAGAAATCAGAAACTAGACACTTTCTGCATAAACAAAGGAATCAAGAAGGAATTTAGCATTGCAAGAACACCTCAACAGAATGGAGTTGTAGAAAGAAGGAATAGGACACTCATTGAAGCAGCAAGAACTCTGATGTCTGACTCCAAACTTCCAGTTATCTTTTGGGCTAAGGCTGTATCCACTACTTGTTATGTCCAAAACAGGGCCTTGGTGGTTAAGGCACACAACAAGACCCCTTATCAGTTGTTCAATGGAAGACCTCCTTTAATTGACTTATTTAGACCATTTGGATGTCATGTGATCATTTTAAACACAATTGACAATCTAGGCAAGTTTAGTGAAAATGGGGATGATGGATATTCTGTTGGTTATTCATTAAACAGCAAGGGATATAGGGTCTTCAACAAGAAGACAAGCAAAATAACAGAAAATCTTCATGTGGATTTTCTTGAAGACAAGCCTGAAGATGTTCAAACAGGTCCTGATTGGTTCTTTGATATTGAGGTTCTTTCAAAATCTATGAATTATGTACTTGTTGCATTGTAGAATACTAACATTTCAGGTACTCAAGAACCAACTAGTGTGGAGAAGCCACCATTGAGGTACATGAATGTACCCTCACTATTCCCTATTGAAGCTTATTCAAAAACAGGTGAAGAAGATGATACCTCTCAAAGGAAAGAACAGACAATCTCTTCCCTTGCTGAGTCAACTTCTGAAAGCAGTAGAATGGCTGAAAGCAGTGGAATCCAGGATTCCCCTGCTAGATCAATTGCTTCCCCTGCCACAAAGGATCCAGTTGTCAATGACATCAATGATGAAGAAAGAGAATCCCCACTCATTTCCTCATCTACACCCATATCTGATGGTCCTCTCATCTCCAACAGTGGAAGCAGAATAATTAAGAGTGGAGGTCCAAGTTATTCAGAACTGCATTCAGCTCATCAGCACCAATCTCTAGGTCATGTTATATCTTTTGGAAGCTCTTTTGAGGAGTTCTTTTCCAATCAAGATAGCCCCATCAATTCTGATTTGGAAGAGGATGAAACAGAAGTAATCATGCAGCCTACCTACAGAATCAATAAGGATCACCCATCTCCCAAATCATTGGTGATCCTGAAGCCCTTAGACATACAAGGTATACAGCAAAGGAGCACAGCTTCATTGATAACATCACTATGAAGTTTAACCATGACAACATGCAGTGCTGTCTGTTTACTACATTTTTGTCACAAGAAGAGCCAAAGAAGATTTTTCAGGCTTTAAATGATCCAAGTTGGGTTGAAGCTATGCAAGAGGAGCTCTTACAGTTTGACATTCAAGAGGTTTGGATTCTGGTAGATTGTCCAAAATGGGCAAGGCCAATTGGGACAAAGTGGGTGCTCAGGAACAAAAAGAATGAGAGGGGTATAGTAGTCACGAACAAAGCAAGACTGGTGGCACAAGGATACACACAGGAAGAAGGCATTGATTATGAGGAAGTCTTTGCTCCAGTTGCTAGGATTGAAGCCATTAGATTATTTCTTGCTTATGCTTCATTTATGGACTTCACTGTGTTCCAAATGGATGTAAAAAGTGCCTTTTTATATGGCACCATTGATGAAGAAGTCTATGTTATGCAACCTCTAGGGTTTGAAGACCCAGTACATCCAGACAAGGTATACAAGGTGAAAAAGGCTATGTATGGACTTCACCAAGCTCCCAAGGCCTGGTATGGAACTCTTTCTAAATATCTGTTGGATAATGGCTTCAACAGGGGGAAGATTGATCAGACCCTGTTTATCAAGAAACAAAAGGGTGACCTTCTGTTGATACAAGTCTATGTTGATGATATCATCTTTGGGTCCACAAACTTTATGCTTAGCAAAGAGTTTGCCAAGTTGATGCAGGACAAATTCCAAATGAGTGCCATGGGAGAGCTAAACTTCTTTTTTAGGGTTACAAGTTCAGCAGAGGAAAGATGGGATATTCATCTCACAAGACAAATATGTGGCTGAGATTGTGAAGAAGTTTGGCATGTCTGAGGGAAAGAAGGTGTCCACACCAATGGACAAGGATCGTCCATGGGGTAAAGATGGTCTTGGAAAGCTTATAGATGTCAGGAATTACAGGTCTACGATTGGGTCTCTCATGTACCTCACAGCTTCAAGACCTGACATCATGTTTGCAGTCTGCTTATGTGCAAGATACCAGGTGGCACCAACAGAGTGTCATTTATTTGCTATAAAGAGAATTTTTAGGTATCTAAAGTGCCATCCAACCTTAGGACTTTGGTATCCCAAAGAGTCACCATGTGAGCTGATATCCTACTCAGATAGTGACTATGTTGGTGACATCAATGATAGGAAGTCTACAACAGGTGGATGCCAATTTTTGGGAAGCAAACTTATATCTTGGCAATGTAAGAAGCAGATTATTATGGCCACATCAACAACTGAAGCTGAGTATGTAGCAGCTGCTGCATGCTATGGTCAAGTACTTTAGGTTCAGAATCAACTGCTTGATTATGGGTATAACTTTCTTAAAACCAAGATATTTATTGACAACAACAGCACCATTTGCATTATTAAGAATCCTGTTTTTCATAGCAAGACTAAACATATTGAAATAAGACATCATTTTATTAGAGATTGTTTTGAAAAAGGGTTTATTATCCGTGGGAAAATTGATACAGAACTTAATGTTGATGATCTTTTGACAAAAGCTTTTGAAGTGGGGAGGTTTCAGTATCTGGTCGTAGGTATTGGAATGGTTTCTCCCTAAAATTGATGTCTATTGTGTCTTGTATCTCCAGGGTTGCCTTATTGCTGTTGTTGTATTAATGTTAGTCAATTTTTCCATCATTTTTCATTCCACTGATTTTGAACAAAGATTCCCATGCTGGGGTTCATTCCCCTGCTAAAAGAGTTTTTCTCATAAGCTGGGTTTGTTCTTTTTAAAAGTGGTTATATGTGGTTTTAGACTAACAATGCAGAGATCCAAATGGTGCATACTACATTCATGCGTAAATCAGGTATATGCTCTATGTTTTAGGGGAGGTTAGGTCACACCTTTAGGACTGAGGGTATCCTTAGGATACTCATATATGATTCTAGATCATATCCATTGGTGAGTAAGGGTTCAGAATGATGAAGACTTGCTGCAAAGCTTGTCAGAATTCTGAAACCTTGAGGCACTGTAATGTGTACTTGTACTTCTATATCAAAACAGCTTACTGTCTAGATACAGATGTTTGGTACACATTGCCAAGACTAACTGACCATAGGTAAGGGAAAAGGTAGGGATGCTGACTAGGGTATGCTTATTTTCTTGGGTTGACCAGGTGCAGGGTGACTTATGTGTTAACTTTTTGTGCTTAGACCATTGCTGAATAGAGGACTCTTAAGTTTATGTGTATCTACCTTGTGTACACAAGGGTGTGCATTCGAGCAAAGCTAGTTAGCATTGGTCTCTCCATGATTAGTCTAAAACCCCTAGGAAAGTTTCCCATGCTTTCACCTTTTGATTCCCCTGCTTAATCAACATTCCCCTGTTTGACCTTGACCGACAATACCGTTACCCTGCTTATAGCCGTTGGGCCTGCTTGCTAAAATTTTGGTTAGGGAATATTTTATTCTTTTCAAATGATATTTAAGGCGCTTTCTTCGCTGATTGGTAATCTTTTCTTTATTATTTCAAATAAATTACTTTTTTATCAAGATTTATCTTTGATATTTTTGAAATTTGAAAATTTGGTCCATTTCTCTCCCTCGACTAAATCCCACCTAACTCTCACCATTATAAACCTTCAAAACGTTTTCAACCTTTATCATGCCTCTCAAAAATGCTGCTAATCATAATCAAATTGCTTTATTACATATTGAACCAGCAGAGTTTGTTGATGCTGTGGCTTTTCTAAAATCCTCGTATTTTAGAGTGGCCCTTCTCATCAACCCTAGGATTTACACCTCACACATTCAGCAATTTTGGTCTAAATCCATGACCAAAACAGTGAATGGAGAGGTCACAATTCAAAGCACAGTAGATGGTCATCCCAAGGTGATTTCACTTGCCTCCATCAGAGACAAACTCCTTCTTGATCATGAGGATGGGATAACCAACCTACCCGAGTCTGACATCTTTGAGGGTCTTGTTAAATTGGGGTATACTCTTTCTGTTGATAAAAAATGTAAGTTTGCTAAAGGTCAGTTTGCCCCACATTGGAAATATTTGATTCATACAATTTTACAATGTTTGTCACCTAAAACCACTGCTTTTAATGAATTTGGTAGTGAGATTGCTTCTGCCCTGATTTGCTTAGCAACAGGGAGGAAGTACTGTTTTTCTCAAATGATTTTTAAAGGAATGGTTAAAATTGTTTCAAGCAATTCAAAATTTTGTATGTACCCAGGGTTTACAGAACTTTTGCTGAATATGAGTGAACATGGTCCAATCACACACAAAAACTACTTTTCAGCAACCAAGCATACTACCAAACTGTTCACCACACTTCTTGCACCATCTCCAAAATTTTCTGGCAGGTCTATTCCACTCACTTCAATCATGATGAAACAAATCAGACAGGAAGAAGCCAAGACAAAAACAGCCACACACAAACCTTCTGATTCCCCTGCCAAGAAACTACCCCCTGCCAGTACTCTACCCCCTGCTGATCCACAACATGAAAGGAGATCTAAATCCAGGTTTGCCAGGTCTCCATTGCCTGGTGAATCTTCACAAGTAGCAGAGAGGAGAGCCTCCAAGAGGTTGGAGCACACTGAGGGTTTGGCTGCCACTATTGTCTCATCCTCAAGGGATGAGCAGGATAGTGACACCATCAGTAAGTCCTCTCCCTCACTCAATGATATCCAAAAAGGGGAGAAATCCCCTTCTAGGATTGAGAGCAGCATGCAACCAATGACCATTTTGGAATTGACGAATATGTGCATGAGCTTGAAAAAGCAGAATGCACAACTTGTACAAAATGTCAAAAAGCAAGGTCTGGTTATCAAAAATTTGGAAAACAGACTTGCTACACTTGAGGGGAGGAGAAAGCCCAAGCTAATCATATCTACAGATGAGGATGCTTCCAAAGGGGAGGAAGTTCCTAATACAGAAGAATCCACTCAGTATTATTCATATCCTGGTGGTCAGGGTTTAAAGCAAGGAAAGATAGCAAGTACTGAGAAAGGAAGTGCTGAGAAAGGAAGTGATAAGGGGAGTGCAACAAAAGAGATTGCTCAAACATTGCTAACTATGGGTAATCCAGAAGAAGCCCCTGCTTCAAAAATTGCCCCTGCTATTGCTGATCCCACTGTTGTAAGTCATTCCCCTGCTAAGCCTATTACTCAAACTTTTGTTAGAAAGAATAAAAGGCAATCAGCTCAGAAGGGAATTACAATTAGAGAACCTGCACCTAAAGCCAAACCAGCACCAATAGTGGATCCAAAATACAAAGGAAAGGGGATCATGGTTGAACAGCCCAAAAGGAAACACAAGCATAGAACTCCTGAACAGCAAAGGGCTCAAGAAGAACATGATGCACAGGTAGCTCTCAAGCTACAACAAGAAGAGATTAATATGTAGGATTAGAGAATGCAAAAGATGAGGCCCAGAGAAATGCTTAAGCACGTTGAAATTATGCATAGATAATTGGATGAAAGGGTGCCTCATGTTCAAGAATTTCAAGATCAATGGGAAAAGGAGTTAGTAAATGCTCCTTTGGAAGACAGGTATGAATTCATTTGTCTAGTTTACAAATATCAAAATGAATATCTAGAAAGAAGGGCAAATCAGATTCAGAAGGAAAAATACTTGAAGTCTGAGAAGGGAAGGCTGGCACACTACAAAGTTTTGCTCAAGAGACATAAGAAGTGGAAGGATGGTGATTTCACATACATGACTTTTGAGGCTATAGAAAGGGAAGTCAGACAAGTTTTAAGAGAATATGATGTGGAAGACTTCATGACTATTAACTCTCCTGAGGAAGCTGAGTATCTTAGGAGGCAAAGTGAAGTGTTACAAAAAGCTAGGGAATCCAGAAAAAGAAAGGCTGAAGGAATAACTTTGGAAACTACACAAGCAGGTGCATCATCCCAAGCAGGTGCATCATCACAAGCATGGGTATCACATCAAGCAGGTGAAAGTTTTCCAGCAATTGAGAGATCTGTACTCAATGCACAAAGGGCAGCCAAAAGACTCAAGAGGATGGAAAAAGTTGGCATGGTTACTAAGGAGTCTCAACGTCCTTCAAATGAAGAAATTGATAAACAGCTAATTGTGTAGGAAAATGATGATATCTCACCCAGTGAACTTGGGAAGAAATTTGCTATTGTAGAATATGTTGTTTATGAACACAAGGGGAGGACTTGGTGGAAGCTTACAAGAGCTGACAATACAGCACATACATTTCTAAGTCTAGATGTCATGTTTCAAACCTTGGATAGTGAGGACTTAGAAGATCTGTGGAAGATTTTGAAAAAGACCTTTGCTGCAAAACCTCCTACTATGGATGGTGTGGAGAAGGATTGGGTGATCTAGGAGTGCATGCATAGGATGTATGAGCATGAATTATTTGATCCCATATTTGATGTAGTGAATGGAGGAAATTTGTTGTATTGGAAGTTGTTTACCAATTTTGGGGTCTATGAGATAGTAATGGAAGGGAAGTGTTTATTTGATCAATCATCATTATTATCCCTTCAATCAGGAGACCTTGAAGAAATTAGCACAGGCTGACTTGATTGTAGATGCTAAAGCACCTGTTGCTTATGATCTGGTAAGGATGATGCATAGTCAGGTTTGGCCAGTAAGTTTGTAAGCACCCTCATCAACTAGTATTTATTTAGAAACTTGTCTTTAGGAGAAAGCACAAGTTTAGGGGAGGATTGTTGGGAATAAATCTATGTATATTTGTTACCCCTGCTAGTTGGTCATTTTCCCCCATGCAAGAGTAAGTTTCCCCTGCCAAATAACAAAGGCAGGGGGATTGGTTCCCCTGCTGAAGTCAAAGACCCTGCCGCTATAGATAAACTTGGAATAGATTTTTACACGTTTCTGTTACTACTCCGAGATACTTTCCAAGTTTGTTAGTAGTAATCTTGTACGTGAGTCCTTATGCCTATAAAAGGACTCACTAGGTTATCATGCAATGTGTGTCTTTCTCTACTGTCTTTCATTTCATACTTTAAGGTTTTTGTAACCCTAATACCATTATTGGGTATTCGTATATCACTGATATATTAAAGTTTAACGTTTGTCTTAATCATTTGTTCTTGTGCTAAACACTATATTCCGCATCTTGTTTAGTTACTTTGCATTGCAAAGTTTCTCTAGTGTTAGATTGAATTTGTTCTTTCTATCACAACCCTTAAACAAGCTATTAAGGTTTAAGATCTGAATTTGGGATCAACAATTATCACCTCCCTCAGACTGCTTCAGTGCCTTCCACCATGATAGCACATCACCTTCGAACCGGTAACAGGCCAACCTCGACTTGAAGACGGGGTCATAGCCCATTGCATCGAAGATCTTCTCAATGCGAGCCAACCAACTTTCAGCTTCACTGGGGCTATCTGTTTTCTCGAAAGATCGAGGGCGTAGCTTATTGGATCTCTCTAGCCATGTGACCAATGTTGCTGGAGGAGGAGGAGGAGGTAATGGGTGTTGTTGCTGATTGTTGGCAGCCTACACCTCAGCCCTGATTTCGTCATAGCTTGCATTGTAGCTTGGACTGCTGCATTGAGTTATTCCTGCTTGTGTGTGAGAACCATCTGACAGTATAACATAAAAATACATGATTAAACTAATCAAAACATAGAATATATACATGCAAAAAATTTATACCAATAAATCATGAGAAATATTTTATGTAGGAAAACTAGTACATGAATGCATGATGTAGTTTTATGAAAACTTTTATATGCGCGAGAGTGAACGCCTATGGTCAGTTCACTCAAAACAAAAAAACATGGCGAGGGGACGCGAATGGGTCGGTCCCAAAGTTAAAAGTTTCGATAAAACACATGCGACTAAATAGGGCCAGTCTTGTACCAACCATTAAGTCATAAACCTGCGACAATGACATATATATGAATGCATGAAAATAATGAATGCATGAAAACCGACTGTCAGTTCTAGGAAGACCATAGTGACTACCCACTAATCACAGGTCGTGTTTTGAGAGCCTACAGGTCGAAGCCTTGGGCTCTGATACCATAATTGTAACACCCCATTTTGGTAAATGGAATGTCACGCGTGATTAGGGCATGTCATCAAAGCATACAAGGATAAATGTCTTAAACATTACATGACCATAAAGGAAATACCGGAAACAAATATCGGTACCCCAAAGTAAAGCTCATCACACACAAACATAAGTACTGTAATGAAAAGGACTAAACAATATCCATAGAATGAGTATCAAAAGTATGAAGAAATGCATAAAGTAATGAAGGCTAGAAAGATTCCAATCCATATACATGTCCGCTTAAAGTCTACGAGCGTCCCTGAGTACCTGCCGTTTTGGGAACATGAAAGGAAAACAGCTGAGCATAACGCTCAGCGCACGGATATACAAGCATAGAATGAATAAAATAAGCATATACAACATATAGCAGCGGAAATGACTAAGTCCTGGAAAACCTAGTATAATTTGTAAAACTGGTTTTATAGTTTGAAAAGCCTTATGTTTATCTTATAAAAACTATTTAACATGTTTACCATTAGCCAATATAGGTCATGAAATATCAACGTGCATGAATACTTGGAGGAGTGACCTTGTCATGCAATTAGAGGGGCTGCCTCTAATTAATATAAGTTTTAGTAGGAGGGATCAGCTCCTTGTGAAGGATGCAAGGCACACACCACATTCACCTGAATAATCTATAAAAACATGTAACCTAGGATGCACCTATATACCCCACATGATAATATAATATATGGCCAAAAGCTGAAAGGGACGCCACGAGCTATCACTCCGCCGTGGTGAAGTCATAACACTGGTGCCTCCAATGTTATGGTTATGGTACCTCCATAACTAGGTGAAACTGGTCATGCATGTATATGGCTTAGGCATTTAACTACACATAAGAAAATCAAAACATATAAAACATATACTGGGAAAACAGTTGGCTGCATACGGGGAATCCTAATAAGGAAAGAATGTCCATACTGAAAGGACGGAGAATCCGTACCTTGGGTCTAGTGAACGAAGAAGACTAACGAAAAAGATTCCTACTTCGATCTCACTAATGCAATGCGTGAACAAAAAGATAATGATAACACGAACGATTCCACTAGAATTGGATCACCAAAAATCAACGAACACCTCCCTTGGTGTGTTTAAAACCGTGGCCAAAAGGGAAGGAGAAAAGAGGCCAGGGTTTTGTGAATTTTCTAATCTTCTGTAAAATATGAATACATGTTTTCCCTTTTTCTATTTTAGCAAAAATCAAAGTGGACTAGGCCCCTTTGCTTTGTCTTTGTCGCGGGTAGGTGGGACCCACAAGGGGAACCCATTGTTTTCCGTGTTTTAATTATTTACGTGTTCTCGTGGTCATGTTTACGTGATTTATTTATTTATCGTTCGTGTTATAATATATATATATACGTAATCGTAATCATAACTACGTAAATACATAATAATATTTTCGTGATTATTAACGTTCATGTTTTTCATGTTCGTGATTATAATTATTGTTGATAATAATTATCGTGTATTAAAATGCTTAAATACTTATCGTGTAATAACACGTATGTAATACTTGTAATTAGTATTCGTGAAACATAAACGTGTTATAAAAGGAAATTTTAAACCATGTACGTACGATTATATGTGTACTGTTCATGGTAAAAGCATGCGGGTTTTACAGAATTCGTGTTCTAATGATAGGCACTTCGTTAACTAAACAAGAACGAGATTGTAAGCTATATGATACGTTTGATAAGTTTGCTTACGTCCCTGGGGAGACTCTCAAAGATTACTATTTGAGATTCACTCTATTGATGAATGAGCTCAATATCTATGGCTTGGCAATTCCTATGTTTTAATTAAACACCAAGTACTTGAACACTCTTCCTTCCGAATGGAGTAAGTACGTGATGGATGTTAAATTGGCTAAGGATTTCATAAAACCAACGTGGATCAACTTCAAGCTTTTCTTCAACAACATGAATGGCACGTGATCGAGGCTCGGTTGTCTACATTGTCTACACCACAAGTTCGTGATCCACTTGACATGTATTCTTCTCAACAAATGTCCCCCCAACAAAACATGGCTTACACTTATCAACAACCATCATACTTGCAGCAGCCACCACTACACACATATTAGAAACCACAGCAACCATCTTATCAACCACTAATGATACCACAACAAGCATTTCAACAAACTGTTCATCAACCGCCTTATCCACAGCAACCAACACATCAGGCATCACCATCACAAGCTATCACTTCTCCAATGGGCTATACTCCTCAGCAAGGATATTTTCTAATTGAAGCACCACCAGCACGAGCCTTTTATTCCAATGAACTCCCACCAATTCAAGCACCAGTCTTTACTCCAAATGATACGCCTACTGATGTCTTAAATCACCTCACTGCCTACTTGTCAAAACTTGTTGCAACTAGAGGATTTCCAACAACGAACAATCAGCTCCGCACCTCTTCAAATCCTCGACAACAAGCCATTATTCAATATGGTCAAGTGACGGTCCAATCCATTCAGGGAAGGCAAAATTCATATGGACCCACTACAAGGATCGTGAATGCTCAAGCTGTGAATTCTCAAGCTAGTGGAAATGGAAGCTGTTAATCCCATTCTAATCCATAATGTAATATTTAGAGAGATATTTAGAGAGAGAAAAAGAAGAAAAGTAGAGGGAGAAACAAGAGAGAATGGATAGTTAAACAATAAACTAGAGAGAGAAAGTAATGTTTACCAACACCCTCTTCCACACATGGAGAGGTTATATATACCACACGGCTTAAAGGCTTTGTTAGGCTTATTCATGGGTCGGGCTTGGCTTTGCTTGGGCTTACGCCCCTAACTTATACAATATTAGCTTAAAGTCCAAGCCCGGTTAACCCGACTAACCTATTACATTACAAGACCATTAACGACTAAGATGACCTATTACATTCTTCTTCGACTATATAAAATATAGGGCTAACAATCTCGCCCAATTTATCGGTCATCTTTAAATTCATAAGATGATTAAGTGAATACATTCTTATGGAGGTGATCTTCCTTCTTTTGGTCTTCTATCTTGGTCTTGATCTTGTTTGTAACTGCTTTGTTCCTTCATGCTTTTGTGATCTTTATCTTGAGCCTTTGTCATTTGACTTTGAGTGCTTGAGATCTTCATCTTATGCTCCTTGTGACTAAGATGACCTATTACATTCTTACATTCTTAGGTATCTTGATTATCGCCATCTTGTGCTCTTGTGTCTTCTGAATCGACATCGGTTAGTACACAGCTACGCCACCTTCTTGATATGCAGCAACATATATAGACACGGATAGAATGGCTTTGAACATTTCATCCTAACTCGGTAGCATTTTACCTTCGGTCGGTGAAGACCGTTAGACGGTATTAGATACCGTACCTGTGATTGGGTAGATTCGATTAAGAACCTCCTTGACAGGCTTTCCCGGCGGTAGTAGCCAGTTCTCTTTACTAGACCGTCTCAAAGCAGACTGCGAACGTAAAGAGTGAATCATAAGGATAAATTTTCTGTCTGATTAGAGTCGTCAATTCAGAATTCCTGGAACAAGTTTGATTCTATAAGAATCACACCATTGTTGCTTTCTAGTTTGTCACAAGCTTGATTCATAGAGAATCTTGTGAGTCACCTACCGTAGTGTTGTTTGATGTTGACACTGGAAGGATTTCCATTCGTCACTGTGAACACTAATGAGTGTCACTCTGAATGTTCTGGAAAGATCACACGGAGTTTGCGAAGAAACCTGGAATCAGGTTTGAATCAATTAAGAATCCAAACTTAGTTGCTATCCAGTTCTCACAAGTTTGATTCGTGTAGAATCGCACAAGTTACCTACCATGAGCTTGTTTGAGGTTGACTCAAGTAGGATTTCCATCTTCATTGTGAACCGTATCACTCAGATGTTCTGGCAATATCACAAGGATAATGCGTAGGACTCGATTTGGTCCTAATGAGATAATTGATTGATCTCTTTTGGCTCTAGACTCAATAAGTGCATTTTGGTAATCGGAGGCTGGAGCAGACTGCCACCTTTTCAATATTAACTAACTCAAAGTGAAAAGGTCAATAAATACGTGTTGATCTCCGTGACAATGAGACAAGTTTCTTTTGAGAGAAACTCGAATGGCTGGGAAGTGTTGTGCATTGCATCACTAGGTCCATGATGACTTGTCTTCAATAGATGTATTGACCCGGTTTCTGCCTAAGTTGCATAGGATATTCAACTCCTTCAATGCTTACCAATACATCATCACTAGCACCTTGTTGTGATTGTTCCGGTGCTAACTTAAGTAATTGGTCCGAATTCAGCTTCATTCAACTCCATTTTTCCTAAGGACAAATATTTCTAGCTATGGAATGTCCTTGGGTAGATCCCTCCGGTTCTGGTTGGATTATAGGACTTAGTTTTCTATCCTAAACCACCTTTTGACTCCAACGTTCCGTCGTGGATAGTAGGTTGTTTTGGGTATAGATCGTAACCATAAACCATTGAAAACCATTCAAAGTGCTTGATAAAAATCAAAACTTTTAACACTTTGAAAGTTTTACATTTCTGGAAAGCTCCCCGTACACACATGCATCGATATACGAAATAGTTTAGCATGTGAGGGAAAGAGTTGCACTTGAGTCTTTAAGATCACATGTTGCGATATATTACATTTTAATCACATTTTCTCATCTATCTCTAATATAAAAATATAATATTAGAGATACCAATTGATTAAAATATGACAATTTTCTAAAAATCGACGGGAGAGAGAAATGTGTGCCTGCATGAATCATGGAACATTTGTAGTCGGGTCGCTCCCCCTCAACAATATATGTGTGTATTGACACACAAATTTGACAAAATTTTGGAAAAACGACACCACAAAATATGTTGAGGTACGGAGATAAGATGCCTTTTCTGATATAATATATTACATTTGACAATTTATATCATTTTTGGAATGTGTTAGATACATTAAATATGACAACTTTGAGATGTACCCAACAACATTAAAGGCTTGATTTTAAAACGCTCCCCCTCAAAAATTGATCAAAATAACATATGACATTTTTGAGATATAAAAACCATATTATGAGGAAGGGAGTGTTGAACACACAATTTTGAAAGATTTAGAAAAAAGTTTTGAGAAATTCTTGAAAAATTATGTTCAACGGTTTTAAAATAGTCATGATAGAAGACTTCTCTTCTATTGCTTTCGGAAAGCGCACTGAGACGTACACTTCCCTTGCGGGTCTGTTTTTCATGAACTTAAAACTTTGATTGTTTTGTGACTAGCTCATGACCAAGAAAAATAAATTTCCCGTTGTGAAGGATAAGTTATCATCCGTGATAAACTTTCCTTAAGTTGAAGTGCGAGTTCTAAGCTGACATTTACTTAGAAATCGTTTTTCATGAACTTAAAAACTTTGAATGTTTTTATGAGAAGCTCATGACCGAGAAATATTAATTTCTCGTTTTGAAGTATAAGTTATCATCCGTGATGAACTTTCCTTATTTGAGGTCCGAGTCCTAAGCTGAGATGCGCTTAGAAGTCATAATGAGAGAATTTCAAGCAGCTTCATTTTCCAAAACCTCCAAGTCTTTTGGAGTCATATACTTCATACCAAGACGGCCAACGAGATACTGAAACCTATTTTGGGACAGGGCTTTAGTAAACAAGTCTACTATCTGGTACTCAGTTCTGACAAAGTATAATTCCATGATACCACGTTCCACTTGTTCCTTGATGAAGTGATATCTGACTGCGATGTGCTTGGTACGGGAGTGTTGAACCGGAATACAAGAGATGACTATGGCCTACTTTGAGTCATAATACATAGGTATTTTATCAAATTGGAATCCATAATCCGTGAGTTGAGTTCTCATCCAGATTAATTGAGCACAACACACGGATAGAGCCACATATTCTACTTCAGCTAATGAGAGAGAAGTGCAATCCTGCTTCTTTGACGACCAGCTCACAAGCTTGTCTTCCCCTAGAAATTGTACGCTACCAGAAGTATTTTTTCGACTATCAAGGAAACCTGCGTGATCAGAATATGAAAAAGCTGTTAGCTGAAAACCGGTTTCCCTCGGATACCAGAGTCCCATGTGAATGGTATTCTTAAGGTACCGAAAGATCCGTTTAACCTCTTTGAGGTGATTTTGAGTAGGTCTGGCTTGATATCGTGCACAATAGCATGTGGCATGATGAATACCAGGCCTGCTGGCTGTAAGGTACATAAGAGACCCGATCATACTGCGATATCGCATTTGATCTACGAGATATGAGTACAAGTCAGCGTCTAGGGATGTGGTCGACAATGGTGTACCAACGCGAGCACATGATTGCATACCATGCCTTTTAAGTATCTCTAAGCATACTTAGCTTGGTTAATAAAGATACCACGTGGGGATTGATGAATCTGGAGGCCTAAAAACAACTTTAGCTCCCCCATCATTGACATTTCAAATTTGTTGTGCATTAAATTTTCAAAACATTTTGAAAGTTTTGGGTTCATAGAACCAAAAATGATGTCATCAACATAAAATTGCACAAGCAATATGTCATCCCCATATTTATTAATAAAAAGAGTAGGATCAATGGGACCTTTGGAGAACCCTTTGGATACCAAGAAGTTTGATAATTCATCGTACCACACCCTTGGAGCTTGTTTGAGTCCATATACTGCCTTCTTGAGACGGTAGACTTTGTAAGGATGATGAGGATCAATGAACCCTTCCGGCTGATTCACATATACTTCTTCCTTCAAATGACCGTTGCGAAAAGCAGTTTTACCGTCCATCTGATAAACCGTGAAGCCTTTATGTGTAGCATAAGCAAGGAATATCCTGACAGCTTCCAAACGAGCAACTGGAGCAAATGATTCATCGAAATCTATCCCTTCTTGTTGACGATATCCCTTAACCACAAGACAAGATTTGTTTTTAATGATTGTTGTTCTTCATCCAGTTTGTTTTTCCAGATCCATTTGAAATCTAAGAGTGAAATTCCATAGGGTCTGTCAACAATTTCCCATACATTTAGGCGTTCAAACTGATGAATTTCGTCTTGCATTGATTCAATCCACGCATGATCTGTCATGGCTTGCTTGATGTTTGTAGGTATAGTTGAACTCACGGTGAGTGCATACATACACACATCACAATCGGTTTCGAGTTGTTTCCGTGTTCGAACCGGTTGTGTAGGATTTCCAATAACTTGCTCCAATGGATGATCACGTGTCCAATGGTGAGTGGATCAATATCGTTGGTAGAATGTATGCATGTTGGACGGATCAACATGTTGAGTAGAAGACTCTCTGACTTCGCGTACCGGTGTACCGAATGGGTTGATAAATTCTTCCTCGTCAGATTGTGCATCGACTGCTTGATTGTTGTTTCCTCCTTCAGCATTGACGGTTGATGATGTTGGTTGTATGACAGTTTCTTGTGTTTGTTGAGTATCCAATGGAATATTCTCTTGACAAACGGCTGCTGACGTAGATGCAGTTGTGACTTGTTGACTTTATTCTAGTACATCAGCAGTATTGACAGCGGAAGGCTTTGACACAACTTGATTGTTTCCATAGTAATATTCATCAAACATTGGATCATATAAATCAACCAACTCATTCATTTGTGTCGTATCCGGCGAGTCTGCTGTAGGAATACTTTCTTGACATTCTTGTACGGGACGTACACTGTTTTCTGTAGGTGCCATTGATGGACATTGAGGTGCGGGACTTGAGCTATTGTGATCAAGTACCATATGTGGCAATTCGTCAAAGTTCACATGAATTGTTTCTACAATAATCTTTTTTCTCTTGTTGTAAACTCGATATTCTTTCGACAATGTAGCATACCCCACAAAAATACATGCATCACCTTTTTCTTTCATCTTGTCGAGATTCTCGCCATCTTTAAGAATGTAGCATAAAGATCCAAATACGTGAAAGAATTTAACAGTACGTTTCCTGCCATTGATGATGTGCTAAGGTGTCTTTTCATGTCTAGGGATTACGAGAGAACGATTCTGAGTATAACAAGCAGTTGCAATTGCTTCAGCCCAGAAGAATAATGGTAATTCTGAAGCAGAAAGCATTGTTCGAGCTGCCTCAACCAAAGTGCGGTTCCGTCTTTCGACAACGCTGTTTTGTTCAGGAGTTCTAGAAATAGACGTTTGATGTTCGATGCCGTCTTCTTGAAAGTAAGATTGCCAAGTCTTGTTCAAAAATTCAGTACCCCTATCTGTGACAACCGTGGTTTTGAGGTTCGTCACTTGGTCTTATTTTTAGGTTATTTTATGTGTGATTACTTGATTTGTGTGTTTACGTGTTTATTTTGTGTGAACGAGGTTGGTGTGGTTATCGTTTATGAGTATAGAGTACTCATAAGTAAATCGAGGAACGGTTATTTCATGTTCATGAGCTCACATTTAGTGACTATGAAATGAAATGGTGATATTTTGGTGTTTACGTATACGTATAAGTATTATAGTAATAGTATATTTTTTTAGGATTTACGGTTTAGCTTTTGGAGGTCTCGGATGAGGTAATTAGTCATATGAATATTTTTCGGGATGGTTTTAAGTCATTTAGGACTTAGTTATAAAGTTTATTTCAAAATTTGAGATTTTTTTAAAAAGTGTATATTTTACGTCTTTTACGGTAAAACGCGTAAATTTGACTAGTTTTACGGTTTTGAGGTTTTGGAGGCTTTAGGAGCTGAAATAAATTAAGAAAAATTAAGGTAATATTATTAATACAAATATTAATAATAAAAAGGAAAAAAAACGAAATTAAATGGGTATAGGTCAGTTATGTGAAAAAAATAAAAGAAAAGGGGAAAAAAGGGAAAAAGGGAACCGGGCTTTTGTATTTGGGCTAGGACTGGTTAGGATCAATTATATAAGGTTTTTATTTATCAAAACACTTCATAAAATCCCTGGAGATAAATAAGGAGTCGAAATATACAAGGGAGGAATTAGGGTTTTCATAAAAATCTTGGTTTTTCATAAATCAAAGGTAAATCTTTATAACCCTTTTTAATTAAATTGTTTTCATGTTTCTTTAATCATCTTATGATGGATTTAGGTTAGGGTTTATTATAAAAATAGTAAATTAATGTTATATTAATCATAACATGATGATTACATAAATTAGGGCTTGTAATTAGAGGGATTAGGGTTAATTAATGAGGTTGATTTTGTTAAACCCGTTTTTAAAAACTGGGTAGAATTTTGGGTCATTGTTTTGATCATATAGGAAGTTCTATAAACTCTTATTTTACGATCCAAGTACCCCTGGAAAGGAATTTGAAGTGGCTTTCCAATGCAAGAAACTAGAACTAAATTGGAGGTAGGGAAGTGGGTCAAAAACAGGTTACAACAGTCGGAGGTCAAAACAGTTTTGAATTCAGCTTGTTTTCTTTTTAAGTTTTGGGTTATTTGGGGTACTTAGGGTTGCATTGGGATCTTCTCACGAACATGAGAGATGGTTTATATATTGTAGTAAGTATCTGCACTTGGGCTAAGGTTGTGGTTTAGGGTAAGACCCCTTAATGGTAACAAACTTTTAGTACGTTTAAAATTAGGAAATCTGGAATGACAAAAGTAGATATATGTATATCGGGGCCTTAACAGTAGCTTTAAGGTTAGATCAAGTGGGAGGTGTTAGCCAACATACGTAAGGGTATGAATATTCCTTTTACAGAAACCATGGGTATGTTTAAGTGGACGTTTGACTTAAAGTTGTGAGACCTAAAAACTGGGACTGTTTTGGGTAAAATATGAACGGGATAGTTATTAAACTTAACCAAGTTAAGGACTTGTTAAGGAAGGGTAATGGGGTGATTAGAGCTTAACAATGAGGTAATTATATGGGAATAGACTAGATGTCCATCATAGGTTGATGAGCCATCTCAGTGATTGGTTCGTGTATTGATTTCGTATTTTTGGTTGTTAGCTTGTTGCTAGTGCGAGGACTTGTGAAAAAGCTATCAGGTGAGTCTCATAGTCCCATGTTTAATATTGATTTTGACTTCCAGATGGGATGGAAGAGACACTGTGTTGAGTTATTTTCTAAATTGATGATGTGAATGTGTTTGTGATTTGAGATGGACTTGTGTGTACATTATGTGATTAACTGCTATGTGATTTTTGATTGTGTATGATTTGGATCGGGGGACACGAGCCGTCTCAGTTATTATGGTTTGACAAGGTAGTGGCCTTGTGGTTTGACAAGGTAGTGGCCTTGTGGTTTGATAAGGTAGTGGCCTTGTGGTTTGACAAGGTAGTGGCCTTGTGGTTTGCCAAGGTAGTGGCCTTGGGATAGGTACATAGTGTGATCATCTATGGTACCATGATGTTGTTTGGCAAGGTAGGAGCCTTGGATTGGTTTGGTATGATTAATCTTGATTGATCGTTGTTAATGCATATTTGTAGCACATTGTCCATATGTTATTGTGTTGATGGTTGTTATTCACAGCTTATAACTGATTTAGCGTTAGAGTCTAAACCTATGACTCTCACCAACTTTATGTTGATGTGTTTTAGTGTCTCTTTCAGGTGAGAATGTGGTTAAGCTTGAGGATAGAAGTGGCTAGACTTGGATGCCTTAGGATTGCATATAGAAGGAGATCCATGTTCCTTCTTAGCTTTGTTTGTTCATTTATCTAGTGATACTGTTGGCACCTATATGTTTGTTTGTTTGTGTTATTTGTTTGTCTTGGGTAAGAGGTAGGACTGTTACCTACTTACCTAGACTCCTGCATTGTTGAGATATTGTCATGACATTTGTGTCACCATTTTATGACATTTCTTATATCATTTAGTTATCTCTATAGACACGCTATTGTTGTGATGATATCCATACGTCGTGCCCCATATTCCGCCATGGTGGGGTGTGACAGAATGGTATCAGAGCCAATGGTTATAGAGAATTAGGTTGCCTAGTCGCGTAGCCTAGTCTATATCTTAAGGGTCCCTGCATATAGGCGTCATAGGAGTATGTGTGCATTTTATATTAATTGATGTGTTTGGATGTTATTTATTGCGATGTTTTGACTAGTATGAATTGAACCGTAGTATGTTCATACTTAGTCACATGTTATTTTCTTTTCGGGTTTGTGACTAGTGCGGGTTGAACCATAATCGTCCACGCTAGTCACTGTAGTATTTTGCTTAAATTGTACATTATAGTACATAATTTAGTACAAGGTAGATTCTATCTTTTATCGAGTTATTTTACATACCTGAGGTATGTTATTTTCTTTTGATGTTTAAGTCTTGTTCCCTAAGAATCGTGTGGTGGTTCGAGTTACTAGGAGTAGGTGGATAGGAAGGATTTTAAGTTGTTTCCACTCTTACGGGCGACATGACTTATAACTGATTATGTTTTCGTTTTGGACTTAGTCTATGCTGTTTTAGCTAGACTATGGATTTACGTATTTCAAGAGTATTACTATGTTATTTTAATAGATGGAGTTTTGGACTTTATTGTTTATGTGGTGATGAGCTTATGTGAGTAGATGGATTTATGTGTTATATGTTGTATTGATTCTTATAAGTGTCATCATAGGAGGGAGTGCATTGGGGAAAGGGTAATTGTATAAGTATGGTGGCCAACATAGTTATACAAGTACCACAACTTCAATGGGTTCTCAAGTATGATTGCATGAAAGAGGGTTAGTACATGCTTGTATATGATGAGATGTGGATTTTGGGTATATTTATAATATATGGGTATATGTAACGGCTGCCTACGATATGGCTTTTTTTAGTGTGTTATATGTTTTGAGTTATAGTCGTGTTATGTGATTATGAGGTCACACGATATGGGTTGGTTTTGGTAATGGGTTTTGTGCCTTGTTGTGGCATGGTGAGATGGTGAGATGGGGATTACTCGTATGGAAAAACGAGTGTATGACGCGATTGGTTGATCTGATATGTATAGTAACGAGTATGTTTTGGGTGATTTAATAGGTATATATATGCGGATGTATATATACTACTATGTGTTAAGTTATGGTATATGGTCGTTCACTAGTTATTATAACTTGAACGTACCTTGTGTTTGCTCGTGTTTTATGGTGCTGGAGTTTAATAGAGTTCCAACGACGTTTTGAATCTTTTGAAGTGTGTCTGGTAGCGTATTCTTTGAGTTTCGTATTTCACGTGTAAGTTTTAAAATGGTGTTCTTGGTTTTAAGTCTACTGAAATAACTTGGGATTCCTTTTGAGATAATGAAATCTTTTGTGTTGGGTCTTGTATTTCTTTTGGTCGGTATATGTTGAGAAAAAGGGGGACTTGGAAATCTATTATATGGTTAGATAGTTGGTTGTATTCGGTAAAATAAGGGTAAGGTGTTGAAGTCATGTTTCAAACAAGATGTAACATAAGATTTCATTTTAATCAACACTTACATATTTCAAATTCTAAAAGACTTACTTTGAAATAAAGCGAAATAAAAATTTCTTTCTACCTACATAGTTTATATAATTGAGTTCGACCGATTTATGTGATTTATAATTATTTATACAAGGTTAAATTGAGTTTATGAAGATTTCACGTACAATTATATCTGTCATTTAAAAGGATTACATTAATCACTAAGTTTATTCTTTAGTTTTTTTTTAAAGAACTAGTATAAAACTGTTTTGGTCATAACTTGTTAGTTTTTAGAGTTTTTTAAGTGATTCAAAAGCCAAAAATTATGTACTCGAAACGTACTTTTCAAATATTCAGAAAGTATAGTCATGGGAGGTCAATGGACTGGTCGGAATTGTTGTACAAGTGTCGGGTTCAAGTTTGAGTTTTGAATAGTAGTTTATTTTTATTTGGGGTGCACGGGATACCTAGTCTTTGGGTTGAGTTTTGAGATCGCCTAGAAGGTTGTTGGTATATTGTTTGAGTCACATGGATGTGGGAGGTAATAATAAAAAAAAGATATATATTCTTTTGGAAAAGTTGATCTTTTGCACGGTTTAAATAATATGTCACAGGGCGTAATCTGTTTGGTTGCCATTGGGTGTTTCTTGGATTATTTTTCTTTGTCATGGGTCATTTTGAATTGATACACATTTTGGGTTTGAGTTTACTTTCGAGTCTCATGGTTTTGACTTGTTTTAACTGGTGCACGTGAAATGTCGTTAGTTATCCGTTGGTTTGATTTGTTGATCGTATCTGATGGATTCAGGATGTAGTTTTGGTTTCGTATTGTTCGGGAGCGTTGAGGTAGTCATATGAAAGACTTGGTCGCGCCTACACGCTTAAGTAGGTGACCATGAGAGAATGGTCGGAATGCCCTTAGTGGGGAGGAAAGGAGTTCGTAGACGAACTAAGGTGGTCATGAGGTCTCTTAGGAGTACCAAGGAGATAAATAGAGATTTGTGGGATACTAGCACAAGTAACGCGCCATAGAGGGTGTTGGAAGGGGATACAATACCTCAAAGGTATTTATGATTGTTCGTAGGGTATGTAAGTTTTCCGAAAATTTCCTGAAATTTAGTAGGTTTGCCTATTACGGTGAGGTAGAACCATAAATAGAGCAAGTAGGGGAGGTGAGAGGAGTTGTAGTTAGTGCCTTTCCAAGGCAAATCGTTGATGGAGTGATTTAAAAACAAGAGCTGTTAGAAATTGCAGGGAATGCCAGATAAAAGTTGAGTTGCTTAGTAGTAGATTGGATGTGAAAAGTGGTTGAGTGGTCTGATGAGAGGAAGCATTGGTCTTTTAAAATGCGTGTAGAATTTTGCAAGTAGAACGATGTAGGAATTTATCGTATTGCCGCTAAGAGAGGGTGCAAGGAGGACATAGTTGAAACTGCTAAGGATGTTGTATGAACGCTTTGGGTTTACGGTTATGCATTTGGCTTCGCCAAGCACTAGCGGATTTCATGGAGACAATGAAGCGAGTGTGCATGAACGTATATAAATGAGTTGTCATCGGGAGTATCGACGACATCTTGATCTACTCAAAGTCTAAGAAGGAGAGTGAGGCGAAGTATGTGTTGGTTTTGGAGTGGAAGTATACGTGAGATTTTCAAAGTATGAGTTTTAGTATTAAGTCTACCATGATGAGTAGTTAGAGATGATGGCATATCATGGAACCAGCAAGGGGCGAAGTGAAGAAGGATGAGGAAGCATTTTGGAGGATGAAGAGGTGGATTGGATAATGAGCGGATTTTGGCATTATCGGAAGGACTGGAGGAATTCGCGAGCATGACGATACGTGGAGCAAGGATTTGGATGCGTACGAGGACGAAAAAGAAAGGCGATTGCTTATACGTTGCAGGAACTGAAGATTTGGAAGAACTGGAAAGACTTAGTTAGTGGAGCTGGATTGTTATATCTGCCTAGAATGCTAGAGGCATTTGGGGTACGAGACGTAGAGAATGATCTATACGGATCATGAACGTCTCCAACACATATTCAATCACCTTGATTGAACATTTGGCAAAGGTGGTGGGTGGAGTTAAGTGACGAAAGAAAATTGCATGGCCAAGTACCATCTGGGAAAGGCAAGTATGGTCGATGAGACATGGAATGAGAAGGATGAGGAGAAACTAAGACGAACTTGAACTATAGGGATGACGTATTAGGGCGGTTTGGATAAAGGATATAGGTTGCACGAGTTGAGTTGTCTAAAGCAGAGAAAGCGTCAACATGTATGTTGCGTGGCTTGGACAATCATATGAAGAAAAGGGACGTAGACTATACTTCCTACATAGTTAGGAGTAGCTTAGAAAGGGCGATGTAAGGACGAAGTTGGTGGAAGGGATACATAATGCGGTGGAGGAATAAGTACGACGAGAGTTGGGTGATAGTCGATAGACAGACTAATTCATCTCACATTTCAAGAGGAATGAGAAGTCACGTAGTTGAGAAGTTGGAAGGATTGCGTACGGATGTGATGGAATAGAGGGTTTTACGTAAAAGTTAGCCCGATATGTATGGAATGCCTTATGAGGGATTATGGAAAGGGAAGAAACGATGGGAAGCATCACATCGTGATGTATGGCTTGAGTTAAGGAGGAAGAAGGAAGTGTGTATAGAAGCAAAGCATAAATGAAATAGGTCGAGATAGGAATCGAAGGTAGAACTTTGGTAGAGCCTAATGAGTAGAATAAAGCACAAAGCATGCTACTAATGTGGTAATGGTGTTTGTGGACAGGATGAGAGCAGCAAGGGATGCTATGTAGAGATGGAGGAAACCACTAGAGTTAGTGACAAAGTTGTGTATGAAGTTTCACCCATAGTAACGGCTGGTATGTTTTGGTAAAATGGAAGAGTTGATGTAGAGTTTTGTAGGTCCATTTATGATCTTTGGAAAGATCGGACCATTAGCTTATGAGTATAGAATTACCTGGGGAGAGTGAGTTGTATACATGATACATTTCATGTATTGAGATTGGTAAAGGTTGTTTGAGAATGCATTTTGCCTGTACGGTTATTCGGGACTTGTGTTAATAAGAGTTTTTGTTTTATCAAAGAGTCATTTGTGAGATTTATTGACTGTGAGGTCAAGAGTTTGGCAATAAATTTAAATATTGTTGGTTAGTATATGTGGTAATTTGAGACTTGAACTAAAGTTCACATGGAAATGAGAGGAGTTCGTTTAGAACACGTATCCTCGTGTGATTTGTTGTTTGTGTGTTTGATCCTAAGGAGTAAATCTCGGGACGAGATTTCTATTAGGAGGGAGTGATGTGACAACCGTGGTTTTGAGGTTCGTCACTTGGTCTTATTTTTAGGTTATTTTATGTGTGATTACTTGATTTGTGTGTTTACGTGTTTATTTTGTGTGAACGAGGTTGGTGTGGTTATCGTTTATGAGTATAGAGTACTCAAAAGTAAATCGAGGAACGGTTATTTCATGTTCATGAGCTCACATTTAGTGACTATGAAATGAAATGGTGATATTTTGGTGTTTACGTATACGTATAAGTATTATAGTAATAGTATATTTTTTTTAGGATTTACGGTTTAGCTTTTGGAGGTCTCGGATGAGGTAATTAGTCATATGAATATTTTTCGGGATGGTTTTAAGTCATTTAGGACTTAGTTATAAAGTTTATTTCAAAAATTGAGATTTTTTTTAAAAGTGTATATTTTACGTCTTTTACGGTAAAACGCGTAAATTTGACTAGTTTTACGGTTTTGAGGTTTTGGAGGCTTTAGGAGCTGAAATAAATTAAGAAAAATTAAGGTAATATTATTAATACAAATATTAATAATAAAAAGGAAAAAAAATGAAATTAAATGGGTATAGGTCAGTTATGTGAAAAAAAGAAAAGAAAAGGGGAAAAAAGGGAAAAAGGGAACCGGGCTTTTGTATTTGGGCTAGGACTGGTTAGGATCAATTATATAAGGTTTTTATTTATCAAAACACTTCATAAAATCCCTGGAGATAAATAAGGAGTCGAAATATACAAGGGAGGAATTAGGGTTTTCATAAAAATCTTGGTTTTTCATAAATCAAAGGTAAATCTTTATAACCCTTTTTAATTAAATTGTTTTCATGTTTCTTTAATCATCTTATGATGGATTTAGGTTAGGGTTTATTATAAAAACAGTAAATTAATGTTATATTAATCATAACATGATGATTACATAAATTAGGGCTTGTAATTAGAGGGATTAGGGTTAATTAATGAGGTTGATTTTGTTAAACCCGTTTTTAAAAACTGGGCAGAATTTTGGGTCATTGTTTTGATCATATAGGAAGTTCTATAAACTCTTATTTTACGATCCAAGTACCCCTGGAAAGGAATTTGAAGTGGCTTTCCAATGCAAGAAACTAGAACTAAATTTGAGGTAGGGAAGTGGGTCAAAAACAGGTTACAACAGTCGGAGGTCAAAACAGTTTTGAATTCAGCTTGTTTTCTTTTTAAGTTTTGGGTTATTTGGGGTACTTAGGGTTGCATTGGGATCTTCTCACGAACATGAGAGATGGTTTATATATTGTAGTAAGTATCTGCACTTGGGCTAAGGTTGTGGTTTAGGGTAAGACCCCTTAATGGTAACAAACTTTTAGTACGTTTAAAATTAGGAAATCTGGAATGACAAAAGTAGATATATGTATATCGAGGCCTTAACAGTAGCTTTAAGGTTAGATCAAGTGGGAGGTGTTAGCCAACATACGTAAGGGTATGAATATTCCTTTTACAGAAACCATGGGTATGTTTAAGTGGACGTTTGACTTAAAGTTTTGAGACCTAAAAACTGGGACTGTTTTGGGTAAAATATGAACGGGATAGTTATTAAACTTAACCAAGTTAAGGACTTGTTAAGGAAGGGTAATGGGGTGATTAGAGCTTAACAATGAGGTAATTATACGGGAATAGACTAGATGTCCATCATAGGTTGATGAGCCATCTCAGTGATTGGTTCGTGTATTGATTTCGTGTTTTTGGTTGTTAGCTTGTTGCTAGTGCGAGGACTTGTGAAAAAGCTATCAGGTGAGTCTCATAGTCCCATGTTTAATATTGATTTTGACTTCCAGATGGGATGGAAGAGACACTGTGTTGAGTTATTTTCTAAATTGATGATGTGAATGTGTTTGTGATTTGGGATGGACTTGTGTGTACATTATGTGATTAACTGCTATATGATTTTTGATTGTGTATGATTTGGATCGGGGGACACGAGCCGTCTCAGTTATTATGGTTTGACAAGGTAGTGGCCTTGTGGTTTGACAAGGTAGTGGCCTTGTGGTTTGACAAGGTAGTGGCCTTGTGGTTTGACAAGGTAGTGGCCTTGTGGTTTGCCAAGGTAGTGGCCTTGGGATAGGTACATAGTGTAATCATCTATGGTACCATGATGTTGTTTGGCAAGGTAGGAGCCTTGGATTGGTTTGGTATGATTAATCTTGATTGATAGTTGTTAATGCATATTTGTAGCACATTGTCCATATGTTATTGTGTTGATGGTTGTTATTCACAGCTTATAACTGATTTAGCGTTAGAGTCTAAACCTATGACTCTCACCAACTTTATGTTGATGTGTTTTAGTGTCTCTTTCAGGTGAGAATGTGGTTAAGCTTGAGGATAGAAGTGGCTAGACTTGGATGCCTTAGGATTGCATATAGAAGGAGATCCATGTTCCTTCTTAGCTTTGTTTGTTCATTTATCTAGTGATACTGTTGGCACCTATATGTTTGTTTGTTTGTGTTATTTGTTTGTCTTGGGTAAGAGGTAGGACTGTTACCTACTTACCTAGACTCCTGCATTGTTGAGATATTGTCATGACATTTGTGTCACCATTTTATGACATTTCTTATATCATTTAGTTATCTCTATAGACACGCTATTGTTGTGATGATATCCATATGTCGTGCCCCATATTCCGCCATGATGGGGTGTGACACTATCCGTTCTTACGGTTAAGACATGAGCTTGAAGATTGTGTTGTATCATCTTGAGAAAGTTTTTGAGAACCTCTGGTGTTTCATCTTTGGACCTTAAGGAGAAAGTCCATGTGTATCTAGAGTAATCATCAACAATCACAAGAATATGCTTTTTCCCGTTAATACTCTCTACACGCATGGGACCACATAAATCTATGTGTAAAAGTTCCAATCGTCCTTTTGAGCTTGGGGTAGTATTTGTTTTGAAAGACTTTCGTTTTGCTTTCCCCAACTCACAAGAAGAACAAATATGGTCTTTGACGAATTTCAACTTAGGAAGACTGGTCACAATATCATTCTTCGAAAGCAAGTTGATGGTGTCAAAGTTGAGATGTGATAATCGTTGATGCCATAACCATGCTTGAGAGGATGAAGCTTTCGCTATGAAAAAGATTAGATTTGATGAAGATGTGTCTTGAAGAGTTACTGTGTACAGATCAGAACCACGAGAACCTATAAGAAGGTCATTCCACGTAGTCTCTAACATAGCAAATAGTTTTCCGAAAAGCCACTTCCAAATCCGCATCACAAAATTGACCAACCGAGAATAAATTGTGATTCGGTCCCTCGACATAATAAACCTGTGTAATAGTAATATTCCCTTGAACCAAGCCTCCATATCCGAGTATCGGTGCAAACTGATCATTTTCAAACCGTACCGTACCTAGAAACTTCTCTACGAAGTTAATTAGAAGCTTCAGATTTCCCTTCATGTGCTTTGTGCACCCAGAGTCCATTATGAAGAGAATGATCCCGACAAGCTGCATAAGAATTAGGAGACAATGTAGCATTTGACAAATGGGATCCCTTTATAAAAGTGGGTTCTAAAATATTAGTAGGCATAGATACATCGAAAGGCAAGCTAACATTCATAGACCCAATTAGAATAGTGGTATTCTTAGGTACCCATTTGTATCCGGGTGGTGTAAATCTTGAGTACCCCCGTTTACATGTCCTACTCATGTTCTCATAAAGATTCTTTAACATGTTTTGTTTACGTAGAGTAGTGGATTCTAACGCACTTAGTTTCTTAAGTGGTTGAGTAGTGGATTGGTTCAAAGTTCTTGTGGGTTTTCTAGTACTAGTGGGCACAAGAATAGGCTACCTAGTTCTAGCAATCACGCCATTATGATTAAAAGCACAAGCATCATGATTGAAAGTACGAACACATTTTCCACATTTAACACAAACAATATCATCATTCGAAGTCTTAACATTCAAACTGTCATTACATGCAGTTACAGACGTTTTATTCTTAGAAAACTCTACTTCCATCTTCTTCCCTCGACTATTTTTAGGCGTGACTCTATATTCAATTCTAGTGCTCTTAAGATGTGGTCCGCTAACGCTAGTAGTGGGAGTTACTCTTGTAGAAGTCGACACACGTTGATTAGTTTTCTAGTATTCTGAGTTAACAGCGATGTTCCAGTTTGAGTGGACCTAGTGTTCATCTTATACATTCCAGGTGCTATCACATTTGTGCTCTTATCAGTTCCTAGCTTAGGCACAGTCTGTGGGGGTTTGCCCAAAATAGATGATTTAGGGCATTTAACCGCATTTGGTTGACGAACAGCGGATGGTTTACCCAATTCAGACTTTCCTTTCATTTTCTCAATGAGTTTTTGTAGCTCACGGATGGTTATGTCCCTTTCTTGTAGCAGAGCTTTCAAATCATTTATTTCGAAACCTTTTTCATTTAATTATCGAACTGAAGAAGCTGCCATTTCTTGACACTTTTTATGGTTATGAGATTTTTCACCTTTTTGTAAAGCAAGTTCAAGAGAAATGGAGTGTTTCTCAAGTTGGGAGAAACTTATAGAGATATTTAGAGAGATATTTAATCCCATTCTAATACCAAATGTTAATCCCATTCTAATCCATAACACAATATTTAGAGAGATATTTAGAGAGAGAAAGAGAAGAAAAGTAGAGATAGAAACAAGAGAGATTGGATGGTAAAACAATAAAATAGAGAGACAAAGTAATGTTTACAACACCCTCTTCCACACATGGAAGAGGGTATATATACCCCACGCCTTAAAGGCGTTGTTGGGCTTGTTCATGGGCAGGGCTTGGCTTTGCTTGGGCTTACGCCCCTAACTTATACAATATTAGCTTAAAGTTCAAGCCCGGTTAACCCGACTAACCTATTACATTACAAGACCATTAACGACTAAGATGACCTATTACATTCTTGTGACTATATAAAATATAGGGCAAACAAAAGCACTGTTGGTCCTCAAAAGGTTGTGACTTGCTACAATTGTTGAGGACAAGGTCATATGGCTAGGCAATGCACTCAGCCGAAAAGGAGAAGGGATGCAACGTGGTTTCGTGAGAAGATGGTCGATGCTCAGTTTAAGGGAATTATCTTGGATTCAGAGGAATTAGCATTTCTTGCAGACCCAGGGGCAGTAGATAATAAAGGCATTGCAGTCGTCTCTACTTCTAATGCAGCATATCAAGCAGATGATCTTGACGCATATGATTCAGATTGTGATGACATTCACTCAGCCCAAGCTGCTCTTGTTGCTAATCTCTCTCACTATGGTTGTGATGTCGTCAATGAGGTACCAACCACATCTAAAATTGTTCATGATAATCTACATCAAGTTGAGCATGAGAATGACAACCTCGAACAACATTCGAAAACTAGTAACTCAAATGATGTGGTATCCAATCCAACACATTTGAGTGAACCTCAACCAAATGCTATGACGGGTAAGGAATCTTATGATCAACATGATTTGGTAATGGTGCCTAAACATATTGTTGATAACATGAATGTGGGTTGTTCGACAAACCGTAGATATGAATGCCAATCTAACCGCTGAGCTTGCGCTGCATAAGGAAAAGGTAAAAACTTTTGAAATGGTCCCTCAAGTAGAAAAATAACTTATTCTGAATTTGACCAATTTCATTTTGAAAAGATTAAACACTTAAAAGAAATAGAATCATTAAAAGCTAATCTTTCCAATGAATTAAAAGAAAAAGAGTCGGTTGTAAATGATTTTTAGAAACTAAAAAAGGATTTCGAAACTCTCGAGTCTAAAAAGTTTGAATCGGAAATTAATGCTACCAAACTTCTTAAATTCAAAGAACAACAGCTTTTAAAACAATACGCTTCCACAGAAAAGATTCATCTTTTAACTAAATCGTTTAAAGAACACGAACTTAAGCGTCTTCAAGATTTACCACCTAATTCTCGTTATGCAACACAAGCTCGGGAATATATTCCTTGTCTTTATGATGTGGCCCTAATTGGCAAATCGAAAGAAGCACCTTATGTTCGTAGTACTGATGAGACTATGTCACTTGCAGAAGAAACTCGATCTAAAATGCTTTCAAAATTAGATAAGCTTGATTATGATAAGCATAATAAAGATCAATCTACTTAAAAGACACGTATTCGCTTACAAAAGGATAGCTCAATTATCAGCTTTTGTGCCTCAAAGTTTGTCAAAGGAAAATCTTCCTAGTACGTCTCCTACACTTTTCAAAAAGGATTTAACTAAGTTAATTCCACCGGTAAGTAAGGTGTCAGATAGCTTAACTGCGGTGCACCAACACTTTGACGATTTTGACAAGGTCATCAAGGAACGTATGACTGCTTCGGCCATAACGGAAGGTGAATTGAATTTTGAGCACACTAGAGCTGCGTTTTGAGATGAAATTGTTCCGTTTGTAAACAATATTAAAGCTTGTCTTAGCAATATTGATCAAGATTTGATTTTGGAAATAAATGAAGTTAGACGTGTTTTCAATGAAATGGATGATGCTTATGAAAACGGTTTACTTGAAATAGAACGAATTTCACGCCAAAATGATCAGCTTCTGAAGCAAGTGATGTCGCATGATATTGTTTCCGTCTGTGTGAATAAAAGTGTTGATAATGATTCTATTGTGCATAATGTTGACTCTGTGGATAATGTGGTAGATAGCAATGTCATAAATCTGACGGTGAATTTTTAAACCTTCAAGATTCCTATAAATCGATTTCCAAACGTTTTGATACTATTCAAACACATTGTATTTCGCTTGAATGTGAAAAACAATTTATTCAAGAGATTTTTGAACAGTCACACGAAAGTGTTCATATAGATACTCAAAATGTTAAAAAGGGTTTTCAATTAAATAAACGATCAAAACAGTGTCGGAAGCGTGGCAAAGTTGCTAAATCTTTGTCGACGGGAAATGAGAATATGGAAAGGACACTAGAGGCCTATAACACTCAATCCTTGATTGAAACCCTTAATCAATAGTCGGTGGAGATCTCAGATTTACATGCGATAATTCGTGATAAGGATATGGCTTTGGCTGAATTAAAAGAATTACTTCGTGTTAAGAAAATAGTCACCATTTCAGCCCCGCCCTCTAGTGTTCCTAAAGTGAGTTCTACTAAGAACCATCTCCTTGTCGTCACACCAATAAATAAGGGCCCCGGGACTAAACCATCTCAAACATTGGTCAATAAGGATAAGGCAAAATCAAAACCAGCTTCTAATATTCCCATGTTGCCTTCTACAGGAGTGAACACCACTACTAAGGCTTCAAGATCTAAGCTTAACGGAAACATGAAGAATGATAGGATCTTGGCCCCATCTAGTAATCAAGTGAAGAAGAAAGTAGAAGCTCACCCTAGGAATGTTATTGCTGTTTTGAATAAAAGAATCATGTAGCTAAACCTAAAGGCTCTGCGGTTGTGCAGCGTTCTAAGCCTACAGTGAATTCTAATTTGAGATGTTGGAATTGCAATGAATGTATGTTTTTTAGTCGTCATGATTCTTGCCTTATTGACCATGTGAATGAGATGAATGCCCGAAAGCACAAATTAGAATGGAAACCTACTAGGAAAGTGTTAACCCAAGTTGGATGGATGTGGCGTCCCACTGGTAGGACTTTCACTATAGTAGGAAATGCATGCCCTTTAACTAGGATCACTCCCACTACAGCGAAGAAAACGTGCCCTTTAACTAGGAGTACTAAGGCAACCAAAACACAAGCGTGTCCTTTAACTAGGAACACCAACACTACTATAGGAACAAAGTGCCCTTTAAATAGGTCTACTCCCACTGTAGTGCCTGTCACAAATCGCAAAACCTCAGGAAAATGCACACATCAAACTGGCAATTAAACACATATATGTTAGAAAACGCAGGAAATCTACTGATAACACTGATGTTAGCACTTCTGATATTGTATCTGTACCTGCTAACACTCTGGAACCAATAGTTTCTAATGCATTGTCTACTTTTGTTGTTCCAAAAAGGTGGTCCAAATCGTCTTGTGGTATTTAGACTCCGGTTGCTCCAAGCATATGACCGACGATCGCTCTCAGCTCAGAAATTTCGTCAACAAGTTTCTTGGTATGGTTCAATTTGGTAATGATCATATTTCAAAAATAATGGGTTATGGTGAATATCATATTGGGAACGTTATTATTTCAAGAGTGTATTATGTGGAAGGACTCGGTCACAACTTATTTTCTATGGGACAATTTTATGATGTAAACCTAGAAGTTGCTTTTCGAGAGCATACATGCTTCATTCGTAATTTGGAAGGGGTTGATTTATTGAAAGGTACACGAGGGAATAATTTATACACTTTGTCTCTACATGATATGATGGTCGCTTCTCCCGTATGTCTTTTCTCCAAAGCATCGAAGACTAAGTCATGGTTATGGCATCGACATTTATCTCATCTTAACTTTGACGCTATTAATCATTTGGTGAAAAACGAACTTGTTCGTGGTCTTCCTAAACTTATATTTCACAAGGATCATTTGTGTTCCGTGTGTACAATGGGGAAAAGCACTAAGAAATCATGCAAACCCAAGACTGAAGACACCAACCAAGAGAAACTTTATTTGTTGCATATGGATCTTTGTGGGCAATGCGTGGTGAAAGTCTTTGTTGTAAAAAGTACATCCTCGTCATGGTGGATGATTACTCTCGGTTTACATGGGTGAAATTTCTTACAACAAAAGACGAGGCACCTAAAGTCATCATCGATTTTCTCAAGATGATTCAAGTGCGTCTCAACACTACTGTCCAACACATTCGTATAGATAATGGAACCGAATTTGTGAATCAAACTTTGCGTAAGTATTATGAAGCAGTTGGCATATCTCGTGAAACATCTGTTGCTCCCACTCCACAACAAAACGGTGTCGTTGAAAGGAAAAATCACACACTTATGGAAGTTGCTCGTACGATGTTAATTTACGCAAAGGCTCCATTGTTTTTATGGGCAGAAGCATTATCTACAACAGTTTACACCCAAAACCGGTCACTAATTCGAAAACGCCATGGTAAAACACCATATGAGCTTCTACATGGAAAAGTACCAGATTTATCATATCTTCATGTATTTGGTTCACTCTGCTATCCAAATAATGATGGTGACAATTTGGGAAAACTTCAACCAAAGGCTGATATTGGTATTTTCATTGGTTACGCACCAGCAAAGAAGGCATACCGAATCTACAATCGTAATTCTCGTAAGATCCTTGAAACTATGAATGATGATTTTGATGAGCTGACAGCGATGGCTTCTGAGCAAAGCAGCTCTGAACCCGCACTTCATGAAATGGGACCCAGTAACATTAGCTCTGGTCTTGTCCCAAACAACCTCACTTCATCATCATTTACACCACCTTTTAGGAATGAATGTGATATGTTGTTTCAACCGTTCTTTTATGAATTTTTTACTCCTCCAAGTATTGTTGCTCCAGAACCTGAAGTAATAGCTCCGGTCAACAAAGTTGTCGCTCTAGTAACCGAAGCCCAATCAGATACGTCTACACCTACAAGTGGTCAAGATATACCTTCAACGAGTAATTCTCAACCAACACATGTATCAACTACCCATGTCACACCTATAGATGATGAAGAGAATGATGATGATCACGATTTGGAATTCGCTCAAATGCGTTAACTTCCATTCCTTAGTGTACCAATTCCCGACTCTAATCAAGCCGGTCTTCCACCTCAGAGGAAGCTCCTACTACGGTTTACTCCAATCCACGGATTCGTGAACATGACAGAAAGTGGACAAAGGATCATCCTATAGAATTAATTATTGGTGACCCTAATCGTCCGGTATCCACACGAAGTCAGCTACAAGAAAGTGCAATGTTTTGTCATTTTGATGCTTTTCTTAGTGAAGTTGAACCTAAGACGTGGCAACAAGCATTTACCCAATCTTGTTGGATAGAAGCTATGCAAGAAGAACTTAATGAATTTGTACGTATTGATGTATGGGAACTTGTCCCATGCCCGGATCAAGTGAAGCTACTCGCTTTGAAATGGGTTTACAAGGTGAAACTCGATGAGTTAGGCGGAATAATGAAGAACAAGGCTCGACTAGTAGCTCGTGGATACAAACATTTATTGGACATCGACTTTTTGGAATCCTTTGCACCGGTTGCCCGTTTGGAAGCTATTAGACTATTCCTCGCTTATGTTGCCCACATGAATATGACGGTCTATCAAATGGATGTGAAGACGGCATTTCTAAATGGTGAACTCAAGGAAGAGGTATATGTTCAACAGCCAGATGGTTTTGTGAATTCTAAATATCCTAATCACGTGTACAAGCTTAAGAAGGCTCTTTATGGGTTGAAGCAAGCTCCACGTGCATGGTAGGATCTATTATCACAATTCCTCATTACACAAGGCTTCGCTAAAGGCAAGGTGGATCCCACGTTGTTCATTCAGAAACGTGGTAAAGATATGATTATGGTACAAATATATGTCGATGATACTATATTTGCTGCCACGACCCAAACCTTATCGGATGAGTTTGGGACACTCATGTCTTCCAAGTTCAAGATGTCAATGATGGGCAAGGTATCATTTTTCTTAGGAGTTCAGATATCTTAGAGTCCCAGAGGCATCTTTATCAATCAATCCAAGTATGCCCTTGAATCGCTTAAAAAATATAAGATGGAATCTTGCGACCCCGTGGACACCCCAATGGTGGAACGAACTAAGCTACATGCAGATCCACATGGGATTCCCGTTGATCTGACACTTTATCGTGGAATGATCGGTACCCTTCTGTATATCACAGCTAGTCGACCTGATCTTCAATTTGCTATATGTATGTGCGCTCGGTATCAAACTAGGCCTACTGAGTTACACTTAGCTACTGTTAAACGGATCTTTCGATATCTTAAAGGAACCATTAATCGGGGACTTTGGTACTCGAAGGACTCTTCGGTTGCACTCATGGCATATACAGATGCGGATTACACGGATTGTCAAGATACAAGGCGTAGCACAAGTGGAACTTTACAACTACTAGGAGATCGACTAATCAGTTGGGCATCAAAAAGGCAAAAAAGTGCTGCAATTTCAAGTACAGAGGCATAATACATAGCTATGTCCGGTTGTTGTGCTCAAATTCTTTGGATGAGATTTCAATTAACCGACTATGGTCTAGGTTTCAATAAAATTCCAATGTACTGCGACAACAAGAGTGCAATTTCCTTATGCTGCAAGAATGTTCAATTCTCCCGGTCGAAGCATATTGACATTCACTACCACTTTATCAAGGAGCAAGTGGAAAATGGAGTAATCAAGCTTTACTTTGTTCGATCTGAGTATCAATTGGCGGATATTTTCACGAAGGCTTTAGATTGCACTCGAATTGAATTTTTGGCCGACAAGCTAGGATTGAGAACTTTTTCGCCCGAAACTCTTAAGGAACTGGCATATGAAGCGAAGAATAGTGGTGGTAAACTATTCTTCGTATCCTTGGTGATCATCAGTATATATTGTTTATATTTTATCCACAAAAAGAAAAATACAAAAATATAAAACCATATAAAAACAATAAAAATTGAAAATTTTCATAAAAATCCAAAAATACTTTTACTTTATTTTTCAAAGGCATGTCTTTTGGGACGATAATATTTACGGCCTTAGAAATGTTGATTAATATTGACACGGAGCCATAAATAGAGTTCGTACAAAAGTTGTATATATTTCATAAAACATGCCTATATGGCTTGTAGTTATTTCTGACTGCAACCCGTTCTTCATATTAAAGTCAAGTATTTCTTCTGAAAAATTTGGCTCACAACAGGAATTAATTTTATTAGGCATGGTTTACTTTATAACCATGTAAGGGATTGTGTTTACGTTATAACACAATCTAACACGGATATATGTACGCATCAGTGCATTTATTTGTTAAAACAAGAGAAATCTTGTTTTTATGAAGTTATCATCTCTACAATCATAGCAATCTACAATTGGTTTCGACATACTCGACGATGCGACTACTCAAACGACAACTACAACTCTTTTAATAGAACACGGGTCAACAATTGAGGGGGAGAAATTGTCAAGCATTCAGAATCTTTGATGACGAAAGTGCCAAGTTCACTAATTGGTGTCAAGACAACAATACCAATCGTACATGTGGTGTCAAGAGATGACTTCAGACGTGACGAGGCGACCAACACTTGCATACAAGAACCATTTATCTTATCATATGATGTTCTCATCAATCAGGTCCAACCTAGTCAATTCATTCTTACATGGTGAATATGTGATCATGTTACAAATCGGTATCATATCTCACAAATTGATCATATGAAGATTAAACCGACTTGCATTTTTCTTCCCAAAAACTTTGTTAAAACTTCATTAAATTAATTGATATCAAAAATATCAGTTGGGTTAATATTTTTAATATGGGAGAGAAACTGTGATTTAATATGGGAAATGATTAATCAAAAATGGTTTGACTTAACGTGATCGCACATCCTGACATGTGCGAAATGTTTTCGAATATCGTGGCATATGTTAAGGGGAGCAAAATAGATTTGCAATACCAAAATGGATTTCATGGTGACATATACTTACCCTAAACCCATTTATTTCAGGACGATGAAGATTGTGGTGACATAAGGATGGTAGGATAGGTTAAGTCCAATGATTCCTCCAAAACCGGAGGAATCTTCCCAAGGACATTCCATAGCTAGAAATAGTAGTCCTTAGGAAAGATGGAGAAAGATTGTGAATGTAGCTGAATGCCGACCAAGTACTTAAGTTAGCAGTGGAACAATTACAACAAGGTGCTAGTTATGACGTATTGGTAAGCATTGAAGGGGTTGAAGAATAAAAAATAATTGTAAAGATAAAGGGTGTAAAGAAAGAATCCCTCCTTACAACCTTAGGCAGAAACCGGGTCAACACATATGCTATTGAGATCATTTTAATGATGCTCGATATTGAAGATAGACATAATGGACCCAGTGATGTAATGCACAACCCATCCCAACTAACTTAGATATCTCTCAAAAGGTATTTGTTTTGTTCACACGGAGACAACGCATTATCTATCGATTTATTCACGCTGAATATATTGATATTGAAAAGGTTGCACTCCTCTCCAGTCTCCGATCACTAAAATCCAAAATGCACGATCAAGGCTAGAGCCATTTGAGATCATCAAATATCTCATTAGGACACACTTCCATATTTCCTTGCTTCTTCACACACTGTGAAAAGTAAGAAAGACATTAAGAGTCCTACGTAAAATCTTCATGATCTTGCCTGAACATCCGAGTAATACGCAAGTATTTACAATGAAGATGGAAATCCTTCTTGAGCGAATATCAAAAAGCTCATGGTAGGTGACTTGTGCGATTCTTTATGAATCAAACTTGTGATAATTGGAAAGCAACAGATGTTTAATTCTTAATTGAATTTTAACACGTTCCAGGCCTCTACGCAATATCTTAGTGATCTTGCCAGAACACTCAGAGTGACACCTTAGTGTTCACAGTGATGAGTGGAAATCCTTCTAGTGTTAACTCAAACAGCACTTGGTAGGTAACTTGCAAGATTCTATATGAATCAAGCTCGTGACAACTGGAAAGCAACGATGGTGCGATTATTTAACGAATCAAACTTGTTCCAGGAATCGGAATTGACGGCTTCAATCATGCGGATAATTTTATCCAAATGATATACTCTTTACGTTCGCAATCAGCTTTGGGCGGTCGAGTAAAGAGATCGGGTTTACTCGCGAAATCTTATCAAGGAGATTTTTAATTAAATCTACCTGCCACGAGTAAGATATTTAATATCGTCCGACGGTCTTCACCAAACGGAGGTAAAATGCTACCGAATTAGAATGAAATGTTCAAATCCATTTTGTTCGTATCTACTTATGTTGCGGTATTTGAAGACGATGGCTTTGCGGAATCCGAGAAGAAGTCGTCCCCGCTTGCTTATACTTTATGCACTTAATACTTCATCTAATTCTAGAAAGCCTAAAAGTCAAGTCTTCCGCTGTATCGAACTCTGAAGCTTTCAAGAATTACGAAGGTATAAGTATGTGGGACATGAAGTCACCAAGAGGCGAATATCACAAATGATGGATGCACAAGATCAAGGCAAGATATTAATGCTCAAGATTGATATCAAAGATCACATCAACATATTCACCAGAAAAGAAAAACAAAAGAAAGACGAAGATTACGAGCTCAATACAAGCATCGTATGCTAGATTTTGTTTTATTATTGTAACTTGGTTAACGCCCTTGTTTGGAGTGACCTCCATTAGGGGGAGATTGTTGGAAATACGTTTTACGTATTAGAAAGGATCGGTCACTCCAACACTAGTCTAAGTGTTGTCCCTTATATTTGTAATGATTAAGCAAGAAAGAAAGAAAGGTAGATAAAAGATGGAAGGTTTCTAGAGAGAGAAAGTAGTGAGAGAAAGTAGAGAGAAAATGGTTGGAGAAACTAGGTGATATTAGATTGAGAGAAAATGAAATGACCAACACCTTTCCTAACATGCTAGGAAGGGTATATATAGCCTTTTCCTACATGTGGCTTAATGGGCTATATGATCATGGGCCGGGCTTTCCTTTTGGGCTTTGGTTACTTATGAATGAACCTTAGCTTAATGTTAAGCCCGTAATATACGACTAACATACTACCTATTACAACGTTCTAATATATGATACATAATAAACATATGACCGAGCATTCTTGTTTGACTCAATATTTTGAGGCTAACAATCTCCCCCAATGAGAGGTCATTACCCAAGAGGTCATTACCCTTTGTCATTTGGAGATTTGTAGAGATTACTAATCTCGCCATAAATGAGTCTTAAACGTGTAATGGTAGTCTTTTTCCTTCATGCTGTGATCTTTGAGCCTTTGTCGTTGTCTTTCGACTTTGTCTTTTGATCTTGAGATCTTCAAATCATCCTTGACTTGTCTTTGCCATCTTGCGATCTTGTGTCTTCATCCACATTTTCACAATATTAATTATTTAATATGTCTTTAGGTATGAATATGTGGTTTTGAATATTTGACTTTGCTGAGTACACCGTGACGCCACCTTCTTGAGACAAAACATAGACACGGACTGAATGGCTTTGACATTCGTCCTAAATTGGTAGCGTTTTACCTCCGGTCGGTGAAGACCGTTATACGATATTAAATATCGTACATGTGATTAGGTAGATTCAATTAAGAATCTCCTTGACAGGGTTTCGCGGCTGTACTAGCCGTTCTCTTTACTCGACCATCTCAAAGCAAGACTGCGAACATAAAGAGTGAATCAATTGGATAGATATCCGCTTGATTAAAGTTGTCAATTCAAATTCCTAGAACAAGTGTGATTCCTAAAGAATCTTACCATTGTTGCTTTCCAGTTGACACAAGCTTGATTCATAAGAATTGTTGATCCTAAACTTAGATCGATTTAGCTTTATGTATACGAGATTAGATCAAGTAATACACTTAGAGAAACCTTTGTATATGTATATGATAATCTAAGTGTTATGCGGAATTAACACTTAAACAAGAACACACAAGATATAAACAAACTTTCACTTTGATTAATGATATCAAACTTGCTTACAATGAAAGTAGTTTACGTATGAAAACTTATATCGAACATTAACCTAAAGGTCTTCTTTTATAGACATAAGAAGCCTTGTACAATGATCTACGTATCAACTATTCTAGGTAAAGATAAATATAGAAAATACATTGTTGTTCCTATCTTTACTAGAAGTAATCTAGAATACAATAAACGCGTAGAGTATATCTTCCCATCAGTGCTTGTCTTCAATGTATCAACGCTTGACTTTGTCTTGTCAACGCTTGAGCTGTCAGCGTTTGTTTTACTCCTATCAACGCTTGTTTTACTCTTGTCAGCGCTCAAGTGAACTGGCCATAATTTATTCCCAACAATCCTCCCCTAAACTTGATATCTACTCCAATGATCAAGTTTCTGAATAAACATTAAGTACTAGGAGGAATCTTACAAACCTTCTCATATTGGTAATAAATAAATCTGATCAAGTCTTTTGCCACGTCACTTGAATAATCAATTTCAAGCTGAGTGTTCTTCATCTTCTCCAAGATATCCTTGGACATGAAATACTGACCATCCACAAGTAGATACTCAGCAAACTTTGTAGCACTCAAATAATAAACACCAGCAGCTGAATATAATCTCCATTGAAGACCACTGAGATCATCTTCAAGATCCTTCCAAATAGCAGGATCCTCATCTTTTGGTCCACACATTCTCTTGAATGTGGACCACAGTTTTATTCCATTTGCTGAAGTTGGTGCTTCAGCCTCATACTTGGCCTCTAACAACCTCCATAGATCTACCAAGTCTTCTCTGTCAAAACTTGCAAACAAAGATATAAGGGTGGTTCTTTTCCATACCTACCAATCTTCCAAAACCCACATTCATCTTCTTCATAGCTCACAATTGGGTTTCTGGAATCTAGTGGTAACACTTGTACCATATCTGAAGCTTCTAATGGTGATAGCTTGAGGCTCTTTCTTATGACAGCTTCACTTGGATGTAATGGATCCATATCTTTGGGAAACTCAAGAGAAACTCCCTTTTTTACTGGTCTAGGAACAAACATTGCTTTCTTGAGCTCCATTTCCTCTGCAAGTTCTTCTTTTCTTTCATCAGAAAGAAGTCTTAGAGTGTTTGCTTCCTGCACTCTAACCCAAATGGGATAAGCTCTACATTCCAACTCATCAAATGTCAATGCCTTCAATTTCTGATAAGTCTACCCTGTTCCATGACACCTGAGCAACATGCAGTACAACTCCCTTCTATCCCATTTCAACTCTGAGTGAACATTGTTGGCTTTATGTTTCAAAATGATCTTGCAATCCTTTTGTACTCTGAGAAGAATCTCCAAATCCCATATCTGATCTGAAATGGTCAAGTGTGGATTCTCCATACATCTATCTTCCCAAGCATGATACATTTGAACCACCTCTGGCATGTCAAAATCAACCTGCAATTTCAACTCTCTCAATTTCTCCTTGGCCAACTCATCTCTATACTCAAGTCTTTCTGGCTGTTCTATGATCATAACACTTGAGTCTGAGCTAGCTTCATCACTTCCTTCTTGCTCTTCTGAAGTGACAACAAATGGTGACTCTCTCACCTCCTTTCTTTCTTGTTCCATAATTTGTGCAGCCAACTTTCTATCAAACTCAATTTGAGTTGCCTTCTTTGGAACAACCTCTTCTACCATAACACCCTTACCCTTATCTAATGGATCAATTGTTGGTAAGGTAGATGGTGATACCTGTGAAGAAACCTCCTTGATGATAGATGATGACTGGGATACATCACCCTCATTTGCAGGTCTGTCAACGCCCAATTTTGCTTTGTCAGCGCCCAAAATACTCATGTCAACGTCCAAATTCTCCTTGTCAACGCTCAAATTTCCTGCCTCAGCGCCTTTTGCAATTTCCTCCAACATGGCTGTAAATGATAAATTTAAGTTTGTAGGAGAGACTAGAGACGTATCAAAACCTGTATGTTTCTTCAAACTTGTTAGGGCCTCAGCAACATCCAAAGATTGACCATCATGGCTGCCCGCTAGGGTTAGGGGTAGGTCACGATGTGAGGGTGAGTTCATCTTCATAAAAATTGCTTTCTTTTGCACAGGGATCTCATAAAAATCATTATGATCCCTTGTGCAGTATCCTTGAACATCAAAAACCATTTGTAAAAATCTGGGATAAGCTAAAGTCATTTTGTTCCCTTTATTTTTACACATGCCCTCAAAAATCATTTTAGAATAATTAAATTTTTGCCCAGTAGCAATGCACACAATAGCACTTTCAATAGATCTATTGATCTCATTGTGTGTAGTACATTTGGGACTCAAACATTGTAGGAGGACATGTATGAGGTACTTCCAGGCTGGGGGAAATTCCTGTTTATGATATTTATTTAAAGTTCCTTCATCAGGAAAAGGATAACCCAAAGCCCTTAGTCCTTGTTCTATTTCACTAATGGGAAGGGTGGTTATACCATCAGCATCATCAAGATGCAAAGCTTGGCGTACCAAAGCTTCAGTAACCACCCAAGTTCTCCCATGAACAATAGAAGATAATGTAGTTATTCTATTAACTGTTGAGGAACTAACAGTGTTCCAAAATTGTTTAATATGTGTGACAGGAATGAGTGGTGCATGAGAAAGAGCATACCTAAAAGGGGATGCGTTCAAATACGCCACCATTTGTGTGTATTGGGGAAACAGAGTATCATCAGCTTCAAGATACGCGATCATGTTGTGTTGACTTCTGAACCCCAATTCCAAATCTGATGGTTTAAACTTTGGTGCCATTGTTGAAAGCTGTGAAAATGATTGATGAAGATGAAGTTGATAAGAGAAAATTGTGTTAGACAAGAATAATAGGTACCCTGTTTAAAAATAGGATCCAAATATATAGGAGAAGAAAATGCATGTGATTGGCCCAAAAATAGGCAAGTATTTTCAAAACACAATCATGAAAATATTGAAAAAGAATAATTTTATCTCATGCATTAAATGAGCTTTATCTGCTCCCAAAATTATGGCCTAAAATATGTCAGAAAGTAACAACTGGGTAGGTCCCATTGAGTGTCAACGGTCAAAATAACCTATCAACGCCCAACGGCTATATTCTTGTCAACGTTTGCCATAGCCATATCAGCGTCTAAATTGGTCACAAGAACGCTTGGAAAAATACTTGTCAGCGTCCAAAAATAAAAAAGTTTAAAAATGAAAAATGACCTTAACAAAGTAATTTATCCTAGAGAAGATAACCAAAAAGCTGATAATTATTATAGGGCGGCAAGCACTGTCCAGTTATGCACACTTGCTTATGCAAGATAGACATAACAGTCCTCTAGTGTCTCTTACTAACCAAAACTCTTAACAACTAAGTTACCTTATAAAATTCCTTGTTACTCCCAAGTAAATCCCATAACAAAAGTATTCCCAAGTCTCCCAACAGACCACAACCAATTCTAGGCCAAAAATGTCTTGGCAGCATGCATAGTATATCAACTTTGCATGCTACAGTGCCTCATGATTTAGTAAAACTAACTCATACTCACCTGTGGACACAATCTAGCATTGTGATAAGAGTATTATATGGATACCCAAAAATCCTAAAGGTTCCTAAAACCTCCCCTTAAACTATGATACATAAGTTGCATGAACATAAAAATTTTATGTCAAGATAGGAATTAAAAATTCCAACCATCATCCATAAACAAAAACATGCCCAAATGCTTCTCCATTGATCCATAAGCAACTCTGTATCCAATGGTATACTGCTAACACTACCTGCACATTTAGATTAAAAACCACAAAACTAACATTGTTGCTGACAACGCCCCGATAACACATAACAACGTTGAAGGAAGCTTTGTCAGTGTGAGACAAATATATTGCTGACAACGTCACAAAAACACTTATCAGCGTTCAAGCAACCTTTGTCAGTGTTAGAAAAATATAGTGGAAAATCTAAATCTTCAAAAAGACCAATAACAATGCATTATCCTGTACATACTTTTACAAAAAGACTCCAAAACACATATTATGTGAGATTGATCATTCCAATACTTATTACCAAGTATTGAAACCTCCCAGCATCAAAAGGTTTAGTTAGTAAATCTGACATATTTTCTTCTGTGTCAACCCTATCTGGTTGTATTAAACCCTTTTTCAAAACAATCTCTTATAAAATGGTGTCTAATTTCTATGTGTTTAGTTTTAGAATGATGTACAGGATTCTTAATGATGCATAATGTGCTGTTATTTTCAAAAAATATCTTGGTATGCATGAAATTATACCCATAGTCTAATAGCTGGTTCTGAATCCACAAAACTTGTCTACAACAAGCAGCTGCAGCCACATACTCAGCTTCAGTTGTAGATTTAGCCACCACTGTTTGTTTCTTGCATTGCCAAGATATCAACCTGCTCCCAAGAAACTGACATCCACCAGTTGTGGATTTTCTATCAAACTTATCACCTCCATAGTCACTGTCTGAATATGCAATCAGCTCCAATGGTGAATCCTTTGGGTACCACAAACCAAGACTAGGATAGAATCTTAGGTACCTAAAGATCCTCTTTACAGCATAAAGGTGACATTCTTTGGGAGTCACTTGATGTCGTGCACAAGCACACACAGCAAACATGATGTCAGGTCTGGAGGCTGTAAGATACATTAATGATCCAATCATGGATCTATAGTGTCTGACATCAACATCTTTCCCATCTCCAATCTTTCCCCAAGAGTGTTCTCTATCCATAGGAGTAGTAGCCCCCTTTTCATGTGGAGAAAAGCCAAACTTCTTCAAGATCTCAGCCACATATTTATCTTGGGAGATGAAGATACCATCGTCTTTTTGCTGAACTTGTAAACCAAGAAATAAGTTCATCTCCCCCATAGCACTCATCTTGAATTTGTCTGTCATAAGCTTGGAGAAATCCTCACTCATCTTTGGATCAATAGACCCAAAAATGATGTCATCAACATAGACCTGAACAAGCAACACATCCTTACCTTTCTTCTTTGTAAATAGTGTCTGATCTATGGTGCCCCTCTTGAATCCATTGTCCACTAAGTAAGTAGACAAAGTACCATACCATGCTCTTGGGGCTTGATGAAGTCCATACATAGCCTTTTTGACTCTATACACCTTGTCTGGATTCTCTAGATCCTCAAAACCAGGAGGTTACATCACATATACCTCCTCAACAATTGTACCATAGAGGAAGGCACTCTTGACATCCGTTTGATAGACAGTGAAACCCATGCAGGATGCATAGGCTAAAAAGATCCTTATAGCTTCAATCCTTGCAACTGGTGCAAAGACCTCCTCATAGTATATCCCCTCCTCTTGTGTATATCCCTGAGCCACTAACCTTGCCTTGTTTCTGACCACAATACCTCTTTCATCTCTTTTGTTTCTTAGAACCCATCTTGTTCCTATAGGTCTGACATACCTCGGACAATCAACCAGCTCCCAAACATCCTGAGTTGCAAATTGGTGAAGCTCATCCTGCATTGCTTCCACCCAACTTGGTTCTTTGAGAGCATCAAATATCTTCTTGGGTTCCTGTTGTGACAGAAAACAGGCAAACAAACATGCTTGCATAAGAGGGGTATCAACCTTCTTGTGAATATTGGCAATAAACCCACCAAGACCTTGATGAGATCTTCTAGTCTGAACAGGAGTCATAATATCACCAATGATTTGAGAAGTGGGGTGATTCTTCATAGTAGAAGTGAGAACTCCTCCTTCAAAAAGTCTGGTGTCCTCAACCTCATTCTCCATGTTGCCAATATCTTCTTCTTCAGACTCTCTTTCATCAACATGAGGATGAACATCTTCATAAAAATTGGAAGGTCCACCTTGTTCAAAAGTGGAAGAGAAAAGATGTGCAGAAGTGTTGTCAACGCCTGAACCTTTTTTGTCAGCGTGAGAGCTAACAACGCTTGAACTATGGTTGTCAACGTCTGAACTATCAACATCTGAATTGGTCTTGTCAGCGCTAGATTTGCCTTTGTCAGCGCCTGAAGGACCATGCATGTTGTTATCTGGTGGTACTTGGGGACCACAATTATCTTTACCAGCAGCAGCAGCATCAAAAGCATCTGTCCATATGGGGATAGTAACATATTCTTGTATAGTAGATGACTTTTCTGCTTGTGATCCAACCTTTTCATGAATCTGTGTACCTGAAACATTAACAACTTGTTCTTCCACAACACTTGAAGTTTCCTTCACAATGTCTGGATTAGTAACAGGCATATAATTTAAAGTTCTAGATAAAGGTTCCAAGTCAAACAACCAGTTTGGACCACTTTCAGGATCACTAGGTTTATTCTCTAAAAACCTAACATGTACTCTTTCAAGTATACGTTTTTCCTCTTTAAGATAAACCCTATATCCCTTGTTCTACACTGAATACCCCATGAAGTAGCCTTCATCACCTTTTGCACTAAATTTACCTAAGGCATCACTAGTGTCTAAAACTACTACATGACAACCAAAAGGTCTGAGAAAACCATTATTAGGTTTTCTTCCCCAAAGTAACTCATAAGGTGTTTTGTTCTGAATTTTGTTGACCAATGCTCTATTTTGAACATAACAAGCTGTATTAACAGCCTCAACCCAAAAGGCTATAGGAAAATGAGCATCAGCCAACATGGTTCTGGCTGCTTCAATTAGGGTTCTATTTTTCCTCTCAGCAACTCCATTTTGCTGTGGGGTTCTGGCAACACTAAATTGCCTAGAAATTCCTTTCCTGGCACAAAAATCATCTAGCTTTTTATTCCTAAATTCACCACCATTATCACTCCCAAGTATTTTAACTTCATTCCCAGATTTCTTCTCAATCTGAGTGATAAAATCAATTAAAATATCAGTTGTATCACTCTTCATTGCTAGAAAGAAGGTCCAAGTAAACCTAGAAAAGTCATATGTGATGACAAAGCAATAGGACTTTCCATTCAAACTTTCTATATTGGTTGGACCAAAGAGGTCCATATGAAGCAAATGAAGAGGTCTAGTACTAGAGTGCACCTGTTTAGACTTGAATGAGACGTTGGGCTGCTTGCCTTTAAGACATGCAACACAAGAGTGGTCATTGTGGAAGGCCTTCTCAAGCAAACCATCAACCAAGCCAAGTCTCACAAGCCTGTTTATATTCTTAAAATTTATGTGCCCTAGTCTCCTGTGCCACAAGTTACTTTCATCTATTGAAGCTTTATCATAAAGACAAGACATATTGTTATTTATTCTAATCCCATTCAGATTCACATTGTATATGTCCTTATGCCTATGTGTTCTATAGTCAATATATTTCTCATCAAGGATCTTATAATCCTTGCTTAACACCAAACATTCAGTATCAGTAAACAGAACTTTATTTTTGTTATCACAAACTTGTGATACACTAAAAAGATTGTAGTCAAGTTCCTTTACCAAAAATACGTTCTCAAAACGTAAGTTCTTGGTGAGAAGGGTTCCTTTGCCTGTGATAGTACCATATCCGCCTCCAAAGTAAACCTTATCACCATCCTTAATGGGAGTGAAGTTTGTGAGATAATCTTCATTCCCTGTCATGTGCCTTGAGCATCCACTATCCCAATATCCATAATCATTGACCTGTTTTTGAATGCCCTGCACATAAAGAAAACAAATTAGTTTTCTTTGGGAACCCAAGCCTTAGAATACTTGGATTCATCTGGTTGTTCAATAAGAAGAAACTTAGTTCTCACAACAACCCCATTTTCATCCTTATTAGGATGAAATACCCAGTTAATCCCAATAGGTTTTGTAATGACCTTTGAAATGTAATTAAATCTGTTGTAGGTCATTGAAATCCCATTATCATTAGGGTTTTGATCTTTCTTTGTTCTCCATGTTAAGCTTGAAGAAGCTTTAGACCCCTTACCCTGTGGTTGCAAATATTTAGGTCTGGTCACGTTTCTGTCAGCGTTGGAATTGGTCTTGTCAACGCTGAAATTTCCCTTGTCAGCGTTGAACTTAGGGTTTGCTACAGAAACCCATTGCCTATTAGACCAAGTATTTGTCTTTTGAAATGGTCTTTGTCCATGAGTGTTAGACCCTCTAGTGAAGAATGGGGCAGGTCTAATCACTTGTGGACTTTGCTGCACACAAGGTTTGGGTCTGACAACGTTTGACTTTCTAACAACGTTGACTTTGTTCCTGTCAGCGCTGAATTTGTTCCTGTCAGCGCTGACTTTGGGAGCGTTGACACACTCATATGCCAAGTGTGAAAAGCTACCACAAGTGTAACAGGCTTTTCTAGACACAACCCTAGGTCTAGAAGAGAAGAAGCCTGTTCCATCATTGCTAACTTGGCTCTTAGGTGGCCTAGTATTCCTATACATCTCTGCATACTTAATGCTAGGTTTTCTAACAGTGTTTGAGCCAAGTTCAACAGCTTTACTAGTGATTGGGTTTGTAACCTTAATGGGAGTTGACTTATTAGGACTTTTACATAGTAATCCACCCTTAACAAATAATGTAGGGTTAGCTTTCTTCCATTCATTCAGGTCAGTCAACTTTTGTTGATACTCTTCAACTGGGGTGACAACTCTTGGTGGAGGAATGAATTCCTCCTCTTGGAGTTCTGGAAAACCAGTCCAAGATAGGTCCTTTTGTTGGACACCATAGAAGTCACCAGCTGGTGGTGGAACCATAGAGTAGTCTTTCATCCCAACCCCAGTCATGTCCCTAGGATCCCTTTGTTTACTCACACACTCACCTAGGGTTTGTGTTGCCTTATCAAATCTCTAGATTTTAAGGCCAACATTATCTTTGTTTTTAATGGCTTCATCTAACTTAGCCTGTAACTCACCATTAACCCTTTCCATGATGTTTCTAATATCCATACTAGCATTTAACTCATGTTTTAAGATATTTATTTTATCTTTTAAGTCAAATTCCATTTTCTTGTATTCAGAAACTGTCTTCTCAGTTTGAGTGAGAGCTAAGTGGTAATTAGACAGTTTGCATCTTTCAGTACTCACATCATCTAATAATCTTAACACCTCTTTGTTAAGTTTCTTAGTATTTAACCTACAACCTTTACTACAAAAAGCATCATCGTATACCTCATTATCAGATGAAGAGGAGGAGTGTGCCATGAGAGCATATTCAACATGCTCTTCTTCTTCAATTTCAGCAACCAAAGATTTATCCTCTTCCACATCCTTAGCCAGATAGCTCCAATCCCATCCCATACCATCAATTCCTTGAACTGCAACCATGGCTTTAGGATCCTAAGCTTTAACAACTTGACTTGAGGGTTTACCAGCATCAGATCTTCTAGGAGATCTGTATTCCCTCATGAAGTGCCCCATACGATGACAGTTGTAGCATTCAACTTTGGATTTATCAAATCCAGCTGTGTCCTTTGCATTGAAGGTCATCTTCTTCTTAAACCTTCTGTTCCACCTGTTTGCTCTTATACTAGCAAGAGCCATGTTCCACTTAATGTCCATCTCTTCCAAGTGCTCATCACTTATCTGCTCAAGGTCCTCATATGTAATCACTGAACCATTGGGCAAAGAAGCAATATAAGCACATACAGTATCAAGATCCAAACCAGCAGGTTTAACTCTTGGTGAGTCACTTTTGAATGTGTCAGCGTCTGAAAAGGAGACGTTGACAGGACATGTTTCAGCGCTGACACATGATGATCCAGTAACTGGATGCATGTAGGAGTCCTTCTGATTGAATTGACCTTCACTATGAGAAAAGAAGGCCATGTTACTGTTGGTGGACTTGCTTCCATGTTCTAAGAGAGTTTCATCTTCCAACAGCCTCAGTTTGTTGTAGATATCATCAAACGTGGAACTTTTGTAAGTATTATTGGCAAGAATAAATCTTGCCTCAATCTTCCACGCCTCACCAAGACTTTTAAGAAAAGTGGCATTAATATCAACATCACCAAGCTGTGTCCCCATGAAGGACAATTTTCTTGTAATATCAATCAATCTGCTTCTCACACTACTCAGCTTCTCATTGGGTTGAGCTTTGAAAACAGCATAATCATGCATGAGTTGTTTCTTCTTTTCTTCCCTAGTATCTTCATTGCCACCATATGCAACTTCAAGAGCTGCCCAAAGGTCTTTAGCAGAATCATAACCTCTGTATTTATGCTGGTTCTCTTGTCCCAAAGAGACTTTCAGAATATTTAGGGTTTTCATATCAACCCTTCTCTTAGCCATATCTTCAGCAGACACAACTCTACCATCACCAGGTTTTTCTTTCTTATCTGCTTCTGAACATCCAGCAACAGCAGTTCTTGTAGCAATAGCAGCAGCAACCTTTTCAGCTCTATTGTATGTGTTCCCATATTCAATGATCTCCTAGAGAGTGTAGTCATAGATCCCCAGATATTGCTTAAAGTTGAATTTCCACAATTCAAAGTTGGCAGCATTAAGCATGGGAATCTTGATGTTTGGCAAAAGTTGGGAGGAAGAGGTTGTCTCTGGAGTTGACATGATGTTATTTAGGGTTTTTGGGAAAATTAGGGTTTTGGTGATTTTTAGGGTTCTTGTGTTCTTTAAGATCAAAAGTTCCTCAACAAGCTCTGATACCACTTGTTGATCCCAAACTTAGATCGATTTAGCTTTATGTATACGAGATTAGATCAAGTAATACACTTAGAGAAACCTTTGTATATGTATATGATAATCTAAGTGTTATGTGGAATTAACACTTAAACAAGAACACATAAGATATAAACAAACTTTCACATTGATTAATGATATCAAACTTGCTTACAATGAAAGTAGTTTACGTATGAAAACTTATATCGAACATTAACCTAAAGGTCTTCTTTTATAGACATAAGAAGCCTTGTACAATAATCTACGTATAAACTATTCTAGGTAAAGATAAATATATAAAATACATTGTTGTTCCTATCTTTACTAGAAGTAATCTAAAATACAATAAACGCGTAGAGTATATCTTCCCATCAGTGCTTGTCTTCAATGTATCAACGCTTGACTTTGTCTTGTCAACGCTTGAGTTGTCAGCGTTTGTTTTACTCCTGTCAACGGTTGTTTTACTCTTGTCAGCGCTCAAGTGAACTGGCCATAATTTATTCCCAACAAGAATCTCGCAAGTCACCTACCGTAGCGCTGTTTGAGGTTGACGCTAGAAGGATTTCCATTCGTCACTGTGAATATTAATGAATATCACTCTGAATGTTCTGGCAAGACCATAAAGATATTGCGTAGAAACCTGAAACGAGTTTGAATCAATTTAGAATCAAACCACTGTTGCTTTTCAGTTTTACACATGTTCATATCATAAAGAATCTTACATATGACCTACCGCAGTGCTGTTTGATGTTAACACTAGAAGGATTTCCACTCATCATTATGAATACTAAGTAGTATCACACTGAGTGTTCTAGTAATATCACAATGATATAGCGTAGGACTCTTGTTCGTCATCCGTGTGTCCTAACGAGATTTGATTGATCTCTGGGCTCTAGACTCAATTTGTGCACTTTTAGTGATCGGAGGCTGGAGTAGATTCCATCTATTCAATATCAACTATCTCGGAGTGAGAAAGTCATTAGAAGTCATGTTGATCTCCATGACAATAAAACAAACTTCTTTTGAGAGAAGCCTGAGTAGCTAGGAAAGGGTTGTGCATACATCACTGGGTCCATGATGAGTTTGTCTTCATGATGAGTTGACCCGGTTTCTGCCCAAGTTGTATGGAGGGCTAATTTCTTTACACCCGTTATCCTTACATTTCTTTTTCATTCTTCAACCCCTTCAATGCTTACCAAGACATCATTAATAGCACCTTGTTGTGATTGTTCCAGTGCTACCATCAGTACTTAGTCAGCATTCAGCTACGTTCACATTCTACTCCATCTTTCCTAAGGACTTCTAATAATCTATTGGATTGTCCCTAGGAAGATTCCTCCGGTTCTGGTTGGATCATAGGACTTAAACCTAACCACCCTTTTGACACCAATAACGTCGTGAATTAAAGATGTTGTGGGTATTTGATCGTAACCATGAAAACTAATTCAAATGTCTAACAATGTGTTTGAAAAACATTTAACACCTTGATAGTTTTGTCGTTTCAGAAATGCTCCCCATTCACATGTGCATCGATAATCGAAAGTGTTTTGCACATGTAGGTAAGAGTTAAAGTGCTTGAATCTTGTATAAGATCACATTTTAATCACATTTTCTCCCCCTATCTCTAATATATAAAATCTTTTGATATTAGAGATACCAAATTTGATTAAAATATATTTTGAAAAATAGTCTTGAAAATCTCCAGGAGAAAGATGTGTCAATCTTTGCATGAAGTTAAAATGCTCCCCCTCAAAAATTGATTCAATTGAATTGTCATTGTGAGGATATGATCCACATTTCGCTTTTTGAGGATGGGAGTTTGTTGAACACACAATCTTTTGAAATATTTTGAATAATCATTGAGAAATTCTTGAAAAAATTGTGTTCAATGCTTTTTGAAAAATCCTATTTCTTTTTGGCGAAGAGGTTTTTCTAAAGCATAAACTTGAGTTCATAGACGTTGAATGTCTTGACGAATCTACTCAAGTGTAAGAATATTTCTCTTCTTTTGCTGAGGGTAAGGTACTAAAGTGTACACTCCCCCGTGAATATAGATACGGGTTGCAATCTGAAAGTGATTACAAGCCATTGTGTTGAGCTCAAAACGTTGAATGTTTTGTGACAAGCTCAACCCGTGATAGATTGCTCTACCCGCTGTTTGGAAATATTGTCCAAAATAGACAATTTCCTTTGTTAAAAGAGGAAATGACATGTTTTGAAAAATATTTACATCTTTCATTCGAGCTTTATGTACACACCCGTGTCGTTATTGAACGACATTTCTAGGCACGTCCATATTATCGATACTGAAAGACATGTCGAGAAGAATATTTTTGGATTTTAAAAGATTTTTTTAATTTTGTGTTTTGTTTTTATATGTTTTATATTTTTGTATTTTGCTTTTTCAAAGATATTTACAGGTTGATGTTTGATAGATAAATCAAGCAGGCACCTTTGCCAGAATCTCCAGGTCTGCTGGAGTCAAACATCTCATACCAATTTGCCTAACGAGGTACACAAACCTATCTTTTGACAGAGCTTTCGGAAACAAGTCGGCTAATTGGTAATCCGTTCCAACAAAGTATAGTTCAACGATACCTCTTTCAACTTGTTCCTTAATGAAGTGATATCGGACATCAATGTGCTTCGTGCGGGAATGTTGTACCGGATTGCAGGAGATGGCTATTGCCGACTTTGAGTCACAGTACATAGGTACTTTATCCAAGTGAAAGCCATAATCCGTGAGTTGTGTTCTCATCCATAGAACTTGAGCACAACACGCAGATAGAGACACATACTCCGCTTCGGCTGATGAAAGTGACGTGCAATCCTGCTTCTTGGTAGACCATCCCACAGGCTTATCTTGACCTAGAAATTGTGCACCAATAGAAGTACTTTTTCGTGTATCAAGACACCCTGCATGATCAGAATCTGAATAGGCCGTTAGAAAGAAACCAGTTTCCCTCGGATACCAGAGTCCCAAATGAATGGTATTCTTGAGGTACCGAAAAATCCGTTTAACCTCCTTAAGGTGCTTTTCAGTGGGTCGTGCTTGATATCATGCACAATAAAACGTAGCATGTGAAATATTAGGTCTGCTTGCTGTCAAGTACATGAGGGAACCGATCATGGAACGATATCTCGTTTGATCTATGGCATTTCCCTCCAAGTCAGCATCAAGCGATGTGGTTGATAAAGGTGTCCCAACGGGGTCACATGAAGTCATACCATGCTTTTTTATTATCTCTTGACAATACTTAGCTTGGTTTATGAAGATACCACATGGGGATTGGTGAACTTGAATTCCTAGAAAGAATTTTAGTTTGCCCATCATTGACATTTCAAATTTTTTGTGCATTACTTTTTCAAACCATTTTGAGAGTTTTGGGTTTGTAGACCCGAAAATAATGTCATCAACATAAATTTGCACGAGCAAAATGTCATCCCCATATTTATAAGTGAACAGAGTTAGATCAATGGAACCTTTTGAGAAACCTTTGGATACCAGAAATTTGGAGAGATCGTCGTACCACGCCCTTGGAGCTTGCTTGAGTCCATAAAGTGCTTTTTGGAGACGATACACCTTGTCAGGATAGTGAGGATTGACGAATCCTTCTGGCTGCGTGACATAGACTTCTTCCTTCAAAGGACCGTTAAGAAATGTCGTCTTTACGTCCATTTCTGGCCATACCCCTTAGCCATTATCCTAGCTTTGTTCTTGATGATCGTGTTTTCTTCATCCAACTTGTTTTTCTAGATCCAATGAAGATTTAAAGGAATCACATCGTATGGTCTGTCAATAAGTTCCCAGACTTTAAGTCTTTCAAATTGTTGAAGTTCATCCTTCATCGATTCAATCCAAGCATGATCAGCCATGTCTTCTTTGATGTTTTTCGGTTCAGCTGTACTCACGGCGAGTGCGAACATACAAACATCGCCATCGGTTGCTAGTTGTCGTCTTGTACGAACATGCTGTGAAGGGTTTCCATTTACCTGAACCAAAGGATGTTCTCGGGTCCAATGATGTGTTGAAGGATGTCGTTGGTAGAACGTATGCAAATTTGACGGATCAACATGGCGAGTAGAATACTCTTCAGTTTCGTGTACCGGTGTACCGAATGGGTTGATAAAGTCGTCTTCGTCATTTAATGCATAGTCTGCTTGAGTAGTGTTCTCTGGAGCAATGACAGTAGTTGTGGATGTTGTAGGATCGATTGTTGAAGTGATATTTAGAGGAAGTAAATCTGCAGCAACCCGTGATGAAGTAGATGAAGTTGTATCCTTTTGTTGACGATGATCGGTATCATCAATCTTATCATGAGTGACAGCGGAAGACTTCGATACAACATGTTTCTCCCCCGTGAAATATTCATCAAACATTGGTCCATATAACATTTCCAACTCTTCAAGTGTCGCATCTACTGTCATATCTGCTCTAGGAACATGTTCAGGAACCAGCTTTGAACTTGACGGTTCATTGCTGTGGTCTTGAGTTCCGAGTTCCGTGCGGTTGTGCACAGAAGTCTTTTGTCGTTGTGGATCGGGACTTAAACTGCTTTGTTCAAGTGCCATTTCTTGTTGACGATGATCGGTATCATCAATCTTATCATGAGTGACAGCGGAAGACTTCGATAGAACATGTTTCTCCCCCGTGAAATATTCATCAAACATTGGTCCATATAACATTTCCAACTCTTCAAGTGTCGTGTCTACTGTTATATCTTCTCTAGGAACATGTTCAGGAACCAGCTTTGAACTTAACGGTTCATTGTTGTGGTCTTGAGTTCCGAGTTCCGTGCGGTTGTGCACAGAAGTCTTTTGTCATTGTGGATCGGGACTTAAACTGCTTTGTTCAAGTGCCATTTCTTGCAATTCATCAAATCTGATATGAATAGTCTCGACTATCAATTTTGTTCTCTTGTTGTACACTCTGTATCCCTTAGACTGAGTTGCATATCCCACTAAAATTCATGCATCACCTTTCTCTTTCATCTTGTCCAAATTTTCACCATCTCTAATAATGTAACACGTACATACAAAAACATGAAGGTGTTTGAGGGAAGGTTTTCGATCATTAATTATGTGATATGGTGCCTTTTCGTATCTTGGGATAATTAAGGATCGGTTTTGTGTTTAGCATGCAGTTGACACGGCTTCGGCCCAAAAGAATAGTGGTAGTTTTGAAGCAGATAATAATGTTCGAACAGCCTCAACTAAAGTACGATTTCGTCTTTCATGTTCAATCCCTTCGGCTTCAAAATATTTCTTCGGAGTTGAATTCAAGAATTTTGTGCCTCTGTCAGTACGTACCACTTTTACTTGAGCTTGAAGCCCAAGTTGTACCAACTTAAGGAAGTTAATGAGAACCTCAGGTGTTTCATCCTTAGACCTTAAGAAGATGGTCCACGTGTACCTTGAGTAGTCATCGACAATTACCATAACATATTTCTTCCCATTGATGGTATGAACACGCATGGGTCCACACAGATCTATATGAAGAAGATCTAACTTTCCTTTAGAGCTTGGCGTAGTCTTTGTCTTAAAACTACTCCATTTAGCTTTACAACTCTGACAAGAAGAACAAAGATGATATTTGATGAATTTCAAGTTAGGAAGGCCTCGCACAATATCTTTCTTGGAAAGCAAGTTGATGGTATCAAAGTTAAGATGAGATAAACGTTGATGCCATAACCAAGCTTGAGTCGTTGAAGCTTTAGCCATGAAACAGATTGGAGTTGAAGATGTGGAGTCTTGTAGTGAAATAGTGTAGAGATCATTACCCCGTGTTCCGGTAAGTAAGTCATTCCCAGCATAATCACGAACAAAACATGTCTTCTTTCTAAAAGCAACCTCTAAATCCGCATCACAGAATTGACCAACCGAGAAAAGATTGTGATTGAGCCCTTCGACGTATTAAACCCTTTTGATAGTGATATTCCCCTGAACCAAGTCTCCATATCCTAGGATCGGTGCAAATTGATCATTTCCGAATCGGACCGTACCCAGGAACTTCTCCACGAAGTTAATTAGAAGCTTGAGATTCCCCGTCATGTGCTTCGTGTGTGACAATCCGTCAATTTATGGTTTATATTTTATTCTCAAATATTATTTAAAAACATTATTTTAATGTTATATTATGAACTCACTTATTTTTGGGAAGAAATTTGGATTTACGTCTTGAAGTAGCATCGACTACGTCTAAACCGGAGGATTCTACGTTACGTGCTTACGTTTACATACACCGTTTTGGTGACAGTCCGACATTTAAGGAAATAAATATATCCGTGAATATTATTTTGGAATTTTAAATTTATGTTGGTTCATAAACTCACAAATTTATGAGAAGAGATTAGACTTATGATTATAATTTAACGTCCTTTACGACTAAACCGGAAACCTTAGGATTACGTATTTATGTTTTTGAACTCCATTTTTGATGAAACAATTTTTATTAGATTCGTTTTGTGCCGTTGATTCATAATTTATAAAAACGTTTTTCGTAAAACGACCCGAGGGCACGCAAATCGAGGAAACTAGAATCGAGGAGTACCCGTAATTAAATGGGGATGAGACAAGAATAAACTTGCCCCACCCCCACTCTTAGACGGCAAGCTTAAGCTACACAACACCACAAAGGTGTCAATTTAATCTTTAAGCTAAGGACACTTGTCCTTAGCCTTACACCAAAACCATTTTTACTTACAAAACAACCAAACTCAAACTAGCAACTCATTCTACACATAAAAAACTCACACACTCCTCTCCTCTCTCTCAAAAATTCGTCAAACCATCATCAAAAACAACCCTCATTTGATCTATGTTAGCCATAAAATCATGTGTTACTCATACACATGATGATGCTACTTTGAAGAGTTGAAGATTGGAGGTGATTCTAACATCCAAGGAGAAGATTTGTTGGTGTCATAGGGCTGATTTTCCATGAGAATTTTATAAAGATTGGTATACTTGAAGATGATATTGGTTTATCACAAGTTTTGCTATCAAAATCCAAGCCTTGTTCATCAAAGACTCATCTTTTCATCACTAATGGTGGTATAGAGATTGTTCTTCTTATCCTCTTGTTATTTTGATTATGTAATCTTGTATTTTCTTTATTTATGTATATGTATATGATGATGAATGATGATTAAAAATATTATGTGGGGATTTGGTGTTGATAGATTTGATAAACATGGGTAAAAAGATGGAAAAACCACATGTAAAAATGGTTAAATCTTGCTTAATAAGATGGCTGTATAAAAACAGTAAGTAACCAAATGATAAACTGATAAAATGGTAAAGTGGAATCAATATACAGTAATTATTAGGTGTTATACACATGTGAGAGTTGGCCATGCAATGGAATCATAAAAATGAATGAGATATGATCAAAACAAGTTTAGAGTGTAAATCTGCCTATACAGTTTTGGACGAATTTATTAAAATATTTAGAGGTTGATTCATCAGTAGCTATAAGGAATAAAATGAACCACATATCATGTAGTTTCTGTGATAAAAATTTGAGGTCCTATCTCATTATAGAACTCTAGATATGGACATTTTAGTGGATTGAAAATTTAGGACAGATTTGATAAAATAAATAGTATATAATATAAGCACTCAAAATTTTGTATTTATAAAATATACATATATAAAACCCACTAGTTGATAATAATTATAAATAAAGAGGTATATATATATTGATATTAAAATAGGACATGTTATATAAATTACAAGTATAAATGTTTTTCCAAGTTATAAAACTATATACCTAAGTTTTACGTCTTTTCGGCTAAAACCGAAAGATTAACGTTTTTGTCAAATAAAACTTAGACGGTCGGGCCCGTCTAATGTAAACTTTTATAAACTCACATACTGATGTATAAACTTATATAATAAGTAAAAACCGATAAAACCCGAACTAAATAACATATGGACATTAACGGGCTAAGTTAGCATTATTGGACTATTAATCCAACTAAATGGGCTAAACACTTATAAATATTTACTTATTGGGCTTAACCCACTTGGGCCCAACATGTAAATTATAATACTAATAATAAAAGTATAAAATGGATTAATACAATTTAATAGACTTATAATAGGCTTATTGGACCCACAGCATGTAAATAGGTAAAACTAGTAAACTAGTATAAAAGTTATCAACACATAACACTAAAATGAGTAAATGAGAATGTATAAACCCACTTGATCATCATCATTTGTATAAAATCATCATATGTATACATAATTGTTATTTTTATAAATTCATTGGACAAGAGTCTAAGACAAGTATTATTTGTCTAGGTTTCCGTGATTGAAGCACGTACCGTACATCCGAATTGCCGATAACCCGCTTTCCCACATCAACGTGAGTTCATAGCCTCACACTCTTTTAAATGTTTTTATGAAATATTTTGTAAACCCGCGAGGGAGATAACATGTTAGTTTTACTAAAATAGGACACCATTTGTCCCGATTGTTTGTTTATTGATTTGGACCCGAATGATTGTATGACCCGATGTATGATTATATGACCCGATAGATGAAATGAAATGGATTATTAAAGATAGGTTATGTCACTAAAAGTCCCATTAGCATGAATTGTGAACTACCGGGATTTAGTAGACGCTTATGCATATAATAGTACTATTTGGGGACAATCACCCCAGTTCGCGCCTTGACAGTTGATCCCCGTCATGCCACATTGATTGGTAAGCGAATTTATGTATGAGAAGATTTACACAAGCGTGATTATTGTGACGACACGCTAATTTAGATGGGCAAATGAGTTTCGGGCTAGCTACCCGTTGTTTGTTGTAGTAAGGTAACAATGTCATGCGGCTTATAATAATCCAACTAATGAAATACTATTATACGCACTGAATTATGATATATTGCCTGACTAGCAATACGGGGTCTTACTATTGATATTATGTTCGTGTTTTGGTTTTTCATAACCATATTCATATAACGTTTTTTATTTAACTTTATACAACGTTATAAAACGTATTGTATGATGTTTTTACGACTTTGGTTCTTATAATGATTCCGAAGGCAAAAGCCTATATTATGATTTTTTATAAAGATTTGTATAAAATGACTTTGGCTATTTTATGGCCTATTACAAAGATTTGTACAAAATGATTTTCGGTAATAATTATATACCGATGATATATTGATGGTTTTATTAAACTCTATGAATTCACTCGGCGTTATCGCTGACCTTTTCTTTTAACATGTTTTATCTCAGGTACTTGAAGGTAATTCTCGGGAAGACGACAAGAATTCATGGCCCGCACTTAAATAACAATTTCCATTCAAATATTTTGTAAAACCGGTATGAAATACAATGACTTGGGACCTATGTAAATTTGATATTTATGAATGGAAATGCTTTATTATTAAACGAAGCGATTTTTAAGCGTTGTTTATGATGTGAGTAATGTGTTATCCTGTAACACCAACGAGTCTTCCGCTGTATTAAATTGTGTAATTTTGGGGGTGTTACAGTTTGGTACCAGAGCTCTCGTTATAGAGAACGAAAGATTTTTAAAAACCAAGGTTTTGAATAAAACTTTTCAAAATATTTTAACTATAAACATTTTTCTAAAAATGTCTAAAAATCTTTTGACTATAACGGTGCCGAAGAATTCCCGAGTTACCGACAAGGCCAGACTGAGAAGTGTTATTTGAAAATATATATATATATATATATATATATATATATATATATATATATATATATATATATATATATATATATATATATATATATATATATATATATATATATATATATATATATATATATATATATATATATATATATATATATATATATATATATATATATATATATATATATATATATATATATATATATATATATATATATATATATATATATATATATATATATATATATATATATATATATAACTTAGATTATATATATATATATATATATATATATATATATATATATATATATATATATATATATATATATATATATATATGTGTGATGTATTTATACGATGTAGATTGTCACAAGAAACCCTAACTTCCCTAGCAAATAAATCGAAGCTATTCCTGTAGGAAATTCTAGCTATTCCAGATCTAAACCAAGTTGTGGATATTTATGATCCCAACAAAATGGCTGATATTCGTAGAAATGTTGATAGTAGTTGATTATGATATTAAAGAAGAATTGGCAAGATTAAATCTGATATCGATGTCATGACGATCTTTCCTTATAGAGTGGAGTTTGAAAAAATGTTACCACCTAGAAAGATTTCATCTGATTCGTTGTCACCCAATTCTTAAATTTGAAATCAAAAGGGTGAATGTTGCACTTGAGGCTGTCATTGGAACCATTATCCAAAAGCCTCATGCCACTAGTACCTTTCCGAGAAGTCTAATTGAATGTGTGAGTCATTTCATACTAGTGACTCATTTGATAACTATTGTTGTAAGAGCTATAGGATTAGAAATTAAGTATTGATCATATCGAGCTTTTATTGCCCTTTTAAGGTCTAAGAATAAGGTTGAAAGTATTGGAAAATGAGGTAGGATGTCGCATTGAGTATAAGATTGATTGAAACTTGAATAAAGTAAAATTTAACCCGTATGGAATATGAGATTGATAAGAGGAAGTCGTTTGTGAGTGAATTATAAGGTTTTAGATGATTGATGATTCGTGTTAAGGGTTGTTTCTAGGCCATTGTCCACTGATGAGGATGCCTAGTGTCCAAAAATTAAATTGAAAAAATCCTCTTCTGAATAGGGACCGATGGATCTTTCGGGACAGGTGGGACCCCCATGAATCTTGTAGATTAGTATTCATTGTGGTATATTTTAAAAATCCCTAACTTAACTGAGATATCAGTTGGTAGGATGAGTTATTAGAATTGTATGACATAGTGACACGTAATGTGTTACGGTACAATTTTGACTTGTTTGTGATAAATGAAAAGACTACCAGTGATTGCTAAATCCTACATGTATCGATGTTATGTATCTTTTCTTGCTTCTTTCTAATACTCGCATTAGTGATGCAACCATTGAACAAGCACTCATCTCTAACTGAGTTACGTTGTAGATTATTATTTTTGAGTGCCATCAAGGTCATGAACCTCATGATTAAGTGGCTAAGCTCATTTCTTAGCATATTGTAGTTAGTTCTTGGTGAACAACTTTTCATCACGCTTTTGCAGATAACTAATTGTTTTTATAAGTTAAAACAGTATCCCTAGACGCTTATGCATATAATAGTACTATTTGGGGACAATCACCCCAGTTCGCGCCTTGACAGTTGATCCCCGTCATGCCACATTGATTGGTAAGCGAATTTATGTATGAGAAGATTTACACAAGCGTGATTATTGTGACGACACGCTAATTTAGATGGGCAAATGAGTTTCGGGCTAGCTACCCGTTGTTTGTTGTAGTAAGGTAACAATGTCATGCGGCTTATAATAATCCAACTAATGAAATACTATTATACGCACTGAATTATGATATATTGCCTGACTAGCAATACGGGGTCTTACTATTGATATTATGTTCGTGTTTTGGTTTTTCATAACCATATTCCTATAACGTTTTTTATTTAACTTTATACAACGTTATAAAACGTATTGTATGATGTTTTTACGACTTTGGTTCTTATAATGATTCCGAAGGCAAAAGCCTATATTATGATTTTTTATAAAGATTTGTATAAAATGACTTTGGCTATTTTATGGCCTATTACAAAGATTTGTACAAAATGATTTTCGGTAATAATTATATACCGATGATATATTGATGGTTTTATTAAACTCTATGAATTCACTCGGCGTTATCGCTGACCTTTTCTTTTAACATGTTTTATCTCAGGTACTTGAAGGTAATTCTCGGGAAGACGACAAGAATTCATGGCCCGCACTTAAATAAAAATTTCCATTCAAATATTTTGTAAAACCGGTATGAAATACAATGACTTGGGACCTATGTAAATTTGATATTTATGAATGGAAATGCTTTATTATTAAACGAAGCGATTTTTAAGCGTTGTTTATGATGTGAGTAATGTGTTATCCTGTAACACCAACGAGTCTTCCGCTGTATTAAATTGTGTAATTTTGGGGGTGTTACAGTTTGGTACCAGAGCTCTCGTTATAGAGAACGAAAGATTTTTAAAAACCAAGGTTTTGAATAAAACTTTTCAAAATATTTTAACTATAAACATTTTTCTAAAAATGTCTAAAAATCTTTTGACTATAACGGTGCCGAAGAATTCCCGAGTTACCGACAAGGCCAGACTGAGAAGTGTTATTTGAAAATATATATATATATATATATATATATATATATATATATATATATATATATATATATATATATATATATATATATATATATATATATATATATATATATATATATATATATATATATATATATATATATATATATATATATATATATATATATATATATATATATATATATATATATATATATATATATATATATATATATATATATATATATATATATATATATATATATATATATATATAACTTAGATTATATATATATATATATATATATATATATATATATATATATATATATATATATATATATATATATATATATATATATATATATGTGTGATGTATTTATACGATGTAGATTGTCACAAGAAACCCTAACTTCCCTAGCAAATAAATCGAAGCTATTCCTGTAGGAAATTCTAGCTATTCCAGATCTAAACCAAGTTGTGGATATTTATGATCCCAACAAAATGGCTGATATTCGTAGAAATGTTGATAGTAGTTGATTATGATATTAAAGAAGAATTGGCAAGATTAAATCTGATATCGATGTCATGACGATCTTTCCTTATAGAGTGGAGTTTGAAAAAATGTTACCACCTAGAAAGATTTCATCTGATTCGTTGTCACCCAATTCTTAAATTTGAAATCAAAAGGGTGAATGTTGCACTTGAGGCTGTCATTGGAACCATTATCCAAAAGCCTCATGCCACTAGTACCTTTCCGAGAAGTCTAATTGAATGTGTGAGTCATTTCATACTAGTGACTCATTTGATAACTATTGTTGTAAGAGCTATAGGATTAGAAATTAAGTATTGATCATATCGAGCTTTTATTGCCCTTTTAAGGTCTAAGAATAAGGTTGAAAGTATTGGAAAATGAGGTAGGATGTCGCATTGAGTATAAGATTGATTGAAACTTGAATAAAGTAAAATTTAACCCGTATGGAATATGAGATTGATAAGAGGAAGTCGTTTGTGAGTGAATTATAAGGTTTTAGATGATTGATGATTCGTGTTAAGGGTTGTTTCTAGGCCATTGTCCACTGATGAGGATGCCTAGTGTCCAAAAATTAAATTGAAAAAATCCTCTTCTGAATAGGGACCGATGGATCTTTCGGGACAGGTGGGACCCCCATGAATCTTGTAGATTAGTATTCATTGTGGTATATTTTAAAAATCCCTAACTTAACTGAGATATCAGTTGGTAGGATGAGTTATTAGAATTGTATGACATAGTGACACGTAATGTGTTACGGTACAATTTTGACTTGTTTGTGATAAATGAAAAGACTACCAGTGATTGCTAAATCCTACATGTATCGATGTTATGTATCTTTTCTTGCTTCTTTCTAATACTCGCATTAGTGATGCAACCATTGAACAAGCACTCATCTCTAACTGAGTTACGTTGTAGATTATTATTTTTGAGTGCCATCAAGGTCATGAACCTCATGATTAAGTGGCTAAGCTCATTTCTTAGCATATTGTAGTTAGTTCTTGGTGAACAACTTTTCATCACGCTTTTGCAGATAACTAATTGTTTTTATAAGTTAAAACAGTATCCCTTGAGGAAAATTGAATTTTCATCACTATAAGGATTATTCAAAGTAAGATTTATAAGTGATTGTTATCGAAATGAAGTTGTTTATAAAACACCTTGAAAAACTTAATTGTTTTCATAACAAAGAAAATCTTTGTAAATTTATTTTTGATTCTTATTCAAGAATTAAGCATGAAAATATTTTTATTATAAACATGATGAAAAATTTTTGACGAACTGAGTATTGCATCGTTAATCTTGAAATTGTATATAGTTGCGCGCCTACATACAATTTGGAAGTGACCATGCAAGGCTGATTAGTAGTCACCATGAAATTATTAATAAACACTAAATTTTCTTTGAAGATTATGAAAGATTAAATTTTATGAGATCTGCAAGAAGTGAAAAATAGGGACATATTGATAGGGACACCTACATATGTGTCCGTACTATTTATTCTTCTGAGCCGAATTTACTCATCTGTGGATATTGTCTTATTTGACAACTGATATTCCCTTCTTGTCCAATTCTCCCGTGGTGAGATTCTTTGGAAAAGTATCTGATTACCGAGTGTTGATACCCGATTGGATGTATCGACGTTCCCATCATTTCTTTTGATTAGATTTCATTTGAATGACCTGGGTAACGATCCGAGGAGCTTTCGAATGCGTACTCAAATTATGAAAACATGGGATATATTCATATTCAGTAAATGTTTTCGTCTGTATCTGATTTGAAATTTTCTCGCGTAGATTATGCGTTGACCTTACTCTTTTAAGTTTAGTTATGTCTCCATATATCCTTGAATTTGTGAAGGATTATGAGTTATTATTAGTCTTTTGAGAAGTTCACATCTTATCGACGACAATAAACTGGAAAGTTGATAGTGCCAATAGAATGGATTGATTGATTATGACATGACGACATCGTCTTAATTGATGGGAACTCGAGTAGAATTCCCCTAAAAGGGTAAGATGTTGATTATCAAAAGTGATCTAAATAATTCTTGATGGATGACCATATCCTGCATTTAGACTTAAAAATATACCATAAATGGTTATAAACTGATCATATATATGGTAATCTAGAAAGAATCTAATATAAATTTCTTAAAGGATATTTCTGTTATTTGAAACTTTAGGAAGTATTTGTTGGTGAATTACCTAGTCTTCCGCCATAAAGGCAAGTTGAATTGGTATTGATTATATTCCTGGTGCTGCACCTGTGACATGTGCACTATACATCAGCACAATATAAATCGAAAGTGTTACCGTACAACTGAAAGAGTTGTCGAGGAAAGCTTTTATTCTACCAAGCTCGTCATCATGAAGTGCTATGGTGTTATTATTCCTTATATTTGTTGAATTATGATACATGCATTTTATATGGGTTCTAATTTCTCGGAATCCTCTCGAATTGATCTCAGTTAAAAGTGGAATGATTGTTCTTGGTTACCAAATAAAGAGGTTTGGTTTTCTATTCTAGTAAATATGGAAATGAAAGTTTAAATCAAAGGCAATTACTTCAATTAAGATTAACAAAAACTTGGTTGCAAATTTAAAGTTCAAATTAAAATCAAATTAAAATTAAAGTTAAAGAGTTAAAAAGTAAATTGTGAAATATGAGCAGAGAAATAGTAAAACATCAACAGTAAAACAGTAAAACAGTAACTTTAAAATACCCAAAATTTAACTGATTCGGAACTTTCTGATTCGGAAAACACTATTCACTCATCCGGAACTTGCTCATTCGGAACATACTCATCCGGAACTTTCCGAATGAATGTTCATTCGGAACTTCTCCTTGATTCGGAAGTCTGAGCTGATTCGGAACTTTTGTCTCATCCGGAAGTCACTGGTTCGGAAGTTTTAAACTTCCGAATGAAGAACTGGTTCGGAACTTATGGCCTGAGTCGGAACCTTCCGGATGAAGGTTGATTCGGAAGTTGCTGATCCGGAAGTCACTGATCCGGAACTTAGTGTTTGGTTCGGAAGTTTCCGAATGAAGCCTTCATTCGGAACTTTTTGTCTTGGTTCGGAACTTTGGAAACCCAGATACAGAAACAGTAAAAGCGAAGAACACGGGCCACAGGTTTTTAATCAAAATCAAATCAAACACTTAAAAAGATTTTACCAAATTAAACACAAATCATTTAGACAATACAAGTAACAAATCCCACTAACAAAAACACAAATCCAAACAACTTTTGAAGATCAAATCAAGAAAAATAAAACTTAAGAACTTGAAGATAAAAATGGAGATGAACAAGATGAAATGAAAGATTAAACAAGAACTTTGAATTGGATGATTAATGTTTTGATATTATGAAACAAGGATTAACATTACAAGATCAAAGAACTAATAATAAAAATCACCAATCACCCTAGTGGTGATGGTGTTCTACGAACCAGGAGGAAAGAAAAGGGAGGAAGAAAGAAAAACTAGCTAGCTAAAATGTGTGTGGGATGGCCTATTTATAGGTGTTTCCTTTGGTTGGTGAGTGGGCTTTCTCCCGTTCTTTGTGTCTTTTCGTCCTTTCAGAAAAGTTTCCGTTTTCGATTCTGATTCGGGATTTGTTGTCGATTAAATTCAACTCGTCTTTTAATTTCTTCGTTTAATAGACTTGAGTTTCTTCGACTTATATAAATCTTCCATCTTTGGTCCTTTTCTTCGATAAATCTTCGAATAGGCCCAGCGACTTCAAATCTTTTGCATCTCTTGGACAATAGACTTTATCTTGAGTCTTTTTCTTCAGTAAAACCCGTGCAATCCCATGTTTTCTTCAATATTTATCCGATTGGCTCTGAAAACACAATAAACACAAAAACCACGCATAATTCCAAACAAATGATATTAAATACGTGTTTTGGTCTCGTTTTAGCCCGAATTAAGTGGTAAAAGGATGGGTGTTTACACACCTATCAAATCCCCTACACTTAACCATTGCCATGCCCTCATGCAATGCTTAGTGATAAAGCAAGCTTACACTTTTCTCATAATTAATCAACCTTGGCCTTATTTAAAATTCTACTAAACAAAAATTAAAGAAAAAAAAAACTTCAAAGATAACAAAGGAATAGAAAACCATTTTCACGCGAAAATAGCTACATGGAAGTAACTTGTAGAGAAATCGATGACTTACATTAGGGCTTTGGTGCTGCGAAGATTTATCACCCTCAAGTTTCACGTTCCCCAAACTAAGCTTAAAAACGAGATCATTGTTATTATAAGTTAGCAATTCAAACACTTACACACATGGCTTAATTAAATGCTTAAACTCCCTTATTCCTAGGTGTATCTCTTATATTTTATTTTTGTCTTAGAATGATCATGAAGATGCATTTTTGGACTTATTTCGATAGTTTATTAGGGCTGAAAGCACAGTAGGACGATTTGATCAATAGTTAGCTAAAGGACAAAATCTCTTAAAACTGCTTCTCGGGATATCAAAAAGTTCATATCTTGGCATAACTTGGTTCACGATTTGAGACCTTTCTCGGGCCGATATTTGGCATGTACTTCATACTTCATATCTTCGAGAGACGTTCTTGAGATAATGGTCTTCTCATCATAATAGAGTTTCTTCACTTGGAGACTTTTGAGGGGTTCTCCAACTTTGTTGACCACGACTTCATGATTATTTCTTCAATCTCTAATTGGGATTTTGAGATACAACGATCCGCCTCCTTTTCGGACTTGGATCTATTTATCCTCATACCTTGTTAGGGTCTTTTCGGATAGACTTCTCCATGATCTTTATGGGAGTTGATTGCTTTTCGTCGTGAGTCTTGATCCTTCATATTGACTTTAGGAATAATGCTTTACACATCACTTTGGATCTTCAGCAATAAGATTGAATCCTCATGCCTTGTTAGGGCCTTTTCGGACTCGCCAATCTTCACGCCCCGCTTCATAAGTTATGCCTTGGCTATGAACTCTTATCATTACCGAGCAACTTTTAAACGATCTTGGGCTAGAAGCTAAGTAACTTTTCAAATCGTAAGACCTTACTTATTGCAGATAAATTATTAGCAAGTGATGGGAGAATAGGCAAATAATTACACCAAGTGAGCTTGCGCAGGAATACCGACTTATAATTGACTCTATCATTTCTCGTTCTCCACAATTTAAAATCTCAAGTAATGAGACTCGTGGACACTTAGCCTAATAAACCAATTAAGGTCTATATGGTTAAGGATACTAGCTAGAATAAACTTGGATAAGTCTATTCGGGTTGAGTCAAAATAAACGCAACGGCCTAATATGTCAAAGATCCCTAAACTAGCTACACCACTTTATTAATATTTTTGACTTTGTTGCGGAATATATACATATGAAAGCAACGATAAAAATTTAAAAATTACGACTAAATGGCCAAAGTTAATAAAAAATTTGAAAAATGCTGAAAAATAGGATTTTCCGGTTAATTGAAGGCATTTTCATGGAAAAGTCCACTTAAAACTTCGATAGAAGTCCCCCCTACACTTAAGATAAACATTGTCCTCAATGTTTAAGCATGTGGGAGAAGTCCCCCCTACACTTATGACATTGTGCACGTTGATTAACTCAAGTTAAGGAAGAGACGACTAAAGTGATCAATTTCAAATGTGAGTATGAAGAAAATTGAATCACGATAGTTGTGAGATAGAACCGTATTTTGGATAGACACAGGAGCACGGTTCTTCAAAGATTCCCAGAGTGCACTTATCCCTGTAATCACATCACCACACAAACGCAAACACATAAACAAGGCCCCCCCTACACTTAGGGGATTAAAACATACAAGGATAGATACTCGGGCTGCCTCCCGATGAGCGCTTGTTTTTGATAACCGAGTCACGAGCCTGACTCGACCCAAAATTAGTTCATGGGGAACGTGGGGAGGGATGGAATCACCTCCAGAGAGGTGTCCTCACCAAAGTACAACTTCACTCGTTGGCCATTCACCTTAAAATTTGGTCCATTAGGTTGAGCGAGCTCGAGAGTACCATATGGAAAAATTTGGGCAATGGTGAATGGGCCGGACCAACGAGATTTGAGCTTTCCCGAGAAGATTTTCAACCGAGAGTTAAAAAGTAAGACTCTGTCTCCAACATGGAACTCTCGGTTTTTAATCTTGGAGTCGTGAATGAGCTTAGTTCGTTCCTTATAGATCAAAGAATTTTCATAAGCCTCATTCCGAAGTTCATTGAGCTCATTGAGTTGGATCTTGCGCAGGTCACCGGCTTTGTTTATATCAAAATTAGCCCACTTCAAGGCCCAATAAGCCTTGTGCTCCAACTCAATGGGGAGGTGGCACGCTTTCCCGTACACAAGACGATAAGGCGTACAGCCGATCGGGGTCTTGTAAGCAGTACGGAAAGCCCACAAAGCATCATCCAATTTATCAGCCCATGAGGCACGATGCTCTCCCACGGTCCTTTCAAGAATTCGCTTCAGCCCTCGGTTGGATATTTCAGCCTGGCCATTAGTTTGTGGGTGGTAGGCTGTGGAAAGACGATGATTTACACCGTACTTAGCCATGACTCTAGCAAATTGGTCATTGCAGAAATGAGTCCCACGATCACTAATAATGGCGCGAGGCACACCGAATCTAGCGAATAGAGCTTTCAAAAAGTTACAAACCACCCTTGCGTCATTAGTAGGCAAAGCTTTGGCTTCAACCCACTTCGAAACGTAGTCAACGGCTACAAGGATGTATTTGTTTCCTTTAGACGAAGGGAATGGCCCCATAAAGTCGATACCCCAGACATCAAAAATTTCACACTCTTGAATGAAATTCTGAGGCATCTCGTCTTTATGTGTGATTTTGCCTTGCTTTTGGCAAATATCACATCGTTTGACCATATTGTGAGCATCACGGTATATGGAGGGCCAATAAAATCCCGAATCAAACACTTTCTTTGCGGTGTAGTTGGGACCAAAGTGACCACCGGTGGGTCCTTTGTGGCAAGCATCAAGGATGTCCGACGCTGCCGGTCCATCAACACATCGGCGAATTATCAAATCAGCACATTGTTTGAATAGGTAAGGGTCGTCCCAAAAGTAAGTCTTGATGTCGGTAAAGAACTTCTTCTTTTGCTGGGACGTCAATCCTTCCTTGAGAATTCCACCCGCCAAGTAGTTTGCAAAGTCCGCAAACCACGGGGTTTCATTCGGCTTCGAGTTTACAGAGAATAAGGTCTCCAAGGGAAAAGAATCATTGATTTCTTTCGTCGGATGATCCCCTTGGTATGGATCCTCAAGTCTGCTAAGATGGTCCGCGGCTAGGTTTTCTGCTCCTTTTTTATCGCGGATTTCGATTTTAAATTCTTGGAGCAGCAAAACCCAGCGAAGAAGTCTTGGTTTGGAATCTTGCTTTGTCAACAAGTACTTCAACGCGGAATGATCGGTATACACAATGGTGGTGGAAAGGACAAGATAGGGGCGGAATTTTTCAAAAGCATAGACAACGGCTAAAAGCTCTTTTTCGGTTGTCGTATAATGCAATTGTGCCCCAGTCATTGTCTTGCTAGCGTAATGGATTGGTTGGAAGTGTTTATTCACTCTTTGTCCAAGAACCGCTCCAATAGCAAAATCACTAGCATCGCACATCAACTCAAAAGGCAGCTCCCAATTAGGAGTAACTAAGACGGGTGCCTTAGTTAGCTTATCCTTAAGTGAGTTGAAGGCTTCAAGGCACTCGATGGAGAAGATAAAAGGAGTATCTTTTTCCAAGAGGTGGGTCATTGGGCGAGCGATTTGAGAAAAGTCTTTGATAAATCGTCGGTAGAAGCCCGCATGACCCAAGAAACTTCTCACACCCTTCACAGTGGAAGGTGGAGGCAACTTTGCTATAACATCAACTTTAGCACGGTCTACTTCAAGACCGGCTTTCGAAATCTTATGTCCAAGCACGACGCCTTCTTTTACCATAAAATGGCATTTTTCCCAATTTAGAACAAGGCGAGTGTCTTCGCACCGCTTTAGCATACGTTCTAAATTGGTAAGGCAAGCAGAGAAGGAATCCCCGAAGACCGAGAAATCATCCATGAAGACTTCCATGGTTTGTTCAACCATGTCATGGAAGATAGCTAACATGCACCTTTGGAAAGTCCCGGGCGCATGACATAAGCCAAAAGGCATTCTTTTGTAAGCGAAAGTGCCGTAGGGACAAGTGAATGTAGTCTTCTCTTGATCTTGGGGATCGATGGGTATTTGAAAATAACCCGAGAAACCATCCAAAAAGCAGTAATATTCATTACCGGCTAATCGTTCAAGCATTTGGTCCATGAAAGGTAGAGGGAAATGATCCTTTCTCGTGGCATCATTGAGTTTGCGGTAGTCTATACAAACTCTCCACCCAGTAACGAGACGAGTGGGAATCAACTCGTTGTGTTCATTGGGAACAACGGTTATTCCGCCCTTCTTGGGCACACAATGGATTGGACTAACCCACGGTGAATCCGAAATAGGGTAAATCATACCCGCATCAAGAAGTTTGATAACCTCTGTTTTGATGACTTCATGTATTTTTGGATTCACCCTTCGTTGGCTTTGAATAGTGGGCTTATAGTCGTCCTCCATGAGAATTTTGTGCGTGCAGAAGTGAGGATCAATTCCACGAATATCCGAGATTTTCCAAGCAATAGCCTTTTTATGCTCCTTCAACACAGCAACTAGACGAGTTTTCTCTTCATCTTTCAAATCCTTCGCAATAATGACGGGCGATTTCTTGTTGTCGTCAAGGAACACGTACTCGAGATGTGGCTGCAACTCCTTTAGTTCCAAATCCGGAGGATTTTCGACGGGAGGCGTTTTCAAAGTCTTGGCATCGATAGCAATAACCGTGGGAGATGGAGGCGAAGGATGGTCTTCGGTGAGAAGATTGTCAAAGAAACTCATATCTTCATCCCCCTCGGTGGGAGAATCATTAGTAGCTAAATTCGCATCTCCCATGGCATCTTCAAGATTGTTCCAGAATAAATCACTATCTCCAAATAGAGACAACGAAGAATCAATGGAGGACACGGTCTCAACATTGGGAAGAGAGGTAGGAATACTTTTGCAAGCATCATTAAAGTGTTCTTCACAAGCCTCATCAAGAACGTCAATACAATTAACGCTCTCATATGAATAAGGCTGTTTAGACAACTTTCCCATGTTGAAGACTACTTTGTCGTCACCCACTCTCATGATAAGCTCTCCGGCTTCAACATCAATGAGAGTGCGACCGGTCCTCAAGAATGGACGACCAACAATGAGTGGCACACGTGGGTCCATCTCGTAGTCGACGACAACAAAATCAGCAGGGAAGGTGAATTTGTCGACTCCTACGATAACATCTTCGGCTATCCCCACTGGATAAGCAACCGTACGGTTAGCTAATTCCAAAGTCATTTTAGTGGGGACTAGCTCTGGGAGAGATAATTGCTTCCAAACACTTAGAGGCATGAGATTAATACTTGCACCTAAATCGGCTAGGGCCATGCAATTCTCTACTCCCGGGAAATTGCAAGGGATAAGAAAACGACCCGGATCACCAAGCTTGGTTGGTAATTTCCTTAAGAGCACTGCGGAGCAGTTCTCATTAAGTTGGGTGTTAGCAATGTCGAGGAGCTTTTCCTTGTCGCTCAGAAGGTCTTTAAACATTTTAGCATACTTGGGCATGTGAGCGAGAGCCTCAGCGAAGGAGATATTGAAATTCAGTTGTTTGAACATTTTAAGAAAGTTAGAAACCTGAATATCATCCTTGCTCTTTTGCTTCTCTTTCCTCAACCTAGAAGGATAAGGTATATTGGAAGAAGAGGAAGGCTTTGGGAGTATAGGATCACTCACAACCACGGGTGGAGGAGGGGTAGAAAGAAGAGGTGGAGAAATTGGGGAAGGAGAAGGAGGAGGAATAGGAGCAGGCGACTCGTTTTCCTTAGTCACAACCACCGGTGGCGGTATAGGAAGCTCGGGTTCCTTGGTACCTTTACCACTTCTAGTAGTGATTGCTTTCATCTCCCCTCTTGGGTTCGCAACGGTGTTACTCGGAAGAGTACCCGAAGAAGAGGGTTGACTACTTTGGAAGAAACTAGCCATCATGTTCCTCAAGTCATTCGTCTGACTATCCAACGTGTTTCGCATATCGGCTCTCAAATCATTTCCTTGCTTTACCAAATCGGCTTTCAGGTTGAGCACTTCTCTCTGAAGATTTCCCACTATCGCATCGTTAGTCCTCATATAAGTTTCCACTTCTTGGTGAAGAGCGGTGGGTTGGTTGGGAGGAGCATTGTATGCAGGTGGTTGGTAAGCAGGTTGTTGGTAGACTTGATTGTTTCTTTGAGGTGGTTGTTGCTGCTTGTGAGGTGGGACGTATGGTTGTCGAGGTTGTTGTTGTTGTTGAGTAGGGCGGTTAAGGTTTTGTTGTTGGTTTGGGTTGGAAGGAGGAAAGCCAGGTGGTGAAAGATAGTTGTTGTTGCGGTAGCTAAGCAAGTTACGGTCACCTTGAGGTCTAGCTTGATAAGCAGGTTGTTGGTAGGTGCCATATGCCGCATTCACATTCTCAGCAGGGTAATCTTGGGTGGCAGTACAAGTTGTGTAAGAATGGGGACCACCGCATATCTCACAAGGTTGGCTGACAGCGTTGACTTGTGCGTTCTTGGCGTTGTTGCTGTTGTTGTTGCTGACGGTGTGGGTGACAAGCGATTCAAGAAGCGTGGTGATTTTGTCTAATCGCTTGTCGCTGTCATTAGTGCTAGCACTAGCAACATTGGTCCTAACGCTCTTGGTTTGCACACGAGACTTGTTCTCAATGATATCCCAAGCAGCATTGGAAGTCTTAGCCAATAAATTACCCCCTGAGGCACTATTCAGTGAATCTTGGTCACTCATGCTTAAACCATTGTAAAAAGTATTTATTTGATGTACTTTGGTAAAACCATGTTGTGGGCATTTTCTTAAGAGATCTTTAAAACGATCCCAAGACTCACTGAATGACTCATCGTACTTTTGTTCGAAATTTATGATTTCATTCCGCAAAGCGGTAGTACGAGAGGGTGGAAAAAAGTAGTTGATAAACTTTGTTTCCAAATCCGTCCACGAGAGAATACTCTGTGGCGGTTCCTTAGCAAGCCAATGCCGGGCTTGTCCCTCTAAAGAAAAGGGAAAAAGTTGTAACCTTATGACCTCCTGTGGAACACCATTGAACTTGACCGTGTTGGTGAGTTGTAGAAATCTCTTGATATGGTCATGTGGGTCATCAATGTGGCGTCCCAAGAATGGTTGAGCGGATACCATCTGGATAAAGCCTGACTTTAGCTCGAAATTGTTGGCGGCAATTGGTGGTATAACAATTGGATCCGTGTTGCCATCAACATGAGCTTGCAGTAATTCAATCATTGGGCGATTATCCGGAAGGTGCTCATTGTTGTTGTTATTCATGTTGTTGAAAGGCGGGTTGTTGTTGTTGTTTTGTACACCAGCCATGTCTAAGTTATCGAGAGGCCCGGGCTCTTGATAAGACGTGGATCGAGTGCGCATACACCTGCAAAAGAACGAACAAACAAAACAAAAATATTTTTGGTTTTTATTGGTTTTTTAATTTTTGGATTTTTTGAAAATTTTATATTTTTTTAGTGTTTTTGAATATTTTTGAAAAAGTAACGTTCACGGGGAACGGATCCCAAAATCCAATTTCTCACAAAAACTTTTGATCTTAACGAGAAGAGCCGGCAGCGGCGCCATTTGATACACGCATTTTATATGGGTTCTAATTTCTCGGAATCCTCTCGAATTGATCTCAGTTAAAAGTGGAATGATTGTTCTTGGTTACCAAATAAAGAGGTTTGGTTTTCTATTCTAGTAAATATGGAAATGAAAGTTTAAATCAAAGGCAATTACTTCAATTAAGATTAACAAAAACTTGGTTGCAAATTTAAAGTTCAAATTAAAATTAAAGTTAAAGAGTTAAAAAGTAAATTGTGAAATATGAGCAGAGAAATAGTAAAACATCAACAGTAAAACAGTAAAACAGTAACTTTAAAATACCCAAAATTTAACTGATTCGGAACTTTCTGATTCGGAAAACACTATTCACTCATCCGAAACTTGCTCATTCGGAACATACTCATCCGGAACTTTCCGAATGAATGTTCATTCGGAACTTCTCCTTGATTCGGAAGTCTGAGCTGATTCGGAACTTTTGTCTCGTCCGGAAGTCACTGGTTCGGAAGTTTTAAACTTCCGAATGAAGAACTGGTTCGGAACTTATGGCCTGAGTCGGAACCTTCCGGATGAAGGTTGATTCGGAAGTTGCTGATCCGGAAGTCACTGATCCGGAACTTAGTGTTTGGTTCGGAAGTTTCCGAATGAAGCCTTCATTCGGAACTTTTTGTCTTGGTTCGGAACTTTGGAAACCCAGATACAGAAACAGTAAAAGCGAAGAACACGGGCCACAGGTTTTTAATCAAAATCAAATCAAACACTTAAAAAGATTTTACCAAATTAAACACAAATCATTTAGACAATACAAGTAACAAATCCCACTAACAAAAACACAAATCCAAACAACTTTTGAAGATCAAATCAAGAAAAATAAAACTTAAGAACTTGAAGATAAAAATGGAGATGAACAAGATGAAATGAAAGATTAAACAAGAACTTTGAATTGGATGATTAATGTTTTGATATTATGAAACAAGGATTAACATTACAAGATCAAAGAACTAATTATAAAAATCACCAATCACCCTAGTGGTGATGGTGTTCTACGAACCAGGAGGAAAGAAAAGGGAGGAAGAAAGAAAAACTAGCTAGCTAAAATGTGTGTGGGACGGCCTATTTATAGGTGTTTCCTTTGGTTGGTGAGTGGGCTTTCTCCCGTTCTTCGTGTCTTTTCGTCCTTTCAGAAAAGTTTCCGTTTTCGATTCTGATTCGGGATTTGTTGTCGATTAAATTCAACTCGTCTTTTAATTTCTTCGTTTAATAGACTTGAGTTTCTTCGACTTATATAAATCTTCCATCTTTGGTCCTTTTCTTCGATAAATCTTCGAATAGGCCCAGCGACTTCAAATCTTTTGCATCTCTTGGACAATAGACTTTATCTTGAGTCTTTTTCTTCAGTAAAACCCGTGCAATCCCATGTTTTCTTCAATATTTATCCGATTGGCTCTGAAAACACAATAAACACAAAAACCACGCATAATTCCAAACAAATGATATTAAATACGTGTTTTGGTCTCGTTTTAGCCCGAATTAAGTGGTAAAAGGATGGGTGTTTACACACCTATCAAATTACCATGAACTAGGTAAATTGACGATTAAAAATCTATATCCACTACCCAAGATGATAGATTTGTTCGATCATTTACAAGGTTCTAGCGTATGTTCTAAAGATTTGATCCATGGCATGGTTATCATCAACTTCGCATCTGCGAAAAAGATTATCTATTCCAATCACTACATCCAGAACTCGTAATGAACATTATGAGTTTCCCGTGATGTCGTTTGGATTAACTAATACACATGTAGCATTCATAAATTTGGTAAATCACGTGGGGGCTGTAATTTGATAAATTCATGCTTGTGATCATTAAGGACCATTTGTTTATTTATAAGAATAAGAATGAGTTAATAAGTATTTATAAACTACCTTGAATTGGCCGAACAATGAAAACCTGTACCTTGAATATTTAACATGTGATTTAAGACTTAATCCTTTACATTAAATGACCGTATAATTAATAGATAATGGAATATATTGACTCTTCAAAAATTAGAGCCATTTAAGACTTTGAGTTTTACCAAAAAGAAAGTGCAAATATGTTTTGACAAATGTCTTATCAAAAGAATTTTTAAGTAATCATTCCCTTATAACCAAAACATTTAACTAAACTCCTGTTTAGGGGTAAATGTTTTTGCATACCTTAAGACAACTTAAGAAGGATTGAGGAAAACCATTTAAACCATGACATGTAATTTGAAACGACGATTTTTACTTTTCAACTAAGAAAATTTTGACCAAAGTATAAACAAAGATTTTCGAACAATTACGGATCTTATTAATTATTTTCGATAAATCAACAAAAATCGTGTTAATTAAATTCAAATTCATTTTGAACATTTTTATATAATTGGTCGAACTAAGAAATTTAAAATTTTTACGTTTACGTTTCATAAAAATTGAATATTTATTATTTAATTACTTGTAATAATTATCGACGCTTTAAACATCGGATTGAGCAAAACTGATAAAAACAATAGTTGAGATAGAACTAAGACTTAGGAAATGTGAAGAAAGAATTTTCGAATAAATACGGTCATAATATTTATTCCATCTAGGAAAGTGAACGTAATTACTGACACATTATATAGGAAGGATAAAGAATCAATTAGGATGTGTTTCTTAATAATGACTATGCAAAATAAATTGCCGAACAATATAAAAATAAACGATGTTTATAAAAAGGGGTTCACGTGAACCATTAGAATTGAGAAGCCGATGGCGTTGAATGTTTTAAAGGCCACTTGTGGTTGTCTATATATGGAGATTTTGAAATTTAGTTATGTTGGAATCCCGTAAGTATAAGTATTCTATTCCTGTCATTTCTGATTAAAAGTATCTTTGTCTGAAGAAGTTGTACTGATGGAAAATCATGAAGGCAGACATTGCCTCATACATTAGTAAACGTCTAACTATTGCAAAGGTCATCATCTGAATTTGATTCGATTTGGGTCATCGTCGACAGACTGACCAAATCTACTAATATCATTCCCGTTAATGATAATGCTAGATTCTTGATGAAGAATTTGACTCTTTTGTATTTAAAGGAGTTATGTAAACATAGTGTGCCTGTATCGAACATCTTTATCAAAATCCTCGCTTCGCAACGAATTTCTAGAGATTTGCTCAGAAGTCATTGGGAACGAACCTTGATGAGAGTACTGTTTACCACCCCAAATCGAAGGGACGAAGTAAAGTAACGATACAAAACACTAGAAGTCTTGTTTTATGTTTGAATGATTGACCTTTGGTAATGAACCGTATAATCTTTTTCCTTTGGAGAGATTATCATTAAAAACTATCGTATTAGGATTGAGATCGAATCTTGTGAGGATATATATTAGAGCATCTGTAAGCAGGAGTTGGGATGAAGACACCCGACATACACCCATTGTGAGTTGGACATGTCTTTTAGGTTTCAGGTTTCCTATGATGGCGAACCTAACCTTACAAAATACTCGACCTGCGAGACCTGAAATGATTGTTGAAATTAGGATCTGATTATTGACTGCCGGTAGTGGGCAGGAGGTTATGTGAATATGAAATGTAGATCTTGAAATGCCAGATGGGTAGCGAAGTTATGCCAAAATTTTGACCATGGAAAAATGAATTAATGATCTGAAAGATCATGGGATATAAGTCCCCCTTGTATGGGACCATTGAGATGATGTAAAAGATTGGTTTGAAAGGCATATAAGCTGGATCTACCCTAGGACTTCAAGAGCTGCATGAATTATGTTTCGTATATCGAACTTGATAAAATGTCTATCAAGTGAGAATCTGATCACTTCTTGATAAAGTTTAGATCGGCGAAAAGTTGCATTCATCAAAAACCCGTAAACATCATGGATAGAGAAAGTAAGTCAATAGTAAGCCTAATCTTATTCCCGTAGTTATGTTTGATGAAACTCGCATATTGTAATGAATTACACTTGTGAGAAAAGACCGAATGTGGAGGAAATACCCACATGGCTTTGACTCTATAAGAAGCGAGTAGTAAGATAAGATGATCTTTGAGGACAAAGATCCTGTTTTGGGGTAAACGCTGTGACAATCCGTCAATTTATGGTTTATATTTTATTCTCAAATATTATTTAAAAACAATATTTTAATATTATATTATGAACTCACTTATTTTTGGGAAGAAATTTGGATTTACGTCTTGAAGTAGCATCGACTACGTCTAAACCGGAGGATTCTACGTTACGTGCTTACGTTTACATACACCGTTTTGGTGACAGTCCGACATTTCAGAAAATAAATTTATTCGTGAATATTATTTTGGAACTTTAAATTTGTGTTGGTCCATAAACTCACAAATTTACGAGAAGAGATTAGGACTTACGATTATAATTTAACGTCCTTTACGACTAAACCGGAAACCTTAGGATTACGTATTTAACGTTTTTGAACTCTATTTTTGATGAAACAATTTTTATTAGATTCGTTTTGTGCCGTTGATTCATAATTTACAAAAACGTTTTTCGTAAAACGACCCGAGGGCACGCAAATCGAGGAAACTATAATCGAGGAGTACCCGTATATAAATGGGGATGAGACAAGAATAAACTTTCCCCATCCCCACTCTTGGACGGCAATCTTAAGCTACACAACACCACAAAGGTGTCAACTTAATCTTTAAGCTAAGGACACTTGTCCTTATCCTTACACCAAAACCATTTTTACTTACAAAACAACCAAACTCAAACTAGCAACTCATTCTACACATGCAAAACTCACGCACTCCTCTCCTCTCTCTCTAAAATTCGTCCAACCATCATCGAAAACAACCCTCATTTAATCTATGTTAGCCATAAAATCATGTGTTACTCATACACATGATGATGCTACTTTGAAGCTTTGAAGATTGGAGGTGATTCTAACATCCAAGGAGAAGATTTGTTGGTGTCATAGGGCTGATTTTCCATGAGAAGTTTATAAAGGTTGGTAGACTTGAAGATGATATTGGTTTATCACAAGTTTTGCCATCAAAATCCAAGCCTTGTTCATCAAAGACTCATCTTTTCATCACTAATGGTGGTATAGAGATTGTTCTTCTTATCCTCTTGTTATTTTGATTATGTAATCTTGTATTTTCTTTATTTATGTATATGTATATGATGATGAATGATGATTAAAAATATTATGTGGGGATTTGGTGTTGATAGATTTGATAAACATGGGTAAAAAGATGGAAAAACCACATGTAAAAATGGTTAAATCTTGCTTAATAAGATGGCTGTATAAAAACAGTAAGTAACCAAATGATTAACTGATAAAATGGTAAAGTGGAATCAATATACAATAATTATTAGGTGTTATACACATGTGAGAGTTGGCCATGCAATGAAATCATAAAAATGAGTGAGATATGATCAAAACAAGTTTAGAGTGCAAATCTGCCTATACAGTTTTGGACGAATTTATTAAAATATTTAGAGGCTGATTCATCAGTAGCTATTGGAATAAAATGAAGCACATATCATGTAGTTTCTGTGATAAAAATTTGAGATCCTATCTCATTATAGAACTCTAGATATGGAAATTTTAGTGGATTGAAAATTTAGGACAAATTTGATAAAATAAATAGTATATAATATAAGCACTCAAAATTTTGTATTTATAAAATATACATATATAAAACCCACTAGTTGATAATAATTATAAATAAAGAGGTATATATATATATATTGATATTAAAATAGGACATGTTATATGAATTACAAGTATAAATGTTTTTCCAAGTTATAAAACTATATACCTAAGTTTTACGTCTTTTCGGCTAAAACCGAAAGATTAACGTTTTTGTCAAATAAAACGGTCGGAACCGTCTAATGTAAACTTTTATAAACTCACATACTGATGTATAAACTTATATAACAAGTAAAAACCGATAAAACCCGAACTAAATAACATATGGATATTAACAGGCTAAGTTAGCATTATTGGACTATTAATCCAACTAAATGGGCTAAACACTTATAAATATTTACTTATTGGGCTTAACCCACTTGGGCCCAACATGTAAATTATAATACTGATAATAAAAGTATAAAATGGATTAATACAAGTTAATGGACTTATAATAGACTTATTGGACCTAAAACATGTAAATAGGTAAAACTAGTAAACTAGTATAAAAGTTATCAACACATAACACTAAAATGAGTAAATGAGAATGTACAAACCCACTTTATCATCATCATTTGTATAAAATCATCATATGTATACATAATTTTTATTTTTATAAAGTCATTGGACAAGAGTCTAAGACAAGTATTATTTGTCTAGGTTTTTGTGATTGAAGCACGTACCGTACATCCGAATTGCCGATAACCCGCTTTCCCACATCAACGTGAGTTCATAGCCTCGCACTCTTTTAAATGTTTTTATGAAATATTTTGTAAACCCGCGAGGGAGATAACATGTTAGTTTTACTAAAATAGGACACCATTTGTCCCGATTGTTTGTTTATTGATTTGGACCTGAATGATTGTATGACCCGATGTATGATTATATGACCCGATAGATGAAATGAAATGGATTATTAAATTTAGGTTATGTCACTAAAAGTCCCATTAGCATGAATTGTGAACTACCGGGATTTGGTAGACGCTTATGCATATAATAGTTCTATTTGGGGACGATCACCCCAGTTCGCGCCTTGACGGTTGATCCCCGGCGTGCCACATTGATTGGTAAGCGAATTTATGTATGAGAAGATTTACACAAGCGTGATTATTATGACGACACGCAAATTTAGATGGGCAAATGAGTTTCGGGCTAGCTACCCGTTGTTTGTTGTAGTAAGGTAACAATGTCATGCGGCTTATAATAATCCAACTAACGAAATACTGTTATACGCACTGAATTACGATATATTGCCTGATTAGCAATACGGGGTCTTACTATTGATATTATGTTCGTGTTTTGGTTTTTCATAACCATATTCATATAACGGTTTTTATTTAACTTTATACAACGTTATAAAACGTATTGTATGATGTTTTTACGACTTTGGTTCGTATAATGATTTCGAAGGCAAAAGCCTATATTATGATTTTTTTATAAGCATTTGTATAAAATGACTTTGGCTATTTTATGGCCTATTACAAAGATTTGTAGAAAATGATTTTCGGTAATAATTATATAGCGATGATATATTGATGGTTTTATTAAACTCTATGAATTCACTCGGCGTTATCGCTGACCTTTTCTTTTAAAATGTTTTATCTTAGGTACTTGAAGGTAATTCTCGAGAAGACGACAAGAATTCATGTCCCGCACTTAAATAACAATTTCCATTCAAATATTTTGTAAAACCGGTATGAAATACAATGACTTGGGACCTATGTAAATTTGATATTTATGAATGGAAATGCTTTATTATTAAACGACGCGATTTTTAAGCGTTGTCTATGATGTGAGTAATGTGCTATCCCGTAACACCAACGAGTCTTCCGCTGTATTAAATTGTGTAATTTTAGGGGTGTTACAGTTTGGTACCAGAGCTCTCGTTATAGAGAACGAAAGATTTTTAAAAACCAAGGTTTTGAATAAAACTTTTCAAAATCTTTTAACTATAAACATTTTTCTAAAAATGTCTAAAAATCTTTTGACTATAACGGTGCCGAAGAATTCTCGAGTTACCGACAAGGCCAGACTGAGAAGTGTTATTTTAATATATATATATATATATAACTTGGATATTATATATATATATATATACATATATATATATATATATATATATATATATATATATATATATATATATATATATATATATATATATATATATATATATATATATATATATATATATATATATATATATATATATATATATATATATATATATATATATATATATATGTATATATATATATATATATATATATATATATATATATATGATGTAATCTTATTACATGATTGTTTGATGATTATTTTGATATTTATACGAGGTATTTATACGACGTAGATTGTCACAAGAAACCCTAACTTCCGTAGCAAATAAATCGAAGCTATTCCTGTAGGAAATTCTAGCTATTCCAGATCTAAACCAAGTTGTGGATATTTATGATCCCAACAAAATGGTTGATATTCGTAGAAATGTTGATAGTAGTTGATTATGATATTAAAGAAGAATTGGCAAGATTAAATCTGATATCAATGTCATGACGATCTTTCCTTATAGAGTGGAGTTTGACAAAATGTTACCACCTAGAAAGATATCATCTGATTCGTTGTCACCCAATTCTTAAATTTGAAATCGAAAGGGTGAATGTTGCACTTGAGGCTGTCATTGGAACCATTATCCAAAAGCCTCATGCCACTAGTACCTTTCCGAGAAGTCTAATTGAATGTGTGAGTCATTTCATACTAGTGACTCATTTGATAACTATTGTTGTAAGAGCTATAGGATTGGAAATTAAGTGTTGATCATATCGAGCTTTTATTGCCCTTTTAAGGTCTAAGAATAAGGCTGAAAGTATTGGAAAATGAGGTAGGATGTCGCATTGAGTATAAGATTGATTGAAACTTGAATAAAGTAAAATTTAACCCGTATGGAATATGAGATTGATAAGAGGAAGTCGTTAAGTCATGTGATTGAATTATAAGGTTTTAATTGATTGATGATTCGTGTTAAGGGTTGTTCCTAGGCCATTGTCCACTGATGAGGATGCCTAGTGTCCAAAAATTAAATTGAAGAAATCCTCTTCTGAATAGGGACCTATGGATCTTCCGGGACAGGTGGGACCCCCATGAATCTTGTAGACTAGTATTCATTGTGGTATCTTTTAAAAATCCCTAACTTAACTGAGATATAAGTTGGTAGGATGAGTTCTTGGAATTGTATGACATAGTGACACGTAATGTGTTACGGTACAATTTTGACTTGTTTGTGATTAATGAATAGACTACCAGTGATTGCTAAATCCTACATGTATCGATGTTATCTATCTTTTCTTGCTTCTTTCTAATACTCGCATTAGTGATGCAAACATTGAACAAGTACTCATCTCGAATTGAGTTACGTTGTAGATTATTCTTTGTGAGTGCCATCAAGGTCATAAACCTCATGATTAAGAGGCTAAGCTCATTTCCTAGCATATTGTAGTTAGTTCTTGGTGAACAACTTTTCATCACTCTTTTGCAGATCACTAATTGTTTTTATAAGTTAAAACAGTATCCCTTGAGGAAAATTGAATGTTCGTCACTATAAGGATTATTCAAAGTAAGATTTATAAGTGATTGTTATCGAAATGAAGTTGTTTATAAAAACCCTTGGAAAACTTAATTGTTTTCATAACAAAGAAAATCTTTGTAAATTTATTTTTGATTCTTATTCAAGAATTAAGCATGAAAATATTTTTATTATAAACATGATGAAAAAAATTTGACGAACTGAGTATTGCATCGTTAATCTTGAAATTGTATATAGTTGCGCGCCTACATACAATTTGGAAGTGACCATGCAAGGCTGATTAGTAGTCACCATGAAATTATTAAAAACACTAAATTTTCTTTGAAGATTATGAAAGATTAAATTTTATGAGATCTGCAAGAAGTGAAAAATAGGGACATATTGATAGGGACACCTACATATGTGTCCGTACTATTTATTCTTCTGAGCCGAATTTACTCATCTATGGATATTGTCTTATTTGACAACTGATATTCCCTTCTTGTCCAATTCTCTCGTGGTGAGATTCTTTGGAAAAGTATCTGATTACCGAGTGTTGATACCCGATTGGATGTATCGACGTGCCTATCATTTCTTTTGATTAGATTTCATTTGAATGACCTGGGTAACGATCCGAGGAGCTTTCGAATGCGTACTCAAATTATGAAAACATGGGATATATTCATATTCATTAAATATTTTCGTCTGTATCTTATTTGAAATTTTCTCGCGTAGATTATGCGTTGACCTTACTCTTTTAAGTTTAGTTATGTCTCCATATACCCTTGAATTTGTGAAGGATTATGAGTTATTATTAGTCTTTTGAGAAGTTCACATCTTATCGACGACAATAAACTGGAAAGTTGATAGTGCCAATAGAATGGATTGATTGATTATGACATGACGACATTGTCTTAATTGATGGGAACTCGAGTAGAATTCCCCTAAAAGGGTAAGATGTTGATTATCAAAAGTGATCTAAATAATTCTTGATGGATGACCATATCCTGCATTTAGACTTAAAAGTATACAATGAATGGTTATAAACTGATCATATATATGGTAATCTAGAAAGAACCTAATATAAATTTCTTAAAGGATATTTCTGTTATTTGAAACTTTAGGAAGTATTTGTTGGTGAATTACCTAGGCTTCCGCCATAAAGGCAAGTTGAATTGGTATTGATTATATTCCTGGTGCTGCACCTGTGACATGTGCACTATACATCAGCACAATCTAAATCGAAAGTGTTACCGTACAACTGAAAGAGTTGTCGAGGAAAGCTTTTATTATACCAAGCTCGTCATCATGAAGTGCTATGGTGTTATTATTCCTTATATTTGTTGAATTACCATGAACTAGGTAAATTGACGATTAAAAATCTATATCCACTACCCAAGATGATAGATTTGTTCGATCATTTACAAGGTTCTAGCGTATGTTCTAAAGATTTGATCCATGGCATGGTTATCATCAACTTCGCATCTGCGAAAAAGATTATCTATTCCAATCACTACATCCAGAACTCGTAATGAACATTATGAGTTTCCCGTGATGTCGTTTGGATTAACTAATACACATGTAGCATTCATAAATTTGGTGAATCACGTGTGTGGGCTGTAATTTGATAAATTCATGCTTGTGATCATTAAGGACCATTTGTTTATTTATAAGAATAAGAATGAGTTAATAATTATTTATAAACTGCCTTGCATTGGCCGAACAATGAAAACCTGTACCTTGAATATTTAACATGTGATTTAAGACTTAATCCTTTACATTAAATGACCGTGTAATTAATAGATAATGGAATATATTGACTCTTCAAAAATTAGAGCCATTTAATACTTTGAGTTTTACCAAAAAGAAAGTGCAAATATGTTTTGACAAATGTCTTATCAAAAGAATTTTTAAGATATCATTCCCTTATAACCAAAACATTTAACTAAACTCCTGTTTAGGGGTAAATGTTTTTGCATACCTTAAGACAACTTAAGAAGGATTGAGGAAAACCATTTAAACCATGACTTGGAATTTGAAACGACGATTTTTACTTTTCAACTAAGAAATCTTTGACCAAAGTATAAACAAAGATTTTCGAACAGTTACGGATCTTATTAATTATTTTCGATAAATCAAAAAAAATCGTGTTAATTAAATTCAAATTCATTTTGAACATTTTTATATAATTGGTCGAACTAAGAAATTTAAAATTTTTACGTTTACGTTTCATAAAAATTGAATATTTATTATTTAATTACTTGTAATAATTATCGACGCTTTAAACGTCGGATTGAGCAAAACTGATAAAAACAATAGTTGAGATAGAACTAAGACTTAGGAAATGTGAAGAAAGAATTTTTGAATAAATACGGTCATGATATTTATTCCATCTAGGAAAGTGAACGTAATTACTGACACGTTATATAGGAAGGATAAAGAATCAATTAGGATGTGTTTCTTAATAATGACTATGCAAAATAAATTGTCGAACAATATAAAAATAAACGATGTTTATAAAAAGGGGTTCGCGTGAACCATTAGAATTGAGAAGCCGATGGCGTTGAATGTTTTAAAGGCCACTTGTGGTTGTCTAAATATGGAGATTTTGAGATTTAGTTATGTTGGAATCTCGTAAGTATAAGTATTCTATTCCTGTCATTTGTGATTAAAAGTATCTTTGTCTGAAGAAGTTGTACTGATGGAAAATTATGAAGGCAGACATCGCCTCATACATTAGTAAACGTCTAACTATTGCAAAGGTCATCATCTGAATTTGATTCGATTTGGGTCATCGTCGACAGACTGACCAAATCTACTAATATCATTCCCGTTAATGATAATGCTAGATTCTTGATGAAGAAATTGAATCTTTTGTATTTAAAGGAGTTATGTAAACTGATAGTTGTAAAATCACACTTGTTTAGGAGAACAAGGCAATTAGGGTAAGTATTAACGAGTAGTTTAGGAAAACCACAAGTTATGACCCAAGAATAAAGTGAGTTCGTTCTCGAGGAGGCACGTGTGTTGTGTGATGAATTGATTTTGATTGTGATTTTATTGAGAAGAAAAGAAAATAGAAATAAGAAAGAAATGACGGTTACGAAGACGGATCGAGCTAAGACGAAAGGATCGTTCACGTAAAACCATAAAAAACTACAAAATTAAAAATTTTTAAACCTAAAAACAAATTAAAAGCTAAAAGTAGTCTAAAATAATATAAATAAGAATAAAAATCCAATAAAAATATTTTAAAACCTTTTATTAATTAAATATTCAATTTTAAATGCTAATTAAAGCTCTAAAATTAAATATAATTAATCAAAATGTCCAAAATATAATTTTATTGAACAAATAACTTACTTATATTATCTAAAGACTAAAAAGTATTTTTCCTAATTTTTGAAAACTATTTTTCTATTTTTAAATCACTAAAAACTATTTTTAAACTAAAATAATTATAAAAAATAATAAAATAATGCCAAAATAATTGAACAATTTTAAAAATACTAAATTACTCTAATGAACAGAAGAAAAATGAAAAAGTTTGAAAAATATAAAATTTACCACTAAAAGACAAAACTAGTTTAAAATAAAACCCTAATTAAACTAAATTAATTATAAAAAATAAATAAAAGATGAACAGTAAAAACTTCTTATACCAAAAATCTTAAAATGTTTTTCCTAATAAAAGAAAAATGTTCAAACTGAAAAATGTGTATTTTTGGCACTAAATGCCAAAAACAGAAAAATAAAAGTAATTAAAAATGACTATAAAACCTAAAAAATAGCAAATGAACAGTAAATAAAAATTTAATTAAACAGAAAAATCCTAAATTAAATAAGAAAAATAATGGAATTGGTTTGAAAGTCTAATTCACAAATTAGGGCACTAAAGACAAAAATCCAATATTAATGAAAGTGACATGTCAAAAGCTTTGTCTGCTAGTGAAGCAGGGGAAACAATTGTGCTAGCAGTGGGAAAGGAGTTCCCACTGGTAGTGTATTTTGTTGGTCAGTTGACAATAAGATTAGGAAAGCTTATTTTGGTAGCTTATTTTGGACAAAAAGGCACCCTTATACTCAGTTGAGTATAAGGAGTCAGATTACACACAAAAAACAACAAAGTATTTCACAAAATTAACCACAATTAGCACCCAAAGTTTCTGATTAAGCTATGGCAGGTCTGGGGGTATTTTCTGATGCAATTGACACAAAAGATGATTTTTGAAGCCTCAAATCTTGCACACAAAGACACCAACTAGCACACAATCAATCACCAATCCTGCTAAAACCTATCTCCTAACAGGTCATCAACATTTGATGAACAAATTCAAAGAAACTTGGCAGGAATATGTCTTTACTGATTTTGACTGTTATTACCACAAAGTAAGCATGCAAATCTGATTTCCAACTCACCAAAATGAGAACTAAACTATCATACAACCTACTATCAACCTATTGAATGATTCTAACAGGTTTCAAGCCAAGATGCACTTCATTTAAACCAACTTAAATCCTAATCCAAACACTCCTTAAAATACTAAAATCAAAATTTATCAAATCAAAAGCTTATAGAATCCAACCAAACTGATTTAAACAACTTATATCATGCATATAACGAACTAATCAGTGAAATCAAACACTTAAACAAACAAATGAACAACTTGCAGTCAAAATTCACCAAATCACACTTTTAACCAACTTTATGAAAACTTAAACAAGGAATAAGAGGTTTACCTTGTTGGACCTACATCCAGGCCCAACAATGGCTGCTAGCCATCTCCAAACAGGTCCAGACCTGTGCAGGACCTTGGACAATCAGGCTCTTTAAACCTGCTAAGAAAAATGAAGAACACACAATATACCAATATTTCTGATTTCTTTTCTCTTTTTTAAACCTTTTCAAAATCTTTTCTCAAATATTCTTCCTTTCAAACACTTAAACAAATCAACTTTCAATCCTGAAAAATCAAACCTTGAACCTAATTTTCACCAAAAATTTCCCAATTTCAGAAACCTTTTTTTCTGAAAATCCAAACACAGAGTGTTTGAATAAATTTAAATGGAACTCAGATTTTTTTCACAAGTCACTACCGACTTTTAAAACAAATTAAAAAGGAATTACAATTTCATAACAAGAAAATACCAACTTTTGATTAATTTAAAAAGGAATTACATAGACTTTGAAAAAAAATCTGGAACAAGTGATAATGGACACATGCGTCTCATTATATAGCAACTGAAAGAAGATTCTAGATAGCTAAAACCCTAATACATGGAATTCCCTAAAAAGCCCTTTGTGAAAAATTCAAATCCTTGGTCAAAAGCATCTTCATGTGATGTTGTCCTTGATGACAGCTTGCAAATATGATCTTGGACGTTTTTGGAGTGGGGGACAAGTAGTTGCATCTTAACCATTCATCTGTCGTCTTTGGGGTTTGGGAATGAATGTGACGCAGCAGGGGAGGTCCCTACTGCTCACATGGGTAAAGTGGTGAAGGTTTTTGGGGTTGGGAAATGATTAGGCTTGGTTTAATCAACAATCTGGAAAATATTAGGGAAAAACCCTTTGATTATGGCTTTGTTCATCCTGGGAAAAAATAGGGTTTATGTGGGTAATTAGTCTAGGTTTAATCCATTTTGGGCAAATGGATTTTTAAATGTGGTGTTTAGTAGGAAATCTTGTTGACTAATTGACCAAGTTTATAAACCTGGTGGTGGAATGTAGACGTGGAGGCTGGGGAGTATGTGATTGGTTGGCGTGGGGTGAGTGGATGACGTGGGAGGTTGTGATAGGAGGATGAAGGTTTGGTTTTCTGGCAGAATAGGCCCCTTAACTCTCTTGTTTTGTTCATGTTGTATTAAATGGCTAACAACTTCCCTTTATACTTGTAACAACTTTGCCAAAGTTGTCATTTTTGGCACAACTTGTTTACAAACTTTTAACAAGGACTTCAAATGCAATTCTTGGATTCTTCAAGGACTGAACTTGTAATATCTTGATAATTTAGGGACCACAATGCATTTTATGAGTTTTGCAAGGGTATAAACTGCCAAGTCTTCAAAAATGAGGGACCAATGTTGCCAATCTTCAATTCTTCAAGGTCATTTTTGGATATTCCAGATTTGGGCCCGGTTCATTGTGCGACTTCATTTCCCGTGTTCGTTTTTGAATGATTCTTGTGATCTTTTTGTCATTTCCTCAATATCCGTACCTGAAATACACAAGCAACAAACACGAGCATATATTTGGCAGTTTTAATGATATTTTATGCATTTTTAGCCCGATTTGGACGATGAGACTATGTATAAAAGCAGTCTCATCACTCCCCCATACTAAACCATTGTCGTGTCCTCACGCAATGCTAGAATAAAGTATCGTAGCATCTCCAAAATTCATTTTTATTCACTTTATTTGAATGATAAACTATCTACACTACTACTATTGCTACTACTTGCGTTTTAGACATAATGTATGATTTTCATCGCAAAATGGGACCTTTAGTAATAAGTGTGAAAACACTTATCCTTTTACCACTTATTTCCAATAATAACAAGACCAAAACGTGTGATTTATGTCGTAAAAGTCGGAATTATGCGTGGTTTGTGTTTTTATTGTGTTTTAGGACCCAAATATGAAAAAGGAAGAGAACACGGGATTTCACGGGCTTTTATCAAAGAAAACGGGAAAAGACGAAGTAAAAAAGATCAAGAATGCAAAAAGAACGGAAGTCCAAGGCCTATTCTGAAGATTTATCGAAGAAAAAGTCTAAAGACGGAAGTTTAACGAAGTCGAAGAACTTAAGTCTAATAGAAGAAGAAAATTAAAAGACAAGTTCAAATCCCGAGATGACATCGAGAAAAGACGAAGAATTAAAGTCGAGTCGAGAAGAAAAATAAAGAAGAAAGCACCACACATGCCTCCCACTTCCCTATAAATACCCTCCTAATCACATTAGGAGGGGAGTTAGCTAGTTTTTATTTTTAAGTTTCTTTCTAGTTTTTAGAGAGAGAAAGTCTTAAACTTTCTCTCACTAAATTTCATCCTCTTTCTTAATCTTTCAAGATTAAACATCTTTGTATTGCTTATTTTCATTAATCAAAGTTCAATTTTAAGCTTTTAAATCTTAAGTCTCATTCTTCACTTCTTGATTTATTTTACCTTTGATCCGAATATCATACTTCATGCGTATGATTTTATGATTTCGTGGTTGAAGGATTGATCTTCTTGGTTTACACATAAGTTCTTTCCCGTTTAGGACATAAGCTTGTAATGCTTATTGGCTTATTCGAGTTTTAGCTTATTGATTTTCGGATTTGATAAAGGTATTAGTTATTTTAAAAGTCTCTTTCATAAAGTTCTTGATTTCATATCTTGAAAAGTTGTCGAATTTAAGCTTTTTGAAGTGATTAAGATCTGGTTAGAATAGCTTATTTCATTTGCTTATTGAGATTCACTCTTGCCACCAATTTCGGAACTGTAGCCATCCATCGCAAAACAAGGGTTTTTGTACACATTCCGACGGCTTCTACACATTCCGATAGTTTTCGGTATTTGATCGCAATAACCCAATAGGGTTCCACTTTGCGATCGGTTGGTTATTACCCCTTATTCCGATCTGGGTTGCGATCGCTTATTGCGATCGCATATTTCGACGGGTCTTAAGGTCTTGGTTAAGGCGAAGTGCTGCCCATTTTTCGATAGGAACATTGCGACAGCATCATTCCGATAGATACTCATTGCAACATTCCGATGGTAGTATGTTTAACATTCCGATGGACTCTTATTTGAATTATTCCGACGAGTAATTCTAGTGACATTCCGATGGTTGCAATTTTGGTGTATTCCGATGGACATTAATTGTTTTATTCCGATTGATTAAGTTTTCAAGTTTTACAAAGTTTTTAAGTTTTAAGTATTTTCATAAATTAACTTTAAGTTTAATTTTGTCAAAGCTTTAAATTTACTCAACGGCACTTTAATTACTTGCTAATAGTTTAAAACAAATCAATCAAACCATTCTCTTGATTCACCAAAAGACGATTGAGTCGCACTTAAGACCGGTTTTCAATTCGAAAAGACTTGGGACTACGAATTTTGATACTAGGCCTAAAAACCAAGTATTAAATGGCGCCGCTGCCGGCTCTTTTCGTTACGATAAACGGTTTCTAGTGAGAGACGCATTGAATTTTGGGATCCGTTCTTTGAACGTTATTTTCCTTGCTTTAAAAATTTTCCAAAATCCATAAAAAATATAAAACTCTTCAAAAATACAAAAACATTATAAAATCATTAAAAGCAATTCTTTTCCAAAGGTTTTGCACCAAAAAGATTATATAGATATTCTTTGTGTATATTTTTCTTCTGCTGGTGTATGCGTACTAGATCTTCGAACTATTCTGAGCCCGAGACTCGTGAAGATTTAGATATGGCTGGTGTTAACAACAACAATAATCACCCACCTCAACCCAATTTGAATAATAACAACAACAACAACAACAATGTCCACCTATCGGATTTACGAACTATGGAGGAATTGTGTCAACCCACCATGAACGGACGCGGAGGCCCGATTGCGCCAATGCACGTCACGGCTCAGGAGTTTTCGTTGAAGCATCACATGATCCAACAAGTACAAACGAACCCATTTCGTGGAATTCCGGATGATGATGCCAACAAACACCTCGACAAATTCATTACCATGACCCAAAGCATGAAGTGCTCCGGTGTTTCTATGGATGACCTTCGCCTCCAACTTTTTCCACACTCGCTTTCTCACCATGCCGAAAAATGGTTTGACCGTCTTCCTAAGAATTCTATTCATATGTGGAATGACATGACTCAACGCTTTTTATCGCGCTACTTTCCCCCATCCATGGTCACTAGCCTTCGTAACCAAATCAGTGGATTCATGCAAGAGAATGATGAATCACTTTTCGATGCTTGGGAACGATACAATGATTTGATCGACCACTGTCCTAATCACAATATGCTCCCCGTCACTCTCATCGACACTTTCTACAATGGTCTCACTTTTCGTGATCGTGACACGATCAATGCCGTCGCCGGTGGTACCTTTATGAAAAGGAGACCAGAGGAGTGTCGAGAGTTGATTGAAAACATGACTACTCACCACAAGAATTGGGATTCATCCGCATCCTCAAGATCTAATCAGTGAGTTAATGTTTCATCTACTTCTTCCACCACCAACATGTCCGTTATGGAACGTGCTATTCTTGATATTAACAAAAGTCTCCAAATTTTGACTTCTAACCAAACTCAACAAGCTAAAGCCGTTGCTATTTCTTGTGACACATGTGGTGGTCCTCATTCCTACAATGAGTGTCCTTCTACTCACGGAAATTTTTCTGAAGACGTTAACGCAGCATACGATACTTATCCCACGGGATGCTATCAAGCCCGCCCTCAAGGAGACCGTGGCTTGCTAAGTTATCATTCCAACAATTATCTAGCTCCACCTGGTTTCCCTCCTGGAAACCAAAGCCAACAACAAAGCTACAACCAATCCCAACCTCGTGCAAACAATCCATATCAATCCCAACGAAACCCATACCCACCTCAAGGAAATTCTCAAGCTTACCAAGCTCCACTTCTCAATCAACCAATGGCAGTGAATCCAGAAGTCGAGACATTCATGAAGACTAATCGCGAGTTGGTGACGAATCTTCAGAGTCAAGTCCGCAACTTGAAGGGAGAAATGGCAAAACAAGGGAGCGACATTCGAGCCGAGCTAAGGAATGATATGGCCAAACACAGCAATGAAATTAATGCAAAAATGCAAAACTCTTTCAATAATCAAGCTGTTCACCTTCGTGATATGATTGGTTCGCTCATCCAAGGTAATCAACCCTCTTCTTCGGGTACTCTTCCGAGTAATACCGTTGTGAATCCAAGAGGGGAGATGAAAGCAATCACCACTCGTAGTGGAAAAGGTTATATGGAACCCGAGCTTCCTACACCTCCACCCGTGATTGTGAACAAGGAAAAAGAGCAACTTTCCTCACCTCCTTCACCTTCTATCCCCATTTCCCCACCACCCGTGATTGTGAGTGATCCTACTCCCTTAAAGCCTTCTTCTTCATCCAATATACCTTATCCTTCAAGGTTGAGGAAAGAGAAGCAAAAGAGCAAGGATGATATTCAGGTTTCAAACTTTCTAAAAATGTTTAAGCAATTGAATTTTAACATCTCCTTTGCCGAGGCTCTCGCTCACATGCCCAAATACACTAAGATGTTTAAAGATCTTCTAAGTGATAAGGAAAAGCTTCTTGACATCGCTCAGACCCAACTTAATGAGAACTGCTCCGCAGTGCTATCAAGGAAATTGCCCACCAAACTTGGTGATCCGGGTCGCTTCTTGATTCCTTGCAACTTCCCGGGAGTAGAGAATTGCATGGCCCTAGCCGATCTAGGTGCCAGTATAAACTTAATGCCTTTAAGTGTTTGGAAGCAATTATCTCTCCCCGAGCTAGTCCCCACCAAAATGACTTTGGAATTAGCCAACCATACGGTTGCTTATCCAGTGGGGATAGCCGAAGATGTCTTTGTTGGCGTTGACAAATTCACCTTCCCGGCGGATTTTGTCGTCGTTGATTACGAGATGGATCCCCGTGTTCCATTAATCGTTGGATGTCCATTCCTGAGGACCGGTCGCACTCTCATTGATGTAGCCGCTGGCGAAATAATCATGAGAGTTGGTGACGATAAAATTGTCTTCAACATGGGTAAGATTTCTAAGCAACCTTATTCATATGAGAGTGTTAATGCTATTGATGTTCTCGATGAGGCTTGTGAAGAACATTTTCATGATGCTTGAAAAAGTACTCTCTCTTCTCTACCCAATGTTGAGACCGTTGCCTCAATTGCTCCAGCATTGACTCCTTTCGGAGAAAGTGACTTGGATGATTTCGAAGCTAGCTTGGGTCCTCTCGATATTATGTATGATAATTTGTCCACTAATTGGGATGAAGACATTAGTACTATTGAGAGACTTCTCAATGAGGACCCGTTCTCTCCTCCTGCTCCTAACGAGGTGATTAATGATGATCCATCGTTAGTTTCACCATCTATTGAGGATCCTCCTACTCTTGAGCTTAAGGACCTACCTCCTCATCTTGAGTACGTTTTCTTGGAAGACAACGAGAAGTTACCGGTCATCATCGCAAAGGATCTGAAAGAAGACGAAAAAGCCCGACTTGTCGCCGTGTTGAAGAAGCATAAACGCGCTATCGCTTGGAAAATCTCCGACATCCGTGGAATTGATCCTCACTTCTGCACACATAAAATTCTCATGGAGGACGACTTTAAGCCCACAATTCAAAGCCAACGAAGGGTGAATCCCAAAATCCATGAAGTCATCAAAAAAGAGGTTATCAAACTTCTTGATGCGGGTATGATTTACCCTATTTCGGATTCACCATGGGTTAGTCCAGTCCATTGTGTGCCTAAGAAAGGCGGAATCACCGTTGTGCCCAATGCAAACAACGAGTTGATTCCTACCCGTCTCGTTACTGGGTGGAGAGTTTGTATAGACTACCGCAAACTTAATGATGCCACGAGAAAGGATCATTTCCCTCTACCTTTTATGGACCAAATGCTTGAACGTCTAGCGGGTAATGAATATTACTGCTTTCTTGATGGTTTCTCGGGTTATTTTCAAATACCCATCGATCCCCAAGATCAAGAGAAAACAACATTCACTTGTCCCTATGGCACCTTTGCTTATAAACGAATGCCTTTTGGCTTATGCAATGCCCTGAGACTTTCCAAAGGTGCATGTTGGCTATCTTCCATGACATGGTTGAACAAACCATGGAAGTCTTCATGGATGATTTCTCGGCCTTCGGGGATTCCTTCTCTTCTTGCCTTGCCAATTTGGAACGTATGCTTAAGCGGTGCGAAGACACTCGCCTTGTTCTGAATTGGGAAAAATGCCATTTTATGGTAAAAGAAGGCATTGTGCTAGGACACAAAATTTCAAAAGCCGGTCTTGAAGTCGACCGTGCTAAAGTTGATGTCATAGCCAAATTACCTCCACCTTCAACCGTGAAGGGTGTGAGAAGTTTTCTGGGTCATGCGGGCTTCTATCGTCGATTCATTCAGGATTTCTCTAAAATTGCTCGCCCGATGACCCACCTCTTGGAAAAAGATACTCCTTTTATCTTTTCTAAAGAGTGCCTCGAAGCCTTCAATCTTCTTAAGGATAAGCTCACTAAGGCACCGGTCTTGGTTACCCCTAATTGGGAGCTGCCTTTTGAATTGATGTGCGATGCTAGCGACTTTGCTATTGGTGCGGTTTTGGGCCAAAGAGTGAATAAACACTTCCAACCAATCCACTATGCCAGCAAAACAATGATGGGGGCTCAATTGCATTATACGACAACCGAAAAAGAGCTTTTAGTTGTTGTCTATGCTTTTGAGAAATTTCGCCCCTATCTTGTTTTATCTCCCACCATCGTATACACGGACCATTCCGCGTTGAAGTACTTGATGACAAAGCATGATTCTAAGCCAAGACTTCTTCGCTGGGTTTTGCTCCTTCAAGAATTCAACATTGAAATTCGTGACAAGAAGGGAGCCGAAAACCTGGCCGCGGATCATCTGAGTCGACTTGAGGATCCATATCAGGGGGATCATCCGAACAAAGAGATCAATGACTCTTTCCCCCTTGAGACCTTAATGTCGATAAACCTCAATCTTGATGACACCCCATGGTTTGCGGACATTGCAAACTACTTAGCGGGTGGTATTCTCATCAAAGGGTTAACATCCCAACAAAAGAAGAAGTTCTTGAATGATGTTAAGACTTACTTTTGGGATGACCCTTATCTATTCAAACAGTGTGCTGATCTGATTATTCGTCGATGTGTTGACGGACCGGCAACTTTTGACATCCTCCAAGCTTGCCACAAAGGACCCACTGGTGGTCACTTTGGTCCCAACTACACCGCTAAGAAAGTGTTTGATTCTGGATTCTATTGGCCCACCATTTATCGTGACGCTCACGAAATGGTTAAGCATTGTGATGATTGCCAACGCCAAGGCAAGATCACACATAAGGATGAGATGCCTCAAAATTTCATACAGGAATGTGAAATCTTTGATGTATGGGGCATCGACTTTATGGGGCCATTTCCATCCTCCAAAGGGAAAAAGTACATCCTCGTCGCCGTCGACTACGTTTCTAAATGGGTTGAAGCTAAGGCTCTTCCTACAAATGATGCGAGGGTAGTTGTGAACTTTTTGAAGCAGCTGTTCGCTCGATTTGGCGTTCCTCGTGCTATCATCAGTGACCGCGGGACTCATTTTTGCAACGATCAATTTGCAAGAGTCATGGCTAAGTATGGTGTCAATCACCGTCTTTCCACCGCCTATCATCCCCAAACCAATGGGCAAGCTGAGATATCCAACCGTGGCTTGAAGAGAATTTTGGAGCGTACTGTGGGAGAGCATCGCGCCGCGTGGTCCGATAAGTTGGATGATGCTCTGTGGGCTTTCCGTACTGCTTACAAGACCCCGATCGGTTGTACACCTTATCGTCTTGTGTACGGGAAAGCCTGTCACCTACCCATCGAGCTGGAACATAAGGCACACTGGGCCTTGAAGTGGGCTAACTTCGACATCAACAAAGCCGGTGATCATCGCAAGGTTCAACTCAACGAGCTAAATGAACTGAGGAACGAAGCTTATGAGAACTCGCTGATCTACAAGGAGAAGACGAAGATCATTCATGACGCAAAAATCAAGAACCGAGAGTTCCACGTTGGTGATCAAGTCTTACTCTTCAACTCTCGGTTGAAGATCTTCTCTGGCAAGTTGAAGAGCCGCTGGTCTGGTCCATTCACTGTCGCCAAAGTCTTTCCCTATGGGACCATTGAGATTTCTCAGCCAAATGGGCCCAATTTCAAGGTGAATGGCCAGCGTCTGAAGCTGTACTTTGGTGAGGACATCTCTCAAGAGATGATTCCATCCCTCACCACGTTCCCCATGAACTAAAACTGGGTCGAGTCAGGCTCATGACTCGGTAATCAAAAACAAGCGCTTCTCGGGAGGCAACCCGTGTTCTATCCTTTACTGCTTTCATAATAAGTGTAGGGGGAGCCCCGCATATGTTTGTTGTCTTGTTTCTTGTGTTGTGCAGAGATTCAAGCTTCAGAGAGCATCTTGATGACTTTTGTCGAACCGTGATACCGTGTTCCCATCTTCCCGGTTCTATCCTAAACTTTTGTGATTCAATATTTCATATTTTATATGTTCACATTGAATTCACTTTAGTTGTCCTTTCCTTAGCAAGATTTAAACAAAGTGCACAATGTCATAAGTGTAGGGGAGTTTACTCCCACATGCTCAAACATTGAGGACAATGTTTATCTCAAGTGTAGGGGGGACTTCTATCGAAGTAAGTGGTCTTTTCCTTGTATTTGCCCTCATTTTAACTGGAAAACTTGATTTTTCGACATTTTTCAAAATTTTTAATCTATTTTGGCCTAGTTGTATAGTTGTATTTGCCTTTGTTATGTTTATTTTCTTTCCATTGCTAGAATAAATTTTCAAATAAAGTGGTTTTAGATTTTTCTTAGTCATGAACATTTTGACTCAACCCGAGTTTACTTACCTAAGTTTACTCTAGCTAGTATCCTTAACGTGTTTAAGTCAAGTTTTGCTAGGCTTTTATATAGGGAGCTATAAAACGCGAAAGTCTTAACTCTCACGGGTTAAGATCAAGAACTTTTCGCAAGTTCCTATAATTGATCCTAGAGAGTCGTTTATCAAGGGAACTTTAAAATGCGATTTCTAAACTTGAAAAGGTCTAAGAATTTGCAAGATCCTATAGATGACTCGAAAACCCAAAACTTTGATTTAATAGGCTAAGCATCCACGAGTCTCATTCCTTGAGATTTTAAACTATGGAGAACGAGAGATGATAGAGCCAATTATAAGTTCGGTATTCTTTCGTGAAATTATGTGAGTTAATTATAAGCCTATTCTCCCTCCGCTTGTTAATAAATTTATCTGCAATAAATAAGGTTGTACGATTTAAAAGGTTACTTAGCTTCTAGCCCCAGATCGTTTAAAAGTTGCTCGGTACGGATTAGAGTTCATAGCCAAGGCATAACTTATTGAAGCGGGATGCGAAGATTGGCGAGTCCGAAAAGGCCCTAACAAGGAATGAGGGCTACATTTTGTTGCTAAAGATCCAAAAGTGATGTGAAGAATCATTTATCAAAAATCAATATGAAGGATCGAGACACACGACGAAAAGCAAGAACTCCCCAAAAGTCATGGAGAAGTCTATCTGAAAAGACCCTAACAAGGTATGAGGATAAATAGATCCAAGTCCTAAAAGGAGGCGGATCGTTGTATATCAAAGTCCAAAATAAAGATTGGAGAAAAAATGAAGAAGTCGTGGTCTAAAGATGAAGAATCTCTCAAAACTTCAAGTGAAGAAATTCCTATTATGAAGAGAAGACCATTATTTCAAGAACGTCTCTCAAAGATTCGAAGTATGAAGTCGCTGCCAAATATCTGTCCGAGAAAGGTCTCAAATCGTGAAGCGAGTTATGCCAAGATATGAACTTTATGAGGTCCCGAGAAGCAGTTTTAAAAGATATGGTCCTTTAGCTAACTATTGATTAAATCGTTCACCTTATTTTTGGACTAAATAACTATCAAAATAAGTCAAACAATGCATCCTCGTGATCATTTGAGACAAAAATAAAATATAAGAGATACACCTAGGAATAAGGGAGTCTTTGGCCCACATGAGTTCATGTTAGTTTGCTAACTTATAATAACAATGATCTCGTTTTTAAGCTTGGTATGGGGAACGTGAAACTTGAGGATGATAAACGTTCATGGCTGCCAAAACCAATGTAAGTTTTTAATTTCCTTACTGGTTCTATCTTTTTATGATTAGTATTTAATAAAGGCCAAGGTGGGTTATTTATGATGGAAAATGTAAACCGTGCTTTAAAATTGATGCATTGCATGAGGGCATTGCAATGGTCAAGTGTAGGGGATTTAATAAGTGTGAAAACACTTATCCTTTTACCACTTATTTCCAATAATAACAAGACCAAAACGTGTGATTTATGTTGTAAAAGTCGGAATTAGGCGCGGTTTGTGTTTTTATTGTGTTTTAGTACCCAAATATGAAAAGGAAGAGAACACGGGATTTCACGGGCTTTTATCGAAGAAAACGGGAAAAGACGAAGTCAAAAAGATCAAGAATACAAAAAGAACGGAAGTCCAAGGCCTATTCTGAAGAGTTATCGAAGAAAAAGTCTAAAGACGGAAGTTTAACGAAGTCGAAGAACTTAAGTCTAATAGAAGAAGAAAATTAAAAGACAAGTTCAAATCCCGAGACGACATCGAGAAAAAACGAAGAATTAAAGTCGAGTCGAGAAAAAAAAGAAAGAAGAAAGCACCACACATGCCTCCCACTTCCCTATAAATACCCTCCTAATCACATTAGGAGGGGAGTTAGCTAGTTTTTATTTGTAGGTTTCTTTCTAGTTTTTAGAGAGAGAAAGTCTTAAACTTTCTCTCACTAAATTTCATCCTCTTTCTTAATCTTTCAAGATTAAACATCTTTGTATTGCTTATTTTCATAAATCAAAGTTCAATTTTAAGCTTTTAAATCTTAAGTCTCATTCTTCACTTCTTGATTTATTTTACCTTTGATCCGAATATCATACTTCATGCGTATGATTTTATGATTTCGTGGTTGAAGGATTGATCTTCTTGGTTTACACATAAGTTCTTTCGCGTTTACGACATAAGCTTGTAATGCTTATTGGCTTATTCGAGTTTTAGCTTATTGATTTTCGGATTTGATAAAGGTATTAGTTATTTTAAAAGTCTCTTTCATAAAGTTCTTGAGTTCATATCTTGAAAAGTTGTCGAATTTAAGCTTTTTGAAGTGATTAAGATCTGGTTAGAATAGCTTATTGCATTTGCTTATTGAGATTCACTCTTGCCACCAATTTCGGAACTGTAGCCATCCATCGCAAAACAAGGGTTTTTGTACACATTCCGACGGCTTCTACACATTCCGATAGTTTTCGGTATTTGATCGCAATAACCCAATAGGGTTCCACTTTGTGATCGGTTGGTTATTACCCCTTATTCCGATCTGGGTTGCGATCGCTTATTGCGATCGCATATTCCGACGGGTCTTAAGGTCTTGGTTAAGGCGAAGTGCTGCCCATTTTTTGATAGGAACATTGCGACAGCATCATTCCGATAGATACTCATTGCAACATTCCGATGGTAGTAAGTTTAACATTCCGATGGACTCTTATTTGAATTATTCCGACGAGTAATTCTAGTGACATTCCGATGGTTGCAATTTTGGTGTATTCCGATGGACATTAATTGTTTTATTCCGATTGATTAAGTTTTCAAGTTTTACAAAGTTTTTAAGTTTTAAGTATTTTCATAAATTAACTTTAAGTTTAATTTTGTCAAAGCTTTAAATTTACTCAACGACACTTTAATTACTTGCTAATAGTTTAAAACAAATCAACCAAACCATTCTCTTGATTCACCAAAAGACGATTGAGTCGCACTTAAGACCGGTTTTCAATTCGAAAAGACTTGGGACTACGAATTTTGATACTAGGCCTAAAAACCAAGTATTATTTAGGTTTATAGAATAAGAACACGTGAATGCTTCGTTAGAAATAATTTCGTCGTCCTCGATTTTCACCCCAATTCCATGCCAAGCGTGCAACGAGATCATTGTCATTATAAGTTAGTAATGCTAACACTACTCATATGCCCTAATCACGTACTTATCCTCCCATTATTCCTAAGTTGTATCTCCTATATTTTATTTTGTCTTGAATGTTTCACGAGGATACATTGTTGACTTATGCGATAATAGAGATTTAGGTCTAAAAATAGAGTCCTAACGGTGTAACTAAGACCATCAAATTAATAACCCCTCCTAATAGACAACGATGTCAAAAAATTAAGTTGACAAGAAGGATCGATAAACACGGTTTTATAACGGTTTTGAACATGAGACTTATTACCAAGACTTTTATACGCCCCCTAACGGAAGGGCCTTATTATCTTTGGTTTACCTCCATCTTTTATTCAACTTCGCCATGAAGCTTTTATTATGACTTCGGTCTTGCCTTTCCTTTTATTATCCGCCTCATCGGTGGTTTTATTAGCCAAAGATGTATATCCTCACGCTAAAGCGAATTTTGGATCTTTAAAGCTTCGAAGATTAAGGCTTGATTCACTTTCAATTTTGCATAGATTTTTCGGCCTTGTGGGGCTTCAAATTGTTTGCTAGATTTAGGTGAGCACTTGAAATCTTATTACTGGGTGAAGCTTTCGATTATTGGGGTGTCAATACTTCAAAACCGTGACGCTGGCGATACCTTAATGTCTTCCCAATTTAATTACACGGAAGCTACTAGAAAAGACTAGAAACCCAACAATTCTAACTAAACCGCTAAGTCAATATTTATTAAGCAAAAAATATTTACAAGCGAAGGGAGAATAAGCAAACAACGAGAACACATGAGTTTTTGAAAGAATACGAGTACTCTACGTTTAGCATAGTAACTTATAATTAACTCTATCATTTCTCGTCCTCATTTAAGAGACTTAGCCTAATGTGTAGTTAAGGAATCAAAGCTAAGTGCTAAACACGCACGGTCGAGTCAAAAATTACTCTTATTCTCGCCATCGGAAAATCTACATTCGTGTCTTCAAACACTTATGAAACATGAGAAAATTTTTTAAAATTTGGCCATTTTTAGCCTTATTTTGCAACAAAAACGATAAACAAAAAGATAAACTTTGGAAAGCGTGAAGGTTTGGCAAGGCAAGTATCTATTCACCCCCCCCCCCCATACTAAAGTTAAACATTGTCCTCAATGTTTCGAGTCTAGGGGTGCAAACACCCCCATACTAGAGACGTAGTCGAATGCCTAATCTAGCATGGAAAGGGTGTAACCAATTAAATTAATAGCCGTTTATGAAGTGTGCTAAAAACCTAAGGTTAGAACATCAAAGGATATATCATTTGGATATTGATAAAGTCTCCAAAGCAAACGATCGAGTGCTCCCATAAAACGAACACGAGAGGCTCCAATCGTGAAGATCATGATCTAAAAACCACAATGCACAAACAACCACGTAACAAAGGTTGGAAGGGCACAAATCCCCTCACATTAAACTAATTAGAAAGCAATAATATGTACATGGATAAGCATGGGTCTCCCCCACGAGGCACCTTGTTTTTGATAACCGAGTCAAAAGCTCGACTCGAACCCCCATAAATGATCATTTAGGGATTATCATGGTATGGTCAATTTTTAGTGGGGCTTACATGATAAACAAGGCCCAAAAACAACCGGTATAAAGGACTAAGTCCTTTAATGGTGCAAAATACCGGGATCGAAGATGGCGTTCTCGTTTTCATTGGAAAAACAAATCAACGCCACTTCATCATGTGTCAACAAAAACTCAAAGAGTTTCAAGAAAATAGATGAGAAGAAATAGAAGGGTGGGAAAATGGGTAAGTCATGAAAACATTGAGCTACTCGAGGTAGACTCGCACCAATCAAATGAAAAGATTTTCCATTTATTGCATCGGTGGAAGACCGAGATTTCCCTTTATAAGCAATTCCAGGATCAAATATCTCGTCCTCGGTGGAGAAAGGGAAGGGAACATAAGGGATTTTCCCACACTAAGTCCACACAAAGCATCGTCAAAAGTAGAAGACGAGCTTGTAGTACTCAATACACGTGGTGATGACGGAGTTAGAGTTGTAGAAAAATCTTTTAAATTCAATTCAAAATCTTTTCCTTTTTCATCTTTTAAACTCTCCTTGTGAAAACCCGATTTAATTATGTCAAAAATATTTGGTGTTTCTAAAGCAATGTTAGTCACACTAAAAGTTCTCACATTTGAAAACCGTTTTGGCAAAGGTGGTAGTAAGTTTTCAAAACATTTGTCGACAAAGAAAACTCCCCCATCGGGATCAACACATTCATCATCCGAAGAATCATTCACAATTGGAATCGTAGGCTTAACACTCTTAACCTCCACCGGCGGAGGGGATGGAACTTCATTTTTCTCAACAACTTCTAAAACTCTATTGGAAATCCTTTTGCAAATGTTTTTGATGGGATTGACATTATACAAAGACGTGATAGAATACACATGAGAAAGTGTGGAGTTTTGAGTTGCATTAATGACGAGTTCTTCCTCATCGAAACGAAGAGTGATTTTCCTTGCATGCACATCGATAAGTGCTCTCGAGGTATCCAAAAATGATCGACCTAAAAATAGCGGAACTTTAGGATCGATAGGAATGTAAACAACAATAAATTCTACGGGATAGTAGAACTTTCCAACTTTCACAAAGACGTCCTCGGCTACTCCACAAGCTAGAATCGTAGAATGATCGGCCATTTCGATTGACATTCTTGAAGGAGTGAGATTGGGAAGATTGAGTGATTTAAAAATCTCAAGAGGCATCAAATTAATACTAGCACCAAGATCGGCCAAGGCGTAGCATTCTTCCATGTCTTGTATAGCACATGGGATTAAAAACTTGCCGGGATCACCAACTTTTTGAGGTATGCGGCTTAGAAAAACCGAAGAACAACTAGACGATTTTTGCAATTTCTCTTTGTTATTCAACATACTTTTGAAGTTCGCGGCAAATCGAGGCATCATGACTAAGGCGTCGGCAAAACTTATATTAAAATGCAAGTCACGAAACATTTTCATAAAAAGTTCAAATTGATAATTATTTCGTTCTTGTGCCTTTTCCTTGTCTCGTCTTGAAGGGTAAGGTAAGGGTGGTGTGGGTTGGGGCATAGGCATCGGCCTTGGAATCTCGGGTTCCATGATTGGTATTGGTTCAACCGTAGGTGTGGTTTGAGCGGTACTTCGTAGGCTTGGAATTTGCTCCTTTTCCACCACCACCTCGGGTTCTTTCTATTTTTCCTTCTCCATAGAAGTACTTGGTCGAGAAATGGGTTCTTTGAAAGTTTTACCACTACGAGTAGTAATAACCTTCAATTCTCCTTTCGGGTTCACGATGGTATCACTAGGAAGACCACCCGAAGAAGAGGGCTTACACATGATAGCTTCAAACATTTTTCCCATTCGGTCTTCAAACTTAGATTGCCTAGCATCCGCTTTTAACAACTCTTGCTTAATCTCATGTTGACCTTGCTCCATTTTTTGTTGATTTTGTTGGAGTCTTTGAACATTTCCTTCCATTTTATTAGCATGAGTTTTAAGTTCATTAGCAAGTTCGTTTTTAAGCTCGTTTTTCAACTCGGATCTTAAGCTAACCATTTCACGTTGCATATTATCAAACTTAGCATCATTAGCCTTAGCATAATTCAAAAACTCTCCTTGAAGATTTTTGGTGTGATCATTTTGAAAACCTTGAGTCGTAGTTTGAAAATCACGGTTTTGGTTTTGATTTAAAATTTGCCCATTTCCACTTTGATAATTACCCTTGTTGTAATTACGTTGATTGCCTTGATAATTACCACCTTGGTTGTTGTTTCGATAGTTATTAGCATTTTGATTTGGTGGAGCTTGATTTTGGCGTGAACCTTGGCCGTTTTGGTTATAAGTTATCGTGGCTACATAAGCACTCGAAGTGTTACCATCCGCGGTAATGCACTCGGAAAGATCATGAGCTCCCCCACACGACAAACAACTCTTAGAAACCGCTTTAACCGAAGCGGAATTTGAAGCTTCTTGATTTTTCCAATGATTCATAAGGTTAGCAAATTTATCAAAAAAACCGATTTTCTTCATTTGCCTCATCATGTAAAGCATTAATGCTACGAGACGATGACGAGCCCAATTTGGCAACACTCGGTGTGTTACGAGGGCTATAAACCTTAGACCTATTCTCAATTATGACCAAAGCTTCCTCGACCGTTTTACACAAAAAATTACCACCCGCGGCGGCATTTAAATAATCTCTTTCATGATCGTTAAGTCCATTGTAAAACGTGTCAATTTGGTGCAAGTCGGAAAAACCGTGATGAGGACATTCATGTAACATCTCCTTAAACCTATTCCAAGCCGTTGAAAAACTTTCATTTGATTCTTGTGAAAAATTAGAAATCTTATTTTTCAAATGCGTAGTCTTAGAGGGCGGAAAAAATTGGTTCACAAATTTTGAAACGAGATCCTTCCACGTCAATATAGAATTGGGTGGCTCTTTCTCTAACCAAATTTTAGCGGGCTCCGCTAAGGAATACGGAAAAAGCATCATCTTAATCGAGTCATTCGAGACATCCTTAAACTTGCAAGTGGCGGCGAGACGATTAAATTGGTGAATATGGTTGTGGGGATTGTCCTTCTCATCACCACGGAATTTGTTGTTTTGGATCATCGATAACAAACCCGTTTTCACCTCAAAATTCTCCGCAAGGATAGCGGGAATCACGATAGCTTCTCCGTAACCCTCGGTGGGTGCTTGAAGTAACTCCATCATAGTTCGATTCGCCATGGTTGGTGCTTCTCGTACAATGGGTTCGTCAATAGGAGACTCCTCACTAGAATGAGTTGGAGTGGGAGTTTTGTTCTTTCGTCTACGTGCACGTTTTGCTTGATTACGAGTTAGCATAAACGTCACGTACAACGAGAGGGCGAGCAAAGAAGATTCTTTTTGGTGTTTTTAATTTTTCAATTTTTTTTTTGTGGTTTTTGATGGTATTAACTTTTTTTGGAAATTGGTGAATGTATTAAGTAGACACAAATCTACAAATCTCCTCTTTAATCAAATCTCTCGATTAAAGAAGCCTCAAGGAATGAAAACGATCACGTGGAGTGAACGCCTTCGATGACTTTAGAACGATGGTGGAACACCAAATCGTTCAAGAGGGTTTAATCAATAGAAACCAAGAAAATATATATGATATGTAATAATACTTTGGGCGGCAAAACCCTCGATTAGCTCTCAAAATCAAATACTCACAAGCAAGCGGAGGAAAGGAGGCGCGCGAAGCACTTAAGAGCCTTTTTCCTTTAGGTCGTGAAATACAACCGCCTTATACCCACCTTATAGTTTATATTTTTCAAAATCGAGCTTCACGAAAGTATTTATCTATTTTTGCCTTTTTTCTTTGGTTTGAGATTCGAATACAATGATTGGGTAATGACCTCCCAAGTCAAGGTTGTGATTGCTCACGTATTTGGAGTACTTGTGAATTTATTGTTCTACGTATACAATATAGTAATAGTATTCACACAAAAACCGAAAAACGATAATACGTATTAGTAGAGTGCTACTAATACAAATAATAATTATGGTTAGTATAAAAACAATAATTGTTCAATCAAAACACAACACGCCTCCCCGGCAGCGGCGCCAAAATTGATGTAGTGTTTTTACACACCTTTAGGAAAAGGAGGTAAAATAGGGAAAGTATCGAGTGTCGGTTTAGGAAAACCAAGCACTAATGACCCTTAGAAAGTTCAAGTTCGTTTCCCAAGGAGGCACGTGTGTTGTGTGATGAGTTGATTTTGATTGTGATTTTATTGAGAAGAAAAGAAAAGAGAAATGAGAAAGAAATGACGGTTACGAAGACGGATCGAGCTAAGACGAAAGGATCGTTCACGTAAAACCGTAAAAAACTACAAAATTAAAAAATTTTAAACCTAAAAACAAATTAAAAGCTAAAAGTAGTCTAAAATAATATAAATAAGAATAAAAATCCAATAAAAATATTTTAAAACCTTTTATTAATTAAATATTCAATTTTAAATGCTAATTAAAGCTCTAAAATTAAATATAATTAATCAAAATGTCCAAAATATAATTTTATTGAACAAATAACTTACTTATATTATCTAAAGACTAAAAAGTATTTTTCCTAATTTTTGAAAACTATTTTTCTACTTTTAAATCACTAAAAACTATTTTTAAACTAAAATAATTATAAAAAATAATAAAATAATGCCAAAATTAATTGAACAATTTTAAAAATCCTAAATTACTCTAATGAACAGAAGAAAAATGAAAAAGTTTGAAAAATATAAAATTTACCACTAAAAGACAAAACTAGTTTAAAATAAAACCCTAATTAAACTAAATTAATTATAAAAAATAAATAAAAGATGAACAGTAAAAACTTTTTATACCAAAAATCTTAAAATGTTTTTCCTAATAAAAGAAAAATGTTCAAACTGAAAAATGTGTATTTTTGGCACTAAATGCCAAAAACAAAAAAATAAAACTAATTAAAAATAACTATAAAACCTAAAAAATAGCAAATGAACAGTAAATAAAAATTTAATTAAACAGAAAAATACTAAATTAAATAAAAAAAATAATGGAAGTGGTTTGAAAGTCTAATTCACAAATTAGGGCACTAAAGACAAAAATCCATTATTACTGAAAGTGACATGTCAAAAGCTTTGTCTGCTAGTGAAGCAGGGGAAACAATTGTGCTAGCAGTGGGAAAGGAGTTCCCACTGGTAGTGTATTTTTTTGGTCAGTTGACAATAAGCTTAGGAAAGCTTATTTTGGTAGCTTATTTTGGACAAAAAGGCACCTGAGTATAAGGAGTCAGATTACACACAAAAAACAAGCAAGTATTTCACAAAATTAACCACAATTAGCACCCAAAGTTTCTGATTAAGCTATGGCAGGTCTGGGGGTATTTTTTGATGCAATTGACACAAAAGATGATTTTTGAAGCCTCAAATCTTGCACACAAAGACACCAACTAGCACACAATCAATCACCAATCCTGCTAAAACCTATCTCCTAACAGGTCATCAACATTTGATGAACAAATTCAAAGAACCTTGGCAGGAATATGTCTTTACTGATTTTGACTGTTATTACCACAAAATAAGCATGCAAATCTGATTTCCAACTCACCAAAATGAGAACTAAACTATCATACAACCTACTATCAACCTATTGAATGATTCTAACAGGTTTCAAGCCAAGATGCACTTCATTTAAACCAACTTAAATCCTAATCCAAACACTCCTTAAAATACTAAAATCAAAATTTATCAAATCAAAAGCTTATAGAATCCAACCAAACTGATTTAAACAACTTATATCATGCATACAACCAACTAATCAGTGAAATCAAACACTTAAACAAACAAATGAACAACTTGCAGTCAAAATTCACCAAATCACAATTTTAACCAACTTTCTGAAAACTTAAACAAGGAATAAGAGGTTTACCTTGTTGGACCTACATCCAGGCCCAACAATGGCTGCTAGCCATCTCGAAACAGGTCCGGACCTGTGCAGGACCTTGGACAATCATGCTCTTTAAACCTGCTAAGAAAAATGAAGAACACACAATATACCAATATTTCTGATTTCTTTTCTCTTTTTTAAACCTTTTCAAAATCTTTTCTCAAATATTCTTCCTTTCAAACACTTAAACAAATCAACTTTCAATCCTGAAAAATCAAACCTTGAACCCAATTTTCACCAAAAATTTCCCAATTTCAGAAACCTTTTTTTCTGAAAATTCAAACACAAAGTGTTTGAATAAATTTAAATGGAACTCAGATTTTTTTTACAAGTCACTACCAACTTTTAAAACAAATTAAAAAGGAATTACAATTTCATAACAAGATAATACCAACTTTTGATTAATTTAAAAAGGAATTACATAGACTTCGAAAAAAAATCTGGAACAAGTGATAATGGACACATGCGTCTCATTATATAGCAACTGAAAGAAGATTCTAGATAGCTAAAACCCTAATACATGGAATTCCCTAAAAAGCCCTTTGTGAAAAATTCAAATCCTTGGTCAAAAGCATCTTCATGTGATGTTGTCGTTGATGACAACTTGCAAATATGATCTTGGACGTTTATTTGGAGTGGGGGACAAGTAGTTGCATCTTAACCATTCATCTTGTCGTCTTTGGGGTTTGGGAATGAATGTGACGCAGCAGGGGAGGTCCCTACTGCTCACATGGGTAAAGTGGTGAAGTTTTTTGGGGTTGGGAAATGATTAGGCTTGGTTTAATCAACAATCTGGAAAATATTAGGGAAAAACCCTTTGATTATGGCTTTGTTCATCCTGGGAAAAAATAGGGTTTATGTGGGTAATTAGTCTAGGTTTAATCCATTTTGGGCAAATGGATTTTTAAATGTGGTGTTTAGTGGGAAATCTTGTTGACTAATTGACCAAGTTTAAAAAAGCTGGTGGTGGAATGCAGACGTGGAGGCTGGGGAGAGTGTGATTGGTTGGTGTGGGGTGAGTGGATGACGTGGGAGGTTGTGATAGGAGGATGAAGGTTTGGTTGTCTGGCAGAATAGGCCCCTTAACTCTCTTGTTTTGTTCATGTTGTATTAAAGGGCTAACAACTTCCCTTTATACTTGTAACAACTTTGCCAAAGTTGTCATTTTTGGCACAACTTGTTTACAAACTTTTAACAAGGACTTCAAATGCAATTCTTGGATTCTTCAAGGACTGAACTTGTAATATCTTGATAATTTAGGGACCACAATGCATTTTATGAGTTTTGCAAGGGTATAAATTGCCAAGTCTTAAAAAATGAGGGACCAATGTTGCCAATCTTCAATTCTTCAAGGTCATTTTTGGAAATTCCAGATTTGGGCCCGGTTCATTGTGCGGCTTCGTTTCCCGTGTTCGTTTTTTAATGATTCTTGTGATCTTTTTATCATTTCCTCAATATCCGTACCTAAAATACACAAGCAACAAACACGAGCATATATTTGGCAGTTTTAATGATATTTTATGCATTTTTAGCCCAATTTGGACGATGAGACTATGTATAAAAGCAGTTTCATCATAAACATAGTGTGCCTGTATCGAACATCTTTATCAAGATCCTCGCTTCGCATCGAATTTCTAGAGATTTGCTCATAAGTCATTGGGAACGAACCTTGATGAGAGTACTGTTTACCACCCCAAATCGAAGGGACGAAGTAAAGTAACGATACAAAACACTAGAAGTCTTGTTTTATGTTTGAATGATTGACCTTTGGTAATGAACCGTATAATCTTTTTCCTTTGGAGAGATTATCATTAAAAACTATCGTATTAGGATCGAGATCGAATCTTGTGAGGATATATATTAGAGCATCTGTAAGCAGGAGTTGGGATGAAGACACCAGACATACACCCATTGTGAGTTGGACATGTCTTTTAGGTTTATGGTTTCCTATGATGGCGAACCTAACCTTACAAAATACTCGACCCGCGAGACCTGAAATGATTGTTGAAATTAGGATCTGATTATTGACTGCCGGTAGTGGGCAAGAGGTTATATGAATATGAAATGTAGATCTTGAAATGCCAGATGGGTAGCGAAGTTATGCCAAAATTTTGACCATGGAAAAATGAATTGATGATCTGAAAGATCATGGGATATAAGTCCCGTTGTATGGGACCATTGAGATGATGTAAAAGATTGGTTTGAAAGGCATATAAGCTGGATCTACCCTAGGACTTCAAGAGCTGCGTTAATTATGTTTCGTATATCGAACTTGATAAAATGTCTATCAAGTGAGAATCTGATCACTTCTTGATAAAGTTTAGATCGGCGAAAAGTTGCATTCATCAAAAACCCGTGAACATCATGGATAGAGAAAGTAAGTCAGTATTAAGCCTGATCTTATTCCCGTGGTTATGTTTGATGAAACTCGCAGATTGTAATGAATTACACTTGTGAGAAAAGACCGAATGTGGAGGAAATACCCACATGGCTTTAACTCTATAAGAAGCGAGTAGTAAGATAAGATGATCTTTGAGGACAAAGATCGTGTTTAGGGTAAATGCTGTGACAATCTGTCAATTTATGGTTTATATTTTATTCTCAAATATTATTTAAAAACATTATTTTAATGTTATATTATGAACTCACTTATTTTTGGGAAGAAATTTGGATTTACGTCTTGAAGTAGCATCGACTACGTCTAAACCGGAGGATTCTACGTTACGTGCTTACATTTACATACACCATTTTGGTGACAGTCCGATATTTCAGGAAATAAATTTATCCGTGAATATTATTTTGGAATTTTAAATTTGTGTTGGTTCATAAACTCACAAATTTATGAGAAGAGATTAGGACTTACGATTATAATTTAACGTCCTTTACGACTAAACCGGAAACCTTAGGATTACGTATTTACGTTTTTGAACTCCGTTTTTTATGAAACAATTTTTATTAGATTCGTTTTGTGTTGTTGATTCAGAATTTATAAAAACGTTTTTCGTAAAACGACCCGAGGGCACGCAAATCAAGGAAACTATAATCGTGGAGTACCCGTAATTAAATGGGGATAAGACAAGAATAAACTTGACCCACCCCCACTCTTGGACGGCAAGCTTAAGCTACACAACACCACAAAGGTGTCAACTTAATCTTTAAGCTTAGGAAACTTGTCCTTAGCCTTACACCAAAACCATTTTTACTTACAAAACAACCAAACTCAAATTAGCAACTCATTCTACACATGCAAAACTCACACACTCCTCTCCTCTCTCTCTAAAATTCGTCCAACCATCATCAAAAACAACCCTCATTTGATCTATGTTACCCATAAAATCATGTGTTACTCATACACATGATGATGCTACTTTGAAGCTTTGAAGATTGGAGGTGATTCTAACATCCAAGGAGAAGATTTGTTGGTGTCATAGGGCTGATTTTCCATGAGAAGTTTATAAAGGTTGGTAGACTTGAAGATGATATTGGTTTATCACAAGTTTTGCCATCAAAATCCAAGCCTTGTTCATCAAAGACTCATCTTTTCATCACTAATGGTGGTATAGAGATTGTTCTTCTTATCCTCTTGTTATTTTGATTATGTAATCTTGTATTTTCTTTATTTATGTATATGTATATGATGATGAATGATGATTAAAAATATTATGTGGGGATTTGGTGTTGATAGATTTGATAAACATGGGTAAAAAGATGGAAAAACCACATGTAAAAATGGTTAAATCTTGCTTAATAAGATGGCTGTATAAAAACAGTAAGTAACCAAATGATAAACTGATAAAATGGTAAAGTGGAATCAATATACAGTCCTTATTAGGTGTTATACACATGTGAGAGTTGGCCATGCAATAGAATCATAAAAATGAGTGAGATATGATCAAAACAAGTTTAGAGTGCAAATATGCCTATACAGTTATAAAACTATATACCTAAGTTTTACGTCTTTTTGGCTAAAACCGAAAGATTAACGTTTTTGTCAAATAAAACTTAGACGGTCGGACCCGTCTAATGTAAACTTTTATAAACTCACATACTGATGTATAAACTTATATAACAAGTAAAAACCGATTAAACCCGAACTAAATAACATATGGACATTAACGGGCTAAGTTAGCATTATTGGACTATTAATCCAACTAAATGGGCTAAACACTTATAAATATTTACTTATTGGGATTAACCCACTTGGGCCCAACATGTAAATTATAATACTGATAATAAAAGTATAAAATGGATTAATATAAGTTAATGGACTTATAATAGGCTTATTGGACCTAAAACATGTAAATAGGTAAAACTAGTAAACTAGTATAAAAGTTATCAACACATAACACTAAAATGAGTAAATGAGAATGTATAAACCCACTTGATCATCATCATTTGTATAAAATCATCATATGTATACATAATTGTTATTTTTATAAAGTCATTGGACAAGAGTCTAAGACAAGTATTATTTGTCTAGGTTTCCGTGATTGAAGCACGTACCGTACATCCGAATTGCCGATAACCCGCTTTCCCACATCAACATGAGTTCATAGCCTCACACTCTTTTAAATGTTTTTATGAAATATTTTGTAAACCCGCGAGGGAGATAACATGTTAGTTTTACTAAAATAGGACACCATTTGTCCCGATTGTTTGTTTATTGATTTGGACCCGAATGATTGTATGACCCGATGTATGATTATATGACCCGATAGATGAAATGAAATGGATTATTAAAGTTAGGTTATGTCACTAAAAGTCCCATTAGCATGAATTGTGAACTACCGGGATTTGGTAAACGCTTATGCATATAATAGTACTATTTGGGGACGATCACCCCAGTTCGCGCCTTGACGGTTGATCCCCGTCGTGCCACATTGATTGGTGGCGAATTTATGTATGAGAAGATTTACACAAGCGTGATTATTGTGACGACGCGCTAATTTAGATGGGCAAATGAGTTTCGGGATAGCTACCCGTTGTTTGTTGTAGTAAGGTAACAATGTCATGCGCCTTATAATAATCCAACTAACGAAATACTGTTATACGCACTGAATTACGATGTATTGCCTGACTAGCAATACGGGGTCTTACTATTGATATTATGTTCGTGTTTTGGTTTTTCATAACCATATTCATATAACGGTTTTTATTTAACTTTATACAACGTTATAAAACGTATTGTATGATGTTTTTACGACTTTGGTTCGTATAATGATTTCGAAGGCAAAAGCCTATATTATGATTTTTTATAAGGATTTGTATAAAATGACTTTGGCTATTTTATGGCCTATTACAAAGATTTGTACAAAATGATTTTCGGTAATAATTATATACCGATGATATATTGATGCTTTTATTAAACTCTATGAATTCACTCGGCGTTATCGCTGACCTTTTCTTTTAACATGTTTTATCTCAGATACTTGAAGGTAATTCTCAGGAAGACGACAAGAATTCATGGCCCGCACTTAAATAACAATTTCCATTCAAATATTTTGTAAAACCGGTATGGAATACAATGACGTGGGACCTATGTAAATTTGATATTTATGAATGGAAATGCTTTATTATTAAACGACGCGATTTTTAAGCGTTGTCTATGATGTGAGTAATGTGCTATCCCGTAACACCAACGAGTCTTCCGCTGTATTAAATTGTGTAATTTTGGGGGTGTTACATCGTGCATCCAGAGTCCAGTATGAAGAGAATTATTTCGATCACCTGCAAAAGAATTAGAGCACGATGGAGCATTTGCTAAATTGGATTCCATGTTAGTTGTGATGTCTGGTTCATTAGTTTCCCTAGTTTCATCACTTAGAGGCACACTAACGCACGTAGTCACATTTTCGGTCCTAACCTTAGGCATCCATTTATATCCTGGAGGACATTGATTAGTAAACCACCATTTCCAAGGCTTGATAGCAGACTCGTATAATTCCTTAATTCTGCTTCTAGGGTTCTTAGTGGTGGATTCTGATGCAATACTTTTCTTAGGGGGTTGCACCAGAATGGTTCACTTTGCGTTTGAGTTTTCTAGCACTAATAGGCATCGCAGTTTGCTTCTTAGTTCTAGTATCTACGCCTTTGACATTATTTGAAACACATATAGCATGATTAGCATTAGCACACTTTCCACATTGCACACAAAAAACTTAACATTTAAATCATTCAAAGTCGAATCATTCAAATCATCATTACACGCGATTACAGACGTTTTATTCTTAGAAACATTGAAAATCCTAGGGTGGTCTTCTACTGTCTTCATCTTCCCTTGACTTATGTTTTGCCAAACCTTTTCATTCATGCGAGTGCTCTTAAGCTGAGGCCGACTAACACTATCAGTGGGGACTACTCCTGTAGTAAAAGACACACGTCTATTAGTGTTTCTAGAAGTCTGAGGTGATTGACTTTCTTTGTTGTGTGTTGGTGTAGTGGCCAATCTATACATCCCTGGTTTAACCACATTTGTGTTCTTAATGCTTTGTGATCGAATATGTGTTTTGGGAGTGTTTTGTGGTAACCTATCCTTCCCATCCGTCTTGGGGGCAAACACAGGTTTTGCAAATGCAGAATTAGAGAAAACAGATGGTTTTCCCAAGACAGAGGGTCTAGTCACTTTTTGCGCACTGGGTTGTCTTACAATAGGTTTTCACTAGGTTCCACAATTTTCCCACCCATCTTAGCAACGAGTTTCTTCAACTCTGCTATCGCTGTTTCCCTGTCTTATAACTAAGCTTTCAACCATTTAATTTCCAAATTCAGTTCATTCATTTCTCGAAACGTTTTTGAAAGTTTTTCTTGTAAGTTATTATCATGTGGAAAACTACCAACGTCTTTTTGCAAAGCAAGTTCAAGAGAATGACAATGTTTTTGAAGGAAATCAGTTTTGTGTTGAAGTAACTCAAAAGCCTTTTTATCAACATTTTCTTTACGTTTCGAAAGCTCAAGTTCAAGACGCTCACATTCTTTGATTTTATAAAGATATTTGCATGCAACATCAGAATATTCATCGATATCAGCACAAGATTGAAGAGTAACACACAAAATATCTTTGGAGAGACATTCTTCTAAGAGTAGATCATATTCGTTTGAAAATTCTGATTTGTCATTTTGAAGTTCATCAATTTCTTTTTCAAGAGACTCAACATATTTCAAATCATCAAACATTTCAAATCGAATCAAATTTTCAGACTCAAGAACATGTTCTTTTATTATCTTCGTATTTGGTATTAAAAGTTCTTTCACAAGCACAGTTATGTCATGAGGAATCTCGGTTTTCCACTTATCCTTTTGACGTTTTTCCCAATTGCTTTCAACAATTGATTGAACATTATCAACATGGTGTTTAAGAAAACTAAGTGTTTTTCTACTTTTGCTTTTAGAAGCATCTAGAGGCAAATAGTTAATATATTTAAAAACATTAGTTTTCCTCTTAGCGGCAAACGCTTTCTTCCATTGAATTCTTCGTTGTTTGCATTCTAAAAAGAATTCCTCACGAGACTTCTGTTTTTGTGGAGTGAAAAGATCATAAAGACTGTTTAGATAAACATAGTTATATGGTTTCACAAAATCTTTATTGACCGGTGATCTACTCTCCTCATCCCAAAGGGACGTCTCTTCACTATCGAGGTTAGCTACTGGGCAATCATTATCAGTCCATTCGGACTCATCAAGATATAAATGAGGGTTCGCAGCTTGAGTTTGTTCGAGGTACTTGGGGGTGGCAAAGCTAGGTTGACCCTTGAAAAACGACCGAGGTGCTATCATTATTACGGTTTGAATAGAGTCATGTGTATTATAAACAACCTTTCTCAAAAAATCGACTTGTTCTTTGAGATCCTTTACTTTTTCAGCATCTTTGCTTTGTCTATTTTTGAAATCTTGTTTTAATGTTTCAACCTCTTGTTTCTTTTCGTCAAGAATTTTAGCAGAATCGATGGTATTCATAGAAAGCCTTTGTTCAAGTTCATTAACTTTTGTTGTGACAAGGTACGTTTTTGACATTCATCACTTAATAAGACATTAAATTGACGTTTTTCCTTAGTTAACAAAGCAAGAGCTTCATTGTATATATTTTCAAAATAGTCCTTTTTAACGTTGATGACATGACTTTTGTACCCCTCAAGCTCGTTGGTCTTTTGAAGAAGCTCATCCCTATAACTATCAATAGTCTCACTAGATTTTATAAGAGCGGCTTTGCATTCTTCAAAGTTTTGAGTGAGCGTTGCGTTTGCCTTCTTTAATTGCTTTTGACTCTTTCTATTTTCATTGACATCTTTTTGTAAACTAGCAATTAAATTAGCAAGCGCGACACGCTCCTCGTCATCATACTCATTTGCATGTTGATCATCCTTAAACTCATTATTGCACATGTCTGATGAATCGGGTGTGGTATTGCTATCAACCGTTTCCATCATACACGTGTCAGTAGTTGTTGTTGGTAGATCACTATGCTCATGTGTATCACAAAACACATTATATTCATCATCAAGTTGTACCTTCTCAATTGGCTCGGTATCAAAGATAGGACTATTGTCATCTTCAGTGACGTTAAGGATGTAACACCCCCAAATTTACACAATTCAATACAGCGGAAGACTAGTTGGTGTTATGGGATAGCACATTACTCACATCATAGACAACGCTTAAAAATCGCGTCGTTTAATAATAAAGCATTTCCATTCATAAATATCAAAGTTACATAGGTCCCAAGTCATAGTATTTCATACAAGTTTTACAAAGTATTTGAATGGAAATTATTATTTAAGTGCGGGCCATGAATTATTGTTGTCTTTCCGAGAATTACCTTCAAGTACCTGAGATAAAACATGTTAAAAGAAAATGTCAGCGATAACTCCGAGTGAATTCATAGAGTTTAATAAAACCATCAGTATATCATTGGTACATAATTATTACCGAAAATCATTTTGTACAAATCTTTGTAATAGGCCATAAAATAGCCAAAGTCATTTTATACAAATCCTCATCAAAAATCTTAATATAGGCATTTGCCTTAAAAATCATTATACGAACCATTGTCGTAAAAACATCAAACAATACGTTTTATAACGTTGTATAGATTAAATAAAACCGTTATATGAATATGGTTATATAAAACCAAAACACGAACATAATATCAATAATAAGACCCTGTATTGCTAGTCAGGCAATTCGTTGTAATTCAGTGCGTATAGCATTATTTCGTTATTTTTGGATTATTATAAGTCGCATGACATTGTTACCTTACTATAACCAACAACGGGTAGCTAGCCCGAAACTCAATTTGCCCATCTAAATTAGCGTATCGTCACAATAATCACGCTTGTGTAAATCTTCTCATACATAAATTCGCTTACCAATCAATGTGGCACGACGGGGATCAACCGTCAAGGCGCGTGTTAGAAATACGTTTTAACGTATATTAGAAGTATCGGTCACTCCACAATATGATTTATGTTGTAATAGCTCGTAGTTAACAAATAGTTAATTGTTACTTATTAAGTTAAGTAAGAACCGGTCCATGGGCTTGTCATGGACCGGCCCAAGCCCAATGTTAGCTTGGAAGTATAAATACCCCTTTACACCATGGAAAGGGGTTGGTTGTTGTTCATTTCATGCTTTCATATTAATAAAATCACACACATTTTCTCTCACTTTCTCTCTCTAGTTTCTCTCACTAGAAAACATCAACCCACTTCATAGATTCATAGGTTATCAATATTCTACATTTGGTATCAAGATCTATGGGGTGATTTAAGGTAAGGATTGTGTTGCTTTTTTAGTTTTTGAATCAATTAGTGATCTTTAGAGAAAATCAATCTTGAATCTTGTTGTTTTTGGTGTTTTTGTTATTGGGATTGATTGATAAGGATTGGGTTTAGCTTATTTTGGTAAAAATCATAAAACTTTTTGTGGTTTTTGATCAAAAAATCGGATTTAAAGCTGTTTTCCAAGTCTCGAACTATATTTCCAGTTTATTCCGAATAGAGATTCCGAATAGGAAGGTTTTCAGAATAGCAGGTTTATTCCGAATAGACATTCCGAATAGGATAATTTTCAGAATAGCAGGATTTTTTCCGAATAGACTTTCCGAATAGAAGATTTTCCGAATAGCAGCATCTTTCCGAATAGGTAATTCTTTCCGAATAGCAACTTCTTTCCGAATAGCAATTTGTTTCCGAATAGCCAAAAACTTTCCGAATAGCCAAACTTTCTGAATAGCTTTCCGAATAGCCGATCATTCCGAATAGCAAGTTTTCCGAATAGCCAATAGCCAAATATTCCGAATTGAAGAATTATTCCGCATAAGGGTTTTTCCGCATAAGGGTTATTCAGCATAGGGTCTATTCCGAATAGGACATTTTCAGAATAGGGTTATTCCGCATAGGGTTATTCAGTATAAGGGTTTTTCAGCATAGGGTTATTTCGAATAGGAATTATTCCGAATAGGATTTATTATGAGTGAGGGTTATTCCGTATAAGCAAGTTCAAGGGGTATTTGAGTTTTTTCGACGATCTTTAGTGGATTTAATCTTGATTTTAACAACACAACACAAATTCTCAACCTTTCTTAACTGCTCGATCAACCGATAATCTTTGAGTCTTTTAAGTGATCACAATGAATCCGAGTTCATTAATGCCTCAGATGACATCTCTTACGGATATCTCAATCATAACGGGAACTGATAGTCGTCCACCGATGCTTATTAAAGAGGTGTTTGAGGCATGGCAGGGCCGTATGATGCAATACTTGAAGGGCAAACCAACATACGGAAGGCTTATGGTCAAATCGATTTTGAATGGTCCACTCGACTATGGTACCATTGTGGCAAATAACGTGTCTCGACCAAGAGAATATGAAGAACTCACACCGGCACAACAACTCATTGCTGATGCTGATGAAAAGGCTCTACAGACTCTTCTCCAAGCTCTTCCGCATGATATTTATCGCATGGTAAGTCAATATACGGTTGCCAAGGATTTATGGGAACGTCTAAAGGTGTTGCTACAAGGTACGTCTCTTACCAAACAGGAAAGGGAATGTCAGCTGTATGATCTGTTTGATAGATTCACGTACAGCCCAGGGGAAACGCTACACGACTATTACTTCAGATTCACTACTCTAATGAATCATCTGAATGTATACAATCTCGTGATTGCTCCATTCCAGGTGAACACCAAGTTCTTGAATACTTTACCTCAAGCTGAATGGGGTGAGTATATTACCGATGTTAAGTTAACCCGGGATCTGCATAAGTGCAATTTAGATCAAATCTATGCTTTTCTTCAGCAGCATGAGAAACATGTGATCATGCACCGTTCTCCTCGAGGTATGTACCCTGATTCCTTAGCTTTGATGGCGAATCAACCAAGCTTGTCACACAACAACACACCTTATATCTTGGGACATCAAGCCTATCATCCATCACCTTATATGACACCAACCTTCCCCCAATACTCGATTCTACCGCAACCACCCACCTCACATCAGCAACAATATCGGTTCAATGCACCTTCACCACAGTATGCTTCACAACTTCACCCAGCAAACATTGCTCCTTATGCTCAGCCTTCATATTCTTCTTATCAAGAGAATGCAGCATATCCAACAAGCTACCCTGATCAAATGAGTATCCCTTCTAGTGATTATGCAGCTCATCAAGACCAAGCAATGTACTGTGATGATGAGGAAGTCCCCGTTCCTGTATTCAAACAAGGTGCTGACCCAGTTGAAGTGCTAACCGCTATGTCTGCTTATCTCACAAAGACTTTAAGCAAACGAGGATTTAGGGGATCAACTCCTACCAACAATCAGTTGAGGAATTCATCCAATTCTCGCCAACAAGCTACTATTGAGAATGGCAGGGTAATGGTTCAGCCTATTCAACCATATCAGGGGAGACCTACCACATCAACTACCAATGCTCGCACGGTCAATCAGGCTCCAATGGTCAATCCTGCTCCACGGGCTAATTCCATAGGCAAGTTGAGAATGATTACATGCTACAACTGCAAGGAAGAGGGTCACATGTCCAGGGATTGTAAGAAACCCAAGAGGAGAAGGGATGGACAATGGTTTGCAGAAAAGATCTATCTGGTAAATGCTCAGGCACAAGGTAGGGAACTTGATGAAGAGGAGCTTGCATTTCTTGCTGATCCAGGGATTGCTGAACAAGACACTGTCACCACACAGAATGCAGCATACCAAGCCGATGATCTTGATGCGTATGACTCAGACTGTGATGACTTTCAATCTGCAAAGGCTGCTCTCATGGCAACTATCTCCAGCTTAGGGCCAGAAAAGAGATCTGAGGTACTTATTAATACCACTGATAATACCACTGATGCTAGTATTCAACCACATCAAGTTGTGCAAGAGCGTGCTGATTCGAATGAATCTTCGGTGGTGAGTCTTTCAAATGAGGAGACAATCAATGATAGTAATATCAATGTGAGTCCCCAGACTTTGAGTGAATCACAACCGGGAACCATTTCGCATACGCCTACTCCTGCTCAACAAGATTTGGTCATGGTTCCTGCTACATTACTTAGCCAAATGAATGCTGCACTCTTAGAAACCCTAGCTAAGAATAAGAATTTGTCTGATGAACTTGCCTTAAGCAATGAGAAAGTTCAAACATTGGAATTAGTGCCTTCGTCTAGTGTTCTAACTAATCCCGAATATGATCACTTTCGAAACAAACAAATGGGTCACTTGCAAGAAATTGAAAACTTAAGAGCAAATCTTTCTAATGAACTTAAAGAAAAGGAGTTAGTGGTCACTAATTTTCAAAAACTTCAAACGGATTTTGAATCACTCGAGTCTAAGAAGAATGAAGTGGAGATTAATGCTGCTAATAAGATTAGAAGTCTAGATTATTTGCTGTTAAGACAATACGCTGCTTCTCAACTAGTACACTTATTTGATGCTTCGTTTAGAGAATTTAACTTATCACGTCAAAAAGGCCTTCCCCCTAACCCACGGTATGCAAAACAAGCTTTAAGACATAGTCCTAGACTTTATAATGCAACTCAATTAGGATTGGCCTTAGACCCGATTGTTTTTCCCGATGATCGAACAAGTAAGGATCTAGTTGATGAGGATCGGTCATACAATTCTGCAAAATATCCCGAGTGTGATTATTTTAAAATAAATAAGGAGCTTGCAAAAACGGATTTTAGAATTCGCTTCCATATGGACAAAGATCTCATCATAGCACCAACCTACATATTAGAGGAAGAAAACCCTAGTACATTTCCTACACTTGTCAATATGGAAGGTCCTAAGGAAGTTCCAAAGGATCTTCCGCCTGTTAGCACTGTATGGTTAAACTTGCAAGAGATTAATCAATACTTTACTAATTTTGACAAGGTCATTTTGGAATGTACGACTTCAAATGGCTTAAACGCCGGAGAATGGGCTTTCGAACATATGAACGAGGTGTTTAGAAATGAGATCAATCCGTTTGTCGAAAGTCTAAAAGGAACTTTTGCATCTCTTAAAGAAAATCTTGTGTTTGAAATTGGTGAAGTTCAAAAAGTGTTTTATGAAATGGACACCGCTTACGAACTACAACTAATTGAAAAAGAAAAGATTTTAACCGAATATGACCGATTCTTGTCTGTAGTAATCTCGTGTGATGTGCTTACTACTGTAAATGTTAATTATTCGAATGAGCTTACATCCGCTATGATTAATTGTGATGCTGTGCATATATGTGATGATGTTTGTGATCTTTCTGTAAATGTTGTTGATACTGTAAATGAGGTAGATAATCATTCTTGTCACGAATCTAACGCTGAGTTTTTAAAGCTACAAGATTCTTACAATTTACTTTCAAAACGCTTTAATCAACTAGAACAACATTGTATATCTTTAGAATTAAAACAACAAACTCTAAATGAGGATCTTTTGATATCAAATGGTTGTGAAAACGGCGTTGAGACGAGTGACAAAATGATTGCAATTGTTAAGGCATTAGAGGAAGAGATCATGAGATTAAAGAGAGATGTGTCATCAAATGAAACATTAAAATTGGAACTAGAGGCTGCAGAGTCTAAAAACCAGGCCTTAGAAATTAGACTTTCGTCTATTCTAGGGGAGATGGATCGTGCAAGACAGGGAATGTCCAAACTTTATGGTTCACTAGAAGAACGCTTCGCTTTTAATGCGGCACAGCAACAATTTTATGTTGAACAATTGAACCAAAAATGTGAGGAAATCTCTGACTTAAACATCCTGCTCATTGACAAAAACATGGTTTTGGCCGAGTTAAAGGAGACACTTCTTCTCACCCGACAAGAAGTTGTTGATAACTTAGCTACCGACTCTGCACCGTCCACTAGTGCTCCAACAACCAAGTCAGTAGTGCTTTATAAGAATCCGCTTCATAAGAGAAACCCGGTTACCTACGATGATTATATGAGGAATGCCATTAAGCATGTAGATCTTGTTAGGGACATCTTAGACGATCTTTATGCCTTAGATCCCTCAAGTAGCTACTATTATTCGGCTCATGAATATATTAAGCGAGTTCAATATTGCTTAGCATATTTGCAATACATAGGTACACCAGGCTCGGCACTACTTACTAATAGGCCCATTGCTGTAACTCCATTTAATAAGACTCCAGGAGCAAAACCGTCATTGGCACAATCAAGTAAGGCACCTTTAAAATCTGTTGCTAATGTTCCCACTTTGCCTTCTACAGGATTAAAAGAGACTACTAAGGCTAAAGGATCGCCACTCAAGAAAGATAAGATCAAGCCCTCCACTAGTAGTGCCAAAAAGAAGGAAGTAGAAGTTCACCATAGGAATGTTAGTTTAGTTTTAAATAAAAAGAATCATATTAAGACTAAAAGCTCTGCGCCTGTGCAGAAGCCAAAACCATTCGTGAATTCTAATTTGAATTGTTGGAATTGTAATGAATGTATGTTTTCCCAACGTCATGATTTGTGTCTGATTGATCATGTGAATGAAATGAATGCCCTTAAGAATGGTCTTGAATGGAAGCCAACGGGTAAACCTCGTGCCCAGGTTGGCTGGCAATGGCGTCCCACTGGTAGGACCTTTACATTAGATGGAACAATGTGCCCTTTAACTAGGAATGCATCCATTGAGGTTAGGTCTGAGCGTCCTTTAGTTAGGAACACTCACACTCAAGTATGGAAACAGCGCCCTTTAATTAGGTTAGCCCCTACTATAGTGCCTATCAGTGAAGAAATACCTCAGGATTTAAGCCAACTAGAATCTACACCACTAATTAGGAAGAAGAAGGCTAGGAAATCTAAGAAACCTAGAGTTAGCAAATCTAAGATTATTAAATCTGTACCTGCTAATAACAAGGAACACTCAGATTCCGATACCTCTACATTGTCTTTGTGTGGTGATATTTTCAGGTGGTCCAAATCATCTTGTGGTATTTGGACTCCGGTTGTTCAAAACATATGACCGGAAATCGCTCGATGCTCCGAAATTTCATCAGCAAGTTTCTTGGTACGGTTAAATTCGGGAATGATCATATAGCAAAGATTATGGGGTATGGTGAATATCAGATTGGAAACGTGACGATTTCAAGGGTATACTATGTAGAACGTCTTGGTCATAATTTATTCTTAGTAGGACAGTTTTGTGATTCCAACCTTGAGGTTGCTTTTCGACAACACACTTGTTTCATCCGCAACTTGGAAGGAAAAGATTTGTTGGAGGGATCTCGTGGTGCAAATCTTTATACCTTGTCCTTACAAGACATGATGGCCGCTTCTCCAGTATGTCTTCTCTCTAAAGCATCTAAGACCAAGTCATGGTTATGGCATCGCAGATTATCTCATCTTAATTTTGATGCTATCAATCATCTGGCTAAAAACGAATTAGTTCGTGGTCTTCCAAAGCTCAAATTTCACAAGGACCATTTATGTTCCGCGTGTTCAAGGGGGAAAAGTACCAAGAAATCATACAGGCCCAAAGCTGAAGACACCAATCAAGAAAAACTTCATCTTTTGCATATGGATCTTTGTGGGCCAATGAGAACTGAAAGTGTGAGCGGTAAGAAATTCATTCTGGTTATTGTGGATGATTTCTCCAGGTTTACATGGGTTAGATTTCTACGTACAAAGGATGAAGCACCGAAGGCTATCATCACTTTTCTAAAATTCATTCAGGTACGTTTGAATACTACTGTCCGCCGTATTCGTACAGACAATGAAACAGAGTTCGTCAACCAGACTCTTCGTGATTACTATGAAGGAGTTGGTATCTCACATGAAACATCCGCTGCACGCACTCCACAACAAAACGGTGTCGTTGAAAGACGAAATCGTACACTTATGGAAGCTGCTAGGACTATGCTTATTTATGCGAACGCTCCATTGTTCTTGTGGGCAGAGGCTATATCTACTGCATGTTTCACCCAAAACCGTTCTATCATTCGGAAACGCCATGGAAAAACACCTTATGAGCTTCTACATGACCGTAAACCCGATGTTTCATTTTTCCATGTGTTTGGTGCTCTTTGTTATCCAAACATTAATAGTGAGAACTTGGGTAAGCTTCAACCGAAAGCCGATATAGGTATTTTCATTGGTTACTCACCGTCCAAGAAAGCATACCGAATTTACAACCGTCGTCTTGGCAAGATTGTAGAAACTATGGACGCAGATTTCGATGAGCTGACAGCGATGGCTTCTGAGCAACACAGCTCTGAACCCGCGCTTCATGAGATGGGAACCGGTGCTATTAGTTCCGGATTAGTTCCCAATAATCCTACTTCTACATCATTTTTACCACCATCAAGGCCCGAGTGGGATAAACTTTTTCAACCGTTGTTTGATGAATTCTTCGATCCCCCGACTGATGAAGTTCCAGCACCTGTAGTAATCGCTCCAATCCCTGAAGTGGTTGCTCAAGCTAATGAACCTTTATCTAATGCATCTACAATTCACATTGAACCGGATGCACCTTCACCAAGTGATTCTCAAACTACACCTGAATCATCACCCCTACTTGTGCCTAATGATGTGGAAGAGGATTCTATTGATCACGACTTGGAATATGCTCACTTGCAAGAGCTTCCTTTCTTTGGTGTAGCGATCCCTGAAAACCCTTCAGCCGTGTCTACCTCAGAAGAAGCTCCTTCTATTGTTCACTCCAGACCACCTAGGATTGAAAACCATAGCACTAAATGGACAAAAGATCACCCAATTCGGAATGTCATTGGAGATCTAGATCGACCAGTCTCTACACGCCATTAATTACAAGAGAGTGCACTATATTGCTACTTTGATGCATTTCTCTCTGAAGTTGAACCTAAAAATTGGCAGCAGGCAATGACTCAATCATCTTGGATTGAAGCCATGCAGGAGGAACTAAATGAATTCCAACGACTTGAAGTATGGGAATTAGTTCCTCTCCCTGACAAGGTTAACATCCTTACCTTGTTATGGGTCTATAAGGTTAAGCTTGATTAGATGGGTGCGGTATTGAAGAACAAGGCTAGATTGGTCGCTAGAGGATATAAACAAGCCTTGGGTATAGACTTTGAAGAATCTTTTGCTCCTGTGGCAAGATTGGAGGCGATTAGACTATTCCTTGCGTATGCTGCTCATATGAACATGATCGTCTATCAAATGGATGTGAAGACGGCATTTTTGAACGGCGAACTAAGGGAAGAGGTCTATGATAGTCAGCCAGATGGGTTCGTTAGTACGGAGTTTCCTAATCATGTGTACAAGCTTAAGAAGGCTCTCTATGGGTTAAAACAAGCTCCACGCGCGTGGTACGATCTCCTCTCAACATACCTCATCTCGGAAGGCTTCTCCAAAGGCAAGGTGGACCCCACTCTATTCACCCTTAAGGAAGGCAACGACATGATTCTGGTACAAATTTATGTTGATGATATAATATTTGCTGCCACTAACATAGAATTGTCAAATCGATTTGAGAAGATAATGTCCACACGCTTTCAGATGTCGACGATGGGAAAAATTTCATTTTTCTTAGGATTACAGATTACTCAAAATCCCAGAGGAATCTTTATTAATCAATCCAAATATGCTCTAGAATCTCTTAAGAAATATAACTTTGAAAATTGTGACCCCGTGGACACTCCAATGGTGGAGAAATCCAAGTTAGATGAAGATAGGAATGGGACTATTGTCGATCCAAAACTTTACCGTGGGATGATCGGCACCCTTCTATATCTGACTGCTAGCAGGCCTGATTTGCAATTTGCTGTATGCATGTGTGCCCGGTATCAGGCTCGGCCTACCGAAAAGCACCTACATGTTGTGAAAATGATCTTTCTATATCTAAAAGGAACACTTCACCGTGGTCTATGGTATCCGAAAGATTCCTCGATTGCTTTAATATCATACGCAGATGCCGATCATGCTGGATGTCAAGACACGAGGCGTAGCACGTCTGGATCTGTGCAACTCCTTGGAGATAGATTGATCAGTTGGTCTTCAAAAAGGCAGAAAAGCGCTGCAATATCAAGCACGGAGGCTGAATACATCGCCATGTCCGGTTGTTGTGCTCAAGTCCTTTGGATCAGATCAAAATTAACTGACTACGGTTTGGGATTCAACAAAATCCCGATGTATTGTGACAACAAGAGCGCCATTGCCCTTTGCTGCAACTATGTTCAACACTCCCGGGCCAAGCACATAGACATTCGCTACCATTTCATTAAGGAGCAGGTGGAGAACGGAGTGATCGAGCTGTATTTTGTCACTACTGAGTACCAGCTGGCGGATATGTTCACCAAAGCCTTAGATCGAGGACGAATCGAGTTTTTGATCGACAAGCTTGGCATGAAATCATTCACTCCAGCGACTCTCAAAGAGTTGGCAGAAGAATCAGCTGAATTGTCGTGGTAAACTATTCAGAGTATCCTTTGTTCGTGATCATGTATATTATCGTAAATATATGAACCACAAAAAGAAAATACAAAAATATAAAACCAACAAAAATCTTAAAAAATATAAAACCTAGAAAAACCATAAAAAATTATAAAATCAAGAAAAACCAAAAATATTTTTCGTTTTTAAATCGGTCATGTCTTTTAGTACGGTAATATTTACGGCCTTAGAAATGTCGATCAATATTGACACGGTGCCATAAATAGAGTCCGTATAAAAGTTGTATATTTTTAAAACATGCCCATTATGGCTTGTAGTTATTTCTGACTGCAACCCGGTTTTCATATTAAAGTCACGTATTTCCTTGGAAAACGTTGGCTCACAACGGGAATTAATTTTCTCGGGCATGATTTACAAGCCAAATCATGCAAAGGGATCAAGTTTACTTTACAACTTGGTCTAACACGAATTTGTGTACGTCTCAGTGCATTAATTTGTTAAAATAAGAGAAATCTTATTGCCACCACCAATCAAACTTTTCAAAACATCAATTGGAAATTGCTTTTCATCATCATGTGCCTCGTTAAACAATGACTACAGCTCTTTAAATAGAAAATGGGTCATCGTTTAAGGGGGAGAAAATGTTTCATCATCTTTCACATCAAAAAGATCTTCAAAAGTTTTCAAGGAAACTCAAAAAGCTCAATGGTTAATGGTTGGTTGCTTTGGCATTTGTCTTGTTGTTGCTTATAAGTTTGTCATGAATAGATTTGTGCGTGTGTTAAGATAGGTTAATCACTAAGGCTCGGGAATTTAACATAAGATAGGGTCAAAATGACAAGTATTAAAAATTGGAAAAACAAAAGAATTTTGATTAAAGAAAGAGGAAAAGTTGAGGGGGTAAAGTTGACAATATGTCAAACTTGTGAAAATTTGACCTAGTCAAATTCATCCCCCCGTCTCTTCTCTCTCTTTCACTTTTCTGATTGTGTTTTTCTCTCCCTTGCCGCCATTAACATACAAGAACACAAAAAACTCACGAAATCAAACACAAATCATTCATTCTTTCAGATCAAGATCTTCTAAAGGTATTAAATCGGCTTAATCATTCATGCAAATCAATCTAATTAACTCTTTTTAATTGAAAACAATCGAATTCAGTTACTGCGTTAATTAGGGTTTAATTAAATTGGGGGTTTTGCCTGGGCTTTATTCGGAATAGGACAAATGAACTGCTATGGCCTTTAGAAATCTTGAATTAAACGAATTAGTGCCTAAATTAGAAAAATCGTAACTGTTTGAACTTTCAGAGTAGTATGATCTTTCCGAATAAGGCATTTTTTCCGAATAGAAAGAACATTCCGCATAGGAGTACTTATTCCGAATAGAAAGAACTTTCCGAATAGGAGCATTTATTCAGAATAGAAAGAACTTTCCGAATAGGAGGATTATTCCGCATAGGATAGTCTTTCCGAATAGAAGCTTTATTCCGCATAGGATAGTCTTTCCGCATAGACAAGTTCTTTCCGAATAGGAATTTTATTCCGCATAGACAAGTCTTTCCGATTAGGAATTTTATTCCGCATAGACAAGTCTTTCCGAATAGAAAGTTCTTTCCGAATAGACAAGTCTTTCCGAATAGGAAATTCTTTCCGAATAGAAAGTTTATTCCGCATAGACAGTTCTTTCCGAATATAACTTTTATTCCGCATAGGCCTATACTTTCCGAATAAAGAAATTTTTCCGCATAAGTCTGATCTTTCCGAATTGAATGATTATTCCGTATAGAAGATGTTTGAATGTTTTACAAGCTTAAGGGATTAGGTCATATGTTCAGTGCTTAGGCTTAAAGTCATAATGATATTCATATTTGTATGTTTCAACCTTTGTGTTTTATCTTAAGCAGAGACGATGACTAACCCTACAGTACAACAAATACAACACACCAGAGCCACCGCCATTGCCGAAGCCAAGACTCTAAAGTTTCTTCCAAACAACTTCCGTTTGAAGGAGGTATCTCACTCTACCCATAATGGATTTAAGGTAGGTACAGCCATGCTTGATAAATCTCATCTAAAGCATGCGCTAAGGAGAAGTGCTTCAGTGCCCTATGACTACCTTTACGAGTTCTGGGCTACCAAAGAGAGAACGTCGAACAAAATCACATTTTCCTTGGACAACAAGCAGCAGACGCTTACCGTGTCAGACTTCAGGAAGATCTTTGGATTTCGGCCGACACTCAAAGACCTATCATACTCAGCCAACCCGACTAAGGACCAGATCAAGGAAATGTTCACTGCCATTGGTTGTCTTGACATAAGAACCGCGTCTGAGTTTACTACTTCCAAAGTTGGTCAACCATGGAAAGCTATTTTTGGGATTCTAAGTCGATGTTTAACACCCAAAACAACTGGGTTTGATGCTGTTCGTCCGCCAATCATCAAGATGTTTTATGGTATGTTTAAAGGTATGGGTATTGATTATGCATCATTGCTGTGGGAGGAGTTTACTTTTCAACTCTTCACAAACACGAAGGGTAAGGTTAAAAGTTACCAGTACCCTAGGTTCATTAAGCTGATCATACATTACTTTATGGAAAAGATGCATCCATTAATAAGCGTGCAGGTAGTCGTCACCACACGATGGATGATGATGATTTGGTAGACTTAAGGCAGGAGACTCATTCGAATACGGTTATTCCTGGTCCCATTCCCAGTCATCTTCTGACCGATGAGATTATCGCATCTGATGATTACAAGAACTTGCTACAAGAAATTGAGAATCAACGAGCAAGCATTCTAGCAGGTGAAGACTCATCTACCACGGTTAAGAGCAAAGGTAAACGGAAGCAAACAGATTTACCTGAACCCAAAGCCAAAAAGAAGAAGACTGCAGTTAAGAAGGGAAAGGGTACGGCTGATGAGTTAGTTCTCCATGATGAAGAAGATATTGATGATCCTGCTCTTAACAAGGCTGAGATAAAAGCAATGAAGATAGCTCTTGAAAGGAGTAGGAGAGATACGGGTGGTAGTGGTTCGGGTGCACGGGTAAATATTGAGGAAGAGTACGTGGAACCACATGATGTTTTTGAGTTTGGATCACCTGAAAAGTATTCTACTTCGAAGGAGACATCCACCCCCCTATTTCAGCAAGTGTTAAAAAAGAGTCTGATGCTCCTACAATCATGGTGTCAACTCAACCGTTAGCAACTCAACCTCCACCAATACAACCCTTACCAACCAGACCGGTTTCAACACCATTTCTTCCACCACCAATAACTCCTATCCTTAGCACCGTAGTAACAACTGAGCCTCTTCAACCTTCCCAAAGTAGCTCTGGAACATCTTCAATGGCTGCGTTCGTCATGGCAGAGATGTTGGACAAACACACGGATAATCAGAAAAGAGAGATGGATAATCTTCGCCAAGAGCTACTTCGAAGAGTGCAAAGTGAAGAAGCATCTAAGAAAGCTCAAGAAGAGTTGATTGCTAAGTTCGCTGCAGATATGGAATTTACACGTAAAGCTCATGCAGAAGAACTTGCTCGGGTCAAAAAGGCTGAAGCTGATAGGCATGTAGCACGAATTACGAGACTTCGAGAAATTAAGGATAACTATAAAGAGCAGAAAGAAGCTCTTGAAGCTTCTATTGAGCAGAGAGTGAAAGAATCCGTTGAATCTCTTATGCCTAAACTCCGTGATGAGTTGAAGACACTCGCTGCTGATAACTTGATGATCAAGTCATCCAATCCTTCAGAAGCCGCCTACAAGATTGCTTATGACTTGACGGATTTTGAATTGAAGAAGATCCTCAAAGCTCGTATAAGGGAACTTGGATCGTTTGATAAATCCAGGATTCAACGGGCTATCTTCAAATCCCTGAATGACGCTATCATGGAGGATGATAGGTTGTTCAAGACGTTTGGAAGTGTGGTACCCTACCACATTCTCCCTGAGGAAGAAAGGGAAGAGAGTGAAGAAGAAGAGGGTACGGGTGAAGAAGAGGAAGAAGAAGAAGAAGAAGGAGAAGATAATGGTGATGAGGATGATGATGATAAGAATGATGATGATGATGAGGATGATGATGATAAGAATGATGATGATGATGAGGATGATGATGATGAAGATGATGATGATGATGATGATGGTAATGATGGTGGTGATGGTAATGTGGAGAGTGCTAAAGGGAGCAACGAGGATAACGATAAGGATGATGATGGGGGTAAACAGCCTGAAAAAGGGGATAAGGTTGCCAGCTCGAAGAAACCTGCTAAGTCTGGAACCAAGTCCAAGAAAGATGCAGCAGCAAAGGAAAAATCTACTTCCACGGAATCCAGACGATCCAAGTGGCGCCACGATGTGAATGCTACTACAGCGTCATCTATTCCTGGTACATCTATCGCTGTATCTATACATGTTACCACTAACCCTGTTAGTTATATTGTTGTTGCTCCTGTGATTGCAGAATCGGTAACTGAACCTGAAACTGCACAACACTCACCCGTCCATGACACTGCCGAGATGCCTGAATCAGAACAAGCAGATGTTCACATCTCCACTCCTCTACAACAAGAACCACAATCTACTGTTCCAAGCACAAGGGACTGGGCAGACACGTTGGAGATTGACGAGACTGCACCACCACAGGCTTGGATCACGGCAGCGGCGCAATATGATCCGATCACAGACGCTGACAAAGATGTCTTGTATCTCCGTATCCGTAGTCCGATTGACTTATGTGCATTTCTTGCTCATGAGTATAAGACTTCGGTTACTCCATCTTTGGTGAAGAAAGCACTGAAGGATAAGAGACTTCGCGCCAAAACCCGGTTAACCCAAATAGAGTTCGAGTATTATGCCGATGAGATCCTGAAAGCTCTGAACACCGTTCAACGGCCAGGTCTTCATGAATCAGAAAGAGCTCCACCTCCACTTGATCCTACTCAAGATAATCAGATTGCTCTCGACTTCTTCGTAACCAATGATCTTGTGTATCTTCTGAAGGGGTCATCAAAGTACGCAACCTCCCTGACCTTGCTGAAAGCTGCCAACTGGGGGACAATACCCTTTATCGAGGAAAAGGTAAACCGACTCTGGGTCCCAAAGGTACATCGTAATTATGATATGTATGCTGTCATAGGTGCATCACACTGGGACGAACGAGTTCGAAGGGCGTACAGGGGCTGCTGTCTAGTCAATTCAGGGAGTAACGTTAGATCCGATATCCGCATCTCCAGCATCTTAGGTTTGAAAACTAAAGCCAAGAATGGCTATTATCATGTGACGGAGATTCTCTTGAAAAGGGAGGATGACAGAGAATACAAAATCCAGCAGGGAGATTTTTCTATCATTCGCCTTGAGGATATCGAAGATATGTTGCTTCTGATGACCCGAGATCAACTCACACATATTCCTCGTGAAGACCTCATTGCCTTGAGTACAGCACTTCGTATGTTCACACGAAGCGTTGTTATCAAGAAACGAGTTGAAGATCTTCAGTTGGGAGTCGAAAGCTACCAAAGGAAGCTCAACTTAACCCGTCCAGTGAATCAAGTTCTACCTCAACATGTAGATAGATGTCCCTATACCGGCATTTCTGTCCCGAATTGCGGCATTTTCTACTTGAATAGTCGAGGTTTAATGAAGTTTATGAGGGTGGGTGAGCTTTACAAGTACAATGATGGGACTCTTCTACAAGTTAGAGGAAAGTTGGAGCATCTTAATACGGGTGGGACTTTGCCAGAGATGACCGAGGATTGGCATAAGGGTTATCGGCAGATGGCGAATTATGTGATCAAGAAGATCGATCAGAAGCTCCGTGAACGTAGATTGATGAGGAGCTTGGAAAGATTCGTTGGTGGTAGACCATATTTAGTGCACCACAAGCTACTGCAACGATCCATCTAATGGGTCGTACATTTCAGGTCCACTTTATATTGGTTTTTCAATTGTGAATATGTATATTTGTGAATATTGTGCTTTAATGGCTTGATGTAGTGTTAAGGTATGATAATTTTTCAAGAATTTCTCACGAGATTCTAAATCTTTCAAAATATATCATACCAAAGCACTACAACTATCCCTTATTAACTTAAGGGGGAGCATGAACATGTTCTATGGCCAAACATCGATTTCATTTTTACCCAAAGACCGGTTAATCCATTCAATATCCCAAATATTAATGGTTAACATTTTGGATAAGGGGAGAAAATGGGATTAAGGAGATTTAAATAATACTTGGCTAAAAGATGAAAAAGACTTAACGATTTTCCAACTTAATATGTGTAAAGCACGTGTTAAGGGGGAGCGTTTTTGATGAACAAAACACCTAAGGTACAAAACTTTTGATTTCAATATCACAAGTACCTTAAGTGATTTTCAATGATTTTTCATGGTGGCAATTCCTTCCCAAAACACGCTTAATTCACGACGGATGTGGTGACAAAAGGGTGGTAGGAATAGGTTTAGTCCAATGATTCATCAGAGCCGATGGAATCTTCCCAAGGATAATTCCCTAGATAGAATTAGAAGTCCTAGGAAAGATGGAGAAAGAATGTGAACGTAGCTGAATGCCGACCAAGTACTTAAGCTAGCACTGGAACAATCACAACAAGGTGCTAGTGATGACGTATTGGTAAGCATTGAAGGGGTTGAAGAATGAAAAAGAATTGTAAAGATAAAGGGTGTAAAGAAACAAGCCCTCCTTACAACTTTAGGCAGAAACCGAGTCAATACATATGCTATTGAGGTCATTTTTGCTAATGATTCTCGGTATTGAAGAAAGACATCATGGACCCAGTGATGCAATGCACAACCCTTCCCAGCTAACTCAAATATCTCTCAAAAGGTATTTGTTTTAATCACACGGAGATCAACACGTTATCTATTGGTTTATTCACTCCGAATAGACTGGTATTGAAAAGGTGGCACTCCTCTCCAGCCATCGCTCACTAAATCAAAACGCACAATCGAGTCTAGAGCCAAGAGATCATCAAAAGTCTCATTAGGACACTTTCCATTTATTCCTTGCTTTCTCACACACTGTGAAAAGTAAGAAGATTTTTATGAGTCCTACGCAGTATTCCTGAAATATTGCCAGAACATCCGAGTAATATGCAAGTATTACAATGAAGATGGAAATCCTGCTTGAGCCAACATCAAACAAGCTCATGGTAGGTTACACGTGCGGTTCTTTTAGAACCAATCTTGTGAAAAACTGGAAGGAAACAGTGGTTTAATTCTTAATTGAACTTAAACTCGTTCCAGGCCTCTACGCATTATCATATGATCTTGCCAGAACACTCAGAGTGACTCTTTATTGATCACAGTGACGAGTGGAAATCCTTCTATTGTTAACATCAAACAGCACTTGGTAGGTGACGTGCAAGATTCTTTATGAATTGAGCTCGTGACAACTGGAAAGCAACGATGGTGAAAATCTTAATTGAAATTCACTTGTTCCAGGTTTCATGAATTGACGGCTTCAAATCACAAGGATAATTTATCCAAGTGATTCACTCTTTATGTTCGCAGTCAGCTTTGGACGGTCGAATAAAGAGAACGGGTTTACCCGCGAAATCCTGTCAGGAAGTTACTTAATTGAAACTATCCGTCACGGGTACGATATCTAATATCGTCCAACGGTCTTCACCGACCGGAGGTAAAATGCTACCGAATTAGAATAAAATGTTCAAAGCCATTTTATTCGTGTCGTTGCTGTATACCTATTAAAGACGGTGGCGTTGCTGTGTACCTGTTGAAGACGGTGGCGTTGCTGTGTACCAGTGAAGACGGTGGTGTTGCGGTGTACCTGTAGAAGTCGTTCCCACATGCTTATGTTTTTCTGCTTCAAAGTTTAGCAAAAATTCAAGAAAGTACAAGATAAAGTCTTCCGCTGTACCAAACTCTGAAACTTTCGAGAATTCAACAAAAAGACATAAGTGTGTGGAACATGGAGTCACGAGGAGGCAAACTTCACAAGAAGGCAAAAGATCGCACGTGAAAGGCCAAAGAACAATGCTCTCAAGCCAAAGCCAAAGATCAAACCAACATATTCACAACAAAAGAAAGAAAAGAAGAAAAGACTACGAGCTAAAGAACGAAGACTTAGTATAGTATGCTAGGTTTAGAACTTTGTAACGTGGAGTGACCTCCCTTAGGGGGAGATTGTTAGAAATACGTTTTAACGTATATTAGAAGTATCGGTCACTCCACAATATGATTTATGTTGTAATAGCTCGTAGTTAACAAATAGTTAATTGTTACTTATTAAGTTAAGTAAGAACCGGTCCATGGGCTTGTCATGGACCGGCCCAAGCCCAATGTTAGCTTGGAAGTATAAATACCCCTTTCCACCATGGAAAGGGGTTGGTTGTTGTTCATTTCATGCTTTCATATTAATAAAATCACACACATTTTCTCTCACTTTCTCTCTCTAGTTTCTCTCACTAGAAAACATCAACCCACTTCATAGATTCATAGGTTATCAATATTCTACAATAATCATGCTTGTGTAAATCTTCTCATACATAAATTCGCTTACCAATCAATGTGGCACGACGGGGATCAACCGTCAAGGCGCGAACTGGGGTGATCATCCCCAAATAGTACTATTATATGCATAAGCGTCTACCAATTCCCGGTAGTTCACAATTCATGCTAATGGGACTTTTAGTGGCATAACCTAACTTTAATAATCCATTTAATTTCATACATCGGGTCATATAATCATTCATCGGGTCATACAATCATTCGGGTCCAAATCAATAAACAAACAATCGGGAAAAATGGTGTCCTATTTTATCAAAACTAACATGTTATCTCCCTCGCGGGTTTATAAAATATTTCATAAAAACATTTAAAAGAGTGCGAGGCTATGAACTCACGTTGATGTGGGAAAGCGGGTTATCGGCAATTCGGATGTATGGTACGTGCTTCAATCACGGAAACCTAGACAAATAATACTCGTCTTATACTCTTGTCCAATGACTTTATAAAAATAACAATTATGTATATATATGATGACTTTATACATATGATGATGATCAAGTGGGTTTATACATTCTCATTTACTCATCTTAGTGTTATGTATTGGCAATTTTTATACTAGTTTACTAGTTTTAGTTATTTACATTTTGGAGGCCCAATAAGCCTATTACAAGCCCAATACTTTTCATTAGCCCAATTATAACTTTTAATATCAGTATTATACTTTACATGTTGGGCCCAAGTGGGTTAAGCCCAATAAGTAAGTTTATAAGTGTTTTACCAAACTAGTCGGGTTAATAGTCCAATAAGGCTACTTTGGCCCGTTAATGTCTATATGTTGTAATGTTCGGGTTTTATCGGTTTTTACTTGTTATATAAGTTCATATTAAGTATGTGAGTTTATAAAAGTTTACATTAGACTGGTCCGACCGTCTAAGTTTTATTTGACAAAAACGTTAATCTTTCGGTTTTAGCCGAAAAGACGTAAAACTTAGTATATAGTTTTTATAACTTATAAAACTTACCAAACTACCATTTTTATATAATGTCCATTTATTTATACTTATGTATATTTATATAAATGAAATATATAAGTTAGTGGGTTTTAATTCATATTTTATACTATATTAATTTGAGTGCTTATATAATAGTATTAAACTTTAATTTCACAAAATCAGTCCTAAATTTTAAGTTTACTAAAATGTCCATATCTAGAGTTATATAATGAGATAGGACCTCAAATTTTTAACATAGAAACTACATGATATGTGTGTCATTTTATTCCTTTATAGATACTGATGAATCAACCTATAAGTATTTTATAAAATTCGTCCAAAATAGTGTAGGCAGATTTGTACTCTAAACTTGTTTTGATCATATCTCACTCATTTTTATGATTCCATTGCATGGCCAACTCTCACATGTGTATAACACCTAATAATTACTGTATATTGATTCCACTTTACCATTTTATTAGTTTATCATTTGGTTACTTACTGTTTTTATACAGCCGTCTTATTAAGCAAGATTTAACCATTTTTACATGTGGTTTTTCCATCTTTTTACCTATGTTTATCAAATCTATCAACACCAAATCCCGACATAATATTTTTAATCATCATTCATCATCATATACATATACATAAATAAAGAAAATACAAGATTACATAATCAAAATAACAAGAGGATAGGAAGAACAATCTCTATACCACTAAGGTTGTGTAGTTTATGATCAAGGCTTGGATTTTGATGGAATAACTTGTGATAGATCAACACCAACTTTAAAGACCACCAATCTTTGTAAACTTCTTGTAGAAATCAGCCCTTGGACATCACTAAATCTTCTCCTTGGATGTTAAAATCACCACCAATCAATAGAGCTTGAAAAGGGCTTCATCATATGTGTGAATAACATGTGATTTCATGGTTAAATTTGATCAAATGAGGGTGTTTAATGGTGGTTCTTGGAAGAAATTTAGAGAGAGAGGGTGGAGAGTATGAGTAGTTTGCATGTATGTAAATGGAAAAATGGTTTTGTAGTGAGTGGTTTTGAGGTTTTGGTGGAAGAAGTAGCTTACAAGTTAAGCTTAAAAATGACAAGTGTAGTAGTAGTTAGCTACAACTTGACACCTCAAAGGGTGTGGTGGAGTAAGCTTGGCCATCCCATGTGTGGGGTGGGCAAGTGTAAAACTTGTCCCATCCCACTAATTTACGGGTATTCCTCGATTCTAGTTTTCTCGATTTGCGTGCCCTCGGGTTGTTTTACGAAAAACGTTTTTATAAATTATGAATCAACGACACAAAACGAATCTAATAAATATTGTCTCATCAAAAACAGAATTCGAAAACATAAATACGTAATCCTAAGGTTTCCGGTTTAGTCGTAAAGGACGTTAAAATATTCACGTAAGTCCTAATCTCTTCTCGTAAATTTGTGAGTTTATGAACTAACTCAAATTTAAAATCCCAAAATACTATTCACGGATAAATTTATTTTCTGAAATGTCGGACTGTCACCAAAAATGGTGTATGTAAACGTAAGCACGTAACGTATAATCCTCCGGTTTAGACGTAGTCGATGCTACTTCAAGACGTAAAATCCAAATTTCTTCCAAAAAATAAGTGAGTTCATATTATAACATTAAAGTAATGTTTTCAAATAAATATTGAGAATAAAATATAAACTATAAATTAACGGATTGTCACAGCATTTACCCCTAAACAGGATCTTTGTCCTCAAAGATCATCTTATCTTACTACTCGCTTCTTATAAAGTTAAAGCCATGTGGGTATTTCCTCCACATTCGGTCTTTTCTCACAAGTGTAATTCATTACAATACGCGAGTTTCATCAAGCATAACTACGGGAATACGATCAGGCTTAATGTTGGCTTACTTTCTCTATCCATGATGTTCACGGGTTTTTGATGAATGCAACTTTTCGCCGATCTAAACTTTATCAAGAAGAATTCAGATTTTTACTTGATAGACATTTTATCAAGTTAGATATACGAAACATAATTCACGCAGTCCTTGAAGTCCTAGGGTAGATCCAGCTTATATGCTTTTCAAACCAACTTTTATATCATCTCAATGGTCCCATATAACGGGGACTTAATTCCCATGATCTTTAAGATCATCAATTCATTTTTCCATAGTTAAAATTTTTTTGCATAACTTCGCTACCCATCTGGCACTTAAAGATCTACATTTCATATTCACATAACCTCCTGCCCACTACCGGCAGTCAATAATTAGATCCTAATTTCAACAATCATTTCAGGTCTCGCGGATCGAGTATTTTGTAAGGTTAGGTTCGCCATCATAGGAAACCTTAAACCTAAAAGACATATCCAACTCACAATGGGTGTATGTCGGGTGTCTTCATCCCAACTCCTGCTTACAGATGCTCTTATATTTAGATCCTAACAAAATTCGATCTCGATCCTAACACGATAATTATCAATGATAATCTCTCCAGAGAAAATGATTATACGGTTTATTACCAAAGGTCAATTATTCAAACATAAAACAAGACTTCTAGTGTTTTGTATCGTTACTTTACCTTGTCCCTTCGATTGGGGTGGTACACAGTACTCTCATCAAGATTCGTTCTCAATGACTTCTGAGCAAATCTCTAGAAATTCGATGCGAAGCAAGGATCTTGATAGAGATGGTCGGTACAGGCACACTATGTTTACAAAACTCCTTTAAATACAAAGAGTCAATTTCTTCATCAAGAATCTATCATTGACAGGAATGATATTAGCAGATTTGGTCAGTCTGTCGACGATGACCCAAATCGAATCAAATTCAGATGATGACCTTTGCAATAGCTAGACGTTTACTAATGTATGAGGTGGTGTCTGCCTTCATAATTTTCCATTAGTACAACTTCTTCTAATAATGATACATTAAATCAGAAATGACAGGAATAGAATACTTATAATTACAAGATTCCAACATAACTATATCTCAAAATCTCCATTTTTAGGCAACCTCAAGTGGCCTGTTATACATTCAACGCCATCGGCTTCTCAATTTTGATGGTTCACATTGGCCGCGAACCCCTTTTTATTATCTATATTATCCTTTTTACAATTATTGTTCATTTTTTATATTGTTTGGCAATTTATTTTGCACCTTCATTATTAAGGAACATGACCTAATTGGTTCTTTATCTTTTCTACTGTAAAATATTGATAATCTTGTGAATCAATGAAGTGGCTTGGGCCGACCCATGACAAGCCCATGGGCCGGTTTCTTACTTAACTAAATGAGTAAACATTAACTACGAGCTATACAACATTAATAATATTGTGGAGTGACCGATACTTCTAATATAGGTTAAAAACGTATTTTCTAACAATCTCCCCCTAAGGGAGGTCACTCCACGTTACACAGTTCTAAACCTAGCATACTATACTAAGTCTTCGTTCTTCAGCTGGTAGTTTTTTCTTCTTTTCTTTTTGTTGTGAATATGTTGATTTGATCTTTTAGGCTTTGGCTTGAGAGCATTGTTCTTTTGACCAATCACGTGCGATCTTTGCCTTCTTGTGAATCTTGCCTCCTCGTGACTCCATGTTTTACACACTTATGTCTTTTGTTGAATTCTCGAAAGCTTCAGAGTTTGGTACAGCGGAAGACTTCATTTGGTACTTTCTTGAATTTTGCTGAACTTTGATGTAGAAAAACATAAGCATGTAGGAACGACTTCAGATGGTACACCGCAATGCCACCGTCTTCGCAGCAACATGATAAGACACGAATGAAATGGCTTAGAACATTTCATTCTAAATCGGTAGCGTTTTACCTCCGGTCGGTGAAGACCGTTGGACGATATTAGATATCGTACCTGTGACGGATAGTTTCAATTAAGTAACTTCCTGACAGGATTTCGCGGGTAAACCCGTTCTCTTTATTCGACGATCACTAAGCTTGACTGCGAACATAAAGAGTGAATCACTTGGATAAATTATCCTTGTGATTGAAGCCGTTAATTCATGAAACCTGGAACAAGTGAATTTCAGTTAAGATTTTCACCATCGTTGCTTTCCAGTTATCACGAGCTTAATTCATAAAGAATCTTGCACGTCACCTACCAAGTGTTGTTTGATGTTAACACTAGAAGGATTTCCACCCGTCACTGTGAACACTAAAGAGTGTCACTCTGAGTGTTCTGGCAAGATCATATGATAATGCGTAGAGGCCTGGAACGAGTTTAAGTTCAATTAAGAATTAAACTATTGTTTCTTTCTAGTTTTTCACAAGATTGGTTCTTAAAGAACCGCACGTGTAACCTACCATGAGCTTGTTTGATGTTGGCTCAAGCAGGATTTCCATCTTCATTGTAATACTTGCGTATTACTCGGATGTTCTGGCAATATTACAAGAATACTGCGTAGGACTCATAAAAATCTCTTACTTTTCACAGTGTGTGAGAAAGCAAGGAATAAATGGAAAGTGTCCTAATGAGACTTTTGATGATCTCGTGGCTCTAGACTCGATAGTGCGTTTTGATTTAGTGAGCGATGGCTGGAGAGGAGTGCCACCTTTTCAATATCAGTCTATTCGGAGTGAATAAACCAATAGATAACGTGTTGATCTCCGTGTGATTAAAACAAATACTTTTTGAGAGATATTTGAGTTAGCTGGAAAGGGTTGTGCATTGCATCACTGAGTCCATGATGTCTTTCTTCAATATCGATAATCATTAACAAATGATCTCAATAGCATATGTATTGACCCGGTTTCTGCCTAAAGTTGTAAGGAGGGCTTCTTTCTTTACACCCTTTATCTTTACAATTCTTTTTCATTCTTCAACCCCTTCAATGCTTACCAATACGTCATAACTAGCACCTTGTTGTGATTGTTCCAGTGCTAGCTTAAGTACTTGGTCGGCATTCAGCTACGTTCACAATCTTTCTCTATCTTTCCTAGGACTTCTAATTCTATCTAGGGAATTGTCCTTGGGAAGATTCCATCGGCTCTGATGAATCATTGGACTACAGCCTATTCCTACCACCCTTTTGTCACCACATTTGTCGTGAATAAAGCGTGTTTTAGGAAAGTATAGTCACCATGAAAAAATCCTTGAAAATCACTTAAGGTACTTGTGATATTGAAATCAAGAGTTTTGTACCTTAGGTGTTCTGTTCATAAAAAACGCTCCCCCTTAACACGTGCTTTAAACATATTAAGTTGGATTATCGTTAAGTCTTTTTCATCTTTTAGCCAAGTATCATTTAAGTCTCCTTAATCCCATTTTCTCCCCTTATCCAAAATGTTAACCATTAATATTTGGGATATTGAATGGATTAACCGGTCTTTGGGTAAAAATGAAATCAATGTTTGGCCAAAGAACATGTTAATGCTCCCCCTTAAATTAATAAGGGATAGTTGTAGTGCTTTAGTATGATATATTTTGAAAGATTTAGAATCTCGTGAGAAATTCTTGAAAAATTATCATACCTTAACACTACATCAAGCCGTAAAAGCACAATATTCACAAATTTACATATTCACAATTAAAAACCAATATAGAGTAGACCTGAGATGTACGATCCATTAGATGGATCGTTGCAGTAACTTGTGGTGCACTCCATAAAGTCTACCACCAACGAACCTTTCTAAGCTCCTCATCAATCTACGTTCCCGGAGCTTTTGATCAATCTTCTTGATCACATATTTCGCCATTTGCCGATAACCCGGATGCCAGTCCTTAGTCATCTCTGTTAAAGACCCACCAGAATTAAGATGCTCTAATTTTCCTCTGACGTATATGAGAGTCCCATCACTGTACTTATAAAGCTCACCTACCCTCATAAACTTCATTATCCCACGACTGTTCAAGTAGAAAATCCCGTAACTCGGAACAGTAATGCCGGTATAGGGACATCTTGTGACATGTTGAGGTAGAACTTGATTCATTGGACGGGTCAGGTTAAGCTTCCTTTGGTAGCTTTCAACTCCCAATTGAAGATCTTCAACTCGTTTCTTGATAACAACGCTTCGTGTGAACATACGAAGTGCTGTATTCAAGGCAATGATTTCTTCAAGAGTAAGATGGGTGAGTTGATCACGGGTCATCATAAGCAACATGTCTTCGATATCTTCAAGGCGAATGATAGAAAAATCTCCCTGCTGTATTGTGTATTCTCTGTCATCCTCCCTTTATAGACGAATCTCCGTCACATGATGATAGCCATTCTTGGCTTCAATTTTCAGTCCTAAAATACTGGAGATGCGAATATCGGATCTAACGTTACTTCCTGAATTAGCTAAGCAGCAACCTCTGTACGCCCTTCGGACTCGTTCGTCCCAGTGTGATGCACCTATAACAGCATACATATCATAATTACGAGTTACCTTTGGGACCCAGAGTCGGTTTACCTTTTCCTCGATCCAGGGTATTGTCCCCCAATTAGCAGCTTTCAGCAAGGTCAGAGAGGTTGCGTACTTGGATGATCCCTTGAGAAGATAATCAAGATCATAGGTGACAAAGAAGTCAAGAGCAATTTGATTATCTTGAGAAGGATCAAGTGGAAGTGGAGCTCTTTCTGACTCATGAAGACCTGGCCTTTAAACGGTATTAAGAGCTTTCAGGACCTCATCAGCATAATACTCGTATTCCATGCGGCTTAACCTGGTTTTGGCGTGAATTCTCTTATCCTTTAGCGCTCTCTTCACCAAAGACGGAGTGACCGAAGATTTATACTCATGAGCCAAAAATGCACACAAGTCTATCGGACTACGGATACGGAGATATAGAACATCTCTGTTAGCGTCTGTGATTGGATCATATTTAGCAGCTTCCGTGATCCAAGCTTGTGGTGGTGCAGTTTCATCAATCTCCAATGTGTCCGCCCAGTCCCGTGTGCTTGACTCGGGAACAGTAGATTGTGGTTCTTGTTGCAGAGGAGTAGAAACATGAACATCTGCTGGTTCTGGTTCAGGCATCTCGGCGGTGTCATGAACAGGCGAGTGTTGTGCAAATTCAGGTTCAGTTACTGATTCTGCAATCACAGGAGCAACAAAAGAACTAACAGGATTAGTGGTAACAGGTATAGAAACAGAAACAGATGTACCGAGAATCGATGACGCCGTAGTATCATTCACATCATGGCGCCACTTGGTTCGTCTTGATTCCGTAGAGGTGGATTTTTCCTTTTGCGCAACATCTTTCTGAGACTTGGTACCAGACTTAGATGGTTTCTTTGTGCTGGCAACCTTTTCCCCCGTTTCAGGCTGATCATGTTTACCACCATCATCCTCATCGTCATCCCTGTTGCTTCCCTTATCACTCTCCTCATTTCGATCACCACCATCACCACCATCATCATCATCACCATCCTCATCATCATCACCATCATCGTCACCATCATCATCATCGTCACCATCATCATCATCATCTTCTTCTTCTTCTTCTTCACCGTTACCCTCCTCTTGTTCACTATCTTCCTTTTCCTCCTCAGACAGAATGTGGTAAGGTACCACACTTCCAAACATCTTAAACAACCGATCATCCTCCAAGATAGCTTCATTGAGTGCTTTGTAGAGTTTCCACTGAACTTTAGACTTATCAAAAGATCCAACTTCCCTCATGCGAGCTTTGAGGATCTTCTTCAATTCAAAATCCGTTAAGTCATATGCCATTTTGTATGCGGATTCGGAAGGGTTGGACGACTTGATCATCAAGTTATCAGCCGTAAGTTTCCTCATTTCTTCATGCAGCTTTGGCATAAGGGACTCAACAGATTCTTTCACCCTCTCTGAAATAGAAGCTTCAAGTGTTTCTTTATGCTCCTTATATTTATCTTTAATAGTTCGAAGTCTCGTAAGTCGTGCTTCATACTTATCATCTTCGGCCTGTTTGACCCGAGCAAGTTCTTATGCATGAGCTTTACGTGTCAATTCCATCTCTACAGTGAACTTAGCCATCATCTCTTCTTGGGCTTTCTTGGATGCCTCTTCACTTTGTACTCGTCGAAGTAGTTCTTCTCGAAGTTTATCCATCTCTTGTCTTTGACTGTCCGTGTGTTTATCCAACAATTCTGCCATTACGAACGCAGCCATTGAAGATGATATAGAGCTACTCGGGGTTGGTTGAAGAGGCTCGGTTGTGATTACGGTACTGAGGATGGAAGTTGTTGGAGGTGGAAGGAATGATGTTGGCACCGGTCGGGTTGGTAAAGGCTGGATTGGTGGAGGTTGAGTTACGAGAGGCTGTGTAGGTACAATGATTGTTGTAGCACCGGACTTCTTCCCAACACTTGCTGTATCAGCAATGGATGTCTCCTTCGATGCTGAATAACATTCAGGTGATCCAAACTCATCAATATCATTTGGCTCCTCGTATTCTTCTTCAACATCCATCTGTGCACCCGAACCACTACCGCCCGTATCTCTCCTACTCTTTTCAATAGCCATCTTCATTAACTTTTTCTCAGTCTTGTCAAGAGTAGGATCGTCATCAACATCTTCTTCGTCGTGGAGAACGAACTCATCAGCCGTGCTCTTACCCTTCTTAGCCTCATTCTTTTTCTTCTTGGTTTTGGGTTCAGATAAAGCAACTGTTTGCTTGCGTTTAGCTTTACTCTTGACCGTAGTAGACGGGTCTTCTCCTGTCTGAAGGCTTGCTTTTTGCTTCTTGATTTCTAGTAGCAGTAGCTTGTAATCAGCAGAAGCTTTAATTTTATCAGTCAGAAGATAATCGGGAATAGGACCAGGATTAACAACAGTAGAGGTTCCTTCATGCCTTAGGTCCACAGTGTCATCAGCCTCTTCAGTGTGGTGACGACTTGCTGCACGCCTATCAATGGAGACATCATTCTTCATAAAATAATGAATTATAAGCTTGATAAACCGAGGGTAAGGAAAGAGATTAGCCTTCAGCTTCTTGTTTTGGAAGAGTTGAAAGTTAAATTCTTCCCACAACAAGGATGCATAATCTATATTTGCGCCTTTGTACATTCCATAGAAGATGTTCAAGATTGGACCACGCACAGCATCATGTGTTCTTTTAGGTGTAAGACATCTACTGAGAATACCAACGATAGCTGTCCATGGTTGACCCACTTTGGAGGTGGTAAAATCGGACACAACTCGTAGATCAGAACATCCAAGAGCATGGAACATCTCCATGAGGTCGTGTTTGGTTGGATTCCTTGAAAATGACAAACCTTTGGGTGTATCCCGAATTCCAAATATCTTGCGGAAGTCTGAAATGGTGAGTGTCTGTTTCTTGTTGTCGAGGGAGAAGGTGATCTTGTTTGAGGTACTTTCCTTGGTAGCCCAGAATTCATACATGTAATCAAATGGCACCGAAGCAGTACTCCTTAACGCATTCTTGAAGTGAGATTGATCAAGGATTGCTGAGGCGACTTTGAATCCATGGTGAGTGGATTGAGAAACTTGCTTCAGCCGGTAATTGTTTGGTATGAACTTGAGGGATTTTGCCTCGGCAATTGCGGCTGCTCTAGCATCTTGGAGTTCTTGCACTGTTGGATTAGTCATGGTGTCTGCTTAAGATAAGACATAAAAGGTTGATACACAGAAATATATATATACCATTATGTTGTTATTTCTAAGCATGACACATTTCATCAAATAATTATAACAAGCAAACAATTATCAATCCAACAACCCTTCATTCGGAACCCTTCATTCGGAACTCTTCATTCGGAACTCTTCACTCGGAACTCCTTCACTCGGAACTCCTTCACTCGGAACTCCTTCACTTGGAACTCCTTCACTCGGAACTCCTTCACTCGGAACTCCTTCACTCGGAACTCCTTCACTCGGAACTCCTTCACTAGGAACTCCTTCACTTGGAACTCCTTCACTCGGAAGTTCTTCATTCGGAAGTTCTTCATTCGGAAGTTCTTCATTCGGAAGTTCTTCATTCGGAAGTTCTTCATTCGGAAGTTCTTCATTCGGAAGTTCTTCATTCGGAAGTTCTTCATTCGGAAGTTCTTCATTCGGAAGTTCTTCATTCGGAAGTTCTTCATTCGGAACTTCTTCATTCAGAAGTTCTTCATTCGGAAGTTCTTCATTCGGAAGTTCTTCATTCGGAACTTCTTCATTCGGAACTTCTTCATTCGGAACTTCTTCATTCGAAACTTCTTCATTCGGAACTTCTTCATTCGGAACTTCTTCATTCGGAACTTCTTCATTCGGAACTTATTCATTTGGAACTTCTTCATTCAGAACTTCATTCGGAAGTTCATTCGGAATTTCATTAGCCTTGTTCATTCGGAAGTCCTAAACGCACCCTATTAAGGATTATTCTAAGCGCGTGTGTGAGTTTTAAGGCATTCTAAGGCAACAAAACATCTTTCTAAGGATATTCCGAGTAAAACCCAACTAAAACCCTAATCAATTAATCCCTAATTTAGGCACAAACCCTAATCTTGGTAAATTTGATTAAACCGAATCAATTTCCTGGGATTAACAATAAATTAGATGAATTAGATGAATCAATTACCTTGTTAGATGAATGAGATGAGTTGTAGATCAATAAAACTTGATATATGAACTTGAGTGTGTGTTTTAGTGTGTGTTAATGGCGGCTAGAAGGTAAAACAGAAAAAGAGAAGGACGGGGGGATGTTTTGACTTGGTCAAAATTTTCACAAGTTTCACAATTGTCACCTTTAGCCCCATACTTTTCTTTTCTTTTCCTTTTTAGTTAATAACTCCTTTTAGGCTAACATTCGTTAAGTTACTTAACAATCGTTAATCCTATCTCATTGTAATAACTATTCTAGCCCGCACACAACTTAGACACTGTATCCTAATTAGCAGATTTCCAAGATCTAAAACACTCACAATAAATCAGAACAGTCACAAGTCATATGCCAAAGAAACTCCAGTTATTAACCATTTGACAGATTAATTTTCTCAAATACTTTTGATGATGAAGACAATTTAATATTTTCTCCCCCTTAAACGATGACCCGTTTTCTATTTAAAGAGCTGTAGTCATTGTTTAAAGAGTCAAATATTGATGAAAACATTTCCAATTAATGTCTTGAAAAGATTGATTCGTGGTGGCAATAAGATTTCTCTTATTTAGACAAATTAATGCACTGAAACGTATAATAAGTGTGTAAACACTTATCCTTTTACCACTTATTTCCAATAATAACAAGACCAAAACGTGTGATTTATGTCATAAAAGTCGGAATTATGCGTGGTTTGTGTTTTTATTGTGTTTTAGGACCAAAATATGAAAAAGGGAGAAAACACGGGCTTTCACGGGCTTTTATCGAAGAAAACGGGAAAAGACAAAGTCAAAAGATCAAGAGTGCAAAAAGAACGGAAGTCCAAGGCCTATTCTGAAGATTTATCGAAGAAAAAGTCAAAAGACGGAAGTTTAACGAAGTCGAAGAACTCAAGTCTAATAGAAGAAGAAAATTAAACGACAAGTTCAAATCCCGAGACGACAAAGACGAAGAATTAAAGTCGAGTCGAGAAAACGTGAAGAAAGCAAGAAAGAAGATGCAACACATGCACTCCTTCCTCCTTCCCTATAAATACCCTCCTAATAGTCATTAGGAGGGTGGTTAGAGTTTTTAGTTAATTTTTTCACTTTTTAGTTTTCTCTAGTTTTTAGAGAGAGAAAGTCTTAAACTTTCTCTCACTAGTTCATCTTTATCTTTTAATCTCTCAAGATTAAACATCTTTGTATTGCTTATTTTTATTAATCAAGTTCCATTTTAAGCTTTTATTTCTTAATCTCATTCTACTTTTCTTTGATTTAAGATTGATTTTGGTACGATTATCATGTGATCCGTGTTGTTCTTATTGATTTCGTGCTTAAAAAGTTAATCTTTTAATCATTTTATAAGTTTTCATTTTGATTAAGCTTTAAGACTTTTGTGCTTATTGGCTTATTTTTATGATTAGCTTATTTTTCTTATTAAAAAGTATTAATAAAAAGTTTATGTTTTTATTGTTTAATCTAAAAAGTTGTTTGATTTCGAGTTAGATAAGTTGATTAGAGTGCTTATTTGATTCCATTTAGTTGATTCGATTTAGTTTTGGGAATAAGCTCGATCTAATAGCTTATTTCCTAGCTTTTTGCTCGAATCCCATTATTTTCGAAAGGGTATTATATCCCTTTTCCGATTGGGTTTTCCGACCGGTACACAATCTAACCAATTTCCATAATTTTCGGAAAGGGTGGTAAAACCCCTTTCCGATTGGTGCCTATTCCGACCGGACCCCACCTTCCACATTCCGATAAGTCCTCACTTGCATATTCCGATTGGTTGTTTACTCCCAGTATTCCGATTGGTGGCTTCATTCATATTCCGACGGTAAGGTTTTACGTATTCCGATTGGGATTTGTCCCGTATTCCGATTGGGTCAAAGTTCAAATATTCCGATTGACGGCATCATCATACATTCCGATTGTGCGCTTCTCCCTGCATTCCGACCATCCGATCGGAATACATTCCGATCGGGTCCCCTTTTGGCTTGTTTTGGTTTCTCTCGATGTTACTTTCTTGTAGTACTTTTTATTTTCAGAATATTTTCCAAGTGTTAGTTTTGTCTAGTGTGTTAGTACTTTTCCATTATCACCTTTAATTTTATATGCATTTGTTTTTACTCGTCATTCAAATTAATCTTTTAACTTCCATTTTACGCAACGACAATTTAATTAATTGCCAATAGTTTAAAACAAACCAAACCAAACCATTCTCTTGATCCACCAAAAGACGATTGAGTCGCACTTAAGACCGGTTTTCAATTCGAAAAGACTTGGAACAACGAAATTATTTTATACGAGGTGTCAAAACCAAGTATTAAATGGCGCCGCTGCCGGCTCTTTTCGTTACGATAAACGGTTTCTAGTGAGAGACGCATTGAATTTTGGGATCCGTTCTTTGAACGTTATTTTCATTGCTATAAAAATTTCCAAAAATCCTAAAAAATATAAAACTCTTCAAAAATACAAAAACATTAAAAAACCTATAAAAACCAAAAAGATTATATAGATATTCTTTGTGTATATTTTTCTTCTGCAGGTGCATGCGTACTAGATCTACGAACTATTCTGAGCCCGAGAATCGTGACGATTTAGATATGGCTGGTGTTAATAACAACAATAATCACCCACCTCAACACAATTTGAATAACAATAACAACAACAACAACAATGTCCTTCAACCTGATTTACGAACCATGGAGGAATTGTGCCAACCCACCATGAACGGACGCGGAGGCCCGATTGCGCCAATGCACGTCACGGCTCAAGAGTTTTCGTTGAAGCATCACATGATACAACAAGTGCAAACGAACCCGTTTCGTGGAATTCCGGATGATGATGCCAACAAACACCTCGACAAATTCATTACCATTACCCAAAGCATGAAGTGCTCCGGTGTTTCTATGGATGACCTTCGCCTTCAACTTTTTCCACACTCGCTTTCCCACCATGCCGAAAAATGGTTTGACTGTCTTCCTAAGAATTCTATTCATACGTGGAACGACATGACTCAACGTTTTTTATCGCGCTACTTTCCCCCATCCATGGTCACTAGCCTTCGTAACCAAATCAGTGGATTTATGCAAGAGAATGATGAATCACTTTTCGATGCTTGGGAACGCTACAATGATTTGATCGACCGCTGTCCTAATCACAATATGCTCCCCGTCACTCTTATTGACACCTTCTACAATGGTCTCACTTTTCGTGATCGTGACACGATCAATGCCGCCGCCGGTGGTACTTTTATGAAAAGGAGACCGGAGGAGTGTCGAGAGTTGATCGAAAACATGACTACTCACCACAAGAATTGGGATTCATCCGCATCCTCAAGATCTAACTCGAGAGTCAATGTTTCTTCTACTACCTCCAATCCTGAAATGTCTGAAATTTCTCGACAACTCGCTGAAATGAACAAGAATTTCATGGCCATGGCCACAAACCACTTTCAACAAGCTAAAGCCGTTGCTATTTCTTGTGACACATGTGGTGGCCCTCACTCTTATAATGATTGTCCTTCTACCCAAGGCAATTATTCTGAAAACGTTAACGCAGCTTACGGCACTTATCCCACGGGAGGCTATCAAGCTCGCCCTCAAGGAGACCGTGGCTTGCTAAGTTATCGTTCCAACAATTATCTTGCTCCTCCTGGTTTCCCTCCTGCAAACCAAAACCAACAACAAAGCTACAACCGAAACAACCAATCCCAACCTCGTGCTCAAAATCCATATCAATTCCAAAGAAACCCATACCCAACTCAAGGAAATTCTCAAGCTCCACCTCTCAATCAACCGATGGCCGTAAACCAAGACGTCGAGACATTCATGAAGACTAATCGTGAGATGGTGACGAATCTTCAGAGTCAATTTGTCAACTTGAAGAATGACATGGTGAAACAAGGGAGCGATATTCGAGCCGAGCTAAGGAATGATATGGCCAAACACAGCAATGATATTAATGCCAACATGCAAAACTCTTTTAACAATCAAGCTCTTCACCTTCGTGATATGATTGGTTCGCTCATCCAAAGTAATCAACCCTCTTCTTCGGGTACTCTTCCGAGTAATACCGTTGCGAATCCAAGGGGGAGATGAAAGCAATAACCACTCGTAGTGGAAAAGGTTATATGGAACCCGAGCTTCCTACACCTCCACCCGTGATTGTGAACAAGGAAAAAGAGCAACTTTCCTCACCTCCTTCACCTTCTATCCCCATTTCCCCACCACCCGTGGTTGTGAGTGATCCTATTCCCTTAAAGCCTTCTTCTTCATCCAATATACCTTATCCCTCAAGGTTGAGGAAAGAAAAGCAAAAGAGCAAGGATGATATTCAGGTTTCGAACTTCCTTAAAATGTTCAAACAATTGAATTTTAACATTTCCTTTGCCGAGGCTCTCGCTCACATGCCCAAATACGCTAAGATGTTTAAAGATCTTCTAAGTGATAAAGAAAAGCTTCTTGACATTGCTCAGACCCACCTTAATGAGAATTGCTCCGCAGTGCTATTAAGGCAATTGCCCACCAAACTTGGTGATCCGGGTCGTTTCTTGATTCCTTGCAACTTCCCGGGAGTAGAGAATTGCATGGCCCTAGCCGATCTAGGTGCCAGTATAAACTTAATGCCTTTAAGTGTTTGGAAGCAATTATCTCTCCCCGAGCTAGTCCCCACCAAAATGACTTTGGAATTAGCCAACCGTACGGTTGCTTATCCAGTGGGGATAGCTGAAGATGTCTTCGTTGGCGTTGATAAATTCACCTTCCCGGCGGATTTTGTTGTCGTTGACTACGAGATGGATCCCCGTGTTCCATTAATCGTTGGACGTCCATTCCTGAGGACCGGTCGCACTCTTATTGATGTAGCCGCAGGCGAAATAATCATGAGAGTTGGTGACGATAAAATTGTCTTCAACATGGGTAAGATTTCTAAGCAACCTTATTCTTATGAGAGTGTTAATGCTATTGATGTTCTCGATGAGGCTTGTGAAGAACATTTTCATGATGCTTGCAAAAGTACTCTATCTTCTCTACCCAATGTTGAGACCGTTGCCTTAATTGCTCCAGCACTGACTCCTTTTGGAGAAAGTGACTTGGATGATTTCGAAGCTAGCTTGGGTTTGTCCACCAATTGGGATGAAGACATTAGTACTATTGAGAGACTTCTCAATGAGGACCCATTTTCTCCTCCTGCTCCTAAAGAGGTGACTAATGATGATCCATCGTTAGTTTCACCATCTATTGAGGATCCTCCTACTCTTGAGCTTAAGGACCTACCTCCTCATCTTGAGTACGTTTTCCTCGAAGACGACGTGAAGCTACCGGTCATCATCGCTAAGGATCTGAAAGAAGACGAAAAAGCAAGACTTGTCGCTGTGTTGAAGAAGCATAAAAGAGCTATCGCTTGGAAAATCTCCGACATCCGCGGAATTGATCCTCACTTCTGCACACATAAAATTCTCATGGAGGACGACTTTAAGCCCACCATTCAAAGCCAACGAAGGGTGAATCCTTAAATACATGAAGTCATCAAAAAAGAGGTTATCAAACTTCTTGATGCGGGTATGATTTACCCTATTTCGGATTCACCGTGGGTTAGTCCAGTCCATTGTGTGCCTAAGAAAGGCGGAATCACCGTTGTGCCCAATGCAAACAACGAGTTAATTCCTACCCGTCTCGTTACTGGGTGGAGAGTTTGTATAGACTACCGCAAACTCAATGATGCCACGAGAAAGGATCATTTCCCCCTACCTTTTATGGACCAAATGCTTGAACGTTTAGCTGGTAATGAATATTACTGCTTTCTTGATGGTTTCTCGGGTTATTTTCAAATACCCATCGATCCCCAAGATCAAGAGAAGACAACATTCACTTGTCCCTATGGCACATTTGCTTATAAACGAATGCCTTTTGGCTTATGCAATGCCCCCGGGACTTTCCAAAGGTGCATGTTGGCTATCTTCCATGACATGGTTGAGCAAACCATGGAAGTCTTCATGGATGATTTCTCGGTCTTTGGGGATTCCTTCTCTGCTTGCCTTGCCAATTTGGAACGCATGCTTAAGCGGTGCGAAGACACTCGCCTTGTTCTGAATTGGGAAAAATGCCATTTTATGGTAAAAGAAGGCATTGTGCTAGGACACAAAATCTCAAAAGCCGGTCTTGAAGTCGACCGTGCTAAAGTTGATTTCATAGCCACATTACCTCCACCTTCAACCGTGAAGGGTGTGAGAAGCTTTCTGGGTCATGCGGGCTTCTATCGTCGATTCATTCAGGATTTCTCTAAAATCGCTCGCCCGATGACCCACCTCTTGGAAAAAGATACTCCTTTTATCTTTTCTAAAGAGTGTCTCGAAGCCTTCAATCTTCTCAAGGATAAGCTAACTAAGGCACCGCTCTTGGTTACCCCTAATTGGGAGCTGACTTTTGAATTGATGTGCGATGCTAGCGACTTTGCTATTGGTGCGGTTTTGGGCCAACGTGTGAATAAACACTTCCAACCAATCCACTACGCTAGCAAAACAATGACGGGGGCTCAATTGCATTATACGACAACCGAAAAAGAGCTTTTAGCTGTTGTCTATGCTTTTGAGAAATTTCGCCCCTATCTTGTTTTATCCACCACCATCGTATACACGGACCATTCCGCGTTGAAGTACTTGATGACTAAAAACGATTCTAAGCCAAGACTTCTTCGTTGGGTTTTACTCCTTCAAGAATTCAACATTGAAATTCGTGACAAGAAGGGAGCTGAAAACCTGGCCGCGGATCATCTGAGTCGACTTGAGGATCCATATCAGGGGGATCATCCGAACAAAGAGATCAATGACTCTTTCCCCCTTGAGACCTTAATGTCTATAAATCTCAATCTTGATGGCACCCCGTGGTTTGCAGACATTGCAAACTACTTAGCGGGTGGTATTCTCATCCAAGGGTTAACATCCCAACAAAAGAAGAAGTTCTTGAATGATGTTAAGACTTACTTTTGGGATGACCCTTATCTATTCAAACAGTGTGCTGATCTGATTATTTATCGATGTGTTGACGGACCGGCAGCTTTCGATATCCTCCAAGCTTGCCACAAAGGACCCACCGGTGGTCACTTTGGTCCCAACTACACCGCTAAGAAAGTGTTTGACTCCGGATTCTACTGGCCCACCATTTATCGTGACGCTCACGAAATGGTTAAGCATTGTGATGCTTGCCAACGTCAAGGCAAGATCACACATAAGGATGAGATGCCTCAAAATTTCATACAGGAATGTGAAATCTTTGATGTATGGGGCATCGACTTTATGGGGCCATTTCCATCATCCAAAGGGAACAAGTACATCCTCGTCGCTGTCGACTACGTCTCTAAATGGGTTGAAGCTAAGGCTCTTCCTACGAATGATGCGAGGGTGGTTGTGAACTTTTTGAAGCAGCTTTTCGCTCGATTTGGCGTTCCTCGTGCTATCATCAGTGACCGCGGGACTCATTTTTGCAACGATCAATTTGCAAGAGTCATGGCAAAGTATGGTGTCACTCACCGTCTTTCCACCGCCTATCATCCCCAAACCAATGGGCAAGCCAAAATTTCCAATCGTGGCTTGAAGAGAATTTTGGAGCGTACTGTGGGAGAGCATCGTGCCGCGTGGGCCGATAAGTTAGATGATGCTCTGTGGGCTTTCCGTACCGCTTACAAGACCCCGATCGGCTGTACGCCTTATCGTCTTGTGTACGGGAAAGCCTGCCACCTACCCATCGAGCTGGAACACAAGGCGCACTGGGCCTTGAAGTGGGCTAACTTCGACATCATCAAAGCCGGTGATCATCGCAAGGTTCAACTCAACGAGCTAAATGAACTGAGTAATGAAGCTTATGAGAACTTGCTGATCTACAAGGAGAAGACGAAGATTATCCACGATGCTAAAATCAAGAACCGAGAGTTCCACGTTGGTGATCAAGTTCTACTCTTTAACTCTCGGTTGAAGATCTTCTCTGGCAAGTTGAAGAGCTGCTGGACTGGTCCATTCACCGTCGCCAAAGTCTTTCCTTATGGGACCATTGAGCTTTCTCAGCCGAATGGGCCCAATTTCAAGGTGAATGGCCAGCGTTTGAAGCTATACTTTGGTGAGGACATCTCTCAGGAGATGATTCCATCCCTCACCACGTTCCCCATGAACTAAAATTGGGTCGAGTCAGGCTCATGACTCGGTGAACAAAAACAAGCGCTTCTCGGGAGGTAACCCGTGTTCTATCCTTTACTGCTTTCACAATAAGTGTAGGGGGAGCCCCGCATATATTTGTTGTCTTGTTTCTTGTGCTGTGCAGGGATTAAAGCTTCAGACAACATCTTGATGACTTTTGACGAACCGTGATACCGTGTTTTCCATCTTCCCGGTTTTATCCTAAACTCTTTTGATTCAATATTTCATATTCTCTATGATTCACATTGAATTCACTTTAGTTGTCCTTTCCTTAGCAAGATTTAAACAAAGTGCACAATGTCATAAGTGTAGGGGAGTTTACTCCCACATGCTCAAACATTGAGGAAAATGTTTATCTCAAGTGTAGGGGGGACTTCTATCGAAGTAAGTGGTCTTTTTCATGAATTTGCCCTCATTTTAACCGGAAAATTTGATTTTTCGACATTTTTCAAAATTTTTAATCTATTTTGGCCTAGTTGCCTAGTTGTATTTGCCTTTGTTATGTTTCCTTTGCTAGAATAAATTTTTAATAAAGTAGTTTTAGATTTTTCTTAGTCGTGAACATTTTGACTCAACCCGAGTTTACTTGCCTAAGTTTACTCTAGCTAGTATCCTTAACAGGTTTAAGTCAAGTTTTGTTAGGCTTTTATATAGGGAGCTATAAAACGCGAAAGTCTTAACTCTCACGGGTTAAGAACAAGAACTTTTCGCAAGTTCCTATAATTGATCCTAGAGAGTCGTTTATCAAGGGAACTTTAAAACGCAATTTCTAAACTTGAAAGAGTCTAAGAATTTGCAAGATCCTATAGGCGACTCGAAAACCCAAAACTTTGATTTAATAGGCTAAGCATCCACGAGTCTCATTACTTGAGATTTTAAACTGTGGAGAACGAGAAATGATAGAGCCAATTATAAGTTCGGTATTCTTTCGTGAATTTATGTGAGTTAATTATGAGCCTATTCTCCCTCCGCTTGTTAATAAATTAATCTGCTAATAAATAAGGTTGTACGATTTAAAAGGTTACTTAGCTTCTAGCCCCAGATCGTTTAAAAGTTGCTCGGTAATGACGAGAGTTCATAGCCAAGGCATAACTTATGAAGCGGGGCGCGAAGATTGGCGAGTCCAAAAAGGCCCTAACAAGGCATGAGGGCTACATTTTGTTGCTAAAGATCCAAAAGTGATGTGAAGAATCATTTATCGAAAATCTATATGAAGGATCGAGACACACGACGAAAAGCAAGAACTCCCCAAAAGTCATGGAGAAGTCTATCCGAAAAGACCCTAACAAGGTATGAGGATAAATAGATCCAAGTCCTAAAAGGAGGCGGATCGTTGTATATCAAAGTCCAAAATAAAGATTGGAGAAAAATAAAGAAGTCGTGGTCTAAAGATGAAGAATCTCTCAAAAACTTCAAGTGAAGAAATTCCTATTATGAAGAGAAGACCATAATTTCAAGAACGTCTCTCGAAGATTCGAAGTATGAAGTCGCTGCCAAATATCGGCCCGAGAAAGGTCTCAAATCGCGAACCAAGTTATGCCAAGATATGAACTTTTTGATATCCCGAGAAGCAGTTTTAAAAGATTTGGTCCTTTAGCTAACTATTGATTAAATCGTTCACCTTATTTTCGGACTAAATAACTATCGAAATAAGTCAAACAATGCATCCTCGTGATCATTCAAGACAAAAATAAAATATAAGAGATACACCTAGGAATAAGGGAGTCTAAGTGAATAATTGGCCCACATGAGTTCGTGATAGTTTGCTAGCTTATAATAACAATGATCTCGTTTTTAAGCTTGGTATGGGGAACGTGAAACTTGAGGATGATAAACGTTCACGGCCGCCAAAACCCAATGTAAGTTTTTAATTTCTTTACTTATTTCTATCTTTTATGTTTAGTATCTAATAAAGGCCAAGGTGGGTTATTTATGATGAAAAATGTAAACCGTGCTTTAAAATTAATGCATTGCATGAGGGCATTGCAATGGTCAAGTGTAGGGGATTTAATAAGTGTGTAAACACTTATCCTTTTACCACTTATTTCCAATAATAACAAGACCAAAACGTGTGATTTATGTCATAAAAGTCGGAATTATGCGTGGTTTGTGTTTTTATTGTGTTTTAGGACCAAAATATGAAAAAGGGAGAAAACACGGGCTTTCACGGGCTTTTATCGAAGAAAACGGGAAAAGACAAGGTCAAAAGATCAAGAGTGCAAAAAGAACGGAAGTCCAAGGCCTATTCTGAAGATTTATCGAAGAAAAAGTCAAAAGACGGAAGTTTAACGAAGTCGAAGAACTCAAGTCTAATAGAAGAAGAAAATTAAACGACAAGTTCAAATCCCGAGACGACAAAGACGAAGAATTAAAGTCGAGTCGAGAAAACATGAAGAAAGCAAGAAAGAAGATGCAACACATGCACTCCTTCCTCCTTCCCTATAAATACCCTCCTAATAGTCATTAGGAGGGTGGTTAGAGTTTTTAGTTAATTTTTTCACTTTTTAGTTTTCTCTAGTTTTTAGAGAGAGAAAGTCTTAAACTTTCTCTCACTAGTTCATCTTTATCTTTTAATCTCTCAAGATTAAACATCTTTGTATTGCTTATTTTTATTAATCAAGTTCCATTTTAAGCTTTTATTTCTTAATCTCATTCTACTTTTCTTTGATTTAAGATTGATTTTGGTACGATTATCATGTGATCCGTGTTGTTCTTATTGATTTCGTGCTTAAAAAGTTAATCTTTTAATCATTTTATAAGTTTTCATTTTGATTAAGCTTTAAGACTTTTGTGCTTATTGGCTTATTTTTATGATTAGCTTATTTTTCTTATTAAAAAGTATTAATAAAAAGTTTATGTTTTTATTGTTTAATCTAAAAAGTTGTTTGATTTCGAGTTAGATAAGTTGATTAGAGTGCTTATTTGATTCCATTTAGTTGATTCGATTTAGTTTTGGGAATAAGCTCGATCTAATAGCTTATTTCCTAGCTTTTTGCTCGAATCCCATTATTTTCGGAAGGGTATTATATCCCTTTTCCGATTGGGTTTTCCGACCGGTACACAATCTAACCAATTTCCATAATTTTCGGAAAGGGTGGTAAAACCCCTTTCCGATTGGTGCCTATTCCGACCGGACCCCACCTTCCACATTCCGATAAGTCCTCACTTGCATATTCCGATTGGTTGTTTACTCCCAGTATTCCGATTGGTGGCTTCATTCATATTCCGACGGTAAGGTTTTAGGTATTCCGATTGGGATTTGTCCCGTATTCCGATTGGGTCAAAGTTCACATATTCCGATTGACGGCATCATCATACATTCCGATTGTGCGCTTCTCCCTGCATTCCGACCACCCGATCGGAATACATTCCGATCGGGTCCCCTTTTGGCTTGTTTTGGTTTCTCTCGATGTTACTTTCTTGTAGTACTTTTTATTTTCAGAATATTTTCCAAGTGTTAGTTTTGTCTAGTGTGTTAGTACTTTTCCATTATCACCTTTAAGTTTATATGCATTTGTTTTTACTCGTCATTCAAATTAATCTTTTAACTTCCATTTTACGCAACGACAATTTAATTAATTTCCAATAGTTTAAAACAAACAAACCAAACCATTCTCTTGATCCACCAAAAGACGATTGAGTCGCACTTAAGACCGGTTTTCAATTCGAAAAGACTTGGAACAACGAAATTATTTTATACGAGGTGTCAAAACCAAGTATTACGTACACTAACTCGTGTTAGACCAAGTTGTAAAGTAAACTTGATCCCTTTGCATGATTTGGCTTGTAAATCATGCCCGAGAAAATTAATTCCCGTTGTGAGCCAACGTTTTCGAAGGAAATACGTGACTTTAATACGAAAAACGGGTTGCAGTCTGAAATAACTAAAAGCCATAATGGGCATGTTTTAAAAATGTACAACTTTTATACGGACTCTATTTATGGCGCCTTGTCAATATTGATCGACATTTCTAAAGCCGTAAATATTACCGTACTAAGAGACATGCCCGATTTGAAAAACGAAAAAATATTTTTGGATTTTCTTGATTTTATAATTTTTATGGTTTTTCTAGGTTTTATATTTTTTATGGTTTTTCTTGGTTTTATATTTTTGTATTTTTCTTTTTGTGGTTTATATATTTACGATAATATACATGATCACGAACAAAGGATACGCATGAATAGTTTACCACCACTATTCAGCTGATTCTTCTGCCAATTCTTTGAGAGTCGCTGGAGAGAATGATTTCATGCCAAGCTTGTCGATCAAAAACTCGATTCGTCCTCGATCTAAGGCTTTGGTGAACATATCTGCCAGCTGATACTCAGTGGTGACAAAATACAGCTCGATCACTCCGTTCTCCACCTGCTCTTTAATGAAATGGTAGCGAATGTCTATGTGCTTTGCCCGGGAGTGTTGAACGTAGTTGCAGCAAAGGGCAATGGCGCTCTTGTTGTCACAATACATCGGGATTTTGTTGAATCCCAAACCGTAGTCAGTTAGTTGTGATCTCATCCAAAGGACTTGAGCACAACAACCGGACATGGCGATGTATTCAGCCTCCGTGCTAGAAATTGCAGCGCTTTTTTGCCTTTTTGAAGACCAACTAATCAATCTGTCTCCAAGGAGTTGCACAGACCCAGAAGTGCTACGCCTCGTGTCTTGACACCCAGCATGATCGGCATCTGCGTATGATATTAAAGCAATGGAGGAATCTTTCGGATACAATAGACCACGATGAAGTGTTCCTTTGAGATACCGAAAGATCCTTTTAACAACATGTAGGTGCTTTTTGGTAGGCCGAGCCTGATACCGGGCACACATGCATACGGCAAATTGCAAATCAGGCCTGCTAGCAGTCAGATAGAGAAGGGTGCCGATCATCCCACGGTAAAGTTTTGGATCGACAATAGTCCCATTCCTATCTTCATCTAACTTGGATTTCTCCACCAATTGAGTGTCCACGGGGTCACAATTTTCAAAGTTATATTTCTTTAAAGATTCTAGAGCATATTTGGATTGATTAATAAAGATGCCTCTGGGATTCTGAGAAATTTGTAATCCTAAGAAAAATGAAATTTTTCCCATCATTGACATCTGAAAGCGTGTGGACATTATCTTCTCAAAGCGTTTTGACAATTCTATGTTAGAGGCAGCAAATATTATATCATCAACATAAATTTGTACCAGTATCATGTCGTTGTCCTCCTTGAGAGTGAATAGAGTGGGGTCCACCTTGCCTTTGGAGAAGCCTTCCGAGATGAGATATGTTGAAAGGAGATCATACCACGCGTGTGGAGCTTGTTTCAACCCATAGAGAGCCTTCTTAAGCTTGTACACATGATTAGGAAACTCCGTGCTAACGAACCCATCCGGCTGACTAACATAGACTTCTTCCCTTAGTTCACCATTCAAAAATGTCGTCTTCACATCCATTTAATAGACGATCATGTTCATATGAGCAGCATACGCAAGGAATAGTCTAATAGCCTCCAATCTTGCAACAGGAGAAAAAGATTCTTCAAAGTCGATACCCAATGCTTGTTTGTATCCTCTAGCAACCAATCTAGCCTTATTCTTCAAGACTCCACCCATCTCATCGAGTTTAACCTTATAAACCCACAACAAAGTAAGGATGTTAACCTTGTCAGGGAGAGGAACTAATTCCCATACTTTAAGTCTTTGGAATTCATTTAGTTCATCTTGCATGGCTTCAACCCAAGATGATTGAGTCATAGCATGTTGCCAGTTTTTAGGTTCAACTTCGGAGAGAAATGCATCAAAATAGCAACAGAGTGCACTCTCTTGTAACTGATGGCGTGTAGAGACTGGTCGATCGAGACCTCCAATAACATTCCTAATTGGGTGATCTTTTGTCCATTTGGTGCTGTGATTTTCAATCCGTGGTGGTCTGGAGTGAACAATTGTAGGAGCTTCTTCTGAGGTAGACGTGGCTGAAGGGTTTTCGGGTATCGGTATACCAAAGAAAGGAAGCTCTTGTAGGTGAGCATATTCCAAATCGTGATCAGTAGAATCCTCTTCCACATCAGTAGGCACAAGTAAGGGTGAATATTCAGGTGTAGTTTGAGAATCACTTGGTAGAGGTGCATCCGGTTTAATGTTAATTGAAGATGCATTTGATAAAGCTTCATTAGCTTGAGCAACAACTTCAGGGATTAGAGCTATCACTACAGGTGCTGGAACTTCATCATTTGGGGGATCAAAGAATTCATCAAACAACGGTTGAAATAGTTTATCCCACTCGGGCCTTGTAGGTGGTAAAAATGATGTAGAAGTAGGATTATTGGGAACTAATCTGGAACTAATAGCACCGGTTCCCGTCTCGTGAAGCGCGGGTTCAGAGCTGCGTTGCTCAGAAGCCATCGCTGTCAGCTCATCAAAATCTGCGTCCATAGTTTCTACTATCTTACCAAGACGATGGTTGTAAATTCGGTATGCTTTCTTGGAGGGTGAGTAACCAATGAAAATACCTATATCGGCTTTCGGTTGAAGCTTGCCCAAGTTCTCACTATTAATGTTTGGATAACAAAGAGCCCCAAACACATGAAAGAATGAAACATCGGGTTTACGATCATGTAGAAGCTCGTAAGGTGTTTTTCCATGGCGTTTCTGAATGATAGAGCGGTTTTGGGTGAAACATGCAGTAGATATAGCTTCTGCCCACAAGAATAATGGAGCGTTCGCATAAATAAGCTTAGTCCTAGCAGCTTCCATAAGCGTACGATTCCGTCTTTCAACGACACCATTTTGTTGTGGAGTACGTGCAGCGGATGTTTCATGTGAGATACCAACTTCTTCATAGTAATCACGAAGAGTCTGGTTGACGAACTCTGTTCCATTATCTGTACGAATACGGCGGACAGTAGTATTTAAACGTACCTGAATAAATTTCAGAAAAGTGATGATAGCCTTCGGTGCTTCATCCTTTGTACGTAGAAATCTTACCCATGTAAACCTGGAGAAATCATCCACAATAACAAGAATGAATTTCTTACCGCTCACACTTTCGGTTCGCATTGGCCCACAAAGATCCAGATGCAAAAGATGAAGTTTTTCTTGATTGGTGTCTTCAGCTTTGGACTTGTATGACTTCTTGGTGCTTTTCCCCCTTGAACACGCAGAACATAAATGATCCTTGTGAAATTTGAGCTTTGGAAGACCACGAACTAATTCGTTTTTAGCCAAATGATTAATAGCATCAAAGTTGAGATGAGATAATCTACGATGCCATAACCATGACTTGGTCTTAGATGCTTTGGAGAGAAGACATACTGGAGAGGCGGCCATCATGTCTTGTAGGGACAACGTATAAAGATTTGCACCATGAGATCCCTTCAACAAGTCTTTTCCTTCCAAGTTGCGGATGAAACAAGTATGTTGTCGAAAAGCAACCTCTAGGTTGGAATCACAAAACTGTCCTACTGAAAATAAATTATGACCAAGACCTTCTACATAGTATACCCTTGAAATCGTAACGTTTCCAATCTGATATTCACCATACCCCATTATCTTTGCAATATGATCATTACCGAATTTAACCGTTCCAAGAAACTTGCTGACGAAATTTCGGAGCATCGAGCGATCTCCGGTCATATGCTTTGAGCAACCGGAGTCCAAATACCAGAGGATGATTTGGACCACCTGAAAATATCACCAGACGAGGACAATGTATAGGTTTCGGAATCTGAATGTTCCTTGTTATTAGCAGGTACAGATTTAATGATCTTAGATTTGCTAACTTTAGGTTTCTTAGATTTCCTAGCCTTCTTCCTAGTTGGTGATGTAGATTCAAGTTGGCTTAAATCCTGAGGTATTTCTTCACTGATAGGCACTATAGTGGGAGCTGACCTAATTAAAGGGCGCGGTTTCCATACTTTAGTGCTAGTGTGCCTAACTAAAGGACGCTGAGACCTAACCTCAATGGATGCATTCCTAGTTAAAGGGCACATTTTTCCATCTAATGTAAAGGTCCTACCAGTGGGACGCCATTGCCATCCAATTTGGGTACGAGTTCTCCCAGTTGGCTTCCATTCAAGGTCATTCCTAATAGCATTCATTTCATTCACATGATCAATAAGACACAAATCATGACGTTGGGAAAACATGCATTCATTACAATTCCAACATTTCAAATTAGAATTCACAAATGGTTTAGGCTTCTGCACAGGCGCAGAGCTTTTAGTCTTAACATGATTCTTTTTATTTAAATCTGAACAGATATTCCTAGTGTGAGCTTCTACTTTCTTCTTGATGGTACTACTAGTGGAGGGCTTGATCTTATCTTTCTTGAGTGGCGATCCTTTAGCCTTAGTAGACTCTTTTAATCCTGTAGAAGGCAAAGTGGAAACATTAGCAACAAATTTTAAAGGTGCCTTACTTGATGGTGCCAATGACGGTTTTGCTCCTGGGGTCTTATTGAATGAAGTTACAGCAATGGGTCGATTAGTGAGTAGTACAGAACCCGGTTTTCCTATGTATTGTAAATATGCTAAGCAATATTGAACACGCTTAATATATTCATGAGCTGAATAATAGTAACTGCTTGAGGGATCTAATGCATACAAATCGTCTAAAATATCCCTAACAAGATCTACATGCTTAATTGCATTCCTCATATAATCATCATAGGTAACCGGGTTTTTCTTATGGAGCGGGTTCTTATAAAGCACTACTGAATTAGTTGTTGGAGCACTAGAGGACGGTGCAGAATTGGTAGCTAAGTTATTAACAACTTCTTGTCGGGTGAGAAGAAGTGTCTCCTTTAACTCGGCCAAAACCATGTTTTTGTCAATGAGCTGGATGTTTAAGTCAGAGATTTCCTCACACTTTTGGTTCAGTTGTTCAACATAAGATTGTTGCTGTGCTGCATTAAAAGCTAAGCGTTCTTCTATTGAACCATAAAGAGCGGATAGTCCCTGTCTTGCCCGATCCATCTCCCCTAGAATAGACGAAAGTCTAATTTCTAAGTCCTGGTTTTTAGACTCTGCAGCCTCTAGTTCCAGTTTTAGTGTTTCATTTGATGACACATCTCTCTTTAATCTCATAATCTCTTCCTCTAATGCCTTAACTATCTCAATCATCTTGTCACTCGTCTCAACACTGTTTTCACAACCATTTGATATCAAAAGATCCTCATTTTGAGTTTGTTGTTTTAATTCTAAAGATATACAATGTTGTTCAAGTTTATTAAAGCGTTTTGTAAGTAAATTGTAAGAATCTTGAAGCTTTAAAAATTCAGCGTTAGATTCGTGACAAGAATGATTATCTACCTCATTTACAGTATCAACAACATTTACAGAGAGATCACACACATCATCATATATATTCACAGCATCACATTTAATCATAGCGGATGTAAGCTCATTCGAATAATTAACATTCACAGTAGTAAGCACATCACACGAAATTACTTGGGACAAGAATCGGTCATATTCGGATAAAATCTTTTCCTTTTCAATTAATTGTAGTTCGTAAGCAGTGTCCATTTCATAAAACACTTTTTGATCTTCTGCAATTTCAAACTCGAGATTTTCCGAAAGAGATGCAAAACTTCCTTTTAGACTTTCGACAAACGGATTGATCTCATTCTTAAACACCTCGTTCATGTGTTCGAAAGCCCATTCTCCGGCGTTTAGGCCATTTGAAGTCGTACATTCCAGAATGACCTTGTCAAAACTAGCAAAGTATTGATTAATCTCTTGCAAGTTTAACCATACAGTGCTAACAGGTGGAAGATCCTTTGGAATTTCCTTAGGTCCTTCCATTTTGACAAGTGTAGGAAGTGTACTAGGGTTTTCTTCATTTAACATGTAGGTTGGTGTTGTGATGAGATCTTTATCCATATGGAAGCGAATTCTAAAATCCTTTTTTGCAAGCTCCTGATTCATTTTAAAATAATCACACTCGGGATATTTTGCAAAGTTGTATGACCTATTCTCATTAACTAGATCCTTATTTGTGCGATCATCGAAAATAAAAATCGGGTCTAAGACCAATCCTAATTGGGTTGCATTATAAAGTCTTGGACTATGGATAAAAGCTTGTTTTGCATACCGTGGGTTGGGGGAAGGCCTTTTTGACGCGATAAGTTAAACTCTCTAAACGATGCGTCAAATAAGTGCACTAGTTGAGAGGCAGCGTATTGTCTTAAAAGCAAATAATCTAAACTTCTAATCTTATTAGCCGCATTAATTTCCATTTCATTCTTTTTAGACTCGAGTAATTCAAAATCCGTTTGAAGTTTGTGAAAATTAGTGACCACTAACTCTTTTTCTTTAAGTTCGTTAGAAAGATCTGCTCTTAAGGTTTCAATTTCTTGCAAATGACTCATTTGTTTGTTTCGAAAATGATCATATTCGAGATTTGTTAGAACAGTGGACGAAGGAACTAATTCCAAAGTTTGAACTTTTTCGTTGCACAAAGCAAGCTCAGCAGACAAATTCTTATTCTTAGCTAGGGTTTCTAAGAGTGCAGTATTCTTTTGGCTAAGTAATGTAGCAGGAACCATGACCGAATCTTGTTGAGCAGGAATATGCGTATGCGAAATGGCTCCCGGTTGTGATTCACTCAAAGTTTGGGGACTCACATTGATATTACTATCATTAATTGTCTCCTCATTTGAAAGACTCACCACCGAATACTCATTCGGATCAGCACCCTCTTGCCCAACTTGATGTGGTTGAATACTAGTATCAGTGGTATTATCAGTGGTATTAGTAAGTACCTCAGATATTTTTTCTGGCCCAAAGCTAGAGATAGTTGCCATAAGAGCTTCCTGAGCAGATTGAAGTTCAACACAGTCTGAATCGTAAGCATCCAGATCATCTGCTTGGTATGCTGCATTCTGTGTAGTGACAACTTCTTGTTCAGCAATCCCTGGATCAGCAAGAAATGCAAGCTCCTCTTCATCAAGTTCCTGTCCTTGTGCCTGAGCGTTCACCAAATAAATCTTCTCTGCAAACCATTGACCATCCCTTCTCCTCTTGGGTTTTGTGCAATCCCTGGACATGTGACCTTCTTCCTTACAGTTGTAGCATGTAATCATTCTCAACTTGCCTGTGGAATTAGCCCGTGGAGGAGTGTTGACCATTGGAGCAGGATTGACCGTGCGTGCATTGTTGGTTGATGTAGTGGGTCTCCCCTGATAAGGTTGAATAGGTTGAACCATTACCCTGCCATTCTCAATAGTAGCTTGTTGTCAAAAATTGGATTAATTCCTCAGCTGATTGTTAGTAGGAGCTGGTCCTCTAAATCCTCGTTTGCTCAATGTCCTTGTGAGATAAGTAGACATAGTGGCTAACACTTCAACTGGGTCAGTTCCTTGTTTGAATTCAGGAATGGGGACTTCATCATTATCACAATACATTGCTTGGTCTTGTTGAGCTGCATAAGCACTAGAAGGAATACTCATGTGGTCAGAGTAGCTTGATGGATATGCTGCATTTTCTTGATAAGAAGAATATGATGAGTGAGCATAAGGTGCAATGCTTGCTGGTGAATATGGGTGAGGTTGTGAGGCATATTGTGATGCTTGTGGTTCTCTCTGAGACGAAGGTGCATTAAACCGATATTGTTGCTGATGTGAGGTGGGTGGTTGCGGTAGAATCGAATATTGGGGGAAGCTTGGAGTCATGTACCGTGATGGATGATAGGCTTGGTGTCCCATGATATAAGGAGTGTTGTTGTATGACAAGCTTGGTTGATTTGCCATCAAAGCTAAAGAATCAGGGTACATACCTCGAGGCGAACGGTGCATGATCACGTGTTTCTCATGCTGCTGAAGAAAAGCATAGAGTTGATCCAAATTGCACTTATGCAAATCCTTGGTTAACTTAACATCGATAATATACTCACCCCATTCAGCTTGAGGTAAAGTATTCAAAAACTTGGTGTTAACCTGGAATGGAGCAATCACGAGATTGTATACATTCAAATCATTCATGAGAGTAATGAATCTGAAGTAGTAGTCGTGAAGCGTTTCCCCTGGACTATACGTGAATCTATCAAACAGATCATATAACTGACATTCCCGTTCCTGTTTAGTGAGAGACGTACCTTGTAGCAACACCTTCAGACGTTCCCATAAATCCTTTGCAACCGTATATTGACTTACCATTCGATAGATGTCATGTGTAAGAGCTTGGAGAATGGTTTGAAGAGCCTTTTCGTCTGCATCGGCAACAAGTTGTTGAGCTGGTGTAAGTTCTTCAAACTCCCGTGGTCGAGTCACATTGTTAACCATAATGGTACCATAATCAAGTGGACCATTTAGAATTGACTTGACCATAAGCCTCCCATATGTCGGTTTTCCCTTAATGTATGACATCATACGGCCTTGCCATGCTTCCAAAACTTCTTTAATGAGCATTGGAGGGCGATTATCCGTTCCCGTAATGACGGAAATATCCGTAAGTGATGTCATTTGAGGCATTAATGAATTTGTCACTTTAAAGAGACAAAGATTATCGGTTGATCGAGCAGTGAAGTAAAGTGTTGAGTTGTGTTGAGTTTTTGTGTAAGAAACCAAGATTAAATCCTCTAAAAAAATCGTCGAAAAAACAAGTAAAATATCCCTTGGTTCGGAACAATTGTTGATTCGGAAGTGTTGATTCGGAAGACTTTGGTTCGGAACTTCTTTGATTCGAAACAGTTGTTGATTCGGAAGATTTGATTCGGAACTCTTTGATCCGGAACTTTTGGTTCGGAAGAAACTGATTCGGAACTCTTTGATCAGGAACTTTTGGTTCGGAAGAAAACTGATTCGGAACTTTCTTTGATCCGGAACTTTTGGTTCGGAAGAAAAACTGATTCGGAACTTTCCTTGATCCGGAACTTTTGGTTCGGAAGAAAACTGATTCGGAACTTTCTTTGATCCGGAACTTTTGGTTCGGAAGAAAAACTGATTCGGAACTTTCCTTGATCCGGAACTTTTGGTTCGGAAGAAAACTGATTCGGAACTTTCTTTGATCCGGAACTTTTGGTTCGGAAGATTTTGATTCGGAACTTTACTGGGAGAAAGCTGGTTCGTGTGTTGTAACAGTCGACTAAATATTAAGAACAAACCCAGATTTTTACCAAATTACCCAAAAAGTTTTGTGATTTCTACTAAAAGAAGTAAAACCCAATACTTATCTACTAATCCCAACAACAAAATCACCAAAAACTTCAAGAATCAAGATAGATTTTCCTAAAGAACACTAATACAATCAAAAACTAAAGAACAACACAAATCATTACCTTAAATCACCCCATGGCTCTTGATACCAATTGTAAAATATTGATAATCTTGTGAATCAATGAAGTGGGTTGAAGATTTCTAGAGAGAGAAACTAGTGAGAGAAAGTGAGAGAGAAATCTGTGTTTTTCATTCAAATGGGAAAAACAAACAATCAACAACCAACCCCTTTCCATGGTGGAAAGGGGTATTTATATCCAAGCCACTAATGGGCTTGGGCCGACCCATGACAAGCCCATGGGCCGGTTTCTTACTTAACTAAATGAGTAAACATTAACTACGAGCTATACAACATTAATAATATTGTGGAGTGACCGATACTTCTAATATACGTTAAAAACGTATTTTCTAACATCTACATAATGTGTCAGTAATTATATTCACCTTCCTCGATAAAATAAATATCATGACCGTATATATTCGAAAATTCTTTCTTCACATTTTCTAAGTCTTAGTTCTATCTCAACTATTGTTTTTATCAGTTTTGCTCAATTCGACGTTTTAAAGCGTCGATAAGTATTACAAGTAATTAAATAATAAATATTTAATTTTTATGAACGTAAACGTAAAAAATTTAAATTTCTTAGTTCGATCAAATGTTCAAAATAATTTGAATTTAATTAACAAGATTTTTGTTGATTTATCAGAAATAATTAGTAAGATCCGTAAATGTTCGAAAAACCTTCGTTTATTCTTTGGTAAAAAATTTCTTAGTTGAAAAGCAAAAATTGGCATTTCAAATTTTAAGTCATGGTTTAACGGTTTCCTCAATCCCTCTTAGGTTGTCTTGAGGTATACACAAACATTTACCCCTAAACAGGAGTTTAGTTAAATGATTTGTGTATAAGGGAATAATCCCTTAAAAATCCTTTGTTAAAACATTTGTCAAAACATATTTCCATTTTCTTTTTGGGAAAACCCAAAGCCTTAATGGTTCCAATTTTTTTTTTTGAAGAGTCAATATATTCCATTTTCTATTAATCACACGGTCAAATAATGGAAAGGATTAAGTCTTTCATCACATGTTAAATATTCAAGGTACAAGTTTTCATTGTTTGACCAATTTAGGGCAGTCTATAACTAATTATTAACTCATTCTTATTCTTACAAATAAACAAATGGTCCTTAATGATCACAAGCATGAATTTATCAAATTACAGCCTACACACGTGATTCACCAAATTTATGGATGCTACATATGTATTAGTCAATCCAAACGACATCACGTGAAACTCATAATGTTCATTACAAGTACCGGATGTTGTGATTGGAATAGATAATCTTTTTCGCGGATGCGAAATTGATGATAACCATGCCGAGGATCAAATTTTTTAAAACATACGCTAGAACCTCGTAAATTATCGAACAAATCTATCATCTTGGGTAGTGGATATAGATTTTTAATTGTCAATTTACCTAGTTCACGGTAATCAATAAATATAAGAAATAATAACACCATAGCTCTTCATGATGACGAGCTCGGTAGAATAAAATCTATCTCCGACAACTCTCTCAGTTGTACGGTAATTCCTTTAATTCAGATGGTGCTGACGTAAAGTGTACATGCCACAGGTGCAGCGCCGTGAATATAATCAATACCAATTTCAACTTGCCTTGATGGCGAAGGTCTAGGTAATTCACCAGCAAATACCTCCTAGAGTTTCAGATAACAGAAACATCTTTTAATAAATTCATATTAGGTTCTTTCTAGATTATAGTATCTATGACTAATTCACAACCATTCATGGTATAATCTCAAGTCTAAATGCAGGATATGGTCATCCATCAAGAATTATTTAGATCACTTTTGATAATAAACATCTTATCTTTTAGGGGATTTCTACTCGAGTCCCCATCAATTAAGACAATGTCATCATGTCATAATCAATCAATCCATTCTACTGGCACTATTAACTTTTCAGTTTCATTGTCGTCGATAAGATGTGAATTTCTCAAAAGACTAATAATAACTCATAATCCTTCACAAATTCAAGGATATCAGGAGACATAACTAACCTTAAAAGAGTAAGGTTAACACATAATCTACGGGAGAGAATTTCAAATCAGATACAGACGAAAACATTTAACGAATATGAATATATCCCATGTTTTCATAATTTGAGTACGCATTCGAAAGCTCCTCGGATCGTTACCCAAGTCATTCAAATGAAATAAAATCAAAAGAAATGATAGGAACGTCGATACATCCAGTCGGGTATCAACACTCGGTAATCAGATACTTTTCCTAAGAATCTCACTACGGGAGAATTGGACAAGAAAGAATTTTCACTTGTTAAATAAGACAATTTCCACAGATGAGTAAATTTCACTCAGAAGAATAGATGCTACAGGCACATATGTAGGTGTCCCTAACACTATGTCCCTATTTTTCACTTCTTGCAGATCTCATAAAATTTAATCTTTCACAATCTCAAAGAAAATGTAGTGTTTACTAATCAGTTTTATGGTGACTACTAATCAGCCTTGCATGGTCCATTCCAAATTGTATGTAGGCGCGCAACTATATACAATTTCAAGATTAACGATGCAATACTCAGTTCGTCAAAATTTTATCATCATGTTTATAATAAAAACATTTTCATGCTTAATTATTAAATAAGAATCAAGAATAAATTTACAAAGATTTTCTTTGTTATGAAAACAATTAAGTTTTCCAAGGTGTTTTATAAACAACATCATTTCGATAATAATCACTTATAAATCTTACTTTGAATAATCCTTATAGTGATGAAAATTCAATTTTCTCAAAGGATATGGTTTTAACGTTATAAAAACAATGTGTGATCTGCAAAAGAGTGATGAAGAGTTGTTCACCAAGAACTAACTACAATATAATAGGAAATGAACTTAGCCAAATAATCATGAGGTTCATGACCTCGATGACACTCAAGAATACAAAGAGAATAATCCACAACGTAACTCAAATCGAGATGAGTACTTGTTCAATGGTTGCATCACTAATGTGAGCATTATGAAGAAGCAATAAAAGATAAATAACATCGATACATATAGAATTTAGCAATCAAAGGTAGTCTTTTTATTAATCACAAACAAGTCAAAATTGTACCGTAACACATTACGTGTCACTATGTCATACAATTCCAAGAACTCATCCTACCAACTGATGTCTCAGTTAAGTTAGGGATTTTTAAAAGATACCACAATAAATACTAATTTACAAGAGTCATGGGGGTCCACCCGTCCCGGAAGATCCATCGGTCCCAATTCAGAAGAAGATTTTTCAGTTTATTTATTGGACACTAGGCATCCTCGTTATTGGACAATGGTTTACGAACAACCCTTAACAAAACTAACAATCATTTAAAAACTTATAATTCAATCACAGAACTTAACGACTTCCTCTTAACAATTTCTTATTTCATACAAGTTAAATTTTACTTCATTCAAGTTTCAATCAACTTATACTCAATTCGATATCCTACCTCATTCTCCAATACTTTCAACCTTATTCTTAGACCTTAATAGGGCAATAAAAGCTCGATATGAACAACACTTAATTTCCAATCCTATAGCTCTTACAACAACAGTTATCAAATGAGTCACTAGTATGAAATGACTCATATATTCAATTAGACTTCTCGGAAAGGTACTAGTGGCATGAGGCTTTTGGGTAATGGTTCCATTGACAGCCTCAAGTGCAACATTCACCCTTTCGATTTCAATTTAAGAATTGGGTGACAACGAATCAGATGACACCTTTCCAGGTGGTAACGTTTTGTCAAACTCCACTCTATAAGGAAAGATCGTCATGTCATCGATATCAGATTTATTCTCGCCAATTCTTCTTTAATATCTTAATCAACTAATACCAACATTTCTACGAATATCAACCATTTTGTTGGGATCATAAACATCCACAACTTGGTTTAGATATAGGATAGCTAGAATTCCTACGGAAATAGCTTTGATTGATTTACTAGGGGAGTTAGGGTTCCTTGTGACAATCTATGGCGTATAAATACCTCGTATAAATATAGAAATAATCATCAAACAATCATGTAATCAAATTACATCATATGTATATATATAATCCAAGTTATATATATATATTAAAATAACACTTCTCAGTCTGGCCTTGTCGGTAACTCGGGAATTCTTCGGCACCGTTATAGTCAAAAGATTTTTTAGGCATTTTGTGAAAAATGTTTATAGTTAAAAGATTTTGAAATATTTTATTCAAAACCTTGGTTTTAAAAATCTTTCGTTCTCTATAACGAGAGCTCTGGTACCAAACTATAACACCCCCAAATTTACACAATTCAATACAGCGGAAGACTAGTTGGTATTATGGGATAGCACATTACTCACATCATAGACAACGCTTAAAAATCGCGTCGTTTAATAATAAAGCATTTCCATTCATAAATATCAAAGTTACATAGGTCCCAAGTCATAGTATTTATTACAAGTTTTACAAAGTATTTGAATGGAAATTATTATTTAAGTGCGGGCCATGAATTCTTGTTGTCTTCCCGAGAATTACCTTCAAGTACCTGAGATAAAACATGTTAAAAGAAAAGGTCAGCGATAACGCCGAGTGAATTCATAGAGTTTAATAAAACCATCAATATATCATCGGTACATAATTATTACCGAAAATCATTTTGTACAAATCTTTGTAATAGGCCATAAAATAGCCAAAGTCATTTTATACAAATCCTCATCAAAAATCTTAATATAGGCATTTGCCTTAAAAATCATTATACGAACCATTGTCGTAAAAACATCAAACAATACGTTTTATAACGTTGTATAGATTAAATAAAAACCGTTATATGAATATGGTTGTATAAAACCAAAACACGAACATAATATCAATAATAAGACCCTGTATTGCTAGTCAGGCAATTCGTTGTAATTCAGTGCGTATAGCAGTATTTCGTTATTTTTGGATTATTATAAGCCGCATGACATTGTTACCTTACTATAACCAACAACGGGTAGCTAGCCCGAAACTCAATTTGCCCATCTAAATTAGCGTATCGTCACAATAATCACGCTTGTGTAAATCTTCTCATACATAAATTCGCTTACCAATCAATGTGGCACGACGGGGATCAACCGTCAAGGCGCGAACTGGGGTGATCGTCCCCAAATAGTACTATTATATGCATAAGCGTCTACCAATTCCCGGTAGTTCACAATTCATGCTAATGGGACTTTTAGTGACATAACCTAACTTTAATAATCCATTTAATTTCATACATCGGGTCATATAATCATTCATCGGGTCATACAATCATTCGGGTCCAAATCAATAAACAAACAATCGGGAAAAATGGTGTCCTATTTTATCAAAACTAACATGTTATCTCCCTCGCGGGTTTATAAAATATTTCATAAAAACATTTAAAAGAGTGTGAGGCTATGAACTCACGTTGATGTGGGAAAGCGGGTTATCGGCAATTCGGATGTATGGTACGTGCTTCAATCACGGAAACCTAGACAAATAATACTCGTCTTAGACTCTTGTCCAATGACTTTATAAAAATAACAATTATGTATATTTATGATGACTTTATACATATGATGATGATTAAGTGGGTTTATACATTCTCATTTACTCATCTTAGTGTTATGTATTGGCAATTTTTATACTAGTTTACTAGTTTTACTTATTTACATTTTGGAGGCCCAATAAGCCTATTACAAGCTCAATACTTTTCATTAGCCCAATTATACCTTTTAATATCAATATTATACTTTACATGTTGGGCCCAAGTGGGTTAAGCCCAATAAGTAAGTTTATAAGTGTTTTACCAAACTAGTCGGGTTAATAGTCCAATAAGGCTACTTTGGCCCGTTAATGTCTATATGTTGTAAAGTTCGGGTTTTATCGGTTTTTACTTGTTATATAAGTTCATATTCAGTATGTGAGTTTATAAAAGTTTACATTAGACTGGTCCGACCGTCTAAGTTTTATTTGACAAAAATGTTAATCTTTCGGTTTTAGCCGAAAAGACGTAAAACTTAGTATATAGTTTTTATAACTTATAAAACTTACCAAACTACCATTTTTATATAATGTCCATTTATTTATCCTTATGTATATTTATATAAATGAAATATATAAGTTAGTGGGTTTTAATTCACATTTTATACTATATTTATTTGAGTGCTTATATAATAATATTAAACTTTAATTTCACAAAATCAGTCCTAAATTTTAAGTTCACTAAAATGTCCATATCTAGAGTTCTATAATGAGATAGGACCTCAAATTTTTAACACAGAAACTACATGATATGTGCGTCATTTTATTCCTTTATTTCTACTGATGAATCAACCTCTAAGTATTTAATAAAATTCGTCCAAAACAGTGTAGGCAGATTTGTACTCTAAACTTGTTTTGATCATATCTCACTCATTTTTATGATTCCATTGCATGGCCAACTCTCACATGTGTATAACACCTAATAATTACTGTATATTGATTCCACTTTACCATTTTATCAGTTTATCATTTGGTTACTTACTGTTTTTATACAGCCATCTTATTAAGCAAGATTTAACCATTTTTACATGTGGTTTTTCCATCTTTTTACCTATGTTTATCAAATCTATCAACACCAAATCCCGACATAATATTATTAATCATCATTCATCATCATACACATATACATAAATAAAGAAAATACAATATTACATAATCAAAATAACAAGAGGATAGGAAGAACAATCTCTATACCACCAAGGTTGTATAGTTTATGATCAAGGCTTGGATTTTGATGGAAGAACTTGTGATAGATCAACACCAACTTTAAAGACCACCAATCTTTGTAAACTTCTTGTAGAAATCAGCCCTTGGACATCACCAAATCTTCTCCTTGGATGTTAAAATCACCACCAATCAATAGAGCTTGAAAAGGGCTTCATCATATGTGTGAATAACATGTGATTTCATGGTTAAATTTGATCAAATGAGGGTGTTTAATGGTGGTTCTTGGACGAAATTTAGAGAGAGAGGGTGGAGAGTATGAGTAGTTTGCATGTATGTAAATGGAGAAATGGTTTTGGAGTGAGTGGTTTTGGTGGAAGAAGTAGCTTACAAGTTAAGCTTAAAAATGACAAGTGTAGTAGTAGTTAGCTACAATTTGACACCTCAAAGGGTGTGGTGGAGTAAGCTTGGCCATCCCATGTGTGGGGTGGGCAAGTGTAAAACTTGTCACATCCCACTAATTTACGGGTATTCGTCGATTCTAGTTTTCTCGATTTGCGTGCCCTTGGGTCGTTTTACGAAAAACGTTTTATAAATTATGAATCAACGGCACAAAACGAATCTAATAAATATTGTCTCATCAAAAACGGAGTTCGAAAACGTAAATACGTAATCCTAAGGTTTCCGGTTTACTCGTAAAGGACGTTAAAATATTCACGTAATTCCTAATCTCTTCTCGTAAATATGTGAGTTTATGAACTAACTAAAATTTAAAATCCCAAAATAATATTCACGGATAAATTTATTTTCTGAAATGTCGGACTGTCACCAAAAATGGTGTATGTAAACGTAAGCACGTAACGTATAATCCTCCGGTTTAGACGTAGTCGATGCTACTTCAAGACGTAAAATCCAAATTTCTTCCCAAAAATAAGTGAGTTCATATTATAACATTAAAATAATGTTTTCAAATAAATATTGAGAATAAAATATAAACCATAAATTGACGGATTGTCACAAAGGACCTCATGAATCTTTTCCATGTATGAATTATGTGCCTCGAGTTCTTGGTCGGAGAGTTCATCATCTGTATCGTCAAGCATTTCTCCTTCCTCAGCTGATAACTTGATCCCAGCTTCTAGTTTCTTGCACAGCAGCATCTTTTCCATATGATAACCATAATCTTTAACCATCTTTGGCTGCCTGCATTCCCTAGCCAAATGCCCAAAACCTCTGCAGTTAAAACATTGAATCCCACTTTGTTGCACAACTTGAGTACCAACAGTTTCCCTATTTCCAACAACAGTAGCCACCCTCTGATTATCATACTTAGGTTGTCGATCATACTTTGGAGGACTCTCAGTACGTCTTCGTGTGTCATACCTTAGAGGACTCTGTGCATAGGTGTTCCTCGGGTTTGAAGATTTTCGAAGGTTGTTGTTGGTGGGTTTGTAGATTTTCTTATATTGCTTCATAATGAAAGCCATTTGTTGCTTGAATTCCCTATCCTTTTGAGCTACTTCTTCATCACTGTCTTCTTCGGATGATTGCTCAGGTGTGGGTGATGGTGCTCTTGCAACTTCTTTGCCTCGGGATCGTGTTGGAGCATGTGACTTGGAGACAGTGGATGATCGTGGTGATGATGATTGAGTAGAGTAGGTCTTTGAAGTACGAGAGTAATAATCTGTGTAATGTTGAGTGGTAGACACCAAAGCAAGTGGATTGGAAACCTTTGCAACTCGTTCAGCTCGAAGTTCATTTGCCTCATTTTGAAATTGTTTCAAAATGTCAAAGAACTTGTGATATGAAACTTCATCTAACTTTTGTTGTTGTTTCACCAAGGTGACAAACCGTGTCCACTCTGGTTGAAGTTGCTGTAGAAATTGGACATTGACTTGCATGGTGGAAACTTGCAAGTTGTTTCGGGTCATATCGTTCATCATCTTGTAGAATCAGGAGTAATAAGAATCAATTGATTCCCCATCTTTTGATGTAAACTTGCCAAAGTTCCAAAACATCTTAGTTTTTACATCTTGTTTGTTAAGTGATTCACCTTGTTGCAATCTTTCAATAGCCGTCCACATTTCTTGAGCAGTAGGGCATGCATCAACCGTAGAGTAAATATCATCTCCAATACCACTAAGAATTAAGTAGATTGCTTCCTTCTCTGCATCAAACCAAACACGATTCTCTGGGGTGAGGTCATTCCTCGTTTCATCACGTTCATATGCGGGTTGTGCGTCACTTGTGTCTGTGGTTGGTACTACAGGAACTTGAATCCTTGAGAGTTTATAGGGTCCTTCCAAAATACATTGCCTTAAAGCATCACCGTTAGGTTTTGTGTCAAGATAACATAGAAAACGGGATTGCCATTGATCATATCAACCCGACACAAGAATTAGTGGTCTTTCTTTGTTACCCGCCACCATTATGTTGTTGTTCGTCACACGATATTCTGTAGTAGAATCCATCTCAATATTCTCTGAAATTGATGAACTGAATGTGGATCTTAAGTAGTTGTGTTGTGATTGTGTTGTTGTTGAAATTCCGAAATTACGATTTTTTCTCAGTCTGACAATAAATTCCTCAGTCCGACAAAGCGGTAGACCTAAAAAATTTGTAATCCCAAATTTTGAAATCGAGCTAGAAATAGCCTAAAACTAGTATGGAAAAAATTTGATTTTACTTGACCTAAAATTTTTAACTCTTTTTTTTTAATCTTCGTGTAAACTACGTTCCGAGACTAGTCTAGATAGTGGCTAAGTCTAAAAATACTCGAACAAAATTTGGATGTCCATCGCAATGTCACCCATCGCACTCTTAGATCGCAGTCTGATCACAGTCTGATCGTACTCTATGATCGCAGTCTGATCGCAGTCTGATCGTACTCTATGATCGCAGTCTGATCGTATTCTTAGATCGCAGTCTGATCGCAGTCTTGGATCGTAACAAGTGATCGTACTCTTGGATCGTACTCACTTGATCGTATTGGTGATCGTATCCAACGATCGTATCCTATGATCGTATCCAACGATCGTACTCACCGATCGCACTCTCCGATCGTACTGAGTGATCGTACTCACAGATCGTACTGAGTGATCGTACTCACAGATCGTAGTGAGTGATCGTACTCACAGATCGTACTGAGTGATCGTAGGAGGTGATCGTGACCTTGGATCGCAAGTAGTATCCCTCAAGGTTTATGCAATCGCAACAATCAGATCGTAACCAAGATAAAAGTTCGAGACTTTAGGCAATAAGAAAGAATGGATTTTTACCTTGGAAATCGTGTTTCAATCCAAACCAAATTAACCAAAATCTTACCACACGTATAAAAGATGTAGAGATTAAAGGAGGAAGATTTAGAGCACGAAAAACACAAGAAAAAACTTGAATCCGAGTAGATTTTATGTTAACATCACACGAACTAAGTAGTAAATCAACAACGAATCACAAAACTACCCCATGGCGATTGATACCAGTTGTTTTCCCTTATATTTGTGATGATTAAGCAAGAAAGAAAGAAAGGTAGATAAAAGATGGAAGGTTTCTAGAGAGAGAAAGTAGTGAGAGAAAGTAGAGAGAAAATGGTTGGAGAAACTAGGTGATATTAGATTAAGAGAATATGAAATGACCAACACCCTTCCTAACATGCTAGGAATGGTTTATATAGCCTTTGCCTACATGTGGCTTAATGGGCTATATGATCATGAGCCGGGCTTTCCTTTTGGGCTTTGGTTACTTATGAATCAACCTTAGCTTAAAGTTAAGCCCGTAATACACGACTAACATACTACCTATTACAACATTCTAATATATGATACATAATAAACATATGACCGAGCATTCTTGTTTGACTCAATATTTTGAGTTTAACACTAAGTAATAGCTCGTAGTTTAGTTTTACTTTATTATCTAAACTAGCCCAAGCCGAGCCCACAACTTGTGTGAGGCCGGCGGCCCAATGTAAGCCCAAGCCCATCTCATGGGCTTGGGTATATAAACTCTCTCCTTAGTTGGAGAGGGTGGTGGTTCACTTCATAATACACATAGTAAAAGTGTGTTTTCTACACTTTCTCTCTCTAAGTGTGTGTGTGTTCTCACCATCTTTCTATCTCTTTATCTCTCTAGAACATAAGCAAGATTTACAATATCTTACAAACTTCCCCCTAATTCATGCCACATAATCTTGATGTAGAAGCTTTTAATAGCTTCCCCCTAAACCAACAATCCTCATATGCAATTTCAAAGCTTTCAATAAAGCTTAGAATGATTAAGCGCACAACGGAATTTAACGAGCAAACCCCATCATATGAAATGATAATGTTGCTACGAGTGATTGAAAGTTTGGGGCACACCAAGTAGATCAACAACATCTCTTCTCATGCTTGAATAATCCTTCTGAATTTTTCTTCCCCTTGAAAGTTCAAGTTATGCATATTAGAAAGAATCAAGACATTTCTTCCCCCACGTAGTTGAAGAAAGGAAACCAATCCTATGTATGAAGCCCAAATACTGAGGTAGACACATTGTCCCATTCATGAATTTGACATCGTAACATCAGAGTCAATTAAGTCCTGAAAATGCACATATCTTCTTCTGGAGATACACCAGAGTCAATTAAGTCCCGGAAGTGCATATATCTCCATATAGGATAATGATGATGAATAATTGAAACATCAAAACAATTAAACATCAAACAATAGTGTACCGTTTAGAGATTGATAACGCCACGAGTTAAAACACTGATTTTCTCTGCGGTTATGACAAATGTCTTCCCGGAATATCTTCAAATCAAAAGAAGGTATGAAGTTCATCACATGTACTCGTTTTCCATTCAATATGTCTTCTTCTTCCCCATTTATGGTTTCGAAACCTCGGAACCAGCAATAAATCGTACGCACATGAACCTGAAAATCTCGAGAGAATAATAAATAAGCTTAATTATATTCGGTGAGAATCAGTTGTTGATCGAAATTCTATGCTCATAAACTCTTCCATGGCTATCTTTACCAACCCCCTTGTAGGCAGTTTGAAGTGACCACTGATGGAATGAACTAGATATACCAAACGTGAAACTGAATAAGAATTCCTTGATCTTTTGATTTAAGCTTGCACTATTATTGATTGAAGAACGGTGGAGAAATATCTAAGTATCCAATACATTACTGAAGAAGTATATAAGCACAACACCTATTGAAATTATCCACATCGACTATGCGCGTGACACTGAGTACAACAATGTAGCTCCTTTAAGTGATAGTTATCCAGATCATCAACCAACCACCCCGAACCCGGTAACTAGATAAACAAGTCTTCATCCTAAGATTAAGCACGAGCAAGTTATCTATGAAAGATAAAATAAGTACACGCCTTCGAAAAAATCTGTCTTCAAGTCCAAATAATAATACCCGATCAAAAATACGTAGTCACTAAAAGTATAGCCACTTTTTTCTTGGTCTCGTCAAATAAATTTTGTCACTTTCTCTCGACATAACGTCCCGACACTTGTCTTTAAATCTTGTTACTTTTGTCTCGTCACTTTGCCACGTCCTAATTATTACCAAAAATTTTGTCCAAAATAAAATTTTGGCATAAAATTAGTGTAATATGACTCAAAATACTCGGGCCATCCAAAAATCACGTCTATCATCCTTCACATGAATGAAATTTGTGGCCCATCAACTACCAGCCCAAACTCTTGCTATAGACCCGGCTCATGAACAATGTTAGGACCCGGCCATATTTAGGGGTATAAAAAGGTGAAACCCTAATCATACTGCAGTTAGCTAAACCTAATCTCTTAATCTTATCTCATCCGCCTCTTTTTCTCATCTCAAAACATATTACGCCTCCCCATGTATCATTCATCTCAGTTTACCTCTTAAACCTCCAAAATTCACATCAAACCAAATCCCGTCTGCTCAATTTCTGTCATCACCCGAACCAAACAGAGAACAATTAGACTTTTATTCAACCGCAACAAATAAAAATCTCCTTTATCCATCAATCACGAAACCCACATGCAATTAGAATACTTTGTATCATCTTTCAAATATGTAACCATGCGTGCAACGACCCCTTTAATTCACTTTTGGCAATAAACAAGAGATCTTATGAAGCTACATGAGATTTATTTAGCCACACTTGAATCGAATCAAGTAAAGTCATAAAGCTACAGCTCTTTCACTTGTCAAGATCCGCTAAGGGTCTCGGGTAGGTGATTTAATTGCATGTTGTTTGATTATCTTTTAATCGAAGAAAGATGAACTGATGATAACAAAATTGTTATACATTGTTCATGATATTTCGTATATTAAAGGTTTGATATACCAAACAAAGATCTATGACGGTGTTTTAATTCGTGTTGTGTAATTAACGAAAGGAACAACTAGATTTTTAACAGATTTGTTATAAATCTTGTTTCGTTTTGAATATTAAATTAGGTTAGCCCAATATAGATCAATGATGCATGTTGTTCAAATACGAGATCTTGTATCTTTGTTGTAGAACGAATTTGAGATCAAAGTTTCGTGATTTTTGTTATAGATTCGAGTCTTGTTTTGATTATAGATGGGTTAGGCGACGATGGGATTAGGATATAGATTGTGGATTTGTTGTGGAGTTATAAGGGAAATGAGTAATCTTAGATCGAGTCTCGGTATATTTTTGATACGACATATCGCAATGTTTAACAAGCATGTCGCAATGTTTTCAATAGAACATCAAAATCCCAAAATTCCATCGCAATCCCATAAACCCATCGCAATGATGCATCACAAAGTGTTCATCAACATTACTCATCAACAAAGTTTTCATCAACAGTCTTTTTCACAGCAACCAACACATCAGACATCACCATCACAAGCTATCACCTCTCCGATGGGCTATACTCCTCAGCAAGGATATTTTCCAATTGAAGCACCACAAGCACAAGCCTTCTACTCCAATGAACTTCCACTAATTCAAGCACCGTTTTTTACTCCAAATGATACACCTGCTGATGTCTTAGACCATCTCACTGCCTACTTGTCAAAACTAGTTGCAACTAGAGGTTTTCCACCAACGAACAATCAGCTTCGCACTTCTTTAAATCCTCGACAACAAGCCACTATTCAAGATGGTCAAGTAACGGTGCAATCAATTCAGAGAAGGCAAAGTTCATATGGACCCACAACAAGGACCGTGAACACTCAAGCTGGGAATTCTCAAGCTAGGGGAAATGGAAGCACTATTGGTCCTCAAAAGGTTGTCACTTGCTACAATTGCCGAGGACAAGGTCATATGGCAAGGGAATGCACTCAGCCGAAAAGGAGAAGGGATGCAACGTGGTTTCGTGAGAAGATGTATTTGGTCGATGCTCAATCTAAGGGAATTGTGACAACCCAAACCCGTGGTCATTATTTAATTATATTTTTACGTATATTTTTGAAATTTTTTACGAGATTGATTGTTATGATGATCGGTGATTTGATTTGGATGAATGATTGAAATTTATATTTTTACGTTTTGACGAGTTGCGAGGATTATTAGTAATGACGATATCAACGGATGCCCGAAAATTTACGTTTTATTTTAGACATGTCGATGTTTAATATTTTGACGTTTTTATTTTTAATGTCGTATTAAGTCGTGCCAGGACTATATAATATCATATTCTGTGTGCGTTTTAAGTTTTGAGAAGCATTTTTATGAAACCCGAGACCCGTAAATATTTTAAAAATTAACTAATAGTCATTTCTCGCTTTTTAACAAATTATTTGCATTTTGGTCAACAAGAATCACAATTGGCAAAAACTACCCTAAACTTTCTCCATATAAAATGGAAAATTAAATACAAAAATACACACACTCCACTAGAAACAAGATTTGTTTTCTCTTCCCTCCCTTTTTCTCTCTACAATCCGTCACCCTCCACCACCTTAACACCATTGATTTTCAAAAATTGAGTTTGAATCTTTAAATTCTAATCAAAGACCCATCTTAATCTCTTCAATCTCTACACATTGGTATGAAAATTTTACACATGCAAGAACATTTTTGTAAAACCCATTTTTGGTGAAAAATCTTGTGTTTTGATCTTAAATTCTTGTTGTATGTAGGTATTTATGTGATTATATATTAATTTTGATGATTGCATGTTAAAATCTTTGACTTGGGTTTTTATGATTTGATCATCTAGGATGATTTATTGTGTTATGATTGAAAGTAGTGATATAGGGATGTTTATAGTGGTAAAAATGATGTTAAAATGTGGTGAAAAATTGATTTTGAATGATTTATAAGAAGGCATTTTTGACCAGATTATAAAAGGTAATTTTCAGAAAATATAAGTTTGAGTATGGTATGAACTAACTAGATATTGTTGAGAGGATGTCTTAAGCTTCAATTTGGTATAAGGTAGAGCTTCTAGCTCCAAACGAGCGAAAAGTTACGTTAGTTTGATTATTCGTGTACCGGGAGACGAGTATCATCACAATATATAATTGTTGTCGATATTTGGATCTAATCTCGGGGACTATAAAAAGGATTTTGAAATGTGTCAAGTACTGATGTTAAGTGTTTAGTATGAGGATGTTGAGTTCATTTTCAAAATTGAGTGTCGTTTTGTAAACGGAGTAAAATAAATGAGTTAAAAAGACTATATGAATTATTGACGTAAAACTGTCCGGTTTTTGTAGTTCGAAGATGAGTCGGGCAGGGAACTTTAAAAGTAAAATATTTTAACCAACTTTTGGGAGGTCTTTCTATATATAGTAAGTGAAGTTTCTGATTAGTATCGTAAGTTATTGACGTGTTTAACTAAGGAAAACAGTTTGGACGGGTAATATATATATATATATATATATATATATATATATATATATATATATATATATATATATATATATATATATATATATATATATATATATATATATATATATATATATATATATATATATATATATATCGACAGTTTTTGAAAGAATAAAAGTATAAAGGTGTACGTAAGAAGGATTTATTAAATTGAGTATGGTGTGAGTTTGATTTTGACTTTGAGATATTTATTTCATTTTATTAAGTATGAAATATCATTTGGATGTATTATTAAAGGCACGCATTTTGTTTTGATAGATTGTGAATTTCATGTTCGCCGGGCATCATTGATCGTTGAAAGTCGTCATACTATTGTTAATACTTCAGGTGAGTCTATAGCCTCGCTTTCTACTTGTTTTAATGATTTAAAAACCCGCGAGGGGATACATGCTATTTGAAGTAAAATGAACACATGTCATGAGTAATTGTTGGACCCGAATGTTGCCTTTGTTTCCTTTGATGAATTGAATTGTATAAGTACCTAAATTGAAAATGTCCCTAAATTCATGAGCCGTTAACTATCTTCTGACTTGATGTTGTGAGTTGGGAATAGCCGCTTATTCTAATAATAGTACTATTGGGCTGACAACCCTATCTGAGACCAAGGCATTACGCTGAGTAACCTCTGGGAAGGATAATTTTACGAGAATGAGAATTGGTATTCTTGCAATTGATACCCTATTAGGGGCACTGATAATTCTTCTAGTCATGCTGGCATTTGGCGTGGGTGACTAAGTTAAGGGGTCGGTGTCATGAGCTTAATACAATTCATTAGCTATTGCTATAAGATGGAATGCCTGATTAATAGATTGTATGGCCACAATTCTATTAAACAGTTGTGAATGATTTTTACGATGTGTTCAATTATGTTTTGTAAAACCTATAGACTTGCTCAACCTTTGTGTTGATGATTTTAAGCATGTATTGTAGGTACTTGAAGTTGTTGAGTTGCGGAGCTTGCTGGAGAAGGATTGCGGAATTGCTTTTGTAGTAATTTGGTCTAAAACATATTTCTTTCCCTTTTGTCATAAACATATAGTATATGGTCAAGTATTTTGGTAAAAGGTTTGTCGATTTGTTAAGATCCTAGGGGAACGTGTACGCTACTCTGATATATTTTTAAACTGATTTTACTTGGGATTGAATGTTTTAGACACTTATTTAAATTATTTCCTTATTTATTCCTAAATATACTGTTTTAAGGTTGTATAAAGAGTTTGTGAAATGAAGTTTGTGAATAACACCCAATTGTGTACTCCGTTGCGCAATGTAAATTGGGGGTGTTATAGATTGGTAACCAGAGCTTTTTAGTTATAGCGAATTAGGTCGATTTTTGAAAATGTCCTAAACTATAACTTTGGTGTCAAAAGTATTTTATAAAAGCAACGCAACTTCTCTGCAAGGCTCCGGTAAGATTATTTTTTTGTTATGCTTTGTTATTATAGATGTATCCCTCAAAATTGTTCTGAATTCCTAAGTATTTATTAAGTAAATACTACGATAAGGTATTTGTATTAATGAGAGGACGTGGAGTGCTTTCATCATAATTTCATTTTTATGAGTATTGTATAATTATCATTTGCATTGCATTGCATTGCATCACATACATATATATTTGGCATATTCAAATCATTTGCATTTGCATGATATTGCATTGCATATTTATATTTTTGAATAATGACCTTATGTACCTTTGAATTTTCTATGATTTCAGAAAATGTCCGACATACCATATTACACCAATAAGGGGGGATTTGCTGTAGGTCAACGGAGTTTGCAGTATCAGCGCGTAGGTGATCATAAGAATTCAGGTGGATGGTTAGATTATGAGGATGATACGGATGATAAGAAGAATGTTGTAGAATCTGATAGTGATAATTATAGGACTGAGAGTGAAGTTGGAAGAACTGAGGTTAGAGCTGAGTGAGAAGTTATGGAACTAATTTTGAGAAATATCAGAAAAAGAGAGATAGGCTTCGCAGGTTAAGTGAATATGTAGCTCATCTTGGGCCGTATCTTGGACCGCATTGGAAGTTTCAGGATAGTGAGGTGTATGCTGATTTGCATTATATGATAGATCCGCCGTGTCAATGAGCGCATTTGAGGTATGGATTCTAGAATCCGCTGTGTTTTGATCCAAATTGGAGGTGCTGCAAGTTAGGACCAGATGAATATGAAGCAGGGACGAGCCAAGTTGAAGAAAATGATGGACCACATCCTATGGAGTGATGTAGTAATGGATCTTTGTTGTATTTCAACTTATGTTATTGTGTTGTATTTGGAATGTTTAGATGTTGTGAGGTAGTATTGTGATGGATTATTGTTGTTGTTTAGGATGATAAGGGTAAGTGACATTAGTGACAAGATTTTGTTGCGATTTTCTTGGATTTATGGATGAAATCTACTATTACCCTTTAGTATTTGATGTGCTTTTGTTATCTTCTCTTTTGTGAGATGATTGTGGAATTGAGGTAGTATTGTGTTGTTGGTGCATGTAGTATTCATGATATATCTTGATGAAAAGATCCTATTCTTTCTATCTCGATGTGTATACTTATTAAGTTTCTTTCTACTGTTATCACATAGAAAGAATTGAGTGAGATATGTTTCTGTCATTAGTGGGGATTCTTGCGTGACTGAGTATGTTGAAATATGTCTCCAAAGGTTATTAACTATAGGGTAGATTATATGATTGTGGGAATAGTTGTTAGATTATTTGAAGCTGATAGTGCTGCAAGGAGACGAGGTGCTGAGATTGAAGATGTTGTTGTTCCAGTTGAAGATGTTGCTGAGATTGAAGATGTTGCTGTTCCAGTTGGAGATGCTACTGCTATTCTACAAGATTTTAAAAGGATGTATGTATGTTAGATTCCTAGTAATGAGAAGAGATGCGGTGAAGAGTGTCGTACGGATATTGATGGTAATTGGAAAGGTGGAACTATATGGATAAGTGATGAGATGGCTTTTATACAGGATCTCATCGTTCTTTTCGGGCTTTAAATGCATTAAAATGTCATGAAATACCATATATATGCTTGTATTTGTTTACTTGTGTGTTTTAGGTATGGATATCGTGAAAAAGACAAAAGATTACAAGAAACAAGGAAAAACAGACACGAGAAACGAAGCCGTACAAAGAACCGGGCCCTAGTTCATGAATTATCCAAGATAAACCCTTGAAGACTTGAAGATGTACAAGATTGATCCTCAAAATATGAAGAAATGACACTTAAAACCCTTGTATATTCATAATTACAAGTTTGGTCCCTAAAGTTTGTCAAAATTACAAAATGGTCCTTCAACTTTGAAGAATTGACAAGATTAGTCCCTCATCAATTCTAATTTATCAGTTATGGTCCCTCATGAAGTCAAAGATACAATGAAGACCTTTGAAGATCAAGAATCTCCAAGATCAGTCCTTCAACTATACAAAAGTGGCAAAAATAACCCTTGAAATACTTTTGCCAAAATTTTGGGGCAAAAGTGTGAACTTTGTAACTTCAATAACAAAGGAATTCAAGTTATAAGGCTGAAAAACGTGTTTTACCCATTTCACCCAAATACAAGGACTATTACTGCCCTTCCCAAAGTTTGAATCTCACAAACACGCGCCAAACACCACATCCCCACCTTTTACGGATCAAACTTACCATTATTCACCCTTCTTCACCCTCAGAACTTACTCCACTTAAACAAAGGGTAAATTGCAATTACCTTAACACACGCTTAATTCACATACACATGAACTCATCCCACACCCAAAACCCCCACTCCCACTCACCCAATGACCCCACCATTCAAACCCGTCCACCTATCACATCAAACCTTAACCTCCAAGGCTTGCCACGTGGCCAAATCAACAGCCAAGACTCATTGCTTAACTACAAAGCTAAAATGAACAGCCAGGATGCATATGGACAGCTCAATATCAAAATTCGTCTAGAAGATTCAAGGGCATTTCAGGAACTTCATAGCTAGGGTTTTCTCATTGTAATCTCAGCCCTTGTGGCCTATATAAGGACTCCTCAACTTGTGAGAGAGCCTTGTTCCAGTTTTACCTTTTAAACATTGTAATTCCTTTTTAAATTTTATAAAAGTTTGTATTTTGAGAAAATTGTAATTCCTTTTTATGGTTTTGAAAGTTGGTATTGTTTAAGGGTAATTCTGAGTTCCATTTGATGTTATAAGTGTGCTTAGATCTTGTGGTTTAAGGACGTTTATGTTTGGTAAGGTTTTCAAGTTTGAAATAAGCTTGAAAATAGGTTTCTAATTTTGATATTTTACTTTTACTAATCCTTAACCAAAAGCCATAAGCTCTTACAAGCTTGTTAACACCAAGCTTGTGAAGGGGTTTGAGCCTTTGGTTGGGTTGTTTGTTGCTTGTGTTGAAGAAATCAAGTCCTTGAGTTTCTACTTTGAAACATCAACCAAGGCACATCTCATCTCCTTTGTTGAAGTACCTTGGTCTTGTTCTAGTTGTTGAACAAGGTCCAAGGAGCATTGCTGATCCTCCTAGGATGTTGTGGAGGATAGGTATAACCTCTTGTTAAGATTCCTCTAAAATATCACATGTTATGGTCTGATTTATACTTTGCTATGTGATTTGTTAATTTTGTGTTTGTGCTTTGTGTTTTATGATTGGTATCTGTTAGTTTTCACCTAGTTGAGCTATTTGATCTATAAAATCAGTAGGTTGTTTGTAGAAATAAGAAGTTTGTTTGAAAGGGGCTTATAAAAGGGTTGTTTGGGATTTTGGGATCATAAGGCCTTGTGGCCTTGTTCCCTTGGTTCTTAGGGTTTCGGAGGTCTAAACAAGTCATATACAATAGTTTTTAGTCAATGGTTAAGTTTCAAAAGGTTTGGAAAAAGGATTTCAAGTTTAGTAAATATCTGATAACAAGTGTTTTGGAATTGGTCAAACACATCAGATCCAATAAAATCTTTGTTTGTTGGATCTAAGGTCTGAAATCCGGTTTAGGAAGAGTTTAGGTGATAAACTATCTGTGCATTATCTGTTTGTTGAATTTGGTGGTTTATTTAAGGTGTTAGAGCTTATCAAAGTTGGCTGAAGTGGTCATTTGCATCAACAAAGTGACCACCTCATTTTGTGCTTGCATTTATGATTCTAGTGTATGCCTTGTTGTTTTGTTGTTTGGAACTTAATATTGTGTTGCTTGTGAGTGAATTTTGCTATTTGGTGTGCCTTGTTGCTGGCTTATAAGCTAACTGGCTTATTAAGCCCTTTTTGCCAAAATCAGTCATCATTTGGTCAACTGACCACTTGATTCACAAAGACTCCTCCTTGAGTTCTTCACAAAAGTTGCTTATAACAAGCTTATAAACCATCCCTGGTCATTTGGTGAACTTTGGAACACTTTGACTTTTGGTCAAATAAGCACAATTTGGCTTATTTTTTAGAACTGCTTATTGGTACATGCAACAACTTGGTTTTTGTAATAGGTGTCATTTTTCTCAGCTTAATAACAAGTCTGGAAGGTTACAAGTCTTTTGGTTAAGCTTTTGCTAGAAAACTAGCTTATTTGGCTTTTTCAGCCAGCTTATTGGTTCACACAGCTTATTCTACTTGACTTTTTGTGGTTTTTATGATTGATTGTTCTTAGTTAAGTTATTTGTGAGCTTTTGCAACAAACCAGAGCTTCTGAAACAGCCTAGAACTCTAACCTGACTATTTTGTCGTTTTGTGGATTTCTACTTTGCTTATTTCTGGCTTATTGAGTGTGCTTTTTCAAAATTTCTTTTCACAAATCTCTCAGGCATCTCAAAAGAGGGTTGTGTGTTTAAGCAGAGCTTATGGAATTGGCTTATTGCTTAATGGGCTTATTGGCCCAATAAGAATAAGCTGTTGACTATTTAAGCTGTGATAAGCTCAAAATTAGCTTTTGGGCCTTCAAACTTTTGTGTTTAGAATTAAATTTTGAGTCAGATAGGGCTTTTTCTGGTCATTTGGGCCAGGTTTGACTTTTTGGGCCCAAAAGCCCATTAAGGTTGATTGTTTTTGGTTTTAGCCCATTTGGGGGCCCATTAGGGGTAATTTGGTAATTTCACTTTCATTTTCTGATTATTTAGGTTAAAATAAACTAGTTTGCAAGTTTTTAGAATTTTTTAGAATTTTTGGGTTTTTATATTATTTTAATATTATTTTATTATTAAATTTCAAATTTCATATTTTTGCACTTTTTAATTTTTCTTAGGTTTAATACATTATAATAGGATTTTTGCATCTCTTAGATTAGTTTTATCATCATTAGATTAATTTCTATAATTATTTTAAGTTTAAATAGTTTTTAAATCATTTTAAATAGTTTTAATTAGTTTAAAATTTTATTAAAAATAGTTTTTAATCTTTTTAGGTCATTTTAGAGGTTTACCAAGTGAAAAATCTTTATTTGGGCTTTTTGATAATTAATTTGATTTTTAGGGCTTTAATTATCATTTAAAAATTAATATTTTATAAATTAAAAGGTTTGAAAAAGTTTTGATCATTTGTCAACTCTTAGTTTATTTAATTTGATTTTTGATAATTTCTTTGGGAATTTTTAGAATTAATTTTTATTTTAGCTCTTTTTACGGTTGTACGTTTAGTCGTCGTAGTAATTAATTTCACGTCTTCGTCATTCCATTTTCTCATCCCCTTCTCTCAAATATTAATCTCAAATCTTGTCACATTTTAGTCACACACATATACCTCCTTGGGAAACGAACTTAATTGGGTCATTAACACTTGATTTTCCTTAATCATTTGTTTAATACTTACCGCTTATACGCCTTTTTCCTAAAAGGTGTATTTTTACCACAATCATTTTGGCAATAGATACTTGCATTGCTACGCCCTCACATTTTCCAACTTTCAACGTTTTGCTTTGTTTTGTTGCTAATAAGGCTAAAAATGGCCAAATTTTAAAATTTTCTTAGTTTTAATAAGTGTTTTTAACACACGAATGTATATTTTCCGATGGGTAGAATAAGAGCTAATTTTTTACTTGATGGACATTTGGAGCCCTTTACATTCCTTAACCCGCTCAATTCAAGTTTTGCTAGACTTTTATATAGGGAACTTTAAAACGCTAAAGTCTTAGCTCATTCGGGTTAAGAACAAGAACTTTTCGCAAGTTCCTATAATTGATCCTAGAAAGTCACTTATCAAGGGAACTATAAAATGCATTCTCTAAACTTGAAAAAGTCCAAGAAAGTGCAAGATCCTATAGGTGGCTTGAAAACCCAAAACTTTAATTTGATATAGTCTTAATGAAAGCTAATCCAAATTTGGCTTAATTTTGACTTGCATGGCTAAGTATTCACGAGTCTCTTTAATTAGAGGTCTTTATATAGTGAAGAACGAGAGATGATAGAGTTAGACAAGTGATCATGCTAAACGTAGAACATGAAAATGTTTTTTAAAAACTCATATGTTTTTAATTGTGGCTTTTTCTCCCATAAGATCAATGCATTAGGAATAAAAATAATTACAATAAGTAAGGTCGTACGATTTGAAAGGTTACTTAGCTTCTAGCACAAGATCGTTTAAAAGTTGCCCAGGGTTGAATAGAGTTCATAGCCAAGGCATAACTTATTGAAGCGGGACGCGAAGATTGGTGAAGATCCAAAAAGGCCCTAACAAGGCATGAGGAGCTCTATTTTGTTGCTAAAGATCCAATATGATGTGAAGTATCATTATTCCTAAATCAATATGAAGGATCGAGACACACGACGAAAAGCAGTTACTCCCCTAAAGATCATGGAGAAAGTCTATCCAAAAAGACCCTTACAAGTTATGAGGAAAAATGTATCCAAGTCCTAAAAGGAGGTGGATCGTTGTATATCAAAATCCAAAATAAGGATTGAAGAAAAAGGATGAAGTCGTGGTCCAAGTATGAAGAATCTCTCAAAATTGTCAAGTGAAGAAATTCCAAAATATCAAGAGAAGACCATAATTTCAAGAACGTCTTCCCAAGATTTGAAGTATGAAGTACATGCCAAATATCGGTCCGAGAAAGGTCTCAAATCATGAAACGAGTTATGCCAAGATATGAACTTAAGGAGATACACGAGAAGCCGTTTTAAAAGATTTTGTCCTTCGGTAACTCTCGATTAAATCGTGCTACTTTACTTTCGGACTAATAAATACTCAAATAAGTCAATATGAATCACTTGTGATCCATGAAAATAGTTAAAAAATTCTAGAAACCCATTTCTTTTTATAATAACTAGGATTGCGGGAAGAAAAAGTATTACACAATTTGGACGTATGAGTAGTGTTAGCATTGTGAATTGTACCAACAATGATCTCGTTTTTGCACTTAGCATGGAATGTATGACAATCAAGGATGACAAAATTTACTCTATGGGACATTTACTTGTTTCTATTCATTGACCCTAAAAGTCACATTTGTGATGAAAATCATACATTATGTCTTTACACATCTTCGTAGTATTGTTGCAAGTCTTTTACTTTTCAATAAAGGATAATAAAATTGAATTTTGGTTATTCTTAGATACTTTATTCTAGCATTGCGTGAGGGCACGGCAATGGCTTAGTATGGGGGAGTGATGAGATGGCTTTTATACATGATCTCATCGTTCTTTTCGGGCTTTAAATGCATTAAAATGTCATGAAATACCATATATAGGCTTGTATTTATTTACTTGTGTGTTTTAGGTATGGATATCATGAAAAAGACAAAAGATCACAAGAAACAAGGAAAAACGAACACGAGAAACGAAGCCGTACAAAGAATCGGGCCCTAGTTCATGAATTATCCAAGATAAACCCTTGAAGACTTGAAGATGTACAAGATTGATCCTTAAAATATGAAGAAATGACACTTAAAACCCTTGTATATTCATAATTACAAGTTTGGTCCCTTAAGTTTGTCAAAATTACAAAATGGTCCTTCAACTTTGAAGAATTGGCAAGATTAGTCCCTCATAAATTCTAATTTGTCAATTATGGTCCCTCATGAAGTCAAAGATACAATGAAGACCTTTGAAGATCAAGAATATCCAAGATCAGTCCTTCAACTATACAAAAGTTGCAAAAATAACCCTTGAAATACTTTTGCCAAAATTTTGGGGCAAAAGTGTGAACTTTGTAACTTCAATAACAAAGGAATTCAAGTTATAAGGCTGAAAAACGTGTTTTACCCATTTCACCAAAATACAAGGACTATTACTGCCCTTCCCAAAGTTTGAATCTCACAAACACGCGCCAAACACCACCTCCCCACCTTTTTCAGATCAAACTTACCACTATTCACCCTTCTTCACCCCCAGAACTTACTCCACTTAAACAAAGGGTAAATTGAAATTACCTTAACACACGCTTAATTCACACACACATGAACTCATCCCACACCCAAAACCCTCTCTCCCACTCACCCAAGGACCCCACCATTTAAAGCCGTCCACCTATCACATCAAACCTTAACCTCCAAGGCTTGCCACGTGGCCAAATCAACAGCCAAGACTCATTTCTTAACTACAAAGCTAAAATGAACAGCCAGGATGCATTTGGACAGCTCAATATCAAAATTCGTCTAGAAGATTCAAGGGTATTTCAGGAACTTCATAGCTAGGGTTTTCTCATTGTAATCTCAGCCCTTGTGTCCTATATAAGGACTCCTCAACTTGTGAGAGATCCGTGTCCCAGTTTTACCTTTTAAACATTGTAATTCCTTTTTAAATTTTATAAAAGTTGCTATTTTGAGAAAATTATAATTCCTTTTTATGTTTTTGAAAGTTGGTATTGTTTAAGGGTAATTCTGAGTTCCATTTGATGTTATAAGTGTGCTTAGATCTTGTGGTTTAAGGACGTTTATGTTTGGTAAGGTTTTCAAGTTTGAACTAAGCTTGAAAATAGGTTTCTGATTTTGATATTTTACTTGTACTAATCCTTAACCAAAAGCCATAAGCTCTTACATGCTTGTTAACACCAAGCTTGTGAAGGGGTTTGAGCCTTTGGTTGGGTTGTTTGTTGCTTGTGTTGAAGAAATCAAGTCCTTGAGTTTCTACTTTGAAACATCAACCAAGGCACATCTCATCTCCTTTGTTTAAGTACCTTGGTCTTGTTCTAGTTGTTGAACAAGGTCCAAGGAGCATTACTGGTCCTCCTAGGATGTTGTGGAGGATAGGTATAACCTCTTGTTAAGATTCCTCTAAAAAATCACATGTTATGGTCTGATTTATACTTTGCTATGTGATTTGTTGATTTTGTGTTTGTGCTTTGTGTTTTATGATTGGTATTTGTTAGTTGTCACCTAGTTGAACTATTTGATCTATAAAATCAGTAGGTTGTTTGTAGAAATAAGAAGTTTGTTTGAAAAGGGCTTATAAAAGGGTTGTTTGGGATTTTGGGATCATAAGGCCTCGTGGCCTTGTGCCCTTGGTTCTTAGGGTTTGGGAGGTCTAAACAAGTCATATACAATATTTTTTAGTCACTGGTTAAGTTTCAAAAGGTTTGGAAAAAGGATTTCAAGTTTTGTAAAAATCTGATAAAAAGTGTTTTGGAATTGGTCAAACACATCAGATCCAATAAAATCGTTGTTTCTTGGATCTAAGGTCTGAAATCAGGTTTGGGAAGAGTTTAGGTGATAAGCTATCTGTGCATTATCTGTTTGTTGAATTTGGTGGCTTATTGAAGGTGCTAGAGCTTATCAAAGTTGGCTGAAGTGGTCATTTGCATCAGCAAAGTGACCACCTCATTTTGTGCTTGCATTTGTGATTCTAGTGTATGCCTTGTTGTTTTTGTAACACCTGGTAATTTTCCCTACTTTGTAAAATGACTATTTTACCCTTTGAATTTTTATTTAGTCAACTATGTAATTTAACTGTGTTGGAACCGGGAAGTTATCCCGCGTTTTCTGAAAAACTGTTTGCTGACGAGTAATGGCCTCACACTGAGCTCAGTCATTATTCTGAACATTTTCTGTGAACCTGACCAAAGTGTTGAGACGGTCAATGAATTGACGATAATCCATGAGATTATTCGTTGTTTGTGAATTATGTGCTTAACTATTTAGTTTTAACAGCGTGATCGTATTTTTATGAGCAGCGTATTTAAATATTTCTGTATATGTTTATATATGTCTGTATTTTAATATTTTTGCTATTTATAGTAATAAATCGTATTTACTGTGAATATTTAATTAACGTATCGCGTTTTCGTATTTTACGTCGTTTTGACGTTTACCCGTCGTTAGCGTGCATAAAATACTTTACCAATCATAAAAGGTCAGTTTTCGTCGAAAAATCGTAAATTTAATATATTTCGTCAAATTTTTAAGTTTTACGTAATTTTTAACTTAACTATATACTTTTTGATATTTACCTAAAACTAACTAACCTTTTTACCTTAAACCTTTTAACAAATTACCATAGTAAAAATTTTGAATAATTTACCCCCATTTGGGACCCCATAACCGGCCAAAAACATGCACATGGTGCATGGCCTTACACTTTGCCATATTTGGCTTAAGGTTACAAACCTTACACACCTTAACTTATTAACCAAAAACCCTCAAATAATTCACTTATTCATTCATTTTCACCTCAAACAAAAAACACACATCTCTCCCCTTCTCTCTCAAAACACACGGCACACAAACACAAACACATTCCACCATTGTTGATTACTAAAAGCTTCATTTTAACAAGAATTAACACAAAACAAAATCACCCTAGAGCTTGTGCAAGCATAACGAAGAATGGTCTTTCTTGGTTTGTTAATTTGAGTAGTTTTTGGGTTGAAGTTTTAGAGTAGAGTTCTTGTTGATTATTAGTGGGTTAGAGCGTAGATCGGGTCGTTGTGATTACGTAGAATCGTTACTCAAGGTTATTTCTTAAACATTTTTCATCTTTTCATTTTTCATGCATAATCTTTGTAGATCTATGCATGCATGTTACTCATCAAGTATTTTCTTGAAATAAAATGATAAAAATTATTTTTGGTCATGAAATATTTTAAGATTTATGGAAATTAAGTGTGGATCTATTAGATCCATACATGAAAATGGGTTAATTGAAAGATTTGTGAAAAATATAAGTATGTATATTGTAGATTTGTGAACTTGAAGAAAAACCTTTGATTTTGTTGATGTTTATGAAAAATTGGAGGGAACTAGTAGTGTTATTACTAGTGGTTACGCTTGAAGATGGTCGAAAACGAGTTTTTACGGAAAACATACAATCTGTCCGACTTTTGTAAGAGGCGTAGAGAGTCGTAAAAATTGTTTTGACACTAGTTTACTACGAGATTATGAAAATATAAGTTAATACCTTCGTTTCGATATATTATGGGCTAAAAAGGGAGCTAAAATGAGTAAGATATTGTCGTTTAAATTTCGTTGTCGGAAAACTTAATTTTTGAAGAACAACACTATAAGTGGTTGCTGTCCAGATTTTTAAAGTGGTCGAAACGACATTTTCGAGTTAAACGGAGTTGTTTTAAGTGTCGAAATGGTTACTAAATGGTATGTATGAATGTTGGACTTGTTTTGTAAAAGCGTATTAGCGCGAAATGTGAGTACTTGGTGTAACGTTAAAGTTTGAACGTTGGAAGTGGAAATTGATACTATTGCGGAAAATGACTTGTTGAAATATTGGCGATTGAGGAATTGTTGAAAATAGGGGTTTTAGGACGAGATTTGAGTACTTACTAAAAATGGCAAATTTTTATGTGACGCCGAAAGGCTGCCGAATTTTTGTTAGAATTCGGGTAGGAAAATTTATTAAGATAAATTTTGGTAAATTAAAATTTACGCCGAAAGGCTGTCGAAATTTCGTCGAGTCAAAAATAAATATTTTTGCCTAAGTATATATATACTATAATGTTTATAACGATGTAACATTTACAAGTCACGATTTTAACAACAAAATATATACTTGATTGATGAGTAACGTACGTGATGAACTATTGTGACTTATTTGCTAGCGCCTAAACTATAGTATTATATTTAGGTTGTTGCTAGAGTTGCTCGCTACTATTTGATCTTACTTGTGCGGTTTGAATCGTTGCTTGAGGTGAGTTTATAGATCCCTATTAAACTATTTTTGTATGTTTAATTTTTTGGAATGTGACAAATGCTTTGATGCTTGCTTCTGGACGCAAGTAAAACTTGATTTCTGTGAACGCTTTGTGAACACTGTTTATGAGATAGCTTAAGTTGCTTTAGCCATAGTCCCCACTATCGTGAATCGTTAGTTACTCTGCTGGAGTAAGCTCTTATGTTACGGATAGATCTATCGAGGGTTGACAACCTCCACTCGGGCATTCTGACGCCGGACGAGTGTGTACCATTTGTATGAACGGAGTCATCTTGCCTAGGTACTCAATTGGGGCAAAATTTATTTATGCAATCTATTGTATGCACTGGATCACTAGTTTCGATGTCACGAGCTTAGCTATCATAAATATTGTGAACACCCAATTTATCCTACACTTGGCACTATATCTCCTATAGTTGCACGTGTACAGAAATGAAATATGAAATTGAATTACTATGAACTTTTACTTGAAACCTATATTCTCACCAACTTTATGTTGACCCAATTTAGCATTTATCTCAGGTAATTGATGATGAGTTGTATCTGATGTGTGAAGTACTTGGAGTCCGCATGCATTTCTTGGCTATCTTCGGATATTTATTTACTTATGCTTTTGAACTATTATCTCGTTGATGTTTAAAACTTTTACATTCCGCTGCACTATCTTTTGAAATTGAGACCTTTTGTACTGTGATGCTTTTAATTTGAATTCAACGAGGTATTTTTATAAAACGTCTCATTTAGAGTCGTTCTCTTGTACCTTGAACTATGATACAATGACGTAACAGCCCCCGAGCTTCACCGCTTCCGCATATCACATTTTGGGGTGTTACAGAATTGGTATCAGAGCCTTGGTTATAGAGAACTAGGTTTGCATCTTAGGCCTAGACTATAACCGATGTGGCTACTTGTTACTCTGTATATATATGTGTACTACGTAATGTATTACGTAGGATAACACTATTAGTAATATGTAATATATATTATGTAATACGTAATATGTATTATATACATATGCATTTCGCTGATTTGCACACTTTAATTTCTATACATGATTATTTCATGCATACCCTACAACCATTCGCGCGAATATCAAACATTCAGTTGTTGTAGGATATGTCATCGCATACTATCACGCATCATTTTGATTAGTCTGATTCTAATCCAATCACCATTTTTGGTGTTATTTTTTGTTTTGTTTTGATCTTTGGTATTTAATCGAAACTCTTATTTTATGACTATGTACTCGATATTTTGATTATGAATGGGAATTTAACTTTATGACCTTGACCAGTGACTATCCTTTTTATGTTGTTGTACTATTAAATTCTGCATTCTATTTTAGCATATGAAATATATAACGTGTATATTTGTGCTTGAACCTTAATTGCATTGTTGTCTTAACGCAGAGAAACAATGGTGAACACACGTAACGGAATGACTGACGCACAATTGGAAGCACTGATTACGCAACGAGTGACTGCTGCACTGGCAAACGTTCAAGCTAACAACAACGTGAACGAAGCACCACCGAACAATGTTGACAATCGACCGCCTAATCCGTGTACTTACAAGGACTTTAGGAGCTGTGACCCTTTGACTTTTAATGGTACTGAAGGAGCTGTCGGATTAGCTAGTTAGGTCGAAAAGATGGAAGTTGTGTTCCGTGTTAGTGGGTGTACTGTTGAAAACCAAGTGACTTATTCTACTTGTACTTTAGCTGCTGGAGCGTTGATGATAGTTGTAAAATCACACTTGTTTAGGAAAACAAGGCAATAATATAGGGTAAGCACGACGATTTAGGAAAACCGTGTGTAAATGACCCTAAGAAGAGTGAGTTCGTTCTCGAGGAGGCTAGTGTGTTGTGAATTGGATTGATGATTAATGTTTTTGATTATTAACAAGAAGAAAAGAGAAGAGAAAATGACGAAGACGTAAAAATAAAAATTGACAAAAACCACTACTAGAAAGTTAAGACGTAGAACCTTAAAAACCACAAAATTTAAAATTTTAACCTACAAATTCCTAAAAATTACTAAAAATCCACAATAAAATTCTAAGAGTTTACAAAAAATCAAAACTTGCTAAAACCTTTTAATTAATTTAATAATGACTTTTTAATGCTAATTAAAGCCCTAAAAATCACTTATAATTATTAAAAATCCCTAAACAAGATTTTATGGTTTGTAAACCTCAAAAAGATCCTAATTAATCTAAAAACTATTTTTAAAAAATTTAAAAATAAATTAAACTATTTTTAAACTCCTAAAAACTATTAAAATCTATTAAATCTTAAATTAATTCTAAAAATTAAATGAAAAGCCTAAAAACTATTTGGAAAGCGACAAAGTTCCTAATTTAATGTCTATAACCTAGGAAAAATGAAAAAAAAAATAGAAAAAACAAACTTTGAATTTTTGGGAATAAAATAATATTAAAATATTCAAAAAAATAAAAAGTTTTTAAATAAATTCTAAAAAATTACCAAAAATCCTAAATATTCTAACTAAGACAAAAATGCAAGTTAAAGTTCCTAAAACCTTTTATCTAATTTTATATTAATTTTTAAAGTTGTTAAAAAACCCTAAAATCAAATAAAATTAAAAATAAGACTTTTTGAAAACTTTTTGGAATGTAAACCTCAAAAATATAAATTAAAACCTAAAAACTATTTTTTTTATTTTTAAAATACTTTTTACTATTTTTAATTACCTTTCTAAAAATTAAACTAAAAATAATCCTAATAAATAAATAAATAAAGGAAAAAATCTACTTTTTAAACAGAAAAGTCTAAAATGCTAATAAGAACCTAGGAAAAATAACCCTGGCCAAAAAGCTAAACAAATAAGCTTAAAATTGACAAAATAAGCTACGGCTTAATTTAAATAAGCACAAACAAACACACCTTAAATAACTAATGAAATGAAACATAAACGTAAAAACCCATCTGGATCACTGGTTAACACGTTACTCCTCCAATAGAGAGGTCGCGTGTTCGAGCCCAGGCAAGGTGAGGTTTTTGCAAATTTTTTCTTTTTTTTTTAAACTTTAAACTCAAATCTTGTTACCTTTTAGCTCAATAACACAAACACAATTCCAAATTATACAAAGATTAAGCCAATTGGAACCAAAAAAAACGTGCTCAGTTTGCTTTGTTGACTGATGAACACAAGTGACCTTTTCACTTGTGAAAAGATCAAGAGGAGCTTGATTTTATGAGTTTGTGGTGTTTTATGGATAATGGGGCACCCTTGTACTCTTTGGAGTACAAGGAGTCAATATAAACACAAATCAAGAAAGCTTAGGCACAAAATCACACAAAATTACACACAATGATGTTGCTGATATGACAAAGGGGGTCTGGTGGTATTTTTCTGATGCAAAGTGCACACAAGTGACTTTCAGTAGCTCAAATCTTACACATAAACTCACCAAATGGTATTCAAACTATACCCAATCCTAAGTTAGCCTTTAATCCAACAGACTATAAAACTTGATGCACAAATTCCACTCAAATCATGCACAATGATGACTTAACAGATTTTTAACCTATAAACCAAATATTTTTCATACAAACCTGTTTAAAATCAACATCAAACTGAAAACTTATGTGACTAGCAACCTATTAACACCTTATGAAGTATTTCTAAGCAGGTTTTAAGCACAATTAATGATTTTTAACCCTACTTAAACCCTTATCCAAACACACCTTTAAAACTGGATATGCAATTTTAACACACCAAATTACTTTGAAATCTACCCAAACTGATTATATACCTTCTAAACATGCATAATATAACCTAATAACTCAAATCAAACAGCTTAAACAAACAATCAACACCTTTCATGCAATTTCACACAAATCACATAATATTTTCAGAAAACTTAAAAAAATGAAAAGGGAAACAAGACTACCTTAAGGGTCCTACATCCAGGACCCTTTGTGGTTGAAAAACCACCTCCAATAGACCCGGGTCTATGCAGGACCTTGAACACACAAGCTCCAATAATCTGCTAAGAAAGAAAACACAAAAAAAGCACAATATCCAATGATACTGATTTTCTGAAACTTATAAACTTTTGAAACCAAATAACCCTTGAAACTTAACAAGTTTTAAACAAATTCAAACTCACAAATCAAAACCTCCTTTTCCACTTTCACTTCAAAGGAGTTTGATTTCTGAAATTTGAACCAAATTTAAAACCTTTGAAAAACTTTTGAAAAACCTCAAAACACACAAGTGTTCACAATATCAAATGGAACTCAGTCTAGCAATCAAACACACACCAACTTTTCAAAATCAATAAAAGGAATTACAATTTATATAAAAAATACCAAACTTTATAAATTTATAAAAAAGGGATTACAAATGTGATTGCTAAAAACTGGAACAGCCCTTCTCACATGTTGAGAGGTGCTTAAATAGAGCTAGAAGAACTATCTAGAATGATAAAACCCTAGCTAATGGAATGCCAAAATTGCCCTTGGAATCTTGACTGAAAATGGGTCAAATTCGTGCCATGTGATGCTTTGAGAATCATGTGAAGAAGCCAGCTACTTAAAATGATCTTAGACGTTAAAAAGTGCTTGGGGTCAAAGGAATTCCATCCAGCCGTTTAATTTGTCGGGTTTAGGGTTTGGGGGGAAAGAGATGTTGCAGGGGAGGGTCCCACAAGACACATGGGTGTGTCTTGTGGCGTTTTGTGATGTAGGTTTTGGTGAGGTGGAGTGTAATCAAGAATCTGGAGTGATTGGGGTAAAAACCCCTTGTTTTGCTCCTGATTGTGACTAGGGTGGATTAGGGTTTATAAGGGGATTAGGGAAAGTTTAATCTGAATTGGGTGGGGTTAAGTTTTAAAAACGTGTTCGGGAGGGATGAATGGGGGGTTGACTGGATAATTGACCAAGTTTAATAAATAAACTTGGGTGGGTTGTGGGTATGGGCAGGTCGGGTAAGGGTTTTGGGTATTTGGGTGGGTAATGCTGACGTGTAAGTCACTGAGTGGATGGTTAGGTTTGGCTGGTTGGCAGTTTAAGTCCCCAAGCTTTTCTATCTTCTTCACCTTGTAACAAATGGCTATCAACGCCCATTTTGCACTTAACAACTTTTGGCAAGTTGTCAAAAATGGCACAACAACTTCCAAAACTTTTTCCAAGGGTTTTAAATGTACTTTCTTGGATTCTTCAAGGACTGATCTTGTACAATCTTCAAACATGGAGGACCATACTTGTACAAATAACATTTGGAGGGTCATTTGTGACAAGTTCTTCAAAGATGAGGGACCAAAATTGCCAATCTTAAATTCTTCAAGGGTCATTTGCCATTTCCTCAATATCCGTACCTAAAAATACACAAATAACAAACACGAGCATATATTTGGTATATTTAATGATATTTAATGCATTTTAAGCCCGATTTGGACGATGAGACCATGTATAAAAGCAGTCTCATCACTCCCCCATACTGAACCATTGCCGTTCCCTCACGCAATGCTAGAATAAAGTATCAAAGCACCTCCAAAATTCAATTTTATTTACTTTATTGAAATGATAAACTAACTATACTACTACTATTACTACTACTTGTGTTTTAGACATAATGTATGATTTTCATCGCAAAATGGGACGTTTAGGTTCATAGAACAAGAACACGTGAATGCTTCGTTAGAAATAATTTCGTCGTCCTCGATTTTCACTTGATTCCATGCTAAGCGTGCAACGAGATCATTGTCATTATAAGTTAGTAATGCTAACACTACTCATATGCCCTAATCACGTACTTACTCTCCCATTATTCCTAACTTGTATCTCTTATATTTTATTATGTCTTAATGATCACGAGGATACATCATTGACTTATGCGATAATAGAGATTTAGGTCTAAAAATAGAGTCCTAACGGTGTAACTAAGACCATCAAATCAATAACCCCTCCTAATAGACAACGATGTTAAAAAATTAAGTTGACAAGAAGAATCGATAAACACGGTTTTATAACGGTTTTGAACATGAGACTTATTACCAAGACTTTTATACGCCCCCTAACGGAAGGACCTTATTATCTTTGGTTTACCTCCATCTTTTATTCAACTTCGCCATGAAGCTTTTATTATGACTTCGGTCTTGCCTTGACTTTTATTATCCGCCTCATCGGTGGTTTTATTAGCCAAAGACGTATATCCTCACGCTAAGGCGAATTTTGGATCTTTAAAGCTTCGAAGATTAAGGCTTGATTCACTTTCAATTTTTGCATAGATTTTAGGCCTTGTGGGGCTTCAAATTGTTTGCTTGATTTAGGTGAGCACTTGAAATCTTATTATTAGGTGAAGCTTTTGATTATTGGGGTGCCAATACTTCAAAACCGTGACGCTGGCGATACCTTAATGTCTTCCCAATTTAATTGCACGGAAGCTACTAGAAAAGACTAGAAACCCAACAATCCTAACTAAACCGCTAAGTCAATATTTATTAAGCAAAAAATATTTACATGCGAAGGGAGAATAAGCAAACAACGAGAACACATGAGTTTTTGAAAGAATACAAGTACTCTACGTTTAGCATAGTAACTTATAATTAACTCTATCATTTCTCGTCCTCATTTAAGAGACTTAGCCTAATGTGTAGTTAAGGAATAAAAGCTAAGTGCTCAACACGCACGGTCGAGTCAAAAATTACTCTTATTCTCGCCATCGGAAAACCTACATTCGTGTCTTCAAACACTTATAAAATATGAGAAAAAATTTAAAATTTGGCCATTTTTAGCCTTATTTTGCATAAAACGATAACAAAACGATAAACTTTGGAAAGCGTGAAGGTTTGGCAAGGCAAGTATCTATTCACCCCCCATACTAAAGTTAAACATTGTCCTCAATGTTTCGAGTCTAGGGGTGTAAACACCCCCATACTAGAGAAGTAGTCGAATGCCTTATCTAGCATGGAAAGGGTGTAACCATTAAATTAATAGCCGTTTATGAAGTGTGCTAAAAACCTAAGGTTAGAACATAAAAGGATATATCATTTGGATATTGGGAAAGGCCTCCAAAGCAAACGATCGAGTGCTCCCATAAAACGAACACGAGAGGCTCCAATCGTGAAGATCATGATCTAAAAACCACAATGCACAAACAACCACGGAACAAAGGTTGGAAGGGCACAAATCCCCTCACATTAACTAATTAGAAAGCAATAATATGTACATGGATAAGCATGGGACTCCCCCACGAGGCACCTTGTTTTTTATAACCGAGTCAAAAGCTCGACTCGAATCCCCATAAATGTGATCATTTAGGGATAATCATGGTATGGTCAATTTTTGGTGGGGCTTACATGATAAACAAGGCCCAAAAGCAACCGGTATTAAGGACTAAGTCCTTTGATGATGCAAAATACCGGGATCGAAGATGGCGTTCTCGTTTTCATTGGAAAAACAAATCAACGCCACTTCATCAAAGGTCAACAAAAACTCACAGAGTTTTAAGAAAATAGGAGAGAAGAAATAGAAGGGTGGGACAATGGGTAAGTCATGAAAACATTGAGCTACTCGAGGTAGACTCTCACCAATCAAATGAAAAGATTTTCCATTTATTGCATCGGTGGAAGACCGAGATTTCCCTTTATAAGCAATTCCAGGATCAAATATCTCGTCCTCGGTGGAGAAAGGGGAAGGAACATAAGGGGATTCCCCCACACTAAGTCCACACAAAGCATCGTCAAAAGGAGAAGACGAGCTTGTAGTACTCAATACACGCGGTGATGACGGAGTTAGAGTTGTAAGAAAATCTTTTAAATTCAATTCAAAATCTTTTCCTTTTTCATCTTTTACACTCTCCTTGTGAAAACCCGATTTAATTATGTCAAAAATATTTGGTGTATCTAAAGCAATGTTAGTCACACTAAAAATTCTCACATTTTGAAATCTTTTTGGTTTAGGTGGTGGTAAGTTTTCAAATCTTTTTTCAACAAAGAAAACTTCCCCATCGGGATCAACGTATTCATCATCCGAAGAATCACTCGAGATTGGAGTCATAGGCTTAACACTCTTAACCTCCACCGGCGGAGGGGACGGAACTTCATTTTTCTCAACAACTCCTAAAACTCTATTGGAAATCTTTTTGCAAATGCTTTTGATGGGATTGACATTGTACAAAGATGTGATAGAATACACATGAGAAAGAGTGGAGTTTTGGGTTGCATTAATGACGAGTTCTTCCTCATTGAAACGAAGAGTGATTTTTCTTGCATGCACATCGATAAGTGCTCTCGAGGTATCCAAAAAAGATCAACCTAAAATTAACGGAACTTTAGGATCGATGGGAATATCAACAACAATAAAGTCTACAGGATAGTAGAACTTTCCAACTTTCACAAAGACGTCCTCGGCAACTCCACAAGCTATAATCGTAGAATGATCGGCCATTTCGATTGACATTCTTGAAGGAGTGAGATTGGGAAGATTGAGCGATTTAAAAATCTCAAGAGGCATCAAATTAATACTAGCACCAACATCGGCCAAGGCGTAGCATTCTTCCATGTCTTGTATAGCACATGGGATTAAAAACTTTCCAGGATCACCGACTTTTTGAGGTATGCGGCTTAGAAAAACCGAAGAACAACTAGACGATTTTTGCAATTTCTCTTTGTTATTCAACATACTTTTGAAGTTCGCGGCAAATCGAGGCATCATGACTAAGGCGTCGGCAAAACTTATATTGAAATGCAAGTCACGAAACATTTTCATAAAGAGTTCAAATTGATAATTATTTCGTTCTTGTGCCTTTTCCTTGTTTCGTCTTGAAGGGTAGGGTAAAGGTGGTGTGGGTTGGGGCAAAGTAGGCATAGGCATAGGCCTTGGAATCTCGGGTTCCATGATTGGTGTGGGTTCAACCGTAGGTGTGGTTTGAGCGGTACTTCGTGGGCTTGTAATTTGCTCCTTTTCAACCACAACCTCGGGTTCTTTCTCTTTTTCCTTCTCCATAGAAGTACTTGGACGAGAAATGGGTTCGTTGAGAGTTTTACCACTACGAGTAGTAATAACCTTCAATTCTCCTTTAGGGTTCACGATGGTATCACTAGGAAGACCACCCGAAGAAGAGGGCTTACACATGATAGCTTCAAACATTTTAGCCATACGGTCTTCAAACTTAGATTGCCTAGCATCCGCTTTTAACAATTCTTGCTTAATCTCATGTTGACCTTGCTCCATTTTTTGTTGATTTTGTTGGAGACGTGTGACATTTCCTTCCATTTTATTAGCATGAGTTTTAAGTTCATTAGCAAGTTCGTTTTTAAGCTCGTTTTTCAACTCGGACCTTAAGCTAACCATTTCACGTTGCATATTGTCAAACTTAGCATCATTAGCCTTTGCATAATTCAAAAATTCTCCTTGAAGATTTTTGGTGTGATCGTTTTGAAAACCTTGGGCATTGTTTTGAAAATCACGGTTTTGGTTTTGGTTTGAAACTTGCCCATTACCACTTTGATAATTACCCTTGTTATAATTCCTTTGATTTCCTTGGTAATTCCCACCTTGGTTGTTGTTTCGATAGTTATTAGCATTTTGATTTGGTGGAGCTTGATTTTGGCGAGAACCTTGACCGATTTGGTTATAAGTTCCCATGGCTACAAAAGCATTCGAAGTGTTACCATCCGCGGTCATGCACTCGGAAAGATCATGAGCTCCACCACACGACAAACAACTCTTAGAAACCGCTTTAACCGAAGCGGAGTTTGAAGCTTCTTGAGCTTTCCAATGGGTCATAAGAGTCGAAAACCTATCGAAAAACCGATTTCCCTCATTTGCTTCATCTTGCAAAGCATTGATACTACGAGACGATGATGAGCCCAATTTGGCAACACTCGGTGTGTGACGAGGGCTATAAACCTTAGACCTATTCTCAATTATGACCAAAGCTTCCTCGACCGTTTTACACAAAAAATTACCACCCGCGGCGGCATTCAAATAATCTCTTTCATGATCGTTAAGTCCATTGTAAAACGTGTCTATTTGGTGCAAATCGGAAAAACCGTGATGAGGACATTCATGTAACATCTCCTTAAACCTATTCCAAGCCGTAGAAAAACTTTCATTTGATTCTTGTGAAAATTTAGAAATCTCATTTTTCAAATGCGTAGTCTTAGAGGGCGGAAAAAATTGGTTCACAAACTTTGAAACGAGATCCTTCCACGTCAATATAGAATTGGGTGGCTCTTTCTCTAACCAAATTTTAGCGGGCCCCGCTAAGGAATACGGAAAAAGCATCATCTTATTCGAGTCATTCGAGACATCCTTAAATTTGCACGTGGCGGTAAGACGATTGAATTGGCGGATATGGTTGTGAGGATTGTCCTTCTCATCACCACGGAATTTGTTGTTTTGGATCATCGACAACAAACCCGTTTTCACCTCAAAATTATCCGCAAGGATAGCGGGAATCACAATAGCTTCTCCATAACCCTCGGTGGGTGCTTGAAGTAACTCCATCATAGTTCGATTCGCCATGGTAGGTGCTTCTCGTACAATGGGTTCGTCAATAGGAGACTCCTGAATAGAATGAGTTGGAGTGGGAGTTTTGTTCTTTCGTCTACGTGCACGTTTTGCTTGATTACGAGTTAGCATAAACGTCACGTACAACGTGGAGACGAGCAAAGAAGATTCTTTTTGGTATTTTGTGTTTTTCAATTTATTTATTTTTTTTGTGGTTTTTGATGGTATTAACTTTTTTGGAAATTGGTGAAATGTATTAAGTAGACAAAAAGTCCACAAATCTCCTCCTTAATCAAATCTCTTGATTAAAGAAGCCTCAAGGAATGAAAACGATCACGTGGAGTGAACGCCTTCGATGACTTTAGAACGATGGTGGAACACCAAATCGTTCAAGAGGGTTTAATCAATAGAAACCAAGAAAATATATATGATATGTAATAAGACTTTGGGCGGCGAAACCCTCGATTCACTCTCAAAATCAAATACGCACAAGCAAGCGGAGAAAACGAGGCGGCGCGAAGCACTTAAGAGCCTTTTTCCTTTAGGTCGTGAAATACAACCGCCTTATACCCACCTTATAGTTTGTATTATCAAGATTAAGCTTCACGAAAGTATTTATCTATTTTTGCCTTTTTTTTCTTTGGTTTGAGATTCGAATACAATGATTGGGTAATGACCTCCCAAGTCAAGGTTGTGATTTCTCACGTATTTGGAGTACTTGTGAATTTATTGTTCTACGTATACAATATATTAATAATATTCACACAAAAACCGAAAAACGATAATACGTATTAGTAGAGTGCTACTAATACAATTACTATTATGGCTAATATAAAAAAAACAACAATGATTCAATCAAAACACAACACGCCTCCCCGCTGCGGCGCCAAAAATGATAGTTGTAAAATCACACTTGTTTAGGAAAACAAGGCAATAATATAGGGTAAGCACGACGATTTAGGAAAACCGTGTGTAAATTACCCTAAGAAGAGTGAGTTCGTTCTCGAGGAGGCTAGTGTGTTGTGAATTGGATTGATGATTAATGTTTTTGATTATTAACAAGAAGAAAAGAGAAGAGAAAATGACGAAGACGTAAAAATAAAAATTGACAAAAACCACTACTAGAAAGTTAAGACGTAGAACCTTAAAAACCACAAAATTTAAAATTTTAACCTACAAATTCCTAAAAATTACTAAAAATCCACAATAAAATTCTAAGAGTTTACAAAAAATCAAAACTTGCTAAAACCTTTTAATTAATTTAATAATGACTTTTTAATGCTAATTAAAGCCCTAAAAATCACTTATAATTATTAAAAAGCCCTAAACAAGATTTTATGGTTTGTAAACCTCAAAAATATCCTAATTAATCTAAAAACTATTTTTAAAAATTTAAAAAACAAATTAAACTATTTTTAAACTCCTAAAAACTATTAAAATCTATTAAATCTTAAATTAATTCTAAAAATTAAATGAAAAGCCTAAAAACTATTTGGAAAGTGAAAAAGTTCCTAATTTAATGTCTATAACCTAGGAAAAATGAAAAAAATAGAAAAAACAAACTTTGAATTTTTGGGAATAAAATAATATTAAAATATTCTAAAAAATAAAAAGTTTTTAAATAAACTCTAAAAATTACCAAAAATCCTAAATATTCTAACTAAGACAAAAATGCAAGTTAAAGTTCCTAAAACCTTTTATCTAATTTTATATTAATTTTTAAAGTTGTTAAAAAACCCTAAAATCAAATAAAATTAAAAATAAGACTTTTTGAAAACTTTTTGGAATGTAAACCTCAAAAATATAAATTAAAACCTAAAAACTATTTTTTTTTTTTTTTAAAATACTTTTTACTATTTTTAATTATCTTTCTAAAAATTAAACTAAAAATAATCCTAATAAATAAATAAATAAAGGAAAAAATCTACTTTTTAAACAGAAAAGTCTAAAATGCTAATAAGAACCTAGGAAAAATAACCCTGGCCAAAAAGCTAAACAAATAAGCTTAAAATTGACAAAATAAGCTACGGCTTAATTTAAATAAGCACAAACAAACACACCTTAAATAACTAATGAAATGAAACATAAACGTAAAAACCCATCTGGATCACTGGTTAACACGTTACTCCTCCAATAGAGAGGTCGCGTGTTCGAGCCCAGGCAAGGTGAGGTTTTTGCAATTTTTTTCTTTTTTTTTAAACTTTAAACTCAAATCTTGTTACCTTTTAGCTCAATAACACAAACACAATTCCAAATTATACAAAGATTAAGCCAATTGGAACCAAAAAAAACGTGCTCAGTTTGCTTTGTTGACTGATGAACACAAGTTACCTTTTCACTTGTGAAAAGATCAAGAGGAGCTTGATTTTATGAGTTTGTGGTGTTTTATGGATAATGGGGCACCCTCGTACTCTTTGGAGTACAAGGAGTCAATATAAACACAAATCAAGCAAGCTTAGGCACAAAATCACACAAAATTACACACAATGATGTTGCTGATATGACAAAGGGGGTCTGGTGGTATTTTTCTGATGCAAAGTGCACACAAGTGACTTTCAGTAGCTCAAATCTTACACATAAACTCACCAAATGGTATTCAAACTATACCCAATCCTAAGTTAGCCTTTAATCCAACAGACTATAAAACTTGATGCACAAATTCCACTCAAATCATGCACAATGATGACTTAACAGATTTTTAACCTATAAACCAAATATTTTTCATACAAACCTGTTTAAAATCAACACCAAACTGAAAACTTATGTGACTAGCAACCTATTAACACCTTATGAAGTATTTCTAAGCAGGTTTTAAGCACAATTAATGATTTTTAACCCTACTTAAACCCTTATCCAAACACACCTTTAAAACTGGATATGCAATTTTAACACACCAAATTACTTTGAAATCTACCCAAACTGATTATATACCTTCTAAACATGCATAATATAACCTAATAACTCAAATCAAACAGCTTAAACAAACAATCAACACCTTTCATGCAATTTCACACAAATCACATAATATTTTCAGAAAACTTAAAAAAATGAAAAGGGAAACAAGACTACCTTAAGGGTCCTACATCCAGGACCCTTTGTGGTTGAAAAACCACCTCCAATAGACTCGGGTCTATGCAGGACCTTGAACACACAAGCTCCAATAATCTGCTAAGAAAGAAAACACAAAAAAAGCACAATATCCAATGATACTGATTTTCTGAAACTTATAAACTTTTGAAACCAAATAACCCTTGAAACTTAACAAGTTTTAAACAAATTCAAACTCACAAATCAAAACCTCCTTTTCCACTTTCACTTCAAAGGAGTTTGATTTCTGAAATTTGAACCAAATTTAAAACCTTTGAAAAACTTTTGAAAAACCTCAAAACACACAAGTGTTCACAATATCAAATGGAACTCAGTCTAGCAATCAAACACACACCAACTTTTTAAAATCAATAAAAGGAATTACAATTTATATAAAAATACCAAACTTTATAAATTTATAAAAAAGGGATTACAAATGTGATTGCTAAAAACTGGAACAGCCCTTCTCACATGTTGAGAGGTGCTTAAATAGAGCTAGAAGAACTATCTAGAATGATAAAACCCTAGCTAATGGAATGCCAAAACTGCCCTTGGAATCTTGACTGAAAATGGGTCAAATTCATGCCATGTGATGCTTTGAGAATCATGTGAAGAAGCAAGCTACTTAAAATGATCTTGGACGTTAAAAAGTGCTTGGGGTCAAAGGAATTCCATCCAGCCGTTTAATTTGTCGGGTTTAGGGTTTGGGGGGAAAGAGATGTTGCAGGGGAGGGTCCCACAAGACACATGGGTGTGTCTTGTGGCGTTTTGTGATGTGGGTTTTGGTGAGGTGGAGTGTAATCAAGAATCTGGAGTGATCGGGGTAAAAACCCCTTGTTTTGCTCTTGATTGTGACTGGGGTGGATTAGGGTTTATAAGGGGATTGGGGAAAGTTTAATCTGAATTGGGTGGGGTTAAGTTTTAAAAACGTGTTTGGGAGGGAATAAATGGGGGGTTGACTAGATAATTGACCAAGTTTAATAAATAAACTTGGGTGGGTTGTGGGTATGGGCAGGTCGGGTAAGGGTTTTGGGTATTTGGGTGGGTAATGCTGACGTGTAAGTCACTGAGTGGATGGTTAGGTTTGGCTCGTTGGCAGTTTAAGTCCCCAAGCTTTTCTATCTTCTTTACCTTGTAACAAATGGCTATCAACGCCCATTTTGCACTTAACAACTTTTGGCAAGTTGTCAAAATGGCACAACAACTTCCAAAACTTTTTCCAAGGGTTTTAAATGTACTTTCTTGGATTCTTCAAGGACTGATCTTGTACAATCTTCAAACATGGAGGACCATACTTGTACAAATAACATTTGGAGGGTCATTTGTGACAAGTTCTTCAAAGATGAGGGACCAAAATTGCCAATCTTCAATTCTTCAAGGGTCATTTTGCAAAATTCCAAACTTGGGCCCGGTTCATTGTGCGGCTTCGTTTTTCGTGTTCGTTTTTGATTGATTCTTGTGATCTTTTGCCATTTCCTCAATATCCGTACCTAAAAATACACAAATAACAAACACGAGCATATATTTGGTATATTTAATGATATTTAATGCATTTTAAGCCCGATTTGGATGATGAGACCATGTATAAAAGCAGTCTCATCAGTTGACATGGTGGAACACCCATGTGCAGACGGCTGGAGCCGAGGAGGCGTACGGAATGAGTTGGGAGGAACTTAAGAAGTTGTTGACTAAGGAGTACTGTCCTCGTAATGAGATTAAGAAAATGGAAGTCGAATTGTGGAACTTGACTGTGAATAACAATGACATTGGTACGTACACTAGGAGGTTTCAAGAATTGTGTTTGCTATGTCCTAGAATGGTTCCGGATGAAGAGAATAAGGTTGAGCGCTATATTTGGGGTTTACCGGGTAGAGTTCAAGGGAATGTGACATCGCCTGGACCGACAAAAGTTAGTGATGCTATAAGGATGGCTCACAGTATAATGGACCAAGTTGTTCGAGCAAATGCTGGGAATGTCGCGGACAACAAGAGAAAATGGGTTAATAACCAAAGGAACAACCATGGGAACTATCCGAATAAGAGGCAAGAAACTGTGAAAGCGTACACTGCTGGTACTGGGGAAAGGGAGTGTACAATGGGACGTTACCTCTGTGCAATCGATGCAAGCGTCACCATAATGGACAATGCAATGTACAATGTCACAACTACAAGAAAACTGGACACATTGCTAGGGATTGTAAGTCACCACCCAACACGAAAGCCAACGTCACTTGCTTTGAATGTCAGCAGAAGGGACACTACAGCAATGAGTGCCCAAAGAAAAAGAACAAGGACAAGGACCAAGGAAAGAATGCTAAAGCTGGGGAAGCTCGTGGAAGGTTCTATGTGATAGGAGGAGGAGAAGCGCAACAAAACCCTGACGTTGTGACGGGTATGTTTCTTCTCAATGGTCGTTATGCTTCTATTTTATTTGATACTGGAGCCGATATGAGTTTTGTGTCGACTGCTTTTAGTGTTTTACTTGATGTGACCCCTTCGCCCTTAGACACTAAGTACACTATTGAGTTAGCAAATGGGAAGTTGATAGAAGCCGACACTATACTTCGTGGATGCACTTTAAATCTTCTAGGTCATCCTTTCGTAATAGACCTTATGCCTGTTGAGTTAGGGAGTTTTGACGTGATTGTCGGAATGGATTGGTTGTCGAAATATCATGCTACGATTGTATGCGACGAGAAGATCGTTCGTTTACCTTTTGGTGATGAAGTTTTGGAGGTACAAGGGGATACAAGTAACGGAAAAGGGAAGTCACGGCTGAACATTATCTCGCGTGTCAAGGCTCAGAAGTTGTTATCGGAAGGTTGCCACGTATTTTTAGCCTGTATTACTGAAAAGCAGACGGAAGAAAAACGGTTGGAAGATGTACCTATCGTACAGGGTTTTCCGGAGGTCTTTCCTGAAGATTTGCCTGGATTACCGCCGGCTAGACAAGTTGAATTTCAGATTGCTTTAATACCTGGAGCTGCACCTGTTGCTCGAGCGCCTTACCGTTTAGCACCGTCGGAATTGCAAGAACTAGCGACGCAACTACAAGAGTTGACTGATAAAGGATTCATAAGACCGAGTTCTTCACCCTGGGGAGCTCCAGTCTTATTTGTAAAGAAGAAGGATGGGAGTTTTCGGATGTGTATCGACTATCGTGAGTTGAACAAACTTACCATCAAGAACCGTTACCCGTTACCTAGGATCGATGATCTGTTTGATCAGTTGCAAGGATCGAGCGTTTACTCGAAGATTGACGTTAGGTCTGGTTATCACCAATTGAGAGTCCGTGAGGAAGATGTTGCAAAGACTGCTTTTATGACTAGGTATGGACACTATGAGTTCTAAGTGATGCCATTCGGTTTGACAAACGCACCTGCTGTGTTTATGGACCTCATGAACCGGGTGTGTAAATCGTATTTGGACAAGTTTGTCATTGTGTTCATCGATGACATACTGATTTACTCAAGGAATGAGAAGGAACATGAGGAGCATCTTAAGATAATATTGGAATTACTTAAGAAGGAGGAATTGAACGCTAAGTTCTCGAAGTGTGATTTTTGGTTGCCAAGAGTACAATTTCTAGGACACGTTATAGATAGCAAGGGGATTCATGTTGATCCTGCCAAGATTGAGTCAATTAGGGAGTGGACTGCTCCTACGACACCGACTGAAATTCGCCAATTCTTAGGACTCGCCGGATATTACTGAAGGTTCATCGAGGGATTCTCGAAGATCGCGAAACCATTGACGAAGTTGACTCAAAAGAAGGTGAAATACGAATGGGGAGATAAGGAGGAATTAGCATTCCAAAAGTTGAAACAAATGTTGTGTAGTGCGCCTATTCTATCGTTACCAGAAGGATCGGAAGACGTTGTGGTCTACTGTGATGCATCAGCAAAAGGATTGGGAGCTGTGTTGATGCAGAGGAAGAAAGTTATCGCCTACGCGTCACGACAATTGAAAACGCATGAGAAAAACTACACTACGCACGACTTGGAGCTAGGAGCGGTAGTATTTGCCTTGAAGTTGTGGAGACACTACTTGTATGGAACCAAGTGTGTCGTCTATACCGATCACAAGATTTTACAACATATTCTTGATCAGAAGGAACTGAACATGAGACAACGTCGATGGATCGAGTTGCTCAGCGATTATGACTGTGAAATCCCTTACCACCCTGGGAAGGCCAATGTAGTGGCGGATGCGCTAAGTAGAAAGGAACAACTAATGACACGTAGAGTTAGATCGTTAGCTATGGTTATCAATCCGAACTTACCTGTGCAAATTCGTGAAGCACAAGCCGAAGCTCTTAAGCCTGAACATGTTGAAGCTGATAAATTAGGAGGAATGGTTACTAAGAAATTGGAGACTAGCACTAATGGAACGCTATGTCTGAATAGTAGAAGTTGGTTACCACAGTTTGGAGGACTAAGGGACGTGATTATGCACGAGTCTCATAAATCTAAGTATTTGATTCACCCAGGATCTGACAAAATGTATCAGGAGATGAAGAAGCTATATTGGTGGCCAAATATGAAAGCTGAAATCGCTACTTACGTAGGGAAGTGTCTGACTTGTGCTAGAGTGAAAACAGAACACCAAAAACCATCTGGATTGTTGGTTCAACCTATAATTCCTATGTGGAAATGGGAAAATATAACCATGGATTTCATAACTAAGCTGCCTAAAACGACCAACGGATATGACACAATTTGGGTAACTGTGGATCGACTTACGAAATCTGCACACTTTTTGGCTATAAAGGAAGATGATTCGATGGATAAACTTACGAGACTTTATTTGAAGGAAGTAGTCGCAAAACATGGGATACCGATCTCGATAATTTCTGATAGAGATGGTAGATTTACTTTGGAATTCTGGAAATCACTTCAGAAAGCGTTGGGTACGCAATTGGACATGAGTACTGCTTATCACCCGCAGACTGACGGTCAGAGTGAGAGAACTATTCAAACGCTGGAGGACATGTTGTGTGCTTGTGTGCTTGACTTCGGGAAGCAATGGGACAGACATTTGCCTCTAGTGGAATTCTCTTACAACAATAGTTATCATACCAGTATTAAGGCTGCACCGTTTGAAGCGTTGTATGGTCGTAAATGTCGCTCGCCTGTGTGTTGGAGTGAGGTTGGGGATAGTCAACTCACTGGCCCTGAACTCATCCGTGAAACGACTAAGAAGATTGTTCAAATCAAGAGCCGAATTCAAGCAGCCCGTGATCGTCAGAAGAGTTACGCCGACGTTCGACGTAAGCCTCTCGAATTTCAAGTGGGAGACAAAGTGATGCTAAAAGTATCGCCTTGGAAAGGTGTGGTACGTTTTGGCAAGCGAGGAAAGCTGAACCCCCGTTATATTGGACCTTTCAAAATTCTGGCAAAGGTTGGAACTGTAGCCTATCGTCTCGAATTACCGCAAGCGTTGAGCCGCGTGCATGGCACTTTTCATGTGTCGAACTTGAAGAAGTGCCTTTCTGATGAAACACTCGTTATACCATTGGAGGAACTCCGAATCGACGACAAGATGCAATTTGTCGAGGAACCTGTTGAAATCATGGACCGTGAGGTCAAACGATTGAAACAGAGTCGTATTCCTATTAAGGTGAGGTGGAATTCTAAACGTGGACCTGAATTCACTTGGGAGCGTGAGGATCAATTTCGCAAGAAATATCCGCAACTCTTTGACAATTCTAGAAACCGTGACACTCCTAAGCTTTGAGGACAAAGCTTCTCTATCAAGGGGATGATGTAATACATGGTAATTTTCCCTACTTTGTAAAATGACTATTTTACCCTTTGACTTTTTATTTAGTCAACTATGTGATTTAACTGTTTTGGAACTGGGAAGTTATCTCGCGTTTTCTGAAAAACTGTTTGCTGACGAGTAATGGCCTGACACTAAGCTCAGTCATTATTCTGAACATTTTCTGTGAACCTGACCAAAGTGCTGAGACGGTCAATGAATTGACGATAATCCATGAGATTATTCGTTGTCTGTGAATTATGTGCTTAACTGTTTAGTTTTAACAGCGTGATCGTATTTCTATGAGCAGCGTATTTAAATATTTCTGTATATGTTTATATATGCATGTATTTTAATATTTTTGCTATTTATAGTAATAAATCGTATTTGTGAATATTTAATTAACGTATCGCGTTTTCGTATTTTACGTCGTTTTTACGTTTACCCGTCGTTAGCGTGCATAAAATACTTTACCAATCATAAAATGTCAGTTTTCGTCGAAAAATCGTAAATTTAATATATTTCGTCAAATTTTTAAGTTTTACGTAATTTTTAACTTAACTATATACTTTTTGATATTTACCTAAAACTAACTAACCCTTTTACCTTAAACCTTTTAACAAATTACCATTGTAAAAAATTTTGAATAATTTACCCCCATTTGGGACCCCATAATCGGCCAAAAACATACACATGGTGCATGGCCTTACACTTTGTCATATTTGGCTTAAGGTTACAAACCTTACACACCTTAATTTATTAACCAAAAACCCTCAAATAATTCACTTATTCACTCATTTTCACCTCAAACAAAAAACACACATCTCTCTCCTTCTCTCTCAAAACACACGGCACACAAACACAAACACATTCCACCATTGTTGATTTCTAAAAGCTTCATTTTAATAAGAATTAACACAAAACAAAATCACCCTAGAGCTTGTACAAGCATAAAGAAGAATGGTCTTTCTTGGTTTGTTGATTTGAGTAGTTTTTTGGTTGAAGTTTTAGAGTAGAGTTCTTGTTGATTATTAGTGGGTTAGAGCATAGATCGGGTCGTTGTGATTACGTAGAATCGTTACTCAAGGTTATTTCTTAAACCTTTTTCATCTTTTCATTTTTCATGCATAATCTTTGTAGATCTATGCATGCATGTTACTCATCAAGTATTTTCTTGAAATAAAATGATAAAAATTATTTTTGGTCATGAAATATTTTAAGATTTATGGAAATTAAGTGTGGATCTATTAGATCCATACATGAAAATGGGTTAATTGAAAGATTTGTGAAAAATATAAGTATGTATATTGTAGATTTGTGAACTTGAAGAAAAACCTTTGATTTTGTTGATGTTTATGAAAAATTGGAGGGAACTAGTAGTGTTACTACTAGTGGTTACGCTTGAAGATGGTCGAAAACGAGTTTTTACGGAAAACGTACAATCTGTCCGACTTTTGTAAGAGGCGTAGAGAGTCGTAAAAATTGTTTTGACACTAGTTTACTACGAGATTATGAAAATATAAGTTAATACCTTCGTTTCGATATATTATGGGCTAAAAACGAAGCTAAAATGAGTAAGATATTGTCGTTTAAATTTCGTTGTCGGAAAACTTAATTTTTGGAGAACAACACTATAAGTGGTTGCTGTCCAGATTTTTAAAGTGGTCGAAACGACATTTTCGAGTTAAACGGAGTTGTTTTAAGTGTCGAAATGGTTACTAAATGGTATGTATGAATGTTGGACTTGTTTTGTAAAAGCGTATTAGCGCGAAATGTGAGTACTTGGTGTAACGTTAAAAGTTTGAACGTTGGAAGTGGAAATTGATACTATTGCGGAAAATGACTTATTGAAATATTGGCGATTGAGGAATTGTTGAAAATAGGGGTTTTAGGACGAGATTTGAGTACTTACTAAAAATGGCAAATTTTTATGTGACGCCGAAAGGCTGCCGAATTTTCGTTAGAATTCGGGTAGGAAAATTTATTAAGATAAATTTTGGTAAATTAAAATTTACGCCGAAAGGCTGTCGAAATTTCGTCGAGTCAAAAATAAATATTTTTGCCTAAGTATATATATACTATAATGTTTATAACGATGTAACATTTACAAGTCACGATTTTAACAACAAAATATATACTTGATTGATGAGTAACGTACGTGATGAACTATTGTGACTTATTTGCTAGCGCCTAAACTATAGTATTATATTTAGGTTGTTGCTAGAGTTGCTCGCTACTATTTGATCTTACTTGTGCGGTTTGAATCGTTGCTTGAGGTGAGTTTATAGATCCCTATTAAACTATTTTTGTATGTTTAATGTTTTGGGATGTGATAAATGCTTTGATGCTTGCTTCTGGACGCAAGTAAAACTTGATTTCTGTGAACGCTTTGTGAGCACTATTTATGAGATAGCTTAAGTTGCTTTAGCCATAGTCCCCACTATCGTGAATCGTTAGTTACTCTGCTGGAGTAAGCTCTTATGTTACGGATAGATCTATCGAGGGTTGACAACCTCCACTCGGGCATTCTGACGCCGGACGAGTGTGTACCATTTGTATGAACGGAGTCATCTTGGCTAGGTACTCCATTGGGGCAAAATTTATGTATGCAATCTATTGTATGCACTGGATCACTAGTTTCGATGTCACGGGCTTAGCTATCATAAATATTGTGAACATCCAATTTATCCTACACTTGGCACTATATCTCCTATAGTTGCACGTGTACATGAAATGAAATCTGAAATTGAATTACTATGAACTTTTACTTGAAACCTATATTCTCACCAACTTTATGTTGACCCAATTTAGCATTTATCTCAGGTAATTGATGATGAGTTGTATCTGATGTGTGAAGTACTTGGAGTCCGCATGCATTTCTTGGCTATCTTCGGACATTTATTTACTTATGCTTTTGAACTATTATCTCGTTGATGTTTAAAACTTTTACATTCCGCTGCACTATCTTTTGAAACTGAGACCTTTTGTACTGTGATGATTTTAATTTAAATTCAACGAGGTATTTTTATAAAACGTCTCATTTAGATTCGTTCTCTTGTACCTTGAACTATGATACAATGACGTAACAGCCCCTGAGCTTCACCGCTTCCGCATATCACATTTTGGGGTGTTACAGTTTTGTTGCTTGGAACTTAATATTGTGCTTCTTGTGAGTGAATTTTGTTATTTGGTGTGCCTTGTTGCTGGCTTAAAAGCTAACTGGCTTATTAAGCCCTTTTTGTCAAAATCAATCATCATTTGGTCAACTGACCACTTGATTCACAAGGACTCCTCCTTGAGTTCTTCACAAAAGTTGCTTATAACAAGCTTATAAACCATCCCTGATCATTTGGTGAACTTTGGAACACTTTGACTTTTGGTCAAATAAGCACAATTTGGCTTATTTTTTAGAACTGCTTATTGGTACATGCAACAACTTAGTTTTTGTAATAGGTGTCATTTTTCTCAGCTTAATAACAAGTCTGGAAGGTTACAAGACTTTTGGTTAAGCTTTTGCTAGAAAACTAGCTTATTTGGCTTTTTCAGCCAGCTTATTGGTTGACACAGCTTATTCTACTTGACTTTTTGCGATTTTTATGATTGATTATTCTTAGTTAAGCAATTTGTGACTTTTGCAACAAACCAGAGCTTCTGAAACAGCCTAGAACTCTAACCCGACTATTTTGGCGTTTTGTGGATTTCTACTTTGCTTATTTCTGGCTTATTGAGTGTGCTTTTTCAAAATTTCTTTTCATAGATCTCTTTGGCATCTCAAAAGAGGGTTGTGTGTTTAAGCAGAGCTTATGGCATTGGCTTATTACTTAATGGGCTTATTGGCCCAATAAGAATAAGTTGTTGACTATTTAAGTTGTGATAAGCTCAAAATCAGCTTTTGGGCCTTCAGACTTTTGTGTTTAGAATTAAATTTTGAGTCAGATAGGGCTTTTTCATGTCATTTGGGCCAGGTTTGACTTTTTGGGCCCAAAAGCCCATTAAGGTTGACTGTTTTTGGTTTTAGCCCATTTGGGGGCCCATTAGGGGTAATTTGGTAATTTCACTTTCATTTTCTGATTATTTAGGTTAAAATAAACTAGTTTGAAAGTTTTTAGAATTTTTTATAATTTTTGGATTTTTTATATTATTTTAATATTATTTTATTATTAAATTTCAAATTTCACAATTTTGCACTTTTTATATTTTTCTTAGGTTTAATACATTAAAATAGGATTTTTGCAACTCTTAGATTAATTTTATCATCATTAGATTAATTTTTATAACTATTTTAAGTTTAAATAGTTTTAAATCATTTTAAATAGTTTTAATTAGTTTAAAAATTTACTAAAAATAGTTTTCAATCTTTTTAGGTCATTTTAGAGGTTTACCAAGTGAAAAAATCTTTATTTGGTCTTTTTGATAATTAATTTGATTTTTAGGGCTTTAATTAGCATTTAAAAATTAATATTTAATTAATTAAAAGGTTTGAAAAAGTTTTGATCATTTGTCAACTTTTAGTTTATTTAATTTGATTTTTGGTAATTTTTTTGGGAATTTTTAGAATTAATTTTTATTTTAGCTCTTTTTACGGTTGTAAGTTTAGTCGTCGTAGTAATTAATTTCACGTCTTCGTCATTCCATTTTCTCATCCCCTTCTCTCAAATATTAATCTCAAATCTTGTCACATTTTAGTCACACACATATACCTCCTTGGGAAACGAACTTAATTGGGTCATTAACACTTGATTTTCCTTAATCATTTATTTAATATTTACCGCTTACACGCCTTTTTCCTAAAAGGTGTATTTTTACCACATTCATTTTGGCGCCGCTGCCGGGGAGGTGTGTCGTAATTAATTTGTCTTGTTGTTTTTAATATTAACCAAAAATAGTATTTGTATTAGTAGAAATCTACTAATACGTATTATCGGTTTTTTTTCGTTTTTCTTGTGAAATTATTATTACTATATTGTATTAAGTATCACAATCAATACAAAATATCTCCAAAAGTGTGAAAACACAACCTTAATTGGGATTTGATCTCCTAATTATTGTATTCGAATCTCAAACAAAAAGAAAAAGGCAGAAATAGATAAATACTTTCGTGAAGCTCGATTTTGAAAAATACAAACTATAAGGTGGATATAAGGTGGGTATTATAAAATATACCCTAAGGAAAAAGTCTTTTAAGTGCTTCGCGCCGCCTCATTTCCCCGCTTGCTTGTGAGTATTTTGAGATTGAAAGCTAATTGAGGGTTTTGCCGCCCAAAGTATTATTACGTATCATATATATTTGCTTGGTTTTCTTTGTGATTAAACCCTCTTGAACAATTTGGTTTTCACCAAAGTTCTAAAGTCATTCGAAGGCGTTCACTCCACGTAATCGTTTTCATTCTTTTGAGGCTTCTTTAATCAAGAGTTTGATTCGAGGAGAGATTTGGTAGATTGTTGTCTACGAAGATACACAAAAATCCAAAAAAATTAAAAACAATCAAAAACACAAAAAAAATTAAAATTCACAAAACACCCAAAAAGAATCTTCTTTGCTCACCTCCCATTCTACGTGAAGTTTATGCAAACTCGTAATCAAGCAAAAGGAGCTCGTAAACGTCGTCAAAGTCAAGGAAATCAAGAGACGTTGATTGAAGAACAAACTCCAATTGTTGAACCTATTGTAGAACAAGAAGTCGTCATGGCTAATCGTACTATGATAGAGTTGCTTCAAGCACCCACCGAGGGTTTTGTAGAAGCTATTGTGATTCCCGTCATCCTTGCGGAGAATTTCGAGATTAAGACGGGTTTAATGGCGATGTTGCAAGCAAATAAGTTTAGAGGTCATGAGAAAGACAACCCGCATTACCACATAAGGAATTTTAATCGTCTCACCGCAACTAGCAAGTTTAAGGATGTTCCACATGACGCCATTAAGATGACGTTGTTTCCATATTCGTTAGATGGACCCGCAAAATTTTGGCCCGAGAAAGAACCGCCAAATTTGATTTTGACATGGGGTGATCTCGTCTCTAAGTTTGTGAACCAATTTTTTCCACCATCTAAAATAACACATTTGAAAAATGAGATTTCAAGGTTTACACAACGTAATAATGAGAGTTTTTCAATGGCATGGGAACGATTTAAGTAAATGTTACATGAATGTCCACACCATGATTTTTCGGAATTGCATCAAATAGATACTTTCTATAATGGGCTTAATGATCATGAACGAGATTATTTGAATGCTGCCGCGGGTGGTAATTTTTTGTGCAAAACGACCGATGAAGCTTTAAAGATTATCGAGAATAGATATAAGGTTTACAACCCTCGTAACACACCGAGTGTTGCCAATATGGGTTCGTCATCGTCATCATCGTCTCGTCACATTAATGCCTTACATGATGAAGCTAATGAGGAAAATCGGTTTTTCGATAGGTTTTCAAATCTTATGACTCATTGGAAAGCACAAGATGCTTTGACATCCGCTTCGGTTAAAGCGGTTGAAAAGAGTTGTTTGTCTTATGGTGGAGCTCATGATCTTTCCGAGTGCATTACCGCCGGTGGTAACACTTCGAGTTCTTACGTAGCAACGGGAACTTACAACCAAAACGGCCAAGGTTCCCGCCCAAATCAAGCTCCACCAAATCAAAATGTTAATAACTATCGAAACAACAATCAAAATGGTGGTTATCAAGGCAATTCACGTAACTACAACAAAGGGAATTATCAAAGTGGGAATGGACAAGTTGCAAATGAAAACCAAAACCATGATTTTCAAAACACTACACAAGGTTTTCAAAATGCTCACACTAAAAATCTTCAAGGAGAATTTTTGGATTATGCTAAAGCAAATGATGCTAAGTTTGATAACATGCAACGTGAGATGATTAGCTTAAGATCCGAGTTGAAAAACGAGCTTAAAACGAACTTGCTAATGAACTTAAGACTCATGCTAATAAAATGGAAGGAAACGTTCAACGTCTTCAACAAAATATAAAAAATGGAACAAGGACAACATGAGATTAAGCAAGAATTGTTAAAAGCGGATTTAAGGCAATCAAAATTTGAAGACCGAATGGCAAAAATGTTTGAAGCAATCATGTGTAAACCCTCTTCCTCGGGTGGTCTTCCTAGTGATACCATTGCAAACCCGAAGGGAGAAATGAAGGTTATTACTACACGTAGTGGTAAAACTTTCAAGGAACCAATCTCTCGTCCAAGTACTTCTACGGAGAAGGAAATCGAGAAAGAGCCCGAGGTGATGGTCGAAAAGGAGCATATCACAAGCCCACGAAGTACCGCTCAAACCACACCTACGGTTGAACCAATACCAATCATGGAACCCGAGATTCCAAGGTCGTTGCCTAATGTCCAACCCACACCACCCTTACCTTACCCTTCGAGACGAAACAAAGAGAAATTGCAAGAACGTAACAAACAACAAATCGAGCTTTTTATAAAAATGTTTCAACAAGTTCATTTTGATGTAAGTTTAGCCGACGCGTTGTTATATATGCCTCGTTTCGCTTCCACTTTTAAAAGTATGATGAATGATAAGGAAAAGCTTTCAAAGCTTGCTAATTGTTCTTCGGTTTATCTTAACCGCATACCGGAAAAAGTTGGTGACCCCGGAAAGTTTCTCATTCCTTGTGACATACAAGATATGGAAGAATGCCTCGCCTTAGCCGATCTTGGTGCAAGCATTAATTGATGCCATTTTCCATTTGGAAATCGCTTTCGCTTCCGGCTCTTACTCCTTCCAATATGTCTATCGAGATGGCCGATCATTCTACGATTTTAGCATGTGGAGTAGCCGAGGATGTTTTCGTAAAAGTAGGGAAGTTCTACTATCCCGTTGATTTTATAGTAGTTGACATCCCCGCGGATCCTCAAGTTCCTCTAATTTTAGGTCGTCCATTTTTAGACACCTTGAGATCGCTTATCGACGTTCATGCAAGAACTATCACTTTGAGATTCAACGAAGAGGAACTTGTTATAAACGCTACTCAAAACTCAAAACCTTCTCATGTTTATGCAATCGCTACCATCAATCACATTGACTTAGTTGATGTGGTTTGCGATGAGTTTTCACAAGAAGTGTTAGGTTTTTCCGATAGCTCGTCAAGTGGCAATCCCACTATTTTGGATCCGATTCTTGCTAATTCTACACCAAATCTCACTCCATTCCAAGGAGGCGATTTTACTTCAAATGAAATCGACAATGAAGATGAGGTGATTATTAGTGATGATACTTCTATTCCACCATTTCTTCCGTCGATGGAAGTTATGAGTGTTGAGCAAAAATCTTCAATCGAGGAACCGCCTATCCTTGAATTGAAAGATCTTCCATCTCACCTTGAATACGCATTCTTGGAAGGTGATGACAAGTTGCCGGTTATTATTGCAAAAGGTCTTGCTAATGATGAAAAAACCGAGCTCTTGAAAGTTCTTAAAGCTCATAAAAGGGCAATTGCGTGGAAAATTACCGACATTAAGGGTATTGACCAAAAATTTTGTACTCACAAGATTTTAATGGAGGAGGACTACAAACCCGCAATTCAAAGTCAAAGAAGGGTAAACCCCAAAATTCACGATGTCATAAAAAAGGAAGTTTTAAAACTCCTTGACGCAGGAATGATTTATCCTATCTCCGATAGCCCATGGGTGAGCCCAATCCATTGTGTCCCTAAAAAGGGAGGAATGACCGTTGTGCCCAATGAAAACAACGAGTTAATTCCCACTCGTGTTGTGACCGGTTGGAGGGTGTGTATTGACTACCGAAAGTTAAATGACGCCACTCATAAAGACCACTTTCCTTTGCCCTTCATGAATCAAATGTTGGAGCGACTCGCGGGAAATGAATTCTATTGCTTTTTAGATGGTTTTTCCGGTTACTTTCAAATCCCTATCGACCCTCGTGATCAAGAGAAGACTACATTCACGTGTCCTTATGGAACGTTTGCTTATCGTAGGATGCCTTTTGGACTTTGTAGTGCACCAGGTACGTTTCAACGGTGTATGATGGCTATTTTTCACGATATGATCGAGAAGTCGATGGAAGTGTTTATGGATGACTTTTCGGTGTTTGGCAATTCGTTCACGTAGTGTTTATCTAATCTCGAGCAAATGTTAAAACGTTGTGAAGAAACCAATCTTGTGCTTAATTGGGAAAAATGTCATTTTATGTGTAAACAAGGAATCGTCTTAGGACATAAGGTCTCGAAAGCGGGGATTGAGGTCGATAAAGCTAAGGTAGACGTCATCGCCAAGTTACCTCATCCCATAACCGTTAAGGGAGTTAGGAGTTTCCTAGGCCACGCGGGCTTTTATCGTCGTTTCATCAAAGACTTTCCGAAAATCTCTCGACCTATGACACACCTTCTCGAGAAGGATGCTCCTTTTAATTTCAATGAGGATTGTGTTAGAGCTTTCGAAACTCTCAAAAGGAAACTAACCGAAGCTCCCATTCTTGTTGCTCCTAATTGGGAATTAGCCTTTGAAATCATGTGCGATGCAAGTGATTATGCTATAGGGGCCGTCTTAGGGCAACGCTATGTCCTATCCATTATGCTAGTAAGACGATGACCGAGGCTCAACTAAAGTACACCACAACGGAAAAGGAATTCCTTGTCGTGGTCTATGCTTTTTAGAAATTCCGACCTTATCTCGTCTTAACTAAAATCATCGTGTATACCAACCATTCGGCTATCAAGTATCTTTTAGCTAAGCAAGATGCTAAGCCGAGATTTCCAAGAATTTGATGTCACCGTGCTTGACAAAAAAGGAGCCGAGAATCTAGCGACCGATCATCTCTCTCGTCTAGAAGATCCTCACAAAGATGTTTTCAAGAACAAGGAAATCACCGAAACATTTCCTCTCGAGACTCTCGGTGTAGTGAATTCTAAGGACACCACCCCATGGTTTGTCGACATTGCAAATTACCATGCGGGCAATTTCATAATCAAGAGTATGACGACACAACAAAAGCGAAAATTCTTTCGTAACGCCAAGTTCTATTTTTGGGACGACCCTTATCTCTTTCGGGTTTGTGCGGATTAATTCGTTCGACGTTGTGTTTTTGGTGCCGAAGCTTCTAACATCCTTAAAGCTTGTCACGAGGGACCCACGGGTGGTCACCATGGTGCTAATCTCACGCTAAGAAAGTGTTCGATGTCGGCTTCTTTTGGCCTTCTATCTATCGTGATGCACACGCACTTGTGAAGTCGTGTGATTCGTGCCAACGTCAAGAAAAATCGTCTCAACGTGATGAAATGCCGCAAAACATAATTCAAGTGTTTGAGATTTTCGACATTTGGGGCATAGACTTTATGGGATCGTTCCCATCGTCTCATGATAACAATTATATCCTCGTCGCCGTCGACTACCTTTCTAAGTGGGTGGAAGCTAAGGCTTTATCTACTAATGATGCTCATGTGGTAGTGAAGTTTTTGAAGAAACTATTCTCTCGGTTCGGAACCCCTCGTACTATTATAAGCGATCGTGGAACCCATTTTTGTAATGACCAATTCGAGAAGGTCTTAAAGAAATATGGAGTTACTCATCGTCTTTCTACGGCTTATCACCTGCAAACGAGTGGGCAAGTCGAGGTTTCGAACCGAGCTTTGAAGAGGATTTTAGAAAGGTCGATTGGAGAAAACCGTGCTTCATGGTCCGACAAACTCGATGACGCTTTATGGGCCTTTAGGACCCTTATAAGACACCTATCGGTTGTACTCCTTATAAGTTAGTCTATGGGAAGAATTTTCATTTGCCATTGAATTGGAGCATAAGGCATATTGGGCCCTTAAGCATGCAAACTTTGACTTGAAGACCGTGGGAGATCACCGGAAAATACAATTGAATGAATTGGATGAATTAAGAGATAATGCTTATGAAAATTCATTGATTTTCAAAGAAAATACTAAAAAGTTTCATGATGCAAAGATTAAAAACCGGGTTTTTAACATTGGTGGTCAAGTGTTACTTTTTAACTCAAGATTAAAGATATTTTCCGGGAAATTGAAATCTCGTTGGTCGGGTCCTTTCACCATTACACAAGTGTTTCCTTATGGGACCATCGAGCTAGCTCAAAATGATGGTCCTAACTTCAAGGTGAATGGACATAGGATTAAGCACTACTTTGGTGGGGAAATTCCTTCATTGGATGACCTCGACCAAGTCACCTTCCCCAATGATAATTAGCATTGAGGGGATCGAGTCGAGCTCATGACTCGGTAATCAAAAACGAGGTGCCTCGTGGGGGAGATCCCATGCTTATCTTATTATGCTTTCTAATAAATAATGAGAGGGGATTTGTGTCCTTCCAACTCGTTGTCTCGTGGTTGTTTGTGATTGTGTTATCTAGATCATCATCATCATCTACGATTGAAGACTCTCGTGTTCGTTTACGTAAGCCTCCATCGTTTGCTTGAAGAAGTTTTTCACGAATCCATGACATATCCTTTATTGTTCTAACAATTATCTTTTAGCATAATTAATAAACGGCTTTAGATATATTGTTGATCACCCTTTCCATGCTAGATCCTAAGCATTCGACTCTTCGTCTCTAGTATGGGGGTGCTCCACCTTTAGACTCGAAACATTGAGGACAATGTTTAATTTTAGTATGGGGGGTGAATAGATACTTGCTTTGCTACGCCCTCACGTTTTCCAACTTTCAACGTTTTGTTTTGTTTTGTTGCTAATAAGGCTAAAAATGGCCAAATTTTAAAATTTTCTTAGTTTTAATAAGTGTTTTTAAGACATGAATGTATATTTTCCGATGGGTAGAATAAGAACTAATTTTTGACTTGATGGGCATTTGGAGCCCTTTACATTCCTTAACCCGCTCAATTCAATTTTTGCTAGACTTTTATATAGGTAACTTTAAAACGTGAAAGTCTTAGCTCATTCGAGTTAAGAACAAGAACTTTTCGCAAGTTCCTATAATTGATCCTAGAAAGTCACTTATCAAGGGAACTATAAAATGCATTCTCTAAACTTGAAAAAGTCTAAGAAAGTGCAAGATCCTATAGGTGGCTTGAAAACCCAAAACTTTGATTTGATATAGTCTTAATGATAGCTAATCCAAATTTGGCTTAATTTTGACTTGCATGGCTAAGTATTCACGAGTCTCTTTAATTAGAGGTCTTTATATAGTGAAGAACGAGAGATGATAGAGTTAGACAAGTGATCATGCTAAACGTAGAACATGAAAATGTTCTTTCAAAAACTCATATGTTTTTAATTGTGGCTTTTTCTCCCATAAGATCAATGCATTAGGAATAAAAATAATTGCAATAAGTAAGGTCGTACGATTTGAAAGGTTACTTAGCTTCTAGCACAAGATCGTTTAAAAGTTGCTCGGGGTTGAATAGAGTTCATAGCCAAGGCATAACTTATTGAAGCGGGACGCAAAGATTGGTGAAGGACCAAAAAGGCCCTAACAAGGCATGAGGAGCTCTATTTTGTTGCTAAAGACCCAAGATGATGTGAAGTATAATTATTCCTAAATCAATATGAAGGATCGAGACACACGACGAAAAGCAATTACTCCCCTAAAGATCATGGAGAAAGTCTATCCAAAAAGACCCTTACAAGGTATGAGGATAAATGTATCCAAGTCCTAAAAGGAGGAGGATCGTTGTATATCAAAATCCAAAATAAAGATTGAAGAAAAATGATGAAGTCGTGGTCCAAGTATGAAGAATCTATCAAAAACATCAAGTGAAGAAATTCCAAAATATAAAGAGAAGACCATAATTTCAAGAACGTCTTCCCAAGATTTGAAGTATGAAGTACCTGCCAAATATCGTTCCGAGAAAGGTCTTAAATCGTGAAACGAGTTATGCCAAGATATGAACTTAAGGAGATACACGAGAAGCCGTTTTAAAAGATTTTGTCCTTCGGCTAACTATCGATTAAATCGTGCTACTTTACTTTCGGACTAATAAATACTCAAATAAGTCAATATGAATCACTTGTGATCCATGACAAATAGTTAAACAAATCTAGAAACCCATTTCCTTTTATAATAACTAGGATTGCGGGGAGAAAAAGTATTACACAATTTGGACGTATGAGTAGTGTTAGAATTGTGACTTGTACCAACAATGATCTCGTTTTTGCACTTAGCATGGAATGTATGACAATCAAGGATGACAAAATTTACTCTATGGGACATTTACTTGTTTCTATTCACTAACCCTAAAAGTCACATTTGTGATGAAAATCATACATTATGTCTTTACACATCTTCGTAGTATTGTTGCAAGTCTTTTACTTTTCAATAAAGGATAATAAAACTGAATTTTGGTGATGCTTAGATACTTTATTCTAGCATTGCGTGAGGGCACGGCAATGGCTTAGTATGGGGGAGTGATGAGATGGCTTTTATACATGATCTCATCGTTCTTTTCGGGCTTTAAATGCATTAAAATGTCATGAAATACCATATATATGCTTGTATCTGTTTACTTGTGTGTTTTAGGTATGAATATCGTGAAAAAGACAAAAGATCACAAGAAACAAGGAAAAACGGACACGAGAAACGAACCCGTACAAAGAACCGGGCCCTAGTTCATGAATTATCCAAGATAAACCCTTGAAGACTTGAAGATGTACAAGATTGATCCTCAAAATATGAAGAAATGACACTTAAAACCCTTGTATATTCATAATTACAAGTTTGGTCCCTTAAGTTTGTCAAAATTACAAAATGGTCCTTCAACTTTGAAGAATTGGCAAGATTAGTCCCTCATCAATTCTAATTTGTCAATTATGGTCCCTCATGAAGTCAAAGATACAATGAAGACCTTTGAAGATCAAGAATGTCCAAGATCAGTCCTTCAACTATACAAAAGTGGCAAAAATAACTCTTCAAATAGTTGTGCCAAAAATTTGGGGCAAAAGTGTGAACTTTGTAACTTCAATAACAAAGGAATTCAAGTTATAAGGCTGAAAAACGTGTTTTACCCATTTCACCAAAATACAAGGACTATTACTGCCCTTCCCAAAGTTTGAATCTCACAAACACGCGCCAAACACCACCTCCCTACCTTTTTCGGATCAAACTTACCACTATTCACCCTTCTTCACCCCCAAAACTTACTCCACTTAAACAAAGGGTAAATTGCAATTACCTTAACACACGCTTAATTTACACACACATGAACTCATCCCACACCCAAAACCCTCACTCCCACTCACCCAAGGACCCCACCATTCAAACCCGTCCACCTATCACATCAAACCTTAACCTCCAAGGCTTGCCACGTGGCCAAATCAACAGCCAAGACTCATTGCTTAACTTCAAAGCTAAAATGAACAGCCAGGATGCATTTGGACAACTCAATATCAAAATTCGTCTAGAAGATTCAAAGGCATTTTAGGAACTTCATAGCTAGGGTTTTCTCATTGTAATCTCAGCCCTTGTGGCCTATATAAGGACTCATCAACTTGTGAGAGATCCTTGTTCTAGTTTTACCTTTTAAACATTGTAATTCCTTTTTAAATTTTATAAAAATTGGTATTTTGAGAAAATTTTAATTCCTTTTTATGTTTTTTAAAGTTGGTATTTTTAAGGGTAATTCTGAGTTCCATTTGATGTTATAAGTGTTCTTAGATCTTGTGGTTTAAGGACGTTTATGTTTGGTAAGGTTTTCAAGTTTGAAATAAGCTTGAAAATAGGTTTCTGATTTTGATATTTTACTTGTACTAATCCTCAACCAAAAGCCATAAGCTCTTACAAGCTTGTTAACACCAAGCTTGTGAAGGGGTTTGAGCCTTTGATTGGGCTGTTTGTTGCTTGTGTTGAAGAAATCAAGTCCTTGAGTTTCTACTTTGAAACATCAACCAAGGCACATCTCATCTCCTTTGTTGAAGTAACTTGGTCTTGTTCTAGTTGTTGAACAAGGTCCAAGGAGCATTGCTGATCCTCCTAGGATGTTGTGGAGGATAGGTATAACCTCTTGTTAAGATTCCTCTAAAAAATCACATGTTATGGTCTGATTTATACTTTGCTATGGGATTTGTTGATTTTGTGTTTGTGCTTTGTGTTTTATGATTGGTATATGTTAGTTGTCACCTAGTTGAACTATTTTATCTATAAAATCAGTAGGTTGTTTGTAGAAATAAGAAGTTTGTTTGAAAAGGGCTTATAAAAGGGTTGTTTGGGATTTTGGGATCATAAGGCCTTGTGGCCTTGTGCCCTTGGTTCTTAGGGTTTGGGAGGTCTAAACAAGTCATATACAATAGTTTTTAGTCACTGGTTAAGTTTCAAAAGGTTTGGAAAAAGGATTTCAAGTTTTGTAAAAATCTGATAAAAATTGTTTTAGAATTGGTCAAACACATCAGATCTAATAAAATCTTTGTTTGTTGGATCTAAGGTCTGAAATCAGGTTTGGGAAGAGTTTAACTGATAAGCTATCTGTGCATTATCTGTTTGTTGAATTTGGTGGCTTATTGAAGGTGCTAGAGCTTATCAAAGTTGGCTGAAGTGGTCATTGGCATCAGCAAAGTGACCACCTCATTTTGTGCTTGCATTTGTGATTCTAGTGTATGCCTTGTTGTTTTGTTTCTTGGAACTTAATATTGTGTTGCTTGTGAGTAAATTTTGTTATTTGGTGTGCCTTGTTGCTGGCTTATAAGCTAGCTGGCTTATTAAGCCCTTTTTGCCAAAATCATTCATCATTTGGTCAACTGACCACTTGATTCACAAGGACTCCTCCTTGAGTTCTTCACAAAAGTTGCTTATAACAAGCTTATAAACCATCCCTGATCATTTGGTGAACTTTGGAACACTTTGACTTTTGTTCAAATAAGCACAATTTGGCTTATTTTTTAGAACTGCTTATTGGTACATGCAACAACTTGGTTTTTGTAGTAGGTGTCATTTTTCTCAGCTTAATAACAAGTCTGGAAGGTTACAAGTCTTTTGGTTAAGCTTTTGCTAGAAAACTAGCTTATTTGGCTTTTTCAGCCAGCTTATTGGTTCACACAGCTTATTCTACTTGACTTTTTGTGATTTTTATGATTGATTATTTTAGTTAAGCTATTTGTGAGCTTTTGCAACAAACCAGAGCTTCTGAAACAGCCTAGAACTCTAACCCGACTATTTTGTCGTTTTGTGGATTTCTACTTTGCTTATTTTTGGCTTATTGAGTGTGCTTTTTCAACATTTCTTTTCACAGATCTCTTAGGCATCTCAAAAGAGGGTTGTGTGTTTAAGCAGAGCTTATGGCATTGGCTTATTGCTTAATGGGCTTATTGACCCAATAAGAATAAGTTGTTGACTATTTAAGCTGTGATAAGCTCAAAATCAGCTTTTGGGCCTTCAGACTTTTGTGTTTACAATTAAATTTTGAGTCAGATAGGGCTTTTTCAGGTCATTTGGGCCAGGTTTGACTTTTTGGGCCCAAAAGCCCATTAAGGTTGACTGTTTTTGGTTTTAGCCCATTTGGGGGCCCATTAGGGGTAATTTGGTAAGTTCACTTTCATTTTCTGATTATTTGGGTTAAAATAAACTAGTTTGCAAGTTTTTAGAATTTTTTATGATTTTTGGATTTTTTATATTATTTTAATATTATTTTATTATTAAATTTCACATTTTTGCACTTTTTATATTTTTCTTAGGTTTAATACATTAAATAGGATTTTTGCAACTCTTAGATTAATTTTATCATCATTAGATTAAGTTTTATAATTATTTTAAGTTTAAATAGTTTAAAATCATTTTAAATAGTTTTAATTAGTTTAATATTTTTTAATCTTTTTAGGTCATTTTAGAGGTTTACCAAGTGAAAAATCTTTATTTGGGCTTTTTGATAATTAATTTGATTTTTAGGGCTTTAATTAGCATTTAAAAATTAATATTTAATTAATTAAAAGGTTTGAAAAAGTTTTGATCATTTGTCAACTCTTAGTTTATTTAATTTGATTTTTGGTCATTTTTTTGGGAAATTTTAGAATTAATTTTTATTTTAGCTCTTTTTACGTTGTACGTTTAGTCGTCGTAGTAATTAATTTCACGTCTTCGTCATTCCATTTTCTCATCGTCTTCTCTCAAATCTTGTCACATTTTAGTCACACACATATACCTCCTTGGGAAATGAACTTAATTGGGTCATTAACACTTGATTTTCCTTAATCATTTGTTTAATACTTACCGCTTATACGCCTTTTTCCTAAAAGGTGTATTTTTACCACAATCAATAAGTTCGAGTAACTGATGGATGTTTGGTTTATCTATAGTCATTTGGGAATGTTCAACTAGACGAAAAGAGATAGTAATTTAAAGATTGATCCAGATTCGAAATTAAGTGTGGCAGAAAAGGGTAAAGGAACGGTATTTCTGCGAATGACAGTAAGGAATAGGAAATTTATTTCCTCTGACAGAAGGTAAACTTGAAATTTAACAGTCTAAGATAAGAAGAGATGGTATTCAAGCGGTTGCTATAAATCGGGTAAGCAGAAGGAAGTATGATGTGTAGATCACATATATTTTATACTACTTAAGTAATTATCTATTTACTTGTCGTAAGTACGGATTAGCTGGAGATCGAGCTGTTGAAGAAATAGCAAGGAGTGTGGTATAAGAATTAGTATTTTTGTGGTAATGAAACGTTTTCATTTCGGTAAAGGAGATTGAATAAAGGAATTATTCAGATAATGGAAAATCAATATGAAAGGAATGTTGCTGCTAACACAGCCTATATTTTGGAAATACTGATGAGATTTGAGATTCAGATGTAGTAATTTGTATATTCTTATCTGGTAGTTACTGAGTTAGAGTTCCATTAGAATCTTGAAGGTGTTATTATTAGTGGTGTATTGAAATTCTGAAGGCGATATTGAGGATATATTGAGATTTGAAGATGTTAGATTTTAATTGACCTGAGGACGAGAAATCAACGAGAATTAGCGATTGGTTGAAATGAGAAATTAACCGATGGAAGGATTGTTAATAACTATATATATATATATATATATATATATATATATATATATATATATATATATATATATATATATATATATATATATATATATATATATATATATATATATATATATATATCTTTACATTATATATAAGAGGAGGGATATGCCACATAAGCATGTTTTAATCCACGTCATCATTTTTTTTTGCAACAATATAATTCTGAATTTTAGGAATAATTCGGATAAAAAAGATACATGCAAAGATTTGAACTCGGGTTGGCATGCCCAAGACAATCATGTCGACCACTAAACCGTTCCAATATTTGCGACTATCTTTGCAAAAGAAAATTAATAAAGGCCGGTCTGTTGATCTATTAACAGTAAAATAGCACAAGTAACAGGGCCTATTCTATAATCTATTAACAGTAAAAAAAACCACATAACTACACCTCTTCTTCTGTGTATTTTTTTTTCAAAGCCCTAAGATCATTCATGCATTCTTGTGTGTGAATTCTAGAGGTAACTTTTTCTCTCAAAACCCTAATACCGTATGGCTAATCTTTCGAATCGTCCGATATCAATGTTTTCCACAGAATGGAATGTACAAGAGAAATTTACCTATAGAGTATATGGATACCTTTTCAAAGGTATACAATCAATTCAATTTGCTATTTATTATTACTGATATTAGTCTTCTTATGAGAAAAACAAAATCAATTCAATTTTGAGTTTTCCTTATTCTGATTTTAATTTCTGAGAGGCGCTTGATAATAAACTGGATGTTGCTCTTACATTGGGCCCTGTTCTATATTCTCTAATTATATAATGTTGCATGTTGTGCTCTTTCTCATTTCTGTCGAGTGTTCTATAGTTTGTTTCAAGTTCGTTCAAAAGGTGTATGTGGATGCAAAAGTTAGGCCTCCAATATATGAGAAAAGGCTTGCACACAATATTCTTTATGTTGTGAGTCTTTATATGTATATGACTCACAAACTTACTCATTGGTTAAGAAATTCTGCTGCGAATTGAATGAGAGTAGTAGAGATTGCATGGATAATTTATGTTTTTTTATAAACCATTCACTAGGATGTGGTGGAAATATACTATGATGGGATGATCATTGTCGTGACATTACCAAGTACAAATACTTAAAACTGTTTATTTACTTAGAAAGTAAGCAAATAAAGACTTAAATAAGAATTTTAGATTATAAGATATCATCATAAGGGTTCAAAACATTTATTTTCAGGTGGAATAAAGCTTGTGGATAAGATGGATGGCTTACACGAGCTCTTAAGGTAAATCATCTTTATACTCCAACCGTTCTTACCAAATTTAATAAATATGGTTATTGAATTAAAAGAAATTGTAGCATAAAAGAAGTTTCAAACTTTTTTTATTTATAACAAAAAGGAAAATCATTGGCTTGGATTACAACAACTATTGTTAATTTGTTAGCTGATGCATCAAGAATAAAGGCTATGTCTGCAACATATCGTTTTTACTGTACCTTTTTTCCTTCATATAGCCTCGCAGAGAAAGCAAATTATGATGCCAAATAATATCTGATCATTGCTCAAACATCATAGAGCCGAAAAAGTTAGGGACATGCTAAAGGCCTTAATGGGTTTTCGTTGGCTTTCTTATTTTATAGTGCACATGGCTCAAGTAGTATACTCGCCATTCTTGCCTATAAAATAGTAGTGTTCATTCTTTTTTCTTGGACACTGTTGATGGAATAAATATTTAGTATATATTGCTGCTGAATTCGGGTGAATTTAAAAACTAAGTCTTCTTTTTGTCTGTGCGTGTGTGTAGTTTTCAGCATTAGATGTTAGTTGTGGTTTGCAGTATATGCATAGTAGCTTCCAAGATGCAGTAGAGAGCTATGGAAAGTGAGAAATTGGTAGCAGAGGTCCCACAGATGTCGATAAGTACACCAACTACCCCAAAGGCACTAACTTCTTTGAACAAGAATGTGGTGGCTAGAATAGTGAGTATAGCGATTTCGTCGTATCTTGGTATTCACAGATGCTATTGGAAGCACTCGGGATGTACTCCTCATTACCATACACCATTCCACAAGTGACACTCACACAACAAACCTTGACAAGTTAATTTTGGTTCTTATGAGTGTTTTTTTAACATCTTTTTATTCATTCAGTTGATTGTAAAGATACCATATGTATTTGCTCAATGTATATATTATAGTCTCATTGAGTACACCATGGTTGCATTCGAATGGACAGCCGCCAAGTTCTTCTGACTTTTCTTTATCATCTTCTTTTGTTCATATCATCTATGTGATTAGTAGGTTCAAACGTTAAAGTTGTGAGTTGGTATTGTTGATAGATTAATAGGATTTAGAGTCGACAATTTTAGATCAGCTATGACATTTACAAGTTTCTTTTTTTTTAATATGTGAAAGATGATGAGCTATGACATCTGCAACTCAAGTTACTATAAAGCATTCCCAAGAGCTAGAGATCTATTGCTACTTGCTTACGCTGATATTCTTGATTGATCAGAAAAATACAGTGAGGTGAGCATCATTTGATGTCTTCATTTTGTGATTACAAGATCTTAGGCGAGGTTTATGCTTTTTGTTTAAGTCACCTAATTTTTTCCTTTTGTTATGCACGCTACGGCGCATTCCTCGGCAAGTATTGCCCGTTTGAAAAACATGAACAAGAGAACTGTTCATGTTCTGGCATCCACACTTTATTTCTACTACTCTCTTAGCTATTAACTTAATGACAGTCTCTCAGAGATTCAAGGATCCTTAACACCTATTCAGCATTATTTAGCTTACTTCTTCGCAGATTGTTAATTCCGAAAAACTATTATGGGTAACAATTCAACATAAGTGCAGATCACATCCAGAGGCCCAAGATATGTGCCAGTAAAGTGTGTTCAGGTTATCAGAAAATTATTCTTAGTGATAATATGATAGTTGATATTTGCAGAGTATTTCCAAAGTAGGGCAACAAGAGATGGTTTTGCAGATCACAAATGAGACCATCTTTTCTTGAGACTTCACATTTAAGAAGGTATTCCTTATTATAATTTGGTACATGTTAAGTGTACTTTGTTTCATAGACATATTTTTAAGATGTAAAGTATGATGCTAAACATCTGTTACTGTCAGATGCTAAGAAATGTATGGGTAGAGCGACCTAGATAGTCCCACGAGGATGAAGTGTTCATGGACAAGAATAAAATGAGGCCAACATCATCATCTCGCATAGCACAACGAGCCACTGGTATCAAATAAGTTCAAAGATTCTAATGTCGGTTCGTCGTTGATCTTATAGCTAACTGGTATCAAAGGGCCTCCTGCTATGTTGAGCTCGACAAAAGGTAGTCAAATTACTATATAATTGAAAAGTAACATTTATGGCTACAAGCAACTTAGATTTACGGCAGTATGACTGTCGTATATGTTTTTCCGAACATTTTCTCCAAAATTAATGTTGGTTTAGAGCACATTGGAAACTACAAGATAAAACTTGGTTGGTAATCATTTAAGGGGTGTTTGGGTAAGCATATTTTTCCATGTTAGTTATTTAATGATGAGTGATTGATTCATATATGTATTTGGTTTACAGGAATATTACCCAAAGCAAAGGAAGGTAATGGAGTTTGATCTTTCTGGAGGGAACCCGGAATCATGGCCAAAGATGTTGGAAGCCCTGAACCTAGATGACTACAATCAAAGAAGTCAACAGTATCATTCTTGACCCGGTGCTAATTATAATTAAATCCATGTGGTGAATGACTTAAAGTATATTCATAGAGAGTATCAATGGCCTTTTATTAAGGCTTAATGCCTTGACCCGTTGCTCTTTTTCTCTAATCATGATATACTACATTATTTTTCTTGACAACAAGTAAGATTAGTTGAAAAGGATGTCGAAATAATAATTATAATCAGTTTACACAATTTTTGGTTAATTCAGTCATTCAGAGTTTTTTCCAGCTTCTCACCCTAGCGATCGATTGTAATTTATTGTTCTTTGCAGGTAATCCTTTGATCATGCTTGCTTCTCACCCTAGCGATTAATGAACCATGTCTTCTGAGGGATGTTTTAAAAATTGATGTTCTTCTGCTCACAAATATCACACTCTTTTAAATTACATACCAAATCATGGTGCAAAATTTTCCATTGTTCAAACCTATACATACAAAGAATCTAAAAAACTAACATAATAAAAAAGAAACTACAAAATTGATACAACAAAATTGGTACTTTTTAAGTATCAATTTTGTAGTTTCTTTTTTATTATGTTATTTTTTTGGATTCTTTGTATGTATATGTTTGTTAATATCACACATTTTTTAGATATGGACATATGGTTCACCTAAGAATTAACTGTATGTTTTATTCAAAAAATATTATATTAGACGAGCGTTGATGCTAATGAAGTAGGGATCCTCAAGTAAGTTTTTTTAACACTCTTTAGTTTTGTTTTTGCCATTTGTTTTTTATTGTAAACACCAGTTGAAAGCTATAGCCATGACACTTATTTTATTATCTTTGATGTTATTTTCAAAATCATCAAACCACATGAACAAAATTTTTAGATTATGATATCCTAGAAAAAGATTTTGACGTCGAAGCACACTTAATAAAGTACCCATTGGAGCCAATTTTTTATACCGCACCAGGTTTTCCTATCACCGAATAGTGTATTAACGATAGGCTCGACTTCTACACATAGAGCTTGAGGAGAGAATCAACAAGTTCAGGAAATAGTTGATTGGTAGGGGAGAGTATTGCGAAAACAGGACGTTCTACTTAAACTTAAGGTAATTTATCTACTTTAATTCTTAAGCAAAGCAACTAATTGATCTTTCCTGTTATGGCATCAAATCTCTTGGCACTTGAAAAATTGACATGGTGATGGTGGATATCTGCAGGTAACTTGAACGATTGAGGGAATCATATCCAAATTAGTAGTTTAACCCAATCGCTTCACGCCCAAATCAAACACAACCCTACAGGCCAGTCTAAAGAACGGCTACCATCACAAGTGTGGAGTTTTAAAACAACAAGGTGGTATATGAGTTTCACTGTCTTTGTGAAACTGAAAATGGAAATAACCATGTTTAAACTCTTTTATAGGTTTTGCCACGGGCTACAGCAAGTATTTTGTATTGTTTTACACTTTCTCTTTTCTGAATATATATGTTATTTTTAGTTCAATCTTAGATTTGTCATTAATTTCTCAATTGCATTGTACTCTGCTATTTTTTTTACTTACATTGGTTTCTAAATTGTTATGTGTGTTTAGCATTTTGTACCATATCATGTGCATAGCAATTATGCTGAAAATCGCTAAATTTTATATTTTTTCTGCATGCAGCTTTCTCCAACCTCTTTTAATGAGGTGTTTCAATGCATCTTTGATTACATAGATCGGTTGTTTGTAATGGTGCAGCCACACAAGCTGCTTTACATGGTTAGTGATGGGTAGTATCCGTGAATTTATAACAGTGTTGTACAGGTACCATTTATGACAGCGTTGTACAGGTACCATTTATAACACCGTTATCATTTTTTATTTTAGAAAACACCAATCTCACATTTTAGATTCTTAGTAACAGTTTGAGTTTGCAGTTAATTATGGTGTTGTTCGTAAGCAGTCATCACCAGACAACGTGCTTAATTATTTTGAACGTGATACTGCTGGTGTACAAACTACAGTAGCAACAGTAACCATCTTCATATCTAATGATTCCCGCCTGGATCTCTATTTTTTCACGAATGGAGCTCGCGTTACAGCTTTTTGTGATTGATACTAGGTTGTACATGTACCGTTTATAACAGCATTGTACATGTACCATTTATAACATAATGGAGCTCGTGTTACAGCTTTATGGTGACTGATACTAGGCTGTACAGGTACCGTTTATAACAACATTGTACAGGTACCATTTATAACAGAAACCTATGAACATTGCTTCTATATTGTTTGAAAACATGTAGGGGAGCCGCCATCACTCCAATGTTTCAAGCATTTAGTTTGTGGCAGAGCTTCATACATTTTGTTTATAAGTCTGGTGGCTATGTTATAAATAGTTTATGATAAGTATATTTTTTATGCTTCTTTCTTAATTAAGGTTGCCAGATATGTCCTGGAAGGAGAATCATATGAGAGTCAGACCACACTCGGTCTAATCTATGCTAATCTCACGTGTGATGCCATCCTCCTTAAGGTAATAATTATAATTAGGTAGTTATCTCCGACTGAGATGCGGGCAGCTTGCTCGTAATATGCCTTATGCTAGGAGAAAGGATAATAGATTGGTTTTACACAGTTGAGACTTTCACTTTTCTTGATTTATTATTCAGTATCTTTGTTGACTTTCTATTGACCGATCAGTAATATCTTTTTCACAGGTTCGTGGGACATGGAGATGGATGCTTGGAATGCTGTTGTACCAGTTGTTCTTAATTTTTTTTGATGTTGCGCTATCCTGAATCACCTCGTGAATCACCTCACTGGCTTTACAAGAACGTAAACTATTTATCAGCATCCGTTTTATTTATTGATATGCATGTAAATGTGCTTTTATGAATTTTGTTCTTCTTATGTATAGAGAAGTAGTTCTGAGGGGATAGTGACGCTGTCATGTGATGAACTTGATCAGCTTTCTGCTGCACTAGAGGAAGAACGCATAAGCATGAGTTCTGTTATATACCAGGAGGTTTTTAGAAACCAAGAGATGACTAGCCTTTGCTGCTGGAGCTGGTCTGTAGGTAACACACATCTTTCCTATGTGAGGTTAACAGTTGGCGGATTGGGTTAACAATAATTAACTAAGACCCACTTACAGTTTCCAGAATATAACTTTTGAAAATGTTGGCTATGTTTTTGGAGCAAAGATGGTCGCCCTATCACAATATGAGAAAATGTCATATGTCGGACTCTAAATAAAGGCCAAGCTGATACAAATGCTACTCTATTTTTCATTGTCAAAAGAACTTTAGTAGGTTGTGGAGATTGTTGAGAATCTCCATAACTGAAACTGAAAAAATAACCTGTTTGTGCAAATAAACTGCCTAAAAAGGCTTACCCAAACACCCCCTTATGCATATGGTTCAGATTTCACCATGATGCGCTTACCCTTATGCATATTGTTCAGATTTCACCAAGCATTCTTTAGTTAGTTCCTTAGATTGTCAGCTTATGTCTCGAAGATATTGGTTCCTGTTCATGCGGTTGGTTAAGTGATGGATAGAGGTGGGGCCAATGTAGATAATATCCGTATGGTAAGTATCATATCTTAAATTTCCTTATAGTGTATGCTTTTGTATTATAAGATGTAGGGTTAAGCTTTTCCATAATTCTAATTTGAGTTTTGTTTATTAATAGATATCAAGAACTTCTATAGAGATACCCGATACCAGATCATGCCGTGGTGATCGTGTGGCTATGATTTTAGAGACACCTGAACAACAGCGTATAGCTGAAAGCTTGATTCAGGCTTTCATAATGGCCACCTGATGATGGTGAATCGTCTACACTCGTGGACCTACCTTCAATACAGATACAAGTACAAATCCATATCTATCCACATTTGTATATATTTACTTATTGTTTGAAATGGATACTAATTGTATATATTTACTTATTGTTTGAAATGGATACTAATAGTGTTTCTGCAGCTCCTTCACGGATATTTTAATTTGGATCGTTTATTGAATATACTGGAAGACGATATATCCACTATTAGGTACTAGGCGAATATGAATGGACTGCACAAGAATTTTAAGATTCAGCTATTAGATTGGTGTGATTGAAAAATGCACATCTTCATGCTTCAGCAAGTTGGTATCTCGAAACGTTGCTAACGGTTTAGAGATGTATAGGGAAGTAATAGGTTTTTGAACAGACTTTGCCATTTATATGGATACGTCTGACATGTTGTTGTGCATGATATGAGCTTACATCAACAGATGACGGTCTTGGAATTAGACTAAGTTCAGAAGAATTAACATGTGACTGACTGGGACTGTTATTCGAGAGAATCCTCTCAGCATACCTTATGCTCCCCAACTCAATTTCATAATTAATATGGTATTAGTTGTCATATATCAGTGGTCATACAATTTACAATTTTACATAGTGTTTTTAGTTTATTATTTTTTATAGGGTGCAGTTGTGTTAGTCTGAAGTCTGCACATTGTACTTCAACAGATTCCAATAAGTATACTTGAGCAAAATGGCCTGGATCTAGACTTGATGCCGAATCTCTGAATCGCTCATATTCAAAAAGTCTCAGGTAATTCCAATCACTATTTGGTAGCACTGGCAGACGGGTCGGGTTACGGCTACAACACAAGAGGTTGCGAAGAAACTACCCCCAAAGTGTGGCGCCAACCGGCTTAAAAGATACATATTGTACGATATTAAGACCACGAGCTATGTTGGTGTACTAAGGGGACAAAAATAGTATATGTAACATAATAGCTGAGTTTATCCTAAAAAGTCAATATGCTTCAGCTCATGTAATTTTAGGTTTCAAGACTGTAGGAAACAATGGTATTATGAAGTAATCGGTGGATTAGATGGATTGATTATGGACCAAGCTTCCCACCTATTTTGTGGCATACCTTTTCGGGCGCTAAGGATTATCGATCAAGGTATTCACCCATTGGCTTACCTCAAATGCAAACATTCACTAATGAATCTAATATAGACATTTGTTATAAAAACGTCCATATTTTAGAAGTAATATCCAAGTGACATATTCATCTAAGGAGTGGACTTTTTGTTTAATTAATCGATATCTATTTCCAAATAGCTATTGCATGAGGTTTTGATTAGCTTTGACTCGAAAACATTATCATCATATTGTCACTTTCAATATGTAATGCCAAACATCCCTTTAATTTCCTTTTAACTTGGATGTATGCTACTGTTTGTAATGAATCTACTTGCAGGGTCGTATTAAATAATTAAATGTCCTTGGTTGAGCAGGTTAAACCATCACATACAAAACTGAAGGCAACAATGTTAAATTGTCATTGACCATGTGTTTGTCTTTTGGCAAGGTGACCATGTTGATCCAAAGATTGTAATGAAGCACACCTTTCTGCAATTACTATTTTATTTTTATCTTTAGCAGTGTTTTATAATGGTAATCGAGCTCAGTGAATGTTGCAGCTAGCACTCTCTGCCAAAGGAAGAACCCTACCTAGGATAGGAAATGTTGGGCACGCGACACGCATAACAAACAAACTTATTGAACAAGGGCTAAATAGCAGTTATGTACAGTTATATTCCCAGATATACGCATGTTTCTCTGTCCCAGTTGACTCTTCTTTTTTCACTTTTGCTTCTCTAAAGATGACTGCACCCAAGAGCATAGCGATCAAGGATAGCTTGAATCCCTTGTCAAAGACTTCGTTGTCTTGCACCCACACAAAGAAAGTTAAGCTGATAGAACCCCCCCCCCCAACACCGCAAGACCTAGCAGCAACCAGTTAAAAAGATTTGACATCTCTTTAGACTCTTACAGATATTTTTCATCAAATTGATCTGCTCCATGTGAGGGTAATGATGCTTTTATACCTGCAAAACCTACAGCGAGGAGATTGAGCGAAAAGAACAGTTGCACTGTGTTTCCTCCGCTCACTGTCTCACATTTCGATGTTTGTAAGAAGATGTTATAAATAGGTGGTTTAAGCTTTGGGTAGTGAGCTTGTAATGCATGTGAGTGATGCATGTCCTTGAAATAAATTACCCTATCAGTTGTTAAAAGCAAAAGCAGTAATTCATTACAAATAAATCTGAATCTGTTTCAAAAAAATATTGTAAATGTAGATGGAATTTATATGTTACAGTTGTATATGTAAGATCTAACGGGTTATGATCAGACTATGATTTTTTTTCGACAAAAGCCAAAACTGCATTTTTTTTAAAGTTGTATACAGTATATATAAAAATTGGATATAAACGGCAAAAAAACAAAATTTACACAAAATCCAGACTAAGATTGAACGTTTATGTAAGAAATGGCTCTAAAAGGGCACTGGGCAACAAAAGATGTTTTAACCTTTAACTGGAATCCCGTATTAAGAATTGAAGACAAATAGATGTATAAATAAACATACTTAGGATGTATATCATATACCAATCAAAATATCAACGGAAATATATGAGCAAATCCAAGTAGTGCGCATTGTTTTAAAAGGCAGTTAACAAGTTTAGTCTTTTCTATTAATTGGCTTTCACAAATTATGTTTAATTATTTGTTAAAAGTTCGAAGAAAAACATTAAAAAATTCAAATCTTTTAACTATAATTTTGAAAAAAAATTAAACTAATTTTTTTGGAAAAAAGATTAAACTAATTTTTTTGGAAAGAAGATTAACTTTTTGGGGCAAAATTATTTGATTTTTCGAACAAAAATATTTCTTTTTATATAAAGTGCAAAGTGCATCCCTTTAGAAGAAAAAAAAACGAGAATGTTTTTCCTTTAAACCGTTATTAGTACTTAACGAGAAAAATATTTACACCATCCATCAAATAATATATGATGCAACCATTTTATAACGGTTGGATGTTATATGTATCGAGTATTAAAGAGTGCTGTACTTCACAATTTTAACAAACCACAAGAATGATTTTTATATTTTACTCTAACATTTTTATAGCTATTTACGTTTTAAACATTGAACAAGCTTTAGCAATCCCATTTTGCGTCAACTTACTTTTTGTGTAAACTCAAATTTTGTATATTTTTAGTTATCCTACAATTAATAACAACTTTTAAGGTTACGTATGATTTTGAGATCATTATCGATTTTTTTGTATGTTGGAAACGTAAATATCAAATACGTTCCATATGATATTCATTACCAATTTTTTTTGTATGTTAGACCCGTAAATATCAAATATGATACGATATATATCTTCCCGTCAGGAAAGTGTAACTATTATGATGGGATGTAAATTAAAACTCTTAAATTCATATGGTTGTGGTGTTTGACTATCTTTGAAATATCTAAAATACTTTCATACTTTATGCACACAGGTTCTTCTATAAATCAAGTGCTTATATTTACCTTGAGTTTAAAGTTTTAACAATTGGTGACCAATATGAGCTTGAAGGAAGCAGATGCGTGGCCTGTGTAGGTAATTTGGAAATAAGTATTGCTTAAATTAAGCTATAATCTATGAATTAAGTTACAGGTCGACTGACACAACTAATGCTTAAACGGTCTATCAGAAAAAGGAAAAAGATCTTGACGGAACAAATAATAAGATTGAATTGAGCATTTTTTTTAAAAGGGACCTTTCTTTAATCATACTCTTAATTAGAGGTCAATGATCTAATATATTTTTTTTCTTTTCTTACGTGGTTGCAAAACAGCTTACCCATTTAAAAAGAACTTGAAGAATAAGGAAAAACACTACTTGCATATTGTTTAAGAGTTTTGTAATGGGCTACAATTTTGCTTCTTTTGCATTACAAACTTACATTTATCATTTCCAAAACTAAGTGAAAATTTTGATTGTGTGTGCCAATCACTAGCTCAAAACCCACATAGTAGTGACATCAGACATTCCTCGTGTAACACTTTCATAAACACTCACATATGTGTGAGTTTGTTATGATTGGAGATTTTTTAATTCAAGTTTATGTTGCTTCCAACACTACAAGTAAGGGTTTATCGAGTTAATTTATTATTCATGGTTTGCACTCATCATTCTTTTTATCATCCAAGCAGTAAAACACTGAACTTATTTTGCATAGTAATAAAAATAAGACATGTTCTTTGTAATATATTTTCTTTCACTTTTTGCAATGTATTATACTATAAATATCTTATAAAGCCAAAAGAATTAAACTAAGCCTTTTTGCATGTGAAGTTATTAAGCATATTTCTTTAATTGTTTTGTACGTGCACAATACCATTCTAATCTCATTCACAAATATGTATATATATATATATGTATATATATATATGTATATATATATATGTATATATATATATATATGTATATATATATATATATATATATAGGGGCGCGCTAAATGCAGAACCACTTTTTTGGTACAGAACTTACAGAACCAAATTTTTACACCTAATAATGCATGATGTACATTATATTAATGCATGATGGCAGTTTTGAAAATAAAATTAATTAAAATTGTTTGAAAATTGGTGCATAAGGGTAAAAATGGAATTAAACATTTTTCTATTGTAGTTGCATGTAACCGACCATTTTTTTCACTAAAATTTAAGAAGTTCCAAAAAAGTTTATTATGAGTCTTTACAATTTTGTATTAATAATTTTTTTGAAAATAACAATCGTAGAATGTAATAACCTTTCGAATGAGTTGACATGTATGCACTTTTTATTTTTATTTTCATCTCTTAATATTTTTTCTATTTAATACGTGGATTACACATGTTACACTCAATCCATTACAAAAAATATAAAAAAATTTATTTATTATACATGTTCAAAAAATAAATGTTAATTACATATATATTTCTTTTGTATTATTTTTTTAATTTACATTCTTAAGATCAAGCATAAACTTATAACAGAACAAAAAAATTAACATTATATACAACAAATTAATATTAAATAAAATACTATTCAGAATACATATACAAATTATTTCGAAAACATGTATGTTTTTCGAAAACATTTATGTACGTAATCCGGAAACATCTATGTACATCTTCTTGAAACATGTATGTCTGTCTTTTGAAAACATTTATGCACACCACGAGAACATATATGCACCACTTCAAAAAACACTCGAGTGTTTGTTGATCATATTCTTCGCACACTTCTTTCATATAATTAATCCATCTCTCACTGAAACAAAATATAAAAAAAATTATATCAAATTATGACATGTTAGATTGACTGTAAAATTAATTGATAAAATATAACTTACAAAAAAAACATGCATGTAACGGACTATAATTTGTGACCATGATCATATAACTATAGCAGAACACATATGTGTAATCTTATACTAGAGTAATAAATTATGCCAAAGAAATAAAACTAAACATCTCTGCTAGCATAAAACTTAGATATGCATGTGACCGAGTAAAAAAGCAAATTACTACAATAAGAAAATGAAGACACGAGAGAAAAAATAAAATAGATGTGTACAAATATAACATGTCTAGAGAGATGCATGTAATCAGGGGCGGACTTACATTGAGACTACGGGGTGGCGGCGCCCCCCCCCCCCAATAATTAGACCAAAACAACGAAATTTTAGTGTATTTTTTTTATAAATTTGAGCGTTATTTTTAAATGCCCCCACTCAAAATTCATATGCCCCCACTCACACATTAAATTCCGATATTTAACGATGTAAAACCGAGAAATTTGCAATTTTTAAGTTAAAATACTCGGTTTTTTCATTTAGATTATAATTTTTTCGTTTTGCTATTGTCAAAAAAATAAATTTGCCCGCCACTATAACATTTTCTACGTCCACCACTACATGTGATTGAGAAAAAAAATAAATATCACTATAATAAGAAAAACAAGACACGACATACCAAAAAATGAAATTGATGTTTACAAAATATCACACGAGACATTGGGATGATAAATTAGCTTAATACTAGACACAAAACTCAAAACAATAATAAAACAACTATCAATAATTATTTTGCTATTCTAGTGCGTACCAAAAAATATCAACTGATTTTCACAGCAGAAAAATAAGTACAAGTATATAAAATGAAAGATTTGTTTGGCACAGATCTATGATATACATCACACCGGAACGACACAAATGTTTGGCCAATTAAATCACTCAAATGTATCATCCATGTTTCACGAGAAAGATTATATAAAGCTAAAGAATTATGTAACAATAAAAAAACTCAAACTTTAAATCTTAAAGCTTACCTTTTTGACGTGTAGATTATTACATCAATTTCATCTATTTCATAGATGAAGAAATCTAGATCTCAAGATAAAAACAAAGCATGTTGGAGTTTTTTTGTAGTGGCTGTTTAGATTAGGTAGATATAAAGTGATAGGTTTTTTTAATAGAGAGAAAAAATGGATGTAAATCACAAATCGTGTGTGTGAGGAGTAAATGTAGGACAAGTTTTACTTTAATTACGTGTAAAATTACTTGAATACCCATATTCAAATTATTAATTAAATACTTATTTCTTTTATTTACAGAACTTGTCATCTTGTATTAATATGGTACATCATGCATTACTAGAAGTAAAAATTTTGGTTCTGTAGGTTCTGTACCAAAAATCAGGTTCTGCAAATAGCACAACACTATATATATATATATATATATATATATATATATTGGAAGTATTTTTCCGAGCTTATGGAATTAAGAGGTATTGCGCAATTAGCTGAACTAGAGTTGTGAGAAAGTTAACCAGGATAAGGATGAATATCATAGGATATGATATATAAAGGTGGACTTAATTAAATTGGAATGTTGTTGAGCATTGAGTACTGATTTCAGGAAGTAATCAGTGGAATTTCTATTTGAAGATTTTATTGGTCAATGATGAGAAGGTAGGTAATAGGAAACAGTAATAGATCGAAATTTTTGTGCGCTTTACCAGTAGTAGTCGGAAGGGAATGAGAAAATGAGTTAGTATTTAAGGCTATTTTGTGATTGTTCTTCGGAATCGTAGAGTTCACAGTCGTCTTGGAAAAACGAAGCTTTGTGTTAGCTTAGTGATGGAAGTTATGTAATCTGATTGTATATTTTGTTATATGGCATTGTCAGGAAGTTGAGGATGGTAATATGATTGATTGTAAGGGTTGGCAGATGAGACAATAAGGATAATATGATTTGACTGGAAGGGTAAGTCATCAGAGAAGTAATAATGGAAGTAAGTAAAGAAGTTGAATGTTATGGGAATAAGATGATTATTGTGAGGTCGAACAAACTGAGCACTAGAAATCGGTATCAATTACTGATTGTGAATGTTTGGTGTGATGAATAGATGATTGAAGGAAATGGAAGTATTTAATAACAATTAGAAAATTTTTAGGAAAGGAGGAATGGTGTGTGAAATCCTTTAGGTATGAATTTTAGTTGGAGTAACATAGATGTGCTAGAATGTGCGATCTATGGCTGAAGTGATCGTGAAAATATAACTAGATTGAAACGATTGAGGCTTTGTCGATACTGATGAAACCGACTGAAGCTTGTCAATTCCTTTGTGCAAGTTGAGTATTATCGGAGGTTTATCAGGAGGTTTTCACTGACTGTTGAACCAATGATAAAGCTGACAAAGAAGAACTAAATGTGTGAAATCCATTCATATATCTAAATTGTAGTTTTCAGATCTGATTTTGTAGTTGAGGAAGTTGTTTATGAATGCTGAGGATAGATTGAAGTTCTGTGCGGTATAGTCAGTATTAGAGGAATATGAAGGAATTATAGAGTTGCGATGATGATATTTGGATAATATCAAATGGAAGGAAAGTAATAGTAGTGTGTTGACCTGAATAAAGAAGTATAACCGGATTTATATGATCATGAGTTTCGACAATGTGGTATTTATTTTGAGATTTTAAAGTATTACGAATCAAGTAATTATTATCCTTATTTTCTACATGAAACGACACTGTGGTATTTGTTTTGGGATCATAAAGTATTACTTGTATGGAATCAAGTATGAAGGATAATGAAGACTTATTTATAAATGCCATTCGAGAGTTTTAAAAGGAAGGAGTTAAGGATTACCTAATGATGACTGGGAAATAATAATCAGTAAATTATAGATGGGATATGTTATAGTTCTGTAATACGAAGTGTGACAACCGTAGTTTTGAGGTTTGTCACTTGGTCTTATTTTTAGGTTATTTTATGTGTGACTACTTGATTTGTGTGTTTACGTGTTTATTTTGTGTGAACGAGGTTGGTGTGGTTATCGTTTATGAGTATAGAGTACTCATAAGTAAATCGAGGAACGGTTATTTCGTGTTCATGAGCTCACAATTAGTGGCTATGAAATGAAATGGTGATATTTTGGTGTTTACGTATACGTATAAGTATTATAGTAATAGTGTATTTTTTAGGATTTACGGTTTAACATTTAGAGGTCTCGGGTGAGGTAATTATTCATATGAATATTTTTCGGGATGGTTTTAAGTCATTTAAGACTTAGTTATAAAGTTTATCTAAAAATTTGAGATTTTTTTTAAAAGTGTATATTTTACGACTTTTACGGTATTCGCGTAAAAACTGACTAGTTTTACATTTTTGAGGTTTTGGAGGCTTTAGGAGCTGAAATAAATTAAGGAACATTAAGGAAATATTAATAAGATATTTATTAATAATAAAATAAATAGAAAAACGAATTTTATGGGGTATAGGTCGGTTTAGAAGAGAAAAAAAATGGGAAAAAGAAAAGATTTATGGTAAGTGGTAATTGGGTTGGACAAGGATTGTTTTGGCTATATAAGGAACCCCCAACACTAAATCAAACGCATTTTTTTCTATTCCCTGGAGTTTTAGTCGACCAAAAAGAGGAGGAGAATTAGGGTTCTTCAAAAATTTAGGTTTTTACATCTTCCATTAATTTAAAGGTAAAACCTTCTTAACCCTTTTCAATTTAATTGTTTTAATGATTTCTTAATCATATTATGATGGAATTAGGTTAGGGTTTAATTTAAAAATAGTAAACTAATGTTATAATAATGAGTTCATAATGATTGCATAAATTAGGGCTTGTAACTAGAGGGATTAGGGTTAATTAATGAGGTTGATTTTGTTAAACCCGTTTTTAAAAACTGGACAGAATTTTGAGTCAATTGTTTTGGTCATATTGGGAGTTCTACAAACTCTTATTTTACTATCCAAGTATCCCTGAAAAGGTAATTGAAGTAGCTTTCCAATGCAAGAATTTAGAACTAAATTAGAGGTCGGTAAGTGGGTCAAAAACAGGTTACAACAGTCGTAGGTCAAAACAGTTTTGAAGTCAGCCTGTTTTCTTTTTAAGTTATGGGTTGTTTGGGGTACTTAGGGTTGCATTGGGATCTTCTCACGAACATGAGAGATGGTTTATATATTTTAGTAAGTATCTGCACTTGGGCTAAGGTTGTGGTTTAGGGTAAGACCCCTTAATTGTAACAAACTTTTAGTATGTTTAAAATCAGGAAATTTGGAATGACAAAAGTATATATATATATACATATATATATATATATATATATATATATATATATATATATATATATTTATATATATATATATATATATATATATATATATATATATATATATATATATATATATATATATATATATATATATATATATATATATATATATATATATATATATATATATATATATATATATATATATATATATATATATATATATATATATATATATATATATATATATATATATATATATATATATATATATATATATATATATATATCGGGGCCTTAACAGTAGCTTTAAGGCTAGGGCAAGTGGGAGGTGTTAGCCAACACATGTAAGGGTTTGAATATTCCTTTTACAGAAACCATGGGTATGTTTAAATGGACGTTTGACTTAAAGTTTTGAGACCTAAAATTGGGACTGTTTTGTGTAAAATATGAACGGGATGGTTATTAAACTTAACCAAGTTAAGGACTTGTTAGGGAAGGGTAATGGGGTGACTAGAGCTTATCAATGAGGTATTTAGATGGGAATAGGCTAGATGTCCATCATAGGTTGATGAGCCATCTTAGTGATTGGTTCATGTATTGATTTCGTGTTTTTGGTTTGTTAGCTTGTTGCTAGTGCGAGGACTTGTGAAGAAGCAATCAGGTGAGTTTCATAGTCCCATGTTTACTATTGATTTTGACTTCCATATGGGATGGAAGAGACACTGTGTTATGTTGTTTATAAATTGATGCTGTGAATGTTTTTAAGGTTTGAGATGGACTTGTGTGTACATTATGTGATTAACCGCTATGTGATTCTTGTTCGTGTATGATTTGGATGGGAAAGGTACATAGGTGTATGGGCGCCTATGGTATTGATAGGTGTGTAAACACCCATCCTTTTTACCACTTAACTACAATAATAACCGGACCAAAACGTGTATTTTATGTCATTTATGTCAGAATTATGCGTGGTTTGTGTTTTTGTTGTGATTTAGGACAAAATGGTGAAAAGGGGAGAAAACACGAGCATTCACGGGCTTTTATCGAAGAAAAAGACGAAAGACGAAGTCAAGAAGTCAAGAGTGCAAAAAGAACGGAAGTCCAAGACCAATTCTGAAGATTTATCGAAGAAAAAGTCAAAAGACGGAAGTTTACTAAAAGCCGAAGAACTCAAGTCTAATTTATTGAAGAATTACAAAACGAGTTTGAAGAAATCCCGAGACAAAGTCATTAAAGTCAAAAGATTAAGAAGATTAAGGACTTAAGGACGCAATTAAGAAAAGAAGAAAGAAGGGAGGAAGCTTCCTAAGCACCTCCCTAATCTACCCTATAAATAGATTAGATTATCATTTCATTTTCTCTTGTTGGCTAATAGTGACAATTAGTTCTTCCATTTTATTTTCCTTGCACTTTAATTACATGTCATTTAAATACATTATCTTGCACCTTTAAATACCTTTAATTCAAGTGAGTTTCCTTTTAATTATTGTCAATCTTTACTTTTCTTGTCAATCTCCTATCTACCTTTCTTGGTTTATGTTTAATCTTTGTGCTTTATTGTTCATGTTTATGTTCTTGATTTTTATTGATTTAATTAAGTGGGTTTTGATTATTTTGATCATTATTGTTAGTTTTGTTGATTTGGATTGTTTGTTTATGATTAGTAGATGTTTATTGATTAGTTTAATTTAATCTTGTGGTTGATTTTGATTAGTTTAGATTAGATTCGTATTATTTTGTGCTTCCTTGTTCTTCGTTTTTCTGTTACTGTATTCCCAGGCACATTCCGGATCAAAGCCCAGACATTCCGAGTGAAGGTGATTTTGTGATTGTTCCGAACAAACAAATTATTCCGGATCAGTAGTGTTTATTTGGAATAATTTATTATTCCGGATCAAGCTATTCATTCGGAACATTTATTGTTCCGGATCAGCTGTTCATTCGGAATATTCCGAATAAAGGTTTTGTGGTGATTTATTCCGAATCAATTTCTTCCGGATCAAGGAGTTTTATTCGGAATAATTTATTATTCCGGATCAAGGTCTTCATTCGGAACATTTATTGTTCCGAATCAAGGAGGTGGTTCATTCGGAACATCAAGCATTCCAAACCAAGAAGAATTCCGAATCAAGCTTGTTCATTCGGAATATGTTCCGAATCAGAGGATATTCTGGATCAGTGAGTTTATTCGGAATTTATTCCGAATCAAGGGCCTTTATTCCGAATCAAGGAGAAGTTCCGAATCAAGGGTGTATTCCGGATGAAGTGACATATTCCGGATGAGCCTTTATTCCGACTGAAGCATTTGTTCAGAATCAAGGGTTTGGTAATTATTCCGAGTGAAGAAGAATCATTCCGAACGAAGGTGACATTCCGGACGAGTGATTTATTCTGAACGAAGGATTATTCCGAGTGAGCTGTTTTCAGGTTCTTTTTAGTTTCTGTTTTTAACTTTCTGTTTTTAATTTTCAAGCTTTACTTTTCCAGCCTTTTTACTTAGTTGCACTTTAAGTTTAATTGCTTTAGCTTTATTTTAGCCTTGCCTTAGTTTAAGTCTTAGTTGCATTTTAAGTTTGCCTTAGATAGATTTAAGTTTGCGTTATTTACTTTTAGTGCTATTTACTTTTCGTCACGCTTTTAATTTCTTGTCATTTATTTTAAATTAGATTTAGATTTAAATTAACGTCATTTTCATTTACGTCTTGCACATTTATTTTAAAACAACCAAAAAAAATTCTTTTTCACCAAAAACAATTGAGTCGTACTTTGAACCGGAAATCAATTCGTTAAGATACCGAGAAACGAACTTTTCAACTAGTAAAATCTTTACATTAAAATGGCGCCGCTGCCGGCTCTTTTTGTAAAGATTATCGGTTTTCTGTGAGAGACGCGTTGCTTTTTGGGATCCGTTCACTCGTGAACGTTATTTTTCGTGTCAAAAATTTTCAAAAAAAAAATCCCAAAAACATTTGAAAAATCATAAAAAGCATTTCTTTTTCAAAGTTTTGCACCAAAAATATTCCTCTTTATCCTCTATTATGTTTAATTCTTTTCTTTACCCCTCTTATTTGTAATTCTTCATGGATTCGTCTTGCGTACGGTGTGGGAGACCATGGCATGGTTTTCAAACATGTCAATGGTGTACTAGTGAGCGGTGTGGTTTTGATATCGACGATACACAATTTGGATTTTGTCCATTTTGCAATTCAACAAATTCATACTTCTCCTCTTACAATACTTTCTCACCTTCTCCCGTCTATGACAATCCTTATCTGTTAGGACCATTGTAATAGTTATATGTAATAGGTAGACGTGGTGCACCGGGTTTTTCTCCATACCCGTGGTGCTATATTTGTGGGGGGCCTCACGATGCTTTTTCTTGTGATCCGTCGAAGGTCTTTGAGAAAGTTCCGTGCTATCATCCCAGTGTGTATAACTTTGAGCCCCCACGTCACACCGTCAATCATCAACCCTGTTGTGCACTTCCTCCTGAGCAACTTGCCACACTTTTTGACAACTTTCACAAAGTTCAAGAAGCTTGCAACAAGATCATGGAGAAATGTCAAGCGGATCAGCAACAAGAGCAAGTATCTAACCTTAATGCTTATACTCCTCCTCTTGTGCCTCCATATTATTATGATAGTGATGATGATGAGAGTCCTATTTCTTGGAACGATGAGAATTCTATTCCTTCTCCCGACTTGCCGGCTCTAGAGCCTAAGAATTCACCCATCCTAGGGGATGAGGATCTTAGCACAATTCCTGCAAAGGAATCCGACGAATTCATAAAGTCTAGTGCTGATAACCTTGTCCCAATTCCAAGTGAATCTAAGTTGACATCCGACAGTGACAACGAGTATGATGCACTTTCTTCTGATGATGTTCCTTCCACCAACACTTTGTGAGAGGATTCTTTGGCTTTCACTAATCCTCTTTTTGATCAAGATGATGATTTTACTTCTAGTGATGACGAGTCACTATCTGATGAAGACGTTCCGAAGGAAACTTTCAAGATTTATTCGAACCCTTTATTTGATTTTGATGACGCTTACACATCTAGTGAGATGAATCCTCTCTTTGACGAAGGGATTGAGGACATTGATAGCTCTGCTTCTCTTGCTATTGATGAGCATACTTTGTTAGCCATGCCCCCTTCTATTAAAGAGGTGGAGAGATTTGACTCTACTGGACAGGTGACACGGATGGAAGGTAATTCTTCTCTTACTTATCATACTATATTGCCCCCTCATCCTACTGAATGCACGCCTCAGCGGGTGATGTATCAATTTCACTCTCCGGGAAATGAGGATGAGTGCTTTGACCCGGGAGGTAACAATGGCCATTCTATGTTGATAACATTACGGCTTTGCCAATTGGTCAGCATCCATTGTCTTTGGAGGATGACAATGTGATTCCTTTACCCACCCCACCTCCCGTGGATCATGATTTCACATACTTCTCGTATGTTGAAAGGACCTTTCTACCGTTTAAGACTTATCCTCCCGCCTCCCCTTTATTGATGTCAACCGGGAACGAGGACAAGGTCTTTGATCCCGGTATTACATTCGAGGCTTCCCCATGGACCATTTAATTCGGGGACGAGTCAGGCTCGTGACTCGGTTAACAAAAACAAGCGCTTTTTGGGAGGCAACCCACCCATGTATCTATCTTTTAGCTATCCTTATCCTAAGTGTAGGGGAGACCCGTTGGTGTTTTCTATTTCCTCTCTTCTACTATTCAGGGATTCGAGCGCTCAATGATCCACTCTTGATGATTCTTGACGACCCGTGATTCCGTGTTCCCATTTTCCCGGTTCTATCCTAAACTCTTTTCGATTCACTATTTTATATTTTCCAATATTAAAATAGGAATCTCGTTAGTTGTCTTTTCCTTAGCAAGATTTAAACAAAGTGCACAATGTCCTAAGTGTAGGGGAGTTTACTCCCACATGCTTAAACATTGAGGACAATGTTTATCTTAAGTGTAGGGGGACTTCTATCGAAGTTAAGTGGCATTTTCCTTGTATTTGTCCTCATTTTAACCGGAAAATCAATTTTTCGACATTTTTCAAAATTCTTGATCTATTTTGGCCTATTAGTTTTTCCCTTTGTATAGTTATTTGCCTTCTTTACTAGAATAAATTTTTAATAAAGTGGTTTTAATTTTTAAACGTTGTGAATCTTTTGACTCAACCCGAGTTTACTTATCTAAGTTACTCTAGCTAGTATCCTTAACGTGTTTAAGTCAAGTTTTGCTAGGCTTTTATTTAGGGAGCTATAAAACGCGAAAGTCTTAACCCTCACGGGTTAAGAACAAGAACTTTTCTTAAGTTCCTATAATTGATCCTAGAGAGTCGTTTATCAAGGGAACTTTAAAATGCGATTTCTATACTTGAAAGAGTCTAAGAATTTGCAAGATCCTATAGGCGACTCGAAAACCCAAAACATTGATTTAATAGGCTAAGCATCCACGAGTCTCATTCCTTGAGATTTTAAACTGTGGAGAACGAGAGATGATAGAGTCAATTATAAGTTCGGTATTCTTTCGTGAATTTATTTGAGTTAATTATAAGCCTATTCTCCCATCGCTTGCTAATAAATTTATCTGCAAAAATAAGGTTGTACGATTTGAAAAGTTACTTAGATTCTAGCCCAAGATCGTTTAAAAGTTGCTCGGTATGGATTAGAGTTCATAGCCAAGGCATAACTTATTGAAGCGGGATGCGAAGATTGGCGAGTCCTAAAAGGCCCTAACAAGGCATGAGGGCTACATTTTGTTGCTAAAGATCCCAAGTGATGAGAAGAATCATTTATCAAGAATCAATATGAAGGATCGAGACACACGACGAAAAGCAAAAACTCCCCAAAAGTCATGGAGAAGTCTATCCGAAAAGGCCCTAACAAGGTATGAGGATAAATAGATCCATGTCCAAAAAGGAGGCGGATCGTTGTATATCAAAATCCCAAATAAAGATTGGAGAAAAATGAAGATGTCGTGGTTCAAATATGAAGAATCTCTCAAAATTTCAAGTGAAGAAATTCCAATTATGAAGAGAAGACCATTATCTCATGAACGTCTCTCAAGATTTGAAGTATGAAGTCGCTGCCAAATATCGGTCCGAGAAAGGTCTCAAATCGCGAAGCGAGTTATGCCAAGATATGAACTTTATGAGGTCCCGAGAAGCAGTTTTAAAATATTTTGTCCTTTAGCTTACTATTGATTAAATCGTCCCACTTTATTTTCAGCCTTAATAACTATCGAAATAATTCAACCCTCATGATCATTCAAGACAATAATAAAATATAAGAGATACCCCTAGCAATAAGGGAGTCTAAGTGAATAATTGGCCCACATGAGTTCGTGTTAGTTTGCTAACTTATAATAACAATGATCTCGTTTTTAAGCTTGGTTTGGAGAAAGTGAAAACTTGAGGATAATGATCATTCATGACATTTCCAAAACCCGAAGGTATGTTTTTGATTTCTTTACTTTGAATGTTTATAATTTTCTATCTCTTTAATAAAGGCCAAGGTGGATTGATTATGATGAAACGTGTAATCGTGCTTTGTAACAAATGCATTGCATGAGGACATTGCGATGGTCAAGTGTAGGGGATTTGATAGGTATGTAAACACCCATCCTTTTTACCACTTAACTACAATAATAACCGGACCAAAACGTGTATTTTATGTCATTTATGTCGGAATTATGCGTGGTTTGTGTTTTTGTTGTGATTTAGGACGAAATGGTGAAAAGGGGAGAAAACACGGGCATTCACGGGCTTTTATCGAAGAAAAAGACTAAAGACGAAGTCAAGAAGTCAAGAGTGCAAAAAGAACGGAAGTCCAAGACCAATTTTGAAGATTTATCGAAGAAAAAGTCAAAAGGCGGAAGTTTACTAAAAGCCAAAGAACTCAAGTCTAATTTATTGAAGAATTACAAGACGAGTTTGAAGAAATCACGAGACAAAGTCATTAAAGTCAAAAGATTAAGAAGATTAAGGAGTTAAGGACGCAATTAAGAAAAGAAGAAAGAAGGGAGGAAGCTTCCTAAGCACCTCCCTAATCTCCCCTATAAATAGATTAGATTATCATTTCATTTTCTCTTGTTGGCTAATAGTGACAATTAGATCTTCCATTTTATTTTCCTTGCACTTTAGTTACATGTCATTTAAATATATTATCTTGCACCTTTAAATACCTTTAATTCAAGTAAGTTTCCTTTTAATTATTGTCAATCTTTACTTTTCTTGTCAATCTCCTATCTACCTTTCTTGGTTTATGTTTAATCTTTGTGCTTTATTGTTCATGTTTATGTTCTTGATTTTTATTGATTTAATTAAGTGGGTTTTGATTATTTTGATCATTATTGTTAGTTTTGTTGATTTGGATTGTTTGTTTATGATTAGTAGATGTTTATTGATTAGTTTAATATAATCTTGTGGTTGATTTTGATTAGTTTTGATTAGGTTCGTATTATTTTGTGCTTCCTTGTTCTTCGTTTTTCTGTTACTGTATTCCCAGGCACCGTTCGGATCAATGCCCAGACATTCCGAGTGAAGGTGAATTTGTGATTGTTCCGAACAAGCAAATTATTCCGGATCAGTAGTGTTTATTCGGAATAATTTATTATTCCGGATCAAGCTATTCATTCGGAACATTTATTGTTCCGGATCAGCTGTTCATTCGGAATATTCCGAATAAAGGTTTTGTGGTGATTATTCCGAATCAATTTCTTCCGGATCAAGGAGTTTTATTCGGAATAATTTATTATTCCGGATCAAGGTCTTCATTCGGAACATTTATTGTTCCGAATCAAGGAGGTGGTTCATTCGGAACATCAAGCATTCCGAACCAAGAAGAATTCCGAATCAAGCTTGTTCATTCGGAATATGTTCCGAATCAGAGGATATTCTGGATCAGTGAGTTTATTCGGAATTTATTCCGAATCAAGGGCCTTAATTCCGAATCAGGGAGAAGTTCCGAATCAAGGGTGTATTCCGGATGAAGTGACATATTCCGGATGAGCCTTTATTCCGACTGAAGCATTTGTTCAGAAACAAGGGTTTGGTAATTATTCCGAGTGAAGAAGAATCATTCCGAACTAAGGTGACATTCCGGACGAGTGATTTATTCCGAACGAAGGATTATTCCGAGTGAGCTGTTTTCTGGTTCTTTTTAGTTTCTGTTTTTAACTTTCTGTTTTTAATTTTCAAGCTTTACTTTTCCAGCCTTTTTACTTAGTTGCACTTTAAGTTTAATTGCTTTAGCTTTATTTTAGCCTTGCCTTAGTTTAAGTCTTAGTTTCATTTTAAGTTTGCCTTAGATAGATTTAAGTTTGCGTTATTTACTTTTAGTGCTATATACTTTTCGTCACGCTTTTAATTTTTTGTCATTTATTTTAAATTAGATTTAGATTTAAATTAACGTCATTTTCATTTACGTCTTGCACATTTATTTTAAAACAACCAAAAATATTCTTTTTCACCAAAAACAATTGAGTCGTACTTTGAACCAGAAATCAATTCGTTAAGATACCGAGAAACGAACTTTTCAACTAGTAAAATCTTTACATTAAAATGGCGCCGCTGCCGGCTCTTTTCGTAAAGATTATCGGTTTTCTGTGAGAGACGCGTTGCTTTTTGGGATCCGTTCACTCGTGAACGTTATTTTTCGTGTCAAAAATTTTCAAAAAACAAATCCTAAAAACATTGAAAAATCATAAAAAGCATTTCTTTTTCAAAGTTTTACACCAAAAATATTCCTCTTTATCCTCTATTATGTTTAATTCTTTTCTTTACCCCTCTTATTTGTAATTCTTCATGGATTGCGTACGGTGTGGGAGACCATGGCATGGTTTTCAAACATGTCAATGGTGTACTAGTGAGCGGTGTGGTTTTGATATCGACGATACACAATTTGGATTTTGTCCATTTTGCAATTCAACAAATTCATACTTCTCCCCTTACAATACTTTCTCACCTTCTCCCGTCTATGACAATCCTTATCCTCAAGATGCACCGGGTTTTTCTCCATACCCGTGGTGCTATATTTGTGGGGGGCCTCACGATGCTTTTTCTTGTGATCCGTCGAAGGTCTTTGAGAAAGTTCCATGCTATCATCCCAGTGTGTATAACTTTGAGCCCCCACGTCACACCGTCAATCATCAACCCTTTTGTGCACTTCCTCCTGAACAACTTGCCACACTTTTTGACAACTTTCACAAAGTTCAAGAAGCTTGCAACAAGATCATGGAGAAATGTCAAGCGGATCAGCAACAAGAGCAAGTATCTAACCTTAATGCTTATACTCCTCCTCTTGTGCCTCCATATTATTATGATAGTGATGATGATGAGAGTCCTATTTCTTGGAACGATGAGAATTCTATTCCTTCTCCCGACTTGCCGGCTCTGGAGCCTAAGAATTCACCCATCCTAGGGGATGAGGATCTTAGCACAATTCCTGCAAAGGAATCCGACGAATTCATAAAGTCTAGTGCTGATAACCTTGTCCCAATTCCAAGTGAATCTAAGTTGACATCCGACAGTGACGACGAGTATGATGCACTTTCTTCTGATGATGTTCCTTCCACCAACACTTTGTGAGAGGATTCTTTGGCTTTCACTAATCCTCTTTTTGATCAAGATGATGATTTTACTTCTAGTGATGACGAGTCACTATCTGATGAAGACGTTCCGAAGGAAACTTTCAAGATTTATTCGAACCCTTTATTTGATTTTGATGACGCTTACACATCTAGTGAGATGAATCCTCTCTTTGACGAAGGGATTGAGGACATTGATAGCTCTGCTTCTCTTGCTATTGATGAGCATACTTTGTTAGCCATGCCCCCTTCTATTAAAGAGGTGGAGAGATTTGACTCTACTGGACAGGTGACACGGATGGAAGGTAATTCTTCTCTTACTTCTCATACTATATTGCCCCCTCATCCTACTGAATGCACGCCCCGGACGGGTGATGTATCAATTTCACTCTCCGGGAAATGAGGATGAGTGCTTTGACCCGGGAGGTAACAATGACCATTCTATGATTGATAACCTTACGGCTTTGCCAATTGGTCAGCATCCATTGTCTTTGGAGGATGACAATGTGATTCCTTTACCCACCCCACCTCCCGTGGATCATGATTTCACATACTTCTCGTATGTTGAAAGGACCTTTCTACCGTTTAAGACTCATCCTCCCGCCTCCCCTTTATTGATGTCAACCGGGAACGAGGACAAGGTCTTTGATCCCGGTATTACATTCGAGGCTTCCCCATGGACCATTTAATTCGGGGACGAGTCAGGCTCGTGACACGGTTAACAAAAACAAGCGCTTTTTGGGAGGCAACCCACCCATGTATCTATCTTTTAGCTATCCTTATCCTAAGTGTAGGGGAGACCCGTTGGTGTTTTCTATTTCCTCTCTTCTACTATTCAGGGATTCGAGCGCTCAATGATCCACTCTTGATGATTCTTGACGACCCGTGATTCCGTGTTCCCATTTTCCCGGTTCTATCCTAAACTCTTTTTGATTCACTATTTTATATTTTCCAATATTAAAATAGGAATCTCGTTAGTTGTCTTTTCCTTAGCAAGATTTAAACAAAGTGCAAAATGTCCTAAGTGTAGGGGAGTTTGCTCCCACATGCTTAAACATTGAGGACAATGTTTATCTTAAGTGTATGGGGGATTCTATCGAAGTTAAGTGGCCTTTTCCTTGTATTTGTCCTCATTTTAACCGGAAAATCAATTTTTCGACATTTTTTAAAATTTTTGATCTATTTTGGCCTATTAGTTTTTCCCTTTGTATAGTTATTTGCCTTCTTTACTAGAATAAATTTTTAACAAAGTGGTTTTAATTTTTAAACGTTGTGAATCTTTTGACTCAACCCGAGTTTACTTATCTAAGTTACTCTAGCTAGTATCCTTAACTTGTTTAAGTCAAGTTTTGCTAGGCTTTTATTTAGGGAGCTATAAAACGCGAAATTCTTAACCCTCACGGGTTAAGAACAAGAACTTTTCGCAAGTTCCTATAATTGATCCTAGAGATTCGTTTATCAAGGGAACTTTAAAATGCGATTTCTAAACTTGAAAGAGTCTAAGAATTTGCAAGATCTTATAGGCGACTCGAAAACCCAAAACTTTGATTTAATAGGCTAAGCATCCACGAGTCTCATTCCTTGAGATTTTAAACTGTGGGGAACGAGAGATGATAGAGTCAATTATAAGTTCGGTATTCTTTTGTGAATTTATGTGAGTTAATTATAAGCCTATTCTCCCATCGCTTGCTAATAAATTTATCTGCAAAAAATAAGGTTGTACGATTTGAAAAGTTACTTAGCTTCTATCCCAAGATCGTTCTAAAGTTGGTCGGTATGGATTAGAGTTCATAGCCAAGGCATAACTTATTGAAGCGAGTTGCGAAGATTGGCGAGTCCGAAAAGGCCCTAACAAGGCATGAGGGCTACATTTTGTTGCTAAAGATCCCAAGTGATGTGAAGAATCATTTATCAAGAATCAATATGAAGGATCGAGACACACGAAGAAAAGCAAAAACTCCCCAAAAGTCATTGAGAAGTCTATCCGAAAAGGCCCTAACAAGGTATGAGGATAAATAGATCCATGTCCAAAAAGGAGGCGGATCGTTGTATATCAAAATCCCAAATAAAGATTGGAGAAAAATGAAGAAGTCGTGGTCCAAATATGAAGAATCTCTCAAAATTTCAAGTGAAGAAATTCCAATTATGAAGAGAAGACCATTATTTCATGAACGTCTCTCAAGATTTGAAGTATGAAGTCGCTGCCAAATATCGGTCCGAGAAAGGTCTCAAATCGCGAAGCGAGTTATGCCAAGATATGAACTTTATGAGGTCCCGAGAAGCAGTTTTAAAATATTTTGTCCTTTAGCTAACTATTGATTAAATCGTCCCACTTTATTTTCAGCCTTAATAACTATCGAAATAAGTCAACAATGCATCCTCATGATCATTCAAGACAATAATAAAATATAAGAGATACCCCTAGCAATAAGGGAGTCTAAGTGAATAATTGTCCCACATGAGTTCCTGTTAGTTTGCTAACTTATAATAACAATGATCTCGTTTTTAAGCTTGGTTTGGAGAAAGTGAAAACTTGAGGATGATGATCATTCATGACATTTCCAAAACCCGAAGGTATGTTTTTTATTTCTTTACTTTGAATGTTTATAATTTTATATCTCTTTAATAAAGGCCAAGGTGGATTGATTATGATGAAACGTGTAATCGTGCTTTGTAACTAATGCATTGCATGAGGACATTGCAATGGTCAAGTGTAGGGGATTTGATAGGTGTGTAAACACCCATCCTTTTTACCACTTAACTACAATAATAACCAGACCAAAACGTGTATTTTATGTCATTTATGTCAGAATTATGCGTGGTTTGTGTTTTTGTTGTGATTTAGGACGAAATGGTGAAAAGGGGAGAAAACACGGGCATTCACGGGCTTTTATCGAAGAAAAAGACGAAAGACGAAGTCAAGAAGTCAAGAGTGAAAAAAGAACGGAAGTCCAAGACCAATTCAGAAGATTTATCGAAGAAAAAGTCAAAAGGCGGAAGTTTACTAAAAGCCAAAGAACTCAAGTCTAATTTATTGAAGAATTACAAGACGAGATTGAAGAAATCCCGAGACAAAGTCATTAAAGTCAAAAGATTAAGAAGATTAAGGACTTAAGGACGCAATTAAGAAAAGAAGAAAGAAGGGAGGAAGCTTCCTAAGCACCTCCCTAATCTCCCCTATAAATAGATTAGATTATCATTTCATTTTCTCTTGTTGGCTAATAGTGACAATTAGATCTTCCATTTTATTTTTCTTGCACTTTAGTTACATGTCATTTAAATACATTATCTTGCACCTTTAAATACCTTTAATTCAAGTAAGTTTCCTTTTAATTATTGTCAATCTCCTATCTACCTTTCTTGGTTTATGTTTAATCTTTGTGCTTTATTGTTCATGTTTATGTTCTTGATTTTTATTGATTTAATTAAGTGGGTTTTGATTATTTTGATCATTATTGTTAGTTTTGTTGATTTGGATTGTTTGTTTATGATTAGTAGATGTTTATTGATTAGTTTAATATAATCTTGTGGTTGATTTTGATTAGTTTTGATTAGGTTCGTATTATTTTATGCTTCCTTGTTCTTCGTTTTTCTGTTACTGTATTCCCAGGCACCGTCCGGATCAAAGCCCAGACATTCCGAGTGAAGGTGATTTTGTGATTGTTCCGAACAAGCAAATTATTCCGGATCAGTAGTGTTTATTCGGAATAATTTATTATTCCGGATCAAGCTATTCATTCGGAACATTTATTGTTCCGGATCAGCTGTTCATTCGGAATATTCCGAATAAAGGTTTTGTGGTGATTTATTCCGAATCAATTTCTTCCGGATCAAGGAGTTTTATTCGGAATAATTTATTATTCCGGATCAAGGTCTTCATTCGGAACATTTATTGTTCCGAATCGAGGAGGTGGTTCATTCGGAACATCAAGCATTCTGAACCAAGAAGAATTCCGAATCAAGCTTGTTCATTCAGAATATATTCCGAATCAGAGGATATTCTGGATCAGTGAGTTTATTCGGAATTTATTCCGAATCAAGGGCCTTTATTCCGAATCAGGGAGAAGTTCCGAATCAAGGGTGTATTCCGGATGAAGTGACATATTCCGGATGAGCCTTTATTCCGACTGAAGCATTTGTTCAGAATCAAGGGTTTGGTAATTATTCCGAGTGAAGAAGAATCATTCCGAACGAAGGTGACATTCCGGACGAGTGATTTATTCCGAACGAAGGATTATTCCGAGTGAGCTGTTTTCAGGTTCTTTTTAGTTTCTGTTTTTAACTTTCTGTTTTTAATTTTTAAGCTTTACTTTTCCAGCCTTTTTACTTAGTTACACTTTAAGTTTAATTGCTTTAGCTTTATTTTAGCCTTGCCTTAGTTTAAGTCTTAGTTGCATTTTAAGTTTGCCTTAGATAGATTTAAGTTTGCGTTATTTACTTTTAGTGCTATTTACTTTTCGTCACGCTTTTAATTTCTTGTCATTTATTTTAAATTAGATTTAGATTTAAATTAACGTCATTTTTATTTACGTCTTGCACATTTATTTTAAAACAACCAAAAATATTCTTTTTCACCAAAAACAATTGAGTCGTACTTTGAACCGGAAATCAATTCGTTAAGATACCGAGAAACGAACTTTTCAACTAGTAAAATCTTTACATTAGGTACCATGGTTGTTGGTAAGGCATGATGCCTTGGAAATTATGGTTGTTGGTAAGGCGTGATTCCATGGTAATTGTGGTTGTTGGTAAGGCGTGATGCCTTGGAATTGTGATGATTGATTGAACTTGAATGCTAGTTGTTAATACATAATTGTAGCGCATTGTCCATATGTTATTGTGTTGATGGTTGTTATTCACAGCTTGTAACTGATTTTAGCATTGGATTCTAAACCTATGACTCTCACCAACTTTATGTTGACGTGTTTTAGTGTCTCTTTTAGGTGATGCTTTGGGTAGGCGTGAGAACTTAAGTGGCTAGGATTTGGAGAGCGTAGGAATGCATATAGAAGGATATCCCCGTTTCTTATTAGTGTTTATTTGTTCATTTAATAATTGATACTGTGGCTCACATATATTTGTTTGGTTATGTTATTTGTTTGTCTTGGGTAAGAGGTAGGACTGTTACCGACTTACCTAGACTCCTGAGTTTGATGAGATATTGTCATGACCTTGTGTCTCCATTTTATGACATTTCTTATTTCATATAGTTATCTCTATAGACGCGCCATATTGTGATGATATCCATACGTCGCGCCCCATATTCCGCCATGGTGGGGTGTGACAGAATGGTATCAGAGACAATGGTTATAGAGAATTAGGTTGCCTAGTCGTGTAGCCTAGTCTATAGCTTAAGGGTCCCTGCATATAGGCGTCATAGGAGTATGTGTGCATTTTATATTAATTGATGTGTTTGGATGTTATTTATTGCGATGTTTGACTAGTATGAATTGAACCGTAGTATGTTCATACTTAGTCACATGTTATTTTCTTTTCGGGTTTGTGACTAGTGCGGGTTGAACCATAATCATCCACGCTAGTCATTGTTATATTTTTCTTAAATTGTACATTATAGTACATAATTTGGTACATGGTAGTTTCTATCTTTTGTTAGGTTCTTTTATGAACCCGAGAGATATTATTTTCTTTTGATTTTTAAGTCATGTTCCCTAAGAATCATGTGGTGGTTCGAGTTAGTAGTAGTAGGTGGATATGAAGGATTTTAAGCTGTTCCAACTCTTATGGGCAACATGACTTATAACTGATTATGTTTTCGTTTTAGATTTAGTCTATGCTATTTTAGCTAGACTATGGATTTATGTATTTCAAGAGTTTTACTATGTTATTTTAATAGATGGAGTTTTGGACCTATATGGTTATGTGGTTATGAGCTTATGTGAGTAGATGGATTTATGTGTTATATGTTGTATTGATTCTTATACGTGTCATCATAGGAGGGAGTGCATTGGGGGAAGGGTAATTGTATAAGTATGGTGGCCAACATAGTTATACAAGTACCACAACTTCAATGGGTTTTCAAGTATGATTGCAAGAAAGAGAGTTGATACATGCTTATATAGTATATGTTGGTAGTATGTATGGTTATGTTAGGCGTGCGTATGGTGGTAAGTATTCTATATGGAGTATTTTGGTAGTTGTTAACGGGTGTCATGTTTTTACTATAGCATGGTGAACACGCGAAATGGTGCTGGTGGAAGTGGTGGTGATGGAAATCTTGATTTGGCTACTTTGATTGCTACTCAAATGGCCAACATAATACCAACCATTGTTCAGCAGGTGACTAACAACCTGAACAACAATAACAACAACAATGGTCAAGGAGGAGGTGGAAACAATGGTTGTAGCTATAGGGCATTCACTTCTTGTGGTGCAAGAGAGTATGATGGGAAGGGCGGCGCGGTAGTACTTACCCAATGGATTGAGAAGATGGAAAATGTGATTCAGATGAGTGGTTGTTTACCCAATCAAAGGGTCATGTATGTAACTGGTTCACTGGTAGGGAAGGCTTTAACTTGGTGGAACACCCAAGTTCAAGCAAGGGGAAGAGTTGCTGCAAATGCTATGGCTTGGGCCGATTTTAAGGCTCTTATGACTACGGAGTTTTGTCCAAGAAATGAGATGGAGAAGCTGGAAAATGAGTTTTAGGGACATGCTATGGTTGGAGCGGCTCATGCAGATTACACAGATCGCTTCCATGAATTGGCAAAGTTGGTTCCCCATTTGGTTACCCCTGAGACAAACAAAATCAAGCGGTACTTTGCTGGATTACCTCCTCAGATTAGGGGAATGATTAAGGCTACTCAACCTAACACGATACAGCAAGCTATACTTACAGTAGGAATACTTGTTGAGGAGGCGGTATCTAGTGGAACCTTGGTAAAGGCGGGGGATAAAAGAAAGGAGCCAGAAGCCGCGAAATCGCCTGACACCAACTAGAAAAATACTAAGAAGGCAAAAGATGGAAGAAATTTTGCCATGAGAGTACCTCAAGGTTCTGGAAATTCATACAACAACAATGCTGCTTGCCGAACCTGCTCTAGGTTCCATCCAAGAGGTACACCATGCCAGACATGCTACAATTGCCAGAAACCGGGACACATTGCTAGAAACTGTGACGCACTTACCAGGAACGCAACACCAGTCCAGTCTGTGAGGATGAATGTCACCGGGGGAAATTTTTTTGAGTGTGGACAACCCAGGCATTTCTATAGGGAGTGTCCTAGATTGGTTGGAGCAACCAACCAGGGCAGAGGCCAGCTAGCTTTGGAAGGAAATCGAGGAAACCAAGGCGGTGGAAACCGGAACAATGCTAACCGTAAAAATGGAAACACTGGGAATCGGAACTGGAACAGGAACGAGGGAAATCAGAATAGGGGAAATCGGAATGGAGGCAGGGTTTACCTTGCAAATGTAGTAGAAGCGGTTCAGGACCCGAATGTAGTAACGGGTACGTTTTCTGTTAGCAATCATCTCGCTACGATTCTTTTTGACTCTGGGGTAGATTTTAGTTTTGTGTCTTCTCAATTTGTGCCTCGGTTAAATATGAACCCTAGTGTAGCGAAACCAAGATATGTGATTGAAATAGCTAGTGGTAAGCAAGAAGAAGTAGATGAAATATTTTTAAATTGCAAATTAGAGTTGGGAGAATTTAAGTTCACCATAGATTTAATCCCTCTAGGACATGGAAGCTTCGATGTTATCATTGGGATGGATTGGTTATCGAAGCATAGGGTTGAGCTAATGTGTCATGAAAAGATTGTTAAGATACCCATAGGTGATAATAAGGTGTTATACGTGTACGGAGAAAGGAATGAGAAGAAGACCAGGTCCCTTATGAATGCCAAGGATGATGAGCCACAAATCAATAAGATTCGAGTAGTAAGAGAGTTCGTCGATGTATTCCCGGATGACTTGATGGGGTTACCACCGATGAGACAAGTAGAGTTTAAGATTGACTTAGTACCCGGGGCAACACACGTAGCGAAGTCACCGTATCGTCTAGCACCGTCAGAGATGCAAGAATTAGCCGAGCAACTCAAGGAATTGCAGGATAAGGGTTTCATTCGACCAAGTTCTTCTCCATGGGGTGCGCCGGTGCTATTCGTTAAGAAGAAGGATGGATCATTTCGAATGTGTATCGATTATCGGGAGTTGAACAAGCTGACCATTAAGATCCGTTATCCTCTCCCAAGGATTGACGATTTATTTGATCAGCTGCAAGGAGAAAGATACTTCTCAAAAATTGACCTTAGGTCCGGTTATCACCAACTAAGGGTCTGTGAGGAGGACATACAAAAGACAACGTTCAGAACAAGGTATGGACACTTTGAATTCACCGTTATGCCATTTGGATTGACAAGCGCGCCAGCAGTGTTCATGGACCTAATGAACCGAGTGTGTAAGCCATATTTGGATAAGTTTGTCATAGTCTTCATTGATGACATACTTATCTACTCTAAGACGGAGGAGGAGCACAACCAACATTTGAGGTCGGTATTGGAGCTGCTCAGGAAGGAGAAACTTTATGGGAAGTTCTCCAAGTGTGAATTTTGGCTGCAAGAAGTACAATTTCTGGGGCATGTAATCGATAATGATGGCATACATGTAGACCCAAAGAAGATTGAAGCAGTGAAGGATTGGAAGGCACCTACTACACCGTCAGAAATAAGGTCATTCTTAGGCTTGGCAGGATATTACAGAAGATTTATAGAGAATTTCTCTAGAATATCAAAGCCTTTGACATTGTTGACCCAAAAGAATCAGAAGTATGAATGGGGCGAAGAGCAAGAGCAGGCCTTTCAGACACTAAAGGATAGGTTGTCTGATGCACCGATATTGTCTTTACCAGAAGGGGTGGAAGATTTTGTGGTTTACTGTGATGCGTCCAATCAGGGTTTAGGATGTGTTCTTATGCAGTGAGATAAGGTCATAGCTTATGCATCACGACAATCGAAAAACCATGAGAAGAATTACACCACACATGACTTAGAACTAGGAGCTGTAGTCTTTTCTCTCAAGATATGGAGACATTACTTGTATGGGACGAAAAGTGTGATCTTTACGGACCACAAAAGTTTGCAGCACATCTTTGATCAAAAAGATTTGAACATGAGGCAGAGACGATGGTTGGAGTTATTTAGTGATTATGATTGTGAGATTAAGTATCACCCTGGAAAGGCCAATTTGGTGGCGGATGCGCTAAGTAGGAAGGAGAGGCTAAAGCCAAAGAGAGTAAGGGCAATGAGCATAACAATTCAGACAACTCTTAAGGATAGAATTCGGGCAGCACAAATAGAGGCAGTTAAGGAGGAGAGGCTGGTTGAAGAAAATCTACATACTATGGATCAGTATATGGAAGAAAGAGGGGATGGTTGTAAGTATTACTTGGATAGAATCTGGGTTCCGTTGTTTGGTAATACAAGGAAGGTTATATTGGATGAAGCTCATATGTCGAGGTATTCAATACACCCACGAGATGATAAGATGTACCGGGACATGAGGGATATGTATTGGTGGCCAGGGATGAAGAAGGATTTAGCCTTATACGTTAGTGAATGTTTGACTTGCGCCAAGGTGAAGGCTGAACATCAAAGACCATCAGGATTACTGCAACAACCGGAGGTTCCTAAATGGAAGTGTGAGAACATTTCCATAGACTTCATTACAAAGCTGCCAAGGTCTAACATTGGTAATGACATGATTTGGGTAATAGTGTACAGACTGACTAAGTCTGCACATTTTGTGGCAATGAAGGAGGATGATAAGATGGAAAAGTTTGCCAAGAAATACTTGGAACATGTGGTGGCAAAACATGGGGTGTCGGTGTCGATCATATCGGATAGGGATAGCAGGTTTACGTCTAGGTTTTGGGGACTATTGTAGAAAGCCTTGGGAACGAGACTGGATATGAGCACAGCTTATCACCCGCAGACGGATGGATAGAGTGAGAGGACTATACAAACGCTAGAGGATATGTTGAGGGCGTGTGTGATAGACTTTGGAGGAAGTTGGGAGAATCATCTGGCGTTGGCAGAATTCTCGTACAATAATAGCTACCATGCTAGTATAGAGTGTGCACCATTTGAGGCACTTTATGGTAGGAAGTGTAGGTCACCGTTGCTATGGGCTGAAGTAGGAAGTAGTCAACTAATTGGACCAGAGATGGTACAGGAGACTACGGATGCGATAATCGTGCTTAAGGAGAAATTAAAGGCGGCTAGAGATCGACAAAAGAGCTATGCGGACAAGAGGCGTAAGCCGTTGGAATTTGAGGTTGGGGACAAGGTTATGCTAAAGTTTTCACCATGGAAAGGGGTGATGCAGTTCGGGAAGAAAGGGAAGTTAGCGCCTAGATTTGTGGGTCCACTTGAAATCCTTGAAAGGATTGGGCTAGTGGCATATAGGTTGAGATTATCGGAAGAGTTGAGTAGTATACATGATGTGTTTCATGTCTCGAACTTGAGGAAATGCTTAGCAAGAACTGACTTGCAAGTATCGGTGGACGATATTAGTATAGATGCGAGCCTTCGTTTTATTGAAGAGCCGATAGAGATTATGGACCGTGAAGTTAAAACATTGAAAATAAGTAAAATACCGTTAGTTAAGGTTAGGTGGAATTCTAAACGTGGGCCGGAGTTCACGTGGGAACGGGAAGAGTTTATGAGGAGTAAGTATCCTCAGCTGTTTGTTAATGACGATCCTAAGGAGTAAATCTCGGGACGAGATTTCTATTAGGAGGGAGTAATGTGACAACCGTTGTTTTGAGGTTTGTCACTTGGTCTTATTTTTAGGTTATTTTATGTGTGACTACTTGATTTGTGTGTTTACGTGTTTATTTTGTATGAACGAGGTTGGTGTGGTTATCGTTTATGAGTATAGAGTACTCATAAGTAAATCGAGTAACGGTTATTTCATGTTCATGAGCTCACAATTAGTGACTATGAAATGAAATGGTGATATTTTGGTGTTTACGTATACGTATAAGTATTATAGTAATAGTGTATTTTTTAGGATTTACGGTTTAACATTTAGAGGTCTCGGGTGAGGTAATTATTCATATGAATATTTTTCTGGATGGTTTTAAGTCATTTAGGACTTAGTTATAAAGTTTATTTAAAAATTTGAGATTTTTTTAAAAGTGTATATTTTACGACTTATGGTATTCGCGTAAAAACTGACTAGTTTTACGGTTTTGAGGTTTTGGAGGCTTTAGGAGCTGAAATAAATTAAGGAAAATTAAGTTAATATTAATAAGGTATTTATTAATAATAAAATAAATAGAAAAACGAATTTTATGGGGTATAGGTCAGTTTAGAAGAGAAAAAAAGGGGAAAAAGAAAAAGATTTATGGTAAGTGGTAATTGGGTTGGACAAGGATTGTTTTGGCTTTATAAGGAACCCCCAACACTAAATCAAACGCATTTTTTTCTATTCCCTGGAGTTTTAGTCGACCAAAAAGAGGAGGAGAATTAGGGTTCTTCAAAAATTTGGGTTTTTACATCTTCCATTAATTTAAAGGTAAAACCTTCTTAACCCTTTTCAATTTAATTGTTTTAATGATTTCTTAATCATCTTATGATGGAATTAGGTTAGGGTTTAATTTAAAAACAGTAAACTAATGTTATAATAATGAGTTCATAATGATTGCATTAATTTGGGCTTGTAACTAGAGGGATTAGGGTTAATTAATGAGGTTGATTTTGTTAAACCCGTTTTTAATAACTGGGCAGAATTTTGAGTCAATTGTTTTGGTCATATTGGGAGTTCTACAAACTCTTATTTTACGATCCAAGTATCCCTGAAAAGGTAATTGAAGTGGCTTTCCAATGCAAGAAGTTAGAACTAAATTGGAGGTCGGGAAGTGGGTCAAAAACAGGTTACAACAGTCGGAGGTCAAGACAGTTTTGAAGTCAGCCTGTTTTCTTTTTAAGTTTTGGGTTGTTTGGGGTACTTAGGGTTGCATTGGGATCTTATCACGAACATGAGAGATGGTTTATATATTTTAGTAAGTATCTGCACTTGGGCTAAGGTTGTGGTTTAAGGTAAGACCCCTTAATTGTAACAAACTTTTAGTATGTTTAAAATCTGGAAATCTGGAATGACAAACGTATATATATATATATATATATATATATATATATATATATATATATATATATATATATATATATATATATATATATATATATATATATATATATATATATATATATATATATATATATATATTTATATATATATCGGGTCCTTAACAGTAGCTTTAAGGTTAGGTCAAGTGGGAGGTGTTAGCCAACACATGTAAGGGTATGAATATTCCTTTTACAGAAACCATGGGTATGTTTAAATGGACGTTTGACTTAAAGTTTTGAGACCTAAAATTAGGACTGTTTTGTGTAAAATATGAACGGGATGGTTATTAAACTTAACTAAGTTAAGGACTTGTTAGGGAAGGGTAATGGGGTGACTAGAGCTTATCAATGAGGTATTTAGACGGGAATAGGCTAGATGTCCATCATAGGTTGATGAGCCATCTTAGAGATTGGTTCATGTATTGATTTCGTGTTTTTGGTTTGTTAGCTTGTTGCTAGTGCGAGGACTTGTGAAGAAGCAATCAGGTGAGTTTCATAGTCCCATGTTTACTATTGATTTTGACTTCTAGATGGGATGGAAGAGACACTGTGTTATGTTGTTTATAAATTGATGTTGTGAATGTTTTCAAGGTTTGAGATGGACTTGTGTGTACATTATGTGATTAACTGCTATGTGATTCTTGTTCGTGTATGATTTGGATGGGAAAGGTACATAGGTGTATGGGCGCCTATGGTACCATGGTTGTTGGTAAGGCGTGATGCCTTGGAAACTATGGTTGTTGGTAAGGCGTGATGCCATGGTAATTGTGGTTGTTGTAAGGCGTGATGCCTTGGAATTGTGATGATTGATTGAACTTGAATGCTAGTTGTTAATACATAATTGCAGCACATTGTCCATATGTTATTGTGTTGATGGTTGTTATTCACAGCTTGTAACTTATTTTAGCATTGGAGTCTAAACCTATGACTCTCACCAACTTTATGTTGACGTGTTTTAGTGTCTCTTTCAGGTGATGCTTTGGGTAGGCGTGAAAACTTAAGTGGCTAGGATTTGGAGAGCGTAGGAATGCATATAGTAGGATATCCCCGTTCCTTCTTAGTTTTTATTTGTTCATTTAATAAGTGATACTGTGGTGCACATATATTTGTTTGGTTATGTTATTTTTTTGTCTTGGGTAAGACGTAGGACTGTTACCGACTTACCTAGACTCCTGAGTTTGATGAGATATTGTCATGACTTTGTGTCTCCATTTTATGACATTTCTTATTTCATATAGTTATCTCTATAGACACGCCATGTTGTGATGATATCCATACGTCGCGCCCCATATTCCACCATGGTGGGGTGTGACACGAAGTGTGTTCCAGATTTTGAAGGATGAGTGTGGATACTTTCACTATCGTCTAGTGAGTATTTAGTAAGGAGGAGAAGGAAAAAGGGCTTATAAAATTTCTAAAGTAATTGAGAATTGACTCTTGAGTATTGAGATTTTCGGAATATTGGTAACAACAAGCAGAATGGATGGAATGGAAAGAAAGTTAGAATCGAGGTAATAAACTAATGGAAAAGGAATACTAAAGAAAGAAGATCAACAGATTGTTGGGAATTTGAAATAGAATGGTAATAGAAATGAGAGAGTTGAGATGTATGTTTTTGTGGGACAAAAACGGTTATTGTGATTATCTAATTTTTTTTCCATTAGATCAGAGAATGTGTTAAGAATGCAAGGACCAGTGGTGAATGAATTTTTCAGATCAAAGAGAGTGTAATTATTCTAAGAGTGCTGAGAGTGTCGCATGTATTATTGAAGGGATTTTACAAGTTAAAGTATTAATACAGCTGATTTTGGAACCCAGATGTATTATGATATCTGGATGGTACAGTAAGTGAAGATATGTGTTACGATATCAGGAAATGATCTGACCATTATACATTTCAGATTTGAATATATGAGACTAACGGAGTTGTTTAAACAATATATGATATGAGGAAGATTTAATGATGTACTATGGGAGGTACAGTAATTCAGTGATCTAGCAATCACTACACTCGGGACATAGAGATTGTTATAATGAATAGAAGTGGAAGGTGAGTATAGGAAGTATATAAGTGACTGGTCAAAATTATTGAAAATCTCATTGTGTTTAGTTTGAGTGTAACCTCGGGACATAGAGACAGAATAATTTTTGAATATTAGAATTTCACTGTGATAAGGTTTGAGTATTAAATAAGGTTTGAACATATTATATGTAACCCAGAGACTGAGACTGACTTTTGAGTATTAGAGATTTTTACAGAAAGTGTGAAGAATTGAGTCAAGAAGGAATATTGCGTATTTTCGTAAAACAACGGACAGGGTGAAAGGATGATTTGAATAATGGCAATTGAAACTTGGAACGATGATATTTTTAATATATCGCTATGAGGACTAATGGAACCTAGTGAAGATGAAATTTTTAGGCGATGATGATTGCGCATCTTGAATTGAGGACTTACAAAGTCGTGGGTCAAGTTATCAGAGTATTGGGGCAGGAATGAAATATGAGAAAGTGATGCAGAAGGAGTATCAATGATGAAGGAATATTATCATAATAGAAGATGAAATTTGGAAGTTGAAGTGTAATAATATTGTGGGTATGGTGATATCATAAGGATTGAGTTGAACTGGTGTGAAGGACGTGAGTATCTCTTGAGGATGAGAGGTCACGTTGACTCTAGAAGTGAGGAAGTGCGAGTATGAGGGGGGTTGAGCGTCAGGACGTTGCTCTCTTTTAGGAGGGTAGGATGTGACAACCCAAACTCGTGGTCATTATTTAATTATATTTTTACGTATATTTTTGAAATTGTAGACGAGATTGATTGTTATGATGATCGGTGATTTGATTTGGATGAATGATTGAAATTTATATTATTACGTTTTGACGAGTTGCGAGGATTATTAGTAATGACGATATCAACGGATGCCCGAAAATTTACGTTTTATTTTAGACATGTCGATGTTTAATATTTTGACGTTTTTATTTTTAATGTCGTATTAAGTCGTGCCGGGACTATATAATATCATATTTTGTGTGCGTTTTAAGTTCTGAGAAGCATTTTTATGAAACCCGAGACTCGTAAATATTTTCAAAAGTGACTAATAGTCATTTCTCGCTTTTTAACAAAGTATTTGCATTTTGGTCCACAAGAATCACAATTGGCAAAAACTACCCTAAACTTTCTCCATATAAAATGGAAAACTAAACACAAAAATACACACACTCCACTAGCAACAAGATTTTTTTCTCTCCCCTGCCTTTTTCTCTCTACAATCTGTCACCCTCCACCACCTTAACACCATTGATTTTCAAAAATTAAGTTTGAATCTTTAAATTCTAATCAAAGACCCATCTTAATCTCTTCAATATCTACACATTAGTATGAAAATTTTACACATGCAAGAACATTTTTGTAAAACCCATTTTTGGTGAAAAATCTTGTGTTTTGATCTTAAATTCTTGTTGTATGTAGGTGTTTATGTGATTATATATTAATTTTGATGATTGCATGTTAAAATCTTTGAGTTGGGTTTTTATGATTTGATCATCTAGGATGATTTATGTTATGATTGAAAGTATTGATATAGGGATGTTTATAGTGATAAAAATGATGTTAAAATGTGGTGAAAAATTGATTTTGAATGATTTTTAAGAAGGCATTTTTGACCAGATTATAAAAGGTAATTTTCAGAAAATATAAGTTTGAGTATGGTATGAACTAACTAGATATTGTTGAGAGGATGTCTTAAGCTTCGATTTGGTATAAGGTAGAGCTTCTAGCTCCAAACGAGCGAAAAGTTACGTTAGTTTGATTATTCGTGTACCGGGAGACGAGTATCGTCACAATATATAATTGTTGTCGATATTTGGATAGAATCTCGGGGACTATAAAAAGGATTTTGAAATGTGTCAAGTACTGATGTTAAGTGTTAAGTATGAGGATGTTGAGTTTATTTTCAAAGTTGAGTGTCGTTTTGTAAACAGAGTAAAATAAATGAGTTAAAAAGACTATATGAATTGTTTACGTAGACTGTCCGGTTTTTGTAGTTCGAAGATGAGTCGGACAGGGAACTTTAAAAGTAAAATCTTTTAACCAACTTTTGGGAGGTCTTTCTATATATAGTAAGTGAAGTTTCTGATTAGTATCAAGCTATTGACGTGTTTAACTAAGGAAAACAGTTTGGACGGGTAATATATATATATATATATATATATATATATATATATATATATATATATATATATATATATATATATATATATATATATATATATATATATATATATATATATATATATATATATATATATATATATATATATATATATATATATATATATATATATATATATATATATATATATATATATATATATATATATATATATATATATATATATATATATATATATATATATATATATATATATATATATATATATATATATATATATATATATATATATATATATATATATATATATATATATATATATATATATATATATATATATATATATATATATATATATATATATATATATATATATATATATATATATCGACAGTTTTTGAAAGAATAAAAGTATAAAGGTGTACGTAAGAAGGATTTGTTAAATTAGTATGGTGTGAGTTTCATTTTGACTTTGAGATATTTATTTCATTTTATTAAGTATGAAATATCATTTGGATGTATTATTAAAGGCACGCATTTTGTTTTGATAGATTGTGAATTTCGTGTTCGTCGAGCATCATTGATCGTTGAAAGTCGTCATACTACTGTTAATACTTCAGGTGAGTCTATAGCCTCGCTTTCTACTTGTTTAATGATTTTAAAACCCGCGAGGGGGATACATGCTATTTGAAGTAAAATGAACACATGACATGAGTAATTGTTAGACCCGAATGTTGCCTTTGTTGCCTTTGATGAATTAAATTGTATAAATATCTAAATCGCAAAAGTCCCTAAATTCATGAGCCATTAACTATCTTCTTACTTGATGTTGTGAGTTGGGAATAGCCGCTTATTCTAACAATAGTACTATTGGGCTGACAACCCTATCTGAGACCAGGGCATTACGCTAAGTAACCTCTGGGAAGGATAATTTTACGAGAATGAGAATTGGTATTCTTGCAATTGATACCCTAGTAGGGGCACTGGTAATTCTTCTAGTCATGCTGGCATTTGGTGTGGGTGACTAAGTTAAGGGGTCGGTGTCATGAGCTTAATACAATTCATTAGCTATTGCTATAAGATGGAATGCATGATTAATAGATTGTATGGCCACAATTCTATTAAACAATTGTGAATGATTTTTACGATGTGTTCAATTATGTTTTGTAAAACCTATAGACTTGCTCAACCTTTGTGTTGATAATTTTAAGCATGTATTTCAGGTACTTGAAGTTGTTGAGTTGCGGAGCTTGCTGGAGAAGGATTGCGGAATTGCTTTTGTAGTAATGTGGTCTAAAACAGATTTATTTCCCGTTTGTCATAAACGTATAGTATATGGTCAAGTATTTTGGTAAAAGGTTTGTCGATTTGTTAAGATCCTAGGGGAACCTGTACGCTACTGTGATATATTTTTAAACCGATTTTACTTGGGATTGAAGGTTTTAGACATTTATTTAAATTATTTCCTTATTTATTCCTAAATATACTGTTTTAAGGTTGTATAAAGAGTTTGTGAAATGAAGTTTGTGAATAACACCCAATTGTGTATTTCCGCTGCGCAATGTAAATTGGGGGTGTTAGAGGAATGATCTTGGATTCAGAGGAATTAGCATTTCTTGCAGACCCAGGGGCAGCAGATAATGAAGGCATTGCAGTCGTCTCTACTTCTAATGCAGCATATTAAGCAGATGATCTTGACGCATATGATTCAAATTGTGATGACATTCACTCAGCCCAAGCTGCTCTCATTGCTAATCTCTCTCACTACGGTTCTGATGTCGTCAGTGAGGTACCAACCACATCTAAAATTGTTCATGATAATCCACATCAAGTTGAGAATGAGAATGACAACCTCGAACAGCATTCGGGAACTAGTAACTCAAATGATGTGGTATCCAATCCAACACATTTGAGTGAACCTCAACCAAATGCTACGAAGGGTATGGAATCTTATGATCAACATGATTTGGTAATGGTGCCTGAACATATTATTGATAACATGAATGTGGTTGTTCGACAAACCGTAGATATGAATGCCAATCTAACCGCTGAGCTTGCGTTGTATAAGGAAAATGTCAAGACTTTTGAAATGGTCCCTCAAGCAGAAAAAAAACTTACTCTGAATTTGACCAATTTCGTTTTGAAAAGATTGAACACTTAAAAGAAATAGAATCATTAAAAGCTAATCTTTCTAATGAATTAAAAGAAAAAGAGTCGGTTCTAACTGATTTTCAGAAACTTAAAATGGATTTCGAAACTCTCGAGTCTAAAAAGTTTGAATCGGAAATTAATGCTACCAAACTTCTTAAATTCAAGGAACAACAGCTTTTAAAACAATACGCTTCCACAGAAAAGGTTCATCTTTTAACTAAATCGTTTAATGAATTCGAACTTAAGCGTCTTCAAGATTTACCACCTAATCCCGGTTATGCAAAACAAGCTCAGGAATATATTCCTTCTCTTTATGATGTGACCCTAATTGGCAAATCGAAAGAAGTACCTTATGTTCGTAGTACTGAGGAGACAATGTCACTTGCGGAAGAAACTCGATCTAAAATGCTTTCAAAATTCCATAAGCTTGATTATGATAAGCATAATAAAGATCAATTTAATAAAAAGACCTGTATTCGCTTACAAAAGGAATTAACTCAATTATCAGCTTTTGTGCACCAAAGTTTGTCAAAGGAAAACCTTCCTAGTACGTCTCCTACACTTGTCAAAAAGGATTTAACTAAGTTAATTCCACCGGTAAGTAAGGTGTCAGATAGATTAAATGCGATGCACCAACACTTTGCCGATTTTGACAAGGTCATTACGGAACGTATGACGGCTTCGGCCATAACGGAAGGTAAATGGAATTTTGAGCACACTAGAGCTGCGTTTCGAGACGAAATTGTTCCATTTATAAACAATATTAAAGCTTGTCTTAGCAATATTGATCAAGATTTGCTTTTAGAAATAGAAGAAGTTAGACGTGTTTTCAATGAAATGGATGATGCTTATAAAAAACAGTTTACTTGAAATAGAACGAATTTCACGCCAAAATGATCAGCTTTTGAAACAAGTGATGTTGCATGATATTGTTTCCGTCTGTATGAATAAAAGTGTTGATAATGATTCTATTGTGCATAATGTTGACTCTTTTACTTGTCACAAATCTGACGCTGAAATTTTAAAGCTTCAAGATTCTTATTCTTCGCTTTCAAAACGTTTTGATGAGATTCGAAAACATTGAATTTCGCTTGAATGTACACAACAATTTCTTCAAGAGCTTTTTGAAACGTCATTCGAAGGTGTTAATATAGATGATTCAAATTTTCAAAAGAATTTTCGATTGAATTTACAATCAAAACAGCGTCAGCCAAGTGACAAGGTTACTGAATCATTGCCGATAGACATCGAGAAATCTAAGGAGATTAACTGTGTGAACATACTTGAGGCAGCTGAGAATATTAAACTTGATCTAGATAATCGAGTTTCCAAGATTTTGTCCAAAGTTGATAACTTAAAAAAACACAACCCTTCGATTCAGTAAAGCTCGCATGTGCTAATACCACTACACATAATCAATCATTGATTGAACAATTGAATCGAAAGTCGGTGGAAATATCTGATTTGAGGGAACAAATTTGTGATAAAAATTTGGCTCTGGCTGAGTTAAAGGAAACACTTCGTACCCTAAAAGGTAAGAATGTTGTGGATAACGTAGCCACTGTCTCAACATCATCCTCTAGTGCAATCAAAAGGAACCTCATTGTCGTCACACCACTTAACAAGGGCCCTAGGACTAAACCATCTCAAACATTGGTCATTAAAGATAAGGCAAATTCAAAACCAGCTTCTAATATTCCCGTGTTGCCTTCTACAGGAGTAAGCACCACTACTAAGGCTCAAAGATCTAAGCTTAAAAGAAACAAGAAGAATGATAGGATCTTGTCCCCATCTAGTAGTCAAGTGAAGAATAAATTAGCCCACCCTAGGAATGTTATTTGTGTTTTGAATAAAAAGAATCATGTAACTAAACTTAAAGGCTCTACGGTTGTGCAGCATTCTAATCCTACTTTGAATTTTAATTTGAAATGTTGGAACTGCAATGAATGTATATTTTCTAGTCGTCATGATTCTTGTCTTATTGACCATGTGAATGAGATGAATGCCCGAAAAATGGTTTAGAATGGAAACCGACCGGGAAAGTGTTAACCCAAGTTGGTTGGATGTGACGCCCCACTGGTAGAACTTTCACTATAGTAGGAAATGCGTGCCCTTTAACTAGGATCACTCCCACTAAAGCGAAGAAAGCGTGCCCTTTAACTAGGAGTACCAAGGCTACCAAAACACAAGCGTGTCCTTAACTAGGAACACCAACACTACTGTAGGAACCAAGTGCCCTTTAAATAGGTCTACTCCCACTGTAGTGCCCGCTAATACTTCAAAACCTCATAAAGTTGGAACAATAAAACCTGTTAATGGTAAAACTCACATTAGAAAACGCCGGAAATATAAGGATAACACAAATGTTAGCAATTCTGATAATATTGTATCTGTATCTGCTAACACTCCGGAACCAATAGTTTCTAATGCATTGTCTATTGTTGTTACTGAAAACAGGTGGTCCAAATTGTTCTCTGGTATTTAGACTCTCGTTGCTCCAAGCATATGACCGGAGATCGTCCTCAGCTCAGAAATTTCGTCAGCAAGTTTCTTGGTATGGTTCCATTTGGAAATGATCATATTGCAAAGATAATGGGTTACGGTGAATATCATATTGGGAATGTTATAATTTCAAGAGTGTATTATGTTGGAAGGTCTTGGTCACAATTTATTTTCTGTGGGACAATTTTGTGATGCTAACCTATAAGTTGCTTTTCGAGAGCATACATGCTTCATCCGTAATTTGGAATGGGTTGATTTATTGAAAGGTACTCGAGGGAATAATTTGTACACTTTGTCTCTACAAGATATGATGGCCGCTTCTCCCGTATGTCTTCACTCCAAAGCATCAAAGACTAAGTCATGGTTATGGCATCGACGGTTATCTCATCTTAACTTTGACGCTATTAATCATTTGGCGAAAAATGAACTTGTTCGTGGTCTTCCTAAAATTACATTTCACAAGGACCATTTGTGTTCCGCGTGTACAATGGGGAAAAGCACTAAGAAATCATACAAACCCAAGACTGAAGACACCAACCAAGAGAAACTTTATTTGTTGCATATGGATCTTTCTGGGCCAATGCGTGTTGAAAGTCTTAGTGGCAAAAAGTACATCCTCGTCATTGTCGATGATTACTCACGGTTTACATGGGTAAAATTTCTCACAAAAAAATGAGGCACCTAAATTCATCATCGTATTTTTAAGATGGTTCAAGTGCGTTTCAACAATACTGTCTGACGCATTCGTACAGATAATGGAACTGAATTTGTGAATCGAATCTTGTGTGATTATTATGAAGAAGTTGGCATATCTCATGAAACATCCGTTGTTCGCACTCCACAACAAAACGATGTCGTTGAAAGGCGAAATCGCACACTTATGGAAGCTGCTCGAACGATGTTAATTTACGCAAAAGCTCCATTTTTTATGGGTAGAAGCAGTATCTACAGCAGTTTTCACTCAAAACCGGTCACTAATTCGTAAACGCCATGGTAAAACACCTTATGAGCTTCTACATGGAAAAGTACCAGATTTATCATATCTTCATGTATTTGGCTCTCTTTGCTATCCAAATAATGATGGTGACAATTTGGGAAAACTTCAACCAAAGGCCGATATTGGTATTTTCATTGGTTATGCACCCACAAAGAAGGCATACGGAATCTACAATCGTAATTCTCATAAGATCCTCGATACTATGAATGTTGATTTTGATGAGCTGACGGCAATGGCTTCTGAGCAAAGCATCTCTGAACCCGCACTTCATGAAATGGGACCCAGTAACATTAGCTCTGGTCTTGTCCCAAACAACCCTTCTTCATCATCATTTACACCATGTTCTAGGAATGAATTGGATACGCTGTTTCAATCGTTCTTTGATGAATTCTTTACTCCTCCAAGTATTGTTGCTCCAAAACCTAAGGTAATAGCTCCGGTTACCGAAGTGGTCGCTCCATCAACCGAAGCACAATCAGATACATCTACACCTACAATTGGTCAATATATACCTTCAACGAGTAATTCTCAACCAACACCCGAATCAACTACCCATGTCATGCCTATTGATGATAAAGAGGATGATGATGATCACGATTTGGAATTCGCTCAAATGCGTGAACTTCAATTTTTTGGTGTACCAATTCCCGACTCTAATCAAGCCGGGTCGTCCACCTCAGAGGAACCTCCTACTACGGTCTACTCTAATCCACGGATTCGTGAACATGACAGCAAGTGGACAAAGGATCATCCTATAGATTCTATTATTAGTGACCTTAATCGTCCGGTATCCACACGAATTCAGTTATAAGAAAGTGCAATGTTTTATCATTTTGATGCTTTTCTTAGTGAAGTTGAACCTAAGACGTGACAACAAGCATTTATCCAATCTTGTTGGATGAAGCCATGCAAGAAGAACTTAATAAATTTGTACGTCTTGAAGTATGGGAACTTGTCCCATGCCCGGATCAAGTGCAGTTACTCACTTTGAAATGGGTTTACAAGGTGAAACTCGACGAGTTAGGCGGAATATTGAAGAACAAAGCTCTACTAGTAGCTCGTGGATACAAGCATTTATTGGGCATCGACTTTATGGAATCCTTTGCACCTGTTGCCCGTTTGGAAGATATTAGACTATTCCTTTATTATGCAGCCCACTTAAATAGATCGTCTATCAGATGGATGTGAAGACGGAATTTCTTAATGGTAAAATCAAGGAAGAGGTCTATGTTCAACAGCCGGATGGTTTTGTGAATTTTAAATATCCTAATCATGTGTACAAGCTTAAGAAGGCTCTTTATGGTTTGAAGCAAGCTCCACGCGCGTGGTATGATCTATTGTCACAATTCCTCATTACGCAAGGCTTCGTTAAAGGCAAGGTGGATCCCACACTGTTCATTCGTAAACGAGGTAAAGATATGATTATGGTACAAATATATTTTGATGATATTATATTTGCTGCCTCAACCCACATCTTATCGGATGAGTTTGGGACACTCATGTCTTCCAATTTTAAGATGTCAATGATGGGCAAGGTATCATTCTTCTTAGGTCTTCAGATATCTCAGAGTCCCAGAGGCATCTTTATCAATCAATCCAAGTATGCCCTTGAATCGCTTAAGAAATATAAGATGGAATCTTGCGACCCCGTGGATACTCCAATGGTGGAACGAACTAAGCTAGATGCAGATCCACATGGGATTGCCATTGATCCGACACTTTATCGTGGAATGATCGGTACCCTTCTGTATATTACAGCTAGTCGACCCGACCTTCAGTTTTTTATCTGTATGTGTGCTCAGTATGAAACTAGGCCTACTGAGTTACACTTAGCTACTGTTAAACGGATCTTTTGGTATATTAAAGGAACCATTAATCAGGGACTTTGGTATTCGAAGGACTCTTCAATTGCACTAATGGCATATACAGATGCAGATCACGCGGGTTGTCAAGATACAAGGCGTAGCACGAGTGGAACATTGCAACTACTAGGAGATCGACTAATCAGTTGGGCATCTAAAAGGCAGAAAAGCGCTGCAATTTCAAGTACGGAAGCAGAATACATAGCTATGTCCGGTTGTTGTGCTCAAATTCTTTGGATGAGATCGCAATTAACCGACTATGGTCTAGGTTTCAACAAAATTCCGATGTACTGTGACAACAAAAGTGCAATTGCCTTATGCTGCAACAATGTTCAATTATCCCGGTCGAAGCATATTGACATTCACTACCACTTTATCAAGGAGCAAGTGGAAAATGGAGTGATCGAGCTTTACTTTGTTTGATCTGAGTATCAATTGGCGGATATTTTCACGAAGGCTTTAGATCGCGCTCGAATGGAGTTTTTGGTCGACAAGCTAGGTTTGAGAACTTTCTCACCTGAGACTCTCAAGGAATTGGCAGATGAAATGAAAGAATAGTGGTGGTAAACTATTCTTCGTATCCTTGGTGATCATCTGTATATATTGTTTATATTTTTATCCGCAAAAGCAAAATACAAAAATATAAAACCATATAAAAACCATAAAAATTGTAAATTTTAGAAAAATCCAAAAATATTTTTACTTTATTTTTCAAAGGCATGTCTTTTGGTAATAATATTTACGGCCTTAGAAATGTCGATTAATATTGACACGGCGCCATAAATAGAGTTCGTACAAAAGTTGTAAATATTTCATAAAACATGCCTAAATGGCTTGTAGTTATTTCAGATTGCAACCCGTTTTTCATATTAAAGTCAAGTAATTCTTATGAAAGCTTTGGCTCATATGGGGAATTGATTTTCTCGGGCATGGTTTACTTTATAACCATGTAAGGGATTGTGTTTACGTTATAACACAATCTAACACGGATATATGTACGCATCAGTGCATTTATTTGTTAAAACAAGAGAAATCTTGTTTTTATGAAGCTATCATCTCTACAACCATAGCAATCTACAATTGGTATCTACATACTCGACGATGCGACTACTCAAATGACGACTACAGCTCTTTCGATAGAACAAGGGTCAATAACTGTGGGGGAGAAACTATCAAGAACTCAGAATCTTTGATGCCGAAAGTGCCAAGTTCACAAGTTGGTGTCAAGACAACAATACCAATCGTACATGTGGTGTCAAGAGATGACTTTAGACGTGACGAGGCGACCAACATTTGTCGACAAGAACCATTTGATCTTATCATATGATGTTCTCATCAATCAGGTCCAACCTTGTCAATTTATTCTTATATGGTGAATCTGTGATCATTTTACTAATTGGTATCATCATGAAGATAAAATGGACTTGCCTTTTTCTTCCCAAAAACGTTTTTAAAATAACATTAAATCATATTATATTAAAAACATCGATTGGGTTAATAATTTTAATATGAGGGAGAAAATGTGATTTAATATGGGAAATGATTAATCAAAAATGGTTTGACTTAACGTGATGGCTCATCCCGACATGTGCGAAATGTTTTCGAATATCGTGGCATATGATAAGGGGGAGCAAAACGGATTTGCTTATTAAAATGGATTTCATGGTGACATATACTTACCCTAAACCCATTTATTTCACGACGATGAAGATTGTGGTGACATAAGGATGGTAGGGTAGGTTAAGTCCAATGATTCTTCCAAAACCGGAGGAATCTTCCCAAGGACATTCCATAGCTAGAAATAGTAGTCCTTAGGAAAGATAGAGAAAGATTATGAATGTAGTTGAATGCCGACCAAGTACTTAAGCTAGCACTGGAACAATCACAACAAGGTGCTAGTTATGACGTATTGGTAAGCATTGAAGGGGTTGAAGAATGAAAAAGAATTGTAAAGATAAAGGGTCTAAAGAAAGAAGCCCTCCTTACAACCGTAGGCAGAAACCAGGTCAACACACATGCTATTGAGATCATTTTAATGATGCTCGATATTGAAGATAGACATCATGGACCCAGTGATGCAATGCATCCCAGTTAACTCAGATATCTCTCAAAAGGTATTTGTATTATTCACACGGAGACAACGCATTATCTATCGATTTATTCACTCCGAATATATCGATATTGAAAAGGTGGCACTCCTCTCCAGCCTCCGACCACTAAAATCCAAAATACACGATCGAGTCTAGAGCCATTTGAGATCATCAAATATCTCATTAGGACACACTTCCATATTTCCTTGCTTCTTCACACACTGTGAAAAGTAAGAAAGATATTAAGAGTCCTACGCAAAATATTCATGATCTTGCCTGAACATCCGAGTAATACGCAAGTATTTAAAATGAAGATGGAAATCCTTCTTGAGCGGACATTAAAAATCTCATGGTAGGTGACTTTTACGATTCTTTATGAATCAAACTTGTGATAACTGGAAAGCAACAGTTTTTTAATTCTTAATTGAATTTAAACACGTTCCAAGCCTCTACGTAATATTTCAGTGATCTTGCTAGAACACTCAGAGTGACACCTTAGTGTTCACAGTGATGAGTGGAAATGCTTCTAGTGTTAACCTCAAATAGCACTTGGTAGGTAACTTGCAAGATTCAATATGAATCAAGATCGTGACAACTGGAAAGCAACGATGGTGCAATTCTTTAATGAATCAAACTTCTTCCAGGAATCGGAATTGACGGCTTCAATCATGCGGATAATTTTATCCAAATGATTCGCTCTTTACGTTCGTAGTCAGCTTTGGACGGTCGAGTAAAGAGAACGGGTTTACCCGCGAAATCTTTTACAAGAGATTTTTAATAAATCTACCTGCCACAAGTACGATATTTTATATCGTCCAACGGTCTTCACCGACCGGAGGTAAAATGCTACCGACGAATTTGCCCGGTTGGGCGCTTTAACCATTCAGCCATGGATGCAAAGAGACTCAGCGAGTGAACTAATAGAATGAAGTGTTCAAAGCCATTTCGTTCGTGTTTACTTATGTTGCGGCATTTGAAGACGGTGGCGTTGCGGAATCCGAGAAGAAGTCGTCCCTGCATGCTTATACTTTATGTACTTAATACTTCATCTAAATCTAGAAAGCCTAAAAGTCAAGTCTTCCGTTGTATCGAACTCTGAAGCTTTCAAGAATTACGAAGGTATAAGTATGTGGGACATGAAGTCACGAAGAGGTGAATATCACAAGTGATGGATGCACAAGATCAAGGCAAGAGATTAATGCTCAAGATTGATATCAAAGATCACATCAACATGTTCACCAGAAAAGAAAAAGAAAAGAAAGACGAAGAATACGAGCTCAAGACAAGCATAGTATGCTAGGTTTATTTTATTATTGTAACTTGGGTAACGCCCTTGTTTGGAGTGACCTCCCTTAGGGGGAGATTGTTGGAAATACGTTTTACGTATTAGAAAGGATCGGTCACTCCAACAATAGTCTAATTAATAGCTCCTAGTTCAGTTTTACTTTATTATTCAAACAAGGCCAAGCCAAGCCCACAACTTGTGTGAGGCCGGCGGCCCATTGTAAGCCCAAGCCCATCTCTTGGGCTTGGGTATATAAACCCTCTCCTTAGTTGGAGAGGGTGGTGATTCACTTTCATTTTACACATATTAAAGTGTGTTTTCTACATTTTCTCTCTCTAAGTGTGTGTGTGTTCTCATCATCTTTCTATCTCTTTCTCTCTCTAGATTAAGCATAGATTTACAATATCCTACACGGAAAATGATAAGTCTTCACTAGATACTTAACATACTCGTCATTAAGAGTGGAAGTATACTTCGGCATGTCAAACTTGGGAGTGTAACGAGTCGAACCGGAAGGCCCAGGAAGATCTTCGTTTGCCATACCATTTTATGGAAGGATCCGGAAGGGTATTAAGGAAAGAAAGAGAAGATACCTGAGAAGAAGATAAATTCGGATTGGTAGAGAGAAGAAATATTTGAGAGACAAGTAAAAACATACACTAACAAATGACGAGGAGGGAGGTATTTATAGGCTCGGTAAAAATGTGGGAAAGTGTGAAAGGAACAGTAAAATTACACCTGTCAACGATCCAAGCCTGCTAGAGCCACGTGTCAATCATCGCAAGAAGATAGGGTAAAAGTGGTTGGGCCTTGATGGGCTTAAACCGAAAAATGGGCTTGCAAGATAGTTCGGGCCATCCAGACTGCAAGAAAAGAGGCTTTAAAGCATTGATTCGACTAAACATTCTTGAACGAACTAGCCAAATCAACACTTGGGGGGGACTTGTTCGTGTATGTGTCCGGAACACATGACACGATCTGGAATGCATAACTCGTCCGAGAGGCACTAGTGCAAGTCAAATGGAAAAGTCAACAGACACACACCCGAGAAAATAGGAAGGGTGTCCCCAATTGGGCCGACCGAAGCCCATCACAACTCCCGGCCTTTTAGGGATTTGACTAGTATAAATACCCCCTTTGAGTCCAAGGTTTAGGTTAACTCTTTTACCCTTAATATATTACTTTCATTATTATATTCATATATCTCCCATTCGGATTTTATCCTTTACTTACTCTCAGCCTGAGCTTGGTCTGGGTTCTCACACCCGGACGAGGCTAACGCGTTTACTTTGGTTTCATGAAATCTGAAGCGAACATCACCCTAGGTCCGAACAGGTCTTACCATTCCGACCCCCGCAAGAAATTGCACAAACAATATTAAAATGTCTTATAAATATTTGCAGACTTTTTACACTAATTAACGGTAGTTCTTTTTTGATGTAAATAATTGTCAAACCCTTGATACTCAAGATGAAATAGTAAGATCAAACGTTCAATTTAAAATGAATTCATTAAGTACGTATAGTAGTACATGAAAATAAACACACTGCTTACTTACGAACTGCCCATGTACATGCAAATACAAAAACGATCATATTAAGCTAGCCTAGCAGTATTAACTAAAGAGAATCCAAACCATACACTTATTATGGTCTTCTTATTCGCATGATTCCCATCTTTAGACCTTCAACCGCGAATAATATTAGCTCAACTGCCAAACGCATAAAGCAATACCTGGGTAGCCACTTCTGCTACCACTTTTTTTATAAATCGTTCCTTAACAGTTTCGATTATTTCCATATGGATGACGTTCTCACCAATGGTACTAGACGATATCGTATGTGACAAAATGATTTCCCCACCTATCTCCCCAGACGATGTCTTCACGGGATAGCTGATTTTGTTTCCCGAAACACCTTCTGCTAGAAGATCTTTAAGACACACTTGCACTTTTTCCTATATCCCGGTTAGAAAATGTCCCTTCATGCTTGATCAAACAGAAGAGGGTGTAATTTTTGTACATCGAAGCAATATTAAATGTCACCCTAGAATTCCAAACAGGACAAGAAGCACCTTATATTGCGGTTTTGGTATGATATACTGAGGACTTTTCGTTCTCTCCAGCGAGCCACACATCCACGTAAGGGTTCATGGTACCAAAGTGTTTAACGTTGGTGAGACCCTTTCCGCAGTGGATGACAATCTCTAACTTGCAAGATACCAATTTATGCTTTATTATTAAATAGAAAACGGTAAATAAAAGAACAAAAGTACAAAAATACAAAATGTAAGGCATTGTTTCACAATTACACAAGCTACTTAAACAATAAAATACAAACCAAATAACCAATTCTAACTAAAAAACATGAGAAAACTAACTAAAAAGGCAAACACGAAGAGATGGCTATTTATAATGTCAAATTTTTTTACAAGTCGACAAGTTGTTGTTCAATTGTTTTGTTTATGGACTTTAAGAATTTAAGACCTAACTGGCCAACCATGTGAGAATTCATTAGATTATTACTCTTTACAAAATTATACTGTAAAAAACTAGCATAGACTTGGTCCTTAGACGACATTAGAGGTCAACAACTGCAAGTGGAGTGTACTATAGCTTTAGTTGTGGATTGGAATTAAACGGATTTCAATTTACAAAACTGTTGTTGGTTTATGAGGTAGGATGGATATAGTCTCTAACTCCAACTTCACCTTCTATAATTAAACCTAACAAGCAATATCAATGATACGTTGGAAACTAGTCACGATAAAATATGATTGAGGACATAAATACTTTTTAAACTTAATGTAATATAGTAAAAAATATTTTTATTTTTTTTAAGTATTAAAAACACATGTTGATCAATTAAGAACAAAAGGAGTGGTCACACCACCACACCAAAAAACTCCCCGCCACGTCAGCTTTTTCACGTCCACATCCACACCGCATCCACACCAAAAACAACCATCTTATCATCACACCATTTCCATACTAATTTAACAATTTTTTCACTTTTTTTCAAAAACTACCATCAACAATTAAATTCATTCAAATCCTAATTTACTTTATTCATTCAAATTAAAAATATTACAACATAAATAAAAACATAACATATCAAATAAAAAAAACTACAAATGACATAAAATGAAAAAGGCTAATCCTCCATTTCTTCGTCTTCATATTCATCTTGTAGACGTCGTGCCCAAAGGTGTTCCATAAGGTTTCACTGAAGTGAAAGATGTGAATTTTTATCCCGTAACTCTTTTGTTTTGGTACGGTTTGTGTCATGTCTATCTATCCAACGACGTTGCATTCTTGCCGAAAGATTAACAAACAAATCATTAGAATCATCAACACGAAATTCGGCTTCATGTTCTTGACTGATCGCCATTTTTTGATCTTCTAAAATCATGTTATGCAGTATGATGCAACTATACATGACTCTACTAATGGTGGTTACTATGTATGATCGAGCCGGTTGACGTAATATTCTCCAACGTCCTTGAAGAACACCAAAATCACGTTCGACATCTTTTTGTGCTCCTTCTTGTTTTCTTTTAAATATATTTTTTTGGTTAACTTGCAACCGAGAACGATTTCACAAAACTAGCCCACAGTGGGTAAATCCCGTCGGCTAAGTAATACCCGTTCTGAAACGTAACCCCATTTACTCTAAAAGGAGCTGCAGGTACCACGTCATTAACAAGGTCGTCAAATAACGGAGAAACGTCTAAAACATTTATATCATTATTTACACCTGCTACACCAAAAAACGCATGCCAAATCCACAAATCGTGAGAAGCAACTGCTTCAAGCATAATTTTTGGGTATTTCTTATCACTCCTCCCGTATTGTCCAACGGCTATATGCCTTGGGGGTATAATCTGGCCAAAAGATAGTTGGGGGTTTTAAGTATAATTGTTAAAAGGGGGTAAAAAGAAATTTTCTTTTTTATTAATCGTTTCCACGCCCGTGGGTGGGGGGACGCCGTCTTCCATGCTCATGATGATGGTGTGGTCACACCGGCCAACGTCAGGGCATGGCGTGACCGTTCCTTTTGCTCTAAGTGTATTTAACATGTATTTGAAAAAAATTCAATGATTTTTTTTCAAAAAGTAGCTACATTAAAAAAAATTCATAAGTGTCTCGTGCATCATCAAGACCTTTTAGCTGAGGTGTCAGCTAAAAAGGGTGAGTCGAAAAGCCAGGGATAAGAAGGATACACGAACATAGTTACCGAGCATCCTATATTATAGTGATAAACTATAAAACTAAAATGTCATGTCATAAATTAGATGATAAATTAGTAAAGAAAAAAAGTTACATAAGAGATGAGACGTATTATAGTGAGTCATTTATAGCACAACTAATTATACTGTTAGGGTTTGCTTGGTTTAACGTAACGATAAGACAAAGAAATATTATTATTTTTTTGAACAAGATAAAGAAATATATTGACGATGTAATGTAATAAGCATAGTAATTGTACGAGTCATTGTTGTTTCATTAACCTATTTGGTTGTTATGTTGAATGGCGTTTAAGATATACACATGTTATTTGATACAATGCATAGAATGCAATAAATTAAGGTTGTCAAGATTTCGATCTTTATTTTAGGATGTTATGATTTTATGATACTACAAAGCAAAAATGATCCGGATCTTACGTAAGATCTTTGCATGCTTGAGATCTTATAGGATCCTGATCATAATCATATGATCTTAGGATCTACTACAATCTGATCTTATTTTTTCTCGAGCGACAAATTAAAAAATTATAAATTTATAGGTTCTATTTTATATAATCTAAAAAACAACATGTAAATTTCCTTATATATTTCATAATCCTAATTTAAGACCATATTTTTATGAAATATTTGTATAATTTTGTGTTTACGATATATATTAATTTGTAAATTTGTAAAATATTATAAAAACTACTCAAAAAATTACATTATAGTAGATTCTTACGATACCGATCCTACTTTATGATCCTGATCTTGCAAAGACGAAAACGATCCTAGGTAAGATCTCGATCTTAAAAACCTTGGAATAAACGTTTGTAAAAGAATAAAATATGCCAAAATGAGAAAAAAATTAAGGGGTGGCGGCGATATGATCAATTATAGATGTAATAAAATGAACCGATGTGTTGGTCCCTTGTAACTCGTTATTACTTATCAACCTTAAGTAATAATTCGTTACCAAGACTCAAGTGTGTTGTTTTAACAATTGATAAGAACTAAGAACAATTAAAACAACAATACCAGTTTAACTTTTTAACGTGTAAACTTTTATTAAAATTCAAATAAAGAATCTATAACCGACTTTGTTTGCGGAATAACAAAGTGGGTGATCTCCTCTACTTAAACTTTCAACCTAAGTTAATAGTCTAAGCTCCAATCTAAACGTTCATATGCTCTTTGGCTAAATCGTTTAGCTGGTACTGAGAGAGAAGGTTTTTCTAGAGTTTTTACTCTTGTAATGGTTAACCTTTTTCTCTCCCAATATGCACTTCTTAAATAGGCGGTGCAAAACTAGGGTTTGCATTTCGTATGTTCCCATGCATAAGTTTATCCAGTGGGTGGTTGATGCTCATACTGGATAAACAGTACAAAGTACTAATAAACTATTCTAGGAAAAGATAAAGGTTGTACTTATAGCTAACTATACGAGCAACCTACTTTGACTTAAAGGAATCTTTTCCCGCCTAATGCAAACCTTCAGATTACTGAAGTATCTTCAGTATTCTAGAGGAGATCGACATTACTCAGTTTGGTATTGTCAAGCCAAACTAAACTGAAAGCTCTTCTTCAGGACTTGTTCTTCAGCAACTAGACCGCCTAGTCTTTGAAGCAAAGACTCGTTTGTCTTCTAAGTTTACTGGAAGAGGAAAGCTGAACATCCTTCAGCAAAACATTCTTTAGTAGGAATCTTTGTTCCTCTGGCCATGCTTCAGCAGAGACACCTTTCTGTTGAACATGAAACACTTAGGGGGATTTTATATTCAAATCCTAGAGTTTCTATAAGGTCAGTAAATACTGACCCAATAAAATCTCCCCTATTTAGATATACAAACAGCTTAAGTCTAAAGTCAGTAGTAAGTGAGCATAACAACTTCTTCTTACTTGCACTGAATAATAAAGTACTTATAAACATCACATAATCATTTATTAACAAAACATTACAAATTACAACAAAACAATACAAATGATTATTCAATCTTCCTTAGGCCTAAGTCCTTCAATGATAGGAGTCTGAACTGATGGATCTGAGTTTCTGTAGTCCAATATACCAAGTAAGCACATGCTGAAGGTTCTTGCAGCTTCAGTAAGAACTGGGCCTCCATGATAAGAATAAAAGATCCTTTGAACATTCCAAAGTAGTTCCTTGTTCATTTCATCGAGGTCATTAATACCAACAAAGTCTTGACATTCACGATGATTGAACATTATCATTCCCAATTCTGGTTCGTCTAGTACATGCCTAGGGAGATGATTCAGAAACTGAACAAGGCCTTTGTATTTCTTTGTGGTGACAAAGATGTCACCTACACCAGGTTTAACCAGATTGGCTCTTTTTTTCAACTCCAGAATAGGATCTTGATCCTTTAGTGAAACTTTAGTGTTGATGTTGAGGATTTCACCCATTTTTTCATGATTCCTCATTGAATGGTCAATTCTGAAGTGGACTTCTTCCCATCTCTTAGACTTCCTCTTTACAAGCTTTTGCTTTATTTCTATCCATTTAGTATAAGAGAGTTCCTTAGCTTGGAAGTCCTCCAGAATCTTATCAGTCCCATCACCCTTATAGAACTTCAGATGAATATCACCTCTGTTAGTAAGCATATCAACGTTTTTGATTTCTGAGAGATTTCTTTTGTTAGACTTGTTATACAAAAAATTTCATATAACATCTTTCTCTTTAAGAGGTTTTCAACTTCAGGCTTTCCAATTGCTTCATACAAGCTCTTCTTCAGATTTATTAGTTTCTCTTCTTCATTTAGCCTATACACCCTGTCAATATCTTCTTGAGTGGCCACCCCAGCTTTGGTTAGCCTTTCATTCAGTGTAAAATCACCTTTGTTCTTGGGATAGAGAGGGGGTGAACCATCATCAGTTGTGTCACCGCTGGTGGTAAGACCTTCAACATGACTGTCCTTAGCTGAAGACTCCCCCTTAGTCTTAGTTGGACTCTTCTCAGCAAATGGTGACTCATAAAGAAATTGTTGCTTTTGAGCTTTCTTTTGAGCAATTTTGTGAAATAGCTGCTAAATAGTGTTTTCTCCCCCTCAGCATAAGATTGCCCAGCAACTTCTGATGACCCACCAGCAGGTAAGAAGGCACAAATATAATCAAGGGTGGAGGATACCTTGGCCAGCAATGCTAGTACATGTTCAAGAGCATTCAGTTTCTATTGAACCTCTTTAGATAAGGTCAACTTTTGTTTCTCCAACAATGCCACCCTATCCTTGATCTTTGAAACAGAGTCACATAAGTCATTTACTTGGCCATGAACCGGTGTGAAATCTGGTGGAAACTCTAGGGAAGCACCATTGATGGAGTCCATGAGTGATGACATCTCCTACTTAAGGGAAGTGGTGGTGGCCACATCTTTTACTAAAGGCTTCAGTGCAGTGAGAATAACATCTTTGATTTGTTTAGCAGTGGGAGGAATTGGTCTTGCTTTAAGTGTTGTAATTTCAGCATCAGCAATAACCTTTTCCTCTTTGAGCTTAGCCACATGTGACTGAAGAACCAACACCTGATTTGTCAGTTCTTTTACCTGAATAGTTCTGGGAGATGGTGGCTGGAAGGTATGTTCAGCAAACTCCTCCCCTTTCATCAAACCCAAGCTCCTTTTCCAAGTCTTCAGAAGACATGTTGAACATAAAAGAAGGCAAGTGTCCCACCTTTACTCTAGTGGTGAGAGGCACTTCCTTTGTTGTCTTTTGAGCATCACCTCCAGTGTGAGGATCAGTTTCAAGTCCTTCACCACCAGGGTTGGTTTTACCTGATGGATCCTGAGAAAGAGTCCCTGATGAGTTAAGATCAATGATTATGTTTTTCGGTTCCTTCAGTAAGACCCTGTTGTGGGGGTACTACATCATCAGAAACAGATAGTCCAGGGTCAGCGATAGTTGTTGTATTTACTGACGCCTCATGCCCTGATGCTGACTCAGAGTGACAAATGCTAGAGTTTGGTAATGAAATTGGAAATGTATTCAGATTTAAATTACTTACCAATGTTGACTCACAATACTGAGCTGAGGGTGCGCTCTATCTTTACCCTTATCACCTAAAGAAGTTAGGATAGGGGTTGCCATCAGGGACTCTTTATGCATGTCACCTCCAGCAGAGACTGGAGGTGACGTTTGGCTTGGGTTCTTGTCCTTGGTCGAGGACTTAAGTTTCTTCGAAGCTTGGACTTGGGAATCATCAGCAATCTCCTTTGATGAAGATTTTGTGAGGGTTCTCCTTTTCTTGGACTCACGTTTACACTTTTGAGTATTAACAAACGTTTGCTTCTTACGTGGTCCAGAAGAAACTCCTGGATTTTTGCCTTTTAGATCCCCTTCTCCAGTTGGAGGAGTGTCTTGTGGAGCTTTGTACACTACTGGATCTTTTGCTGAGCACATGTCCAGCATAGGTTGTGTAAAAAGAGGATCAATTGTACTAACTGGAATGTTCCAACGCTTAAGCTCAAATGGTTCAAAACCCAATTTTTCTCCTTTGAGTTTAGAAACATCATCTCCAAGATAGTCAGCAAAAAGGAGAGATAAAAATCTGATGTAAACAACATTTTTCTCCCTAGTCTTTTTCTTCAGCTTCCCATGAAGATCCTCAAATATTAGCCTCCCAAAATCAGCCTTGATCCCCTTGGCCAGACAATATAAAATAATTGCATCTTTTTTATTTATCTAGTCAAGCCCTCCAGATTTCCCTCCCAATCATTCAATCAAAATGGTCATCGGTAATTTCCACTTAGGTGGTAAACAACTTCTTTTTAGCCCACCCTTTCCAGTGATCTCTTCAGTATACCCAATTTCTTTAAAATAATTTTTAACAATAGAAAAATCATCAGGTATAGCCTCATAGTCATTAGAGTTTCCCAAATAGTTTAAACCCAGAACCCTTCTAAAAAGCTTTAAACCAATTTTACCATGAATCACAGCTGTTGTATAATCAAACTCGATTGATTTCTAGTTCTGTAGAACTTGTGCCATGAACCAAAACTCCTTTAAAACATTTTGGAACATCATCCTTGGATCTTTAAACAAAGCATCACGAAGTACACATTTTGACAAAAAGGTCATGACTTGATTCCCAGGAACAAATTTGATGATGTCTGGTTTGATTAAGGTGAGGTTGTTGGGTTTGAAGATGATATCTTCAATGGGATAGGTAACATGAATGGATGGGTTAAGAGTGACCTCAACATCTTGTTGTGAAGAAGATTCTGCCATTGGTGTATATTGTGTGTTTTTCTTGATGGAAGAGAGAGAGTTTGTGTGTGTTTTGAGATGAAAAGATTTGTAAGCATGATATGAAATCCAACTTCAAGGGATTATATAAAAACTTAGACTAATTTTGTGAAAGATTTTTTTTTTTAAAAACATTTTGAAAAAGTTATAAATCTTTTCGGGTTTCTTTGAACATTTGGCACAAACTCTCTCATTAATGTTCTGCAAAAAGGTATGATTTTCTGTTGCTTTGAACAGTGAAACGCCTCATGTGGTCAGGGAGTTGTTGACTGTGGATGTGGACGTTTGAAATTTCCTTAATTAACAATTGACACCTTTTGAAAGAATGTTTGTTTTTATTCTCAAGAAAATTCAATGCCATTTAATTCTTTTAGACACATGATTGATTTGTTTCAAAAGTTGTTGCCCAGATATGCTAAAGCTGATGGTAATACTTATGAGCTTCAGTGGGTTAGATGAGGCGACAAAACCCTATATACATGTTCACATAAGTGAACAAGACATATGACATTGCACGCTCCTCTACTCAGGCCTAGCTACTCATTTGTATTAAAAACTTTGTTCTGAATTTTTTGAAGAGAAACTTTGATGACTTGTGATTATTTGTTCAGCTTTAGTGTATCAAATAAGGCGACAAAACATCATGTACACAATCACATATTGTGAGATAGACACATGACATTACACACTCCTTTACTCAGACACTGCTACTTAGCATTAATCAAAATAGTTAGAAAATGTTGAACCTAAGCTTCTTCAGTGAATGCTGAAGGTTCAGGTTTTGTATCATCAATGTTCAGCATACCAAGCTCCATTATCAATCTTTTGAAAGATGGTTCATCCAGTGGTTTGGTGAAGATATCAGCCAAATGGTATTGGGTGGGGACGAAATGTAATTCAATGTACCCTTTCACAATGTGATCTCTGATAAAGTGATATCTGATATCAATGTTTTTGTTCTTGAGTGAAGGACTGGATTATTTGATATTGCAATAGCACTAGTGTTATCACAAAAGATTGGTACATTTTCATATGTTAAGTCATAATCAGCCAGTTGGCTTTTCATCCATAAAACATTGGCACAACATCCAGCAGCAGCCACATATTCAGCTTCTGTTAAATACATGGCAACTGATTGTTACTTTTTAGCACTCCATGATAACTCGATTTTACTCAGGTTAAAAATATTCGTTGTGTTCCGATCTAATCGAATTGAACAACTTTTATGTTTTTATGTGTGACTCAGTTGAACTTTGGTGGAACAAAGATGTGTCGTTGTAGTTTTGAAAATTAAAGGTGCAAGACAATTGAAGTAAAGGTGCAATTAAAATAATTCTAAGTCTAATTAAAATAAAGTGCAAGTATTTAAAAGTGCGACTAAAATTAAAGTGCGATAAAGTAAATAACGCAAACTTAAATCTAACTAAGGCAAACTTAAAACGCAACTAAAACTAAAACTTAAACTAAGGCGAATAAAGCTTAAAATGAAAAGGCAGAAAACTAAAAACTAAGACTTCCCTATCCGGAATAAACTCCTATTCGGAATAAATGCTATTCGGAATAACTGTCACCTATTCGGAAAGATAGCCCTATTCGGAACATTTGGTCTATTCGGAAAGTTATCCCTATTCGGAATGATTCCCTATGCGGAATAAAGTGCCTACTCGGAATAATGGGTCCTATTCGGAATACTGTCACTATTCGGAATGTCTATTCGGAATAAATACCCTATTCGGAATATCAGTCCTATTCGGAAAGTATACCTATTCGGAATATCAGAATGTTCCGAATAGCAATTCTTAAAACCTCTATGCGGAAAAATGTTCCGAATAGCAATCTTAAAAACTTTTATTCGGAATATTAAAAATGTTCCGAATAGCACACAAATATCACACCTATTCGGAAAATCTGGGCACGATGTCTGGGAAAGAACAGTAACCTTAACAGCGAAGAACAAGGAAGATTAAAAGAGCACGAATGTAATCAACAATTAACCAAATCAACAAAAAGATTAAACCAACCAAATAAATAAACAAATAATAAGCATCAACAATCAATCCAAAACAATAAAACTAACAAAACTCAATCAAAATAATCAAAACCCACTTAAATAAATCAACAAAAATAAAGATCATGAACATAAACAAATCAACACAAAGATTAAGAAAGGAAGAATGAGATTAACAAGATAAAGATAAAACTTGACAAGAATTAAAAAGGAAAACTTACTTGAATTAAATGGTAATTAAGTGCAAGACAAGGTAATTAAATTGGACAAGTAAATAAAGGTACAAGGTAATTAAAAATGGAAGAGCTAATTTGTCAAGTTAGCCAACAAAACAAATGATAACTAATCTAATCTATTTATAGGGGAGGATTAGGAAGCTTCCTCCCCTCCTTCATTTCTTGTTAATTGCGGGATTAAGTCCTTCCTTCATCTAATCTTCATTAATTGCGTCATTAGTCCTTTTCTTCTCATCTTTCTTTTAAGTTTGGACTTTAAGGACTTGTGGCTCGGGATATCTTTTGAACTCGTCTTTAATTTCTTCAATAAAATAGACTTGAGTTTCTCGGCTTTTGATAAACTTCCGTCTTTTGACTTTTTCTTCGATAAATCTTCAGAATTGGTCTTGGACTTCCGTTCTTTTTCCACTCTTGACTTCTCGACTCCGTCTTTCATCTTTTTCTTCAATAAAAGCCGTAAATGCCCGTGAATTCTCGTGTTTTCTCCACTTTTCATAATTTCATCCTAAAATACAACAAAAACACAAACCACGCATAATTCCGACATAAAAGACATAAAATACACGTTTAGGTCCGGTTATTATTGTAATTAAGTGGTAGAAAAGATGGGTGTTTACACACCTATCAAATCCCCTACACTTGACCATTGCAATGTCCTCATGCAATGCATTAGTTACAAAGCATGTTTACACTTTTCATCATAATTAATCCATGTTGGCCTTTATTAAAGAGATAGAAAATTATAAAAACTGCAAAGCGAAGAAATTAAAAGCATACCTTGGATTTTGAAAATGTTATGAATAATCATCATCCTCAACTTTTCACTTTCTCCAAACCAAGCTTAAAAACGAGATCATTGTTATTATAAGTTAGTAAACTAACACGAACTCATGTGGGCCAATTACTCACTTAGACTCCCTTATTCCTAGGGGTATCTCTTATATTTTATTGTTGTCTTGAATGATCACGAAGATGCATTGTTTGACTTATTTAGATAATTATTTAGTCTGAAAATAAAGTGCACGATTTAATCAATAGTTAGCTAAAGGACCAAATCTTTTAAAACTGCTTCTCGGGATATCAGAAAGTTCATATCTTGGCATAACTTGGTTCGCGATTTGAGACCTTTCTCGGGCCGATATTTGGCAGCGACTTCATACTTCAAATCTTGAGAGACGTTCATGAAATAATGGTCTTCTCTTCATAATTGGAATTTCTTCACTTAGAATTTTTGAGAGATTCTTCATATATGGACCACGACTTCTTCATTTTTCTCCAATCTTTATTTTGGATTTTGATATACAACAATTCGCCTCCTTTATTGACTTGGATCTATTTATCCTCATACCTTGTTAGGGTCTTTTCGGATACACTTCTCCATGACCTTTGGGGAGTATTGCTTTACGTCGTGTGTCTCGATCCTTCATATTGATTTTCGATAAATGATTCTTCACATCACTTTTGGATCTTTAGCAGCAAAACACAGCCCTCATGCCTTGTTAGGGCCTTTTCGGACTCGCCAATCTTCGCGCCCCGCTTCATAAGTTATGCCTTGGCTATGAACTCTCGTCATTACCGAGCAACTTTTAAACGATCTGGGGCTAGAAGCTAAGTAACTTTTCAAATCGTACAACCTTATTTATTAGCAGATAAATTTATTAGCAAGCGATGGGAGAATAGGCTTATAATTAACTCACATAAATTCACGAAAGAATACCGAACTTATAATTGGCTCTATCATCTCTCGTTCTCCACAGTTTAAAATCTCAAGTAATGAGACTCGTGGATACTTAGCCTATTAAATCAAAGTTTTGGGTTTTCGAGTCGCCTATAGGATCTTGCAAATTCTTAGACTCTTTCAAGTTTAGAAATCGCATCTTAAAGTTCCCTTGATAAACGACTCTCTAGGATCAATTATAGGAACTTGCGAAAAGTTCTTGTTCTTAACCCGTGAGAGTTAAGACTTTCGCGTTTTATAGCTCCCTATATAAAAGCCTAGCAAAACTTGACTTAAACACGTTAAGGATACTAGCTAGAGTAAACTCGGATTGAGTCAAAAGATTCACAACGTTTGAAAATTAAAACCACTTATTAAACATTTATTCTAGCAAAGAAGGAAAATAACTATACAATGGTAAAAACTAATAGGCCAAAAATAGATCAAAAATTTTGAAAAATGTCGAAAAATTGATTTTCCGGTTAAAATGAGGACAAATACAAGGAAAAGACCACTTAACTTCGATAGAAGTCCCCCCTACACTTAAGATAAACATTGTCCTCAATGTTTGAGCATGTGGGAGGAAACTCCCCTACACTTAGGACATTGTGCACGTTGTTTAAATCTCGCTAAGGAAAAGACAACTAAAGAGATTCCTATTTTAATATTGAGAAAATATAAAAATAGTTAATCGAAAAGAGTTTAGGATAGAACCGGGAAGAAGTAGAACACGGAATCACGGGTCGTCAAGAATCATTAAGAGTGGATCATTGAAGCTCGAATCCCTGATTAAGAAGTGAGGAGAGGAAATAGCAATCCAAAGGGGTCCCCCCTACACTTATGATAAAGAAAGCGGAAAGATAGATGCATGGGTTGCCTCCCAAGAAGCGCTTGGTTTTTGTTAACCGAGTCGTGAGCCTGACTCGACCTTGATCATCAACGGAAGTAACATGAAACAAATCCACCAGGATCAAAGACATAGTTTTCATCCATCAATAAGCAAGAGCTTAAGGTGAACAAGGCAAACCATAAGAGAAATGGCAGGGTTCCCTTAAGCAGTGATGGAGCAAAGTAGAAGCAAGTATGAAGCGGTGCAAGCATGTCTTCCAAATTTCCAAAGATTTTTCCTTTTATTTCATCAGGTGGATACTGAGATCGCTCTAAGATTGCAATACCGGGGTCGAACACCTTTTCCTTTAAGGGAAAATAACACTCCGGCTCAGCCGAGTGTGAAGAAGATCCGCAAAGAAGCACAACCTCGTCCTCAGAAGTGGGACAAAGAGGTGTCAAATCATAAGTGCAACGGATTTCGGTGTCAACTGGTTTCTTCTCCTTGGACAAAATGCTCTTCAAATCCAAAGTAGGATCAAGACGATAATCTTCAAAATCCAAAGGAGGTGCATCACTCTCATGAGGGAAGTATGTGTTAAGAAATTCAGAGAAATCTTCCTCGAATGAGTAATCGTCCAAAGTAGGATCGAGTGATGGCGGAGGATCTGCATCATGTGAAGAATCGCTCGAGAGAGTATCGGCCTCATCAAAATCATCATATGTAGGCAGCTCGGGATACTCAGAAGTACAATCAAAATCATCCGAATCTGAGCTAGAATTATCATCTTCATAAGCATCAAAGACCGGTGGAGAATCAAAAATGGGAGAAGTGTCCAAAGTAGGGAGAGAATCATCCACATTATCTTCAAAGAGTGGATTATCAGTGGACGACTCGAATAGAGGATTGTCATAGACGGTAAAGTCATCGAGCACATTGATCATATTCACTGATTCTCGGCCTCCAAAAGATCTGCCTGTAAGCTTCCCCATTTTAAAAATTTTAGAATCATCCCCGACTCGTAAGATTAACTCACCTTCGGCCACATCTATTAAAGCACGTCCGGTTCTCAAGAATGGCCGACCAAGTATTAAAGGAATACGAGGGTCCATTTCATAATCAACTACAACAAAATCGACCGGGAAGGTAAATGTGCCAACTTTGATAAACACGTCTTCGGCTATACCAACGGGGTAAGCGAGAGTGCGGTTTGCAAGTTCGAGAGTCATCTTTGTAGGAATGAGATCGGGCAATGATAGTGTTTTCCAAACACTGAGTGGCATAAGATTAATACTAGCCCCGAGATCAGCAAGGGCAGTAAATTCTTCAGTTTTGTTGAATAAGCAAGACAACACAAAACGACCGGGATCTCCAAGTTTTTCCGGAAGTTCTTTAAGAAGGACTGCAGAGCAGTTTTCATTTAAGCGTGTGTTGGCGAGTTCAAGTAACTTCTCCTTCTTGCTAAGCAAATCCTTGAATGTTTTGACGAATTTCGGCATGTGGCAAAGTGCTTCAACAAGGCTAATGTTGATGGTCATTTTAGATAGCATATCCACATATTTCATTACATTACAATCATTCTTGGTTAGCTCGTTGGTCTTGCCTATGCGAGAAGGGTATGGGATTCTGGGCTGATACGGATTGGGTGGAGGTGTAGTTGGTGAGGGTTGTGATGTTGAAGGGTCCTTCCGAGATACATCGTCATGACGAGGCAGAGACGGTAATGGTGCACTATTACTAGGTGTAGGAGGAGTAGGGATACATGGTGGTGGAGGAGGTGTAGATGAAGGTGGTGGTGTAGATGGAGTGACAATGGTAGTTCCACTACGCGTAGTTATAGCACTCACATTAGCTCGCGGATTGGTGACGGTATTTGAAGGTAGAGAACCCGAAGAAGAAGAAGGTTGAGCTTCAGGCAAGAAACTAGCCAACAGATTCTTCAATTCAGTTGTTTGAGTGATGAAAGAGGATTGAAGATTATCACGAACCTCGGTTCTGATGTCATTACCTTGCTTCAAGATATCTCCTTTCAAATTGATTATTTGGCTCTGTAGATTCTTGATTTGCTCACCTTGAGTTCTCATGATTGTGTCAACATCGGGATTAATGGGTGGGTGTTGTTGGGTGGGTGGTTGATAAGGGTTAGAAGCACGAGGTGGGATTTGGTTGCTTCTATTGTAGTTGTTGGCGGGATTTTGGTTTTGAGGAGAAAAACCGGGTGAAAGGTAGTTGTTGGAACGGTAGCTCAGCAGATTTCTATCCCCTTGTTGTCTAGCTTGGTAATTTTCCGGTGAATAATTACCGTAAGCTGCATACACATTTTCCGGATTTCCTTGTGTAGAAGGACAATCGGTGTATGAGTGAGGACCGCCACATGTTTCACAAGGATTAGCAACCGCTTTAACTTGTTGTTGTTGTTGATTTGAAGCGAGAAGCGTAATACTTTTGCTCATTTCAGCCATCATGCGGGTGAGTTCGGTCATCTCAGGGTTTGCTGAGGTAGAAGAAACATTGACTCTCGTGTTGTTTCTAGAAGAAGCAGAGGAATCCCAGTTCTTATGATGAGTAGTCATGTTTTCTATTAACTCTCTACACTCCTCGGGTCTCCTTTTCATGAATGTGCCACCGGCGGCTGCATTGATCGTATCACGATCTCGAAAAGTCAATCCGTTGTAGAAAGTATCGATCAAAGTGACCGGAAGCATATTGTGGTTTGGACAACGGTCGATCAAGACATTATATCTCTCCCATGCATCAAAAAGAGATTCATCGGGATCTTGCATGAAACCGCTGATCTGATTGCGAAGGCTTGTGACCATGGATGGTGGAAAGTAGCGCGAAAGAAAGCGTTGAGTCATGTCATCCCAAGTGTGAATAGAATTCTTCGGGAGACGATCAAACCATTTCTCGGCATGATGTGATAAAGTATGCGGGAAGAGTTGTAGGCGGAGAACATCCATTGTGGCACCAGGCAACTTCATGCTTTGGGTGATTGTAATGAACTTGTCGAGGTGTTTGTTGGCATCATCATCAGGCAATCCTCTAAATGGGTTTGTTTGCACTTGCTGAATCATGTGGTGCTTCAACGAAAACTCAGGAGCGTTGATTTGCATCGGCGCAATCGGTCCTCCTCGTCCAAACATTGTTGGTTGACAAAGTTCCTCCATGGTCCGAAGATCGGGCTGTGGGGGAGCATTGTTGTTATTATTTTTATTATTGAGGTGCGGTAGTTGATTATTGTTGTTGTTGTTAACACCTGCCATATCTAAATCTTCTTGAGGCTCGGGCTCTTGATAATTAGAAGATCTAGTACGCATACACCTGAAAATGCAAAAGAAAACAAAACCAAACACAAAGACAATATATATACACAATAAAGATAAAATCTTTTTGGATTTTTTTGAAATTTTTAATTTTTATGGTTTTTATGAATTTTTAATTTTTATGATTTTTGAATTATTTAGGCAAGAAAAATAACGCTCACAAGTGAACGGGTCCCAAAAAGCAACGTGTCTCTCACAAAAAACTGTTGATCTTTACGAAAAGAGCCGGCAGCGGCGCCATTTGATAACTCGATTTTACTCAGGTTAAAAATATTCGTTGTGTTCCGATCTAATCGAATTGAACAACTTTTATGTTTTTATGTGTGACTCAGTTGAACTTTGGTGGAACAAAGATGTGTCGTTGTAGTTTTGAAAATTAAAGGTGCAAGACAATTGAAGTAAAGGTGCAATTAAAATAATTCTAAGTCTAATTAAAATAAAGTGCAAGTATTTAAAAGTGCGACTAAAATTAAAGTGCGATAAAGTAAATAACGCAAACTTAAATCTAACTAAGGCAAACTTAAAACGCAACTAAAACTAAAACTTAAACTAAGGCGAATAAAGCTTAAAATGAAAAGGCAGAAAACTAAAAACTAAGACTTCCCTATCCGGAATAAACTCCTATTCGGAATAAATGCTATTCGGAATAACTGTCACCTATTCGGAAAGATAGCCCTATTCGGAACATTTGGTCTATTCGGAAAGTTATCCCTATTCGGAATGATTCCCTATGCGGAATAAAGTGCCTACTCGGAATAATGGGTCCTATTCGGAATACTGTCACTATTCGGAATGTCTATTCGGAATAAATACCCTATTCGGAATATCAGTCCTATTCGGAAAGTATACCCTATTCGGAATATCAGAATGTTCCGAATAGCAATTCTTAAAACCTCTATGCGGAAAAATGTTCCGAATAGCAATCTTAAAAACTTTTATTCGGAATATTAAAAATGTTCCGAATAGCACACAAATATCACACCTATTCGGAAAATCTGGGCACGATGTCTGGGAAAGAACAGTAACCTTAACAGCGAAGAACAAGGAAGATTAAAAGAGCACGAATGTAATCAACAATTAACCAAATCAACAAAAAGATTAAACCAACCAAATAAATAAACAAATAATAAGCATCAACAATCAATCCAAAACAATAAAACTAACAAAACTCAATCAAAATAATCAAAACCCACTTAAATAAATCAACAAAAATAAAGATCATGAACATAAACAAATCAACACAAAGATTAAGAAAGGAAGAATGAGATTAACAAGATAAAGATAAAACTTGACAAGAATTAAAAAGGAAAACTTACTTGAATTAAATGGTAATTAAGTGCAAGACAAGGTAATTAAATTGGACAAGTAAATAAAGGTACAAGGTAATTAAAAATGGAAGAGCTAATTTGTCAAGTTAGCCAACAAAACAAATGATAACTAATCTAATCTATTTATAGGGGAGGATTAGGAAGCTTCCTCCCCTCCTTCATTTCTTGTTAATTGCGGGATTAAGTCCTTCCTTCATCTAATCTTCATTAATTGCGTCATTAGTCCTTTTCTTCTCATCTTTCTTTTAAGTTTGGACTTTAAGGACTTGTGGCTCGGGATATCTTTTGAACTCGTCTTTAATTTCTTCAATAAAATAGACTTGAGTTTCTCGGCTTTTGATAAACTTCCGTCTTTTGACTTTTTCTTCGATAAATCTTCAGAATTGGTCTTGGACTTCCGTTCTTTTTCCACTCTTGACTTCTCGACTCCGTCTTTCATCTTTTTCTTCAATAAAAGCCGTAAATGCCCGTGAATTCTCGTGTTTTCTCCACTTTTCATAATTTCATCCTAAAATACAACAAAAACACAAACCACGCATAATTCCGACATAAAAGACATAAAATACACGTTTAGGTCCGGTTATTATTGTAATTAAGTGGTAGAAAAGATGAGTGTTTACACACCTATCACTCCAACACACAAGTTTGCCACCCAGCAATTGGCAAGCACCAGAAGTGCTTTTTCTGTCCATATTGCATCCAGCATTGTCTGAGTCCGAATACCCTTTGAGATCAAAATCTGAGGATTTAGGGTACTAGAGACCTAGACTTGGTGTACCTTTTAGGTATATGAAGATCCTCTTAACAGCATTAAGGTGTGATTCCTTTGGGTCTGCTTGGTATCTTGCACAAAGGCATGTAGAGAACTGAATGTCAGGTCTGCTTGCTGTTAAGTACATGAGTGAACCAATCATACCTCTATACTGAGTCTTATTAACTGATTGTCCATTGAGATCAGGTCCTAAATCGTTAGGGGTTACCATTGGTGTTTTTACTGAAGCACAATTGATATCATACTTCTTCAGCAGATCCTTGACATATTTTTCTTGATTGATGGAGATGCCTTGGTCAAATTGTTTTATCTTAAGACCAAGGAAGTATGTGAGTTCTCCTATCATACTCATCTCAAACTTGCTGGTCATAATCTTGGCAAATTGTTTGCATATTTTTAAGCTAGTTGAACCAAAGATGATGTCATCGACATTGTACCAGAATGGTGTCAGTTTTAGATTTATAGATGAACAAGGTGCTATCTATTTTTCCTCTGACAAATTTATGTTCAATGAGAAATGTTGAGAGAGTTTCATACCATGCCCTTTGGGCTTGCTTCAGTCCATACAAAGCTTGTAGACATGATTTGGGTATTTACTACTCTCAAAACCTGGAGGTTGTTTGACATAGACTTCTTCTTTTAGGTCACCATTTCAGAATGCACTTTTGACATCCATTTGGTAGATGGTGAAGTTCATGTAAATGGCATAAGCAAGGAAGATTTGTATGGCTTCCATACATGCAACTTGAGCAAAGGTCTGATCAAAATCAACACCAGGCTCTTGATTGAATCATTGGGTCACCAGCCTAGCTTTATTTTTGGTCACCACATTGGTTTCATCTCTTTTGAGTTTATAAACCCATCTGGTGCCAGTGGTTGATTTACCATATGGGAGAGGAACCAATTTCCAGACTTTATTTCTTTCACATTGGTTTAGTTCCTCTTGCATGACATCCACCCATCCAGGGTGTGTGAGTGCTTCAGAAATCTCTGTTGGTTCAATTTTTGAGAGAAAATCTGCATAGAGGCATTCTCCAAGTGAAGCAGCACTAAGTTTCTTTGCCATAGATCTAGTGACTCTACCTTCTCCAGGATTGCCTATTATATTCACCAGCTGAATGTGACTATTTTGAGTCCAAGATTTTTGTGGATCTGGTGAATAAGCACTGGTATGATGATGAGAGCTAGAGCTTGGAAGTCCATGACATGAAATTGGAATTGGATTGTCTCTAGTGTCTACTGAAGGATATTCCATAGACAAATGTTCAATCATTGGAGGGCTTTCCTCTTGTTTAGAGGAAATGTTTCCAAGACCTAGTTCTCTTGAGACAACTAGAGAGCTTTGACCACAAGGATCAGATTGTTCATTTGAAGCATGCTGATCATTTTGATCATTTTTTTGATCTTGCTGATCATTTTGGTTATTTGTTTGAGACTGATCATTTTGACCATTTGATAGGGTGAAAACACCCATCCTTTTACCACTTAAATCGGGCTAAAACAAGACCAAAACACGTATTTAATATCATTTGTTTGGAATTATGCGTGGTTTTTGTGTTTATGGTGTTTTCAGAGTCGACCGGATGAATATTAAAGAAAACATGGGATTGCACGGGTTTTATCGAAGAAAAGGGCTCAAGACGAAGGCTATTGTCCAAAAGGTGCAAAAGATTTGAAGTCATTGTGCCTATTTGAAGATTTATCGAAGAATAGAGCCAAAGATGGAAGATTCATTTATGTCGAAGAACTCGAGTCTATTAAATAAAAGATTATAAGACGAGTTAGAATTATTCACCGACACTTCTCAAATCCAAGTCGGAAACGTTTATTTAAAGACGCATGAAGACTTAAGAAGAAAGAAGAAAAAGAAGCCCAAATCAAAGCCCAATCAAAAGCCCATCAACACCATACACACGCCTATATAAAGCCTTCACCTCACAAATTTTCACACACTTAGTTTTTAGCTAGTCTTTAGTTTTCATTTTTCTCTCTAGTTTTAGAGAGAGAAAGTTCCATACTTTCTCTCACTAAACTTTTCCTTTGTTTTTCATCTTTTAATTCAAGCTTTCTTGTACTTTTGATCTCATTAATCTTAATCAAGTTTAGCTTTTAAGTTCTTTAAGCCTTTTCTACTTTTCTTGATTTGTCAAAATCCTTGATCCGATTGTTGAATTCATACGGTTTGGATTATTGGATTAGCTCGTGTTAAAAGTTTAATTTTTTCTTGTTTCTTCTTAAACTTTACGTGAATAAGCCAAAAGCTTTCCATGCTTTTTGGCTTATTGTTTGTTAAAGTTCATTGTTTTCGGATTTCTTCAAGTTTTAATCATTCAAAAGTTTTGTTTATTAAGTTTTAAAGTTTCCTATTTTCAAAAGTTATCAAATTTTATCGTTTTGAAGTGTTCAAGTTCGAATCCCTTGGCTTATTGCTTTTGCTTATTGAAGTTTTTAGCTTTCCACCAATTTCGGAACCGCATTCATCTCATCGCAATAAGAGGGTTTTAGCATATTCCGACGGATCTTCATTACTTGGTATCGCAATAACCCAAAAGGGGTTTTACTTTGCGATAGGGTGTAAGTTCCCCTATTCCGATCTGGGATTGCGATCGCATATTGCGATCGCACATTCCGACGGGTTTAGGTTCCTTTTCTAGACGAAACTCTGGCCAAATTTTATTTACCACATCCCGATCTGGAACTTTCCGATAGGTACATTCCGATCGTCTGCATTCCGACAGGACCTCATTTCGACAGCTTGCATTTTGAATAATCCGATGGTGATTAATGGCAACACTCCGATGGACCTGCATCTGCAACATTCCGATGGATCACTTTAATTTTATTCCGATAGTATAATTTTTATTATTCCGATAAGAACAAGTTTTTAAGCATTAATTCATTTAAGTTTTCGAAGTAATTCTCTAATTATTAATTTGTCAAATCTTCCAAAGTTTTAAGTTACTCAACGTCATTTGCATCTAAGTGTTAAAATAGATAAAAAAAAAACCAACACCTTTTTAGTAACCAAGAACAAATCATTCCACTTAAGGCCGAGATCAATTCGAGAGGATATCGAGAGAACTAAAATTGAACCCATGCAAAACAGAGTATCAAATGGCGCCGCTGCCGGCTCTTCTCGTTAAGATCAAAAGTTTTTTGTGAGAACTTGGATTTTGGGATCCGTTCCCCGTGAACGTTCTTTTTCATCAAAAATTCTCAAAAACAACAAAAAAAAAATATAAAATTTTCAAAAATCCTAAAAAGTAAAAAACATAAAAACCAAAAATATTTTTGCTTTGTTTTTCTTTGTTCGTTCTTTTGCAGGTGTATGCGCACTCGATCCACGTCTTATCAAGAGCCCGAGCCTCTCGATAACTTGGACATGGCTGGTGTACAAACCAACAATAACATACCACCTCCGAACAACAATAATAACAACAACAACCCGCCTTTCAACAACATGAACAATAACAACAACAATGAGCCCCTTCCGGATAATCGCCTGATGATTGAATTGCTGCAAGCTCACGTTGATGGCAACACGGATCCAATTGTTATACCACCAATTGCCGCCAACAATTTCGAGCTAAAGTCAGGCTTTATCCAGATGGTCTCAGCTCAACCATTCTTGGGACGAACCATTGATGACCCACACGACCATATCAAGAGATTTCTACAACTCACCAACACGGTCAAGTTCAATGGCGTTCCACAAGAAGTGATAAGGTTACAAATTTTTCCCTTTTCTTTAGAGGGACAAGCCCGGCATTGGCTTGCTAAGGAACCGCCACAAAGTATTCTCTCATGGACGGATTTGGAAACAAAGTTTATCAACTACTTTTTTCCACCCTCTCGTACTACCGCTTTGCGGAATGAGATTATAAACTTTGAACAAAAGTTCGATGAGTCATTCAGTGAATCTTGGGATCGTTTTAAAGATCTTTTAAGAAAATGCCCACAACATGGTTTTACCAAAGTTCATCAAATAAATACTTTTTACAATGGTTTAAGCATGAGTGACCAAGATTCACTGAATAGTGCCTCGGGGGGTAATTTATTGGCTAAGACTTCCAATGCTGCTTGGGATATCATTGAGAACAAATCTCGTGTGCAAACCAAGAGTGTTAGGACCAATGTTGCTAGTGCTAGCACTAATGACAACGACAAGCGACTTGACAAAATCACCACGCTTCTTGAATCGCTTGTCACCCACACCGTCAGCAACAACAACAGCAACAACGCCAAAAACGCTCAAGTGAACGCTGTCAGCCAACCTTGTGAGATATGCGGTGGCCCTCATTCTTACACAACTTGTACCGCCACCCAAGATTACCCTGCTGAGAATGTGAATGCGGCATATGGCACCTATCAACAACCTGCTTATCAAACAAAACCCCAAGGTGACCGTAACTTGCTTAGCTATCGCAGCAACAACTATATTTCACCACCTGGTTTTAATCCTAACAACCAAAACCAACAACAAAACCTCAACCGCCCTCCTCAACAACAACAAACTCGTACACCATACATCCCTCCTCACAAGCAGCAACAACCACAACAACGAAACACCCAAGTTTACCAGCAACCTGCTTATCAACCACCCGCATACACTGCTCCTTCCAACCAAACCCCCGCATCACATCAAGACATTGGAACCTACATGAGAACTAACGATGTGATCGTGGATAATCTCCAACAGGAAGTGCGCAACTTGAAAGCAGATCTGATGAAACAAGGGAATGATCTAAGAGCTGATATGAAGAACACTATGGATAGTCAAACGAATGACTTGAGGAACATGATGGCTAGTTTCTTTAATAGTAATCAACCCTCTTCTTCGGGTACTCTTCCGAGTAATACCGTTGCGAATCCAAGAGGGGAGATGACAGCAATCACCACTCGAAGTGGCAAAGGTACCAAGGAACCCGAGCTTCCTATACCTCTACCGGTGGTTGTGACTAAGGAGAATGAGTCACCTGCTCCTATTCCTCATCCTTCTCCTTCCCCAATTTCTCCACCTCTTCCTTCTACCCCTCCTCCACCCGTGGATGTGAGTGATCCTATTATTCCAAAGCCTTCCTCTTCTTCCAATATACCTTATCCATCTAGGTTGAGGAAAGAGAAGCTCAAAAGCAAGGATGATATTCAGGTTTCGAATTTCCTTAAAATGTTCAAACAACTGAATTTCAATATCTCCTTTGCTGAGGCTCTCGCTCACATGCCTAAATATGCTAAAATGTTTAAAGATCTTCTGAGCGACAAGGAAAAGCTCCTCGATCTCGCCAACACCCAACTTAATGAGAACTGCTCTGCAGTGCTCTTAAGGAAATTGCCAATCAAGCTTGGTGATCCGGGTCGTTTTCTTATCCCTTGCAATTTCCCAGGAGTAGAGAATTGCATGGCCCTTGCCGATCTAGGTGCCAGTATTAATCTCATGCCTCTAAGTGTTTGGAAGCAATTATCTCTCCCAGAGCTAGTCCCCACCAAAATGACTTTGGAATTAGCTAACCGTACGGTTGCTTATCCAGTGGGGATAGCCGAAGATGTCATTGTAGGAGTCGACAAATTCACCTTTCCTGCTGATTTTGTTGTCGTCGACTACGAGATGGACCCCCGTGTACCACTTATTGTTGGTCGTCCATTCCTTAGGACCGGTCGCACTCTCATTGATGTTGAAGCCGGTGAGCTTATCATGAGAGTGGGTGACGATAAAGTAGTCTTCAACATGGGAAAGTTGTCTAAACAACCTTATTCCAAAGAAAGTGTTAATTGTATTGACGTTCTGGATGAGGCTTGTGAAGCACACTTTATTGATGCTTGCAAAAGTATTCCTTCCTCTCTTCCCAATGTTGAGACCGTGTCCTCTATTGATTCATCGTTGTCTCTATTTGGAGATAGTGATTTATTCTGGAACAATCTTGAAGATACCATGGGAGATGTGACCTTACCTACTGATACTTCTCCCATCGATGGGGATGAAGATATGAATTTCTTTGACAATCTTCTCACCGAAGACAATCCTTCTCCTCCATCTCCCACGATTATTGCTATCGATGCCACGACCTTGAAAACGCCTCCCGTCGAAAATCCTCCGGATTTAGAACTTAAGGAGTTGCCGCCTCATCTCGAGTATGCGTTCCTTGAAGCAGAGAAGAAGTCACCCGTCATCATCGCTAAGGACTTGCAAGAAGAAGAGAAAACTCGTCTCATCGATGTTCTTAAAGCTCATAAGAAGGCAATTGCTTGGAAAATTTCTGATATCCGCGGAATTGATCCGAACTTTTGTACTCACAAGATTCTCATGGAAGATGACTTCAAACCCACAATCCAGAGCCAAAGAAGGGTTAATCCTAAAATTCATGACGTCATCAAACAAGAGGTTATCAAACTTCTAGATGCCGGCTTGATCTACCCTATTTCGGATTCGCCGTGGGTAAGTCCCGTCCATTGTGTGCCCAAGAAGGGCGGAATCACCGTTGTTCCCAATGAACACAACGAGTTGATTCCCACTCGTCTCGTTACTGGGTGGAGAGTTTGTATTGATTATCGCAAGCTCAATGATGCCACGAGAAAAGACCATTTTCCTCTTCCTTTCATGGATCAAATGCTCGAGCGTCTAGCTGGTAATGACTATTACTGCTTCTTAGACGGTTTCTCCGGGTATTTTCAAATTCCCATCGATCCCAAGGACCAAGAAAAGACCACATTCACTTGTCCCTATGGAACATTTGCTTACAAACGCATGCCTTTTGGTTTATGCAATGCTCCTGGGACATTCCAAAGGTGTATGATGGCTATCTTCCATGACATGGTGGAAGACACTATGGAAGTATTCATGGATGATTTCTCGGTCTATGGCGATTCATTCTCTGCGTGCCTTGCCAATTTGGAACGTATGCTCAAGCGGTGCGAAGACACTCGCCTAGTTCTGAATTGGGAAAAATGCCATTTTATGGTAAAAGAAGGCATCGTCCTAGGACACAAGATCTCGAAAGCCGGTCTTGAAGTAGACCGTGCTAAAGTCGATGTTATCGCTAAGTTGCCTCCACCTTCAACCGTGAAGGGTGTGAGAAGTTTTCTGGGTCATGCGGGCTTCTACCGTCGATTCATCAAAGATTTTTCTCAAATCGCTCGCCCGATGACCCACCTCTTGGAAAAAGATACTCCATTTATCTTTTCCAAAGAGTGCCTTGACGCCTTCAACTCGCTTAAAGATAAGCTTACTAAGGCACCCGTCTTAGTCACCCCCAATTGGGAGCTGCCTTTTGAGTTGATGTGCGATGCTAGTGATTTTGCTATTGGAGCGGTTCTTGGACAAAGAGTGAACAAACACTTCCAACCGATCCATTACGCTAGCAAGACAATGACTGGGGCACAATTGCATTATACGACAACAGAAAAAGAGCTTTTAGCTGTTGTCTATGCTTTTGAAAAATTCCGCCCCTATCTTGTCCTTTCCACCACCATTGTGTATACCGATCATTCCGCGCTGAAGTACTTGTTGACAAAGCAAGATTCCAAACCAAGACTTCTTCGCTGGATTTTACTGCTCCAGGAATTTAAAATCGAAATTCGCGATAAAAAAGGAGCAGAAAACCTAGCCGCGGATCATCTCAGTAGACTTGAGGATCCTTACCAAGGGGATCATCGAACAAAGAAATCAATGATTCTTTTCCCCTGGAGACCTTAATGTCTATCAATTCAACTGCTGATGAAACCCCGTGGTTTGCGGACATTGCAAACTACTTGGCGGGTGGAATCCTCGTCGACGGGTTAACATCCCAGCAAAAGAAGAAGTTCTTCAAAGACATAAAGACTTACTTCTGGGATGACCCGTATCTTTTCAAACAATGTGCTGACTTGATTATTCGCCGATGTGTTGATGGACCGGCAGCCTTCGAAATCCTTGATGCTTGCCACAAAGGACCTACTGGTGGTCACTTTGGTCCCAACTACACCGCCAAAAAAGTGTTTGATTCAGGATTTTATTGGCCCTCCATTTATCGTGACGCTCACGATATGGTTAAAAAATGTGATGCTTGCCAGAAACAAGGCACGATCACACATAAAGACGAGATGCCTCAGAATTTCATTCAAGAGTGTGAAATCTTTGATGTTTGGGGTATCGACTTTATGGGGCCATTCCCTTCGTCTAAAGGAAACAAATACATCCTTGTCGCCGTTGACTACGTCTCCAAGTGGGTTGAAGCCAAAGCTTTACCTACTAATGATGCAAGGGTGGTTTGTAACTTTTTGAAATCGCTGTTCGCTCGATTCGGCGTTCCTCGTGCTATTATCAGTGACCGCGGGACTCATTTTTGCAACGATCAATTTGCAAGAGTCATGGCAAAGTATGGTGTCAATCACCGTCTTTCCACCGCCTATCATCCCCAAACCAATGGGCAAGCCGAGATATCCAATCGTGGATTGAAGCGAATTTTGGAGCGTACTGTGGGAGAGCATCGTGCCGCGTGGGCCGATAAGTTAGATGATGCTCTGTGGGCTTTCCGTACTGCTTACAAGACCCCGATCGGTTGTACACCTTATCGTCTTGTGTACGGGAAAGCATGCCACCTTCCCATCGAGCTGGAGCATAAGGCGCACTGGGCCTTGAAGTGGGCTAACTTCGACATCAACAAAGCCGGTGATCATCGCAAGATTCAACTCAACGAGCTCAACGAACTAAGGAATGAAGCTTATGAGAACTCGCTGATCTACAAAGAGAAGACGAAGATCCTCCATGACGCAAAAATCAAGAACCGAGAGTTCCACGTTGGTGATCAAGTCTTACTTTTCAACTCTCGGTTGAAGATCTTCTCTGGCAAGTTGAAGAGCCGCTGGTCTGGTCCATTCACCGTCGCCAACGTCTTTCCGTATGGGACTATTGAGCTTTCTCAGCCAAATGGGCCCAATTTCAAGGTGAATGGCCAGCGTCTGAAGCTGTACTTTGGTGAGGACATCTCTCAGGAGATGACTCCATCCCTCACCACGTTCCCCATGAACTAATTTTGGGTCGAGTCAGGCTCGTGACTCGGTCATCAAAAACAAGCGCTCCTCGGGAGGCAGCCCGAGTATCTATCCTTTTACGTTTTAACCTCCTAAGTGTAGGGGGCCTGCATAGGTGTTTGTATTTGTGTGGTGATGTGATTACAGGGATAAGTGCACTCTTGGAAACTTTGAAGAACCGTGCTCCCGTGTTATCCGAAATCCGGTTCTATCTCTCAACTATCGTGATTCAATTTTCTTCATACTCACATTTGAAATTGATCACTTTAGTCGTCTCTTCCTTAACTCGAGTTAACCAACGTGCACAATGTCATAAGTGTAGGGGAAACTTTTCCCACATGCTTAAACATTGAGGACAATGTTTATCTTAAGTGTAGGGGGGACTTCTATCGAAGTTTTAAGTGGACTTTTCCATGAAAGTGCCTTCATTTAACCAGAAAATCCTATTTTTCAAAAATTTTCAAATTTTTAATTAACTTTGGCCATTTAGTCGTAATTTTAAAAATTTTATCATTGCTTTCATATGTATATATCCCGCAATAAAGTCAAAAATATTAATAAGTGGTGTAGCTAGTTTAGAAATCTTTGACATATTAGGCCCGTTGCGTTTATTTTGACTCAACCCGAATGGACTTATCCAAGTTTATTCTAGCTAGTATCCTTAACCATGTAGACCTTAATTGGTTTATTAGGCTAAGTGTCCACGAGTCTCATTACTTGAGATTTTAAATTGTGGAGGACGAGAAATGATAGAGTCAATTATAAGTCGGTGTTCTTGCACAAGATCACTTGGTGTAATTATTTGCCTATTCTCCCATCACTTGCTAAAAATCTATCTGCAATAAGTAAGGTCGTACGATTTGAAAAGTTACTTAGCTTCTAGCCCAAGATCGTTTAAAAGTTGCTCGGTAACGACGAGAGTTCATAGCCAAGGCATAACTTATGAAGCGGGGCGCGAAGATTGGCGAGTCCGAAAAGGCCCTAACAAGGCATGAGGATTCAATTTTATTGCTGAAGATCCAAAGCGATGTGAAAAGCATTATTCCTAAAGTCAATATGAAGGATCAAGACTCACGACGAAAAGCAATCAACTCCCATAAAGATCATGGAGAAGTCTATCCGAAAAGACCCTAACAAGGTATGAGGATAAATAGATCCAAGTCCGAAAAGGAGGCGGATCGTTGTATCTCAAAATCCCAATTAGAGATTGAAGAAATAATCATGAAGTCGTGGTCAACAAGGTTGGAGTACCCCTCAAAAGTCTCCAAGTGAAGAAACTCTATTATGATGAGAAGACCATTATCTCAAGAACGTCTCTCGAAGATGTGAAGTATGAAGTACATGCCAAATATCGGCCCGAGAAAGGTCTCAAATCGCGAACCAAGTTATGCCAAGATATGAACTTTTTGATATCCCGAGAAGCAGTTTTAAAAGATTTTGTCCTTTAGCTAACTATTGATCAAATCGTCCTACTTTGCTTTCAGCCCTAATAAACTATCGAAATAAGTCCAAAAATGCATCTTCATGATCATTCTAAGACAAAAATAAAATATAAGAGATACACCTAGGAATAAGGGAGTTTAAGCATTTAATTAAGCCATGTGTGTGAGTGTTTGAATTACTAACTTATAATAACAATGATCTCGTTTTTAAGCTTAGTTTGGGGAACGTGAAACTTGAGGGTGATAAATCTTCGCAGCACCGAAGCCCTAATGTAAGTCCTCGATCTCTTTCCAAGCTATTACCACATAAGTTATTTTCTATCCTCTTGTTTACATTAAAATTTTAATTTCTTAGTACTGTAAATTTTTGTTTAGTAATATTTTAATAAGGCCAAGGTTAATTGATAATGAGAAAAGTGTAATTGTGCTTTGTCACTAAGCATTGCATGAGGGCATGGCAATGGTTAAGTGTAGGGGATTTGATAGGTGTGAAAACACCCATCCTTTTACCACTTAAATCGGGCTAAAACAAGACCAAAACACGTATTTAATATCATTTGTTTGGAATTATGCGTGGTTTTTGTGTTTATGGTGTTTTCAGAGTCGACCGGATGAATATTAAAGAAAACATGGGATTGCACGGGTTTTATCGAAGAAAAGGGCTCAAGACGAAGGCTATTGTCCAAAAGGTGCAAAAGATTTGAAGTCATTGCCTATTTGAAGATTTATCGAAGAATAGAGCCAAAGATGGAAGATTCATTTATGTCGAAGAACTCGAGTCTATTAAATAAAAGATTATAAGACGAGTTGGAATTATTCACCGACACTTCTCAAATCCAAGTCGGAAACGTTTATTTAAAGACGCATGAAGACTTAAGAAGAAAGAAGAAAAAGAAGCCCAAATCAAAGCCCAATCAAAAGCCCATCAACACCATACACACGCCTATATAAAGCCTTCACCTCACAAATTTTCACACACTTAGTTTTTAGCTAGTCTTTAGTTTTCATTTTTCTCTCTAGTTTTAGAGAGAGAAAGTTCCATACTTTCTCTCACTAAACTTTTCCTTTGTTTTTCATCTTTTAATTCAAGCTTTCTTGTACTTTTGATCTCATTAATCTTAATCAAGTTTAGCTTTTAAGTTCTTTAAGCCTTTTCTACTTTTCTTGATTTGTCAAAATCCTTGATCCGATTGTTGAATTCATACGGTTTGGATTATTGGATTAGCTCGTGTTAAAAGTTTAATTTTTTCTTGTTTCTTCTTAAACTTTACGTGAATAAGCCAAAAGCTTTCCATGCTTTTTGGCTTATTGTTTGTTAAAGTTCATTGTTTTCGGATTTCTTCAAGTTTTAATCATTCAAAAGTTTTGTTTATTAAGTTTTAAAGTTTCCTATTTTCAAAAGTTATCAAATTTTATCGTTTTGAAGTGTTCAAGTTCGAATCCCTTGGCTTATTGCTTTTGCTTATTGAAGTTTTTAGCTTTCCACCAATTTCGGAACCGCATTCATCTCATCGCAATAAGAGGGTTTTAGCATATTCCGACGGATCTTCATTACTTGGTATCGCAATAACCCAAAAGGGGTTTTACTTTGCGATAGGGTGTAAGTTCCCCTATTCCGATCTGGGATTGCGATCGCATATTGCGATCGCACATTCCGACGGGTTTAGGTTCCTTTTCTAGACGAAACTCTGGCCAAATTTTATTTACCACATCCCGATCTGGAACTTTCCGATAGGTACATTCCGATCGTCTGCATTCCGACAGGACCTCATTTCGACAGCTTGCATTTTGAATAATCCGATGGTGATTAATGGCAACACTCCGATGGACCTGCATCTGCAACATTCCGATGGATCACTTTAATTTTATTCCGATAGTATAATTTTTATTATTCCGATAAGAACAAGTTTTTAAGCATTAATTCATTTAAGTTTTCGAAGTAATTCTCTAATTATTAATTTGTCAAATCTTCCAAAGTTTTAAGTTACTCAACGTCATTTGCATCTAAGTGTTAAAATAGATAAAAAAAAACCAACACCTTTTTAGTAACCAAGAACAAATCATTCCACTTAAGGCCGAGATCAATTCGAGAGGATATCGAGAGAACTAAAATTGAACCCATGCAAAACAGAGTATCACCATTTGTTTGAGACTGGTCATTTTGAGACTGATCACATTGATCATTTGATTAACAGCCATCAGTATTTGATATTGAAGGATTTCCTTTTGTAGGACTTTTCATATCTTCAAATGGATCAATATGAGGAATTGAATTGCTTGTTTGATATCTTTGAGAAGGCTCATAATGTTGAAATTCATCAGATGGATAATTGTGAGATTCATGAATATGAAGTTCATCATCTAATGGATTTGTAAATTTTAGAGCTTCAGAATTTTCATTGAAACGGATGTGAAAAGTTTATTCAATACATTGTCTTCTTGTGTTGAAGACTCTATATGCTTTAGATACTAGAGAGTATCCAAGGAAGTAACCATCATTAAATTTTTCATCAAACTTACCAAGGTGATCCTTGTGATTGTGAATGAATACTAGACACTCAAACACGTGTAAGAATGAGATGTTTGGAATTCTCCCCCTGAAGACTTCATAGGGAGTCTTCATGTGTCTCTTCACAATGATGGATATATTTTGAGTGTAGCAAGCAGTGGCTACAGCATCAGTACAAACATTCTTAGACAGAGCTGATCCAGCAAGCATTGTTCTTGCTGCTTCAATCAAAGTTTTGTTCCTTCTTTCAACCACACCATTTTGTTAAGGTGTGTAAGGTGATGAGAAATTTTGTGATATTCCTTTGTCATCACAGAACTTGATCAGAGTATGATTTCTGAATTCAGTGCCATTGTCAGTTCTAAGTTGTTTGACATGAGTATCATTTTGATTTTCAACTCTTCTGATGAAAGACATAGTGGCTTCTGGTGCATGGCTTTTCTTTGTCAGAAAATATACCCATGTGTACCTAGATTACTCATCAACAATGACAAGTGTATATTTTTCATGACAAATGGCCCTAGGTGATACTAGGCCAAACAAGTCTATGTGAAGTAGATGAAGACTTTCTTTGATTGATAAAGTTTGCTTTGTGTTGAAACTGGCCCTATGGTGCTTCCCTTTTTCACATGTTGAGCATGGTTTGTCCTTGGAATAGACAAGTGAAGGAAGACCAACAACAAGATTTTGTTTTGCCAGCAGAGTGATTGTTTTGAAACTTAGATGAGAGAGCCTCTTATGCCAGAGCCAGTTAGTGATGTTTGAAGCTCTAGCAAAGAAACATGTCTCCTGAGTAGAGTTCTTGTTCATGACATAAACATTCTTAACTCTAGGAGCAATCATCACAATTTCATTATTGGAGTTAAAGATTGTACCTTTTTTGTCATCAAACAGGACTAGGTACTTTGCATAACAAAGTTAACTGATATTGATGAGGTGATGCTTCAATCCATTGACATATGCTACCCTTGAGAAAACTATACCATTGCATTTCACTGAACCAAATCCTTTAGTAGTAGCTGATGAGTTATCACCAAAAACAACTTTAGGACCTGGTTCCTTTGTTCCAGTCATATGCCTTGAGCAGTCACTATCCAGGTACCAAATAGGCTTCCTGAGATCACACTACACAAGTTAAGGAAATGGTCAGTTTTGTTTTGAAACCCACCTTTGATGGGTGGGTGTTTTAGATTTGGAAGGTGTTCTAGATCTGAAGGATCCTTTTGATGAGAATGAAAAAGATTGCTCAGAAGAGGAAGGAGAGGTTTGAATAGCATTTTCTTTCTTAGCCTAAAGGGCTTCACCTCTTCTGAACCACTCTATATGATTGTGATCAGATGTAGTGTGGGCATTACTTCCACAAGTTTCACAACATTTGGCAATATAGTTTGGGTTCCTAGATTTGATGTCTCTTCTGAGAGAGATTACTCGATTATGTCCATGAGTGTCATGGTCATAACTTCCACAAATGTTATAAACAGGATAATAGTGATAGTTATCTGAGTGATGATTGCCCATACCATAATGAATGCATGGTGGGAAAGGCATTTTTCGCCTAGAATGATATGCTTCAGTGTTATGAGCATCAGCACTAGTTTTAGCAACCATATATTCAGTATGTTCACAAGTGCGATGGTCAGTCCTCTCACATTTAGTATAATAAATCACTTTTAGACAATTTTCAGTTAGATGGTTGTTTAAACCACATAAACCACAAGCCTTTTCAAATTGTGTCTTGTATCTATAATGTGGAGAGTTTGAAGGTTCATCCCTGAATCGAGTTGGTGTTTGTTGCTACCGGAGTTGTAATTTAAGATCATTGATCTCTTGCATGACAAGAGACATTCTCTCATCTTCCTCAGTTCTAGCATTCTTCAGTTTATTTGATGAAACTGAAGAAGTAGTTCCCTTATGTGCACCTTCAACAGGAGCTGAAGAGTTTTTTGATGTGTCAATTTTGACATGTTTGGGAGCACTACTTCTGTATGTGGTGTGAGACTTGATGATTGATTGGATTGATTTTGGTCTAGTAGAGGGTTCAGCACCAACTAATTTCTCTATAGGAGGAAGTGGGGTGCTTACTTCATTCTCTAAATCATCATCTAAGTCATCTTCAGTAACTGAAGACTCAACAGGTGCTGATGAATCAGCATTTGCCTGAAGCTCAGGGAGAAGGATACGTCAAGTGTCATGATTTGGTAAATTCTCTTCACCTGACCTTACAATGTCAGGGATCGAGCTACCATCCTCATTTGAGGCTTTGACAAAGACAATATCACGAGAGTTGGTGCTGGAGGATCCTTCAGCACCAAGCATTTTCCTTTTCTGAGCATGAATTTTTTCATTGATGCATTGATTAACCCTATCAGAGTTTCTAAGCCATGATTTAACAATATTTTTTTCTTTTTTTAGTTCAACTCTTAAGGATTTGTTTTCATCAATGATTTCAGTGTTTAGCTGCTGAAAGGAAAGTAAATCAAGTTTAGCCTCTTTTAGCTCAATTAATTTACTTTCATGATTTTCAGGCTTAAGAACAATCTTATGATATTTTTCAAGAAGATTGTTTCTTTGTTCTTCAACAAATTTGAGATCAATACACAGGTAATCAAAGACAAATTTAATGTCATCGTTATCTTCTAATTCAAGAAGAGTTTTTACCTTTTTATTGTGATATTGACCCATTCACCATTTCGAGCACTTTCTCTGGCCACAACATTAGAGTTAGACCCTTCATCATCAGCAAGTGCCATCAGCACTTTCATATTAACCAATTCATCATCATCTGAAAAAACATATTCTTCATCCCATTCATAAGCTTCAGTAACAAGTCCCTTGTTCTTTTCTTGTTTGGTGGGCTTAGAAGAAGATCCTTCAGTGCTGAGTAGAGCCAGTCTGGCCTTGATCTCTCTATATTTTGCCTCAAAGTCTTTTGCTAGTCGAAGTTCAACCCTGTTTTGCTGAAAAGAAGATGAAGCAATTTGTTTTTGTTGAAATGGTGATTGACCATATGGTCTTCACTGAGTAGGTGAGGGATAAGAAGGACTGGATGTTTTGGAATAACAATCCTTAGCAAAGTGTCTAGACTTTCCACATTTAAAGCACACAGTGTCAGCTGTGGCTTTTGTGGTGATGGAGAACTTGCCTCCTGTCTTAAAGAACCTTCTAGACTTGGCCAGAAGAGCTCTTTCATGAAATTGCTCTTGAAGGTCTTTCATATATTCCTCACTTGTTCTTGTGTCTTCTTCATCATCAGGACTATCTTGGTAGTCCTAAATGACAGCTTCACTAAAGAAGGTTGTTGACAAGGGTGTAGCAATTTTTAATGCTTTACTCTTGCTAGAGCCTTCATAAATCATATCAACTAAGTTTTCTTCATATTTTAGTTTCCCAAAAAGAGAGGCCAGATCACATTCTTTGATGTGATTAGCATTTCTCAAGCTTTGGGAGAAACTGAGCCACTTCTTTGGCAATGTATTAACAAAAATTATGTTGATTTCTATTTTTGAAAGCTCAACACCATCATTCACAAGTTCATTCATCAGATCCTTGTATCTAGTGAACGTTTGAGTGAGGTTTTCTCCTTCTTTGTGTTTGAACGTGTTGTATTGAAGCTTTAAATCCAGTATTCTTGTTTCTTTCACATAAGAGGTTCCCTCGTGATAAAGAATAAGGTCCTACAATGTAGATTTATCTGTTTTACAATTCACAACAGAATTCATTTGGTCATTTGGAAGTACGGACATAATGAGACTTTTGAGACGCTGATCTAGGTTAGCAGCTTTTCTCTCATCAGCAGTCCATTGTACTTCAGGTTTTTTATTTTCTCCAACCATGGGAACAAAACAACCATTTTCAATGATTCCAAGGAATTGGGGTTCGATTCCAACCATGTGGACAAGGATCCTTTTCTTCTAATTAGTGAAATTTGCTACCTTTAGAACAGGAGCAGCATTAAGTTGGCCACCCCTGTACTCTAGAGTTTGTGGTATTACTTGAGCCATTATGGATCTTGATTTGAAAACCTTAAAATGAGCAGTTTAATGAAAAATAAGAGTTTAGCTAATCAAACTGCTTTGATACCACTTGTCGGTCCCTTGTAACTCGTTATTACTTATCAACCTTAAGTAATAATTCGTTACCAAGACTCAAGTGTGTTGTTTTAACAATTGATAAGAACTAAGAACAATTAAAACAACAATACCAGTTTAACTTTTCAACGTATAGACTTTTATTAAAATTCAAATAAATAATCTATAACCCACTTTGTTTGTGGAATAACAAAGTGGTTGAATGACAATGTGGGGTGATCTCCTCTACTTAAACTTTTAACCTAAGTTAATAGTCTAAGCTCCAATCTAAATGTTCATATGCTCTTTGGCTATATGGTTTAGCTGGTATTAAGGGAGAAGGTTTTCTAGAGTTTTTACTCTTGTAATGGTTAACCTTTTTTCTCTCCCAATATGCACTCCTTAAATAGGCAGTGCAAAACTAGGGTTTGCATTTCGCATGTTCCCATGCATAAGTTTATCCAGTGGGTGGTTGATGCTCATGCTAGATAAACAAAAGATAAAGGTTGTACTTATAGCTAACTATCCAAGCAACCTACTTTGATTTAAAGTAATCTTTTCCCGCCTAATGCAAACCTTCAAATTACTGAAGTATCTTCAGTATTTTAGAGGAGATCGACATCATTCAGTTTGGTATTGTCAAGCCAAACTAAACTGAAAGCTCTTCTTTAGGACTTGTTCTTCAGGACTTGTTCTTCAGGACTTGTTCTTCAGCAACTAGACCGCCTAGTATTTGAAGCAAAGACTCCTTTGTCTTCTAATTTCATTGGAAGAGGAAAGCTGAACATCCTTCAGCAAAACATTCTTCAGTAGGAATCTTTGTTCCTCTGACCATGCTTCAGTAGAGACACCTTTTTGCTGAACATGAAACACTTAGGGAGATTTTATATTGAAATCCTAGAGTTGTTATAGGATCAGTAAATACTGACCCAACACGATACATAAACCATTCTATTACAAAACTTAAAATAAACGATATTTATTCATTTCATTATAAAAAATTATTCTATTTCAACTTTAATTCATGCATGTTAAAACAACTAATCTAATCATGCTAAGAAACTGCCTATAAGACTACGTTTACTCATGATCCTAAACCAATCGGTTGGAAGGTCCACTCATTAGAAAAAGATATTATATATGCAAATTTTCATTTCTCGTAGACAACTTCAGATGAATTGGTCGCCCCATGATCCTTTAGTCACATAACATAACCAAACTGCCAGGTGTCCATTTCTTATTTGAAATGTATACTTTTATTTACTGCTTTGAATTATACATTGTAGAGATAAATTCGTACATAATGTTTATTAACTTTTTTTTTTTAAATAATAGTTATATCATTAGTTTTAATTTTTAGTTTTTTATAAAAAGAGTCTAACATTGACATAGTCATATACGTATTTTTGATTTCTAACTAAGTTATATGTATCTCTTGCACTTAAAATTTTTAATTTATATACATCTATTTGTAATTTTGTTTATTTCTTTGAATGGAGTACGCATTTTATTTCATTTCTAATGTAAAAATATAAAATATTTTTTTTACTAAACAATTATTTTATAAAAATATAAAGTATTTTTTATATTTATTTTTAAGTAATTAAATTTAATATAAAAAAATAATATTATATATTATGTTGGGTTAGGTTGGGTTGAGTTGTTGATAAATGGTAAAAAAATGTATAGATTAGTTGTATGTAATAATTGTATAAATTAAAGAAAGATAAAACAATATTTTAATAATAGGTTAGGTTGTGAAAAACTGTAAATAAACATACTCAAAAGACCTTCGGCCAATGAAATTGTGCAGATGAGGTGTTCAACAAGCGAAAGGGAAAAGTAACGAACATAAACGAGAAGCAAGCATATCAAGCACACAAACAAAACAAGGGGCACACTAGCAAGGAGCACATACAAGACCAACCAATAAACCAGCAAACAAGCAACGTGTGTTGGTATTATGGTGCTGATAATCAAAGATTGCCCAAATAAATTCTTTGAATCGTGTATAATCCAATTTCCTAATACAATATTTGGATCATAATTGATGCCTTGGGTTATAGGAACGACACTCTAATTCTAGGCATTAAAAAAAAGAGCACATCATTGGATAATTTGGTGTAATTGTTCATGATTCTATTAATATGTTAATATAGAAGACCAAATCGTCTTCGTATACACATAAAGTGAAAAATCACAACCTTTGATGAAAGGGAGTTGATTGACACATTCTATTTTTTAATTGAAACACTCAAATATACAAAGTAACAGTACAATTGTTTAATGCACGGCTTGAAGTGTCCCAATCAAATTTGAGAGTGCAAATCATTAGCCTTGATGAAAAGTCATATGACTTTAAAGTCCCAGCAACAGTTTTGGAACCGTCTCCAAACGGTCGCTAACTGCTGTCATCAACCGTAGCAACAAGCACCACACAACAAGCATACAAGCATTCTACAATACTTGTCTAGAGTTGAAAGAGTTACCAGTCAAACCGGGTAAAAAAGAATGTACTATATTGGCAGTATATATTTTAAGATGTAAAATCTATGAATATGTTTTGCAAAGCAAAACTTGAAATACCCATATTTGTTAGTTTCCTACACAAAACATGCCAGCCTTTTAAAACCCCATATAACTCTAAATGGGAATTTAAAGATAACAAGTGTAACAAGATTCAGGATCGAGACGCGCAACATGGTTCAATGTTGCAACATTGATTAGGCTCAACTGACAAGTGAACTGTCTTTCCCTCTATATGCCTTCCTGAGGTCAAACTAGCTCTTAAATCTGTTGACCATGCATTGTATAATGTCTCTCCAACTTGCTCAGAGAATTCGTTGTTGCTTACATCAAGTAATCGAAGATGTTTTGCCATTGATATGGCTGATGAAAGTTGTTGAATGAAAGTTGATTTTGACTCAGATTGATATGAGTTCATGCTACCTTTATCATGATCGTCTACACAAGGCTTTTCATTTGCTTGCTCATCTTCTTCTCCTTCACTATCAGCAACCTCAAGCTCATATAAATTTCTGTTGACCAAAGTATCGTACTCGTCTTTTAGAGCATTTTCCGACAAGTTAAGTTTCTGTACAGACTCTTTGTCTGCTAAAGCTTGAAGAATACCAACAACAGCGCCAAGCCCAAGCTGGCACTTGCTCAGATTTATAACTTTAAGACGACATCGGGGGTTTTCAACTAGCGATGCCAAAGCAATCCCACCCTGCAATTGTAAAACCAAACCTTTATAACATCATATGCTTATCTATATTTTGATACCGATACAAACAGCAGACTGAAACAGTTTCATTGGTCACTAGTAGCCCCATGTGTACTCTTTTGTCTATTTGAAAACGTTTATATTCAATTAACTGTCATCAGATATGTTAGCACAACTATATATTAAATTGATTGATTAATGTGAACGTAAGCATTTATATACATTTTGGGCCGGCTTTGGATATGTTTCCTTTTCTCAGCTACTCCTTGTAATCCTAATAATTCCAGCATCAAAGAGTATATGGTCCCATTTATGAAGAAGAGAAAGACACAAATAGTACTCCGTAACAAAGAGAACTTAAAATAAAAGGCCAACCTCTGGTTTGAGCGGATTTCCTTCAAGATTCAACTCAATAATACGACTGATGACAGGAGTCTCATAAGTTACAAGTTTCATAATATACGTCGATGTTAGCGAACAACACGAAAAATCAAGCTTGACTAGCTGATGATTTGCTCTGTTCCATGAATCGATCAAACGTATCGCCCCTTCCTGCAGATACAACCATATGAAATTTAACTATGCCTTTCCATGAAAAAAATAGGGAAGATGTAAAATAAAAATAGCTGGATTGCTTTCTCACAGTTTTGATGTCTGTACTTCCAATCATCAGTTCAGACAAGCGCGCTGTTGTGACGAGCTTGCAAAGGCTTTCATTATCATCCTCGCACATCAGCTCTATGCCGCTTATACTTAATTTTGAGAAGCTGCAAACCACAACAAAATTAACTCTCAAATGGAAGAGTAAACATGCAGATGATACATTTTATTAAATAGACTAATGATGCACACCTCTTTAGAGTTGCCAGTTTGTTGAATAGATCTATCATGGCATTCCCAGATATGGGGCCATTGTATCCTGTTGATTGGTATAATGTTAGGCGTTTAAAGATTGACGAGCACACAACAAGTTACAATCCAAGACGCAGTGGTGGCAACATGTGTTGACGGTAAAAAAACGGTAGTATAATATCTTATCGCAAATGATCAGTGTGTCCAAAATGATTACAGAATAATACTCGTACTAACAATCTAAATCTTAATATAAGAATCTTTAAGAGGTTTCTAAACATTTGACGGCTTTAAACCTCTATTACCTGCTTTTAAACTAAGTTCTTTTGAATTTTACTTGCTAGGCCTGTTATAACTTAACCCAAGATGACCCATTTTAAGTAACTGGGTCAAAATTTCCACTTCTGTTCAATATAGTCATGTACCTATGAAAAGCTCTTCAAGAAGGGATCCAGAATCTAGCGAACTGGTAAGCTTTTCGATTGTCCGCGATGTGAGGAAGCAATTTTCTATATTTAAGCTATAAAGTCCTGAAAAAAAAGGTTACTTGTAATTAAACTTCACTTCCAATACCCATTACAAAAACCATCAGCAATAGTGCACCTGCCACCCTTTATTGTATATGGTTAATTAAGTTCCAAGCTATCAATTGACTCAAAGTTTGATGACATGTATTATACTGTAGTGATACTCAGACGTATACAACAGAGATACCTTTGCAATTCTGCAATATTGTGGAGAGTTCGGAAGCACTTCCAACAGTCAAGCGATTCCCAGAGATATTAAGTACTTCCAAACGAGACAAAAGCTCAGTGCATTCACACATCTGTTCGGTAGACAAAGAATCGACTTATACTTGCAATTTGTGAGGAACAATTAAGAGATAGATTGTGCAAAGTGCAAGTGCATCTGCAAGGTAAACATTATGATCAATGTGAAAACATCAAGTTAAATGATACCTTGTTCAAGGAAGTTTGACTTAAGCCAGTGCAGTGCAAATCCAAAACCAAACTACCAAACTTTTGATTGGATGACATAAATACTTGATTTAGTTTCTCCATGCTGTCAATTCCTGGCAATATATTTACATCTTGTGAAGAAAAATCATTTAAGATATTGCATGACCTTAGTAATTATTAGATGTGCCTAAGATTCAAGTATAATAACCTAACAAATTGTGGGAAATGTTTAGTGACGCAATCGTCATGTGCAACTTTAAGGCATTTAGTAATGGTGCCGCTGGTACATCTTCCAGTCCACAATCAGAGGCATCAATCTCATCCTCAGATACCTGATAATAAATGTATTTTATTAATCAAGTAATAGTAAAGATCCACTTATTTAGTACTAGTTATAGAGAAGGAAAATATGATAGATATGTGTTGAAATTGCCACGGGAAGAATACAGATTTAAATAATGAATTAACATAAGCATCTACTTGTACCTGTAACTTGTACAGCTTCTTGAGCAATATCAGGTTGGGCGGTTGAGAGAGATCATTACAACAATCAACATAAAGTTTTAGTAAACGCTTGACTACCCAACCTGCAAAAACAATCACATTTAATCAGGGTGTTTATAATACAGCTTCTACTATAGTAATCTTGAAATGGGACACATACGATCAATAGACACTTCAACCCAGCATTTCCCGCACATATAATCCTCTTCTGGGCTATTCAACATATCCAAGGATTCTACAACTTCTCCCCCACACTTGAAATGCTGAATGACCGGCAATAGGCCTGCTAACAAGAACGGTAAAAATAAAACAGATACATTAGTTAGGGGTTAACCAATAAGACTTGAGCCTTTGTCTGTATTTAGATGATCATCACATGATATAAGTAGGAAGCAAAGTAGGCGGTTTCACATAATTAAAGACATACCAAATCTTAAAAAGGTATACTTCGTATTTGACAAATGAATACTATGCATTTGGTAAGACTGTTTGTATTCAAAATGATAACTTGAAAACTACAGATCATCACATGTTTTCAAGATACAATCCTATATTCAACTTTCTAGCTATGCGTATTCGTTCTGCGTTATAAGGTTTATAAATTAGATTAATTTGTATCATATATTGTTTAATCTTATTTTATGTCTCAAGAAGCCAAAACCAGGTTGAAAGCAAAAATAAAAGCCAATAAGAGCATACCTCTAGACCTGTTCTCTTTATAGAGTTTTAAGAAGTATAGGCACGCGACTTCAACTTTCAGATCTTCCATGTTCAGCTTATCACCAAATTTACATGAGAGAGGTTCTATGTGTACAAAGTCATCCTCTACTTTGAATATAATATGTTTCTGCAACAAACAAGTGAACAACTAACAAGGTTATGGCTCCTAAATAAAAGCAAAAATAGAATTAACAAACAATATTCAAGAAATATTTAGTATGAACTTGATACATTCATTACAGTATTGAACAATTCATAGCATGAGTTGTTACATACAGATCTGTAAGCATTTTAATCTAACAAATCATAAATTAAGTCACACGCATAACAAGCCATAGTTTAAATTTTAAAGTGGACTGTAATATGAGAATGTCATAGAACACTCACACATGATTCATCATCACAAGCATAAAAAATAGGGCCAGAAGGACCCTTCTTGTGACATATACTTGCAGAAACACCGGCATCATGTTTGAGACTATTCGCAGCAAACGGAATCGTTAAGCATATGAAACCTTGTTCGGCTGATGTGGATAGTTTCGAACTCCTGCTTTTATGGGAAGAAGAACATGCTTCCAAATGTACAGGACTAGAAGCACTAATTGCAGATTTCGAGGCATCTGGTGAGATATCCTGTCATGCGTCAAGAATAACAACTGAACTTTGATCATCAACTATCAATAATGAAAAAGACAATCAAAAGATATATGTATCTTACCTGAAGTTTATCAACACGAGTATTCAGATGGTGACTCTTGACTGCAACCAAATAAACAAAGACAGATATTTTGGCAGTTAAATTTGATGTGATAGTAAATAATCATGAGAAGAAAATACTATAAATAGTTACTTACATTCAGTAGAAGTGCCAACATGTTCTTCCATAAAATCTTCTTCGTCATCAGAAAGAACCAGGCGACCCCGTTTTCGACTAGGTGTAGCTTCAGGTGACTTTGTTTGTTTTCTTACTTGGGAACCCTTTGAATGACGAAGTGAGACCAAAGGAACATCATCATCATCATCATCATCTACTAACTCGTCATTTTCATATGATTTTGATAAATTTAATTTTGGTGAATCAGACTTCATCAATACCACATCATCATTATCGTCTCCCTCTGTATCAGTCTCGGAGCAGCACTCTCTAGGTATATTAACTCCTTCAAACTCGCTGCTAGACTGCTTTAATTTGACAATCTTTGACTGCAGCTTCCTACAAAAGAGCAAATAGTTACATCAGTTGTTATACACCTACGAAGTTGCGTATGACTTCCACCTCATAATGATAAGGTATGTTGCTGTTCCTTGAAGTTTATTAGAAGCAAACAGGAAATCTAACCCCTGAAGTTGAAAGGTTTTGCCCAAGGCATAAGGACGCACCCTGGATATCAGAGGAAACTATCTACCATTTGGTTGGGTTGGGTTTTGGCAAAAAGGGGAACGTGTCAAAGCGGCAAACCAATAGGAAATTTCCCTTAGTTGATTATCATGAAATTATAGTAAGTAATACAGTTTGACCGAAATGTACATAAAATCAGGGTTGCATGTCAGCACACCCAACCCACCCAGACCCATTCCCGTTACCCAACTCGCATGCACCTGATATGTAGAGCCGTAAAGGTCAAGTGTAAGATTCAAACTCATGACATTTAGTTAATGATGATATTTCAACCACTTGTGCAAGCCCAGATGAGACCGTTAAAATGTCTACATAATCTAAAATTTACGACACACTTAAAAGCTTGGTAACACTGTTTTGTTACCTAGCCTCTTCAGCATTATCAAATCTGATCATTTGACTATAATGCATATTCTCCAGTGCAGATAGCTGGGCAGAAACAAGATTCGCTTCACGAGCAATTCTGCAACCAAAAAAAGATTAGTATAAGCACTAATGAATCCTCACTCACTGCTGCAAAATATGATATATAGTTCAGTAAGGGGCTTGACTTTAGTTTACTCTAACACAAGGATATGGTTGATGTTATTGCAAACTCATATGGAGCTCCATATTAAACAAAGTTATCGGCTAATATGTTACATCGTTTATTTTGCACATCAAGCACCATCCAGTAGCCTGAGTGATTAGAAATTGGTACCAACCACCAAGTTTTTTGTCAGTGAAATTTTGTATTTAGAAATGCTTAGCAAAGAAGTCTTTTTTATCAAATAATTATAATACAGGTCCTTATCAGCATAAATATCAGTGAAAACTGAAAATTAAACATATCACTTGCCTGTATCCTTCAGTAAATGCTTCCAAAGCATCTTCAAATTGACCAACTGAGTCCAAAACATCTCCAAGATTGATCTTTGCCAACGCTTGCCCCTGCAATGACCAATATTTCGAGGTAAAAAGCTGCACACGCACACGCACACTCACATGGACATTGAGTCATGAAAAACCATCAACACTTTCAAAACATGTACTTTTTCTGAACCCATAATCTGTGAAAGCGGATATACGACTTTATACATTAGTAAAAGCACATACCTCCAAGTTACCTATACACTTGTAGGTCTCCCAGCTTTTATGGTACCATTTATTAGCTTTAGTAAAGTTACGAAGCTTCTGATAAGCCTCGCCTATAACTAGATATGAGTCGCCCAGTTTCTCTTGGTCACAAAGCTCACTAGCTATTTTCTTCTTTTTCTTGGCAAACTCGCAATGCTATTAATGAAATCCAAAAATTTACTTAGGTCAACACACATAAAAGTTGATGCATTAGTAGATTGCCTTAAACTTGAAAACATAATACGGAAAATATGAAGTTTCTGCAATCTGCATATTATAAGGTGATTTTCGCTTTTCTTATTCCTTTCCTATTCAAATGATTTAGCAGCAAGTTAATAATATAGGGTAAAAGAACCTTCTTCCATGCAAATATGATGCTTGCTTTTTCAATAAGGCAATCAAGAGAAGCATTCTGCTGCAGCAAGCATTTCCGTTCACCCGATGTGCCTCTTGCCGTAACCATGTTTCTGGCCAGCTTCTTAAGATTCTGCTCTTCTTTCGTTAGATCCTCCATAACCTTAGTGGCTTCTTTTACAATCTGTATATTCTGGTTAATTTGATCAACCAAAGCATGTTCATCGTCCATAGATTTTGCCAAATCCATTGCCCTTCGATAACAAAGTTGAGCATCTGCATATTTCTGTACTCTATAATGTAATTCACCAAGGTTAATGAACCCCTTTGCCTCACCTTGACGATGACCAATGTTTTGACAAATCAAAATATCTTTTTCAATGTGCTTTTTTGCCTTATCCCATTTCCTTAACTCCATATACACGTTACCAAGATTGTGATGCAGACGTGTACGCCCATCATTATTCTCAGCCACTTCTTCTTCATCACATATTTGTAATCCCTTTGTGAGAACTTTCTCAGCTTCTTCCAAATTATCAAGATCCATTTCAACCATTCCAATATTATTATGACAATCAATGTATTCCTTTACAAAAGTATTATTCAGAATGTTTGATCGACGATTTTCCTTGAGAGTACGTGCAAGTTTCATGGCATGAACAAAATACTTTTTGGCGTTTCGAAGGGAGGTTTGATCACTGTCAGATTTTAAAAACATTTCATGGTATGTTCGGCCAAGTTGGGTGCTCGCTCTTTGCTGCTCAACCAGGTCTTCAGCATCTTTTGCGAGATCCAAATGCTTTTTCTGCAATAGAATATGAGATCAGGAAAATACTAACAAAGTAACAAGTACTAAGAATCTGTTTATTCAAACTTTGTTCTGCTTAATTTAGCAGATCTTTGATTTCTCATTTTATCATGTTTTGTTTCATCTAATTTATAATCAGATAATCACTTAAATCAGCTGAAACCCAAACACCATCCTAAACATTTTATGAGGGGCAAAGCAGACTATCCACGTCGATCTTTGATTTCTATCACGATTTCCCTCATAGTAATTGCAATTAACCAATTCATTAGATAATAGTTTTTGGCATCACTGGTACGATTTCACTATGGGGTGTTTGGGATTTTCTTTTTTTGCTTATTAGCTTATTTCTACGCCAAGCAATCTTGTGTCGTCCAAACTGCTCTGGTTCTGTTTCGTCTTCTTCTTTTGAGATAAGAAGCTTCTTACTTAAAATAGTTTAATTAAGATAAGTAAACAAGTATCCTTTACCATCCTAATTAACCTACAACCTTTTATAAATGGATATAGTTAACTTTTTCCTAACAAAATTCTTTTCCGAATACTCTCGCTTTTTAACAAAACAAGCATTTCCGAACACTATTTCCCAAAACCCTTACTTTTAAACAGCTTATAAGTACTATTTACAGGCAAACTCCGAAACGCCCCCTAAACCCTCCTAAATACAATCCCTATTGATAGAATTTCTAGAGTCACTGCTACCAAAATCTCAGTAGACAAAAAAAAGCTCAATTAAAACTATTGAAGCTCAACATAAACCGAGTTTAGTTACACCTGCTAACAGGTCAACTAAGCAAGTACTGAAACACAATGCCTTTGGACCGAGTACAGTAAGGAAAAATTTTCCGCCCTAACAAAGTAACCAAAAATCGTAATTTTCCACACTAACAAAGCAACCAAATACGCCCTAGCAAACTAACCAAAAATCGCCTCCAACAACTTATAAAAAACATATAAATCAAACAAGAAAATTATATAGTTATAAAGAAATAAAAGAAAAGTACCTGGTACAATAAAGCATCAGTAAAATTTTGCAGCCTAAGATGAACTTCACCAAGTGACTGACAAGTAGGCAACAAGTCTTTCTCAATCAAATGCTTATTGGAGACGTCGAAATCGCGACGTAACCATGTTAAGGATTTAACATATTCGCCGCGATTTTTATAGATATCACCGACCAGATTCGCCCATCTTGCTTCTTCTTGATGGTTTCCTACTTGTAATGCTGTTTCATATCCTCTTTTTGCCACTTTTAAATTGTTTTCTTCTTCGTTTTTCTTAGCTTTTCTCATTTCTGATTGGGAAATCAATTGATTTACTCACTCAGAGATTTGTGTTTTTTTATAGTGTTTGGTTTTGGGAAGGTATATCTTTTTCTTTAATGTATTTTTTAGAATGTTTTCAGTTTCCCGCCCACACACACAATTTCACCGCTAAAATTCATTTCTTTTTCTATTAACCAATGCCAAAAGTTCGACATAATCTCATTTTTTAGCAAAGTTCCAATGGACACATCTTAGCCATTTATTTTAGTTACATCCAACGGTCCAGATTAAATGAATAAAAAAAACCATATACCCACTTAACCTTTATTTTACCACTAGACAAAACCCTTATTTTTACACACACTTAACCGCACGTTCCCTTAACCCTTATTTTACACACACTTCACTCCCAATCATCTCCGCCGCCACCACCACCCCCAATCATCTCTGCCGCCACCACCACCACCCCCAATCATCTCCAATCGATCTCCGATATCTCCGCCGCCACCACCACCACCTCCAATCATCTCCGCCACCCCCAATCACTCTCCAATCGATCTCCGATAACGATTTAAACTCCATTTCCGATTGAAACCCTAACAATCGATCAGATATGGCTTCTATTCCTAAAGATGGCGGCTTGGCTCCTGGTAATCGATTTTATATTGCTTTAAACTTCATTTCCGATTGAAACCCTAACACTTTTCATTTTTATTTTTAATTGTTTTAGTTTATATTGCTTATTTTTATGCTAATTTTCTGTTTTTGTGCTTTTTTTAAAGATTTTTAGACTTATTTTTGTTATTAATAGCTTTAATTTACTGGTTGTTAATTAGGCTTATTTTTATGATTTTAGGCTTATTTTTATGCTTATTTTTGTTTGTATGCTTTTTTTTAAAGATTTTTAGGCTTATTTATGCTTATTGGTGATGAAAAGAGGTGACTTGTGTAGAATGGTCCCTAGAATTGGTTTGGCCATAGCGGTTATCGATTTTATTGTTTTGGCTAGAAGTATAGGTTGTAATCTGAGATGTATGATAGTTTGTTCAATATTTTCTTGGCGTTTTTGTTCATAGAAATCAGTAGCCAGAACGATTTGGAGTTAAATGCGCGCCATGCCTAATTTGGAAGCAGTTTTCGAGGAATATTTCAGCACAATCGAACACCAAATACTTCAAATATGATTCTTAAACTTTTTGTTACTCTTTGACATGTGATTAACAAATTAATCTAGTCACGCGGATGTATCATTTATGTCATTAGCCCTTGTTAAAACTTAGAATGCGAGTATTTGTATATATAGAATAACATGAGTGGCGACACTAGACAGAACCTGACTGAAAACGCGCATTTTTCGCGAATTCCAGCTGAAAACTGGATACTTGTGCTGCAAAAAGAGTTCAAATTCAAATACAAACGATTTTTATTTATTATTGAACAGCAATGTGTATTAGAATCCTTCTGGTAAGATAAAAAAAATCTACTTCACTACGAACAGAACCTGACTGAACCTTCTAGTAAGATAAAAAAAATAACATGAGTGGCGACACTAGACAGAACCTGACTGAAAACGCGCATTTTTCACGAATGCCAGCTGAAAACTGGATACTTGTGCTGCAAAAAGAGTTCAAATTCAAATACAAACGATTTTTACTTATTATTGAACAGCAATGTGTATCAATAGGTCACTTTCACCATGCTTATCATCGTTGTTCGGTTTATGTAATTTTTTAGATAGCTGTGTATTTGTTTTCATCATGAATCATGCATGATTCATGAAGAATGATGCATGATTCATGAAGAATCATGCATGATTCATGAAGAATCATGCATGATTCTTCATGAATCATGTTTGTTAAATCATGCATGATTTATGTTAACTCATGCATGATTTATGTTAAATCATGCATATGTTTTTTTGTATTTGTAACTTTTTAGTACTTAACTGATTGTGTTCTTACTTTTTGCAGTTCATCGTAATACGAACAAGCGTCAGAAATCTTTAGGTCATAAAGGATCTGTCTCACCTCCTCCCGCTGAAAAAAAAACAAGAACTAGTGCAATGCCAAAGTCGAAAGCTCCTTCACAAAAGTCTAGTGTTGCTATTAAAAAAGAACCATCTGCTATTAAAAAAGAAGCTACTGTTAAGAAGGAACCAGTTGGGAAGAGGATGAGATCTACTGATTTTGTAGATAGAATAGTGTCGGATGTTGTGAGTGACTACAAAGAGGAGTCAGATGACGATGATCAAAATGACGATGCAGTTAAGAAAGAGCCTGGGGTAAAAAAAGTTGCCGGAAAAGTGAAGGTTGAAAAGCAGGAATCTGATGAGGACAGTGTCAAAGATGAAATTGACGAGGAAGATGAAGAGGGTGTTAAGAAACCTGGGAAGAAGCATAAGAAGACTTCTGAAGGTGGAGAGGTTGTCTTGAGTGAAAGAGATAAGTATCTACTCAAGTTTCCAGTTATAAAATCTAGGACAGTGCCTACTTCTTTCTTCGCAGCAATTCGAGATAGCAGGGTGGACATTGATAAGTTTTTGGGGAGTATTGGGTTTTCTTCATTTCGTTCCATTAAAATAGATACCTTACCTGGGCGTTTAGGGAGGTTTGCTGTTAGAGCATTTGATAAGGAGAGCTATCATTTTAAGCTTTTAAACGGGTCTTCGGTTCTTGTAAATCCTCAAAAGATTAAGGATATTTTAGGACTTCCCATTGGTGGAACTTCTTTATATGATCTATCTGAGAGAGCTTTGGATGACCTGTTTGTGTTGTTGTGGTTAAAACAGTTTGATAAACCATGGAAACTACTTCGTGCTTCTGATATTCAAGAGAAACTTAATGAAGCAACAGAAGTTGACTTGATGTATAAAGTCAATTTTCTTACTCTATTTTCTGTTGGGTTGTGTACAACTTACACAATGAAAGCAATACCTGATCTAACTATTGTTCGGCGTATTCGTGAGGATACGGATATTGCTGGAATTGATTGGTGTGAGTTCTTATACAAGTGTCTTGGAAATAGCATGGAACCGAATACTTTGGCTGGTTTTTACATTGGGCCGTTGTGTTTTTTAATTGTAAGTGTGTGTATATATATACATTTTTACGTTTTTTTGTGTGTTTTTTTATTTTATGTTTATATTGTTTATAACTTTTAACAAGAAATAATTTTTATTTTCCTAACAACTGATGTATTTGGATTCAACAAAATTTGATCGTTATCCTGTTCTTCGGTCTAGACCTGCTATACTGAATTGGAATACAACAAACATGCATCGCAGGCAGGATTTAGAGGTGCAAGATAAAGTTATTGGGATGTTGGAGTGGCAGCCAGAATGGACTACGTCCGAAGAAAAACAAAGTGAAGGTTTTTTTGATGTGGGTAAACAAAGTGAAGAAAAACAAAGTGGTTTTTTCGGTAAACAGGTGTGTTGTCGTATCTTTTTACGGTTTTTATTGTTTTTTCAATTATTTTTGTATCATATAAAGTGTTACAATAATTTGAGTTTGCATGATTCAACTGAATTATGCATGGTTCAACTGAATCATGCATGATTCAACTGAATCATGCATGATTCAACTGAATCATGCATGATTCAACTGAATCATGCATGATTCAACTGAATCATGAATTTTTCTACATGAATCAAGCATGATTTATATATTTCATTTTTGTAGGCCTTTTGCACAAAGATCAATGAAAAGCTTTCAAGCATTGCCAAAGACAAGGCCGAACTTGAATGCTTTTTAAGAGATGCGAACAATGAATTTCCAAATGATGAGAACATTCATCAATTGGTTGAGAAATATGAGGTACTTTTTAAGGATACTGCTTCGTTTCAAGGTGAACCTACTCATATTGATGATTTCAATGCTTCCCCTGACGAGAATGTTGATTTAAACAAGCCAAAAGAGTCGGATGCAAAGGAGTTACCTACAAAGGACATTGAGCCCGGGAACAAAGCAGCAGCAGACGAAGCAGTAGATGAAGGAGCAGACGAAGCAGCAGTCGATGATGTTGAAGAAACTTACACGCAGTGGCTTGAAAGAAATATTCATTGGGTTGGAGAGGTGATTGATCTGCTTTCAGATGCATTTTATGACGCATATTTTTAACTTATCCTCATGAGTTGTATAATGATATGTTCATATGTATGTTTATAATTAAATTTTTTGAACTTTTTGCAGGAAAATTTGTTTAATATGATTATGAATGAACCTACTAACGTTTCGCCTCCCAAGACGCCTCCACGAGTTTCTACTCGTTCATCTCCCAAGAAAAAAGTTAGGAAGCCATCTTATGTGTTTTCATCTCCTTTTATGAATAAGAGAACTGAAGTTGGTCCTGATCTAAAGAGGCTTGAGTTTATACTGGGGAATAGTTGGTTCGCTATGCAAGGCGATACATAGTAAGTTCTCTATTTCAGTTTTTGCTTTCGATTTGTAGTTAAAGAATGACGTATCCTAATTTGTTTGTTATTTCTAATTGTAGTGAAACTGTTTTCCAAACTAATTCGGGTTATGAGCAAAAATCTGTACGAGTGAGCATGGAGACATTGACACCTGGATTATGGTTAGACCACAATGTTATTGATAGTTGGAGTGCATTGTTGAACCTGGAGGAGCGGGCTACATTGTTGAAGCTGGTGGAAGCTGGTAAAGTTAATGAGCGGTTAAGAAGGCTTTTTTTTACAATTGGCTGTATTGTAAGTTTCTATTCACATGTAGCGATGTTTTTTTTTCATTCTGTAAATCATGCACGATTCATCTTGAATCATGCATGATTCATCTTGAATCATGCATGATTCATCTTGAACCATGCATGATTTATCTTGAATCATGCATGATTCATCTTGAATCATGCATGATTCATCTTGAATCCTCTCTAATTTTGTTTCGCTTGTCTGTAAACAGCCAGAAGGAACTATTAAAATTACTCTTAATCCAGATGGACAGTGGAAAGTCTTTTCAGATGCCATTTCAACTCAATTGCAGCATGATGAGGATGCACTTCGCCTCTCGGATGTTGATTTGGTGTTTTTTCCTATTTGTGCTTCTAGACACTTTTATGTTGTTGTTTTCAACTTGGAGAATCCGTCAATGTTTATCATTGATAACATTTATGCTGGACCATATTCCTATACTTCAAGATACAAAGTAGCTTGTGATCCTTTGGTAAGTTTAAAATCATTTTTGTTTATTAATGTATTGAGTTTTATTAATGTATCGAGTTTTATTAATGTGTATTGAGTTTTGTGATCCTTGTATCTTTTATTGACTTTTATATTGTTTCTCTTTTACAATTTTTTTTGTAGAAAAAGTTTTTTATCAGGCATCTAAAAGAGCATGGGCATGACAAACTATCGGCCATGATGAAAGTCAAAGCACGCATTCTACGTTTGAATTAGAGTACAGAGAGTAACTATGAAGATTGCGGAATATTTACTATGATCCATATGGAATCTTACACTGGTAATCCTGTTGATTGGGATGTTGGGTTCGATGAAGAATCAAAGGAACAGCACTCACAGTTGTTATATATGAGGTATAGGATTGCTACCAAGCTTTTGTTGCATGATTTTAACATTCATAAACAGAAGATGTTTGAGTTGGCCTTCAAGTTTGAGACTGAGAATGAACACCAGAAAAGGGTTGATATTATTCAAGAGGCAATCAAAAACAGGAATGAGCGTGATCCACTGAAGACTATGCCTGGCCAAGAAGATCCGGCAGAAGGGAAGGATGTTAAAGCTGCAAAAGGAAAGGAGGAGGTTGGGAAGGAGGTTAAAGTTGCAGAAGGGAAGGAGGTTCGGAAGGATGTTAAAGTTGCAAAATCGAAAGATTTTCATATGACATATGTTGGTGCTAAAAAAATGATGTTTGATGGTAGTTTGTTAAACTTTTGTTCGTAAAATGGATGGTAGTTTTATGAGAAGGGGTTTTTTATGTTATATTTTGGTGTAATATGTTGGTAATCATTTGTTGGTAAAACTGATGGTACTTTTATGTAAATATTGGATGTTATCTTTTAACTGTTACATGACTGTCTTTTTTATGTTTTTTTTACTGTTATGTAACTGTTTGCATGATTCATCCATGAATCATGCATGATTCATCCATGAATCATGCATGATTCATCCGTGAATCATGCATGATTCATCCGTGAATCATGCATGATTCATAGATGAATCATGCATGATTCATCTATGAATCATGCATGATTCATCTATGAATCATGCATGATTTCATCCATGAATCATGCACACATTTTAACCAAATTAAGGAAGAAATCTAAGAATAATTATAAGTGTACTACAAAAACAATTCAAGGACCACCCGCACCCACTTGTTCCTGTTTGTAGCAGTAGTTACCTTGCTAACTCACATACATGATTTTTGGATGAAGAAATCTAAGAATAATTATAAGTGAACTACAAAAACAATTCAAGGACCACCCGCACCACTTGTTCCTGTTTGTAGCAGTAGTTACCTTGCTGACTCACATGCATGATTTTTGGATGAGGTGATGATTCTTTATGAATCAGCATGATTCACTGATGAATCATGCATGATTCATTATGAATTATGCATGATTCATTATGAATCATGCATGATTCATTCTGAATTTCATTATGAATCATGCATGATTCAGAATGAATCATGCATGATTCAAAATGAATCATGCATGATTCAAAATGAATCATGCATGATTCAAAATGAATCATGCATGATTTTCCAAAACTTTTGTAACAGTTTCACATTCAATTGAATATTATATGAACATTAAACAAAGTACTTCAATCCCAGAATTTTAATACAGTTAAATCAAATTAAAGAAGAAATCTAACGAATATTATAAGTGTACTACAAAACAATTCAAGGAGCACCCGCATCAATTGTTGTATTCCTTGCTTCCTTTTCAGTAGCAGCCGCAATAGATGCATTCTTTGCTGCATTTGTAGCAGCAGACGCAGCAGCCGCAACACCCGCAACACCCGCACCAGTTGTTCCTGTTTGTAGTGCATCAGCAGTAGTTGTATTCCTTGCTTCCTTTTCAGCAGCAGCCGCAATAGTTGCATTCCTTGCTTCCTTTGCAGCAGCAGCCGCAGCAGCAATCTTTTGGACTTTAGCAATGTATTTTGGATTTTCTGGACATGTTGTTTTTGTATGTTTGTTAGTCTTCACTCCACATTGTCCACACTTCCGCGCTTGCTTTTTTTTAGCATTGATAGCTACTTCTCTTGCACTTTTTCTACGTTCTCCTTTCTTAGCACCTCGTATTGAAGCAACATGAGGATTGTTTACAGTATTCTTATTCGGCTTTTGAACTGCATATATATCTTCAATCATGTCTGCCGTTTTCTGTGAAGGAGGCCTTGGCACTAGAACCTCAAATTCCTTCTTTATAGTTTTGAGATTTTCCACAAATTGCGACATCTTTTCTTTATCTTTACTCAACAAAAACAAACACTCATCTACTACATAATTAGCCTCATTTGTTAATATTTCCATTTCTTTGTTTTTCTCTCCATATCTGTTTGTGCTTCTTCTTAATGAAAGTGGTATCAAATCCCTCCTCCAACGCCTTAAAACGTACTTCTCTGGAATCATTTGAACATTACGGTTCTTCAAAACACAAAATACATGTCTACATAAAAATCCATTTTGTTCAGGGGTGCCAGCTGAAGAGAAGTTATGAGAAATCCCTTTTTCATCACAAAAAGATTCAAGTTGATGATTCTTGAATTCAGTACCATTATCACTTCTTAGAGCTTTCACTCTAACATCATTCATATTTTCAACATGTCTGATGAAGGACATGATGGTTTTAGCTGCATCACTTTTCCTTCTGAGGAAGAACACCCATGTGTATCTTGAAAATTCATCAACTATGACCAAGGTGTATTTGTTGTGATTAATGGTCTGAGGTTTGACAGGTCCAAACAAATCCATGTGAAGGAGATGTAAGCACTTGTCAATAGAGAATGATTGCCTAGTCTTGAATGAAGACCTGTGATGCTTTCCTTTGACACAGGCAGAACAAGTCTTGTCTTTGGAAAACATTACTGAAGGTAGACCAGCAACCAAGTTTTGAGTGGCTATCTTGTTGATGTTCTTGAAGTTGAGATGAGACAGTCTTTTGTGCCACAGCCAATTGACACTTTCAGAGGCTTTAGCAAGAAAACAATTTGAGTTGTCTTCAGAGCACACAGCCATGTTGATGACATAAACATCTCTCCTTCTGGGTGCAATCAGCACAACATCATTGTTTTTGTTGAATATGGTTCCCTGAGTCTTAGTAAACAAAACCTTATAGTCAGCATCACACAATTGGTTGATGCTAATAAGATTGTGTTTAAGACCATTCACATATGCAACCCTGGTAAATGTAATCCCATTGTAGTTCACTGAGCCGTATCCTTCTGTGTCACCTGAAGAGTTATCTCCAAACACCACTTTAGGACCTGGCTCATTTGAGTATCTGTGTAGGTATTGTTGAATCCCTGTCATGTGTCTAGAACAGCCACTATCTAGATACCATACTGATTCCTTGAGATATTTCTACACAGATACATAGAAACAGATTAGTTCCTATGGTGAACCCACTTTCCAGTGGGTTCCCTGAATTGCTTATTAGCAACTCTTGTGTTCCTGAAAAACTTTTGGCGTTGGGAGGGACAGTTCATTGTTTCATGGTTATAACTTCCACAGATATCACACCCAGGGAAGTCACCACACTCGTCTGAGTGATGGTATGTGAACCCACAGAATTTACAGGGAGGATAAGGTTTGTAATTTCCCTGTTGTCTTTTGGAACTCTGTGGTCTGTCCCTAGAGGGTGTCTAAGCTCTTTTAGCTGCCATGTGTCTGTCATGATCTAAGGTCGAATGGTGAGAGTTTTTACATACATTGCAATAAGGTTTGATTAACCTTTCCCCTTTGGGTTCACCTAGGACTGACTTAGGTTCATGAGAAGTAGAGCATTCAGCGGAAGGCTTAATGTGTTGTTTCAAGAGTTCTACTTCTTTCATAAGAGACAACAGGCGATCTTCAGTGGTAGGGTCAACCTTATTCATAGCTTTAGTAGTAACAGGCTTAAAAGCTACTTGTTTGCCAGTTTGTTTAGCAGGCACATGAAAAACTTTAGCTGGAGGATTCTCAATATCTGTCCTAAGTTCATCCTTAGCAGATCTAGAAGAACTGCTTGGTTCAACTCCAGAGAGTTTGGGCAAGGGTGGTAGCTCAGCCACATCTTCAGAGACAGGGTCATTAGTCAAAGTGGTATCTGACATATGAATAGTCTCTGTAGATTTAAAGACAATGTCTTTGGGTTTGGTGAGAATACTCAGCTTATTTTTCTTAGCAGATATATCCCTTTTTAAGTCAGCAGGCACTTCATCCCTAAGCAATTGATCAATAGTAAACCTAGCACACAACCATTTTTCAATAACCTTGTTTAATTCAGAGACTTGATCATTTAAAGCAATGTTTTTCAAGGTTAATCTAGCTACTTCATTTTGCAGGGATATTTTCTCTAAATTAACCCGCCTGAGAGTTTCACATTCAGCCTTAGCATTTAGCATTTCAGATTTAACAAAGTGAAACTTATCAAGTAGGTTCTTTCTTTGTTCCTCAACAAAGTGTAAATCAACAATGGTGTAATCGAGGACATGCTTACGTTCATCACTATCAGACATGGATAAAAGCCTGTGTACCTTTTTCATTGTGATGTCAACCCATTGTCCTGATCTTGCATCACCTTTTCCAACAGCTGGTTCATCCTCAGCTATCGCCATGAAAGCCCTGACTCTGGTGGTGTCTTCTTCATCTGAAGTCAGTGGCTCATCATTCCAATCATAAGTTTCAGCAACCAACCCTTTCTTTGTCTTTTTCTCACCACCCTTCTTCTTGGACAGAGCTTCAATCTTCAAGTTCATTTGTTCTAACTCAGCTTTAAGTGCCTTGTACTTATTTTTGTAATCTTTCTTCTCAGTGTCTGAAGAATTGGATTGAGATGAGTTGTTATGTTGTTTGAACTTGTAGGGTTTGGATGAAGATGATGGATAAGAGGGTGAGGATGTCTTGGTGGAAGGACAGTCTTTTTGAAAATGTCCAAGCTTTCCACAGGCAAAGCAAGTTTCTTTTGACCTGTCAATTGGTTTACTTGCTGATCCTACTCTTCCTGATCTTTTGAAGTATCTTCTTTGGTTGGCTAGCAAGGCTCTTTCATGAAACTCTGCATTAAGGTCTGTCAAGAACTCTTGGCTGCTATGGGTATCTTCTTCAACATCAGAATCGCTGTCATGATGATGTGTTGCAGAGATCAAGGCCTTGGAAGAAGCTCCTTGGACCACAAATCTTTCAGTCTCTGACTTGTAAATAGTATCAATCAGCCCTTCTTCGTAATTATACTTTCCATAAAGCTGAGCAAGGGTGTCATTTTTGATTGAGTTGTTAGCCTTCTGAGTCTGATTCATACTCAGCCACTTTCTTGGAAGGCTGTTGACAAAAGTGGCATTGATCTCAGCTTGACCAATAGTGACGTCATTCATTGCAAGGTCATTGAGAAGAATCTTCAGCCTTGTATAGGTTTGCTGAACCTTTTCACCTTCAAGTGATTTGAAGGCATTGAACTGAAGTCTGAGTGCCTGAATCTTCGTCTCTCTTGTTTCAGAGGGTCCTTCATGTCCAAGGATGAGGTCTGTCCACATTTGTTTGGCTGTGGGACACTGAATGACAGACTTCATGATATGCTTGGGAAGACATGATATTATGATGCTTTTGAGACGTTTATCTTGATTTGCCAATTTCCTATCAGCTGGAGTCCATTGTTTGAGAGGTTTGGGAAGAGGGTTTTCTTCAGTGGATGTAAGCGCCATGGGAATATAAGGACCATTTTCTAAAATTTCTAGAAGAAAAGGTTCAAGCCCATCAAGATATACAAGAAATTGACTCTTCCAACTGGCAAAATCTTCTTCATCAAAGACTGGTACACTTGTGACGTGTGATCCACCTCTTGAGTCAAGAAGTTGGGGTAGATCATCGTCATTGGCAGGATGGTTGAGTCTTGGTGAAGATGGGTTTGTGGAAGGTGATTGTGGTGGGTTAGAAGTTTCTGGCATGGTGGATCTTGATTATAAAACTGAGAACGATGTTTCTTGAAGGTTTTAATATCAAACACCGCTCTGATACCAATTGAAAGTCCCTAATCAATGCAAGAAACCCTAATCTTAACTTAATCAACACAAGGTATTACTTTTCGAACGTAATCTTATTATTGTATAATAAAGAATTACAAGTGTTATGGATAACACAGTTTGATGACAATGTGTTGTGCACACTTTGAACAACTATAAACCCTAACTTATGAATACAGTCGTAGCTGTTTGATTCACTAAGTTATATGCAATAATGTTATGAATATCTCAAAGTGTTAAACATTAATGCATGGACACACATCCTATTTATAGTGTTACGAGATTGACCTAAATAGTACTTGATGGTGACTACACAGGCTTTTACAAGTTCCCACATCTGTCACATGATGTCCTTCTATTCTTGGTAGTCTTCCATTATGCTTTAAGGAAACAGTTGTCAAAACAGTTTCCTTTTTCTTCATAGTCTCGAACACACAAATGGCATGTCCAAAGTGTGCTGAGAGTTATCAGGGTATTGCCACCCCTGTTAACTCTCAACCCCTCAGAGTCCCTGATACATCTTGGCTGTTATCCATCACAGCCAATGAGTATGTCTTCAGGTAATCTTCGACTTCCCTGACAATGTCTCTGACATGGACTCCTCTGAGGTTGCTCACAGAGACTTGGATCTCTGTGAGTCTTGCGAAACTTGCCTGCCTCCTAGGCACAGGCAAGGGACTATCTAACAGCCTAATTATGTTTAAATCTATGATCAGGGAATCTAACAAGTTTAGATTCCCAACAGATTCAAAAAAGGTTATGAAAATGGCAATACCTTTGATGGGATTTTTTGCATGATATGCCACATGCATAATCTGTGTTTTGATTCTTTCAGAACAGCTTCAGTTGCCCTTTTCATTTCCCCATCTTGATCCGTTACAATCATTGTTGGTTGTTTTTCGTGAGCAGTCATGAACGATGTTAGAAGCCACGTATAAGCTTATGTGTCCTATCTTAGTAGCATTCCTGATCCAACATTCACGCACTTTCGGTGATTATCTATTCCAGTGAATGGAACAAAGACCATATCGTACCTGAAAATAATGTACGATTACAAAATAAATAAAAGATAATGCAAAACAGACATAGTCAACATGAATGATTTATGATGAATCATGCATGATTCATGATGAATCATGCATGATTCAACTGATGAATCATGCATGATTCAACAGATGAATCATGCATGATTCATGTTGAATCATGCATGATTCATCATGAATCATGCATGATTCATCATAAATCATGCATGATTCAACATGAATCATGCATGATTCATATTCAACAGAATCATAAATAACTTACTTGTATGTTCGGAAGGTAGCATCAAAAGATATAATATCTCCAAACTCTTCATAGTTACGTTTATCTACTTCGTCCGCCCAAAACATTGCAACTAATTCACTGTTTTCAACCTTATACTGAAACGTAAAGCCTGGAACAAACTTCTTCCTGTTTTCCATCTTATTTATAAGCATTTGCGCATCACTTTCTTCTATATATTCATTAACGTCCCTTATCTGATTCTTAAAATCATCACTAGTTCCATGCACATACTCATCACCCCCTTTGATACTATAATACACGACATGTGCCTTGGTTGCCCCAAGTTTCATTGTTGAAGCTTTCACAACAAACACTCTTTCTGCATGAGTCATTTTTCTTTGTTTCTTTGTCAAATGCTTATACTCTTTCGGAAGCATTTGATGGTTGTGCTTAGCAACAAATTTGGTTATTTCATACTTTCTCTTAACATAATCCAAATCAACCTTTATTTGTGCCTCACAACCTGTTACACGATATCTTGTATTCCTTGTTTGCTTTCCACTGTTTGCAGGATCCAAGGTGTTAACATTTATGTCTTTTGGAAGCCCTTGCTGGTTACACATGATGTACTTTGATTTAACGTCACCACTCCTATTTCTTTTTTGCGTGGACTTTTTAACTTCAAATCCTGATTTTTCAGCATAATCAGAATAAAACTCAATACATTCCACCATTGTATCAAATCTTTTTCCCTGCTTAGGTAACAACTCGTCCGGAACAATTGGTTCCCAATATACAGATCCTCCGGGTGTCTCACTATGAATGTATAAACTTGGTCTTGGAGTGCTGGTAGAACCTGTTAGAGAATAACAATTGTTAGAGAATAACAATTGTTAAAAATGATTCATGATGAATCATGCATGATTCATCATGAATCATGCATGATTCATCATGAATCATGCATGATTCATCATAAATCATGCATGATTCATCATGAATCATGCATGATTCATCATGAATCATGCATGATTCATCATAAATCATGCATGATTCATCATGAATCATGTTTCATTCAACATGAATCATGTTTCTACATGAATCATGCATGATTTTACATGAATCATGCATGATTTTACATGAATCATACATGATTCATGATGAATCATGCTTGTTTCTACATGAATCATGCTTGATTCCACATGAATCATGCATGATTCCAGAATCATGCATGATTCCACATGAATCATTCTTGTTCCATATGATTCATGCTTGTTTCCACATGAATCATGCTTGATTCCACATGAATCATGCATGATCCACATGAATCATGCATGATTCATAATGAATCATGCTTGATTCCACATGAATCATGCTTGTTTCCACATAAATCATGCATGATTCAACATGAATCATGCATGATCCACATGAATCATGCATGATTCATAATGAATCATGCTTGATTCTACATGAATCATGCTTGATTCTACATGAATCATGCATGATTCCACATGAATCATGCATGATTCCACATGAATCATGCATGTTCCACATGAATCATGCTTGTTCCACATGAATCATGCATGATTTTACATGAATCATGCATGATTCCACAAGAATCATCCATGATTCCACATGAATCATACATATTCAACATGAATCATGCATGATTCAACATGAGTCATGCATGATTCGACATGAATAACACATGTTCAACGTGAATTATGCAAAATCAGCATGATTCAACATGATTTTGACAATAAAGATTTATTACTGCATTTGTATTCAAATCATGCATGATTCTGTTTTCAAAGAAATCAAACTAATCATTTACCTATATTTTCGACAACATTAGCTTCTGGATCTGCATCTTCATCAAGTACGTGACGTTGTGGATCTAGATCTGCATTATTAGTTTGCGTAACTGGAACCACATCAACATCTTCTTCGATTTGAGTTTCCATGTCTGTTTTTTCGCTGTGGTAAGTCGCCGGAAAAGATGGCCTGAAAAGATGGAAGGTAGGTGGTTGTAGATGATGTCGCCGGAAAATAAGGTTGTTTGCGGTTGTAAGTAGGTGTAGGTGATGTCGACGGAAAAGGAGGTTGTTTGTTGTTGTAGGTAGGTGTAGGTGATGTCGCCGGAGAAGATGGAAGGTAGGTGGTTGTAGGTGATGTCGCCGGAAAAGAAAGTAGATGTGTTGTATGTGATGTCGCCGGAAAAAGGTAGGTGGTAGGGGTGGTTGGTGGTGGAAGGTAGGTTGTTGGGGGTGGTCGCCGGAAAAAGTTGTTGGGGTGGTTGTTGGAGTTGGTCGCCGGAAGGTAGGTGGCTGGGTGGGAGACCCGACCTAATTTTTGTGATAAAAATGGTTGTGTGTGTAAATATTGTTATTTATATGGGGACTATTTTACCCCTCTAGTGTTGGAGGAGGGTATAATCTGGACCATTAGATGAAAAGATGATGGGTGGTTGAGATTGATCCATTGGGACTTTGTTACATAAAGGGTTGTTGGGGAACCCAACTCATTAACCAATTGGGTTGTTCAAATATTTTTGTTTTCTTAAGGGCCTGTTTGCTTTAAGGGATGCAATGAGAGGAATCCTATCATTCCATGTTTCATTGTTTGGTTTAGCACTATGAAAATGAGCAAATGTCAGAATAACCATATAACACCCATAGAATCATGAGAAGTGATACAACCACAAAAAGTTTACAAAATATTTTTCACACAATGATGTGTCATGTAAATTAGTGGTCGTGTTTAAAAGAGAAAACTAAAAAGTATGAGAGAGAATACCATTAAATATGTGACAAATCATTTTGTGAAAATTTTTGTGTAAGTTCTTTTGTAATTTTAGTATTTCTCTAGAATCATACCAAGGGTATGGTGGGTTTTCTAATGATTCCTTCTTCATTTTCTCTCTCTCTTAATTTCAGCCATTTTTTTCAACCTTTTTCAAATTATTCATTTTTATTTTCTTTCATTTGATTCAAATATCCATATATCGTTATTAAAAATCTGATTATACCATGAAAATGGTAATTATCGATGCATCATAAGCTTTGAGAAAAATCATACTCGTGGTGAAGTCGGTCATCGGGTTGGTTCATAATCATCGGAGCCAATTCATCAATTTTTGGATTTGCAGAAGATGATGACATACTCCATGTCTTGTTTGTGAAACTTTTTTTTATTTCTCATTTTCTTATTTACATCGTGCTTATGAAAAGAGTGACTCGGTCGATGAATGATTAGGTAATTGGTTATGGTTATGAATAGGTGTTGTTCATCTTTAGTTTCTTGTATTTTTTATTTTTTTAATGAAATAAAAGTGATATGCTTTATAGCTATATTGTCATTTTTGTTTTGGTTTAATAGTTGAGGAAGATGAGTAGATAAGGTTACTGTTTATATCCATCCATAATTTACTAGTCAAACCAAACAAATGATAAGGTAATGATATATGTATTGTCATTCCGTCTTATACCTATACTAACACCCATTGCGGTTCACCACAATAAACCAAACGCCTCCTTATTTGAGTTTGGGTATCAACTATCAAGTTTCGCCTGGTTTGCGAATTTGAAATGCATATTAAGGATGGAAATGAGTCGAGCTCGAGCTCGGCTCGTTTAAGTTTTGCAAACCTCGAGCTCGACTTGTTTCGAACCTTATTATTTAGGCTCGGGTTCGGCTCGTGGTATGGTATACAAGCTCGGGCTCGGCTCGAGCTCGGCTCGTTTATACGATTTAGCTATATAAAAATGAAACTTGGCTCGAGCTCGGCTCGTGATATATATAAATTAGGCTCGTTAATAAGCTTGTTATTAGGCTCGTTAAGAAGCTCGTATGTAAAACATTAGGCTCGTTTAAGCTCGTGAGTCCAAACGAGCTTTGTACGTAAAGCTCGAGATCGAGCACGTTTAATAAACGAGCTGCAACTTAGGCTCAAGCTCGTTTAAGCTCGGGCTCATTTAGGCTCGGCTCGTTCGAGATTTTTATCAATCCAATCTCGATTTTTTCTCATTAAAGCGTAAATATTTAAATCTGAATCAAATAATGTTATTTTTTTATATCAGTTTTATTCTTTATACACATAAAAGTATTTAAACATTATAAAAAATACTTGAGTTATAAAATTAACATAGTTGAGCAACTTAAGAATAGATGTATTGAACAAAACATTTAAAGTCATTGTGTCACAAATTATTCTCGTAAAATAATTATATATTATTCATGTGACGTATTTTAATATGCTTGAAAATCATTTTATCATTTCATAAATTGTCACTATTATTTATTTTATAATCATAAAAATTTAAAGAAAAAATATTTTACGATAAACTTAACATTGGCAATTAACAACTAAAAATTTTTAGGGACGAAAAAATAAGTTTCAATTCAAATTACACGGCAAAAACTTTATTTTCTCTTTTCTCAAAGTACACCACTTAAATAATATTTTCTCTTTCTCAAAGTACATAATAAACATCCTTCAACAACCTAACCTAATATGTTTTTTTTAATTTAACTACTTAATAATGCATAGAAAATTATATATGGGCTAAAGACGAAAATGGTCAAAATTATCCCCTCTGATCCACTACATAATCATGGTTTAAGATTTTGACATATTTAGTCATACACAAGTGCATAAGTGACCAACTCCACTATTTTATTGACACGTGTTCACTAACAATATTTTATTATATTATCAAAATGACAAAAGCACCCTTCCTTTCTCCCTTTCTCTTTCTCTTTCTTATGCGTCTAATCCAGTCCAGATTACATAACACACTTTCAAATCACACACAGTAAACCCTCAACGGATTAATAAGATTAAACAGGCCCCGGGCAGAGGGATAATTATTACAGCAGTTGCACCGGAAGGATCAGGGTTTGACTTTTATAGTCGCTTCTTCTGCCCATAATATGGAATTGATGAGGTAATAGTTTTATAATCAATTTTAGGAAGTAAGATATGATCTCAATTGCTAATACGAAATTATTTTGTTTGTATGTGGTCAGTACTAGCATAACTATTTGACCTCCACGATTCTTCTTTCTCTTTTAGGACCTTGTTTGCGGTAGTGCACATTGTGATGACGTATAGTCCCTACGGCTGGATAGCCTGACCCACGGGTACTACGTATCCATTAGATATGGATTATTACTTAAGCGGCGCGCGCAAGGCCCATGAGGTCCGGTAAGCCACTGTCGCACGCGGTTTATTCCTTAACCGTATCTTTTTCGCACTGCGACAGGATCAAACAGAATATAATCTATCTTATGATTATATTCACCTGAGGAAAAGAGAAATACACTTACCATAGCTACGCGATAAGGATCAATCTATTTCTAGTCATTATCTCTTCCTTAGGCCGCAAGATTAGGAGAGCCCATCCAGGACTCTCTCATGTATAAAAGGAACCCCCGATGGTTCACAAATGTACGATATTCACTATACTCTAACCCTCACATACATTCAAACCTGTAGAAACTAGAAGGAGGGTTGAATAGTTTCTCATCGGTTTATCTCCTAATTAAAATTTCTTTCAATTAGGTGAGTGCACAAAACTATCTTTTACTTGAAAGCTAGTTGCATAATGATTAGGTTCAATTCTAATGCATTAACAGTGTATAGTAAGTGTAGTGATAATGAATGTAAGTATAGAGTAAGGAAAGAAACAACCTAGTAGGAAGACACCAAGATTTATAGTTGTTCGGCAACGAGGCTCTATCCTCGTTCCTACTCCACTCCTCGGGTACACATTACTCGAGATTTCCACTATATCCACAAGCTCCCTTCTTGGTGGAGAAAACCTTACAACGTCGCTTACATTATTTTTCGATACTAAGCTAAATGTCGAGACCTAATCTTAGCTAGGACCAATCTACACAACGTCGCCCACTTCACTCTTTTACGACACAAGGCTAGATGTCGAGTTCTAATCCAAAGGTAGAACCAATCTTCACAACGTTGCCTACTTCACCATTTTCCGACACAAGGCTAGATGTCGGGTTATAATCCAACGCTAGAACTAATCTTCACGACTCTTCACTTTGAAGCTAAGTGAGAACTTTACACGACACAACTACATATCACTTTATAGTTTAGTGAGAACTCACAAGACACAACCACATCACTTTTTAGTTTAGTGAGAACTAACACAACTAATTACAACTCAACTAATCATATCCAAATACACACATGTAGCTTGGATCTACACAACATAAATCCAAGCACACACATGTGCAATGGATGTACACAACTCTAATCCAAGTATTCACAAATAGTTTGGATGAACACAACTAGTCCAAGTATTCACAAATACATTGGATCTACACAAGACACAAATAAACAAATGATGAACATGACTAGATCTTTAGGAGAAGGTGATCTTCATCAATGCTACATCTTTAATCACATCACAAGTGTGTGAGTGATCTTCTCTTTGGACAAGGTAAAGAAGGAGATCAAGAGGATAATCATGAGTAAACATAGTTAACACATTAAGTGATCATTTACAAATGACTAGGATTAGATAGGAGAAAGAAGGTTGAAGAAGATGTCCAAAAAGGGTTGATGAGAATGCAGATTTGATCCGCTATTTATAGGACAAAACATCCACCGGCTATATCTGCCTGCGGTTCCTTATCGATAAGGAACCGTTGTAGGTGCTAAGGTACCGCCGACGTAGAGTCCGTTTCTTTTTGTCTTTTAGTGAATTTGAAATATCTGAGGCTGTTTAAACCTTCAAAGGATATTCTTATGGCATTTGGAATATGCCATATTCAAATTTTCATTTTCATTTTAATAAAACATTTTCTTAAAAATAAAGTTTATTAAAAATCTTTTGTTATGTTTGACAAAAGTGAGTTTTAAGGCTAATCACTTTTATGATCACTAAGCATGATTAAGATATGTTAGTGTGATGATTATTACCATGATGATAGTGTTTGTTAGATAATTCGTTTTATGATTGTGTTTGACAATAAATGTCTTTGTAATTTGTCGTGATCAAAACTAAGAAAGATTAATTAATACTAACAATGTTTTTAGGCATTGTTTTGCATTAACAATCTCCTCCTTTTTTATTACGACAAACTATAAACTCATTTACATAAAATACAAGTTTATTCGAATTGTTAACGAGTTTATCACTATCATTTCTCCCCCTTTGTCGAAGCAAAAAGGCTAGCACAAGTCTTTGAAGAACAAAAGAACCGGACTTTTGATATTAGCTCCCCCTTGGTGCTTACTCCCCCTTTCTTGGGGCACCAAGTCAATGAGCTAAGGTGACATGCTACACAAAGGTTAGAAGAAAGAAAAGAAACACCAATGTATATATGTGCACTACTTACTAACTAACTTGAGTGGGAGAAGGAAAGAAAATCTCAAATTAGAAGCAAGCATTTTCTAAGTATGTCCAAAGGGTGTGTATTGACAACATCATAGTTCAATTGGTGGAATAAAGGAAGAAAAGAAACATCCAAACCAATCAAAGATGATTTCAAATGTCAATGGGTTAAAATTTAGAATTTATGGAATCACCAATAATTAATTTTAAGTTTTAAACATGATCAACTCTTTAACAAATGTGTGAAATAGAATTAGAGGGAAAGATAACACACATAACATTCATATTATATAAATATGAAATAACATACAAGATAAATATGCATACATATAATATGAATATTTAAAGCTAAAAATATGGAAAATAGACCACAAAGCATAAACTACTCTAATAGTGATAATCTTCCAAGATTGTTTGAATTTTATTGACTCAAACAACTAAAGTACAAAATGTGCCTTAGTTGGAAAAGAAAGACGACGAAGCATCATTCGAAGTTTTGTTCACGGGAACGAAAACTTTCAGAGGAGGTCGAGTGAGGAGGAATTCAAGAAAATTTAGCTTGTCATAGATATGAGCAAGTTCAATTGGTTGAAAACGACAACAAGCACACGAGAAACCATGATGCAAAACAAAGTCGTTAGATGGGGGAGGTCCATCAAGATTAGAGGTTGGTAGAGAGGGAGATAATGGATAAGAGATGTTTTCACAATTCCTAGTGAGGTTAGGGAAAGAAGATAGGTAATTGAGTTGAGGAGAGTTGAAAGGTTTAGGTGGTGGTGGAAGAATTTCTTTTTCTCCGGTAATTGGATTTATAGAGTAAGTCTCATTCCAATATTGAATTGGAGAGAAAGAGGAATTCTTGGAGGATTTTGGAGAAGTAGAATAATGAGGATTCTTGTTCTTTTTGATCCAAATGGGTTTAACCGAGATTTTCGGTTTCTTTGAAAGCTTAGAAGAAGAAGCATTAGTTGAGAAGTTTGTGACAAAGAAATGTCAAGGTTAGGAAAGGAAGAATTAGGCATTATGAGGGATGAAGGAAAAAACTCCCAAAAGAGAAGAATTTAAAGAAAATAGACAAGGCAAAGATTTGAAATGAAAAAGAAAGGTTTTAGGAAATGTTTAGCCAAATTGGGTAAACAAAGAATCTTAACCAAAACAGTGGTCAAAGAAGAAAGACCAAAAATAAGCCAATAACGGCTTTACTGGGCGCGGTTCTTTAAAATTGCCCGCGGTTCCATATCGATACGGATCCGCCTGGAGGCTAAGGAACCGCGTCCAGTGGACGGCAAAACTTGATTTTCAAAAGTGTTGGAGAAAGATAAGACTTTTTTAAAATTTTGCAAATCTTGGATTTTTACCTCTTTTAGCACTAGAGTATGCTAGGGTGCATAAAAGCAACACATTCACAAAGACTGTCTTGACAAAGGGTGAAAAAATATTTAAATAATATTTTTGCCCAATTTTAAGTCAAGTTTTTAGAGGTTGTAATAGATTTAGGTTCAATTTTAAATAAATTGAAGTTGTTTAATGTGATCACATAGATTAAAGCACATAAAAACTGAATTCATAAATCATCCACATGAGAAATTCATGAGGGAAAGGAAAGAGATACAAGAAATAAAAAGACAATTAACTACTACAAAGATAGCTAACAACTAGGTCTTGAATTCATAGTTCTCTTTGAGCTTGATCTTCTTTTGAAAAACATGTTAATTTTAAAGTCCGTCATTTATCTCCTAGGAGGTGGAGGATTAGCAAATAGGTTCAACAAGAAGCTTTGCAACTTGATGTGAGCCCCAATCATCTCCAACCTAAGGATATCAATGAGGTTAAAGTTGTTCAAGCAACAAGGGCCATTAATTCCATTGTGCATGAAAAAATCAAACAAGTGTGGATCACCCAAGAGACGGGAAATAGAAACACCCAAGAGAGGAGTGTTGGTGGTAGGAGGATGAGGGGAAGGCATGGTATCCAAGGGTGAAATAGGTGAGATGGGTGAATTTGGTAAAGTGAAGGGAAGAGGCTCAAAAACAAAGGGAATTCTTTGATGAGGTTGTGGTTGAGCATTCATATTTTAAGGGAGGGCTAGAAATGAGTGGAGAGAAAAACTCATTTATTCTTGATTGGAATGAAGAGGAGCTAGAACCATGTGAATGGTTAGTACCATGGGTTGAGGTTGTTTTCCATGAAGCAAGTGGTGGTGAAAGTGATGAGGAGATGAGAATATGTGAGGGTTCACTTTTTGGTTTCAAATAAGTTGGAGAACCAAGTTTAGAGGACTTGAGATTCACCTTAAGGCTTCTTTTGGATGAGGAAGTTTTGGAGGAGTTGGATGTTCTAGTGGATACCATGGTTGAATGTTGAGGTTAAAAGAAGAGTTGAAGGGATGAAGAACATAATCAACAAGAGAGGGTTTAAGAAGAGAAGGGGATGATCCAAACTAGTAATAGGTTAAAATTATTTTATGTGAACAATGAAATTAGGAAGCCTAGTTTAGGAAAGTGCAGGTTTTTGCAAAATTTTTATAAAAGTTTTACACAAATTAAAGAAAACAGTGTAAAGTAAAGATTCTGTTGAAACAGTACTGGGCAGTTCCTTACGTAGGTCCTCGGTTCCTTATCGCTAAAGAACCGCGACATTGATATGGAATCGCGACCAGAGGTGTTTGAAAATAGCACTTCCTTAAAATTTTGCTAGCCCAGATTTTATACTAAGGTTTATCAAGCCAAAGAGAACTGATAATCAAAGACTAGGAGGCTATCCAACACATAAGATGCACAGAGCCATGTAAATCGAAAAATCGATACCATGGATAATTAGGATTAAAATACTAGGTAATCCAAACACAAATTGTTAGTTAAAGAATACATAACATCCTAAGAATAGAGATAAGATAAAAGAAAAAGATCAACAATCCATACATGTTTACACACATGTTAGTCTCACAAGAGTGGTATATATCATTCATCTATGAGCATTTCCTCCTTGCCTTGATTCACTTCTGATTCGATCCTGAAGATGAAGATTGAGACAATACTGAATAAATGTCTAGTGAAGACAATTGAGAGATGGATGATGACAAATCATAACGAAAAATGAGAGAATTGTATTGAGAGACATTTTCATATTCATTTGAGTAATGCGTGAGAATTGAAGGGACATTTTCTTCAATAGGAAACATGACTCGAACCACGGAGTGAAAAGAAGAAGGATTAAGAGGAGGATGATCAAGAAGAACTCTCTTAAGAAGCCGTGAGAGAATCATGACATAAGGAAGAGTAGACCGAGATCCATTGAGAAAAAATCTTATCCTTTTAGCCATGACAAATGCAAGGTTGTATGGAGTAGTGGTAACAACATATGTGCAAGACAAACATCCACATGGTTGTGATCACCAACCAAACACATTGCATTTTCCCTAATGATTTCGGCCCAAGGGACCATAAATCACTAAGATCGCTAGTTAGTAATTCCCAAGGAGTAAGAGCACAAAATTCTCCTTCAAAGTTACCAAGAATAGGATGTTCACGAGGTGAAGCAAGGACACGAGAGATGGCTGGAGCCGAAGGAATCTCAGTCAAGTAATGCACATCAATAGGGGCCGATTCTAAGTGGTTTAAACCCCAAGCATCGGTGAACCTACATTGACCTTCGTATGGAACTCCGAGAATCTCACCAAATTCCTCGAGAGTGTATACAAAGTGTAGAAACTAGAAGGGGGGTTGAATAGTTTCTTATATTTACTTGTTAAAATGTGGTTTCCAAAAATCCTTTTTCAAAAACTTAGGCTTGAGGAAATATGTGAAATCTTCTTATGCACAATATGAACAATAGTGTAACTAAACTAATACTAACAAAAATATATCCACAAAGAATAAAGAATGATAGTGTAACTAATCTAATACTAACACATGTATATGCATAAAGAATAAAGAATGTAAAGAGTTAAGGGTAAAGAAAGATCAAACCAAACACCAAGGATTTATAGTGGTTCGGCAACGAAGCTCACTCCTCGTTCCTACTCCATTCCTCGAGTACTCCTTACTCGAGAGTTCACTACACAACAAGCTCCTTATGGTGGAGAAAACCGTACACGTCGCTTAACCGATTTCCGACTCTAAGCTAAAAGTCGAGCCCTAATCGTAGCTAGGACCAATCTACACAACTATACTTAGTACATACACAACTTCCAAATAGACACAACTACTTGGATCTTCACAACTATGACACAACTACAAATGTATAAAATTAGATCTTCAATGGATCTTTGGTGGTGGACTCAACACTTCACAAGGATAGTGTTCTTCTCTTTGCACTTGGAGAGGAAGGGATGGAAGAACAAGATTCACTTCTTAAACAAGTAATAATCAAACAAATGATCAAAGATTTGAGTGATTAAAGAAGGGGTTTGAATCTGGAAATAAATGTGCAAAAGAGGTGAGATGACAAGCTGAGAATGGTCCACTATTAATAGGATAAAGGAGCCAACGGCTAGTTCTGCCCGCGGTACCTTATCTTAGCCCGCGGTACCTTATCGATAAGGTACCGCCTAGGTGCTAAGGTACCGTCGGACTAGACTCTGCTCCTTTTTATCCTTTAGTGGTGGAGGTCTTATCTTGATATAAAAAATATCCTGAAAGGATATTCTTAACCAAATAAGAATATGTCATTTTCAAATTTCAAATTATTAATTTAATAAAACATTTTCTTAAAAAGAAAGTTTAATAAAAACTTGTCACACTTAATAAAAAGTGAGTTTTAAGAAAAGATTAAATCACTTGATCACTTGATTAAGGTTAGTACTTGTTTATCCATACCTTAAGTGAAAATGGGTAAAATGAAAAATACTTGAACTCAAGAATTCGTTTTTCGTTGTTTTCGTAAATGCTTGTTTTTACATATTGTCGTAATCAAAACAAGGCGAGACCGAAAAATGCAAGTAACGTTTTTAGGCATTTATTGCATTAACATTCTCCCCCTTTTTGATTCCGACAATACATAAACTCAATCACACAAAAACAAGATTTTCGAAGACGAGTTTATTCATTTCTCCTCCTTTGTCGAAGCAAAAAGGTTGCACAAGTCGGTGTTTAAAGAAATGGACTTCGTAAAGACTCCCCCTTGGTGCTTACTCCCCTAGCTTGGGGCACCGAGGAATCGAGATATGGTGACAAGCTACATAGAAGGGTTAGTTGAACAAAAGAAACAACTAACAATATATAGCAATATGTCACATAAAAAAAATAAAAGAGAAGAAAACACAAAGACAAAGATCCAAGATAGGTTACTAAAAGGACATCATACAAAGAAGTATGGAAAAAGGAACAAGCCAAAAGCATAAATCTTATCCTAGTTATTCTAGAATTCTAAGATTTGCTTGAATTTGGTGTCTTGTGGATAAGCAACCAATGCTTATATGAAAGACAAGGTAATAGCAGAGGGTGGTGGTGGTGGCTTGTTGGAGATCTCATAATCAAAGTGAAGAGAAGGCTTGATTAAGAGACTCTTGATGTAGCTCAACTCCTCATAGATGTGTGCCATAGCAAGGTGTTGATATTGACAACATTGACAATATGTTCCATGATGCATGAAAGTATCATGAGAAGGAGGAAGAACACTAAAGGGTGGTGGTGGAAGAAAAGATGTTCCACGATCAACATTCTTGGTAGGAGACATGTGATTAAGAGTGTTCTTAGGTGGGTTTGGATTGAAAGCAATTGGAGAAAATGGAGGAGATTCAAGGCTTTCATTAGGAGAATAAGACATTTTTTGTGTGAAGTAATGCAAAATGCTTATGGTTTAAATAGGGAAGGCTTAGGGTATTTTTGGGGTGGTCAAAGGGTTTGAAACAAAGATTCTCAAAAATGTTGGAGCAAATATGGAGTTTCAGACAAAAACCCGAAAAAGGAAGGCACTGTAGGCGGTTCCTTATCTAGGGTGGCGGTACCTTATCAATAAGGTACCGCGGTTCACATATGGAACCGCCTGCAGAAGCAGGGTTTGGTGTTTGGAGGAAGATTTTTCAGCAAATCTTATTTTTCTAGTCTAACTTATCATAGGGATATGCTTAAAAGCAAAGATAGACAAAGAAAACATATGCAAACTTACCAAATAAAGATTTTACCAAAATACATGGATTAAAAAATCGATGTAGGAGGTGTGTAAGACAAGACCTTAAGTCATGACACAATGATCCTCCATGATTCTATCTTGTTCTTGCTATGTTTGAGAGAATCATACATATGAATTATGTAAGCTCTAGATTAATAGCGAGAATCTATGAAAAATCGTTTTTAGATTGAATTAACAATGTCAAACGAATTTCTCAACCATTTTCGAAAGAGACTTTGAGAATTTTGAAAAGGATAGGAGAAGAGTTTTCAAAAGGAGTTTAAAAGACTTAAAGACTCAAAGTGATAAACTATAAAAAGAAGGAAATCAAGGAAGATGTTCCATTAATCCTAGACCTAGACGCAAGTAATTAAAAGGTTCCCTCTTAAGTGGCTTAGTGAAGATATCGGCTAAGTTGTCCTCGGAGGGCACCTTTTCAATAGTAATGTTCCCCTTTTGAACATTATCCCTAAGGAAATAGTGTCCAATTTCTATGTGTTTGGTTCGCGAATGTTGCACGGGATTCTTGCTTAGGTCTATAGCGCCTTTATTATCGCACATGATGGGAACATCATCAAGAGAAATCCCATAATCAACAAGCGCTTGCTTCATCCATAGAGCTTGTTGGCATGCTTTTCTGGCACTCACATACTCGGCTTCTGTGGTGGATATTACAAGAGCGGTTTGTTTCTTGGAGAACCAAGAAGTTAAACAACAACCCATGAAGGTACAAACTCCACTAGTGCTTTTCCGGTCCACATAGTCTCCCGCATGATCCGAGTCTGCGTAGACAATGGTTTCTACGCCGGTCCCTTTAGGATACCATAATCCTAAATGTATAGTGCCTTTTATGTATCAGAAGATACGCTTAACCGCTTCAAGGTGAGAGGTTTTGGGAGCCTCTTGGAAGCGAGCACAAAGGCAAACACTAAACATGATATCCGGTTGACTTGCCGTTAGGTACAACAAACTACCAATCATACCTCTATATTTGGTGTTGTCTACCGACTCACAATCATCATCTACGATGAGTTTAGTATCCGAGGCCATAGGGGTCTTCATTGGTCTAGATTCTTCTAATCCAAATTTCTTTAGCATTTCTTTAGCGTACTTAGATTGACTAAAGAAAATACCATCATCCATTTGTTTAATTTGGAGTCCTAAAAAGAAGTTAAGTTCTCCCATCATACTCATTTCAAACTCATCATGCATGATTTTCGCAAAGTCATCACACAATTCTTGACAAGTTGAGCCAAATATAATGTCATCAACATATATTTGTACGCTTATGAGGTGAGGACCTTTCTTCTTTTTAAAGAGTGTATTGTCTACCATCCCCATGGTATACTCATGTTTAACAAGAAACGCTTTAAGTCTATCATACCAAGCTTTGGGTGCTTGTTTGAGTCCATAAAGTGCTTTCTTAAGCTTGTAAACATGATCCGGTTTCTCAAAATCAATGAAGCCGGGAGGTTGAGCCACATATACCTCCTCATTGATCAAACCATTGAGAAATGCACTCTTTACATCCATTTGTTGAAGCTTAAAATCTAAGGCACAAGCGTAGGCTAAAAGGATTCTAATTGATTCTAATCTAGCTACCGGTGCATATGTCTCGTCATAATCAATCCCTTCTTGTTGATTATAGACTTGTGATACAAGTCTAGCTTTGTTACGAGACACAACACCACTTTCATCTAACTTATTCCTATATACCCATTTGGTTCCTATAATGGTAGAACTTCTTGGTGGAGGAACAAGTTCCCAAACATCATTGGCAACGAATTGATTCAATTCTTCTTGCATCGCAATGACCCAACTCTCATCCGTCAAAGCTTCTTTAACATTCTTTGGTTCAATCAAGGAGACAAAACAAAAGAAGTTGCTTTGGTTTTGGACTTGAGATCTTAGGGTCCTTTGATTTAAGTCACCAATTACATTATTGAGAGTATGATCCCTAGACTCCTTAATGTTTACTTCCTTTTCAACACTAAGGTCTTCAACTCCTATTTTTCTAACCTCTTTGGCTTTAACTACTTCTAATTCATCCAAGTCATCATCAACCAATGGTGGTGTCTTGGGCGAAGGAGGGGTTTCATCAAAGGTTACGTTGAGTGATTCTTCAATAACCCCCGAGGTTCTATTTAGGACTATGTAGGCTTTACTAGTTTGGGAATAACCTAAAAGGATACCTTCGTAAGACTTTGGGTCAAACTTGGTAAGGTAGTATTTGGTGTTGAGGATAAAGCACTTGCTTCCAAACACCCTAAAGTATTCTAATGAGGGTTTCTTACCTTTAAGAATCTCATAGGGGGTCTTTCCTAGGAAAGGTCGAATAAGAATTCGGTTGAGAATATAAGTCGATGTCTCCACGGCATTGCACCAAAACTTTTGAGGCAAAGATTGCTCGTTTAACATCGTCCTACTCATCTATTGGAGAGTCCTATTCTTCCTTTCAACTACCCTATTTGATTGTGGAGTGCGAGGAGCCGAGAAGTTATGGGTAATAACATGAGCTTCACAAAAGGCACCAAATTGCACTTCATTATCAAATTCCCTACCATGATCCGTCCTAATAGAAACAATTGAACATCCTAGTTGATTTTGAATTCTTCGACTAAAGATTTCGAAGTGATCGAAAGCTTCATTCTTAGATGCCAAGAATCTAGTCCAAGTGAATCTAGAATAGTCATCAACTATAACTAGGGTATAAAGGTTACCTCCATAACTCCGTATGGCGGAAGGTCCAAAAAGATCCATATGTAGGAGCTCTAAGCACCGAGAGGTCGAAACCAAATTCTTGGCTTTGTGACTTGAGTGAACTTGCTTTCCAACTTTGCAAGCATCACAAAAGTGACTATCAAACTTAATCTTGGGGAGGTGTCTTACCAACTCCTTAGAGACTAAAGATTGAATTAAACGTATATTAGCGTGACCTAATCTCCTATGCCAAAGAGTAGAACTATCATCTATAGTCGCAAGACATATGTTGTCTTTTGACTTCTTATTAACCTTCATGACATAAAGCCCATGCTTTCTAACACCTTTACCAATGACTTTTCCATCTTTTACGATTTCACTGTCATGTTCCGAAAAGATGACTTTACACTTATTATCACAAATTTGACCTATACTTAAAAGGTTAAATCCTAAGTTATCTACGTGCTCAACATTTTCAATGGTCATGGAGTCAAGAGAAACCGTACCTTTGCCAATGATATTACCACGTAGACTACTAGCGAATGTGACGTTACCTCCATCATATGCTTTGTAATGCGAGAACAAACTTCGATTACCCGTCATGTGTTTAGAACATCCACTATCCTTAATCCACTCATCGGGCTCCAAATCAATTCCCAAGCATATCTAGGTAACAACACACAAGATCAAACATTTGGTCCCCGATATCTCATGGGTCCAAAATTGTTAGTTCCAAACATCCCTTGCATTTGGTTGGGATGCATGAATGAAGAAGGGGTTCCCCATGGAGAACAAAATGGAGGAGGGTAGTAATTCATGTAACCATTTTGTTGTTCATTATTTCTCCTAGGTGTAATTGATCTAGGTTTAGAGTTATAATTATTCCTTCTAGGTGTTGGAGTTTTACTTCTAGACCGTGAATTGTTTTGATTATCTCTTCTAGGCGTTGTCATTCTACTTCTAGGCTTAGACTCATTCCGTACTCTAGGTGGAGTAGAGGATAGTCTAGATAAACTTCTATTTCCCATGAGAGGTTTACTTAATGGCTTGTAGAACTTACCAATAACATTGTCGTCAAGTATGGGTAATTTTACCTTATTAACAGTAAAATGCTTTAGTTTTTCATCTAACTTAGACTTTTCAGAAAGTTCAGGATTTTCACCAAAATCATCCTCTGCCCGCGGTACCTTATCTATGGCGGCGGTTCCATAGTGATAAGGAACCGTGCCATACAATTTGGAACCACGTACAGTGGGCGTTTTTTGTGAAAGCCTGACTTGTTTTGGTTCACTAGTTGAGGCTTCATTTGAGTTAAAACCTAGACCAAGTCTTTCCTTAGAATGAACTTGTTTGTTTAACATATCATCAAGAGCACTAGTTCCTTTCATGAACTTTTCCAATTCAATGGAGGTGCTCTTGAGATCTTCATTCTCTAATCTAAGTTTCTCACAACTTAAGTAACTTAAATCAACCTCTTTATTTTTCTCAAGTTTAGCCAATTTCTCCCTAAGTTCATTGATCTCATTTTTAAGCTTAGTTTTGGTTGTTTTTAAGGTTTTATTCTTTTCTATGAATTTAAGACTAAGTTTGTGTAAACTATCATATTTGCCTTCAAATTCAATATCATCACAAGTGGAACTATCATTGCTATAATATTCGGTTTCGGAATGTACCTCTCTAGAAGTGTGAGCCATTAGACATTTCTCCTCTTTGGGGTTGTCATCATCATCTTCACCGCTATCGCTCCAAGCGCCACTAACGAACGCCGTGTGGTTCTTATCACGAGCGGGCTTTGGACAATCACCAATGAAGTGATTTGGATCACCACATCTAAAGCAATTCCTATCACCTTTTTCGTTCTTGACAAACCGATTCTTTGGCAATGGTTTCTTGTCATAGTTGGGTTGCCTAACGTGTTGACCTCGTCTCTTGAAGAACTTCTTGAAATCTCTCACCGCCAATGCATACTCCTCGTCATCGCTTTCCGAGGAACTATCATGGTCACTTTGTGCCTTCTTGGCTTTAAGTGCAAGAGATTTCCTTTCACTCTTGGTTTTCACTAATTCCGAGTCCTTCAAAATTATCATCTCATGAACCTTCAAGTTTCCTATGAGTTCATCGAGTGATAAAGTTGAGAGATCTTTCGACTCTTCAATCGCCATGACTTTTGCTCTCCACTTTGGATGTAAGGCCCTTAGAAACTTCCTAACATTGTTCTTGCTAGAAAAACCTTCATCAAGTGCTTTTAGACTAGTAATAATGGTGTTAAACCTAGCAAATGCACTATCAATAGTTTCATCTTCTAAGATGACAAATTGTTCATACTGTTGGACAAGAAGATCGATTTTGATTTCTTTGACTTGGCTATTACCTTGGTGGGTTATTAAAAGAGTATTCCATATATCTTTAGCGGTTTCACACATAAAAATCCTTTCATACTCTTTCTTAGGCAAAGCATTATAAATCACCATTTTAGCCTCATTATTTTTTGAAAGTTTCCTTTTTGTATCATCATTAGCATTGTCAAAAGTGACCAATTCTTTTGTTTTAGAAACTTCATTAAATTGATAAGGTAAAAAATCACCATTGGTAATAACATGCCAAAGATCTAAATCTTTTGATTTCACATAAGTTTCAAATCTATTTTTCCAATAAATAAAACTATCGATTTCAAAAAGTGGTGGTCTTTGCATAGATTGCCCTTCTAGGTACTTGTTGGAATCCATACATCGATTCAAGTTTTAAAATACAATATACTTTAAAAATTCTTGAGCAACCACGCTCTGATACCAATTGTAGAAACTAGAAGGGGGGGGGGGGGGGTTGAATAGTTTCTTATATTTACTTGTTAAAATGTGGTTTCCAAAAATCATTTTTCAAAAACTTAGGCTTGAGGAAATATGTGAAATCTTCTTATGCACAATATGAAAAATAGTGTAACTAAACTAATACTAACAAAAATATATCCACAAAGAATAAAGAACGATAGTGTAACTAATCTAATACTAACACATGTATATGCATAAAGAATAAAGAATGTAAAGAGTTAAGGGTAAAGAAAGATCAAACCGAACACCAAGGATTTATAGTGGTTCGGCAACGAAGCTCACTCCTCGTTTCTACTCCACTCCTCGAGTACTCCTTACTCGAGAGTTCACTACACAACAAGCTCCTTATGGTGGAGAAAACCGTACACGTCGCTTAACCGATTTCCGACTCTAAGCTAAAAGTCGAGCCCTAATCGTAGCTAGGACCAATCTACACAACTATACTTAGTACATACACAACTTCTAAATAGACACAACTACTTGGATCTTCACAACTATGACACAACTACAAATGTATAAAATTAGATCTTCAATGGATCTTTGGTAGTGGACTCAACACTTCACAATGATAGTGTTCTTCTCTTTGCACTTGGAGAGGAAGGGATGGAAGAACAAGATTCACTTCTTAAACAAGTAATAATCAAACAAATGATCAAAGATTTGAGTGATTAAAGAAGGGGTTTGAATCTGAAAATAAATGTGCAAAAGAGGTGAGATGAAAAGCTGAGAATGGTCCACTATTTATAGGACAAAGGAGCCAACAGCTAGTTCTGCCCGCGGTACCTTATCTTAGCCCGCGATACCTTATCGATAAGGTACCGCCTAGGTGCTAAGGTACCGCCGGACTAGACTCCGATCCTTTTTGTCCTTTAGTGGTGGAGGTCTTATCTGAATATAAAAATATCCTGAAAGGATATTCTTAACCAAATAAGAATATGCCATTTTCAAATTTCAAATTATTAATTTAATAAAACATTTTCTTAAAAAGAAAGTTTAATAAAAACTTGTCACACTTAATAAAAAGTGAGTTTTAAGAAAAGATTAAATCACTTGATCACTTGATTAAGGCTAGTACTTGTTTATCCATACCTTAAGTGAAAATGGGTAAAATGAAAAATACTTGAACTCAAGAATTCGTTTTTTGTTGTTTTCGTAAATGCTTGTTTTTACATATTGTCGTAATCAAAACAAGGCGAGACCGAAAAATGCAAGTAACGTTTTTAGGCATTTATTGCATTAACACAAAGGTTTTCCCCTTGATGGAAAATCTTATAGATAGACTTGTTTATGTGTATTAACTTGAATGAGGTAAAGAATTCCATGAGGAAAGAAGGAAAGATTGGCTCATCAATATCAAGCAAACAATCAAATCCAATGGTATTGAACATGAATCGAATGAAATCAAGTCCACGAAGGTTAGAAGGAACAATACGTCCTTAATGGAAACAACGAGATTCGAGATTATGATAAGTGTTTTGAAAATAGCGAGTTTGATTTGTCAAAGAAGGATTAGGCATGTATCTTCTAGTGAGTAGATGGTCATTTTGATATCCTGTGATCATGATGATTGTACCTAAAAATAACATATAAAGATATTTCTCCAATCACTCATATGAAAAATAAAAATCAGAATTTCAAAAGATGAGAATGTGTTTCATCAATAGCTTGACAAACAAAGGATTAATCCTTGTCATTCTCATGTTCACAATGTACCCATTTCATCATTGATCAAAACATATGAATTATGTAAGATCATCAATGAACTAGAACATTGGTTTTTCAAAACAAGATTTTTAGGTAAGCATTAAACAATGCCATTACCAACTTGTTCATGGGTTCATATCAATTCCATCAATCAACCAAACTATTTAGTCAAAATTCGGATTTGTTCTACAAATGGGTTTTAATGAAATCTCAATGAATATAAACCTAAGGAATCATAGTAACAATACTATGTCAACTCTTATTCCTAATAAGGTTCTAATTCAATGTCAATTTTAAAAATCCCCAATTATGAATGTACGAACCCTAGAACAAATTAGATGAAATTGAAAGATATAACTTACAATTAATTGATCTTGGATGATGGATGAGTGAAACCCACGAACTTGAATCAATTAATGAGTGATTGAAGGTTTTTGAAGCTTTAACAATGGTGAAAAAACAAAGAAAACCGTCGGTTGTGTGTGAAGGAGAGAGAAGGACTTGTTTGAAAAAGATATTTTAATAAAACTGGCGCGCTAACAAAAGCTATTGCCTGCGGTTCCTTATCGATAAGGAACCGCGCCTCTGAGCCGCCAGAGATAAAGAACCGCCTACAGAGGCAGGTTTTTTATCAAAGAAAGACAATGAATTTTTGAAAATCAAAATTTTTAAAATACTTAAAAATATATCTTAAACCTTTTAGGATATCATTGGACCACCACAACACTAGGTAATAATGCCTTGTTGAAGGATTACGAGTTGAATCAAGATAGGAAAAGATCGAAACGAACAAACGACTACTCGTAGCAAAAAGGCAAAGATATAGGAGTCAAGAGAAGTGAATCAAGACCAAGAACATTGATGAAGAGACAAATGACATTCTTCAAATTGAGGAGGTGAAGAGCTTGTGTCATATATAGTGGTTTAAGACGTGCCTTTCCGGCGAAAGTCTAAACGGCTTTGGTAATGAATTAAACCAAGCAATTTTGATGCATAGAATAAGATCATTTTTAAGAGTAGTCTTATTCTATTTCAAAACATGAGCAAAGTATAGATTCACTTTCTCTCCCACATGATTGGATAATTATTGCTAGAATTAACAATAACAATATCCTTGGAATATTTCAATTCTAAATGTGTAAAATCCACCTACAACTTAATGAAGTAGTTTGGTATCTCAAGGGATTCACTAACCATCCTAGAGATGAGATTATTTGCACAAGTTACACATGATATAGGGCCTACTAACCATAAGGGTGCAAACCATGGAAATCATGCTTGATACTTTAAGCTTCTACTAACTCACCCTACATCTCCGTAGCGAGTCAAGTATCCAAGCAATGAAGGTTTGAGAGGGAAAAAGAAAAGAATCACAAACCACAAATAAATGTCAAGGCAAGGATGCTAAGAGCAAACATATAGTCAATTAATGATCAAAAGAATGATCAATAGGGCGTGTGGAAGAACGAAAGCGTACCTTGGCCACAAATTGCATTCTAATCTTTCAAGGAACCTATGCAAAGCCCAACTATGACTATAGTGACTACTAAGTCTTCAAAGACTAGTATCAACTCTACCCATCTTGATATCATCATTCAATGATGTTGGGAATCAAAGAAGATGAGTCTTCTACAAGTGTAAGTAACTCAATCCACAATCAATAGAATGATTTATCTTCATGAGTACCTACACATAACAAGATGCAAACTAGTAGATACATTTCAAGAGTAAATCTAAAATGCATTAATATTACTAATTTAAGTAATATGAAATATTAACATTTTAAAAGGCTTATTTTCAACAAAAGATAGTTTTGACCAAAGAAAAACTTTAGTACAACTTAACCTTATAATTTGAGGAGACAATGGATCGATCCAAGTTTTAAATTACAATATACTTCAAAGATCTTGTGTCACCATCGCTCTGATACCAATTGTAGAAACTAGAAGGGGGGTTGAATAGTTACTCATCGGTTTATCTCCTAATAAAATTCCTTTCAATTAGGCGAGTGCACAAAACTATCTTTTACTTGAAAGCTAGTTGCATAATGATTAGGTTCAATTCTAATGCATTAACAATGTATAGTAAGTGTAGTGATAATGAATCTAAGTAAAGAGTAGGGAAAGAAACAACCTAGTAGGAAGACACCAAGATTTATAGTGGTTCGGCAACGAGGCTCTATCCTCGTTCCTACTCCACTCCTCGAGTACACCTTACTCGAGATTTCCACTATATCCACAAGCTCCCTTCTTGGCAGAGAAAACCTTACAACGTCGTTTACATTATTTTCCGACACTAAGCTAAATGTCGAGACCTAATCTTAGCTAGGACCAATCTACACAACGTCGCCCACTTCACTCTTTTATGACACAAGGCTAGATGTCGAGTTCTAATCCAAAGGTAGAACCAATCTTCACAACGTTGCCTACTTCACCATTTTACGACACAAGGCTAGATGTTGAGTTCGAATCCAAAGCTAGAACCAATCTTCACGACTCTTCACTTTGAAGCTAAGTGAGAACTTCACACGACACAACTACATATCACTTTATAGTTTAGTGAGAACTCACAAGACACAACCACATCACTTTATAGTTTAGTAAGAACTCACAAGATACAACCACATCACTTTATAGTTTAGTGAGAACTAACACAACTAATTACAACTCAATTAATCATATCCAAGTACCCACATGTAGCTTGGATCTACACAACATAAATCCAAGCACACACATGTGCAATGGATGTACACAACTTTAATCCAAGTATTCAAAATAGCTTGGATGAACACAACTAGTCCAAGTATTCACAAATACATTGGATCTACACAAGACACAAATAAACAAATGATGAACATGACTAGATCTTTAGGAGAAGGTGATCTTCATCAATGCTACATCTTTAATCACATTACAAGTGTGTGAGTGATATTCTCTTTGGACAAGGTAAAGAAGGAGATCAAGAGGATAATCATGAGTAAACATACTTAACACATTAAGTGATCATTTACAAATGACTAGGATTAGATAGGAGAAAGAAGGCTGAAGAAGATGTCCAAAAAGGGTTGATGAGAATGCAGATTTGATCCACTATTTATAGGACAAAACATCCAACGTCTATATCTGCCCGCGGTTCCTTATTGGAGCCCGCGGTTCCTTATTGATAAGGAACCGCCGTAGGTGCTAAGGTACCGCCAGCGTAGAGTCCGCTCCTTTTTGTCTTTTAGTGAATTTGAAATATATGAGGTTGTTTAAACCTTCAAAGGATATTCTTATGGCATTTGGAATATGCCATATTCAAATTTGCATTTTCATTTTAATAAAACATTTTCTTAAAAATAAAGTTTATTAAAAATCTTTTATTATTTTTGACAAAAGTGAGTTTTAAGGCTAATCACTTTTATGATCACTAAGAATGATTAAGATATGTTAGTGTGATGATTATTACCTTGATGATAGTGTTTGTTAGATAATTCGTTTTATGATTGTGTTTGACAATAAATGTCTTTGTAATTTGTCGTGATCAAAACTAAGAAAGATTAATTAATATTAACAATGTTTTTAGGCATTGCTTTGCATTAACAAAACTGATTACTTACTCTCACGCTGGAGCCTAATCGTGGGACACGCGCCCACGATAAGCCTAATGGTGTCTGTTATTTAGTGTGCATGGTCTTCGAACAAATTTACTTGGTGCAAGAGCCAGAACCCACAAGACCTTGAATTAAGCTTAATTCGGGTCAAGCGCGGTCCATCCAACTTTTGTATCAACAAGTTGGCGCCATCCGTGGGACCCTAAACTAAACGCTAAGCATGACCAGAGATGACATGAGCAGAGGTGGCAGAAGGTCATCAACGATAGACGTCCAGATCACATCCGTAGTGTTGATCCCAAACTTAGATCGATTAAGCTTTGTGTATACGAGATTAGATCAAGTAATACACGTAGAGAAACCTTTGCTTATGAATAAAGTAACTAAGTGTTATGCGGAATTAACACTTAATCTAAAACACAAAGATGTTAAACAAACTTTCACTTGTATTAGAATGATCGAACTTGATTACAATGAAAGAGGTTTAACTTGCGAAAACTTATGAAAACTGATTATTAACTTTAACCTAAAAGACCTTCTTTTATAGATTAAGAAGTCTTGTACAATAAGCTACGAATCAACTATTCTAGGTAAAGATAAACATAGAAAATACATTGTCGTCTCTATCCTTACTAGAAGTATTCTAGAATATAATAAACGTGTAGCTCACATCTTCCATCAGTGTTTGTCTTCAATCTGTCAACGCTTGACTTTAACTTGTCAACGCTTATGCTATCAGTGCTCACTTTGCTCTTGTCAACGCTTGAGTTGTTCTTGTCAGCGTTCAAGTGATCTGGCCTTAATTTATTCCCAACAATCCTCCCCTAAACTTGATATCCACTCTTATGATCAAGTTTCTGAATAAACATTAAGAACTTGGAGGAGTCTGACAAACCTTATCATATTGGTAATAAATAAATCTGATCAAATTCTTTGCCACGTCACTTGTATAGTCTATCTCCAACTGGGTGTCCTTCATCTTTTCCAAAACAGCCTTGGATATGAAATACTGAGCATCTACAAGTAAATACTCAGCAAACTTTGTAGAACTCAAATGGTATACACCAGCAGCTGAATATAACCTCCATTGAAGACCACTGAGGTCATCTTCAAGATCCTTCCATATTTCAGGATCTTCTTCTTTTGTCCCACACATTCTTTTGAATGTGGTCCAAAGTTTTATTCCATTGACTGAAGTTGGTGCTTCAGCCTCATACTTGGTCTCTAGCAACCTCCAAAGGTCCACCAAGTCTTCTCTATCACAACTTGCAAATAAAGATATAAGAGTGGTAAAAGTGTGTACCTCCTTTCCAAATCTTCCAATTTTCCAGAATCCACATTCATCTTCATCATCACTCACAATTGGATTCCTAGAATCTAGTGGTAACACATGCACCATATCTGAAGCTTCTAATGGGGAGAGCTTAAGGCTCTTTCTAATAACTGCTTCACTTGGATATAGTTGATTCATATCTTTTGGAAACTCAAGTGTAAATCCCTTCTTCACTGGTCTGGGAACTATCATAGCTTTCTTGATTTCCATCTCTTCTGCAAGTTGCTCCTTTCTTTCATCTGAAAGAAGTCTGAAAGTGTTTTCTTCCTGCACTTTCACCCAAATAGGATAAGCCCTATGTTCCAACTCATCAAATGTCAAAGCCTTCAGCTTCTGATGTGTCCATCCAATTCCATGACATTTGAGCAACATAAAGTAGAGCTTCCTTCTATCCCTTTTCAACTCAAAGAGAATGTTGCTTGCCTTGTGCTTCAAAATCACCTTACAATCCTTCTGAACTCTAAGAAGAATTTCCAAACCCCATATCTGATCTGAAATGGTCAAGTCTGGATTATCCATACAGCTTTCTTCCCAAGAATTGTACATCTGAACCACCTCTGGCATATCAAAATCAATCTGCAACTTTAAATCTCTCAGCTTTTCCCTAGCAAGCTCATCACCATACTCAAGTCTTTCTGGTTCAACAATCATCACACTTGAATCTGAGCTAGCTCCATCACTTTCTTCTTCAGAAGTCACAACAAATGGTGACTTTTCCTTTTCACCTTGTTCCATCATTTGCTCAGCCAATCTTCTATCAAATTCAACCTGAGCTGCATTCTTTGGAACAATTTCTTCTACCAACTTACCCTTACCCTTATCTGATGGTGCAATTATTGGTAAGGTAGATGGTAATGCCTGAGTAGAAACATCCTTGATGATAGATGATGAGTGGAATACATCACCTCCATATACAGATCTGTCAACGCCCAAATTTCCTCTATCAGCGCCCAAAATACTTCTATCAGCGTCCAAACTTGTCTTGTCAACGCTCAAATATTTTCCCTCAGCGCCTTGTGTAACCTCTCTCAACATATCTGTAAATGATAAATTTAAATTGGTTGGAGAGATCAAGGACGTATCAAAACCTGTTTGTTCCTTCAAAGTAGTAAGAGCTTCAGCAACATCCAATGATTGACCATCTTGACTGCTCTTATCACTCAGATTTCTTTGATCATCCTCCCCTTTGGAAGACTCCTCCATACCTCCCTTTGCATGAGCACTCTCCAAAACAACAATCCTCTCCCTCAATTCCTTGAGTTCAAGGCCTTGGTTACTGACAATTTGTACCAAGTCTGCATTCTGCTTTTGCAAGCTAATGCAGACAGCCGTCAATTCCAAAAGAGTCATTGGTTCCAAGCTGCCCTCTTCTGAAATGGGAATTTGACCTCCCAAGTCAGGTTCATTGGGCATGGATGAGGACTTAATTATGGTGGGACTGCCTTGGCCAGCCTCTAAGCCAGAACCAATAGTCCCAGCCTCATCCAGGTCACCAGCCACACTTGTGGTGGTGGTTCTCTCTGCTTCATGGCTAGGACCACCAGAGGAGAACACTCCAGCAGTCCTTTGGCGTTTAAACAACCTATATTCAGGTGGTGTGGAAGATGGTGTGGAAGAAGGTGTAGATGTGGGTTGGTTAAGGGGTGTTTGGGACTGTGATGGTTGGGTGTCAGTGTTGGAAATAGGCACATCAACGCCCACATTAAATGTGTCAGCGTCAAAGGGATTTTGGTCTATTTGCATTTGGGCAGGTGAGGGTAAAGGTTCAGGGATAGGTTCAAGTTGTGGGTGAGGGTCAATATGAGGTTGAGGGTCTGGTTGGGGTTGTGCTGCTGCAATAACAGCAAGCATGGCTGGGGTTAAAGGTAGGTCTCTATGAGGTGGTGAATTCATCTTGGTAAAAATAGCTTTCTTTTGTTCAGGGATTTTATAAAAATCATTGTGATCCCTTGAACAATATCTTTGAGCATCAAAAATCATTTGCAGAAAACGGGGATAAGCTAAAGTCATTTTTGTCCCCTTGTTTTTACACATTCCTTCAAAAATCATTTTAGACCAGTTATATTTTTGCCCTGTTGCAATACACACAATAGCAGTTGCAATGGATCTATTGATCTCATTGTGTGCAGTACATTTGGGACTCAAACATTGAAGGAGAATGTGAATGAGGTACTTCCAGGCTGGGGGAAATTCTTGCTTATGGTACTTATTAAGAGTACCTTCATCAGGAATAGGGTATCCCAAAGCCCTAAGCCCTTGTTCTATTTCAGATATGGGAAGAATGGTTATACCATCAGCATCATTAAGATGCAAGGCCTGACGTACCAAGGCCTCAGTAACCACCCAAAATCTCCCATGAACAATAGAAGTTAATGTGGTCACTCCATTAACTGTTGAGGAACTAACAGTGTTCCAAAACTGCTTAATGTGTGTGACTGGAATGAGTGGTGCATGAGAAAGAGCATACCTTAATGGGGATGCGTTCAAATACTCCACCATTTGTGTGTATTGAGGGAACAAAGTATTATCAGCAACAAGATAAGCAATCATGTTGTGTTGAGACTTGAACCCCAAATCCAATTCTGCTGAGTTAAATCTTGGTGCCATTGATGAAAGCTGTTAATTTGAAGTATAAAAGATGAAGGTTGATAAGAGAAAAGTGTTAGACAAGAATTATAGATACCCTGTTTAAAAATAGGAGCCAAATTTATAGGAGTGGATGAATGCATGTGATTGGCCCAAAAATAGGCAAAGATTTTCAAAAACTAATCATGAAAATATTGAAAAAGTTATAAGTTATCTCATGCATTTAATGAAAGAAACAACTCCTAAAATTACGGCTTGAAAATATGTCAAAAAGTAACAACTGGGTAGGTCCCATTGATTGTCAATGGTCAAATATAACCCATCAACGCCCAACGGCTATAATCTTGTCAACGTTCGCCTAAAGCCATGTCAGCGTCCAATTTGGTCACAACAACGCTTGGAAAAATCTTGTCAGCGTCCAAAAATAAAATTGTTTTAAAAAGTGAAAAATGACCTTAACAAGTAATTTATCCTAGAGAAGATAACCAAAGGCTGATAATTATCATAGGGCGGCAAGCACTGTCCAGTTATGCACACTTGCATAAGCAAGATAGACATAACAGTCCTCTAGTGTCCCTTGCTAACCAAAATTCTTAACAACCAAGTTACCTTATAAAATCCTTGTTACTCCCAGGTAAAACCCATATCAAAATGATTCCCAAGTCTCCCAACAGACCACAACCAATTCTAGGCCAAAAATGTCTTGGCAGCATGCAAAGTTGATATACTATGTATGCTACAGTGCCTCATGGTTTAGTAAAACTAACCCATACTCACCTGTGGACACAATCTAGAATTGTGATAAGAGTATCATATGGATACCCAAAAATCCTAAAGGTTCCTAAAACCTCCCCTTAAACTATGATACATGAGTTTCTCAAAATATATATGAACATTTAAAAATTTATGTCAAGATAGGAATATAAATATTCCAACCATCATCCATAAACAAAAACATGTCCAAATAGCTCTTCAAAGATCCATAAGCTGTTGATCCCAAACTTAGATCGATTAGCTTTGTGTATACAAGATTAGATCAAGTCCTACACGTAGAGAAACCTTTGCTTATGAATAAAGTAACAAAGTGTTATGCGGAATTAACACTTGATCTAAAACACAATGATGTTAAACAAACTTTCACTTGTATTAGAATAATCGTGTTGATTACAATGAAAGGTTTAACTTGCGAATACTATGAAAACTGATATTAAACATTAACCTAAAAGATCTTCTTTTATAGAACAAGAAGTCTTGTACAATAAGCTATGAATCAACTATTCTAGGTAAAGATAAACATAGAAAATACATTATCGTTTCTATCCTTACTAGAAGTAATCTAGAATATAATATACGTGTAGCTCACAACTTCCATCAGTGCTTGTCTTCAATCTGTCAACGCTTGACTTTAACTTGTCAACGCTTATGCTGTCAGCGCTCACTTTACTCTTGTCAACGCTTGAGTTGTTCCTGTCAGCGTTCAAGTGTTCTGGCCTAAATTTATTCCCAACAATCCTCCCCTAAACTTGATATCCACTCTTATGATCAAGTTTCTGAATAAACATTAAGAACTTGGAGGAGTCTGACAAACCTTATCATATTGGTAATAAATAAATCTGATCAAATTCTTTGCCACGTCACTTGTATAATCTATCTCCAACTGGGTGTCCTTCATCTTCTCCAAAACAGCCTTGGATATGAAATACTGAGCATCTACAAGTAAATACTCAGCAAACTTTGTAGAACTCAAATGGTATACACCAGCAGCTGAATATAACCTCCATTGAAGACCACTGAGATCATCTTCAAGATCCTTCCATATTTCAGGATCTTCTTCATTTGTCCCACACATTCTTTTGAATGTGGTCCAAAGTTTTATTCCATTGGCTGAAGTTGGTGCTTCAGCCTCATACTTGGTCTCTAGTAACCTCCAAAGGTCTACCAAGTCTTCTCTGTCACAACTTGCAAATAAAGATATGAGAGTGGTAAAAGTGTGTACCTCCTTGCCAAATCTTCCAATTTTCCAGAATCCACATTCATCTTCCTCATAACTTATAATTGGATTCCTGGAATCTAATGGTAACACATGAACCATATCTGAAGCTTCTAATGGGGAGAGCTTGAGGCTCTTTCTAATGATTGCTTCACTTGGACATAGTTGAGACATATCTTTTGGAAACTCAAGAACAAATCCCTTCTTCACTGGTCTAGGGACTATCATAGCTTTCTTGATTGCCATCTCTTCTGCAAGTTGCTCCTTTCTTTCATCTGAAAGAAGTCTGAAAGTGTTCTCTTCCTGCACTTTCACCCAAATAGGATAAGCCCTATGTTCCAACTCATCAAATGTCAAAGCCTTCAGCTTTTGATGTGTCCATCCAACTCCATGACATTTGAGCAACATAAAATAGAGCTTCCTTCTATCCCTTTTCAATTCAGAGAGAATGTTGCTTGCCCTGTACTTCAACATAACCTTACAATCCTGCTGAACTCTAAGAAGAATTTCCAAACCCCATATCTGATCAGAAATGGTCAAGTCTGGATTATCCATGCAGCTTTCTTCCCAAGAATTGTACATCTGAACTACCTCTGGCATATCAAAATCAATTTGCAACTTCAAATCTCTCAGCCTTTCCCTAGCAAGCTCATCACCATACTCAAGTCTTTCTGGCTCAACAATCATCACACTTGAATCTGAGCTGCCTCCATCACTTTCTTCCTCAGAAGTCACAACAAATGGTGACTTTTCCTTCTCACCTTGTTCCATCATTTGCTCAGCCAATCTTCTATCAAATTCAATCTGAGCTGCATGCTTTGGAACAACTTCTTCTACCAACTTACCCTTACCCTTATCTGTTGGTTCAATTGTTGGTAAGGTAGATGATAATACCTGAGTGGGAACATCTTTGATGATAGATGATGACTGGAATACATCACCTCCATAAGCAGATCTGTCAACGCCCAAATTTCCTCTATCAGCGCCCAAACTACTTCTGTCAGCGTCCAAACTTGTCTTATCAACGCTTAAATATTTTCCCTCAGCGCCTTGTGTAACTTCTCTCAGCATATCTGTAAATGATAAATTTAAATTTGTTGGAGAGATTAAGGACGTATCAAAACCTTTTTGTTCCTTCAATGTAGTAAGAGCTTCAGCAATATCCAATGATTGACCATCTTGGCTGCTCTTATCACTCAGATTTCTTGCTTCCTCCCCTTTGGAAGACTCCTCCATACCTCCCCTTGAATGAGCACTCTCCAAAACAACAATCCTCTCCCTCAATTCTTTGAGTTCAAGGCCTTGGTTACTGACAATTTGTACTAAGTCTGCATTTTGCTTTTGCAAGCTAATGCAGACAGCCGTCAATTCTAAAAGCGTCATTGGTTCCAGTCTGCCCTCTTCCAAAATGGGAATTTGACCTCCCAAGTTAGGTTCATTGGGCATGGATGAGGACTTAATTATGGTGGGACTGTCTTGGCCAGCTTCTAAGCCAGAACCAATAGTCCCAGCCTCATCCAGGTCACCAGCCACACTTGTGGTGGTGGTTCTCTCTGCTTCATGGCTAGGACCACCAGAGGAGAACACTCCAGCAGTCCTTTGGCGTTTAATCAACCTATATTCTGGTGGTGTGGAAGATGGTGTAGAAGATGGTGTAGATGTTGGTTGGTTAAGGGGTGTTTGGGATTGTGATGGTTGGGTATCAACGTTGGAAACAGGCATATCAACGCCCACATTAGATGTGTCAGCGTCAAAGGGATTTTGGTCTAGTTGCATTTGGTCAGGTGAGGGTAAAGGTTCAGGGATAGGCTCAAGTTGTGGTTGAGGGTCAATATGAGGTTGGGGGTCTGGTTGGGGTTGTGCTGCTGCAATAACAGCAAGCATGGCTGGGGTTAATGGTAGGTCTCTATGAGGTGGTGAATTCATCTTGGTAAAAATAGCCTTCTTCTGTTCAGGGATCTTATAAAAGTCATTGTGATCCCTTGAACAATATCCTTGAGCATCAAAAATCATTTGCAGAAAACGGGGATAAGCTAAAGTCATTTTTGTCCCCTTGTTTTTACACATTCCTTCAAAAATCATTTTAGACCAATTATAATTTTGCCCTGTTGCAATACACACAATAGCAGAAGCAATGGATCTATTGATCTCATTGTGTGCAGTACACTTGGAACTCAAACACTGAAGGAGAATGTGAATTAGGTACTTCCAGGCTGGGGGAAATTCCTGCTTATGGTACTTATTAAGAGTACCTTCATCAGGAATAGGGTATCCCAAAGCCCTTAGCCCTTGTTCTATTTCAGATATGGGAAGCATGGTTATACCATCAGCATCATTAAGATGCAAGGCCTGGCGTACCAAGGCCTCAGTAACCACCCAAGGTCTCCTATGTACAATAGAATTCAATGTTGTCACTCCATTAACTGTTGAGGAACTGACAGTGTTCCAAAACTGTTTAATGTGTGTGACTGGAATGAGTGGGGCATGAGAAAGAGCATACCTTAATGGAGATGCATTCAAATACTCCACCATCTGTGTGTATTCAGGGAACAAAGTATTATCAGCAACAAGATAAGCAATCATGTTGTGTTGAGACTTGAACCCCAAATCCAATTCTGCAGAGTTAAATCTTGGTGCCATTGATGAAAGCTGTTAATTTGATGTATAAAAGATGAAGGTTGATAAGAGAAAATCTTGTCAGCGTCCAAAAATAAAATTGTTTTAAAAAGTGAACAATGACCTTAACAAGTAATTTATCCTAGAGAAGATAACCAAAAGCTGATAATTATCATAGGGCGGCAAGCACTGTCCAGTTATGCACACTTGCATAAGCAAGATAGACATAACAGTCCTCTAGTGTCCCTTGCTAACCAAAATTCTTAACAACCAAGTTACCTCATAAAATCCTTGTTACTCCCAGGTAAAACCCATATCAAAAGAATTCCCAAGCCTCCCATCAGACCATAACCAATTCTAAGTCAAAAATGTCTTGGCAGCATGCAAAGTTGATATACTATGCATGCTACAGTGCCTCATGGTTTAGTAAAACTAACCCATACTCACCAGTGGACACAATCTAGAATTGTGATGAGAGTATTCTAAGAATACCCAAGAGTCCTAAAGGTTCCTTAAACCTCCCCTTAAACTATGATACATGAGTTCTCAAAATATATATATGAACATCAAAAATTTATGTCAAGATAGGAATATAAATATTCCAACCATCATCCATAAACAAAACATGTCCAAATAGCTCTTCAAAGTTCCATAAGCAACTCTGTATCCAATGGCATAAAGCTACCATTACCTGCACATTTAGATGAAAACCACAAAACTAACACTTGTTGCTAACAGCGTCCCGACAACACTTATCAGCGTTGAAGGAACTCTTGTCAGCGTTAGACCATAATATCTCCAACAACGGCAAAATAACACTTGACAGCGTTGTATTTACCTTTGTCAGTGTTAGAAAAAGAATGTGGAAAATCTAAATCATCACAAAGACCAATAACAATGCATTATCCTGTACATACTTTTACAAAAATGTTCCAAAACACATATTAAGTGAGATTAACCATTCCAATATTTGTTACCAAATATTGAAATCTTCCAGCATCAAAAGGTTTAGTTAATAAATCTGCTACATTATCTTCAGTATCTACCCTATCTGGTTGTATTAAACCTTTCTCAAAGCAATCTCTTATAAAATGATGTCTAATTTCTATGTGTTTGGTTTTAGAATGATGTACAGGATTTTTAATAATGCATAAAGTACTGTTATTGTCTACAAAAATCTTGGTATGCATAAAATTATACCCATAATCCAACAGCTGGTTCTGAATCCATAAGACTTGTCCACAACAAGCAGCTGCAGCCACATATTCTGCTTCAGTTGTAGAGTTTGCCACCACTGTTTGTTTCTTGCATTGCCAAGATATTAATCTGCTCCCAAGAAATTGGCATCCACCAGTTGTGGATTTCCTATCAAACTTGTCACCTCCATAATCACTGTCTGAATAAGCAATAAGGTCCAATGGAGAATCCTTTGGGTACCATAATCCAAGATCTGGATAACATCTCAAGTACCTAAAAATTCTCTTCACAGCAAAAAGGTGACATTCTTTGGGAGTCACTTGATGGCGTGCACATGCACACACAGCAAACATGATGTCAGGTCTTGAGGCTGTAAGATACATCAATGAACCAATCATTGATCTATAGTGCCTAACATCCACATCCTTTCCAGCTCCAAGTTTTCCCCAGGGATGTTGTCTGTCCATAGGAGTAGAAGCCTCCTTCTCATGTGGAGAAAAACCATATTTCTTCAAGATTTCAGCTACATACTTGTCCTGGGAGATGAAGATACCATCTTCTTTCTGCTGAACTTGTAAACCTAGAAAGAAGTTCATCTCACCCATTGCACTCATCTTGAATTTATCTGTCATGAGCTTGGAAAAATCCTCACTCATTTTTGGATCAGTAGACCCAAAAATGATGTCATCAACATAGACCTGCACAAGCAACACATGTTTTCCTTTCTTCTTTGTAAACAGTGTCTGATCTATGGTGCCCCTCTTGAAACCATTTTCCACCAAGTAGGTGGACAATGTACCATACCATGCTCTTGGGGCTTGATGAAGGCCATACATTGCCTTCTTTACTCTATAAACCTTGTCTGGATTCTCAGGATCTTCAAAACCAGGAGGCTGCATTACATAAACCTCCTCAACAATTGTGCCATAGAGGAAAGCACTCTTCACATCCATCTGATAAACAATAAAATTCATGCAAGAAGCATAAGCTAAGAAAATTCTGATAGCTTCAATTCTTGCAACTGGAGCAAAGACTTCTTCATAATCTATGCCTTCCTCTTGTGTATAACCCTGAGCTACCAAACGTGCCTTGTTTCTGACCACAATGCCTCTTTCATCTTTCTTGTTCCTTAGAACCCATCTTGTCCCAATTGGTCTCACATACCTAGGACAATCAACCAGCTCCCAAACATCCTGTATAGCAAATTGGTGAAGCTCATCCTGCATTGCTTCCACCCAACTTGGTTCTTTGAGAGCATCAAAAATCTTCTTGGGTTCTTCCTGTGACAGAAAACAGGCAAACAAACATGCTTGTACAAGAGGGGTATCAACCTTCTTGTGTATATTGGCAATAAATCCACCAAGACCTTGATGGGATCTTCTTGTCTGAACTGGAGCCATAACATCACCAATGATTTGAGATGTGGGGTGATCTTTAGCTGTGGAAGTGAGAACTCCTCCTTCAAAAAGTCTGGTGTCCTCAATTTCACGCTCCATGTTGCCAATATCTTCTTCAGTTTCTTCTTCATCAACAGGAATCTCTTCATGGATATTGGAAGGTCCACCCTGTTCAAAATGAGAAGAGAAAAGCTGTGTAAAGGTGTCTCCAAAGTCTGATCCTTGTGTGTCAGCGTTTGGGCTAACAACGCCTGAGCTGGTGTTGTCAGCGTTGGAGCCATCAGCGTCTGAATTGGTCGTGTCAGCGCTGGATTTCCCTTTGTCAGCGCTTGAAGAATCATGCATGTTTGTAGTTGGTGGTATCTGAACACCACCATTATCTTTCCTTGCAGCAGTAGCAGCAGCATAATACTCATCTGTCCATATAGGAAGTGTAACAAATTCTTGTGTGGGAGATGATATAACTGCTGGTGGTCCATCCTCCTTAGCAACCTGGATACCTGAAACATTACCAATTCTCTTTTCCAAAACACTTGAAGTTACCTTCACAATGTCTGGATCAGTAACAGGCATATAATTTAAAGCTCTAGACAAAGGTTCTAAGTCAAACAACCAATTTGGACCACTCTCAGGATCACTAGGTTTACTCTCTAAAAACCTAACATGTACTTTCTCAAGTATACGTTTTTCCTTTTTAATGTAAACCCTATATCCTTTACTCTGCACTGAATAACCCATGAAGTAGCCTTCATCACCTTTTGAATCAAATTTACCTAGGGCCTCACTAGTTTCTAGAACAACTACATGACATCCAAAAGGCTTCAGAAAACCAATATTTGGCTTCCTTCCCCAAAGTAATTCATAAGGTGTCTTATTATGAATCTTGTTGACCAATGCCCTATTTTGAACATAACAAGCTGTGTTAACAGCTTCAGCCCAAAAAGCTATAGGAAAGTGGGCATCAGCCAACATGGTTCTGGCTGCTTCAATAAGGGTCCTATTCTTTCTTTCAGCAACTCCATTTTGCTGAGGAGTTCTAGCTATGCTAAACTGCCTAGTAATCCCTTTCTTGGCACAAAAATCATCTAATAACTGATTTCTAAACTCACCCCCATTGTCACTTCTAATAATTTTGACCTCATTACCATTTTTCTTTTCAATCTGGGTAATGAAATTAATCAGACTTAGGGCAGTTTCACTTTTCTTGGCTAAAAAGAAAGTCCATGTGAACCTGGAGTAATCATCAGTAATGACAAAACAATATGATTTACCCTTCAAACTCTCTATATTAGTAGGACCAAAGAGGTCCATATGCAATAAGTGAAGGGGTTTAGAGCTAGAGTGCACCTGTTTAGACCTGAATGAGACCTTGTGCTGCTTGCCCTTAAGGCATGCAACACAAGAGTGGTCATTGTGGAAAGCCTTTTCAGGCAAACCATCAACTAAACCAAGCCTCACAAGCCTATTAATATTCTTAAAGTTTATGTGCCCTAGTCTCCTGTGCCAAAGATTACTTTCATCTACTGAGGCCTTAGCATACAGACATGACATTTTATTATTTACCTTAATTCCATTAAGATTCACATTATATATGTCTTTATGCCTTGGTGTTCTAAAATCTATGTATTTCTCTTCAGGGAGCTTATAATCTTTGCTTAACACCAAGCACTCAGTATCTGTGAAAAGAACCTTATTTTTGTTATCACACACTTGTGATACACTAAACAAATTATAATCCAGGTCTTTCACCAAGAAGACATTATCAAACCTTAGATCAATAGGGAATATGTGAAAGTATGCAATCTTCCCCTTAAGTATAGCACATATTCTTCCCCTTTTTGACACATCAATAGGGAATATGTGAAAGTATGCAATCTTGAAGATTCTCCAAAAGTAGCTCTATGTAATGATTCTGAAGAAAAATAAATAAAGTAGTCTTGATGCAGAAGTAGAATACCACAAACCTATGTTCCATGTCTTGTTTATCCATGTGATGAAGAACTTATACCTGAAGAAAAATATAAGTAGACCTCGATCCCTTGTCAATATTCTCATCCTTTGTGAGACACTGAGCACGATAATGTAACTCCTTCAAGTGTTTATGACAAGTCTTCATCACCAACTATGTAAGCACGAACAAGTTACCTTTAAAGTCAGTGGCTGGAAGTGCATGACTTTAAGATATGATAGAACACAAACTCGCGAAAATCTTCTTCAATCATCAAACTTCCCATAAGAATTCTTCCCCTTAAGCTAACACTTCTTCATGATGAATTTGAATGAAATAACATCGTCATACCATATGTAAAAGTGTAATGCTGAATAACTCTTTTGCAAGGCTATCCCGATTACATAGTTTAAATATCCATCAAATTCCCACGAATAATTGCTAACTCGCTTTAAAATCATTAATCCTTTTAAAAATATCCGAGCCATAAATATCATAATGATATTCTATATTAAAACGGAGATTCCATGTACCTTTGTGTGTCTTTCCCTTCTTTTTGTGTGCTTAAAACGTACTAGTTTTCTCAAACAACAGCTATCCATGTGTTGTCCAATATCTTTTCTGTCCAATATCTTGAACAGATGTATTGTCCGATATCTGACAATACGTATCAGCGTTGAAGCTCATATATCGGACGACACTGTCAACCTATCAGCGTTGACTTATTTCTTGTCAGCGTCGAAACCCTTCCTGTCAGCGCCCAAATAACAAACGTCAGCGCCAACCTATAAATTCCTGTCAGCGTTCATTCTTTCACTCGTCAGCGTCTCATTTAAATCTGTCAGTGTTTAGATTTCAAACATCAACGTTGATGTTTAAACCTTGTATTAAACAAAAACGCTTATAACCGTGTGAACATATCAAACCGTGTGAACATGTTAGACTTCAACCAATAGGAATTGAAGGTCCATGTGAACACAAAACTTGAATCGCTGAGCAGTTTACAAACCGTGTGAATACACAATTCTTGACCAATAAGAAATCAATAACCGTGTGAATGCATTCTGTCTACCAATTAGACTTGAGAGCCTCACGGTAATATCATGGACATGCATGTAGTGGATCGAATATTATATGATTTTGTTCGCGGATCTTCACGTTACTAGCTAACCGTGTGAATCATAAACCATGTATATCATTCTTGGCCGTGTGAACAGAACTTGATGATCCAATCAGAACTGAATATAACTTTGTTATCACATGATCGTGTGAACACAAGATTTAGACCAATCAAAAACTATTCATCGTGTGAACAGAAGACAAGCAATTGTGAATACTTGTAAAACGAATGTTAGGGTTTGATTCTGAGCCGTGTGAATGCAATGTTATCCACCAATCAAGATCGAGCAACCCATGTAAACATTCCATCCCAAACAGATTCGCTTGAATCAATCATGTGAACAGAATCTTCACGTCTTCTAGTTAAACGATCTAGGGTTTTGAAAGTTTAGACATTGAAACCCTATTTAGGGTTTATGAATAACCTAAGATCGTACATCTTCACACGAATTAACAGCCACCAATTTCAATTCTTCCTGCTTTTTATATAGATCTAGGGTTTGAAGGAACCCTAGTTCATGATTTCATGTGAAAGCAGAAAACTGAAAATCACCTCTGCTGTCAACTTCGACGCTTAATAACTTTTGCCTGGGGATAAAACTCGACAATCCCTCCGGTGGATGTTTAGATCTATGTATGTAGAACACACATCTAAAATTTCGTGACGATCCAACGGTTAGATCAAAAGTTATGACCTTCTGAATACTGCTGCGCACCACAAAAACGTCCAGAAAAATTCAATACGAATTTTTCTTCTTCACCATACACGAACACCTCGTCGTACCTAGATATCTAGAGCCTTAGGCTCTGATACCAATTGATGATCCCTATAGATCGTTCGACTCAATGGTTATGAACCATATATCTAGGGTTGATCATCGTTCATATGATAACATAGCGGAAAAGAACAATGATCATGACAAGGTGTTTGGGCACATAAGAACACGAATTAAAACACAATTGGGATGTTCATTATATTAATAACAAACATCCACTAGACGTGTATACATTGAATCCCACGTCTAGTGCGACACACACTTTAGGTTTACATTGTGAATGAATAATATGATATAAAAACCTACGTCCTATGTTTTCTTTATATACTAGAAAACATAGCTTACAAAGAAAGCTAAAGTAATAAAAAGACTCCAACGGCTTGTTCTTTTGCAACTTGTACTTTTTAGCCCTTGTCTTCTTATTTTGTTGTGTTTTGACTTATCAACTTAATAATTGGACCCAACATAAGCAACTCTGTATCCAATGGCATAAAGCTACCACCACCTACACATTTAGATTGAAAACCACAAAACTAACATTTGTTGCTGACAGCGCCCCGACAACACTTATCAGCGTTGAAGGAACTCTTGTCAGCGTTAGACAATAATATCTCTAACAACGGCAAAATAACACTTATCAGCGTTACATTTACCTTTGTCAGTGTTAGAAAAATAAAGTGGAAAATCTAAATCATCACAAAGACCAATAACAATGCATTATCCTGTACATACTTTTACAAAAAGGTTCCAAAACACATATTAAGTGAGATTAACCATTCCAATATTTGTTACCAAATATTGAAATCTTCCAGCATCAAAAGGTTTAGTTAATAAATCAGCCACATTATCTTCTGTGGCTACCCTATCTGGTTGTATTAAACCTTTCTCAAAGCAATCTCTTATAAAATGATGTCTAATTTCTATGTGTTTGGTTTTAGAATGATGTACAGGATTTTTAATAATGCATAAAGTACTGTTATTGTCTACAAAAATCTTGGTATGCATGAAATTATACCCATAATCCAACAGCTGGTTCTGAATCCATAAGACTTGTCCACAACAAGCAGCTGCAGCCACATATTCTGCTTCAGTTGTAGAGTTTGCCACCACTGTTTGTTTCTTGCATTGCCAAGATATCAATCTACTCCCAAGAAATTGGCATCCACCAGTTGTGGATTTTCTATCAAACTTGTCACCACCATAGTCACTGTCTGAATATGCAATAAGCTCCAATGGAGAATCTTTTGGGTACCATAATCCAAGATCTGGATAACATCTTAGATACCTAAAAATTCTTTTCACAGCAAAAAGGTGACACTCTTTGGGAGTTACTTGATGGCGTGCACAAGCACACACAGCAAACATGATGTCAGGTCTTGAGGCTGTAAGATACATCAATGACCCAATCATTGATCTATAGTGCCTAACATCCACATCCTTTCCAGCTCCAATTTTTCCCCAAGGGTGTTCCCTATCCATAGGAGTGGAAGCATCCTTTTCATGTGGAGAAAAACCATATTTCTTCAAGATTTCAGCTACATACTTGTCTTGGGAGATGAAGATACCATCTTCTTTCTGCTGAACTTGTAAACCTAGAAAGAAGTTCATCTCACCCATTGCACTCATCTTGAATTTATCTGTCATGAGCTTGGAAAAGTCCTCACTCATTTTTGGATCAGTAGACCTAAAAATGATGTCATCAACATAGACCTGCACAAGCAACACATGTTTTCCTTTCTTCTTTGTAAATAGTGTCTGATCTATGGTGCCCCTCTTGAATCCATTGTCCACCAAATATGTAGACAAGGTACCATACCATGCTCTAGGGGCTTGATGAAGTCCATACATAGCTTTCTTCACTCTATAAACCTTGTCTGGATTCTCAGGATCTTCAAAACCAGGAGGTTGCATTACATATACCTCCTCAACAATTGTTCCATAGAGGAAAGCACTCTTCACATCCATTTGATAAACAGTGAAGTTCATGCAAGAGGCATAAGCTAGGAAAATTCTGATAGCTTCAATTCTTGCAACTGGAGCAAAAACTTCTTCATAATCTATGCCTTCCTCTTGTGTATATCCCTGAGCTACCAAACGTGCCTTGTTTCTGACCACAATACCTCTTTCATCTTTCTTGTTCCTTAGAACCCATCTTGTCCCAATTGGTCTCACATATCTAGGACAATCAACCAGCTCCCAAACATCCTGTATAGCAAATTGGTGAAGCTCATCCTGCATTGCTTCCACCCAACTAGGTTCTTTGAGAGCATCAAAAATCTTCTTGGGTTCTTCTTGTGACAGAAAACATGCAAACAAACATGCTTGTACAAGAGGGGTATCAACCTCCTTGTGTATATTGGCAATAAATCCACCAAGACTTTGATGGGATCTTCTTGTCTGAACTGGAGCCATAACATCACCAATGATCTGAGATGAGGGGTGATCCTTTGCTGTGGAAGTGAGAACTCCTCCTTCAAAAAGTCTGGTGTCCTCAACTTCACGCTCCATGTTGCCAATATCTTCTTCATCAGACTCTCCTTGATCAACAGAAATCTCTTCATGGACATTGGAAGGTCCACCTTGTTCAAAATGTGAAGAGAAAAGATGTGCAAAGGTGTCATCAAACTCTGAACCTTGCTTGTCAGCGCTTGGGCTGACAACGCTTGAACTGTTGTTGTCAGCGTCTGATCCATCAGCGTCTGAATTAGTCTTGTCAGCGCTTGATTTCCCTTTGTCAGCGCCTGAAGAACCATGCATGTTTGTATTTGGTGGTATTTGGAAACCACCATTATCTTTTCTAGCAGCAGCAGCAGCAGCATAATACTCATCTGTCCAAATAGGAAGTGTAACATATTCTTGTGTGGGAGATGACTCAAATGCTGGTGGTCCATCCTTCTTAGCAACTTGTATACCTGAAACATTACCAATTCTCTTTTCCAAAACACTTGAAGTTACCTTCACAATGTCTGGATCAGTAACAGGCATATAATTTAAAGCTCTAGATAAAGGTTCCAAGTCAAACAACCAATTTGGACCACTTTCAGGATCACTAGGTTTACTCTCTAAAAACCTAACATGTACCTTTTCAAGTATACGTTTTTCCTTTTTAATGTAAACCCTATATCCTTTGCTCTGCACTGAATAACCCATGAAGTAGCCTTCATCACCTTTTGAATCAAATTTACCTAGGGCCTCACTAATTTCTAAAACAACTACATGACATCCAAAAGGCTTGAGAAAGCCAATATTTGGCTTCCTTCCCCAAAGTAACTCATAAGGTGTCTTATTATGTATTTTGTTGACCAATGCCCTATTTTGAACATAACAAGCTGTGTTAACAGCTTCAGCCCAAAAGGCTATAGGAAAGTGGGCATCAGCCAACATGGTTCTGGCTGCTTCAATAAGGGTTCTATTCTTCCTTTCAGCAACCCCATTTTGCTGTGGGGTTCTAGCTATGCTAAACTGCCTAGTAATCCCTTTCTTGGCACAAAAATCATCTAACAACTGATTTCTAAACTCACCCCCATTGTCACTTCTAATAATTTTGACCTCATTACCATTCTTCTTCTCAATTTGGGTAATGAAATTAATCAGACTTTGGGCAGTTTCACTTTTCTTGGCTAAAAAGAAAGTCCATGTAAACCTGGAAAAATCATCAGTGATGACAAAACAATATGATTTACCCTTTAAACTTTCTATATTAGTTGGACCAAAAAGGTCCATATGCAATAAGTGAAGTGGTTTAGAACTAGAGTGCACCTGTTTAGACCTGAATGAGACCTTGTGCTGCTTGCCCTTAAGACATGCAACACAAGAGTGGTCATTGTGGAAAGCCTTTTCAGGCAAACCATCAACTAAACCAAGGCTCACAAGTCTATTGATATTCTTAAAGTTTATGTGCCCTAATCTCCTGTGCCAAAGATTACTTTCATCTACTGAGGCTTTAGCATAAAAACATGACATCATTTTATTATTTATCTTAATTCCATTAAGATTCACATTATATATGTCTTTATGCCTTGGTGTTCTAAATTCTATGTATTTCTCCTCAGGGAGCTTGTAATCTTTACTTAACACTAAGCACTCAGTATCTGTGAAAAGAACCTTATTTTTGTTATCACACACTTGTGATACACTAAACAAATTATAATCCAGTTCTTTTACCAGGAAGACATTCTCAAACCGTAGATTGTTGGTGACAAGAGTTCCTTTTCCTGTGATGGTGCCATAGCCCCCTCCAAAGTATACCTTATCACCATCTTGAATAGGAGTGAAGTTTGTCAGATAGTCTTCCTTTCCTGTCATGTGCCTTGAGCATCCACTATCCCAATATCCATAATCATTGATCTTCTTCTGAATGCCCTGCACATAAAGAAAACACATTAGTTTTCTTTGGGAACCCAAGCCTTGGAAGACTTGGATTCATCTGGTTGTTCAACAAGAACAGACTTGGTTCTCATAACAACCCCATTTTCATCCCTTTTTGAATGAAATTCCCAGTTAACCCCAATTGGTGTTGACATGGCTTTTGAAATATAATGAAACCTGTTGCATGTCATAGAAACACCAGTAGAATTAGAGTTTTGGTCTTGTTTTGGTCTCCATGTTAAGCTAGTAGAAGCTTTAGACCTATTTCCCTGTGGTTGCAAATACCTAGGTTTGGTAGTGTGTCTGTCAGCGCTGAAATTGTTCTTGTCAGCGCCCCGATTTCCTTTATCAGCGTTGAACCTAGGGTTTGCTACAGGAACCCATTGCCTATTGGACCAAGTGTTTGACTTTTGGAAAGGTCTTAGGCCTTGTGTGTTAGACCCTCTAGAAAAGAATGGGGCTGGTCTAACAACTTGTGAACTTTTGTTCACAAAGGTATTGGGTCTGACAGTGTTTGACCTATGTTGACTTTTGTCAGCGCTGAAATGGTTCCTATCAACGTTGACATTGGAAGCGTTGACACATTTGTATGCCAAATGTGAAAAGCTACCACATGTGTAACAAGCTTTTCTAGACATAGTCTTAGGTCTAGAAGCAAAGAAGCCTGTTCCATGGTTACTAACTTGGCTTTTTGGTGACCTAGTATTCCTATACATCTCTGCATACTTAACACTAGGTTTTCTAACAATTTGTGGGCCAAGGTCAACAGCTTTGCCAGTGGTAGGGTGTGTGATTTTAATAGGTGTAGGATCAAGGCTCATGATTGGTGTGGGCTCATTTGGACTTTCACACAGCAACCCTCCTTTAACAAACAAAGTATGGTTAGCTTTCTTCCACTCATCTAGGTCAGTCAGTTTTTGTTTGTATTCTTCAACTGGGGAAGTCACTCTAGGTGGAGGAATGAATTCCTTCTCTTGAAGTTCTGGCAAGCCAGTCCAAGATAAGTCCTTTGATTGGACACCATAGAAATCCCCAGCTGGTGGTGGAACACCAGTATAATCTTTCATCCCAATTCCACTCATGTCCTTAGAGTCTCTTTGTTTACTAACACACTCTCCTAGGGATTGTGTGGCCTTATCAAATCTCTGGATTTTAAGACTCACATTATCTTTATTTTTGTTAGCCTCCTCTAACTGAGCTATCAAATCAAGATTAACCCTGTTTACTATATCTTGAATATCTTTACTTTGATGTAACTCATGTTTTAAGATATTTATTTGATCCTTTAAATCAAACTCCATTTTCTTATACTCAGCTACTGTCTTTTCTGTTTGGGTAAGAGCAATTTGATAATTAGATAATTTGCATCTTTCAGTACTTGCCTCATCTAATAATTTTACTATCTCTTGATTTAGTTTTTCAGTATTTAAACGACAACCCTTAGAACAGAAAGCATCATCATATACCTCATTATCTGATGAAGAGGAGGAGTGTGCCATGAGAGCATATTCAACATGCTCTTCTTTAACTTCAGCAACCAAAGCTCTGTCCTCTTCCTCATCCTTAGCCATAAAGTTCCAGCTCCAGTCCTATTCTCCAACACCATCAATTTGTTGAACAGCAACCATGGCCTTGGGATCTTGGCTCTTAACCATTTGGCTTGAAGGCTTACCAGCATCAGATCTTCTTGGAGATCTACATTCCCTCATAAAGTGCCCCATCCTATGACAATTGTAGCACTCAACCTTGGACTTGTCAAATCCAGCAACATCCTTAGCATTAAAGGTCATCTTCTTCTTGAACCTTTTATTAAACCTGTTTGCTCTTAAACTTACAAGAGCCATAGTCCACTTGATGTCCATCTCTTCCAATTGCTCATCGCTTATCTGCTCAAGATCTTCATATGTAATCCTTGAATCACTGGGCAAAGAAGCAATGAATGCACACACAGTATCTAGATCTAAACCAGCAGGCTTAATTCTATCAGCGCCAAAGTTGTGTGTGTCAACGCTTGAGTATAAAGCGTTGACAGGATATGATCCAGCGCTGACAGACTGAGATCCAGCGTTGACACATTGAGATCCAGTGACTGGATGTCCATAGGAGTTCATGGAATCAAATTGGCCTTCACTTTGTGAGAAGAAGGCCATGTTGCTACTGGAAGATTTATTATCACTATCCAAAAGCCATTCATTCTCCAACAGTCTTAGTTTGTTGAAGATGTCATCAAACCTGGAGGTCTTGTGGGTGTTATTGACAAGAATGGATCTTGTCTCAATCTTCCATACATCACCAAGGCTTTTGAGAAAAGTAGCATTCAAGTCAGGGTCATCAATCTGTGTTCCCATGAAGGAAAGTTGACTTGTGATGTCAAGCAATCTACTTCTCACACTGCTGAGATTCTCATTGGGTTGAGCCTTAAAGACAGCATACTCATGCATGAGTTGCTTCTTCTTTTCTTCTTTTGTGTCAGCATTGCCACCATGTGCTACTTCAAGATCTTCCCAAAGCTCTTTTGCAGACTCAAAGCGTTTGTACTTGTGCTGATTCTCATGACCTAGGGCGTGTTTCATGATGTTCAAGATTTTCATGTCCACCCTTTTCTTGGCTATATCTTCAACAGATACAGCTCTTCCATCTTCAGGCTTTTCCTTCTTATCAGCTTCAGGACAATTAGGAAGAGCTACCCTTGCGGCAATAGCAGCAGCAATCTTTTGAGCTTTGTTGAATGTGTTCCCATATTCAACAATCTCCCAAAGAGTGTAGTCATGGATGGCTATATATTTCTCAAAGTTAGACTTCCAAAGCTCAAAGTTCCTGGCATCAAACATGGGAATTTTGATACTAGGGTTTGTGGAGTTGTTTTGTAGCAAAGCAGAAGGCTGATTTGTGCCAGACATGATGTTTTTAGGGTTTTGAGAGATTTAGGGTTTTTAGGGTTTGGTGTTTTAGGGTTCTTGCGTTACTTAAAGATCAAAAGTTTCTCAACAAGCTCTGATACCACTTGTTGATCCCAAACTTAGATCGATTAAGCTTTGTGTATACGAGATTAGATCAAGTAATACACGTAGAGAAACCTTTGCTTATGAATAAAGTAACTAAGTGTTATGCGGAATTAACACTTAATCTAAAACACAAAGATGTTAAACAAACTTTCACTTGTATTAGAATGATCGAACTTGATTACAATGAAAGAGGTTTAACTTGCGAAAACTTATGAAAACTGATTATTAACTTTAACCTAAAAGACCTTCTTTTATAGATTAAGAAGTCTTGTACAATAAGCTACGAATCAACTATTCTAGGTAAAGATAAACATAGAAAATACATTGTCGTCTCTATCCTTACTAGAAGTCTTCTAGAATATAATAAACGTGTAGCTCACATCTTCCATCAGTGCTTGTCTTCAATCTGTCAACGCTTGACTTTAACTTGTCAACGCTTATGCTATCAGCGCTCACTTTGCTCTTGTCAACGCTTGAGTTGTTCTTGTCAGCGTTCAAGTGATCTGGCCTTAATTTATTCCCAACACGTAGGGGCTACCCTTGGATCTGTTAGCGAAGCCAATAGCCGCGATGTGGCAAATCTACCTCCTTGAGGAGCGGGCACACTGTTCTCAACCCCCTTACCTACTATAGGAGAGAGGAACGTGAATCAGGGGTCGGCTCGACCTCCTCCCAACAAAGAAAAACGTAGATTACCTCCCACGCCAGCTGAAAACGAATAAGTAGTCGCTACGAAAGCACGAGCAATGTAAGAGTACGTAGCAAACAACTTACAAGCCCTACTTCCACTCGCTGCAAAATATATGAAAGACCAACAGGTTATGAGGAAAAAGAGATGTACAAGAAGCTATCATTCTCCAAGTAATGACTCGTCGAGTTCAGATTCGGACAAAAGTCGCCCTATAGAGCACGAGTGGGAACGCTCCTCTCCAGAAACTCTAGAAGGCGAGACATATGCTTACCAGTCACACAAAAGAAAATATCGAGACTTCTCGCAACCATGGACAAGAGCAAGAATTAAGGCTTTCACAAAACGCATTCAGTATTATCCTTATACAATGAAGCGTCGCATGCCGACAAACATCAAAACGTATGACGGAACTATAGATCTAGAGGATCATCTGAAGGTATTTGAATCACAAACAGGTATTGAGCAATGGCCCAAACCTGTGCGTTGCAACATGTTCAATTATACGCTTGTAGGAAACGCACAGAACTGGTTTGACAGACTCCCGCCGTAAACGATCAATGGATTCGAAGTGCTACATAAAGCATTCAAAATAAATTATGTGCAACAAAAAAGATACGACATAAGCGCCATATCGCTGTCTAGAGTCAAACAAAACCAGGGGGATACTTGGAGGACTTCTTGGAACGATTCAAGAGCGAGTGCATCCAGATAAAGGAATGCCCGAAAATCATGAAGGTATCTTGTTTTATGGCATGAATAAGCAACCAAGATCTGATACGAAGGTTAAACGAGAAGACCCCAGAAACCTTCGACGGGGTAATGCGACGGGTGAGATCCTTCATACAGGGAGAAACTGTTGCTGCATAATTCGTGCAAAACACTTCCAGCTATAGACTGCAAGATGTGCTTAAGAAATAAGCCAACGGACAGAGTAGGTGGAGTAATCTTTATTACCAAGGAAGCAAAAAAAGGGGATGTGGTAGCAACTTTAGGTTCACGCCTCTAAGACTAACTCCAAGAGAGATACTTATATCAGAAGGTGCAAACTTTCCAACACCACTACCAATGACTACCCCCGTGGAAAGGCGCATAGGCAATAGACACTGTGAGTACCATGGCGAAAAAGCACATGCCACAAATGAATGTATCCAGCTGCAAAAGCACATAGAGAGCTTAGTAAATGCAGGCAAATTGAACCACCTCGTCAAGGAAGCCACAGAAGACAAAAAGCAAAAACCAAAACATACAACCGCTACCATTTACATGGTACAAACGTGGCAAAAAAGGACGGAGCAAAAGGTGAGCCAGAGATTCTCTAGAGGAAAGGACATCTCGTTTCCACTTCTTAGCGCGAACACTGTTGCAGATGGCCCATTGATAATAGAAGTAAACATCGGCGACCTTATTTGTCACGCCCTCAAATTACCAATGTATGTGAATACACGAGGATGTGACTATCATGACAATCAAGAGACATAGATATAAAGAACGACTATTAAAAGTCGTTTTACATTCATTAACATAAAATAAACTTGTTCCAAGAAAATGTTTAGTACATCATGGTGAAATAAATCAAAGTTTCCAAATGACATAACATCTAAATTAAAGTCTCCAAAAGATAGTCATGATAATTTTATTATATCCATGGCACAACCACGTCACTCCTCCGCCTTGACACCTTGGAAAAACATTGCTAAAACGTCGACACAAAGGTCGGTGAGTTAATAGGTTTAAATATATATAGTGTGATGAACCATAAGACTTTAGTTAGGCAACCGACATATAATCTTATAACAAATACAAGATTGTAATCAAATAGCATACGTTTATAACATCCTTCGTCTAAGCTCATGACACCGAAGCATTAACCGTACTAGCAAGATAATATGAGAGCCCAAGTAAATGCCTATCCCAAAGCATTCGTAACGACTCAAATGTAAGTGTATCCAATTTGGCCACACAACCAACATTAGATAGGGAGGTCAATCCTAATATATCTATCCATAACATTCGTGCTTATACAAAGTAATTAACGGTTCATGATAGTGGGCTAAAGCATATAGGGATATCACTACTTAGACATCATGTTGGCAACGTATGAGTTTTCATGGCACTTATGTTCATCCGTAAAAACAAGCAATGTTCTCACCCCAAATAGTTAAAAGCAATTAAAAGTGGGGCTATAAACTCACCTCGTTAAATAATCAAAGTGATGGAAATGCAAATGTAGCTCGAGAATATGATCACACTATCCACAACCTAGATTAAATATAATGACTATGTCACGACATCTATAATTATACCAATAAAATGCATGACATCCTAGTTGTGCTTGACGATATTTCGTTTACGGAACACGACAATTAAAACTCGGTTATTTATTAAATGGGCTTTAGGCTTAAAAATACATTTTATAACTCCAAAATTTAGTTTGGGCTTATATAAACCCGGACAAACAGACATCCCAACATCCATAACGAATCATGGGCTCAGCCCATTTGATTTTCTTAACCAACCCGGCACAACCCAGGCGATACAAACAAGGGGGTCTTAATATTCGATGTATACTCTTCCCAAAACACACAGACCACTCACCCACTTTCCCAGTTTCATTCATTCTCTTTTATCAACACTCTCTCTCTCTCGAACATATAATTCCACCAGAGTTTCCCATGGTTAAAACCTTAAATCAATATGCTATGATCCCAATCAAGTTACATATGTCTATAAATCGGTGTGGGATGTGGGGTTTCATCCCCACATCAAAATCAATTCTAAATCGAGGTGTTCCAGGGTGATTCGATGGTGGCTTCTTCAAAAGATAAGTTTTAATTTTCTTTCCTTCTAATTAAATGGTTCAAACTGATTTTCGATTTATACATTCAAAATAAAAGGTGTTTACCAGTTTCAAAATCATCTGATTTATTAAAATATGACAAGAGGGTTTTCGGTTTAATTATAACATGGTTATAAATAAATTAGGGTTTTCGAAATATTAGGGTTTTCTTAATCTCGTGTTTCATTATAATTAATTAGTGTTTTCGGGTATTAATCTATGTTGATTTCTGTTGGATATGTAAATCTTGCTTATGTTTTAGAGAGAGAAAGAGATAGAGAGATGGTGGAATCATTTGGATAAAATGATCCGCATGATTGAGGCCGTCAATTTTGATTCCTGGAACAAGTTTGATTCATTAAAGAATCGCACCATCGTTGCTTTCTAGTTGTCACGAGCTTGATTCATATTGAATCTTGCAAGTTACCTACCAAGTGCTGTTTGATGTTAACACTAGAAGGATTTCCACTCATCATTGTGAACACTAAGGTATCACTCTGAGTGTTCTGGCAAGATCACTAAGATATTTCGTAGAGGCCTAGAACGTGTTTAAATTCATTTAATCATTAAACCACTGTTGCTTTCCAGTTATCACAAGTTTGATTCATAAAGAATCGCACAAGTCACCTACCATGAGCTTTTTGATATTCGCTCAAGAAGGATTTCCATCTTCATTGTAAATACTTTCGTATTACTCGGATGTTCAGGCAAGATCACGAAGATTTTGCGTTGGACTCTTAAGATCTTTCTTACTTTTCACAGTGTGTGAAGAAGCAAGGAAATATGGAAGTGTATCCTAATGAGATATTTGATGATCTCAAATGGCTCTAGACTCGATCGTGCACTTGGGATTTTAGTGATCGGAGGCTGGAGAGGAGTGCCACCATTTCAATACCAATTTATCCAGAGTGAATAAATCGATAGATAACGTGTTGTCTCCGTGTGATTAAAACAAATATCTTTTAAGAGATATCTGAGTTAGCTGGGATGGGTTGTGCATTGCATCACTAGGTCCATGATGTCTATCTTCAATATCAAGAATCATTAAGAATGATCTCAATAGCATATGTATTGACCCGGTTTCTGCCTAAGGTTGTAAGGAGGGCTTCTTTCTTTACACCCTTTATCTTTACAATTCTTTTTCATTCTTCAACCCCTTCAATGCTTACCAATACGTCATAACTAGCACCTTGTTGTGATTGTTCGAGTGCTAACTTAAGTACTTGGTCGGCATTCAGCTACGTTCACAATCATTCTCCATCTTTCCTAAGGACTACTATTTCTAGCTATGGAATGTCCTTGGGAAGATTCCTCCGGTTCTAGAAGAATCATAGGACTTAACCTATCCTACCATCCTTATGTCACCACAATCTTCATCGTCGTGAAATAAATGAGTTTTGGGTAAGTATATGTCACCATGAAAATCCATTTTGATATGCAAATCTGTTTTCCACCCCCATAACATATACCACGATATTCTAAAACATTTCGTATATGTCGGGATGAGCCAGCACATTAAGTCAAACCATTTGTAATAATTTCCCATATTAAATCATATTTTCTCCCCATATTAAAAATATTAACCCAATCGATGTTTTTAATATCAATTGATTTAATGAAGTTTTAACTAAGGTTTTGGGAAGAAAAATGCAAGTCCATTTTATCTTCATGATACCAAATGTATGAGATATGATACCGATTTGTAACATGATCACATATTCACCATATTAGAAAAAAATTGACAAGGTTTGACCTGATTAATGAGAACATCATATGATAAGATCAAATGGTTCTTGTCTGCATATGTTGGTCGCCTCATCACGTCTGAAGTTATCTCTCGGCACCACGTGTACGATTGGTATTGTTGTCTTGACACCAACTTGTGAACTTGGTACTTTCGGCATCGAAGATTTTGAATGCTTGACAATTGCTCCCCCTCAATTGTTGACCCGTGTTCTATTGAAAGAGCTGTAGTCATCGGTTGAGTAGTTGCATCGTCGAGTATGTAGAAACCAATTGTAGATTGCTATGGTTGTAGAGATGATAGCTTCATGAAAACAAGACTTCTCTTGTTTTAACAAATAAATGCACTGATACGTACATCGATTTGTGTTAGACCAAGTTATAAAGTAAACTTGATCCCTTACAAGGTTTTAAAGTAAACCTTGCCCGATAAAATTAATTCCCGTTGTTGAGCCAAAGCTTTCATAAGAAATACTTGACTTTAATATGAAAACCGAGTTGCAGTCAGAAATAACTACAAGCCATTTAGGCATGTTTTATGAAATATTTACAACTTTTGTACGAACTCTATTTATGGCGCCGTGTCGATATTAATCAACATTTCTAAGGCCGTAAATATTATCGTACCAAAAGACATGCCTTTGAAAAAATTAAGTAAAAATATTTTTGGAATTTTCTGAATTTTTCAATTTTTATGGTTTTTATATGATTTTATATTTTTGTATTTTGCTTTTGTGGATAAAAATATAAACAATATATACGAATGATCACCAAGGATACGGAGAATAGTTTACCACCACTATTCTTTCGCTTCATCTGCTAGTTCCTTAAGAGTCTCAGGCGAGAAGGTTCTCATTCCTAGCTTGTCGGCCAAAAATTCAATTCGAGCGTGATCTAAAGCCTTCGTGAAATTATCCGCCAATTGATACTCAGATCCGACAAAGTAAAGCTCGATCACTCCATTTTCTACTTGCTCCTTGATGAAGTGGTAGCGAATGTCAATGTGCTTTGACCGGGAGAATTGAACATTTTTGCAGCATAAGCCAATTGCACTTTTGTTGTCGTAGTACATCGGAATTTTGTTGAAACCTAGACCATAGTCGGTTAATTGTGATGTCATCCAAAGAATTTGAGCATAGCAACCGGACATAGCTATGTATTCTGCTTCCGTACTTGAAATTGCAGCGCTTTTCTGCCTTTTCGATGCCCAACTGATTAGCCGATCTCCTAGTAGTTGCAAAGTTCCACTCGTGCTACGCCTTGTATCTTGACAACCCGCGTGATCCGCATCTGCATATGCCATAAGTGCAATCGAAGAGTCCTTCGAATACCAAATTCCCCGATTAATGGTTCTGTTAAGATATCGAAAGATCCGTTTCACAGTAGCCAAGTGTAACTTACTTGGCCTAGTTTGATACCGAGCACACATGCATATAGCAAACTGAAGATCATGTCGACTAGCTGTGATATACAGAAGGGTACCGATCATTCCACGATAAAGTGTCGGATCAACGGCAACTCCATGTGGATCTGCATCAAGCTTAGTTCGTTTCACCATTGGAGTATCCACAGGGTCGCAAGATTCCATCTTATACTTCTTTAGCGATTCAAGGGCATACTTGGATTGATTGATAAAGATACATCTGGGACTCTGAGATATCTGAAGACCTAAGAAGAATGATACCTTTCCCATCATTGACATCTTAAACTTGGAAGACACGAGTTTCCCAAATTCGTCGGATAAGGTTTGGGTCGAGGCTACAAATATAATATCATCAACATATATTTGTACCATAATCATATCTTTACCTCGTTTCTGAATGAACAGCGTGGGATCCACCTTGCCTTTGGCGAAGCCTTGTGTAATGAGGAATTGTGACAATAGATCATACCATGCGCGTGGAGCTTGCTTCAACCCATAGAGAGCCTTCTTAATCTTGTACACATGATTAGGATAATTAGGATTCACAAAACCATCCGGATGTTGAACATAGACCTCTTCCTTGATTTCACCATTCAGAAATGCTGTCTTTACATCCATCTGATAGACGATCATATTCATGTGGGCTGCATAAGCGAGGAATAGTCTAATAGCTTCCAAACGGGAAACAGGTGCAAAGGATTCCATAAAGTCGATGCCTAATAATTGCTTGTATCCACGAGCTACTAGTCGAGCTTTGTTCTTCAATATTCTGCCTAACTCATCGAGTTTCACCTTGTAAACCCATTTCAAAGTGAGTAACTGCACTTGATCCGGGCATGGGACAAGTTCCCATACTTCAAGACGTATAAATTCATTAAGTTCTTCTTGCATAGCTTCTATCCAAAAGGATTGAGTAAAAGCTTCTTGCCATGTCGTAGGTTCAACTTCAGTGAGAAAAGCATCAAAATGACAAAACATTGCATTTTCTTGTAGCTGACTTCGTGTGGATACTGGACGATTAGGGTCACCAATAATAGAATCTATAGGATGATCCTTTGTCCACTTACTGTCATGTTCACGAATCCGTGGATTGGAGTAAATCGTAGTAGGAGCTTCCTCTGAGGTGGACGACCCAGCTTGATTATGGTCGGGAATTGGTACACCAAAGAACGGAAGTTCACGCATTTGAGCGAATTCCAAATCGTGATCATCATCATCCTCTTCATCATCAATAGGCATGACATGGGTAGTTGATTCGGGTGTTGGTTGAGAATTACTAGTTGATGGTATATCTTGACCAATTGTAGGTGCAGACGTATCAGATTGTGCTTCGGTTGCTGGAGCGACAACTTCGGTTACTGGAGCTATTACCTCAGGTTCTGGAGCAACAATACTTGGAGGAGTAAAGAATTCATCAAAGAACGGTTGAAACAACTTATCCCACTCAGTCCTAGAAGGTGGTGTAAATGATGATGAAGTAGGGTTGTTTGGGACAAGACCAGAACTAATGTTACTGGGTCCCATTTCATGAAGTGCGGGTTCAGAGCTGCTTTGCTCAGAAGCCATTGCTGTCAGCTCATCAAAATCAACATTTATAGTTTCGAGGATCTTACGAGACTTACGATTGTAGATTCGGTATGCCTTCTTTGCGGGTGCGTAACGAATGAAAATACCAATATCAGCCTTTGGTTGAAGTTTTCCCAAATTATCACCATCATTATTTGGATAGCATAGAGAACCAAATACATGAAGATATGATAAATCTGGTACTTTTCCATGGAGAAGCTCATAAGGTGTTTTACCATGGCGTTTACGAATTAGTGACCGGTTTTGGGTGTACACTGCTGTAGATACTGCTTCTGCCCATAAAAACAATGGAGCCTTTGCGTAAATTAACATCGTTCGACTAGCTTCCATAAGTGTGCGATTTCGCCTTTCAACGACACCGTTTTGTTGTGGAGTGCGTGCAACGGATTTTTCATGAGAAATGCCAAATTCTTCATAATAATCACGCACAATTTGATTCACAAATTCGGTTCCATTATCTGTATGAATGCGTCGGACAGTAGTGTTGAGACGCACTTGAATCATGTTGAGAAATCCGATGATGAATTTAGGTGCCTCATTTTTTGTTTTAAGAAATTTCACCCATGTAAACCGAGAGTAATCATCGACAATGACGAGGATGTACGTTTTACCACTAAGACTTTCAACACGCATTTTCCCACAAAGATACATATGCAACAAATAAAGTTTCTCTTGGTTGGTGTCTTCAGTCTTGGGTTTGTATGATTTCTTAGTGCTTTTCCCCATTGTACACGCGAAACATAAATGATCCTTGTGAAATGATAGTTTAGGGAGACCACGAACAAGTTCGTTTTTCGCCAAGTGATTAATAGCGTCAAAGTTAAGATGAGATAACCGTCGATGCCATAACCATGACTTAGTCTTCGATGCTTTGGAGAGAAGACATACGGGAGAAGCGGCCATCATATCTTGTAGAGACAAAGTGTACAAATTATTCCCTCGAGTACCTTTCAATAAATCAACCCCTTCCAAATTGCGTATGAAGCAGGTATGCTCTCGAAAAGCAACTTCTAGGTTTGCATCACAAAATTGTCCCACAGAAAATAAGTTGTGACCGAGACCTTCCACATAATACACTCTTGAAATTGTAACATTCCCAATATGATATTCACCATAACCCATTATCTTTGCAATATGATCATTTCCAAATCGAACCGTACCAAGAAACTTGCTGACGAAATTTCTGAGCTGAGAGCGATCTCCGGTCATATGCTTGGAGCAACCAGAGTCCAAATACCAGAGAACAATTTGGACCACCTGTTTTCAACAACAACAGTAGACAATGCATTGGAAACTATTGGTTCCGGAGTGTTAGCAGATACAGATATAAGATTATCAGAATTGCTAACATTTGTGTGACCCTTAGATTTCCTTCATTTTCTAATGTGAGTTTTAGCACTAACAGGTTTTACTGTTCCAACTTTCTTAGGTTTTGCATTATTCGTGGGCACTATAGTGGGAGTAGACCTATTTAAAGGGAACTTGGTTCCTATAGTAGTGTCAGTGTTCCTAGTTAAAGGACACGCTTATGTTTTGGTAGCCTTGGTACTCCTAGTTAAAGGGCACGCTTTCTTCGCTGTAGTGGGAGTGATCCTAGTTAAAGGGCACATATTTCCTACTATAGTGAAAGTTCTACCAGTGGGGCACCACAACCAACCAACTTGGGTTAACACTTTTCCAGTCGGTTTCCATGCTAATCTATTTTTCCGGGCATACATCTCATTCACATGGTCAATAAGGCAAGAATCATGACGACTAGAAAACATACATTCATTGCAATTCCAACATTTCAAATTAGAATCCACAGTAGGTTTAGAACGCTGCACAACCGCAGAGCCTTTAGGTTTAGCTACATGATTCTTTTTATTCAAAACATAAATAACATTCCTAGGGTGGGATTTTACTTTCTTCTTCACTTGACTACTAGATGGGGGCAAGATCCTATCATTCTTTGATAGGTGTGTAAACACCCATCCTTTTACCACTTAATTCTGGCTAAAACAAGACCAAAACACGTAATTAATATCATTTGTTTGGAATTATGCGTGGTTTTTGTGTTTATTGTGATTTCAGAGCTAACCGGATGAATATTAAAGAAAACATGGGATTGCACGGGTTTTATCAAGGAAAAAGACTGATCGTTGCTGTTAGACGAAGTCTATTGTCCAAGAGATGCAAAAGATTTGAAGTCACTGGGCCTATTCGAAGATTTATCGAAGAAAAGGACTAAAGACGGAAGATTTTCATAAGTCGAAGAAACTCGAGTCTATTTAACGAAGAAATTAAAAGACGAGTTGGATTTAATCGACAATAAATCCCGAATCAGAATCGAAAACGTCAACTTTTCTGAAAAGACGAGAAGACAAGAAGAAAGGGAGAAAGCCCACTCACCAACCAACCACTAGGAGTATAAATAGTCTTTCCCTTCACACAATTAGGGAGTTAGTTCATTTTTTCTTTCTTTCCCAGGCATTGTTCGTTCCATCACCAACTTCATTAGGGAGTTTGGTGATTTTCATCTCTTTCTTTTCATCTTGTAATCTTTAATCATTAACCTTGTTACTTTTTCATTAATCAATCTATTCTATCTTTCTATTTATTTTGTTCTTCATCATCATCTATTACAAGTTCTTGAGTTTTTATTTGATTTTAGTTTGATCTTAAAAAGTTGTTGATTTAGTGTTTTTATTGGTGGGATTTGTTTCTTATGATGTTTAAATGATTTGTATTTAATTTGGTGAAACCTTTTTGAGTATTTAGTTTGATTTTGAGTAAAAACCGTGTCCCCTGTTTACTTGTTGCTGTTACTGTTCTTCGTTACCCAGGATTTTCCGAACGAGCCAAACTTTCCGAATAGGAGAGTTTGTGTTTCCCTTATTCGGAATCTTTCCAATATTCCGAATAGGGGTGTTTTCATTTCTGTTACTCGGAATATTTCATATATTCCGCATGAGCCCAGTTTGCCGAGTAAGCTTATTATTCCGCATAGATCATATTATTCCGCATAGGGTTCATCTTTCCGAATAGAGTTTTTCTTTCCGAATAGCAGTCATTTTCCGAATAGGGCACGTTTTCCGAGTAAGACAATTTTTTCCGCATAGAGCAGTACTTTCCGAATAGCATCATTTTTCCGAGTAGAGTAATCTTTCCGAATAGGCATGTTTTTCCGAATGAGAGTATTTTCCGCATAGACAATATTTTCCGAATAGCCATCTTTCCGCATAGAGTTTTATATTCCGAATAGCATTAGTTTTCCGCATGAAGCAAGTTTTCCGAATAAGACATATATTCCGCATAAAGGCCAACATTCCGAATGGTGTTTTATTCCGCATAGGGTCTTCTTCAGTAAGAGTTATTTTTCAGATTATTATTTGTTGCTTGTTTTAAGTTTACTTCATTACCATTTTATTTACTTACCTGTTTAGTAGAATAGAAAACCAAATCCACTTTTTGTCACCAAGAACAAATCATTCCACTTTTAACTGAGATCAATTCGAGAGGATACCGAGAAATATTCTGAACCGACATAAAATCAGTGTATCAAATGGCGCCGCTGCCGGCTCCTCTCGTTAAGATCAAAAGTTTTTTGTGAGAATTTGGATTTTGGGATCCGTTCCCCGTGAACGTTCTTTTTCATAAAAATTTTCAAAAACACTAAAAAATATAAAATTTTCAAAAATCCTAAAAAGTAAAAAACAATAAAAACCAAAAATATTTTTGCTTTGTTTTTCTTTGTTCGTTCTTTTGCAGGTGTATGCGCACTCGATCCACGTCCTATCAAGAGCCCGAGCCTCTCGATAACTTAGACATGGCTGGTGTACAAAACAACAATAACATACCACCTCCGAACAACAATAATAACAACAATCCGCCTTTCAACAACATGAATAATAACAACAACAATGAGCACCTTCCGGATAATCGCCCAATGATTGAACTGCTGCAAGCTCATGTTGATGGCAACACGGATCCAATTGTCATTCCTCCAATTGCCGCCAACAATTTCGAGCTCAAGTCAGGCTTTATCCAGATGGTCTCAGCTCAACCATTCTTGGGACGAACCATTGATGATCCACACGACCACATCAAGAGATTTCTACAACTCACCAACACAGTCAAGTTCAATGGAGTTCCACAAGAGGTTATAAGGTTACAACTTTTTCCCTTTTCTTTAGAGGGACAAGCCCGGCATTGGCTTGCTAAGGAACCGCCACAGAGTATTCTCTCGTGGACGGATTTGGAAACAAAGTTCATTAACTACTTTTTTCCACCCTCTCGTACTACCGCTTTGCGGAATGAGATTATAAACTTTGAACAAAAGTACGATGAGTCATTCAGTGAATCTTGGGATCGTTTCAAAGATCTTTTAAGAAAATGCCCACAACATGGTTTTACCAAAGTACATCAAATTAATACTTTTTACAATGGTTTAAGCATGAGTGACCAAGATTCACTGAATAGTGCCTCAGGGGGTAATTTATTGGCTAAGACTTCCAATGCTGCTTGGGACATCATTGAGAATAAATCTCGTGTGCAAACCAAGAGTGTTAGGACCAATGTTGCTAGTGCTAGCACTAATGACAGCGACAAGCGATTAGACAAAATCACTACGCTTCTTGAATCGCTTGTCACCCACACCGTCAGCAACAACAACAGCAACAACGCTAAGAACGCACAAGTCAACGCTGTCAGCCAACCTTGTGAGATATGCGGTGGTCCCCACTCCTACACAACTTGTACCGCCACCCAAGATTACCCTGCTGAGAATGTGAATGCGGCATATGGCACCTACCAACAACCTGCTTATCAAGCTAAACCTCAAGGTGACCGTAACTTGCTTAGCTACCGCAGCAACAACTATCTTTCACCACCTGGCTTTCCTCCTTCCAACCCAAACCAACAACAAAACCCTAACCGCTCTCCTCAACAACAACAACAACAACCTCGACAACCATACATCCCACCTCACAAGCAGCAACAACCGCCTCAACGAAACAACCAAGTTTACCAACAACCTGCTTACCAACCACCTGCATACAATGCTCCTCCTAACCAAGCCACCACTGCATTACACCAAGAGGTCGCCACCTACATGAGAACCAATGATGTGATAGTGGGAAACCTCCAAGAGGAAGTGCGCAATTTAAAGGCAGATTTGGTAAAGCAAGGAAATGATTTGAGAGCTGACATGAGAAACACGTTGGATAGCCAGACTAATGATCTGAGGAACATGATGGCTAGTTTCTTCCAAAGTAGTCAACCCTCTTCTTCGGGTACTCTTCCGAGTAACACCGTTGCAAACCCCAGAGGGGAGATGAAAGCAATCACCACTCGAAGTGGCAAAGGTACCAAGGAACCCGAGCTTCCTATACCTCCACCGGTGGTTGTGACTAAGGAGAACGAGTCGCTTGCTCCTATTCCTCCTCCTTCTCCTTCCCCAACTTCTCCACCTCTTCTATCTACCCCTCCTCCACCCGTGGTTGTGAGTGACCCTATTCCTCTCAAGCCTTCATCTTCTTCCAATATACCTTATCCTTCAAGGTTGAGGAAAGAGAAGCAAAAGAGCAAGGATGATATTCAGGTTTCGAATTTCCTTAAAATGTTCAAACAACTGAATTTCAATATCTCCTTCGCTGAGGCTCTCGCTCACATGCCCAAGTATGCTAAAATGTTCAAAGATCTTTTGAGCGACAAGGAAAAGCTCCTCGACATTGCCAACACCCAACTTAATGAGAACTGCTCTGCAGTGCTTTTAAGGAAATTGCCAACCAAGCTTGGTGATCCGGGTCGTTTTCTTATCCCTTGCAATTTCCCGGGAGTAGAGAATTGCATGGCCCTAGCCGATCTAGGTGCCAGTATTAATCTCATGCCTCTAAGTGTTTGGAAGCAATTATCTCTCCCAGAGCTTGTCCCCACTAAAATGACTTTGGAATTGGCCAACCGTACGGTTGCTTATCCAGTGGGGATAGCCGAAGATGTAATTGTAGGAGTCGACAAATTCACCTTCCCTGCTGATTTTGTTGTCGTCGACTACGAGATGGACCCCCGTGTGCCACTTATTGTTGGTCGTCCATTCTTGAGGACCGGTCGCACTCTGATTGATGTTGAAGCCGGTGAGCTTATCATGAGAGTGGGTGACGATAAAGTAGTCTTCAACATGGGAAAGTTGTCCAAACAGCCTTATTCATATGAGAGCGTTAATTGTATTGACGTTCTTGATGAGGCTTGTGAAGAACACTTTAATGATGCTTGCAAAAGTATTCCTACCTCTCTTCCCACTGTTGAGACCGTGTCCTCTATTGATTCATCGTTGTCTCTATTTGGAGATAGTGATTTATTCTGGAACAATCTTGAAGCTACCATGGGAGATGCGAATTTAGCTACTAATGATTCTCCCACCGAGGGGGATGAAGACATGAGTTTCTTTGACAATCTTCTCACCGAAGACAATCCTTCGCCTCCATCTCCCACGGTCATTGCTATCGATACTCCGACTTTGAAAACGCCTCCCGTCGAAAATCCTCCGGATTTGGAACTTAAGGAGTTGCCGCCACATCTCGAGTACGTGTTCCTTGACGACAACAAGAAGTCGCCCGTCATTATTGCAAAGGATTTGAAAGATGAAGAAAAGACTCGCCTCGTTGCTGTGTTGAAAGATCATAAGAAGGCTATTGCTTGGAAAATCTCGGATATTCGTGGAATTGATCCTCACTTCTGCACGCACAAAATTCTCATGGAGGACGACTTCAAGCCCACTATTCAAAGCCAACGAAGGGTGAATCCAAAAATCCATGAAGTCATCAAAACAGAGGTTATCAAACTTCTGGATGCGGGTATGATTTACCCTATTTCGGATTCACCATGGGTTAGTCCAATCCATTGTGTGCCCAAGAAGGGCGGAATAACCGTTGTTCCCAATGAACACAACGAGTTGATTCCCACTCGTCTCGTTACTGGGTGGAGAGTTTGTATAGACTATCGCAAACTCAATGATGCCACGAGAAAGGATCATTTCCCTCTACCTTTTATGGACCAAATGCTTGAACGATTAGCCGGTAATGAATATTACTGCTTTTTGGATGGTTTCTCGGGTTATTTTCAAATACCCATCGATCCCCAAGATCAAGAGAAGACTACATTCACTTGTCCCTATGGCACTTTCGCTTACAAAAGAATGCCTTTTGGCTTATGTAATGCGCCAGGGACTTTCCAAAGGTGTATGTTAGCTATCTTCCATGACATGGTTGAACAAACCATGGAAGTCTTCATGGATGATTTCTCGGTCTTCGGGGATTCATTCTCTTCTTGCCTTGCCAATTTAGAACGTATGCTAAAGCGGTGCGAAGACACTCGCCTTGTTCTAAATTGGGAAAAATGCCATTTCATGGTAAAAGAAGGCGTCGTGCTTGGACATAAGATTTCGAAAGCCGGTCTTGAAGTAGACCGTGCTAAAGTCGATGTTATAGCTAAGTTGCCTCCACCTTCAACTGTGAAGGGTGTGAGAAGTTTCTTGGGTCATGCGGGCTTCTATCGTCGATTTATCAAAGATTTTTCTCAAATCGCTCGCCCGATGACCCACCTCTTGGAAAAAGATACTCCTTTTATCTTTTCCAAAGAGTGCCTTGAAGCCTTCAACTCGCTTAAGGATAAGCTAACTAAGGCACCCGTCTTGGTTACCCCTAATTGGGAGCTGCCCTTTGAGATGATGTGCGATGCTAGCGATTTTGCTATTGGAGCGGTTCTTGGACAAAGAGTGAACAAACACTTCCAACCGATCCATTACGCTAGCAAGACAATGACAGGGGCACAATTGCATTATACGACAACCGAAAAAGAGCTTTTAGCCGTTGTCTATGCTTTTGAAAAATTCCGCCCCTACCTTGTCCTTTCTACCACCATTGTGTACACCGATCATTCCGCGCTGAAGTACTTGTTGACAAAGCAAGATTCCAAACCAAGACTTCTTCGCTGGGTTTTGCTGCTCCAGGAATTTAAAATCGAAATTCGCGATAAAAAAGGAGCAGAAAACCTAGCCGCGGACCATCTGAGCAGACTTGAGGATCCATACCAAGGGGATCATCCGACCAAAGAAATCAATGATTCTTTTCCCTTGGAGACCTTAATGTCTATAAACTCGAAGCCGAATGAAACCCCGTGGTTTGCAGATTTTGCAAACTACTTGGCGGGTGGAATTCTCAAGGAAGGGTTGACGTCCCAACAAAAGAAGAAATTCTTTACCGACATCAAGACTTACTTTTGGGACGACCCTTACCTATTCAAACAATGTGCTGATCTGATAATTCGCCGATGTGTTGATGGACCGGCAGCGTCGGACATCCTTGATGCTTGCCACAAAGGACCCACCGGTGGTCACTTTGGTCCCAACTACACTGCTAAGAAAGTGTTTGATTCAGGATTTTATTGGCCCTCCATATACCGTGACGCTCACGATATGGTCAAACGATGTGATGTTTGCCAAAAGCAAGGCAAAATCACACATAAAGACGAGATGCCTCAGAATTTCATTCAAGAGTGTGAAATTTTTGATGTTTGGGGTATCGACTTTATGGGGCCATTCCCTTCATCTAAAGGAAACAAATACATCCTTGTAGCCGTTGACTACGTTTCAAAGTGGGTTGAAGCCAAAGCTTTGCCTACTAATGACGCAAGGGTGGTTTGTAACTTTTTGAAAGCTCTATTCGCTAGATTCGGTGTGCCTCGCGCCATTATTAGTGATCGTGGGACTTATTTCTGCAATGACCAATTTGCTAGAGTCATGGCTAAGTACGGTGTCAATCATCGTCTTTCCACAGCCTACCACCCACAAACTAATGGCCAGGCTGAAATATCCAACCGAGGTCTTAAGCGAATTCTTGAAAGAACCGTGGGAGAGCATCGTGCCGCATGGGCTGATAAACTTGATGATGCTTTGTGGGCTTTCCGTACTGCTTACAAGACCCCAATCGGCTGTACGCCTTATCGTCTTGTGTACGGGAAAGCGTGCCACCTCCCCATTGAGTTGGAGCACAAGGCTTATTGGGCCTTGAAGTGGGCTAATTTTGATATAAACAAAGCCGGTGACCTACGCAAGATCCAACTAAATGAGCTGAATGAACTCCGTAATGAGGCTTATGAAAACTCTTTAATCTATAAGGAAAGAACTAAGCTCATTCACGACTCCAAGATCAAAAACCGAGAGTTCCATGTTGGAGACAAAGTCTTACTTTTTAACTCTCGGTTGAAAATCTTTTCGGGCAAGCTCAAATCTCGTTGGTCCGGCCCATTCACCATCGCCCAAATTTTTCCATATGGTACTCTCGAGCTCGCTCAACCTAATGGACCAAATTTTAAGGTGAATGGCCAACGAGTGAAGTTGTACTTTGGTGAGGACACCTCTCAGGAGGTGATTCCATCCCTCACCACGTTCCCCATGAACTAATTTTGGGTCGAGTCAGGCTCGTGACTCGGTTATCAAAAACAAGCGCTCCTCGGGAGGCAGCCCGAGTATCTATCCCTTTAACCCCCTAAGTGTAGGGGAGGACCTATTTTGGTCATTTGTGTTTGTATGGTGATGTGATTACAGGGATAAGTGCACTCTTCGAATCTTTGAAGAACCGTGTTCCCGTGTTTATCCGAAATCCGGTTCTATCTCTCAACTATCGTGATTTAATTTTCTTCATACTCACATTTGAAATTGATCACTTTAGTCGTCTCTTCCTTAACTTGAGTTAACCAACGTGCACAATGTCATAAGTGTAGGGGAGATTTTTCCCACATGCTTAAACATTGAGGACAATGTTTATCTTAAGTGTAGGGGAGACTTCTATCGAAGTTTTAAGTGGACTTTTCCATGAAAATGCCTTCATTTAACCGGAAAATCATATTTTTCAACATTTTTCAAATTTTTAATTAACTTTGGCCATTTAGTCGTAATTTTAAAATTTTTATCGTTGCTTTCATATGTATATATTCCGCAATAAAGTCAAAAATATTAATAAATTGGTGTAGCTAGTTTAGAAGTCTTTGACATATTAGGCCCGTTGCGTTTATTTGGACTCAACCCGAATAGACTTATCCAAGTTTATTCTAGCTAGTATCCTTAACCATGTAGACCTTAATTGGTTTATTAGGCTAAGTGTCCACGAGTCTCATTATTTGAGATTTTAAATTGTGGAGGACGAGAAATGATAGAGTAAATTATAAGTCGGTATTCTTGCGCAAGCTCACTTGGTGTAATTATTTGCCTATTCTCCCATCACTTGCTAATAATTTATCTGCAATAAGTAAGGTCTTACGATTTGAAAAGTTACTTAGCTTCTAGCCCAAGATCGTTTAAAAGTTGCTCGGTAATGATAAGAGTTCATAGCCAAGGCATAACTTATGAAGCGGGGCGCGAAGATTGGCGAGTCCGAAAAGGCCCTAACAAGGCATGAGGATTCAATTTTATTGCTGAAGATCCAAAGTGATGTGAAAAGCATTATTCCTAAAGTCAATATGAAGGATCAAGACTCACGACGAAAAGCAATCAACTCCCATAAAGATCATGGAGAAGTCTATCCGAAAAGACCCTAACAAGGTATGAGGATAAATAGATCCAAGTCCGAAAAGGAGGCGGATCGTTGTATCTCAAAATCCCAATTAGAGATTGAAGAAATAATCATGAAGTCGTGGTCAACAAAGTTGGAGTACCCCTCAAAAGTCTCCAAGTGAAGAAACTCTATTATGATGAGAAGACCATTATCTCAAGAACGTCTCTCGAAGATATGAAGTATGAAGTACATGCCAAATATCGGCCCGAGAAAGGTCTCAAATCGTGAACCAAGTTATGCCAAGATATGAACTTTTTGATATCCCGAGAAGCAGTTTTAAGAGATTTTGTCCTTTAGCTAACTATTGATCAAATCGTCCTACTTTGCTTTCAGCCTTAATAAACTATCGAAATAAGTCCAAAAATGCATCTTCATGATCATTCTAAGACAAAAATAAAATATAAGAGATACACCTAGGAATAAGGGAGTTTAAGCATTTAATTAAGCCATGTGTGTAAGTGTTTGATTTACTAACTTATAATAACAATGATCTCGTTTTTAAGCTTAGTTTGGGGAACGTGAAACTTGAGGGTGATAAATCTTCGCAACACCAAAGCCCTAATGTAAGTCCTTGATTTCTTTACAAGTTATTTCCATCCTTTGTTTTATTTTAAAATTTTAAGTTCTCTTAGTATTTCAATTGTTGTTTAGTAGAATTTAAATAAGGCCAAGGTTGATTAATTATGAGAAAAATGTAAAATTTGCTTTATCACTAAGCATTGCATGAGGGCATGGCAATGGTTAAGTGTAGGGGATTTGATAGGTGTGTAAACACCCATCCTTTTACCACTTAATTCTGGCTAAAACAAGACCAAAACACGTAATTAATATCATTTGTTTGGAATTATGCGTGGTTTTTGTGTTTATTGTGATTTCAGAGCTAACCGGATGAATATTAAAGAAAACATGGGATTGCACGGGTTTTATCAAGGAAAAAGACTGATCGTTGCTGTTAGACGAAGTCTATTGTCCAAGAGATGCAAAAGATTTGAAGTCACTGGGCCTATTCGAAGATTTATCGAAGAAAAGGACTAAAGACGGAAGATTTTCATAAGTCGAAGAAACTCGAGTCTATTTAACGAAGAAATTAAAAGACGAGTTGGATTTAATCGACAATAAATCCCGAATCAGAATCGAAAACGTCAACTTTTCTGAAAAGACGAGAAGACAAGAAGAAAGGGAGAAAGCCCACTCACCAACCAACCACTAGGAGTATAAATAGTCTTTCCCTTCACACAATTAGGGAGTTAGTTCATTTTTTCTTTCTTTCCCAGGCATTGTTCGTTCCATCACCAACTCCATTAGGGAGTTTGGTGATTTTCATCTCTTTCTTTTCATCTTGTAATCTTTAATCATTAACCTTGTTACTTTTTCATTAATCAATCTATTCCATCTTTCTATTTATTTTGTTCTTCATCATCATCTATTACAAGTTCTTGAGTTTTTATTTGATTTTAGTTTGATCTTAAAAAGTTGTTGATTTAGTGTTTTTATTGGTGGGATTTGTTTCTTATGATGTTTAAATGATTTGTATTTAATTTGGTGAAACCTTTTTGAGTATTTAGTTTGATTTTGAGTAAAAACCGTGTCCCCTGTTTACTTGTTGCTGTTACTGTTCTTCGTTACCCAGGATTTTCCGAACGAGCCAAACTTTCCGAATAGGAGAGTTTGTGTTTCCCTTATTCGGAATCTTTCCAATATTCCGAATAGGGGTGTTTTCATTTCTGTTACTCGGAATATTTCATATATTCCGCATGAGCCCAGTTTTCCGAGTAAGCTTATTATTCCGCATAGATCATATTATTCCGCATAGGGTTCATCTTTCCGAATAGAGTTTTTCTTTCCGAATAGCAGTCATTTTCCGAATAGGGCACGTTTTCCGAGTAAGACAATTTTTTCCGCATAGAGCAGTACTTTCCGAATAGCATCATTTTTCCGAGTAGAGTAATCTTTCCGAATAGGCATGTTTTTCCGAATGAGAGTATTTTCCGCATAGACAATATTTTCCGAATAGCCATCTTTCCGCATAGAGTTTTATATTCCGAATAGCATTAGTTTTCCGCATGAAGCAAGTTTTCCAAATAAGACATATATTCCGCATAAAGGCCAACATTCCGAATGGTGTTTTATTCCGCATAGGGTCTTCTTCAGTAAGAGTTATTTTTCAGATTATTATTTGTTGCTTGTTTTAAGTTTACTTCATTACCATTTTATTTACTTACCTGTTTAGTAGAATAGAAAACCAAATCCACTTTTTGTCACCAAGAACAAATCATTCCACTTTTAACTGAGATCAATTCGAGAGGATACCGAGAAATATTCTGAACCGACATAAAATCAGTGTATCATTCTTCTTGTTTCTTTTAAGCTTAGATCTTTGAGCCTTAGTAGTGGTGCTTACTCCTGTAGAAGGCAACACAGGAATATTAGAAGCTGGTTTTGATTCCGCCTTATCTTTACTGACCAAAGTTTGAGATGGTTTAGTCCTAGGGACCTTATTAAATGGTGTGACGGCTATAAGGTTCCTTTTGATTGCACTAGAGGACGATGCTGAGACAGTGGCTCCGTTATCCACAACATTCTTACCTTTTAGAGTACGAAGTGTTTCCTTTAACTCAACCAAGACCAGATTCTTATCACAAATTTGTTCCCTCAAATCAGATATTTCCACCGACTTTCGATTCAATTGTTCAATCAAAGATTGATTCTGTGCAGTGGTATTAGCACATGCGGGCTTTACTGAATCGAAGAGTTGTGTATTTTTCTCTTTTAAGTTATCAACTTTGGACAAAATCTTGGAAACTCGATTATCTAGATCAAGTTTTAAATTCTCAGCGGCCTCAAGTACGTTCACACAGTGAAGCTCCTTAGATTTCTCTATGTCTATCGGCAAAGATTTAGCAACTTTGTCACTTGGTTGACGCTGTTTTGATTGTAAATTTAATCGAAAATTATTTTCAAAGTTTGCATCATCGATATTAATACCTTCGAATGACGTTTCAAAGATTTCTTGAATAAATTGTTGCCTGCATTCAAGCGAAATACAATGTGTTTAAATCTCATCAAAATGTTTTGAAAGCAAAGAATATGAATCTTGAAGCTTTAAAAATTCAGCGCCAGATTCGTGACAAGTACTATCTACCACATTATCCACAGATTCAACATTATGCACAATAGAATCATTATCAACACTTTTATTCACACAGACGGAAACTATATCATGAGACATCACTTGTTTCAGAAGCTGATCATTTTGGCGAGAAACCCGTTCTATTTCAAGTAAACTGTTTTCATAAGCATCATCCATTTCATTGAAAACACGTCTAACTTCTTCTATTTCCAAAAGCAAATCTTGATCAAGATTACTAAGACAAGCTTTAACATTCTTTACAAACGGAACAATTTCGTCTCGAAACGCAACTCTAGTGTGCTCAAAAATCCATTCACCTTACGTTATGGCCGAAGCCGTCGTACGTTCCAAAATGACCTTGTCAAAATCGGCTAAGTGTTGGTGTACCGCATTTAAGTTAACGGACGCCTTACTTACCGGTGGAATTAACTTCGTTAAATCCGTTTTGACAAGTGTAGGTGACGTACTAGGAGGGTTTTCATTTGACAAACTTTGGGGCACAAGAACTGTCAATTCAGCTAATTCCTTTTGTAAGCGGATGCGGGTCTTTTTAGACAATTGATCTTTGTTATACTGATCATAATCAATCGTATGGAATTTTGAAAGCATTTTAGAATGAGTTTCTTCCGTAATTGACATATATGGAAAGTATACGGATTGATCACCGCTTGAATGCGAATGTTTACCTCTTGTCGGGTCTCTCAGCTTCCCCGAATTCATCTCTCTCCCGCAACATCTCCAGCTTACGTGCTGCATCGGCCACTTGTGCTACAGTGTTGAACGTAGCACACACCAGATTGTTTGCGACCGATGTGCGAAGAGCCCACCTAAAGTGGTGTGCCTGCTCTTCAGAAGTACCTGCTGCCGCACCAAGGAAACCAGCTAAGCGAAGAAAGCTCTGCATAAACTCGTTGCTATTCTCCCCAGCTCTCTATCGGATCCCATGGTACTCTCTCTTGAGCTTGTCCTGTTCAGCCTTGGGAAAGAACTGCTCCATCACCCTATCCTTGAACTGAGCCCAGGTCAAACCAGCAACCCACTCGTCACCACCTTTAGACTGCATCAATGCTAACCACCAATTTAGCACATTGCCTTCGAACCGATAGCATGCCAACCTCGCCTTGTATGCGGGGTCACAACCCATAGCATTGAAAATCTTCTCGATGTAAGCCAACCAGCTTTCAGCATCACTGGGGCTATCTGTCTTCTCAAAAGCTCGAGGGCGGAGCTTGTTGAATCTCTCCAGGCATACTGCTAATGTCACTGGAGGAGGAGGAGGAGGTGCCTGATTATGCTGCTGATTGTTGGCAGCTTGAACTTCAGCCCTGATGTCATTCCTCAGTTGAGGAAGCAAAGCTTGCATAGCAGCTTGAATTGCAGCATTGAGCTGTTCCTGTTCGCGTGTGAGAACCATCTGACAGTATAACATAAAACTTATGATTAAACAGATCAAAACATAAAATATATATACATGAAAAAAATTTATACCAAAATTTCAAGAGAAAAGTTTATGCAAGAAAATCTTTGTGTATGAATGCATGATGCAGTTTTATGAAAACTTTTGTATGCTCGAGAGTGAACGCCTATGGTCAGTTCACCCAAAACAAAAGACATGGCGAGGGGACGCCTATGGGTCGGTCCCAAATTTAAAAGTTTCGATAAAACACATGCAGCGATCTACATTCTGCCGCTCCATAACACGACCAGATCTAGGGTTCATTCAAAACCCTGGCTTTGAAACAAAACCCTCTTTTCTTGCAACTTCCTATTACACGATCTGCAACAAACATCCATTTTTCTTGTGATAAAAACGATCTAGGGTTTTCAGAAACCCTAAATCATGATTTCATGTGAATACAAGAATTGGAAAATCACCTCTGCTGCCTATTTCAACGCCTAATAACTTTTTACTGGGGATAAAACTTGACAATCCCTCTGGTGGATATTTAGATATATGTATGTAGAACACACATAAAATTTTTTGTGACGATCCAACGGTTCAATCAAAAGTTATGACCTTCTGAATACTACTGCGCACACAAAAACGTCCAGAAAAACCCTAGACGGGTTTTTCTTCTTTTCACCATACACGAACACCTTGTTGGTCCTAGCATCACGAGCCACGAGGCTCTGATACCAATTGTGGAAACCTTGGTTTCCGGATCTTTTAAGCTACTAGGAATGCACCATGTTCATATGATTAGATAATCAAAGCGGAATTAGAACATGATACATTAACAAGGTGTTTAGACACATTGACATGAATTAAAACACAATTAGATTGTTCATTATATTAATAACAAACAATCACTAGACGTGTATACATTGAATCCCACGTCTAGTCGACACACGCTTTAGGTTTACATTGTGAATGAACTTATGATTAAAACCTAAGACCCTTGGTTCCTTTTATAGTGTAAGGATTAGGGTTTACAAGAGATAATAACAAATAAACAAGTAAATCTTCTATTTAAATAAACTTATGCAGAATATATCTTGCATGTTTATCTAAATAGAAGCTTCCATAAGCTTCTTGTCTACGTTTCTATCAACTCTTGAATTGCATGTGACAATGCTTAGATTGCACACGACAACTCTTGAGCCAACAACGCTTAGTTTGCTCTTGTCAACGCTTGGATTGCTCTTGACAACGCTTAGACAATATCTTCATGTTTTCTTCGTTTTTGAGTTTCTGCCACATCAACTTTTTGACCCAACAATCTTCCCCTAGTTGATGTCGGCAAAACTCTATGTGTATCTCTTGTAAGTTGTACATGATCTTCAAATTGCTTCCCCTCAAGTGTATGTCTTCCCCTTTTTGTCACATCAACAGGGAAGTAAACAATGTATGCAATCTTTGAAGATTCTCCAAATGTAGCTCTATGTAATGATCTTGAAGAAAAATAAATATAATATTCTTGATGTAGAAGTAGAATAACCCAACCTTGTGTTCCATGTCTTGCACTATCCACGTGACGTCGAACTTATATGAGAACGTTAAAGTATAAGCAGACCTCAATCCCTTGTCAATATTCTCATCCTTTGTGAGACATTGAGCACGATAATGTAACTCCTTCAAGTGTTATGACAAGTCTTCGTCACCAACCATGTAAAGCACGAACAAGTTACCTTTAAAGAATAATGTTAACTATGCACCATCTTCAAAGATATGATAGAACACAAACTCGCGAAAATCTTCTTCGAACATCAAACTTACCATAAGAATTCTTCCCCTTAAGTCAACACCTCTTCATGACGAATCTTTATGAAATAATAGCTTCATATCATATGTAAAAGTTTAACTACGGATAACTCTTTTACAAGGCTACCCCGATTACATAATCTAATCAAATATTACTCCAATCAAATACTTCACGAATTGTTGCTAACTTGAATTAAAATCATTAATCCCTTTTAAAAGTATCCGAGCCATAAATATCACCTTGATATTCTGAATAAAAACGGAGATTCCATGTACCTTCGTGTGTAAATTCCTCCTTTTTGTGTGCTAAAAACATACCAATTTTCTCAACAGCAGATATCCTTGTGTTGTCCAATATCCTCTCTTGTCCAAGATCTTCATCAGATGTATTGTCCGATATCGGACAATACATGTCAGCGTTTGAATTCTCACATATCGGACAACACTGTCAACGCTGTCAGCGTTGACTTATTTTGTCATCGCAAAATATTTCCTGTCAGCGTCTATTCTTGTCAGCGCTGAATCAATACTTGTCAGTGGATAAACTAAATATGTCAGCGTGAAACATATACTTGTAAATCCCTGGTCCACAACATGATCTTCTTCCATGAATATAGCCCCATCACATATTGCGTGGGAAATAAAACAAGATGCTTATGGAATTAAATAATTCCTTAAAAACATATCATTGCTTCACACGTTTTATTACCAATAAATCAGGAAGAAAAGATCCGAATAATTAGCAACCTAAATCTCCTTGATAATATACCTTTTATGTTTATCCAAGATTTAAAACCCAACTGCAGATTCATAGCTCTTCCAAATATTCTTAGCTGTGAGAGATATTATAGGGTTGACTATCCCTTTTGAAACTCTTTAGTCACGTGAAAACTTCAATTTTGGATGCCAATAAATCAGCACATCTCATTGCAATGTTTGGTATTTAAAAACAAAAACCACATACTGCAATTGTCCTTTGTTACCTTGAATGACGTACCAACAAACTTTGAAGAAACACAAACCAGTAGCATCACGTGAATAATTTTTCTTTTGGCCAAAATCAAAAGGACACATTCAATATTTGTGGACTGCAAGAACATCACATGCAGCGATCTGCATTCTGCCGCTCCATAACACGACCAGATCTAGGGTTCATTCAAAACCTGGCTTTGAAACAAAACCCTATTTTCTTGCAACTTCCTATTACACGATCTGCAACAAACATCCAATTTTCTTGTGATAAAAACGATCTAGGGTTTTCAGAAACCCTAAATCATGATTTCATGTGAATACAAAAATTGGAAAATCACCTCTGCTGCCTATTTCGACGCCTAATAACTTTTTACTGGGAATAAAACTTGACAATCCCTCCGGTGGATGTTTAGATATATGTATGTAGAACACACATAAAACATTTCGTGACGATCCAACGGTTCAATCAAAAGTTATGACCTTCTGAATACTACTGCGCACACAAAAACGTCCAGAAAAACCCTAGACGAATTTTTCTTCTTTTCACCATACACGAACACCTTGTTGGTCCTAGCATCACGAGCCACGAGGCTCTGATACCAATTGTGGAAACCTTGGTTTCCGGATCTTTTAAGCTACTAGGAATGCACCATGTTCATATGATTAGATAATCAAAGCGGAATTAGAACATGATACATTAACAAGGTGTTTGGACACATTGACATGAATTAAAACACAATTAGATTGTTCATTATATTAATAACAAACAATCACTAGACGTGCATACATTGAATCCCACGTCTAGTCGACACACGCTTTAGGTTTACATTGTGAATGAACTTATGATTAAAACCTAAGACCCTTGGTTCCTTTTATAGTGTAAGGATTAGGGTTTACAAGAGATAATAACAAATAAACAAGTAAATCTTCTATTTAAATAAACTTATGCAAAATATATCTTGCATGTTTATCTAAATAGAAGCTTCCATAAGCTTCTTGTCTACGTTTCTATCAACTCTTGAATTGCATGTGACAATGCTTAGATTGCACACGACAACTCTTGAGCCAACAACGCTTAGTTTTCTCTTGTCAACGCTTAGATTGCTCTTGACAACGCTTAGACAATATCTTCATGTTTTCTTCGTTTTTGAGTTTCTGCCACATCAACTTTTTGACCCAACAGTAACACCCCATTTTGGTAATGGAAATGTCACATGTCATTATGGCGTGTCATCAAAGCATACAAGGAAAAATGTCTAAACATTACATGACCATAAAAGGAAAATACCGGAATCAAACATCGGTAGTCCAAAAGTAAAGCTCATCACACACAAACATAAGTATAGTAAAGGAAAGGACTAAACAGTGTCCATAGCAATGTATCAAAAGAAAGGAAATGCATAAAGTAAAGAAAGGCTAGAAAGCTTCCAGTCCATATGCACATACTCTTAAAGTCTATGAGCGTCCCTGAGTACCTGCCGTTTTAGGAACATAGAAAAGGAAAACGGCTGAGCAATACGCTCAGTGCACGGATGTACAATAAAGCATGAATAGGATAAGCATATAACATATAACAGCAGAAGAAACTAAGTCCCGAGTAATCTGATTAAGTCTTGATAAAACTGGTTTTATAGTTTGAAAAGCCTTATGTTTATCTTGTAAAAACTGTTTATCATATTTTACCATTAGCCAATATAGGTCATGAAAATCCACCGTGCATGAATACTTGGAGGGGTGACCTCATCATGCAAATTAGAGGGGCTGCCTCTAATTTAATATACTGGTTTTTGGGTAGGAGGGATCAACTCCTTGTGAAGGATGCAAGGCACACACCACATTCACCATGAAATCCTGACTGAAAACATGTAACTAGGATGCACCCATACGCCCCACATGATAAATATAATATAAATGGCCAAAAGCTGAAGGGACGCCACGAGCAATCACTCTGCCGTGGTGAAGTCATAACATCTGTGCCTCTAATGTTATGGTTATGGTACCTCCATAACTAGGTGAAACTGGTCATGCATGTATATGGCTATAGGTATTCTAAATTAAACATAATCAATTCAAACACATACTTATACTACAGGAAAACATTTGGCTGCATACGGGGAAATCTTAATAAGGAAAGAATGTCCATACTGAAAGGACGGGAATCTGTACCTTATGTCCAGTGAACGAAGAAGATGAACTGAGAGGAATCCTACTTCCGTATCACTAATGCTACACAAACACATACATGAATAAGTATCTTCTTACTAATACGTAACTGATTTAATGTCATGTCTTAGCTTATTTTATATGTTCTTATCATGTTTTACTATTTTAAGCCTTAAACTGTGTTTATCTTATATTCTGTTTACTCTGATTAAGTATTTCTGGTATTTCATGTATTATTATACTTACTGTGTAATAAGAAGTAACTTTCCAAAAATAGCAGGTTTCCAAAAATAGAAAGTTTCCAAAAATAGAAAGTTACCAAAAATAGAAAGTTTCCAAAAATAGAAAGTTTCCAAAAATAGAAAGTTTTCAAAAATAGAAAGTTTCCAAAAATAGAAAGTTTCCAAAAATAGAATTACTGCTTAAAATAGATAAGTTTCTAAAAATATAAAGTTTCCATAAATAGATTTGCTGCCTTATTTAAATAAGTTTCCATAAATAGATTAGCTGCCTGAAATAAATAAGTTTCAAAAAATAGATAGTTTCCATAAATAGATTAGCTGCCTTATTTAAATAAGTTTCTAAAAATAGAAGTTTCCATAATTAGAAATAAGCTGGTTAAATAAGCTAAGTATATAAGCCTAAGTGTTTTCATGATTATTTTCTAAGTCATATGATATAATGTATAGTTTTTTAATTATTTCATGTAATTAAAATAAACTATAGGTTAAAATATTTAATTAAAGTATATCATGTTTTTAATTAAATAAAGTTAAATACTTAGTTTAAAACATGTATTATTATCTATTAATAATATAACCTAAGTCATGTTAATTAATTAATTATAACAATGGTTTTTAAATAATTAATTAATTATAAGCCTTAAAAATATAAAATACTTAGGTTAATAATTTCATGATTTTAATAATTAATATAACCTAAGTCATGTTATTAAATTAATCATGTCATGTTTATTAATTTAATTTTAACATAAGATTATAAAAAATAATCTCAACATACACCGTGAACCGGATCTTGACTAAGAATCATGAACCGGACATGAAATCGACACCATACCCCGAACCAAATCGGGGTTACCCTTGTCTTGTTGCTGCCGTGGGACCCACACCAACCAACCGGGACCATATGGTCTCGGTGGTGGTCAAATAGCCAAACCGAGACCCTCTCGGGTTCGGTTTAGGGCGGCGGCCAAGAACAAACACCCCTTAAACATCCCTTTTGATTTATACCAAAACCAATTTCATGTTAGATCTATGATTTAATTAGGTTTTAAGAAAAACATATCATGTTCTTAATTATTTAAAAGATTAAATCAAAAGAAAAAGGTTAAAAGAATTACCAAATGCGTGGATCTAAAGAACGATGAACAAACACGAACACTAGCAATAAATCCAAGATCCAAGATCAATCAAACACCCCTTTGGTGTGTTTGAGGGTGGCGGCCAAAAGAAAAAAAAGAAGGAGGAGGAGAACTTTTAGGTTTCTGTAAAATTCTCTGTAAAGAAAAATATGATTAGTGTTTTTCCCTTAACCCCCTTTAGTGAAAATTGAAATGGGCTTGGCCCATTTCTCCCTTGTTTCCGCGGTTAGGGGTCCCACATGGGGTACCCGTACCGTTTTCCGTGTCTCGATGTTTAGTTACTCGTTCGTGATTATTTGTGTTCGCGTTTAATGTGTTCTCGTTAAATAATTACCGTGACCTAATATATTTATTTACGCTCGTAATAAATATATATACGTAATTAATAGTAGTTCGTGATTTAATTACGTTCATGATTTCATGATCGCATGTTCGTGATTAATTATTGTCAAATAATTATTACGTGCTCGTGCGTAGTAAATACTTATCGTGTTCTAACACGTACGTAATACGTAAAATCCTAACACGTAATCGTAATCATGCTATAATAGGAAAGTTTTAATCTAGTACGTACGATCTTAAGGGTACTATTCATGGTAAAAGCATGCGGGTTTTACAACTCTTCCCCCCTAAAAAGAATAATTCGTCCCCGAATTATAGATAAAGTAAACTGTAAAAGAAGAACATACCCGAATTCAAAATATGAAATGAGGGTAAGAAGCCCGGATTGACTCCTCTGTTTCCCAAGTGGCTTCCCGCTCGGTATGATCCCTCCATAGGATTTTGACGAATGGAATCGTCTTCCTTCTCATGACTAGTTCTTGTCTGTCAAGAACTCGTTCGGGTTCTTCTATAAAAGTGAGATCTTCACGTATCTGTTCCAGTGGATACTGAACCATGTGAAGGGGATGATACTGGTACCCTCTGAGTAAGGACACATGAAACACATTGTGCACATACGAAAGTTGCGGAGGTAACGCCAATCGGTAAGATACTTCACCGACTCGTTCAGTGATATCAAACGGTCCGATGAAACGAGGAGTGAGCTTCCCTTTAATCCCGAAGCGTCTAACACCACGTGCCGGTGAAACCTTAAGGAAGACGTGATCTCCTACATTAAAATGTATGTCCCTACGATGCTTATCGGCGTAACTCTTCTGACGTGACCGTGCTTCCTGAATTTTCTGCTTAGCTACTGCGATCTTTTCATTGGTCATCTCTATGATTTCTGGTCCTTCAAGTGTTTGCTCGCCAACCTGATCCCAACAGATTGGAGCGCGATACTTCCTGCCATACAACATCTCGAAAGGAGCACACTTTATACTCGCGTGCCAACTGTTGTTGTATGCAAACTCCACCAAACAGATGTAATCGTCCCAATCACCCGTCCATTCCAACGCACATGACCTCAACATATCTTCCAATGTCTGAATGGTTCGTTCCGACTGTCCGTCCGTTTGAGGATGAAAAGCCGTGCTAAGCTTAAGTTGTGTACCCCAAGCTTTCTGCAGACTCTTCCAAAAGCGCGAAGTGAATCGACGATCTCTGTCTGAGACGATGCTGGATGGTGCACCGTGGAGTCTCATGATCTCTCTTCTGTACGTATCGGCGAGTTTACTTACCGGATCTTCCTTGCGGATCGGTAAGAAATGAGCTGATTTGGTAAGTCGATCTACGATAACCCAAATTGCATCGTGCTTCCTCTTGGTAGGCGGAAGACCAGTAACAAAATCCATGGTTATTTTGTCCCACTTCCATTCTGGAATATCTAACGGTTGAAGGAGACCGCCAAATCGCTGATGCTCGATCTTAACCTGCTGGCAGGTAAGACATTTGGAGACGTAAGTGGCCACATCTTGTTTCATACCACTCTACCAAAAGTACTACTTGATGTCATGGTACATCTTAGTCGAACCAGGATGTATAGGGAATGGGGAGCTATGAGCTTCAGCTAACAAGGCTTCCCGGAGTTCTTGGTCATCAGGAACACAAAGTCTCGTGCCCTGCCATACGATACCATCTGCATCTACTCTGAATTCTGTCTGTTTCTCCAAATTCTGTACTATTGCCCAGATTTCTCCGTCATCCTTCTGAGCTTCCTTGATCTTAGAGAGTAACTCGGGTTCTACTATAAGATTAGCCCAGTAACCGTGCTGTCCACGTACCATGATCTCGATGTCAAGTCGCTCCAAGTCTCTTATGATTTCCTCTTCGATTTTAATGCCGTTGATCATTCCGGACTTCCTGCTAAGAGCATCTTCTACTACAATTGCCTTCCCGGGATGATACTATAGATTAATGTCATAATCCTTCAACAGCTCTAACCATCTCCTCTGCCTCATGTTCAATTCACGTTGAGTGAAGATATACTTCAAGCTCTTGTGATCCGTGAAAATGTCACATGATTCTCCATGTAAGTAGTGCCTCCATATCTTCAATGCAAACACGACTGCAGCAAGTTCCAAGTCATGCGTGGGGTAATTATCTTCATAAGGCTTAAGATGTCGTGAAGCGTACGCGATCACTTTCCCATGTTGCATGAGAACACAGCCAAGTCCCTTCCCCGATGCATCGCTGTAGATTTGAAATCCACCCGTACCAGATGGGAGAGTAAGAATAGGTGCAGATACTAGCTTCTTCTTCAGGTCTTCAAAGCTATTCTCTCAATCTTCAGTCCAGACGAATTTCTCCCCTTTCCGCATCAGTTTGGTCAATGGTAGTGCTAAGCGGGAAAAGTTCTCCACGAACCTACGGTAATAGCCAGCTAAGCCTAAGAAACTGAAGACTTCCGTTGCTGATGTCGGCCTTGGCCACTTAGTAATGGCCTCAACCTTCGCTGGATCCATAGTGATTCCTTCTGCTGATACAATGTGACCTAAGAATGCCACCTTGTCTAACCAGAACTCACACTTGGAGAATTTTGCATACAGCTGCTTCTGGCAAAGAATCTGTATTACTGTACGAAGATGGTCTTCGTGTTCCTCCTTGGACTTAGAGAAAATCATGATGTCATCGATGAAGACAATGACGAACTTGTCCAGAAATTCATAGAAGATTCTGTTCATAAAGTCCATGAACACTGCTGGAGCATTTGTCAGGCCAAATGGCATAACTACAAACTCGTAGTGGCCATAGCGGGTACGAAAAGCAGTCTTGGCGATGTCCTGCTCCTTGACCCGTAGCTGATGATAGCCTGACCTAAGATCAATCTTGGAGAAGTGTTTGGCCCCTTGGAGTTGGTCAAACAGATTGTCAATACGTGGCAGTGGATATCTATTCCAAATAGTAATCTTGTTGAGCTCACGATAGTCTATGCAAAGACGCATACTGCCGTCCTTCTTCTTAACAAACAAGACCGGTGCGCCTCATGGAGATGCGCTCGGTCGAATGAAACCTCGTTCAAGAAGTTCTTGCAGTTGATCCTTCAGCTCTATGGGAGCCATGAGATAAGGAGCCTTGGAGTTCGGTTCAGCTCCTGGAATAAGCTCGATACTGAATTCCACTTCTCGTGCAGGTGGTATGCCCGGAAGTTCTGCTGGAAAAACATCTTGGAATTCCGACACTATAGGTTGATCCTGAATTGATGGGGATTCAGCATCCATGTCGTAAACCGTAGCTAGATAACCCTCGCAGCCATGTGACAGTAGTGCACGCGCTTGCAGGGTAGATATGACTTGTACAGACCGTCCGGGTATGAACCCGTTATGAATGTACTCTGGTGCATTAACATCACCGAAGATAACTCGATATGAATGGCAGTCTATGGTAGCATGATGCTTGGATAGCCAATCCATGCCCAAAATCATGTCGAAGTCATTCATGTTCAGCGGAAGTGCATCAACAGGTCGAACCTTATCGTCAAATTCTAGGGGAAGACTCTTGTATACATGGGTGATTAATACAGAGTCCCTCAAAGGCGTGGAAATAGTAAGCCTATTTTCTAGTGGCATGGGGAGCATCCTAATGTTCTTAGCATAAGCAGTAGAAATAACCGAGTGAGTAGCACCCGTATCGAAAAGAACTCATGCAGCTTGACCATACATATACAAGATTCCAGTGATGGTACCTGTAGACTTGTTGGCCTGGTCTCGGGATGTCGTGTAGACACGCCCGGTAGTAGGAGGCGGCTTGGAATCAGCATGTCCCAATGTACCCTCCATCTCGCCCTTACGGCAATCCTTCATGATATGGCCAGGAAGACCACACTTAAAGCACGCGTTAGTATTACGACGACATAGCCCTGGGTGCCTACGGTGGCAAGTAGAGCAAAGAGGATGAGTAAATCCTCCAGCAGGTGCTCTGGCTGGCTGGGAACCTAATAAAACATTTTACATAAGACATAATAATTGGGTACAAAGGACAATACGGATAATCGTGAGATTGAATACCAGTGATAGCTGGACGGCTAGGCTGTGAACCTCTCTAGTTCTGGTCCCTACCGTTTCCATGGTTCCTGGTAGAAGTTTTGCTAAAGTGTCAGAATATGAGTTATAACATGAAATCATAATGAAATGCGTAAGTATTAGGACCTGCTTCTGTTGGAGTGTCTAGCGTTGTTACGGTAATTATCATTAACGCCACGACTATCCGTAGCAGAACGGTCGTTAGTCAGACCGTTTCCCTTGGGCTGATGAGGATGCTGCTGAGTAGCCGGCTGAGACCGGTCCCCAGTTTTCTGCCTGGAAGATACATTTAAAGAGATCAATAATTGACATATATGGAAAGTATACGGATTGATCACCGCTTGAATGCGAATGTTTACCTCTTGTCGGGTCTCTCAGCTTCCCCGAATTCATCTCTCTCCTGCAGCATCTCCAGCTTACGTGCTGCATCGGCCACTTGTGCTACAGTGTTGAACGTAGCACACACCAGATTGTTTGTGACCGATGTGCGAAGAGCCCACCTAAAGTGGTATGCCTGCTCTTCAGGAGTACCTGCTGCCGCACCAAGGAAACCAGCTAAGCGAAGAAAGCGCTGCATAAACTCGTTGCTATTCTCCCCAGCTCTCTGTCGGATCCCATGGTACTCTCTCTTGAGCTTGTCCTGTTCAGCCTTGGGAAAGAACTGCTCCATCACCCTATCCTTGAACTGAGCCCAAGTCAAACCAGCAACCCACTCATCACCACCTTCAGACTACATCAATGCTAACCACCAATTTAGCATATCGCCTTCGAACCGATAGCATGCCAACCTCGCCTTGTATGCGGGGTCACAACCCATAGCATTGAAAATCTTCTCGATGTGAGCCAACCAGCTTTCAACATCAATGGGGCTATCTGTCTTCTCAAAAGCTCGAGGGCGGAGCTTGTTGAATCTCTCCAGCCATACTGCTAATGTCACTGGAGGAGGAGGAGGAGGTGCCTGATTATGCTGCTGATTGTTGGCAGCTTAAACTTCAGCCCTGATGTCATTCCTCAGTTGAGGAAGCAAAGCTTGCATAGCAGCATTGAGCTGTTCCTGTTCGTGTGTGAGAACCATCTGACAATATAACATAAAACGTATGATTAAACAGATCAAAACATAAAATATATATACATGAAAAAAAATTTATACCAAAATTTCAAGAGAAAAATTTATGCAAGAAAATCTTTGTGTATGAATGCATGATACAGTTTTATGAAAACTTTTGTATGCTCGAGAGTGAACGCCTATGGTCAGTTCACCCAAAACAAAAGACATGGCGAGGGGACGCCTATGGGTCGGTCCCAAATTTAAAAGTTTCGCTAAAACACATGCGACTAAATAGGGCCAGTCCTGTACCAACCATTGCTTAGTCATAAATCTACGACAATGACATATATGTATGTTTAAAATGATGAATGCATGAAAACAACTGTCAGTTCTAGGAAGACCGTAGTGACTACCCACTAATCACATGTCATATTTGAGAGCCTACAGGTCGAAGCCTTCGCTCTGATACCATAATTGTAACACCCCATTTTGGTAATGGAAATGTCACATGTCATTATGGCGTGTCATCAAAGCATACAAGGAAAAATGTCTAAACATTACATGACCATAAAAGGAAAATACCGGAATCAAACATCGGTAGTCCAAAAGTAAAGCTCATCACACACAAACATAAGTATAGTAAAGGAAAGGACTAAACAATGTCTATAGCAATGTATCAAAAGAAAGGAAATGCATAAAGTAAAGAAAGGCTAGAAATCTTCCAGTCCATATGCACGTACTCTTAAAGTCTACGAGCGTCCCTGAGTACCTGCCGTTTTGGGAACATAGAAAAGGAAAACGGCTGAGCAATACGCTCAGTGCACGGATGTACAATAAAGCATGAATAGGATAAGCATATAACATATAACAGCGGAAGAAACTAAGTCCCGAGTAATCTGATTAAGTCTTGATAAAACTGGTTTTATAGTTTGAAAAGCCTTATTGTTATCTTGTAAAAACTATTTATCATATTTTACCATTAGCCAATATAGGTCATGAAAATCCATCGTGCATGAATACTTGGAGGGGTGACCTCATCATGCAAATTAGAGGGGCTGCCTCTAATTTAATATACTGGTTTTTGGGTAGGAGGGATCAGCTCCTTGTGAAGGATGCAAGGCACACACCACATTCACCATGAAATCCTGACTGAAAACATGTAACTAGGATGCACCCATACGCCCCACATGATAAATATAATATAAATGTCCAAAAGCTGAAGGTATGCCACGAGCAATCACTCCGCCGTGGTGAAGTCATAACATCAGTGCCTCTAATGTTATGGTTATGGTACCTCCATAACTAGGTGAAACTGGTCATGCATGTATATGGCTATAGGTATTCTAAATTAAACATAAGCAATTCAAACACATACTTATACTACGGGAAAACATTTGGCTGCATACGGGGAAATCCTAATAAGGAAAGAATGTCCATACTGAAAGGACGGGAATCCGTACCTTATGTCCAGTGAACGAAGAAGATGAACTGAGAGGAATCCTACTTCCGTATCACTAATGCTACATAAATACATACATGAATAAGTATCTGCTTACTTATACGAAACTGATTTAATGTCATGTCTTAGCTTATTTTATATGTTCTTATCATGTTTTACTGTTTTAAGCCTTAAACTGTGTTTATCTTATATTCTGTTTACTCTGATTAAGTATTTATGGTATTTCATGTATTATTATACTTACTGTGTAATAATAAGTAACTTTCCAAAAATAGCAGGTTTCCAAAAATAGAAAGTTTCCAAAAATAGAAAGTTTCCAAAAATAGAAATTTTCTAAAAATAGAAAGTTTCCAAAAATAGAAAGTTTCCAAAAATAGAAAGTTTCCAAAAATAGAAAGTTTCCAAAAATAGAATTACTGCTTAAAATAGATAAGTTTCTAAAAATAGAAAGTTTCCATAAATAGATTTGCTGCCTTATTTAAATAATTTTCCATAAATAGATTAGCTGCCTGAAATAAATAAGTTTCTAAAAATAGAACGTTTCCATAAATAGATTAGCTGCCTTATTTAAATAAATTTCTAAAAATAGAAGTTTCCATGATTAGAAATAAGCTGGTTAAATAAGCTAAGTATATAAGCCTAAGTGTTTTCATGATTATTTTCTAAGTCATATGATATAATGTATAGTTTATTAATTATTTCATGTAATTAAAATAAACTATAGGTTAAAATATTTAATTAAAGTATATCATGTTTTTAATTAAATAAAGTTAAATACTTAGGTTAAAACATGTATTATTATCTATTAATAATATAACCTAAGTCATGTTAATTAATTAATTATAACCATGGTTTTTAAATAATTAATTAATTATAAGCCTTAAAAATATAAAATACTTAGGTTAATAATTTCATGATTTTAATAATTAATATAACCTAAGTCATGTTATTAAATTAATCATGTCATGTTTATTAATTTAATTTTAACATAAGATTATAAAAAATAATCTTAACATACACCGTGAACCGGATCTTAACTAAGAACCATGAACCGGACATGAAATCGACACCATACCCCGAACCAAATCGGGGTTACCCTTGTCTTGTTGCTGCCGTGGGACCCACACCAACCAACCGGGACCATATGGTCTCGGTGGTGGTCAAATAGCCAAACCGAGACCCTCTCGGGTTCGGTTTAGGCAGCGGCCAAGAACAAACACCCCTTAAACATCCCTTTTGATTTATACCAAAACCAATTTCATGTTAGATCTATGATTTAATTAGGTTTTTAAGAAAAACATATCATGTTCTTAATAATTTAAAAGATTAAATCAAAAGAAAAAGGTTAAAAGAATTACCAAATGCGTGGATCTAAAGAACGATGAACAAACACGAACACTAGCAATAAATCCAAGATCCAAGATCAATCAAACACCCCTTTGGTGTGTTTGAGGGTGGCGGCCAAAAGAAAAAAAAAGAAGGAGGAGGAGAACTTTTAGGTTTCTGTAAAATTCTCTGTAAAGAAAAATATGAGTAGTGTTTTTCCCTTAACCCCCTTTAGTGAAAATTGAAATGGGCTTGGCCCATTTCTCCCGCGAGTAGGGGCCCCACATGGGGTACCCGTACCGTTTTCTGTGTCTCGATGTTTAGTTACTCGTTCGTGATTATTTGTGTCCGCGTTTAATGTGTTCTCATTAAATAATTACCGTGACCTAATATATTTATTTACGCTCGTAATAAATATATATACGTAATTAATAGTAGTTCGTGATTTAATTACGTTCATGATTTCATGATCGCATGTTCGTGATTAATTATTGTCAAATAATTATTACGTGCTTGTGCGTAGTAAATACTTATCGTGTTCTAACACGTACGTAATACGCAAAATCCTAACACGTAATCGTAATCATGCTATAATAGGAAAGTTTTAATCTAGTACGTACGATCTTAAGGGTACTATTCATGGTAAAATCATGCGGGTTTTACAGATATGGTGGTTGCTGTGGAAAAGATTGTTGATGAACACTTTGTTGAAATGCTTGTTGTGGCATCATTAGTGGTTGATAAGATGGTTGCTGTGGTTGCTGATAGTTGTGTGGTTGTGGCTGCTGCAAGTATGATGGTTGTTGATAAGTATAAGCCATGTTTTGTTGAGAAGCATACATTGCAAGTGGATTATGAACTTGAGGTGTAGACAAGCGAGCCTCGATCACATGGCATTCGTGTTGTTGAAGAAAAGCTTGAAGTTGATCCACATTGGTGTTATGCAAGTCCTTAACCAATTTAACATCCGTCACGTATTTTTTCCATTCTGAAGGAAGAGTGTTCAAATACTTGGTGTTCAATTGAAAGGTAGGAATTGCCATGCCATAGATATTAAGCTCATTTAACAATAGGGTAAATCTCAGATAGTAATCATTGAGAGTTTCCCCTGGCACATAGGCAAACTTATCAAAAGTATCATAAAGCTTACACCCTCGTTCTTGTTTAGTTAACGAGGTGCCTTGCATTAGAACACGAATTCTATCCCATAACTCTTTGGCAACTTTATGTTTGCTGATGAGTTTGTAGACATCTGGAGGAAGGGCTTGGAGAATGATGTTTGTAGCATACTTATCACATTTGTCTTGAATCTTCATATCTCCAGTCAATTCACCCGTTGTGCAAGGACGAGTAGTCGTACCTTCCATCACTGTACCATAATCTAATGGTCCATTGAGCACCGATGCCCAAATAAGATGTCCATTTTCCTTGTTCAACATATAAAGTTCCATGCGGGAAGACCATTCCTCATACATAGTCTTCACCAACATTGGTGGACGATTATCCGTACCCGAGAGGATGGACTTATCCGTAAGAGATGTGTACTCCATTTTAATAAGTTAAGATTTACAAAGTTGATCGAACAATGAGAGAAAGTTAATGTGTTTGTTGTTGTGTGTTAAAGCCGAGAAATAATGTTGAAATTCCCTAAATTATGTTCTCGATAAACCAAAAATTCCAAGACTAAATTACACACGATTGTTAAAAATTTTCAAAAACACGTTTTTGGAAAATCTTGGAAATCTTGTCACTCTATCGGAATGCACAAAACAAGTTATGTCGCAATACTTGATCGTAATAACTATCGGAATGCACAAACAACTTCTGTCGCAATGTCTATCTGAATACCTATCGCAATGCTTGATCGCAATACCTGTCGGAATGTCTGATCACAATACCTGTCGGAATGTCTGATCGCAATACCTATCGGAATGTCTGATCGCAATACCTATCGGAATGTCTGATCGCAATACCTATCGGAATGTTTGATCGCAATACCTGTCGGAATGTGTTGATCGCAATACCTGTCGGAATGTTTTGATCGCAATACCTGTCGGAATGTTTTGATCGCAATACCTGTCGGAATGTTTTGATCGCAATACCTGTCGGAATGTTGTGATCGCAATACTTGTCGGAATGTGGCTAAAGAAATTTTGGCAGAGTAACGTTTCAATATTGCCTTATACTCGATCGCAATGTACGATGCAAGGAGCTATCGCAATGTTTGATCGGAATAAGTGTCGAAATACCCTTCTATCGCAATGAAGAAACCCTTGGTTATTGCGATGGATGCCAACTTTCCGATGGAGACCAAAATACCACGTTTCTCGGATAGTACACAACAAATTCAGAATTTTAATCCTAAAAACGAATTAAACACCCAAAAATTTGTGTTTTTAACCCAAAATACCAATACCAAATCACTATAACAAGTAACTAGATAACGTATATCAAGATTAAAGCATAAAAACACAAAAAAATTTTTTGGGACGTGAGAAAAATGATCAAAATAGACGAAATGATCAAGAAAACAAACACAAAAACCAAGTAATCATCCCATGGCTCTTGATACCATTTGTTGGATATGTAAATCTTGCTTATGTTTTAGAGAGAGAAAGAGATAGAGAGATGGTGGATATCACACAATTCTAGAGAGAGAAAATAAAGAAAACTATGTGTAAAATTATGAAGAACCACTACCCTCTCCATCAAAGGAGAGGGTTTATATAACCAAGCCCTTGTCATGGGCTTGGGCTTACATTTGGGCCGGCCTACACATGTTGTAGGCTAGGCTTGGTCTTGTTAGTTAAATAAAGATAAATAACTAAACTACGAGCTATTACATGGACTATCGTTGGAGTGACCGATCCTTCTTAATACGTAAAACGTATTTCCAACAGTTTCATCATACAACTAAGTTATAAAAATTAGGGTTTCGAATAATTGGGGGGTTTTATACCCACGAGTTTAATTAAGATTAATTAGCATTTTTATGCAATGAACTTTTTGTAAATTTTATGTTACTACTGATTTTGGAACAAGTTAGTGTTTCAGCAGATTTTGGGGTTGATTCGAATGGGGGTTTTCATTTACTACTATTATTACTATTAATTGTTAATATTTCTATACAAATAAACACCAAAAACATGGAGGTGGTATCGGTATGGTCTCGACAGGTTTATTTAGGCATCGTGGGTTCATAAAATCTAACTATGGTCATTTGTTCAAGTTTATAATAGGTTTTAGCACTTAATTTGGAATGGGTTTTAAATAACTAACCTCCTTTATTATTTGTTTTTGTAGTTAAGGTTTCGGTTTGGCAAGCACTCTATTATGGATGCAATAATAAAGAAAAGGTAGACAAGACACTCACTATTTAGTAACTGTTTGGATGGTATATTCGGACAGGGGTGTTGGACTTTGGCTCGGCTAACAAGACTTTATTACTTGCCTCTAATAATCTACCCAGGACTTGTAATATGAACTTTATTTTTGTAACCCAGTTTTGTTAAGTGTTTGCTGATGAGAGGATGTGAGCAAAATGGAGTGGTATTTATTTTGGTATAACTGGCTTAGGGTTAGCCCTAATTTGGAATTGGTATGCTTGTGATATGCCCATCTATGGTAAACTCGACATTTGTGTTGGAGTGTAGTAGTGAGTGGATGTTTGATAGGTGTGTAAACACCCATCCTTTTTACCACTTAACTACAATAATAACCAAGCCAAAACGTGTATTTTATGTCGTAAATGTCGGAATTATGCGTGGTTTGTGTTTTTGTTGTGATTTAGGACAAAAATGTGAAAAGGGGAGAAAACACGGGCATTCACGGGCTTTTATCGAAGAAAAAGACAAAAGACGAAGTCAAGAAATCAAGAGTGCAAAAAGAACGGAAGTCCAAGACCAATTCTGAAGATTTATCGAAGAAAAAGTCAAAAGACGGAAGTTTACTAAAAGCCGAAGAACTCAAGTCTAATTTATTGAAGAAATTACAAGACGAGTTTATTAATCACGAGACAAAGTCAAAAGTCGAAGAATTAAGAAGACGAGGACTAAAGGATAATTAAAGAAAGAAGAAAGAGGGGAGGAAACTTCCACTAAGCACCTCCCTAATCCCCTATAAATAGCTTTCATTTCATTTCATTTCATTTTGTTGGCTAATAGTGACAATTAGTTCTTCCATTTTCATTTCCTTGCACTTTAATTACATGTCATTTACTTAATTGTCTTGCACCTTAAATTCCTTTAATTTCAAGTAAGTTTCCTTTTTATTGTTATTGAATCTTTAATTTTCTGGTTAATCTCTTATCTTCCTTTCTTGTTTAATCTTTAATCTTTATGCTTATTGTTTATGTTCATGTTCTTGAGTTTTTATTAAATTGATTAAGTGGGTTTTAATTATTGTGGTTATTATTGTTAGTGTTATTGGTTTGGTTTGATTGGTATTCATTAGTTGATCATTTGTGGTTAGTTTTGTTCAATCTTTTGGTTTGATTTGATTAGTTTTGTCTAGATTCGTGTTATTTTTGTTTCCGTGTTCTTCGTTACTGTTTTTCCCAGGTTATTCCGGATCAAAGACAAACATTCCGAATGAAGGGACTTTATTGATTATTCCGGATCAGCTGTTTATTCCGGATCAAGGTGGTGTTGTGATTATTCCGAACGAAGCAATCTTTCCGGATAAGTGACATATTCCGGATCAGTTTGTTATTCCGGATCAGAGCAATATTCCGAACCAAGCAATCATTCCGGATGAAGGGTTAGTTTAGGTTATTCCGGATCAGCATTTTGTCCCATTTATTCCGGATCAAGGCCACATTCCGGATCAGCAGTTCATTCCGAATCAAGGAATAGTAAATATTCCGAATCAAGGTGTTCATTCAGAATAGTAAATATTCCGAATAAAGCTTTTATTCCGAACGAAGCAATATTTCCGGATCAAGGCAATATTCTGAATAAAGGGATTATTCCGGATCAGTGTATATTCCGAATCAAGCTTATATTCCGGATCAAGGTGTTCATTCTGAATATTCCGGATGAAGGGTTTGATGTGTTATTTCGAATGAAGGTTTTGCTTTGATTATTCCGAATAAGCTTTTATTCCGCATAAGGTAAATATTCTGAGCGAAGAAGAATTATTCCGAACGAAGGTGACATTCCGGATGAGTGATTATTCCGAATGAGGGTATTTTCCGAATGAGCATTTTTTTTAGTTTCTTTTAAGTTTAAATTTTAATTTTCAAGCTTTAATTTTCCCGCCTTTTTACTTAGTCGCACTTTAAGTTTACTTGCCTTAGTTTAAGTTTGCCTTTAGGATAGTTTTAAGTTTGCGTCATTTACTTTTCGTCACGCTTTAATTTCTCGTCAATTATTTTAAATTAGATTTAAATTTACTTTAAAGTCTCGCACTTTTATTTTTCAACAACGACAAATATTTTTCTTAACCAAAAACAATTGAGTCACACTTAACCTAGTGTCACACCCCACCATGGCGGAATATGGGGCACGACGTATGGATATCATCACAACAATAGCGTATCTATAGAGATAACTAAATGATATAAGAAATGTCATAAATGGCGACACAAATGTCATGACAATATCTCAACATGCAGGAGTCTAGGTAAGTAGGTAACAGTCCTACCTCTTACCCAAGACAAGCAAATAACACAAACAAAACAAACATATAGGTGCTAACAGTATCACTTATTCAAAGAAACATAAAGGTAAACTAAGAAGGAAACGGGGATATCCTTCTATATGCATTCCTACTCTCTCCAAGTCCTAGCCACTTAAGTTCTCATGCTTAACCACAGTATCACCTGAAAGAGACACTAAAACACGTCAACATAAAGTTGGTGAGAGTCATAGGTTTAGACTCCAACACAAGACAAGTCATAAACTGTGAATACCATAAACCAATAAACATATGGACAATGCGCTACAATCATGTACTAACAACTAGCATTCAAGTTCAATCAATCATTATAATTCCAAGGCATCACGCCTTACCAACAATCACAATTTCCAAGGCATCACGCCTTACCAACAATCACAGTTTCCAAGGCATCACGCCTTATCATTAACCATAGGTCCCATAGGCGCCCATACACCTATGTACCTTTCCAATCCAAATCACACACAAACAAGAATCACATAGTAGTTAATCACATAAATGTACACACAAGTCCATCTCAAACCTTAAAACATTCACAGCATTAATTTAGAAAATAATTCAACATAGTGTCTCTTCCATCCCATCTGGAAGTCAAAAACAATAGTAAACATGGGACTATGAAACTCACCTGATAGCTTCTTCACAAGTCCTTGCACTAGCAACAAACTAACAAACCAAAAACACGCAATTAATACACGAACCAATCACTAAGATGGCTCATTAACCTATGATGGACATCTAGCCTATTCCCACATATTTACCTCATTGACAAGCTCTAATCACCCCATTACCCTTCCTTAACAAGTCCTTAACTTGGTTAAGTTTAATAACTATCCCATTCATATTTTACCCAAAACAGTCCCAGTTTTTAGGTCTCAAAACTTTAAGTCAAACATCCACTTAAACATACCCATGGTTTCTGTAAAAGGAATATTCATACCCTTACATATGTTGGCTAACACCTCCCACTTGTCCTAACCTTAAAGCTACTGTTAAGGCCCCGATATACATATATCTACTTTTGTCATTCTAGATTTCCTGATTTTAAACGTACTAAAAGTTTGTTACCATTAAGGGGTCTTACCCTAAACCACAACCTTATCCCAAGTGCAGATACTTACTACAATATATAAATCATCTCTCACGTTCGTGAGAAGATCCCAATGCAACCCTAAGTACCCCAAACAACCCAAAACTTAAAAAGAAAACAGGCTGAATTCAAAACTATTTTGACCTCCGACTGTTGTAACCTGTTTTTGACCCACTTTCCAACCTCTAATTTAGTTCTCGTTTCTTGCATTGGAAAGCCACTTCAAATATCTTTCCAGGGGTACTTGGATCGTAAAATAAGAGTTTATAGAACTCCCTATATGATCAAAACAATTGACTCAAAAATCTGCCCAGTTTTTAAAAACGGGTTTAACAAAATCAACCTCATTAATTAACCCTAATCCCTCTAATTACAAGCCCTAATTTATGTGATCATCATATAATGATTAATTCAACATTAATTTACTGTTTTTAAAATTAAACTCTAACCTAAATCCACCATTAGATGATTGAGAAAGAATTAATACACTTTAATTAAAAAGGGTTATAAAAATTTACCTTTGATTTATGAAAAACCTAGATTTTTATGAAAACCCTAATTCCTCCCTTGTATATTTCGACTCCTTATTGATCTCCAGGGATTTTATGAAGTGTTTTGATAAATAAAAACCTTATATAATTAATCCTAACCAGTCCTAGCCCAAATACAAAAGCCCGGTTCCCTTTTTCCTTTTTTTTTCCTTTTTTTCTTCTTGCGTCCAAAACAAACCGACCCAAACCCCTTGAAATTCGTTTTTTCCTTCTTTTTATTATTAATATATGTATTAATAATATTACCTTAAATTTCCTTAATTTATTTCAGCTCCTAAAGCCTCCAAAACCTCAAACCGTAAAACTAGTCAAATTTACGCGTTTTACCGTAAAAGTCGTAAAATATACACTTTTATAAAAAATCTCAAATTTTGAAATAAACTTTATAACTAAGTCCTAAATGACTTAAAACCATCCCGAAAAATATTCATATGACTAAACACCTCATCCGAGACCTCTAAATGCTAAACCGTAAATCGTAAAAATACGATTTTCTATAATACATATACGTATACGTAAAACCACTAAATAACACCATCTCATTTCATAGTCACTACCATGTGAGCTCATGAACATGAAATCATCACACATCGTTTCATTCACAAGGTACCCCGTACCGGAAACGATATCCAAACCACAATCTATACACACCAATAAGCACATAAACACGTAAAGACACGTAACTAGCACAAAATAAAACTAAGTGACGAACCTCAAAACCAGGGTTGTCACATCACTCCCTCCTAATAGAAATCTCGTCCCGAGATTTACTCCTTAGGATCAAACACACAAACAACAAATCACATGAGGATACTTTTTCTAAACGAACTCCTCTCATTTCCACGTGAACTTTAGTTCAAGTTTCAAAATTCCACATATACAAAAAAAAAATAATTAAACTCATTGCCAAACTCTTGACCTCACAGACAATAAATCTCACAAATGGCTCTTTGATAAAACAAAGACTCTTATTAACACAAGTCCCGAATAACCGAACATGCAAATATGCATTCTCAACAACATTTACCAATCTTAATACATGAAATATATCATGTATACCACTCAATTTCCCCCAGGTAATTCTATGCTCATAAGCTAATGGTCCGATCTTTCCAAAGATCATAAATGGACCTACAAAACTCTATATCAACACTTCCATTTTACCAAATCGTACCACCCGTTACTATGGGCGAAACTCATACACACTTTGTCACTAACTCTAGTGGTTTCCCCCCATCTCTACATAGCATCCCTTGTTGATCTCATCCTTTTCACAAACACCATTACTACATTAGTAGCCTCATTTACCAATTCTAGTCCACAATAGGGACAACTCACCCTATCCTTTCATATAGTGCCTCAAATGACATTTATCGACTTCTAGTATGATAATCATCATTATATGAAAACTCAACCATCGCTAATGAGTTTCCTAACTCTCTCTAAATCAATCAGTCATGCCCTCTGGGTAACTCCTAAGATTGTATAAATATCTCACTTGCCCCTCCTTTTCCAGTCAGCTGGATATGCTCATATCCAATCATGTTCATCAACCCTCTTTAGTCCGTACCATTCTATCACATCCGTACGCAATCCTTCCAACTTCTCAACTACGTGACTTCTCATTCCTCTTGAAATATGAGATGAATTAGTCAGTCTATCGACTATCACCCAACTCTCGTCTTACTTAATCCTCCACCGCATTATTTATCCCTTCCACCAACTTCGTCCTTACATCGCCTTTTCTAAGCTACTCCTATCTTTGTAGGAAGTATAGTCTACGTCCCTTTTCTCCATACGATTGTCCAAGCCACGCAACATACACGTTGACGCGTTCTCTGCTTTAGACAACTCAACTCGTGCAACCTACATATTTCATCCAAACCATCCTAATACGTCATCCATATAGTTTAAGTCCTTCTCAGCTTCACTTCATTCTTCTTATTCCATGTCTCATCAACCATGCTTGCCTTTCCCAGATGGTACTTGGCCTTGCAATTTTCTTTCACCGCTTAACCTTTGCCAAATGTTAAATCAAGACGATTGAATATGTGTTGGAGACGTTCATGATCTGTATAGATCATTCTCCACGTCTCGTACACGAAATGCCTCTAGCATTTCTAGGCAGATATAGCAATCCAACTCCACTAACTATGTCTTATCTAGTTCTTCTAAATCTTCAGTTCTTGCAACGTATAAGCCATCGCCTTTCTTTTTCGTTCTTGTACACATCCAATTCTTTGCTCCACGTATCGTCATGCTTCGCGAATTCATCCAGTCCTTCCGATAATGCCAAGATCGGCTCATTATCCCATCCACCTCTTCAGCCTCCAAAATGCTTCCTTATCCTTCTTCACTTCGCCCCTCGCTGGTTCCATGATATGCCATCATCTCTAACTACTCATCATGGTAGACTTAATACTAAATCTCACACTTTGAAAATCTCACGTATAATTCCACTCCAAAACCAACACATAATTCGCCTCACTCTCGTTCCTAGATTTGAGTAGATCAAGATGTCGTCGATGCTCTTGATGACAACTCGTTTATATACGTTCATGCACACTCGGTTCATTGATTCCAGGAAAACCGCTAGTGCTTTGGCGAAGCCAAATGCATAACCATAAACCCAAAGCGTTCATACCACCTCCTTGGCAGTTTCAACTATGTCCTCCTTGCACCCTCGCTTAGCGGCATACGAATAAATTTCTACCTCGTCCTACTTGCAAAATTCTACACGCATTTTAAAAGACCAATGCTTCCTCTCATCAGACCACTCAACCGCTTTCCACATCCAATCTACTACTAAGCAACTCAACTTTTAACTTGCATCCGTTGCAATTTCCATCAACTCTTGTTCTTGGAATCATTCCATCTACAATTTCCTTGGAAAGGCACTAACTCCAACTTCTCTCACTTCTCCTACTTGCTCTACTTATGGTTTTACCTCACAGAAATAGGCAAACCTACTAAATCTCAGGAAATTTTCGGAAAACTTACAAGCCTTACGCACAATCATAAATACCTTTGAGGTATTGTATCCCCTTCCAACACTCTCTATGGCGCGTTACTTGTGCTAGTATCCCACAAATCTCTATTCATCTCCTTGGTACTCCTAAGAGACCTCATGACCACATTAGTTCGTCCACGAACTTCTTTCCTCCCCACTAAGGGCATTCCGACCGTTCTCTCATGGTCACCTACTTAATCGTGTAGGCGCAACCAAGTCTTTCATACGACTACCTCAACGCTCCCGAACAATACGAAACAAAAACTACATCCTGAATCCACCAGATATGATCAACGAATCAAACCCACGGATAACTAACGACATTTCACGTGCACCAGTTAAAACAAGTAAAAAACCACGAGACTCAAAAGAAAACTCAAACCCAGAACGTGTATCAATTCAAAATGACCCATGACAACGAAAAATAATCCAAGAAACACTCAATGGTAACCAAACATACTACGCCCCGCGACATATTATTTAAACCGTGCAAAAGATCGACTTTTCCAAAAGAATTTATATCTTCTTTTTTTATTATTACCTCCCACATCTATGTGACTCAAACAATCTACAAATAACCTTCTAGACGATATCAAAACTCAACTCAAAGACTAGGTATCCCGTGCATCCAAAATCATAAAAAAATAAACTACTATTCAAACTCAACCTTTAACCCGACACTTGTACAATAATTTTGGCCAAGATACTGACCTCCCATGACTATACATTCTGAATATTTGAAAAGTACGTTCCGAGTACATAATTTTTGGCTTTTGAATCACCCAAAAAGCTTTAAAAATGAACAAGTTACGACAAAAACAATTTTATACTAGTTGTTTTAAAAAAACTAAAGATTAAACTTAGTGATTAATGTAATCCTTTTAAATGACAGATATAATGGTATGTGTAACCATCATAAACTCAATTTAACCTTGTATTAATAATTATAAATGACGTGAATCGGTTAAACCCAATTATATAAACTATGTAAGTAGAAAGAAATTTTACTTCGCTTTATTTTAAAGAAAGTCCTTTAGAATTTGAAATATATAAGTGTTGATTAAAAAGAAATCTTATGTTACATCTTGTTTCAAACACGACTCCAACACCTTACCCTTATTTTACCAAATACAACCAACCATCTAACTCAATATATACCGACCAAAGAAATGCAAGACCCAACACAAAATATTTCATTATCTCAAAAGAAATCCCAAGTTATTTCAGTAGACTTGAAACCAAAAACACCATTTTAAAACGTACACGTGAAATACGAGACTCAAAGAATACGCTACAAGACACACTTCAAAATATTCAGAACATCGGTGGAACTCCAACAAACTCCAGCACCATAAAACACGACAAACACGAGGTACGTTCAAGTTATAATAACTAGTGAACGACCATATACCATAACCCAACACGTAGTAGTATATATACATCCGCATATATATACCTATCGAATCTCCCAAACATATTCGTTATCATACATGTCAAGTCAATCAATCACTTTATACGCTCGTTTTTCCATACGAGTAATCACCATCTAACCGTGCCACAACAAGGCATAAAGCCCACCTCCAAAACCAAACCATATCGTGTGACCCCATAATCACATAACACCACTATAATCCCAAAACATATAACACAAAAAGAACAATAGCCATATCATAGGCAACCATTACATAAACCCATATATATACGTATACCCAAATTCTACATCTCATCATATACAAGCATGTATTAACCCTCTTTCATGCAATCATACTTGAGAACCCATTGAAGTTGTGGTACTTGTATAACTATGTTGGCCACCATACTTATACAATTACCCTTTCCCCAATGCACTCCCTCCTATGATGACACTTATAAGAATCAATACAACATATAACACATAATCCATCTACTCACATAAGCTCATAACCACATAACAAAGGTTCAAAACTCCAACTATTAAAATAACATAGTCAAACTCTCGGAATACAGAAATCCATAGTCTAGCTAAAACAGCCTAGACTAAATCCAAAACGAAAACATAATCAGTTATAAGTCATGTCGCCCGTAAGAGTGGAAACAACTTAAAACCCTTCCTATCCACCTACTCCTAGTAACTTGAACCACCACACGGTTCTTAGGGAACATGACTTAAACATCAAAAGAAAAATAACATACCTCAGGTATGTATAATAACTCGATAAAAGATAAAAACTACCTTGTACTAAATTATGTACTATAATGTACCATTTAAGCAAAATACAACAGTGACTAGCGTGGACGATTATGGTTCAACCCGCACTAGTCACAAACCCGAAAAGAAAATAACAGGTGACTAAGTATGAACATACTACGGCTCAATTCATACTAGTCTAAACATCGCAATAAATAACATCCAAACACATCAATTAATATAAAATGCACACATACTCCAATGACGCCTATATGTAGGGACCCTTAAGCTATAGACTAGGCTACACGACTAGGCAACCTAATTCTCTATAACCATTGGCTCTGATACCATTCTGTCACACCCCATCATGGCGGAATATGGGGCACGACGTATGGATATCATCACAACAATAGCGTGTCTATAGAGATAACTAAATGATATAAGAAATGTCATAAATGGCGGCACAAATGTCATGACAATATCTCAACATGCAGGAGTCTAGGTAAGTAGGTAACAGTCCTACCTCTTACCCAAGACAAACAAATAACACAAACAAAACAAACATATATGTGCTAACAGTATCACTTATTCAAAGAAACATAAAGGTAAACTAAGAAGGAAACGGGGATATCCTTCTATATGCATTCCTACTCTCTCCAAGTCCTAGCCACTTAAGTTCTCATGCTTAACCACAGTATCACCTGAAAGAGACACTAAAATACGTCAACATAAAGTTGGTGAGAGTCATAGGTTTAGACTCCAACACAAGACAAGTCATAAACTGTGAATACCATAAACCAATAAACATATGGACAATGCGCTACAATCATGTACTAACAACTAGCATTCAAGTTCAATCAATCATTATAATTCCAAGGCATCACGCCTTACCAACAATCACAATTTCCAAGGCATCACGCCTTACCAACAATCACAATTTCCAAGGCATCATGCCTTACCAACAATCCAATTTCCAAGGCATCACGCCTTATCATTAACCATAGGTCCCATAGGCGCCCATACACCTATGTACCTTTCCAATCCAAATCACACACAAACAAGAATCACATAGCAGTTAATCACATAAATGTACACACAACTCCATCTCAAACCTTAAAACATTCACAGCATTAATTTAGAAAATAATTCAACACAGTGTCTCTTCCATCCCATCTGGAAGTCAAAAACAATAGTAAACATGGGACTATGAAAGTCACCTGATAGCTTCTTCACAAGTCCTTGCACTAGCAACAAACTAACAAACCAAAAACACGCAATTAATACACGAACCAATCACTAAGATGGCTCATTAACCTATGATGGACATCTAGCCTATTCCCACATATTAACCTCATTGACAAGCTCTAATCACCCCATTACCCTTCCTTAACAAGTCCTTAACTTGGTTAAGTTTAATAACTATCCCGTTCATATTTTACCCAAAACAGTCCCAGTTTTTAGGTCTCAAAACTTTAAGTCAAACATCCACTTAAACATACCCATGGTTTCTGTAAAAGGAATATTCATACCCTTACATATGTTGGCTAACACCTCCCACTTGTCCTAACCTTAAAGCTACTGTTAAGGCCCTGATATACATATATCTACTTTTGTCATTCCAGATTTCCTGATTTTAAACGTACTAAAAGTTTGTTACCATTAAGGGGTCTTACCCTAACCACAACCTTATCCCAAGTGCATATACTTACTACAATATATAAACCATCTCTCACGTTCGTGAGAAGATCCCAATGCAACCCTAAGTACCCCAAACAACCCAAAACTTAAAAAGAAAACAGGCTGAATTCAAAACTGTTTTGACCTCCGACTCTTGTAACCTGTTTTTGACCCACTTCCCGACCTCCAATTTAGTTCTAGTTTCTTGCATTGGAAAGCCACTTCAAATATCTTTCCAGGGGTACTTGGATCGTAAAATAAGAGTTTATATAACTCCCGATATGATCAAAACAATTGACTCAAAAATCTGCCCAGTTTTTAAAAACGGGTTTAACAAAATCAACCTCATTAATTAACCCTAATCCCTCTTATTACAAGCCCTAATTTATGTGATCATCATATAATGATTAATTCAACATTAGTTTACTGTTTTTCAAATTAAACTCTAACCTAAATCCATCATTAGATGATTGAGAAAGAATTAATACACTTTAATTAAAAAGGGTTATAAAGATTTACCTTTAATTTATGAAAAACCAAGATTTTTATGAAAACCCTAATTCCTCCCTTGTATATTTCGACTCCTTATTGATCTCCAGGGATTTTATGAAGTGTTTTGATAAATAAAACCTTATATAATTAATCCTAACCAGTCCTAGCCCAAATACAAAAGCCCGCTTCCCTTTTTCCTTTTTTTTTCCTTTTTTTTTCTTCTTGCGTCCAAAACAAACCGACCCAAACCCCTTGAAATTCGTTTTTTCCTTCTTTTTATTATTAATATATGTATTAATAATATTACCTTAAATTTCCTTAATTTATTTCAGCTCCTAAAGCCTCCAAAACCTCAAAACCGTAAAACTAGTCAAATTTACGCGTTTTACCGTAAAAGTCGTAAAATATACACTTTTATAAAAAATCTCAAATTTTGAAATAAACTTTATAACTAAGTCCTAAATGACTTAAAACCATCCCGAAAAATATTCATATGACTAAACACCTCATCCGAGACCTCTAAATGCTAAACCGTAAATCGTAAAAATACGATTTTCTATAATACATATACGTATACGTAAAACCACTAAATAACACCATCTCATTTCATAGTCATTACCATGTGAGCTCATGAACATGAAATCATCACACATCGTTTCATTTACAAGGTACCCCGTACCGGAAACGATATCCAAACCACAATCTATACACACCAATAAGCACATAAACACGTAAAGACACGTAACTAGCACAAAATAAAACTAAGTGACGAACCTCAAAACCAGGGTTGTCACACCCAGTAATCAATTCGATTAGACATACGACAAAGAACTTTTTAACTGAGTAAAATCAAGTTATCAAATGGCGCCGCTGCCGGCTCTTTTCGTAAAGATTAACGGTTTTCTGTGAGAGACGCGTTGCTTTCTGGGATCCGTTCATTCGTGAGCGTTATTTTTCTTGCTCAAAAATTTCAAAAAATCCAACAAAAAAATTAAAAATTGTTAAAAATCCATAAAAAATTAAAAAATTTCAAAAATCCAAAAAGATTTTATTTTCTTTATAGTGTATATATTCTCTTTGTGTTTGGTATTGTTTTCTTTTGCCTTTGCAGGTGTATGCGTACTAGATCTTCTACTTATCCAGAGCCCGAGACTCATGAAGATTTTGCTATGGCAGGTATGAACAACAACAATAATCCACCGCACCTCAACAATAACAACAATGTTCTTCCACAGCCCGATCTTCGGACAATGGAGGAGCTTTGTCAACCCACAATGTTTGGACGAGGAGGACCGATTGCGCCGATGCAAATCACGGCTCCGTAGTTTTCGTTGAAACATCACATGATTCAGCAAGTGCAAACTAATCCATTCTGCGGAATGCCTGATGATGATGCCAACAAACACCTCGACAAATTCATTACTATCACTCAAAGCATGAAGTTGCCCGGAGCTACTATGGATGTTCTTCGCCTTCAACTCTTCCCACATACTTTATCACACCACGCCGAGAAATGGTTTGATCGTCTCCCGAAGAATTCCATTCATACTTGGGATGACATGACTCAACGATTTTTGTCGCGCTACTTTCCACCATCCATGGTCACGAGCCTTCGCAATCAAATCAGCGGTTTCATGCAAGAACCCGATGAATCTCTCTTTGATGCTTGGGAAAGATATAATGTTTTGATCGATCGTTGTCCAAACCACAACATGCTTCCCGTGACCTTAATTGATACTTTCTACAACGGTTTGACTTTTCGTGATCGTGATACGATTAATGTAGCCGCCGGTGGCACATTTATGAAAAGAAGACCCGAGGAGTGTAGAGAGCTTATTGAGAACATGACTACTCAACACAAAAACTGGGATTCCTCCGCTTCTTCAAGGAACAACCCGAGAGTCAATGTTTCTTCTACTTCAGCAAAAACCGATATGACCGAATTCACCCGCATGATGGCCGAAATGAACAAAAATATCTTGCTTATCGCTTCAAACCAACAACAAGTTAAAGCGATAGCCAATCCTTGTGAGACATGCGGCGGTCCTCACTCATACACTGATTGTCCTTCTACTCAAGGAAATCCGGAAAACGTGTATGCGGCTTATGGTAATTATTCACCGGAAAATTACCAAGCCCGACCTCAAGGGGATAGGAATTTGCTGAGTTACCGGTCTAACAACTACCTTTCACCCGGTTTGTCTCCTCAAAACCATAATCCCAACAACAATTACACTAGAAGCAACCAAATCCCACCTAGAGCTTCTAATCCTTATCACCCACCCGCTCAACAAGCCCCACCCATTAATCAAGATGTTGAAGCCTTAATGAGAACCCAAGGAGAGCAAATCAAGAATCTACAAAGCCAAATTATCAATTTGAAAGGAGATATCACTAAGCAAGGGAATGACATTAGATCTGAGCTTCGAAATGATATACAATCCTCCTTCAGTAATCAAACGAATGATTTGAAGAATATGCTGGCTAGTTTCTTACCCACCACTCAACCCTCTACTTCAAGTTCTCTACCTTCAAACACCGTCACTAATCCGCGAGCGAATGTGTGTGCTATTACTACCCGTAGTGGAGTTACCGTAGTAGGACCATCTATCCCGCCCCTAGTTACGTCATCTACACCTCCTCCACCACCATTTATCCCTACTACTCCCACACCTAGTATTAGTACACCATTACCGTCTCCGCCTCGTCATGACGAAGAACCCAAGAAGAACCCTTCAACATCTCAACTTTCACCAACCCCACCTTCCACCTATAACCCCAGCATTCCTTACCCTTCTCGACTCAACAAGGCTAGAATTTTGACTAAGAATGACATTCAAGTCGCTAACTTTTTGGAAAAGATTGCCGGCATGAAAATCACCTTTACCCTTGTTGAAGCTCTTGCACAAATGCCACAATTTGTCAAGATGTTTAAGGAATTGCTTAATACGAAGGAGAAGATGGTTGAGTTTGTTAATACTCGCTTGAATGAAAATTGCTCTGCAATCCTTCTTAAAGAACTTCCGGAAAAACTTGGAGATCCCGGTCGTTTTGTGCGACCTTGTACTTTTAACCAAACCGACAAATTTACTGCCTTAGTCGGTCTTGGGGCAAGTATTAATTTGATGCCTTTAAGTGTTTGGAAAAAGTTATCATTGCCCGACCTTACACCCACCAAGATGACTCTTGAGCTTGCAAATCGCACTCTCGCTTACCCGGTTGGTATTGCCGAAGATGTGTTCATTAAAGTTGGCACATTCACTTTTTCAGTCGACTTCGTCGTTGTTGATTATGAAATGGACCTTCGTATTCCGTTAATACTTGGACGCTCATTTTTGAGAACCGGTAGAGCTTTAGTTGATGTGGATAAGTGTGAACTCATTTTAAGAGTCGGGGATGATGCACAAGTTTTTGAAATGGGGAAGCTTACAAGCAAATCCTATGGAAGAGAATCGGCGAATATGATTAATGTGCTTGATGATTTTGTCGTCTACAACAATCCTCTATTCGATTCTTGCAATGATAATCCACTGTTTCAAGATGATCTGGATGATTCTCTCTCCAATTTGGAACCTTCACCCATATATGATTCTCCACCGATCTATGATGCTTATGATGATGATTCTAGCTCCGATGGAGATGATTATGATGATTTTACTTCCGAGTATCCCGACATGCCCACTTATGATGATTTTGATGAGGCCGATACTCTTTCGAGTGATTCTTCTCATGGTGAAGATCCTCCGCCTACATCACTTGATCCTACTTTGGATGACTACTCATTTGAGGAAGACTTTTCTACTTTTCTCAATACATACTTCCCTCATGAGAGTGATGCCCCTCCTTTAGACTTTGATGATTATGGTCTTGATCCTACTACGGATTTGAAGAAAATTCTTTCAAAGGAGAAGAAACCGGACGACACCAACATCCGCAACACGTATGTTTTGACACCTCTTTGTCCACCTTTTGAGGATGATGCTGTGCATTTTCTTAGCGAATGTTCTTCAAATTCTGCTGAGCCTGAGTGCTATTTTCCCCTAAAGGAAAAGGTGTTCGACCCCGATATTGCACTTTTCAAGCCATCTCAGTATCCATCTGATGAAATAAAAGGAAAAATCTTTGGAACTTATGAAGATATGCTTGCACCTCTTCATCCTTGCTCCCACCGTGCTCCGTCTTTGCTTAAGGGAACCTTGCCTACTCTTCTTTGGCTTGCCTTGTTCGCCTTAAGCTTGTGCTATTTGATGGACGAAAACTATGTATTTGATCCCAGTGGATATGTTTCATGCTTCTTCCTATGCTAATCAAGGTGGAGTCAGGCTCACGACTCGGTGAACAAAAATCAAGCGCTTCTTGGGAGGCAACCCATGTATCTATCTTTTAGCTATCTTTATCCTAAGTGTAGGGGAGACCCGTTGGTGTTTGCTATTTCATCTCTTCTCATATTCAGGGATTTGAGCGTTCAATGATCCACTCTTGATGATTTTTGACGACCCGTGATTCCGTGTTTCCGTCTTCCCGGTTCTATCCTAAACTCTTTTCGATTCACTATTTTATATTTCTTAATATTAAAATAGGAATCTCGTTAGTTGTCTTTTCCTTAGCAAGATTTAAACAACGTGCACAATGTCCTAAGTGTAGGGGAGTTTACTCCCACATGCTTAAACATTGAGGACAATGTTTATATCAAGTGTAGGGGGACTTCTATCGAAGTTAAGTGGTCTTTTCCTTGCATTTGTCCTCATTTTAACCGGAAAATCAATTTTTTGACATTTTTCAAAATTTTTGATCTATTTTGGCCTATTAGTTTTAACCTTTGTATAGTCATTTTCTTTCTTTACTAGAATAAATTTTTAATAAAGTGGTTTTAATTTTCAAACGTTGTGAATCGTTTGACTCAACCCGAGTTTACTTATCTAAGTTTACTCTAGCTAGTATCCTTAACGTGTTTAAGTCAAGTTTTGCTAGGCTTTTATATAGGGAGCTTTAAAACGCAAAAGTCTTAACTCTCACGGGTTAAGAACAAGAACTTTTCGCAAATTCCTATAATTGATCCTAGAGAGTCGTTTATCAAGGGAACTTTAAAATGCGATTTCTAAACTTGAAAAAGTCTAAGAGTTTGCAAGATCCTATAGGCGACTCGAAAACCCAAAACTTTGATTTAATAGGCTAAGCATCCACGAGTCTCATTCCTTGAGATTTTAAACTGTGGAGAACGAGAGATGATAGAGTCAATTATAAGTTTGGTATTCTTTCGTGAATTTATGTGAGTTAATTATAAGCCTATTCTCCCATCGCTTGTTAATAATTTTATCTGCAATAAATAAGGTTGTACGATTTGAAAAGTTACTTAGCTTCTAGCCCAAGATCGTTTAACAGTTGCTCGGTATGGATTAGAGTTCATAGCCAAGGCATAACTTATTGAAGCGGATGCGAAGATTGGCGAGTCCAAAAAGGTCCTAACAAGGCATGAGGGCTACATTTTGTTGCTAAAGATCCATAAGTGATGTGAAGAATCATTTATCGAAAGTCAATATGAAGGATCGAGACACACGACGAAAAGCAAATACTCCCCAAAAGATCATGGAGAAGTCTATCCGAAAAGGCCCTAACAAGGTATGAGGATAAATAGATCCAAGTCCTAAAAGGAGGCGGATCGTTGTATATCAAAGTCCAAAATAAAGATTGGAGAAAAATGAAGAAGTCATTGTCCAAGTATGAAGAATCTCTCAAAACTTCAAGTGAAGAAATTCCTATTATGAAGAGAAGACCATTATTTTATGAACGTCTCTCAAGATTTGAAGTATGAAGTCGCTGCCAAATATCGGTCCGAGAAAGGTCTCAAATCGTGAAGCGAGTTATGCCAAGATATGAACTTTATGAGGTCCCGAGAAGCAGTTTTAAAAGATTTTGTCCTTTAGCTAACTATTGATTAAATCGTCCCACTTTATTTTCAGCCTAAATAACTATCGAAATAAGTCAACAATGCATCCTCGTGATCATTCAAGACAATAATAAAATATAAGAGATACACCTAGGAATAAGGGAGTCTAAGTAAATAATTAGCCCACATGAGTTCGTGTTAGTTTGCTAACTTATAATAACAATGATCTCGTTTTTAAGCTTGGTTTGGAGAATGTGAAAACTTGAGGATGATGATCATTCATGACATTCCAAAACCCTAAGGTAAGTTTTTGATTTCTTTACTTGTTTTGTTATTTTCTATCTCTTTAATAAAGGCCAATGTAGATTGATTGTGATGAAAAGTGTAATCTTGCTTTGTAACTAATGCATTGCATGAGGACATTACAATGGTCAAGTGTAGGTGATTTGATAGGTGTATAAACACCCATCCTTTTTACCACTTAACTACAATAATAACCAAGCCAAAACGTGTATTTTATGTCGTAAATGTCGGAATTATGCGTGGTTTGTGTTTTGTTGTGATTTAGGACGAAAATGTGAAAAGGGGAGAAAACACGGGCATTCACGGGCTTTTATCGAAGAAAAAGACAAAAGACGAAGTCAAGAAATCAAGAGTGCAAAAATAACGGAAGTACAAGACCAATTCTGAAGATTTATCGAAGAAAAAGTCAAAAGATGGAAGTTTACTAAAAGCCGAAGAACTCAAGTCTAATTTATTGAAGAAATTACAAGACGAGTTTATTAATCCCGAGACAAAGTCAAAAGTCGAAGAATTAAGAAGACGAGGACTAAAGGATAATTAAAGAAAGAGGGGAGGAAGCTTCGACTAAGCTCCTCCCTAATCCCCTATAAATAGCTTTCATTTCATTTCATTTCAATTCATTTCATTTTGTTGGCTAATAGTGACAATTAGTTCTTCCATTTTCATTTCCTTGCACTTTAATTACATGTCATTTACTTAATTGTCTTGCACCTTAAATTCCTTTAATTTCAAGTAAGTTTCCTTTTTATTGTTATTGAATCTTTAATTTTCTTGTTAATCTCTTATCTTCCTTTCTTGTTTAATCTTTAATCTTTATGCTTATTGTTTATGTTCATGTTCTTGAGTTTTTATTAAATTGATTAAGTGGGTTTTGATTATTATGGTTATTATTGTTAGTGTTATTGGTTTGGTTTGATTGGTATTCATTAGTTGATCATTTGTGGTTAGTTTTGTTTAATCTTTTGGTTTGATTTGATTAGTTTTGTCTAGATTCGTGTTATTTTTGTTTCCGTGTTCTTCGTTACTGTTTTTCCCAGGTTATTCCGGATCAAAGACAAACATTCCAAATGAAGGGACTTTATTGATTATTCCGGATCAGCTGTTTATTTCGGATCAAGGTGGTGTTGTGATTATTCCGAACGAAGCAATCTTTCCGGATAAGTGACATATTCCGGATCAGTTTGTTATTCCGGATCAGAGCAATATTCCGAACCAAGCAATCATTCCGGATGAAGGGTTAGTTTAGGTTATTCCGGATCAGCATTTTGTCCCATTTATTCCGGATCAAGGCCACATTCCAGATCAGCAGTTCATTCCAAATCAAGGAATAGTAAATAATCCGAATCAAGGTGTTCATTCGGAATAGTAAATATTCCGAATAAAGCTTTTTATTCCGAACGAAGCAATCTTTCCGGATCAAGGCAATATTCCGAATAAAGGGATTATTCCGGATCAGTGGATATTCCGAATCAAGCTTATATTCCGGATCAAGGTGTTCATTCGGAATATTCCGGATGAAGGGTTTGATGTGTTATCCGAATGAAGGTTTTGCTTTGATTATTCCGAATAAGCTTTTATTACGCATAAGGTAAATATTCCGAGTGAAGAAGAATTATTCCGAACGAAGGTGACATTCCGGATGAGTGATTATTCCGAATGAGGGTATTTTCCGAATGAGCATTTTTTTTAGTTTCTTTTAAGTTTAAATTTTAATTTTCAAGCTTTAATGTTCCCGCCTTTTTACTTAGTCGCACTTTAAGTTTACTTGCCTTAGTTTAAGTTTGCCTTTAGGATAGTTTTAAGTTTGCGTCATTTACTTTTCGTCACGCTTTAATTTCTCGTCAATTATTTTAAATTAGATTTAGATTTAATTTAAAGTCTCGCACTTTTATTTTTCAACAACGACAAATATTTTTCTTAACCAAAAACAATTGAGTCACACTTAAACCAGTAATAAATTCGATTAGACATACGACAAAGAACTTTTTAACTGAGTAAAATCGAGTTATTAATGTTTAAAACATATCCAGGTTTTTGCATTTGACTTTGGTTGACCAAAGTTGTAACCAACTACTATAATAATGGAAATTTACAAAGTTTACAAAGTTTGGAGCTCATTTTCAATTTTGATAATAGTTTATACACACTCTTAGTAAATTCGGCCCAGTAGAGTATGTTGGGTAGTTTTGGACAAAGATGGGAAAAAATCGTCCCATGGTAGTAACACTTTGGGTAACACATCGACTCGACGTAACAACATGAAAACGTCGACACAATTAACTTGATGACATACAAATGTAAAACTGGACACACGTATTCTCAGCTAATCAAAGCATACTCATTGTCGTCACAAACCAGTAACATCTCTTAATGTTACAAGCACGTCTTTAATTAAATAATAAGACGCGAAAATTTCAAGTTGTTACATTCGCTCTCCCTAAAAAGGCCTTTGTCCGCAAAGCAAAACAAACAATACATTTCAAGTCGACACTACATTAGTGAACAAGTGAGGGTACTTCGCTTTGAATTGGTCCTCGCGTTCCCAAGTAAATTCTGGTCCTTTACGTGCATTCCAACGCACTTTAACAATTGGTATGCGACTTTGTTTAATTCGGTTGACTTCTCGATCTATGATTTCGATGGGTTCTTCAACGAATACGAGTTTGTCGTTTAGTTGAATTTCTTCCATTGGTATAACAAGCGTTTCATCGGATGGGCATTTTTTCAAATTGCAAATTTGAAAGACATTATGCACACGACTAAGTTCTTGTGGTAGCTCCAAGCGATAAGCAACGTCACCAATGCGTTGAATAATTTCAAACGGTCCAATATAACGAGGGTTTAGATTTCCTCGTTTACCAAATCGGATTACACCTTTCCACGGTGCAACTTTCAACATCACTCGATCTCCGACTTTGAATTCCAAATGCTTTCGTCTTTTGTCGGCATAACACTTTTGACGATCACGAGCCGCTTGCATACGACTCTTGATTTGAACGATTTTCTCCGTCGTCTCATGAATAATTTCCGTCCGGTAAGTTGTGCATCACCGACTTCCGCCCAACAAACAGGTGAACGACACTTTCGACCGTAAAGTGCTTCAAACGGTGCCGCTTTAATACTAGTGTGGTAACTATTGTTGTAAAAAAATTTTATTAGTGGTAGATGTCGATCCCATCCGTTTCCAAAATCGGTCACGCATGTGCGGAGCGTGTCTTCCAAAGTTTGGATGGTTCTCTCGCTTTGGCCATCCGTTTGAAGATGGTAAGCCGTGCTCATATCCAATTGCGTTCCAAACACTTCTTGGAGTGATTGCCAAAATCTTGAACAATATCTACCGTCGATCCGAAATGATAGAGATCGGTACTTCGTGCTTAGAAACGAATTCTTTCAAATACAATCGCGTCAATTGATCCATTTTATCATTTTCTTTCATAGGGAGGAAGTGTGCGGACTTTGTAAGGCGATCAATAATGACCCAAATGGTGTCATATCCCGCGGATGTCTTAGGGAGTTTGGTGATAAAGTCCATGGTAATTCTCTCCCATTTCCACTCCGGGATCCTAGGTTGGGCTAGTAATCCGGAAGGCTTTTGGTGTTCAACCTTAACTTTAGCGCAAGTTAAACATTTTCCAACTTAAGTCGCTATGTCGGCTTTCATATTCGGCCACCAATAGAACATTTTCATGTCATGATACATTTTGTCCGATCCGGGGTGGATCGAATATTTTTAGAATTATGTGACTTGTGCATGATCAAAGCTCGAATGTTTCCGTAACGTGGCAACAAACTTCTATTATCAAGACACAATGTTCCATCGGCACGTGCAACAATTTTCTTAGTGATCATTCCACTGGCTTCTTCTTTGTCGATGTTCTCTACTTTAATAGCTTCTCGTTGGGCTTCTAAGATTTTTGATGGTATGTTCAAGCCAATAGTCATCACCAAGTCTAAACTCTTAGAGGTCTCTCACGAGGTTTCCTACTCAAAGCATCGGCTACAACGTTAGCCTTTCCCGGCGTATATCGAATTTTACAATCGTAATCCCCAAGTAATTCCAACAATCGTCGTTGTCTGATGTTAAGCTCTTTTTGGTCCAAGATGTGTTGGAGACTTTTATGGTCGATGTACACCACACATTTGGTACCGTAAAGGTAGTGTCTCCAAATCTTGAGAGCAAAGACAACCGCGCCCAACTCCAAATCATGAGTGGTGTAATTTTCTTCATTTGGTTTTATTTGTCAGGACACGTAAGCAATAACCTTTTTCCTTTGCATAAGGACCGCGCCTAGACCTTTAATCGAAGCGCCACAATACACTTCAAAGTCTTCACTACCCTCGGGTAATGCAAGAATGGGCGCATCACAAAGTTTTTGCTTAAGAGTTTGGAAATACACTTCTTGATCGTCTCCCCAAATGAACTTCTTATTCTTTTGAGTCAATTCTGTCATAGATTTAGCGAACTTCGAAAATCCTTCGATAAATCGTCTATAATAACCGGCAAGTCCAAGGAATTGGCGGATCTTCGTAGGTGTAGTAGGAGTCGCCCAATCCTTTATTGCTTCAATCTTGGCGGGATCCACGCGAATACCACTACTATCAATCACGTGCCCGAGGAATTGTACCATGTGAATCTAAAATTCACACTTTGAAAATTTAGCGTACAATTGTTCTTGTTTCAACAATTCTAAAATTTTCTTTAAGTGTTCCTCGTGGTCCTCCTTATTATGGGAGTAAATAAGGATGTCGTCAATGAACACGATCACGAACTTGTCCAAATAGGGTTTACACACACGGTTCATGAGGTCCATGAATACCGCGGGTGCGTTAGTCAACCTAAATGGCATGACTTGGAATTCAAAGTGACCGTATCGGGTTCAAAACGCCATCTTGGAAATGTCTTCTTCTCGAACTCTAAGTTGATGATAACCCGACCTTAGATCAATCTTTGAATAAATGCTCGAACCTTGAAGTTGATCAAACAAGTCATCGATCCTTGGTAAAGGATAACGATTCTGATAGGTGTGTAAACACCCATCCTTTTACCACTTAATTCTGGCTAAAACAAGACCAAAACGCGTATTTAATATCATTTGTTTGGAATTATGCGTGGTTTTTGTGTTTATTGTGTTTTCAGAGCCAACCGGATGAATATTGGAGAAAACATGGGATTGCACGGGATTTATCGAAGAAAAAGACTCAAGACAGAGTTTATTGTCCAAGAGATGAAAAAGATTTGAAGTCACTGGGCCTATTCGAAGATTTATCGAAGAAAAGGACCAAAGATGGAAGATTTACATAAGTCGAAGAAACTCAAGTCTATTAAACGAAGAAATTAAAAGACGAGTTGAATTTAATCGACGACAAATCTCGAATCAGAATCGAAAACGTCAACTTTTCTGAAAAGACGAGAAGACAAGAAGAACGGGAGAAAGCCCACTCACCAACCAAAGGGGACACCTATAAAAGGAATCCCCCTCACACTTTTCATAGAGTTTTTTAGTTTTTTTTCATCTCCTTCTTTTTATCTCTTCTTGTTCATAGGTATCACCAACACCACTAGGGTGTTTGGTGATTTTGATCTTTGTTTTTCAAATCTTGTAATTTTAATCTTTGTTTTATTTTGTTCAACATTAATCATCAATACAAGTTCTTGTTTAATCTTTTCATTTCATCTTGTTCATCTTTCCTCTTTTTATTCAAGTTCTTAAGTTCTTATTTGATTGATTTAATCTTTAAAAGTTGTTGGGTTTTGTGTTTTTATTGATGGGATTTGTAGTTTATGGTTAGTAGATGCTTAGTGATTAGTTTATTTAAGTTTTTGGTTAGAAACTTGGTGATTTTTGGATCAAAATCGTACTCCCCTGTTTTTTCTGAAGTTACCGTTCTTGAGTTCCCAGGTTCCGGATGAACCAAAAGTTCCGGACGAACCAAAACTTCCGGATGAACTAAAAGTTCCGGATGAACAAAATCTTCCGAATGAGTTTTATTTTTAAAAGTTCCGAATCAGTCAATACTTCCGAATAAATTTCCTTTTAAAAAAAGTTCCGAGTCAATTTCAATAGTTCCGGATGAACAAAAGTTCCAAATGAGTAAAAAGTTCCGAATCAAGTTCCGAACGAAGTTCCGGGTGAAAGTTCCGAATCAACCTTTCGAACAAAGTTCCGAGTGAAAGTTCCGGATCAACAACTTCCGAACGAAGTTCCGGGTGAACTTCCGAACAAAGTTCCGGATCAAGGGTTCTGAGTGAACTTCCGAACAAAGTTCCGGATCAAGGTTTCCGAGTGAAAAGTTCCGGATGAATAGTTCCGAATCAAGGTAATTCCGAATCAATTTTCTTTGATTATTGTTAAGTGCTACTGTTTTTTAAGTGTTACTGTTTCTTCATTTCATATTCACGTTTTAATTTTAATTTTAATTTTAATTCAAGTTTTATTAATTGTTATTAATTTAATTACTTTTAAATTTAAATTTACATTTTAATGCATTTAATACTTTCAGTAGATTAGAAAATCACTCCCCTTTTTAGTGACCAAGAACAATCATTCCACTTAGAACCGAGATCAATTCGAGAGGATATCGAGAGACATAATTGAACCTAGCAAAAGCATTGTATCAAATTGCGCCGCTGCCGGCTCTTCTCGTTAAAATCAAAAGTTTTTTGTGAGAACTTGGATTTTGGGATCCGTTCCCCGTGAACGTTACTTTTTCATAAAAATTTTCAAAAACACTAAAAAAAATATAAAATTTTCAAAAATCCTAAAAAAGTAAAAAACATAAAAAACCAAAAACATTTTGCTTTGTTTTTTTCTCTTGTTAGTTCTTTTGCAGGTGTATGCGCACTCGATCCACGTCTTATCAAGAGCCCGAGCCTCTCGATAACTTAGACATGGCCGGTGTACAAAACAACAACAACATACCACCTCAAAACAACAATAATAACAACAACAACCCACCTTTCAACAACATGAATAATAACAACAACAATGAGCCTCTTCCGGATAATCGCCCGATGATTGAACTCCTGCAAGCTCATGTAGATGGCAACACTGATCCAATTGTTATACCAGCGATTGCAGCCAACAATTTTGAGCTCAAATCCGGCTTTATCCAGATGGTCTCTGCTCAACCATTCTTGGGGAGTACCATTGATGATCCACATGACCACAACAAGAGATTCTTGCAACTAACCAACACGGTCAAATTCAATGGTGTTCCACAAGAGGTAATCCGTTTACAACTTTTTCCCTTTTCTTTAGAGGGACAAGCCCGACATTGGCTTGCTAAGGAACCGCCATAGAGTATTCTCTCGTGGACGGATTTGGAAACCAAGTTTATCAATTACTTTTTCCCACCCTCTCGTACTACCGCTTTGCGGAATGAAATCATAAATTTTGAACAAAAGTACGATGAGTCGTTTAGTGAATCTTGGGACCGTTTCAAAGATCTTTTAAGAAAATGCCCACAACATGGTTTTACCAAAGTACATCAAATTAATACTTTTTACAATGGTTTAAGCATGAGTGACCAAGATTCACTAAACAGTGCCTCGGGGGGTAATCTTTTGGCTAAGACTTCCAATGCTGCTTGGGATATCATTGAGAATAAGTCTCGTGTGCAAACCAAGAGTGTTCGGACCAATGTCGCTAGTGCTAGCACTAGTGACAGCGACAAGCGACTGGACAAAATCACTATGCTTCTTGAATCGCTTGTTACCCACACCGTTAACAACACCAACAGCAGCAACGCTAAAAACGCTCAAGTCAATGCTGTTAGCCAACCATGCGAGATATGCGGGGGTCCTCACTCTTACACCACTTGTACTGCCACCCAAGACTACCCTTCTGAGAATGTGAATGCAGCATATGGCACCTATCCTCAACCTGCTTATCAAGCTAGACCTCAAGGTGACCGTAATTTGCTTAGCTACCGCTCCAACAACTACCTCTCACCACCCGGTTTTCCTCCAACCAACCCAAACCAACAACAAAACCTCACTTGTCCTCCTCAACAACAACAACAACCTCGTACACCATACATCCCTCCTCACAAGCAGCAACCACCACCTCAACGAAACAACCAAGTCTACCAGCAACCTGCTTATCAACCACCCGCATACAATGCTCCTCCCAACCAACCCACCGCTCTTCACCAAGAAGTGGAAACTTATATGAGGACTAACGATGTGATCGTGGGAAACCTTCAGCGTGAAGTGCTCAACTTGAAAGCAGACCTGGTCAAACAAGGGAACGATCTGAGAGCCGACATGAGAAACACATTGGATAGCCAAACAAATGACCTGAAGAACATGATGGCTAGTTTCTTCCAAGGTAATCAACCCTCTTCTTCGGGTACTCTTCCGAGTAACACCGTTGCGAATCTAAGAGGGGAGATGAAAGCAATCACCACTCGCAGTGGTAAAGGTACCAAGGAACCCGAGCTTCCTATACCTCCACCGGTGATTGTGACTAAGGAGAACGAGTCACCTGCTCCTATTCCTCATCCTTCTCCTTCCCCAATTTCTCCACCTCTTACTTCTACCCCTCCTCCACCCAAGGATGTGAGTGAGCCTATTCTCCCAAAGCCTTCCTCTTCTTCCAATATACCTTATCCATCGAGGTTGAGGAAAGAGAAGCTCAAAAGCAAGGACGATATTCAGGTTTCAAACTTTCTTAAAATGTTTAAACAACTGAATTTCAATATCTCCTTCGCTGAGGCTCTCGCTCACATGCCTAAGTACGCGAAAATGTTTAAAGATCTTCTGAGTGACAAGGAAAAGCTTCTTGATATTGCAAACACCCAACTTAATGAGAATTGCTCTGCAGTGCTCTTAAGGAAATTGCCAACCAAGCTTGGTGATCCGGGTCGTTTCTTAATCCCTTGCAATTTCCCGGGAGTAGAGAATTGCATGGCCCTAGCCGATATAGGTGCCAGTATTAATCTAATGCCTCTAAGCGTTTGGAAGCAATTATCTCTCCCTGAGCTAGTCCCCACCAAAATGACTTTGGAATTAGCTAACCGTACGGTTGCTTATCCAGTGGGGATAGCCGAAGACGTCTTTGTAGGAGTCGACAAATTCACTTTTCCTGCCGATTTCGTCGTCGTCGACTATGAGATGGACCCTCGTATTCCCTTGATCGTGGGTCGTCCATTCCTGAGGACCGGTCGCACTCTCATCGATGTTGAAGCCGGTGAGCTTATCATGAGAGTGGGTGACGATAAAATCGTCTTCAACATGGGAAAGTTGTCTAAACAACCTTATTCATACAAGAGTGTTAATTGTATTGACGTTCTAGATGAGGCTTGTGAAGAACACTTCAAAGATGCTTGTAAAAGTATTCCTACCTCTCTTCCCAATGTTGAAACCGTTTCCTCTATTGATTCATCATTGTCTCTATTTGGAGATAGTGATTTGTTTTGGAACAATCTTGAAGCCACCATGGGAGATGTGAACTTAGCTAATGATGATTCTCCCACCAATGGGGATGAAGACATGCATTTCTTTGATAACCTTCTCAATGAAGACAACCTTTCTCCACCATCTCCCACGGTTATTGCTATCGATACTCCGACTTTGAATACGCCTCCCGTCGAAAATCCTCCGGATTTAGAACTTAAGGAGTTGCCGCCCCATCTCGAGTATGTGTTCCTTGAAGAAGAGAAGAAGTCGCCCGTCATTATCGTGAAGGACTTGAAGGAAGAAGAAAAATCTCGCCTCATCGTCGTGCTTAAAGATCATAAGAAGGCTATTGCTTGGAAAATTTCTGATATTCGCGGAATTGATCCTCACTTCTACACACACAAAATTCTCATAGAGGACGACTTTAAGCCCACAATTCAAAGCCAACGAAGGGTGAATCCAAAAATCCATGAAGTCATCAAAACAGAGGTTATCAAACTTCTTGATGCGGGTATGATTTACCCTATTTCGGATTCACCATGGGTTAGTCCAATCTATTGTGTGCCCAAGAAGGGCGGAATAACCGTTGTTCCCAATGAACACAACGAGTTGATTTCTACCCGTCTCGTTACTGGGTGGAGAGTTTGTATAGACTACCGCAAACTCAATGATGCCACGAGAAAGGATCATTTCCCTCTACCTTTTATGGACCAAATGCTTGAACGTTTAGCGGGTAATGAATATTACTGCTTTCTTGATGGTTTCTCGGGTTATTTCCAAATACCCATCGATCCCCAAGATCAAGAGAAGACAACATTCACTTATCCCTATGGCACATTTGCGTACAAAAGGATTCCTTTTAGCTTATGTAATGCCCCCGGGACTTTCCAAAGGTGCATGTTAGTTATCTTCCATGACATGGTTGAACAAACCATGGAAGTCTTCATGGATGATTTCTCGGTCTTCGGGGATTCCTTCTCTTCTTGCCTTGCCAATTTGGAACGTATGCTTAAGCGGTGCGAAGACACTCACCTAGTTCTGAACTGGGAAAAATGCCATTTTATGGTAAAAGAAGGCATCGTGCTGGGACACAAGATTTCCAAAGCCGGTCTTGAAGTAGACCGTGCTAAAGTCGATGTTATCGCTAAGTTGCCTCCACCTTCAACCGTGAAGGGTGTGAGAAGTTTCCTGGGTCATGCGGGCTTCTACCGTCGATTCATCAAAGATTTTTCTCAAATCGCTCGCCCGATGACCCACCTCTTGGAAAAAGATACCCCTTTTATCTTTTCCAAAGAGTGTCTTGAAGCCTTCAACTCGCTTAAGGATAAGCTAACTAAGGCACCCGTCTTGGTTACCCCTAATTGGGAGCTACCTTTCGAGTTGATGTGCGATGCTAGTGACTTTGCTATTGGTGCGGTTCTGGGACAAAGAGTGAACAAACACTTCCAACCAATCCATTACGCTAGCAAGACAATGACGGGGGCACAATTGCATTATACGACAACCGAAAAAGAGCTTTTAGCTGTTGTCTATGCCTTTGAAAAATTTCGCCCCTATCTTGTCTTTCCCACCACAATCGTTTACACCGATCATTCCGCGTTGAAGTACTTGTTGACAAAGCAAGATTCCAAACCAAGACTTCTTCGCTGGGTTTTGCTTCTCCAAGAATTTAAAATCGAAATTCGCGATAAAAAAGGAGCTGAAAACTTAGCCGCGGATCATCTCAGCAGACTTGAGGATCCTTACCAAGGGGATCATCCGAACAAAGAAATCAATGATTCTTTTCCTTTAGAGACCTTAATGTCTATAAATTCGAATTCTGATGAAACCCCGTGGTTTGTGGACTTTGCAAACTACTTGGTGGGTGGAATTCTCAAGGAAGGGTTAACATCCCAGCAAAAGAAAAAGTTCTTCAACGACATTAAGACTTACTTTTGGGATGACCCTTACCTATTCAAACAATGTGCCGATTTGATTATTCGCCGATGTGTTGATGGACCGGCAGCTTTAGAAATCCTTGACGCTTGCCACAAAGGACCCACCAGTGGTCACTTTGGTCCCAACTACACCGCCAAAAAAGTGTTTGACTCGGGATTTTATTGGCCCTCCATATATCGTAACGCTCACAATATGGTTAAACGATGTGATGTTTGCCACAAACAAGGCACGATCACACATAAAGACGAGATGCCTCAGAATTTCATTCAAGAGTGTGAAATCTTTGATGTTTGGGGTATCGACTTTATGGGGCCATTCCCTTCTTCTAAAGGAAACAAATACATCCTTGTAGCTGTTGACTACGTTTCAAAGTGGGTTGAAGCCAAAGATTTACCCACTAATGACGCAAGGGTGGTTTGTAACTTTTTGAAAGCTCTATTCGCTAGATTCGGTGTGCCTCGCGCCATTATTAGTGATCGTGGGACTCATTTTTGCAATGACCAATTCGCAAGAGTCATGGCTAAGTATGGTGTAAATCATCGTCTTTCCACAGCCTACCACCCACAAACTAATGGCCAGGCTGAAATATCCACCCGAGGATTAAAGCGAATTCTGGAAAGAACCGTGGGAGAGCATCGTGCCTCATGGGCTGATAAACTTGATGATGCTTTGTGGGCTTTTCGTACTGCATACAAGGCTCCGATTGGTTGTACACCATATCGTCTCATGTACGGGAAAGCGTGCCACCTCCCCATTGAGTTGGAGCACAAGGCTTACTGGGCCTTGAAGTGGGCTAATTTTGATATCAACAAAGCCGGTGACCTACGCAAGATCCAACTCAATGAGCTCAATGAACTCCGTAATGAGGCTTATGAAAATTCTTTGATCTATAAGGAAAGAACTAAGCTCATTCACGACTCTAAGATTAAGAACCGAGAGTTCCATGTTGGAGACAAAGTCTTACTTTTTAACTCTCGGTTGAAAATCTTTTCTGGCAAGCTGAAATCTCGTTGGTCCGGCCCATTCACCATTGCCCAAATTTTTCCATATTGTACTCTCGAGCTCGCTCAACCTGATGGACCAAATTTTAAGGTGAATGGCCAACGAGTGAAGTTTTACTTTGGTGAGGACACCTCTCAGGAGGTGATTCCATCCCTCACCACGTTCCCCATGAACTAATTTTGGGTCGAGTCAGGCTCGTGACTCGGTTATCAAAAACAAGCGCTCCTCGGGAGGCAGCCCGAGTATCTATCCTTTTATGTTTTAACCTCCTAAGTGTAGGGGGACCTCTATAGGTCTTTGTGTTTGTGTGGTGATGTGATTACAGGGATAAGTGCACTCTTGGAAACTTTGAAGAACCGTACTCCCGTGTTATCCGAAATCCGGTTCTATCTCTCAACTATCGTGATTCAATTTTCTTCATACTCACATTTGAAATTGATCACTTTAGTCGTCTCTTCCTTAACTTGATTTAACCAACGTGCACAATGTCATAAGTATAGGGGAGCCTTTTCCCACATGCTTACACATTGAGGACAATGTTTATCTTAAGTGTAGGGGGGACTTCTATCGAAGTTTTAAGTGGACTTTTCCATGAAAATGCCTTCATTTAACCGGAAAATCATATTTTTCAACATTTTTCAAATTTTTTATTAACTTTGGCCATTTAGTCGTAATTTTTAAATTTTTATCGTTGCTTTCATATGTATATATCCCGCAATAAAGTCAAAAATATTAATAAAGTGGTGTAGCTAGTTTAGAAATCTTTGACATATTAGGCTCGTTGCGTTTATTTTGACTCAACCCGAATAGACTTATCCAAGTTTATTCTAGCTAGTATCCTTAACCATGTAGACCTTAATTGGTTTATTAGGCTAAGTATCCACGAGTCTCATTACTTGAGATTTTAAATTGTGGAGGATGAGAGATGATAGAGTCAATTATAAGTCGGTATTCTTGCACAAGCTCACTTGGTGTAATTATTTGCCTATTCTCCCATCACTTGCTAATAATTTATCTGCAATAAGTAAGGTCGTACGATTTGAAAGGTTACTTAGCTTCTAGCCCAAGATCGTTTAAAAGTTGCTCGGTAATGATAAGAGTTCATAGCCAAGGCATAACTTATGAAGCGGGGCGCGAAGATTGGCGAGTCCGAAAAGGCCCTAACAAGGCATGAGGATTCCATTTTATTGCTAAAGATCCAAGGTGATGTGAAAAGCATTATTCCCAAAGTCAATATGAAGGATCAAGACTCACGACAAAAAGCAATCAACCCCCATAAAGATGATGGAGAAGTCTATCCGAAAAGACCCTAACAAGGTATGAGGATAAATAGATCCAAGTCCGAAAAGGAGGCGGATCGTTGTATCTCAAAATCCCAAATAGAGATTGAAGAAATAATCATGAAGTCGTGGTCAACAAAGTTGGAGTACCTCTCAAAAGTCTCCATGTGAAGAAACTCTATTAACGATGAGAAGACCATTATCTCAAGCACGTCTCTCAAGATATGAAGTATGAAGTACATGCCAAATATCGGCCGAGAAAGGTCTCAAATCGTGAACCGAGTTATGCCAAGATATGAACTTTTTGTTATCCCGAGAAGCAGTTTTAAGAGATTTTGTCCTTTAGCTAACTATTGATCAAATCGTCCTACTTTGCTTTCAGCCTAAATAAACTATCGAAATAAGTCCAAAAATGCATCTTCATGATCATTCTAAGACAAAAATAAAATATAAGAGATACACCTAGGAATAAGGGAGTTTAAGCATATAATTAAGACATGTGTGTAAGTGTTTGATTTACTAACTTATAATAACAATGATCTTGTTTTCAAGCTTAGTTTGGGGAACGTGAAACTTGAGGGTGATAAATCTTCGCAGCACCAAAGCCCTAATGTAAGTCATTGATTTCTTTACAAGTTATTTCCATGTAGCTATTTTCAAGTGAAAATGGTTTTCTATCCTTTTGTTTCTGTTTAAGTTTTAATTTCTTTTAGTACCTTAATTTTTGTTTTAGTAGTATTTTAATAAGGCCAAGGTTGATTGACTATGAGAAAAGTGTAAAATTGCTTTATCACTAAGCATTGCATGAGGGCATGGCAATGGTTAAGTGTAGGGGATTTGATAGGTGTGTAAACACCCATCCTTTACCACTTAATTCTGGCTAAAACAAGACCAAAACGCTTATTTAATATCATTTGTTTGGAATTATGCGTGGTTTTTGTGTTTATTGTGTTTTCAGAGCCAACCGGATGAATATTGGAGAAAACATGGGATTGCACGGGATTTATCGAAGAAAAAGACTCAAGACAGAGTTTATTGTCCAAGAGATGCAAAAGATTTGAAGTCACTGGGCCTATTCGAAGATTTATCGAAGAAAAGGACCAAAGATGGAAGATTTACATAAGTCGAAGAAACTCAAGTCTATTAAACGAAGAAATTAAAAGACGAGTTGAATTTAATCGACGAGAAATCCCGAATCAGAATCAAAAACGTCAACTTTTCTGAAAAGACGAGAAGACAAGAAGAACGGGAGAAAGCCCACTCACCAACCAAAGGGGACACCTATAAAAGGAATCCCCCTCACACTTTTCATAGAGTTTTTTAGTTTTTTTTCATCTCCTTCTTTTTCTCTCTTCTTGTTCGTAGGTATCACCAACACCACTAGGGTGTTTGGTGATTTTGATCTTTGTTTTTCAAATCTTGTAATTTTAATCTTTGTTTTATTTTGTTCAACATTAATCATCAATACAAGTTCTTGTTTAATCTTTTCATTTCATCTTGTTCATCTTTCCTCTTTTTATTCAAGTTCTTAAGTTCTTATTTGATTGATTTAATCTTTAAAAGTTGTTGGGTTTTTTGTTTTTATTGATGGGATTTGTAGTTTATGGTTAGTAGATGCTTAGTGATTAGTTTATTTAAGTTTTTGGTTAGAAACTTGGTGATTTTTGGATCAAAATCGTACTCCCCTGTTTTTTTTGAAGTTACTGTTCTTGAGTTCCCAGGTTCCGGATGAACCAAAAGTTCCGGACGAACCAAAACTTCCGGATGAACTAAAAGTTCCGGATGAACAAAATCTTCCGAATGAGTTTTATTTTTAAAAGTTCCGAATCAGTCAATACTTCCGAATAAATTTCCTTTTAAAAAAAGTTCCGAGTCAATTTCAATAGTTCCGGATGAACAAAAGTTCCGAATGAGTAAAAAGTTCCGAATCAAGTTCCGAACGAAGTTCCGGGTGAAAGTTCCGAATCAACCTTTCGAACAAAGTTCCGAGTGAAAGTTCCGGATCAACAACTTCCGAACGAAGTTCCGGGTGAACTTCCGAACAAAGTTCCGTATCAAGGGTTCTGAGTGAGCTTCCGAACAAAGTTCCGGATCAAGGGTTCCGAGTGAAAAGTTCTGGATGAATAGTTCCGAATCAAGGTACTTCCGAATCAATTTTCTTTGATTATTGTTAAGTGCTACTGTTTTTTAAGTGTTACTGTTTCTTCATTTCATATTTATGTTTTAATTTTAATTTTAATTTTAATTCAAGTTTTATTAATTGTTATTAATTTAATTACTTTTAAATTTAAATTTACATTTTAATGCATTTAATACTTTCAGTAGATTAGAAAATCACTCCCCTTTTTAGTGACCAAGAACAATCATTCCACTTAGAACCGAGATCAATTCGAGAGGATATCGAGAGACATAATTGAACCTAGCAAAAGCATTGTATCAGATTCTTTATGGTAAGCTTGTTCAATTCACGATAATCGATGCACATACGGAATGATCTGTCTTTCTTCTTCACAAATAAAACCGGGGCTCCCCATGGTGAGGAACTCGGTCTAATGAATCCTTTGTCGGTAAGCTCCTTTAGTTGGTCGGCTAACTTTTTCATTTCGGCGGGTGCTAATCGGTAAGGTGCTCTTGCAACGGGTGCGGCTCTGGGGGTTAGCTCGATGTGAAACTCTACTTGACGAAGTGGCGGTAATCCGGGTAAGTCTTCGGGAAAAACTTTGGGAAAATCACGAACAATTGGAACGTCTTCAATTTTCTTCTCTTTAGGGTCGGCTTCGCTCTTGTTGGTAACTTGCATAAGAAAAATAGGACGACCTTCTTCAATGTACTTTTGAGTTTTAGTACATGAGATGACATTCAAACCAGCTTGGCTTTTCGCGCCATTCTTTTCTCCAAAGATGGTTAAGGTTAGACTTCCGTAGGGAATGCAGACTTGTTTTTCATGGCAAACTATCTCCGCATGGTACTTGGATAGCCAATCCATACCAGCGATAACGTCAAAGCTTCCAAGTTCGATAGGTAAAAGGTCGAGGATAAACGGGATATTTTGAAGACTTAGGGTGCAACCCTTTAGTACGGTGCTTGTGGTGATTGATTTACCATCTGCTAGTTCCACATTATATTTGACTTCTAAAGCAACGGTGTTCACATTTAATAGTTCACAAAAGGCAATTGACGTAAAGCTTATATCCGCACCGGAATCAAATAATACGAAAGCATAGATGTTATTGATGAGGAACGTACCGGTGACTACGTTGTTATCTTGGATGTCCGCCTCGTCACACAAAGCATACACGCGACCCGGTGCTCCCGCTTGATTCCCATTGTTTCGGCCATTTGGAGATCCATGATTTTGTCGGGATTGTCGACGAGCTTGGTTGTTATTGTTGTTATTGCCGCGGATTTGGTTTCCTCAGCCTTGTGTGGTGGCTTTAGGACACCTATTCTTGAAGTGACCCTTTTCTCCACAACCATAGCATGTGACATCCACGTGTTGCGCATTTTGAGTTTCCAGAGCCCTTTGGTTTGTAGGCTTCGGTGCACTACGACAATCCTTAGCAAAATGACCGAGTTTGCCACAATTGTGACACGTGCTTCCACAAGCTCCATTATGATGCTTGCCACACTTGCCACAAAATGGTAACCTTCCTTGATAGCCGGATCTACCATTCACATTAAACACCTTTGCCACATCTTGGCACTTGTTAGGTTGGTCACCATGATTGGGTCCATGGCTTCCTTCGCATTTTCGCTTATTATCACCACCCTCTAAAGTAACGGAGTTCATCAAGCCATCCGCCATCTCAATGGCCTCATTCAAATCGGTAGGTTTTGAAGAAATCACATCTCCTCGTATTGAGGATGGTAATCCAACAATGAACCTTTCAACGGTGCGTGTCTCACTTGGTATCATCTCGGGACACATCAATCTCAACTCTTGAAATCGTTGAGTGTAAGCCGTCAAATTAACTCCACGCACACGGAGGTTCCATATCTTGGCTTCCAACCGTTTCATTTCATTCCTAGAAAAATACTTCTTTAGGAGCATTCCCTTGAAATGTGCCGAAGGAGTAGCATTAGTCGCTTCCAAACTTACGGCTTTAACATGAATGTTCCACCATGTCAAAGCACCACCAACAAGAGTGCTAAAGCAAAACTTCACCTTGTCGCTTACGACAACATTACTCACGCTAAATTGATATTCTAGTCTCTTAATCCAACGAGCAACACCTACGGCACCTTCGGTACCGTTAAAGGTACTAGTGAAGCATGAGCAGAATTCTTTGTACGAACACGAACGAGCAGTAGTTATCAGGGCATGCACTCGATTTGTCTCTTCTTGAGTGCTCCGAGTGGTCTCGGCGGCTGCAAGAGCGGTAGCAACTCCATCGGCTATCATTTGGCTTAAGACCGCCGGATTAATAGCGATGGGTGCAGTCGGGTTTTAGTTGGCCATAGTGTTACGGGTAGTGCGTACCATAGTCCTATAACCATAACGAAGGATCATGAAAAGGTTAGAATCACAAGTCCAAATTGTTAGAGAGTACAAAGTATGACACAAATATGATATTGCAAACAATGACGAATAGGTTCACAAGTTATGTAGTGCACAAATAGTTCATTCCACGATTTAAATGAGTACAAATGAGTCAAATACATAGTCTAGAATTTTAAAGGTTACAATACATAAATGGGAAAAATGGGAATAACGTGCAACATGAATCGACTAAGAATCACTCTAGTTGTAACGACTCTCGAGGGCCTCGATCCTTTCGGACAAATCAATCAATGCCCTATGCAAAAGGTCGCGCAAGGCTCCTATCTCATAGTGTTGGTCCTCTAGTCTTCGAGCAAGTCCCGCAACACGATCGGGTGCGGGTGGTGCATTCCTACCTAAATCCACGATGACCTCCACATAGCAAGTCTCGAGTCTAACCAACGACTCATGAGACAATCCGCCCAAATTACGAAGAACGTGTGTCACGTTGCTTCGAAGTGTAGCAAGTCTAGCAAAGCGGTGGGGAGTAGGTATCCCACGTGCTTTGGTAGCCGCGGAGTTCTCGACTCCATTTAATCCGTATGGTGGTGGTGGAGTAGGCATCATAGGTCGGAATGGGGCATCGTGCCTTGGGGGCACTCCCGTGGGTGGTGGCTTCAAAGACATGCGTGCGGTACAAGTGAGGGTTGAGTCCAAATGCCTTGAAGCTAGTTTCTTCCCAATGATCGAAGGTCTCACGGACATCCTTACGGTACGGTGTTGGTGATGTCCCTTTGGAGCATGAGTGGATGAGGTGGATGGAGGGATATGGGTACCTTTTCACACCTCTTGTAGCAAATAAGTGGCGGTGGTGAGGGAGGTGTAGGTGCACGAACAACCGGCTCTCCTCGAGTGGATGACATAGGTGAGGAGTCTCTATTGGAGGACTCTCCGATAATCAGAAGTCATGCTCCATTGGCGGATGAGCTCTCGAGCTACAATGAATCTTCGGATGAGGTAGACATATCACTGCCAATTAAAAGGCACGTATAAGAAATAAATCAATTTTACAATCATGTATGTTTTAACCTCAAAGTTATCATGGCACAAACCATTTAGTATAGAATTTCAAATAAGTGCCGAAATGAAATCGATTTTGCATATACTCATAAGTTAAGTCACTTAGCTATTTAAGCGGTCAAAGTAGTATGGCAACAATGCACGAGATAATATTAATCACAACTTACTTGTGTCGAAGACGTGAAGTGAAGTGGCCCATGGAGATGGAGAAATAGTTATAGTCTAGTGTTACTCTTTTTTAAAGATTTCATTTTTGACTCAACGTTTGTAAAAATAATTTTTATAAAAGCAACCTAGTTCTCTATAACCAGTCTCTGATACCAATCTGTCACACCCTTAAATTACCAATGTACGTGAATACACGAGGATGTGACTATCATGACAATCTAGAGGCATAGATATAAAAAACGACTATTAAAAGCCGTTTTACATTCATTAACATAAAACAAACTTGTTCTAAGAAAACGTTTAGTACATCATTGTGAAATAAATTAAAGTTTCCAAATGACATAACATCTAAATTAAAGTATCCAAAAAGATAGTCATGATAATTTTATTTTCTCCATGGCACAACCACGTCACTCCTCCGCCTTGACACCTGAGAAAAACATTGCTAAAATGTTAACACAAAGGTCGGTGAGTTTATAGGTTTAAATATAGATAGTGTGATGAACCATTAGATTTTAGTTAAGCAACCAACATATAATCTTATAACAAATACAATATTATAATCAAATATCATACGTTTATAACATCCTACGTCTAAGCTCATGACACTGAAGCGTTAACCGTACTAGCAAGATAATATGAGAGCCCAAGCAAATGCCTATCCCAAAGCATTCGTAACGACTCAAATGTAAGTGTATCAAATTTATCCATACAACCAACATTAGATATGGAGGTCAATCCCAATAGATCTATCCATAATATTCGTGCTTACACAAGTAATTAACGGTTCATGATAGCGGGCTAAAGCATCTAGGGATATTGCTACTTAGACATCATGTAGGCAACGTAGGAGTTTTCATGGCACTTATGTTCATCCGTAAAAACAAGCAATGTTCTTACCCCAAATAGTTAAAAGCAATTAAAAGTGGGGCTATAAACTCACCTCGTTAAATAAGAAAAGTGATGGAAATGCAAATGTAGCTCGAGAATACGATCACGCTATCCACAACCTAGATTAAATATAATGACTATGTCACGACATCTATAATAATACCAATAAAAAAGCATGACATCCTAGTTGTGCTTGACGATAAATTTCGTTTACGGAAAACAAGACAACTAAAACTCGGTTGTTTATTAAATGGGCTTTGGGCTTAATAATACATTTTATAACTCCAAAATTTATTTCGGGCTTATATAAACCAGGCCAAACAGACATCCCAACATCCATAACAAATCATGGGCTCGGCCCATTTGATTTTCTTAACCAACCGGACCCAACCCAGGCGATACAAACAAGGGGGTCTTAATATTTGATGTATACTCTTTCCCAAAACACACAAACCACTCACCCACTTTCCTAGGTTCATTCATTCTCTCTTATCAACTCTCTTTCTCTATCTCTATCTTTCTCTCTCTCTCTCGAACATATAAATCCACCAGATTTTCCCATGGTTAAAACCTTAAATCAATATGCTATGATCCTAATCAAGTTACATATGTCTATAATCGGTGTGGGATGTGGGGTTTCATCCCGACATCAAAATCAATTCGAAATCGAGGTGTTCCAGGGTGATTCGATGGTGGCTTCTTCAAAAGATAAGTTTTACTTTTCTTTCCTTCTAATTAAATGGTTTAAACTGATTTTTGATTTATACATTCGAAATAAAAGGTGTTTACCAGTTTCAAAATCATTTTATTTATTAAAATATGAAAAGAGGGTTTTCGGTTTAATTATAACATGGTTATAAATAAATTAGGGTTTTCGAAATATTGGGGTTTTCTTAATCTCGTGTTTCATTATAATTAATTAGTGTTTTTGGGTATTAATTTATGTTAATTTCATCATACAACTAAGTTATAAAAATTAGGGTTTCGAATAATTTTAGGTTTTTATACCCGCGAGTTCAATAGATTAATTAGCATTTTTATGAAATGAATTGTGTAAATTTTATGTTACTACTGATTTTAGAACAAGTTAGGGTTTTGGCAGATTTTAGGGTTGATACGAATAGGGGTTTTCATTTACTACTATTATCACTGTTAATTGTTAATATTTCTATACAAATCAACAACAAAACGTAAAGGTGGTCTCGGTATGGTCTCGGCAGGTTTATTTAGGCGTCGTGGGTTCATAAAATCTAGCTATGGTCATTTGTTCAAGTTTCTAATACGTTTAGCACTTAATTTGGAATGGGTTTTAAATAACTAATCTCTTTTATTATTTGTTTTCGTAGGTAAGATTTCAGTTTGGCAAGCACTCTATTATGGATGCAATAATAAAGAAAACGTGGACAAGAGACTCACAGATTAGTAGGTGTTCGGCTGGTGTATTCGGACATGGGTGTTGGACTTTGGCTCGGCTAACAAGACTTTACTACTTGCCTCTAATAATCTACCCAGGACTTGTAATATGAACTTTATTTTTGTAACCCAGTTTTGTTAAGTGTTTCCTGAGGAGAGGATGTGAGAAAAAATGGAGTGGTATTTATTTTAGTATAATTGGCTTAGGGTTAGCCCTAATATGGAATTGGTATGCTTGTGATATGCCCATATTTGGTAAACTCGGCATTTGTGTTGGAGTGTAGTAGTGAGTGGATGTTTAAAATATATCTAGGTTTTTGCATTTGACTTTGGTTGACCAAAGTTGTAACCAACTGCTATAATAATGGAAATTTACAAAGTTTACCAAGTTTGGAGCTCATTCTCAGTTTTGATAATAGTTTATACACACTCTTAATATATTCGGCCCAGTAGAGTATGTTGGGTAGTTTTAGACAAAGATAGGAAAAACTCGTCCCATGGTAGTAACACTTAGCGTAACACATCGACTCGCCAGGACAACATGAAAACGTCGACACAATTAACTTAATGACATACAAATGTAAAAGTGGACACACATATTCTCGGCTAATCAAAGCATACTCATAGTCGGAACAAACCAGTAGCATGTCTTATGTTACAAGCACGTCTTTAATTAAATATTAAGACGCGAAAATTTCAAGTTGTTACAATATTACTCACCGCATGTATGTCGATGGGGGCTCATCGGCAGAAATCTTGTACGAGCATTGTTTCTTTAAAGTAAGCCTGGAGCTAATGAACCAGATGGTACCGACGACTTCACCACTCATTCGCTTTAGTGGGGAAGCAGTGTGGCCTTTGGGCCAATTAAGGGTACCAATAAAGGTGGGAGATGACGAGCACTCAACAAAGGTCTCAATGAACTTCCTAGTCATACGCTTGCCATCACAGTACAACGAAATCATTGGGAATCCCGCTATCCTCGCAATGCGAGCGGTACCCTCCACGGCCCATGACATGATGAAATTTCCAGTGGATGGAGGAATTATAACAATCTTCAACACAACCATGCCACTCGCAGAATGCAATACGATTGCGGATCCACCCAGAGTAACGACAGAGCCAAAAATACAGCCACCACCAAATCTGAAGGTTGCCATTCATCCAGAATACCCAGACCAGGAGATCACGATTGGAGGAACGCTATCTGACAAAGGAAGGTCGGACATGTGTAAACTTATAAGAGATAATTTGGATATTTTCGCATGGGAACCAAAGGATATGATAGGTGTACCAAGATCAATAGCGGAGCACAGGTTAGAAACCCACGAAAGATATCCACCAGACAGACAAAAGAAAATGGGACAGGCTCCAAAGCGCAGTAAAGCAATACTCAATGAAGTAAAAAAGTTGGTAGACGTGGGAATCATGCGAGAGGTCTACTACCACGACTGGCTTTCCAACCAAGTCATGGTCAAAAAACACGATGGAAGCTGGCGCATGTGCGTTGACTTTACAGACCTCAATAAAGCTTGCCCTCAGGACTGTTTACCTACTCCCAGAGATAGACCGGAAGGTTGAATCACTGTGTGGATATCGTTTTAAATGTTTCCTAGATGCATATAAAGGATACCGCAAGATAGAAATGGCGGAGAAAAATGAGGAAAAGACAACATTTCATACCAGTCAAGGAGTATAATGCTACATAAAAATGCGCTTTGGACTCAAGAACGCGGGGGCCACATACGAGCGACTAGTAGACAGGGCATTTGATAGCCAAATCGGTCGAAACTTGAAGCTTATGTCGATGATTTAGTCATAAAAAGCCACACGAAGGACGAACTCATCAGTGATATAGAGAAAACTTTCTCCACACTTAGAGGAATCAATATGAAGCTAAAACCTAAGAAGTGCACTTTCGGTGCCACTAAAGGCATGTTCTTGGGTTACATGATAGATCCCAATGGCATTAAATCTTGCTCGGAGAAGACGGACGCAGTGATACAACTACAAAGCTCGAGAACAAAGAAAGAAGTACAATTGTTGAATGGAAAACTGGCAGGATGATGAGTATGCATTTATACATGGTTTTATCATCCAAAACGGGCTTTCAAATGTGCAAAAATGTCGTAAAATACCGTAAAATATACTTCTGATTGCTATTTGTGTGTTTTAGGTATGGATATCGTGAAAAAGATAAAAGATCACAAGAAACAAGCAAAAATGAACACTAAAAAACGAAGCCACACAAAGAACCGGGTCCAAGTTATGAATTTTCCAAAAAGACCTTGAAGAATTGAAGATTTGCAAGAAAGGTCCCTCAAGTTTGAAGACTTGTCACTTTAGACCCTTGTAAAACTCATAAATACAAGTTTAGTCCTTAAAGTTTCAAAATAGTCATAAATAGCCTTTGAAGAATCATTAATTTGCAAGAAAAGCCCTTGATTAATGTATGGAAGTATTTGTGCCAAATTTAGCAAGTAGTCCAAACTTGTTTTCAAAGGAAATAGAATTATGACATGCCAAGCCTGCTGTGAAAAATGTTACCAAGATGGAGGGTAGAAATCGTCAAACAACCAAACTCCATTCCTCCACTCACATCATGCCACATCACCCCACTCAGCCACCTTATACTCCACCTCACCATCCACTAACCGTTTTTAATTAATCTTTCAAATGATTAATTAATATTAAAAACACGCGCCAAACACTAATCCCACTCCTAAAACAGATCAAATGACATGTTATTCATTTAAGAACACGATTTGGGTTTTTCTTAATAAGTGGTAATTAAACCCTAATGTACTATAGAATGATGATTAACCTAAGCCTAATCACGTTTTAACTTTCAAATTACATACCACTCCTTTGGTCCCCTCTCCACGGGGCAAGCTATGAGCCTTCTTCCACCTCCAAACAAAACATTACTAAAGAATCAACGGCTATTGCTTATTTCTTGTTCCCCACTTCAAAATGGACGTATAAGATCAACTTTGGCCAGCTATGCATCCATAAAACGACAAGATCATCACATGGGCAGTGAAATATTCAAAATCATCAAGATAATTTTTGGCAAATGATGCGGTATTTTCGTACACTTTATTTTAGGAAAAACAAAGCGACAAAAGCGGGCAAGTATTAGTACGTACGTTTTGTGAAAAACGCAAATACCGACAATTCGAGTTCGTTCTCGAGGAGGTATGGTGTTTAGCCAAAAATTATAGACGTTATTTAATCGAGTGATTACGTTTTGGGAAGAAAGAAAGAAAGGAAAATGGAGACGATTTACGCTTAAAACGGACGAAAACGCGCGAACGTAAAAACGCGTCCCAACGAAAAACTTCACCTAAAAAATAATTAAAAATTACTAAAATGTTCTAAAAAACCTAACTAAGAAAAATATGAAAACCACAAAAATTGAAAACTTTTTAATTAATTTATATTAATTTTGAAAATAAATTAAACAACCAAAAAAAAGATAACTAAGAAAAAGACAAAACCTAATTTTATTATTTGTAAACCTAAATCATACTTATCTAATCCTAAAAATTATTTTTTTTTTGAAATTAAAATTTAATTTAACTATTTTTAAATACTTTTCTAAAAATAAAAAGGAAAATAATCTTAAATAAAAATAATAATAATAAAAATAATAAAAATAATAATAATTATGTTAGCTTAGTAAAACTAAAACCATATGTCACCAAAATCTTATACTAGCTTAAAATATAAAAAAACGAATTTAGACGCAAATACAAAAATTATGCACGACTAAAAGTTAACAGAAAATAAAATAAGTTGATACGGGCTGAATACTAGCTGAATTAAACGAAATATAAAGAGTATATAAAAAAATGGAAAGTAAACCAAAAACATCCAAGAGACCAGATGGTGTTAGAGCATGGTTGTTGCGTTTGATGTTACCTGCAGGTTAGGGGTTCAAGCCTCCATTGTTGCTACTTTTTTGCATATTTATTTCTATATAATACCCCATAAACAGAAGTATAAAGAAATAAAAAGGGAGATAAATCAAAAACGCCAAGAGAGCCAAATGGTTCAAGGGTGGAATGTTGCGTCTGTTTTCAGTCTGTGGTCAGGGGATCAAGTCCCACCTGCTGCCTCTTTTGATGCTCTTTTTTTATTTTCAGATTTTCCAACAATAAGAATCATACAGCAGTGGACTGTGATGGCTTTTCCCAAAAGCTAAGTAAATAAGCAGTGGGCTTATTTATCGGCACACAAACAACACTAAAAAAATATACCACAGATGGTTAAGCCAAGTTTGATAATTATGTGCTGTGTGATGAGGCTTTCGGGTCGAACCACGCTGCCTCTTTTTGTTCTTTTTTTATTTGTTTCTGCTGTCCAAAAAAAGAAATAAGTCACAGCTGATTGATATAAGCTGATGACTTATATACACTCAAACCCTTCAATTTGTTGTGGGGAGCACGCCAAAGTTTCTGAGTCGTTGATTTAGTCTTCCTTTTGATAAAAGTGCAAGAACCCGTGAATGAGGATGGCTGTGGGGGGGGGGGGGACAACACTAAAAAAATATACCACAGATGGTTAAGCCAAGTTTGATAATTGTGTGCTATGTGATGAGGCTTTCGGGTCGAACCACGCTGCCTCTTTTTGTTCTTTATTTTATTTGTTTCTGCTGTCCAAAAAAAGAAATAAGTCACAGCTTATTGTTATAAGCTGATGACTTATATACACTCAAACCCTTCAATTTGTTGTGGGGAGCACGTCAAAGCTTCTGAGTCGTTGATTTAGTCTTCCTTTTGATAAAAGTGAAAGAACCCGTGAGTGAGGATGGCTGTGGGGGGGGGACAAAGATGTGGTGAGGTCGTTTTCAAGCATGTGGGCATGTTCCTTGTTGTCAATCGTGTGAAACCCCCAAGTTAATTAATCTTAATAGTGAAAATTAAATTAACTAGGGATTTAGGGTTCTTTTGATGGAAAAGGGGGTTTTGATCTTGATGGAATGAGAAGTTTTGTTTCCTGGCTTAGTAAACATTAAATAATTAGGTTTAAAACCTAATTATAAATTAGTGAGGGTTGACTGGGTGTTGACCTGGGTAGTTTTGGGCTTGGATTTCGGGTATTGGGAGGTCTAGTTGGGCTAAGTGGGTGATAGTGTGGGCTCAGACCGGGTTAACATAGGGTATGGGTATCATTTGTCCAGGTTTGCCCCCCAATGTCTCAAAATGTTGTCACATAAAGTTTTCAACATCACTTATCTTCATTCCCTTTATAATAAAACTTTGTGTTTTTATACATTTGCCACAAAAGTTTCATCATAATTGTTCCAAGGGCATTTTATGCATATTTTGCATTCTTCAAGGGCTAAACATGTAATGTCTTGTCATTTTAGGGACCCAAATGAAATTTTGGATTTTTACAAGGGTATAAAATGACAAGTCTTCAGAAGTTGAGGGACCAATCTTGCCAAATCTTCAAACTTCAAGGACTTTATTGGAAAATCATGATTCGGGTCCGGTTCTTCGTGCGGCTTCGTTTCCCGTGTTCGTTATTGATTCATTCTTGTGATCATTTGTTGATTTCACGATATCCGTACCTAAAATACACAATGAACAAATACAAGTGTATATTTGGGTATTTTGACGATATTTTAAGCGTTTTAAGCCCGATTTGGATGATGAGACTATGTATAATTGCAGTCTCATCACTCCCTCATACTAAACCATTGCCGTGTCCCCACGCAATGCTAGAATTAAGTATCATAGCACTTCCAAAATTCATTTTATGATGACATTTATTGAAGACATAAACTTAAATAAACTACTACATGTGTTTTAGACATAATGTATTGTTTTCATCACAATATAGTGACTTTTAGGATCATAGAATAAGAACACGTGAATGCTTCGTTAGAAATAATTTCGTCGTCCTTGATTTTCACCCAATTCCATACTAAGCGTGTAACGAGATCATTGTTATTATAAGTTAGCAACACGATCATATCTCATGAGTGTTAATTACGAACCTAGACTCCCTTATTCCTACTTGGTATCTCTTATATTTTATTTTGTCTTAATGATCACGAGGATACATCATTGACTTATGCGTAAATAGAGATTAGGTCTAAAAATATAGTTTTAACGGTGTAACCAAAATCATTAAATTAATAATTCACCCTAATAGACAACGATGTCAAAAAATTAAGTCAACAAGAAGGATCGATAAACACGGTTTTCTAACGGTTTTGAACATGAGACTTATTACCATGACTTTTATTATCCGCCATCATCGGTGGTTTTATTATCATGGTTTACCTCCATCTTTTATTCAACTTCGCCATGAAGCTTTTATTATGACTTCGGTCTTGCCTTGCCTTTTATTATCCGCCTAATCGGTGGTTTTATTAGCCAAAGACGTATATCCTCACGCTAAAGCGAATTTTGGAGCTTTAAAGCTTCAAAGATTAAGGCATAATTCACTTTCAATTTGGGCATAGATTTTTCGGCCTTGTGAGCTTCAAATTTTTGCTTAATTTAGGTGAGCACTTGAAATCTTATTATTAGGTGAAGTAATGTAAGGTTTTTGACACCTAGTAAGAAAGTTCGTTATAGTATGTCTAATCGAATTGATCCTGGTTAACTGTGCGACTCAGCTGTCTTTTGGTGGAAACAAAAGTTGTGTCGTTGTAGTAAAATTAAAGGTACAAGACTTTAATGTAAATGACGATAAATAAAAACTAAAACTAATTAAACGTAAATGGTGCAATGTTAAAAAACGTTGAAAAGAAAGTTAATTAAATGACAAAAATTAAAGCGTGAAGAAAATTAAATTTGACAAAGTAATAAAATTTGAAAACTTAAAAATAACTTAAGTAAAAAAATGCGGGAAACAAAATTTAAAAACTATGAAAAATTAAACAAACAAATCACAAGTCTGAATGCAATACGATCGCAACCAATGAAAGTGGTTGGATCGTACCCTGGATCGTACTTGGTGATCGCAACCAAGAAGGGAGAGGTCAAGTGATCGCACTCAATCAAGCTTACGATCGTAGCACACGATCGCACTCAAGATCTAAGTATGGGATCACACTCAATGCGATGATGATAGGATGGATCGCAACCAATGCGATGGAAACACCCGATCGTACCCAAAGCAGTCGCAACCATGATCGCACTCTAGGATCGCACCCACGATCGCAACAAGTGATCGTGGTGTGGATAAAGGGGTGTGATCGCAACAGAAGATCGCACTGAGTGATCTAGGTGATGGATCGTACCAGGGAAAGGAAAGAGGGATCGCAATCAATGCGATCGAAGCCAAGGATCTTACCAAGTAAAACCCTCCTAAGATCGTAATGAATCGCAACGAGCAAATAAGCAAAACTAAATAAGCACTTTAGCAATAAGCAAATTTCAAAAACTAAACCAAAAACTATAATAAGACGAGACAATAAGCAACAAATTTAAAGACTTTTCCAAGACACGAAATAAGTAACACAATAAGCAAACTTTTAGAACGAAGAACTTTTTAGAAAACTAAGAAAATCAAATAAGCTAAGTATGAAACAAGCCAATAAGATTGTCAAACTTATAGCTTATCTCATACAAAAACTTAGATAAAAGTAAAAAGATAAACTTTTTAGTAAAATAAGCAAAGATATTAAGCAAAAAACTTGCTTAATCCGAATTTGAAATGAACTAAAAAGAAGAAAGTAGAAGGAGAATGATAAAAGTAAACTTGATCAAATGTAAATAAAGATTAAAGCAACAAAATTAAGAACACTTACTTGGAATTAAAATGAATTAAAGTGCAAGACAAGTATTTAAAATGACATGAATTTAAAGTGCAAGTAATAAAATGGTGGAAGAACTAATTGTCACTATTAGCCAACAAGAGAAAATGAAATCTAATCTAATCTATTTATAGGGGAGATTAGGGAGGTGCTTAGGAAGCTTCCTCCCTTCTTTCTTTTTTCCTTAATTGCATGATTAAGTCCTTGTCTTCTTAATCTTTTAACTTTAATGACTTTGTCTCGGGATTTCTTTAAACTCGTCTTGTAATTCTTCAATAAATTAGACTTGAGTTCTTCGGCTTTTAGTAAACTTCCGTCTTTTGACCTTTTCTACGATAAATCTTCAGAATTGGTCTTGGACTTCCGTTCTTTTTTCCCTCTTGATTTCTTGACTTCGTCTCTCGTCTTTTTCTTCGATAAAAGCCCGTGAATGCCCGTGTTTTCTCGCCTTTTCACCTTTTCGTCCTAAATCACAAAAAAAACACAAACCACGCATAATTCCGACATTTATGACATAAAATACACGTTTTGGATCGGTTATTATTGTAGTTAAGTGGTAAAAAGGATGGGTGTTTACACACCTATCAAATCCCCTACACTTGATCATTGCAATGTCCTCATGTAATGCATTAGTTACAAAGCACGATTACATTTTTCATCATAATCAATCCATGTTGGCCTTTATTAAAGAGATAGAAAATTATAAACATTCAAAGTAAGAAAGAAATCAAAAACATACCTTAGAGTTTTGAAAATGTCATGAATGATCATCATCCTCAAGTTTTTACTTTCTCCAAACCAAGCTTAAAAACGAGATCATTGTTATTATAAGTTAGCAGACTAACACAAACTCATGTGGGCCAATTATTCACTTAGACTCCCTTATTCCTAGGTGTATCTCTTATATTTTATTGTTGTCTTGAATGATCACGAGGATGCATTGTTGACTTATTTTGATAGTTATTTAGGCTGAAAATAAAGTGGACGATTTAATCAATAGTTAGCTAAAGGACAAAATCTATTAAAACTGCTTCTCGGGACCTCATAAAGTTCATATCTTGGCATAACTCCCTTCACGATTTGAGACCTTTCTCGGACCGATATTTGGCAGCGACTTCATACTTTAAATCTTGAGAGACGTTCATGAAATAATGGCCTTCTCTTCATAATAGGAATTTCTTCACTTGAAGTTTTGAGAGATTCTTCATATTTGGACCACGACTTCTTCATTTTTCTCCAATCTTTATTTTGGACTTTGATATACAACGATCCGCCTCCTTTTTGGACTTGGATCTATTTATCCTCATACCTTGTTAGGGCCTTTTTGGATAGACTTCTCCATGATCTTTTGGGGAGTACTTGCTTTTCGTCGTGTGTCTCGATCCTTCATATTGATTTTTGATAAATGATTCTTCACATCACTTGGGATCTTTAGCAACAAAATGTAGCCCTCATGCCTTGTTAGGGCCTTTTCGGACTCGCCAATCTTCGCGTCCCGCTTCAATAAATTATGCCTTGGCTATGAACTCTAATCCATACCGAGCAACTTTTAAACGATCTTGGGCTAGAAGCTAAGTAACTTTTCAAATCGTACAACCTTATTTATTGCAGATAAATTTATTAGCAAGCGATGGGAGAATAGGCTCATAATTAACTCACATAAATTCACAAAAGAATACCAAACTTATAATTGACTCTATCATCTCTCGTTCTCCACAGTTTAAAATCTCAAGGAATGAGAATCGTGGATGCTTAGCCTATTAAATCAAAGTTTTGGGTTTTCGAGTCGCCTATAGGATCTTGCAAATTCTTAGACTTTTTCAAGTTTAGAAATCGCATTTTAAAGTTCCCTTGATAAACGACTCTCTAGGATCAATTATAGGAACTTGCGAAAAGTTCTTGTTCTTAACCCGTGAGAGTTACTTTCGCGTTTTATAGCTCCCTATATAAAAGCCTAGCAAAACTTGACTTAAACACGTTAAGGATACTAGCTAGAGTAAACTTAGATAAGTAAACTCGGGTTGAGTCAAAAGATTCACAACGTTTGAAAATAAAAACCACTTTATTCAAAATTTATTCTAATAAGGAAAGAAAATAACTATACAAAGGGAAAAACTAATAGGCCAAAATAGATCAAAAATTTTGAAAAATGTCGAAAAATTGATTTTTCCGGTTAAAATGAGGACAAATACAAGGAAAAGACCACTTAACTTCGATAGAAGTCCCCCTACACTTAATATAAACATTGTCCTCAATGTTTAAGCATGTGGGAGTAAACTCCCCTACACTTAGGATATTGTGCACATTGTTTAAATCTCACTACGGAAAAGACAACTAACGAGATTCCTATTTGAATATTGAGAAAATATAAAATAGTGAATCGAAAAGAGTTTAGGATAGAACCGGGAAAAAGGGAACACGGAATCACGGTCGTCAAAAATCATCAAGAGTGGATCATTGAGCGCTCGAATCCCTGATTAGTAGAAGAGAGGAAATAGCAAACACCAACGGGTCTCCCTTACACTTAGGATAAAGAAAGCTAAAAGATAGATACATGGGTTGCCTCCCAAGAAGCGCTTGATTTTGTTCACCGAGTCATGAGCCTGACTCGACCTTGATTAGCATAGGAAGAAGCATGAAACATATCCATCGGGATAAAAGACATAGTTTTCGTCTATCAAATAGCACAAGCTTAAGGCGAACAAGGCAAGCCAAAGAAGAGTAGGCAAGGTTCCCTTAAGCAAAGATGGAGCACGGTGGGAGCAAGGGTGAAGTGGTGCAAGCATATCTTCAGTAGGTCCAAAAATCTTTCCTTTTATTTCATTAGACGGATACTGAGATGGCTTAAAAATATCAATACCGGGGTCAAACACCTTTTCCTTTAGGGGAAAATAGCACTCAGGCTCAGCAGATTTTGAAGATGATCCGCGAAGAAAATGCACAACCTCGTCCTCAGAAGGTGGACAAAGAGGTGTTAAATCATACGTGCTGCGGATGTTGGTGTCGACCGGTTGCTTCTCCTTTGAGAGAATTTTCTTTAAATCCGAAGTAGGGTCAAGACCATAATCATCAAAGTCTAAAGGAGGAGCATCACTCTCATGAGGGAAGTAAATATTGAGAAAAGTAGAAAAGTCTTTCTCAAATGAGTAGTCATCCAAAGTAGGATTAAGCATGGATGGCGGAGGATCTTCATCATGTGAAGAATCACTCGAGAGAGTATCGGCCTCATCAAAATCATCATAGGTAGGCATGTCGGGATACTCGGAAGTAAAATCATCATAATCATCCGAATCTGAGCTAGAATCATCATCATAAGCATCAAAGATCGGTGGAGAATCATATGTGGGAGAAGGTTCCAAATTGGAGAGAGAATCATCCACATCATCTTGAAACAATGATTTATCATTGTAAGAATCGAATAGAGGATTGTTGTAGACGACAAAATCATCAAGCACATTAATCATATTCACTGATTCTCGGCCTCCAAAGGATTTGCTTGTAATCTTACCCATTTCAAAAACTTGTGCATCATCCCCGACTCTTAAGATGAGCTTACATTTATCCACATCAATGAAAGCTCTACCGGTTCTCAAAAATGGCCGTCCAAGTATTAACGGAATACGAGGGTCCATTTCATAATCAACAACGACAAAGTCGACCGGGAAAGTGAATGTGCCAACTTTGATGAACACATCTTCGGCAATACCAACGGGGTAAGCGAGAGTGCGATTGGCTAGCTCAAGAGTCATTTTGGTGGTGTAAGGTCGGGCAATGATAACTTTTTCCAAACACTTAAAGGCATCAAATTTATACTGGCCCCGAGATCGGCTAAGGCAGTAATATTGTCGGTTTGGTTAAAAGTACAAGGAAGCACAAAACGACCGGTATCTCCAAGTTTCTCCAGAAGTTCTTTAAGAAGGACGACAGAACAATTTTCATTTAATCTAGTATTAACAAACTCGGCCATCTTCTCCTTCTTACTAAGCAATTCCTTAAACATCTTGACAAATTTAGGCATTTGTGCTAGAGCTTCGACAACGGAAAAGTGACGGTCATTTCCGAAACTTTTTTCAAATAGTTTGACACTTGAATGTCATCCTTGGTGTGCATTTTGGCCTTGCCTAAGCGAGATGGATAAGGAATATTGGGTTTGGGTGGTGAAGGTTTAGGTGTAACAGGTAAAGGTTGAGATGTTGAAGGTAGGGTTGGTGGAGGTTGAGATGTTGAAGGGTTCTTCTTGGGGACATCGTCATGACGAGGCGGAGACGGTAATGGTGTACTAATACTAGGTGTGGGAGGAGTAGGGATAAATGGTGGTGGAGGAGGTGTAGATGATGGGGGTGGAATAGGTGGTCCTACTATGGTAACTCCACTACGGGTAGTAATAGCACTCGCATTCGCTCGCGGATTGGTGACGGTGTTTGAAGGTAGAGAACTCGAAGTAGAGGGTTGAGTGGTGGGCAAGAAACTAGCCAGCATATTCTTCAAATCATGCGTTTGATTGCTGAAGGAGGATTGAATATTATCTCGAAGCTCGGATCTTATGTCATTCCCTTGCTTGGTGATATCCCCTTTCAAATTGATTATTTGGCTCTGCAGATTCTTGATTTGCTCACCTTAGGTTCTCATTAAAGCTTAAACATCTTGATTGATGGGTGGGGTTTGTTGAGCGGGTGGGTGATAATCATTAGAAGCTCTAGGTGGGATTTGGTTGCTTCTATTTAGTTGTTGAGGTTTTGGTTTTGAGGAGAAAAACCGGGTGAAAGATAGTTGTTTGACCGGTAACTCAGCAAATTTCGATCCTCTTGAGGTCGAGCTTGGTAATTTTCCGGTGAATAATTACCATAAGCTGCATACACGTTTTCCGGATTTCCTTGAGTAGAAGGACAATCAGTGTATGAGTGAGGACCGCCGCATGTCTCACAAGGATTTGCTACCGCTTTAACTTGTTGTTGGTTTGTAGCGAGAAGCAGGATATTTTTGTTCATTTCGGCCATCATGCGGGTGAATTCGGTCATGTCGTGGCTTGCTGAAGTAGAAAAAACATTGACTCTCGAGTTGTTCCTTGAAGAAGCGGAGGAATCCCAATTTTTGTGATGAATAGTCATGTTCTCAATAAGCTCTCTATACTCCTCGGGTCTCCTTTTCATAAATGTGCCACCAGCGGCTGCATTAATCGTATCACGATCACGAAAAGTCAAACCATTGTAGAAAGTATCAATTAAGGTCACAGGGAGCATGTTGTGGTTTGGACATCGATCGATCAAAACATTATATCTTTCCCAAGCATCAAAGAGAGATTCATCGGGTTCTTGCATGAAACCGCTGATTTGATTGCGAAGGCTCGTGACCATGGATGGTGGAAAGTAGCACGACAAAAAGCGTTGAGTCGTGTCATCCCAAGTATGAATGGAATTCTTCGGGAGACGATCAAACCATTTCTCGGCGTGGTATGATAAAGTATGTGGGAAGAGTTGAAGGTGAAGAACATCCATTGTGGCACCGGGCAACTTCATACTTTGAGTGATAGTAATGAATTTGTCGAGGTGTTTGTTGGCATCATCATCAGGCATTCCTCGAAAAGGATTTGTTTGCACTTGCTGGATCATGTGATGCTTTAACGAAAACTCCGGAGCCGTGATTTGCATCGGCGCAATCGGTCCTCCTCGTCCAAACATGGTAGGTTGACAAAGCTCCTCCATTGTCCGAAGATCGGGCTGCAGAAGAACATTGTTGTTGTTATTGTTGAGGTGCGGTGGATTATTGTTGTTGTTCACACCTACCATAACTAAATCTTCACGAGTCTCGGGCTCTTGATAATTTGAAGATCTAGTACGCATACACCTACAAAGGCAAAAGAAAACAATACCAAACACAACGAGAATATATATACACTATAAAGATAAAAATAAAATCTTTTTGGATTTTTGAAATTTTTTTATTTTTATGGATTTTTAACAATTTTTAATTTTTATGGTTTTTTGAAAATTTTTAAGCAATAAAAATAACGCTCACGAATGAACGGATCCCAAAAAGCAACGCGTCTCTCACAGAAAACCGTTAATCTTTACGAAAAGAGCCGGCAGCGGCGCCATTTTAATGTAAGGTTTTTGAGACCTAGTAAGAAAGTTCGTTATAGTATGTCTAATCGAATTGATCCTGGTTAACTATGCGACTCAGCTGTCTTTTGGTGGAAACAAAAGTTGTGTCGTTGTAGTAATATTAAAGGTGCGAGACTTTAATGTAAATGACGGTAAATAAAAACTAAAACTAATTAAACGTAAATGGTGCAATGTTAAAAAACGTTGAAAAGAAAGTTAATTAAATGACAAAAATTAAAGCGTGACGAAAATTAAATTTGACAAAGTAATAAAATTTGAAAACTTAAAAATAACTTAAGTAAAAAAATGCGGGAAACAAAATTTAAAAACTAGGAAAAATTAAACAAACAAATCAAAAGTCCGAATGCAATACGATCGCAACCAATGAAAGTGGTTGGATCGTACCCTGGATCGTACTTGGTGATCGCAACCAAGAAGGGAGAGGTCAAGTGATCGCACTCAATCAAGCTTACGATCGTAGCACACGATCGCACTCAAGATCTAAGTATGGGATCGCACTCAATGCGATGATGATAGGATGGATCGCAACTAATGCGATGGAAACACCCGATCGCACCCAAAGCAGTCACAGCCACGATCGCACTCTAGGATCGCACCCACGATCGCAACAAGTGATCGTGGTGTGGATAAAGGGGTGTGATCGCAACAGACGATCGCACTGAGTGATTGATAGGTGTGTAAACACCCATCCTTTTTACCACTTAATTACAATAATAACCGAGCCAAAACGTGTATTTTATGTCATTTATGTCGGAATTATGCGTGGTTTGTGTTTTTGTTGTGATTTAGGACGAAAATGTGAAAAGGGGAGAAAACCCGGGCATTACGGGCTTTTATCGAAGAAAAAGACGAAAGACGAAGTCAAGAAATCAAGAGTGCAAAAAGAACGGAAGTCCAAGACCAATTCTAAAGATTTATCGAAGAAAAAGTCAAAAGACGGAAGTTTACTAAAAAGCCGAAGAACTCAAGTCTTATTTATGAAGAAATGTCAAGACGAGTTTAAAGAAATCCCGAGACAAAGTCATTAAAGTCCAAGATTTAAGAAGATTAAAGACTAAAGGACTTAATGGTGCAATTAAGGAAAGAAGAAAGAGGGGAGGAAGCTTCCTAAGCACCTCCCTAATCTCTCCTATAAAAAGGCCATTAGGATTTCATTTTCATTTTGTTGGCTAGTTTGACAAACTATGCTCTTCCATTTTAATTACTTGCACATTTAAATACATGTCATTTGCTTAATTGTCAAATTTAAATACTTTTCTTGCACCTTAAATTCCTTTAATTTCAAGTAAGTTTCCTTTTAATTCTTGTCAATCTTTATTTTTATTGTTTGATCTCCTATCTAACTTTCTTTAATCTTTAATCTTTATGTTTATTGTTCATGTTCATGTTCTTATTTTATTGATTTGATTAAAGTGGGTTTTGATTATTTTGATTAGTTTTGTTAGTTTTATTGATTTAAATTGTTTGTTTATGATTAGTAGATGTTATTTGATTAGTTTGATTTAATCTTGTGGTTGATTTAGATTAGATTTTGTCTAGATTCGTGCTATTTCTTTCCTCCTTGTTCTTCGCTGCTGTTTCTGTTTCCCAGGAACATTCCGGATCAAGCCCAGATTATTCCGAGTGAAGGTGTTTGTTCAAAAAGTTCCGGATCTAGGGTTGTTCATCCGGAATATTAAACATTCCGGATCAGCAAAACATTCCGAGTGAAGGCTCTGTGAAGAAACATTCCGGATCAAGGAGATATTCCGGATCAAGGAAGATATTCCAGATCAAGGAGTTTTATTCGGAATAATTTTTTATTCCGGATCAAGGTCTTCATCCGGAATCTTCAACATTCCAAACCAAGGAAATTATTCCGGATCAACTTGTTCATTCGGAATATTTTAATATTCCGGATCAAGGTTCATTCGGAATATATTCCGAACGAAGGGCCAAGGAATTATTCCGAATCAAGAGTTCCGAATCAAACATTCCGGATCAAGGCTTTATTCCGAGTCAAGACTTTATTCCGTATAAGTGACATATTCTGGATAAAGTATTTATTCCGGATCAAGGGTTTTGGTTAATATTCCGAGTGAAGAAGAATCATTCCGAACGAAGGTGACATTCCGGATGAGTGATTATTCCGAACGAAGGATTATTCCGGATGAGCTGTTTTCAGGTTCTTTTTAATTTCAGTTTTTAACTTTCTGTTTTTAATTTTCAAGCTTTACTTTTCCCGCCTTTTTCCTTAGTCGCACTTTTAGTTTAATTGCCTTAGATTCATTTTAGCCTTGCCTTAGTTTAAGTTTTAGTTTTAGTTGCGTTTTAAGTTTGCCTTAGATAGATTTAAGTTTGTGTTATTTACTCTTAGTGCCTTTTAATTTTCGTCACGCTTTTATTTTTCCGTCATTTATTTTAAATTAGATTTAGATTTAAATTAACGTCATTTTCATTTACGTCTTTCACCTTTATTTTAAAACAACCAAAAATATTATTTTTCACCAAAAACAATTGAGTCGTACTTTGAACCGGAAATCAATTCGTTAAGATACCGAGAAACGAACTTTTCAACTAGTAAAATCCTTACATTAGTGATCTAGGTGATGGATCGTACCAGGGAAAGGAAAGAGGGATCGCAATCAATGCGATCGAAGCCAAGGATCGTACCAAGTAAAACCCTCCTAAGATCGTAATGAATCGCAACGAGCAAATAAGCAGAACTAAATAAGCACTTTAGCAATAAGCAAATTTCAAAAACTAAACCAAAAACTATAATAAGACGAGACAATAAGCAACAAATTTAAAGACTTTTCCAAGACACGAAATAAGTAACACAATAAGCAAACTTTTAGAACGAAGAACTTTTTAGAAAACTAAGAAAATCAAATAAGCTAAGTATGAAACAAGCCAATAAGATTGTCAAACTTATAGCTTATCTCATACAAAAACTTAGATAAAAGTAAAAAGATAAACTTTTTAGTAAAATAAGCAAAGATATTAAGCAAAAAACTTGCTTAATCCGAATTTGAAATGAACCAAAAAGAAGAAAAGTAGAAGGAGAATGATAAAAGTAAACTTGATCAAATGTAAATAAAGATTAAATCAACAAAATTAAGAACACTTACTTGGAATTAAAATGAATTAAAGTGCAAGACAAGTATTTAAAATGACATGAATTTAAAGTGCAAGCAATAAAATGGTGGAAGAACTATTGTCACTATTAGCCAACAAGAGAAAATGAAATCTAATCTAATCTATTTATAGGGGAGATTAGGGAGGTGCTTAGGAAGCTTCCTCCCTTCTTTCTTTTTTCCTTAATTGCATGATTAAGTCCTTCTCTTCTTAATCTTTTGACTTTAATGACTTTGTCTCGGGATTTCTTTAAACTCGTCTTGTAATTCTTCAATAAATTAGACTTGAGTTCTTCGGCTTTTAGTAAACTTCCGTCTTTTGACTTTTTCTTCGATAAATCTTCAGAATTGGTCTTGGACTTCCGTTCTTTTTTCCCTCTTGATTTCTTGAATTCGTCTCTCGTCTTTTTCTTCGATAAAAGCCCGTGAATGCCCGTGTTTTATCCCCTTTTCACCTTTTCGTCCTAAATCACAACAAAAACACAAACCACGCATAATTCCGACATTTACGACATAAAATACACGTTTTGGCTCGGTTATTATTGTAGTTAAGTGGTAAAAAGGATGGGTGTTTACACACCTATCATGAAGCTTTCGATTATTCGGGTGCCAATACTTCAAAACCGTGACGCTGGCGATACCTTAATGTTTCCCAATTTAATTACATGGAAGCTACTAAAAAAAATTAGAAACCAACAATAGTGACTAAACCGCTAAATCAATATTTATTAACAATTTATTTATATACAAGCGTGGGGAGAATAAGCGATAATTAATACACATGAGATCGTGAAGATTACGTAACTTATAATAACTCTATCATTTCTCGTCCTCATTTAAGAGGCTTAGCCTAAAAAGTTAAGGAATCGAAGCTAAGTGCTCAACACGCACGGTCGAGTAAAAAATTACTCTTATTCTCACCATCGGAAAACCTACATTCGTGTCTTAAACACTTATGAAAAACAAGAAAAATTTAAAATTTGGCTATTTTTAGCCTTATTTTGCAACAAAACGATAGCAAAAAGATGAATATTGGATTGCATGGTGACGTAGGCAAGGTTAAGTATCTACTCACCCCCCATACTAAAACTAAACATTGTCCTTAATGTTTCGAGTCTAGGGGTGAAAACACCCCCATACTAGAGACGCAGTCGAATGCTTAATCTCGAGCATGGAAAGGGTAAAACGAATAACCTAAAAGCCGTTTATGAATTATGCTAATAAGATAAACGTTAGAACATAAAAGGATATCATCGGATATCGGAATCTCCAAAGGCAACGATCGAAGCTCGAGTGATCCGTAAAACGAACACGAGAGGCTTCAATGATGACGATGAACCTAATAAATCACAATCACAAACAACCACGGAACAAAGGTTGGAAGAGCACAAGTCCCCTCGTTACATTAAACTAAGAAAGCGATAATATTTACAAGGATATCCCCCATGAGGCACCTTGTTTTTGATAACCGAGTCAAAAGCTCGACTCGAATCCTCATAAATGTGATCATTTAGGGATAATCTTGGTTATGGTCATTTTTGATGGGGCTTACATGATAAACAATGCCCAAAAGCAACCGGTACTAAGGACTAAGTCCTTTGATGATGCAAAATACCGGGATTGAAGATGGCGTCCTCGTTCCCATGGGATAAACGAACCAACGCCACTTCAACGCATGCTAAAACCCCAAAGGGGTAGAAGAAAATAGATGAGAAGTAGAAAGGTGGGGCAATGGGTAAGTCAACATAATGAGCTACTCGAGGTAGACTCACACCAAGCAAATGAATATGATTTCCATTTATTGCATCGGTGGAAGATCGAGATTTCCCTTTACAAGCAATTCCGGGATCGTAAATCTCGTCTTCGGTGGAGAAATGTGAGGTGTGGATTTGCTATAGGCTAATCCAGTGGTCTAGTAGGGTGATAGATGGTGTAATCCATTGTTGAGAGAGAGAGAAGAGAGGTTGTGTGTGAAAGATTAAGAAAAGTGTATTTACAAAATGAAAACACAAATGATACACAAGCAACACCCCTCCTTGGAAGCCTAGGAGGGGTATATATAGTCACACACGACCCTTAAACTATACATTGTACCTAGTCTAGTCTAAGCGTGTGTGACTAGGATAACTAATGGGAATTCTTAAATGTCGTCACATAAAGTGAATTTCCAACAATCTTCCCCCATGGGACGACGTGTAGAATTCGTTACAATATTTTTCCTAACAAGTACATAATGATTAAGAACAAAAGCTTTCATGAAGCGTCCAATGCTGATGATGTCTTCTGAGGCCTTTGACTTCAAAACGACTCATCTTTAAAGTAACTTGTAGTAGAAATACTTTAACGGCACGAGCTAAGTAATCCATATACTTCTGGTTAAGGAGAAGCTTCTGAATTAACTTCCCCCTAATTCATGCCACATAAACTTGATGTAGAAGCTTTTAAATAGCTTCCCCCTAAACCGACAATCCTCGTAAGCAACTTCAAAGCTTTCAATAAAGCTTAGAGTGATTAAGCGCACAACGGAATCTAACAAGCAAATCTCATCATATAACATGATAATGTTGCTAAGAGGGATTGAAAGTTGGGGGCACACCAAGTAGATCAAAAACTTCTCTTCTCACGCTTGAATAATTCTTCTGAATTTTTCTTCCCCCTGAGAGTTCAAGTTATGCATACTAGAAAGAATCAAGACATTTCTTCCCCCACATAATTGAAGAAAACAAACCAATCCCAAGTATGAAGCTCAAATACTAAAGTAGACACTTTATCCCATTCATGAAGTTGACATCGTAACACTAGAGTCAATTAAGTCCCGGAAATGCACATATCTTCTTCCGGAGATGCACCAGAGTCAATTAAGTCCCGGAAGTGCATATTTCTCCATATAGGATAATGATGAGAATAATTGCAACAACCAAACAATTAAACATCGAATCAGTAGTGTACCGTTTAGAGATTGATAACGCCACGAGTTCAAACACTGATTTTATTTGCGGCTATGACAAATGTGATCCCGGAATGTCTTCAAATCAAAAGAAGGTATGAAGTTCATCACGTGTAATCGTTGTGCGTTCAATGTGTCTTCTTCTTCCCCCTTGATGGTTTCGAAACCTCGGAACCATCAATAAATCGTACGCACATGAACCTGAAAATCTCGAGAGAATAATAAATAAGCTTAATTATATTCGGTGAGAATCAGTTGTTGATCGAAAATCTCTACTCATAAACTCCCCACGGCCATCTTTACCAACCCCTTTGTAGGCAATTTGAAGTGACCAATGATAAAATGAACCATTTACATCAAACGTGAAACTGAATAAGAATCATCGATCTTGTGACTTAAGCTTGCACAATTGTTGAATGAAGAACGGTGGAGAAAACTCTAAGTACCCAATGCATCACTGAAGAAGTCAAGCACAACACCTCTTGAAATTATCCACATCGACTAAGCGTGTGACACTGAGTACAACAATGTAACCCCTTTAAATGATAGTTATCCGAGTCATCAACCAACCACCCGAACCCGGAAACTAGATAAACAAGTCCTCATTCTAATTAAGCCCGAGCAAGTTATCTTTAAAAGATAAAATAAGTGCACGCCTTCGAAAAATGCGTCTTCAACTTCAAATAATTAATACCCGATCCAAAAAAAATCTGTAGTCACTAAAAAATCGCCCATTTTTTCTTGGTCTCGTCTCAAATAAATTTCGTCATTTAGTCACGTCTTTTTGTCACTTTGTCTCATCACTTTTATCTCGGCACTTTGTCACGTCACTTATTCATACCACTTTGTCTACCAAATATAACAAAATTCAATATAATACCAAAAAGATATTATATGCCCAATACTAGGCGCCATTTAACTTTGTGGAAGCATACTAAACCTAGGACGTATTTAACCGGTCCACATGGAGATATAAACGATTTAGGCTCAACAAATGAATGCAAGAATTGGAGTTATGGGAAACGTGGCATGCTTAGCAGACACATGTCTCAACATAGAAACTATCAATAATAACTCTTATCAAAACCCGGTCCATTGAAAGACAAATGTGATATAAATCACAACTCCTTATCATTTTCAACCCTAATTTCACTTCCTAGTTATGTCCGCCCCCTTTCTTCATATTACTAACCAAACCTAATCTCCCCTATCTGCTTGATCATCCGTAGACATCAAAACAAAAAAAACACATCAAACAAATATTCATTCTTTTATATCAACCAACCAATCACACAAGTTGATCCTCCATCGTGTTCTAATCCAACCAATCACACAAGTGAACGAACATCCACAATCCAATGTTTAGAATCCCTAAATGGAAACTAATTTAACCCAAACCAAATAATTACATCATCGTTCGATTGACATCTCGGGCCAAATCCCATACATGCAGTGAATGACACGGCCACAAGATCAATTTGATTGATCTCAGGTAGGTTTATATGAGCATGAGTCGATTTTATATGGTCTATGATGGTAGAATGTTGAACGAAAAAAAATCTTTTTACAGATTGAGAAAAATCGTTTTACAACAAAAACTGAGATCATAAAAGGTAAATTTAATCGAGTCTAGATGTGATGGGTTATAGGAGACGATGGTATTAGGACAAGATTGAGGATTTGTGGAGGTAAAAGGTTGGTTTAGGTCTCGGATAGGTTTGATTGAGATGGGTTTGATTGAGCATGTGACGGTTTTGAAAGAAACTGATTTGTATGTTGTGGAAAAAAATTGGTTTTGGATTTACTAGTTTTGATAAACTGATGTGAAAGATATGAACTGATGGTTTTTAGAAAAAAAAATGAGTCTAAATCTGATATTTTAAATTAATTGATTTAAACTCCCATCGCAATGATTTTAATAGAACTCCATCGCAATAAATTAATGAAACCATCGCAATGTTTCTTTATCTGGCCATCGCAATGAGTCTTTATCCATCGCAATATATAACTTCCATCGCATTGAATTCATAAACCCATCGCAATACACTTGTATCCATCGCAATGTCATCGGAAAGAATTTGGCAGCATGACGACATAACAACCATTGTGATGGATCAAGCCATCCATCGCAATGAGGACAGCCCTACCCATCGGAATGTGAAAAGAACCCATCGGAATAAATCCGGAAAAGAAGAAGCCATCGCAATGTGTATATCTGAAAAAGTATCGCAATGCCATCTGAAACTCTCATCGTAATATCCATCTTAATAGCCATCGCAATAGATTTTAGACCAGTACTTTTGTGACCCCGAAAAAATTGGATCTTGACCAACCTTTTTGTCCTTATCCCCATAAATAGGAACAGATGTATACAAGGACAAACACAAAAAAAACGGGTACAAAAATTGGGTAAAAAACTGTATAACGAGGCACATTGACACAGAATTCAAAGACAAATTGATACGAGAGATAGATAAAAATGAAACAAAAGTTGATATTTTCAAATATGAAATGAGAAAAAAATACCAACCGTGAGTCATGAACAGCAAAGTACGAATCTGAAAACATAACACGAAGACAAATCACAACATGACAAAAAAGTAACAAATCGGACCAAAAAGTGATAGAACGAGACAAATTTTTTTTTAGACCACCAAATCGAAAACAAGAACACGATCCAAGGATGGAACCGAGGCTCTGATACCAATTGTGGATTTTCTATTGGCTAATCCGGTGGTCTAGTAGGGTGATAGATGGTGGAAGCCATTGTTGAGAGAGAGAGAAGAGAGGTTGTGTGTGAAAGATTAAGAAAAGTGTATTTACAAAATGAAAACACAAATGAGACACAAGAAACACCCCTCATTGGAAGCCTAGGAGGGGTATATATAGTCACACACGACCCTTAAACTATACATTGTACCTAGTCTAGTCTAAGCGTGTGTGACTATGATAACTAATGAGAATTCTTAAATGTCGTCACATAAAGTGAATTTCCAACATGAGGGAACATAAGGGGCTTCTCCCACACTAGATCCACACCAACCATCATCAAAAGGAGTAGATGAGGTGGTAGCACTCATATAACACGGTGATGACGGAGTTAAACATGTAGAAAATTCTTTTAAAACATTTTTAAAATCCTTTCCTTTTTAATCGTTTAAAAACTCTTTATGAAAACCCGATTTGATAATGTCGAAAATATTTGGCGTGTCAAATTCAAAATTATTCGCGCTAAAAATCCTCACTTTTAAGTCGCGGTTAGGGGGTGGTGGATTATATAAGTTCTCAAAACGTCGATCAATAAAGAACACGGCCCTCTCGGGGTCTACATACTCGTCATCTTCATGAACGTCGATCTCATCGATTTCTTCGTCATAGATAGGCTTGTCAAACCATGGTTTGTCATTCCCCTCTTTGATGATTTTAGAAACTCTCTCGAAGAGATCACGATCAAGCACGAAACCATCATTCTTTTGTGAGGATCTTTGATAAGTTAGATCCTCACGAATGTGGTAAACGTCATTCTGAAATGAGGAGTGTTTATAAGGTAACTCCTCGAGAATGGGACTTGTGTCTATAGCGAGAAATTCATGGACCTCCTTAAAGAATTCTTCATCATCACAATCGTGAAATGAAGGAGGATCGATGATATGGTCATCAACGTTCTCGAATTCATCATCAAAAATGGGATTATGATGAAAAATAGGTTCGTATACGGAATTCGAGTACGTTGTGAAAGTGTCGTCATTCTCATCATCATAAGAAATTTCCGACATGAGGTCGTCCTCTTCATTTGAAGATTTATCAAAGGGTAAATCCTCGAAGATGGATGAGAGATTAGCAAGTATATGCTCGATCTCGGCAAAATCACCATCGCCATCAAAGAAAGTGTCGATGTGAGCAAGTTCTCGAGTGGGTTCCTCGAGAGTCACAATCATGGTCTTACAAGCCCTTGGGCTATGCTTAGGTGACATTTCTATGATGGGTGAGATTGCATTGGGTTGGGCCACTTCCTTAGCCTTAATGGGTTTGGGGCTAGGAGTGGGAGGCACTTCAATGGGTTTAGAAGTATGGGCCTCAAAGTCATGGTCCTTCGAAGGTGGTGAAGACGAGCCCATATTGGTCTTTGTCGTGATGGCACCACGTCGCCCTTCGGAATTGGTGTTTCACTTTTTTCACTAAATATATCCCAAAGTGATTTTTCATCCATAAATTTATGCATCCCCTTTTGAATTAGGTACACGTATTCTTTATCATTAAAATCATCATCTTTAAAACCGTTCTTCTTAATTCTTTCAAAACATGCGTCAAGCCTCATATTTTCCGCTAAAGTTAACATTTTGAAATCATTAGGTTTAGAAACATTAGGTTTTGAAACCTCGGTTTTTTCATTGTCATTAAACACTTAGGATTTACTCGTGAAAAAGTCCATTTTATCCTCCCCATATCTCATAGTAAGTCTCCCCTCGTGAACGTCGATTACGGTTCGAGCCGTCGATAAAAATGGTCGGCCTAAAATAATGGGACTTTAGGGTCACACTCGTAATCGGATATAACGAAATCCGCGGGAAAAAAAAACTTTCCAATTTTAACATAGACATCCTTGTAGGATCGTGTTTTCTAAAGATTAGGCATTGTATGGTTAATCTATTGAATGATGGAAGAAATGGAAGAACTTAGAGAGAGAAAGAAGAGAGAGAAAGGAGAGAAAGAAGAAGAAAGATTGATTATGTGAAATGTTAAGTGTTCAACCCCTCCTAACATGCTAGGAGGGGGGTTTATATAGCCCACCCTACATGTGGGCTATATGGGCTATACCTTAATACATTGGTTCACGAGCCCAATACTTGTATCTATATTTGGAGTGACCGATCCTTTCTAAATACGTAAAAACGTATTTCCAACAATATCCCCCAAAGGGAGGTCACTCCAAGTTACAATGTTCTAAATAGTCTATAGCTCGTGATCTATGCTAATAATGATGTGACCGAGACTTTCCTTGGAAAAACGTATTTCCAACAATCTCCCCCAAAGGGAGGTCACACCATTTTACAAAATCTTAAACCTAGCATACTATGCTTGAGTCTTCGATCTTGTTCTTGTGAATATGCTTGATGTGATCTTTGACTTTAGCCTTGAGCATGTTTCCTTACCTTGACCTTGTGCATTCATCACTTGTGATATTCGCCTCTTCGTGACTTCATGTTCCACATACTTATACCTTTATAATTCTTGAAAGCTTCAGAGTTTAATACAGCGGAAGACTTGACCTTCAAACTTTCTTGAATTCATTGAAGTACTGAGTGTATGTAGTATAAGCATGTGGTGACGACTTCTTCTGGATTGTACACCGCAATGCCACCTTCTTGTTACGCTGCATAAGACAGTTAGCAACAAACCATATACACGGATGAAATGGCCTTGAGCATTTCATTCTAATTCGGTAGCATTTTACCTCCGGTCGGTGAAGACCGTTGGACGATATTAAATATCGTACTTGTGGCAGGTAGTTTCAATAAAGAACCTCCTTGACAAGATTTCGCGGGTAAACCCGTTCTCTTTACTCGACCGTCCAAAGCTGACTGCGAACGTAAAGAGTGAATCATTTGGATAATAATATCCGCATGATTTGAAGCCGTCAATTCATGTTCCTGGAACAAGTGAAATTCAATTAAGAACCGCACCATCGTTGCTTTCCAGTTGTCACGAGCTTGATTCGTATAGAATCTTGCAAGTTACCTACCAAGTGCTGTTTGAGGTTAACACTAGAAGGATTTCCACTCATCACTGTGAACACTAAGGTATCACTCTGAGTGTTCTGGCAAGATCACTAAGATATTGCGTAGAGGCCTGGAACGTGTTTAAATTCATTTTAAGAATTAAACCACTGTTACTTTCCAGTTATCACAAGTTTGATTCATAAAGAATCACACAAGTCACCTACCATGAGCTTTTTGATATTCGCTCAAGAAGGATTTCCATCTTCATTGTAAATACTTCCATATTACTCGGATGTTCAGGCAAGATCATGAAGATTTTGCGTAGGTATCTTAAGATCTTTATTACTTTTCACAGTATGTGAAGAAGCAAGGAAATATGAAAGTGTGTCCTAATGAGATATTTGATGATCTCAAATGGCTCTAGACTCAATCGTGCATTTTGGATTTTTAGTGATCGGAGGCTGGAGAGGAGTGCCACCATTTCAATACCAATTTATTCGGAGTGAATAAATCAATGGATAATGTGTTGTCTCCGTGTGATTAAAACAAATATCTTTTAAGAGATATCTGAGTTAGCTGGGATGGGTTGTGCCTTGCATCACTGGGTCCATGATGTCTGTCTTCAATATCAAGAATCATTAAACAATGATCTTAATAGCATATGTATTGACCCGGTTTCTGCCTAAGTTGTAAGGAGGGCTTCTTTCTTTACACCCTTTATCTTTACAATTCTTTTTCATTCTTCAACCGATTCAACGCTTACCAATACGTCATCACTAGCACCTTGTTGTGATTGTTCCAGTGCTAACTTAAGTACTTGGTCGGCATTCAGCTATGTTCACAATCTTTCTCCATCTTTCCTAAGGACTACTATTTCTAGCTATGGAATGTCCTTGGGAAGATTCCTCCGGTTCTAGAGGAATCATTGGACTTTAACCTATCCTACCATCCTTATGTCACCACAATCTTCACCGTCGTGAATAGAGATGTTTTGGGTAAGTATATGTCACCATGAAATCCATTTTGAAGTGCAAATCCATTTTTCTCTCCCTTAACATATGCCACGATATCCGAAAACATTTCGCACATGTCGAGATGAGCTATCACGTTAAGTCAAACCATTTATAATTAATCATATCCCATATTAAATCACATTTTCTCCCCCATATTAAAAATATTAACCCAATCGATGTTTTTAATATCAATTGATTTAATAGCATTTTAAGAAAATTTGGGAAGAAAAATGCAAAGCCAATTATCTTCATGAATTACACAAGCTCCCCCTCAAATTAATGAGGGTGTACTTGAAACGTAAGTTAAATACCTTTTAAACACAAGTGTAAGGTATTTATCAAGTGCAAAGATCATATATGATAATGTATTCACAAGATTAGCGATTTATAAGGTTGGACCTGAATGATGGAGAACATCATATGAAAGAAGCACATGGTTCTTGTTCACGAATGTTGGTCGCCTCATCACGTTTGAAGTTATCTCTTGACTCCATGTGTATGATTGATATCATTGTCTTGACACCAACATGTGAACTTGGCACTTTCGGCGTCAAAGATTCTGAATGCTGGACAATTGCTCCCCCTCAATTGTTAAACCGTGTTCTATTGAAAGAGCTGTAGTCGCCGTTTGAGTAGTCGCATCGTCGAGTATGTAGATATCAATTGTAAATTGCTACGGTTGGTGGAGATGATAACTTCATAAAAACAAGATTTCTCTTGTTTTAACAAATAAATGCACTGACACGTACATAAATTTGTGTTAGATTGTGTTATTACGTAAACACAATCCCTTACATGGTTATAAAGTAAACCATGCCCGAGAAAATTAATTCCCGTTGTTGAGTCGAAGCTTTCTGGTGAAATGCTTGACTTGAATAAGAAAATCGGGTTACTATCTGAAATAAATAGCAAACCATTTTGAGCATGCTTTAAAAGTTTGAACTTCTGCTCGAACTTTATTTACAACCCCGTATCATTATTGAATGACATTTCTAGTATCGTAAATATTATCGATTCCAGAAGATATGCTCTTTTTATCAAAACATTTTTGAACACACAAATTTGAAAGATTTAGAACAACCTTTTGAGAAATTCTCGAAAAGTTGTGTTCATTGTTTTGAAAACCAATTACTTGAGCTTAAGATATTGAATATCTTGCAAAACGAGCTCAAGTCCGAGAAGTTGTAAACTTCCCGTTGTTAAGGATAAGTTTATCATCGGCGATAAACTTTCCTTTTAACTGAAGAATGAGTCCTAAGTTGACATTTACTTAGAAGTCGTTTTCACGAGCTTGAAAAAACTTTGAATGTTTTAACGTAAAGCTCATGACCGAGAAAGATGAATTTCTCGTTAAGAAGAAAAGTTGGCTTATTTAAAAGATACACTTTACTTTATGAGCTTAAAACTTGGAATGTCTTAATACAAGCTCATGACCGAGAAAGTTTAATTTCTCGTTAAGAAGAAAAATTCTCTTATTTAAAAGATATACTTTTCTTTATGAGCTTAAAACTTGGAATGTTTTAATACAAGCTCATGACCGAGAAAAATTAATTTCTCGTTACAAGGATAAGATATCTTTAAAGATAAGCTTTCCTAAATATGAAGATCGGGGCGTAATCTGAAATATAATTATACACCATTGTGCATGAGCTTAAAAACTTCGAATGATTTTAATATAAGCTCATGCCTGAGAAAAAATAATTTCTCGTTGTGAGGATAAGTTTTTCATCGGCGATAAACTTTCCTTTATTTGAAGAACGGGTCATCATCTGATATTTAATGAAGAGCCTTATACACGAGCTTAAAACCTTTGAATGGTTTTAGGATAAGCTCGTGTCCGAGAAAACTTAATTTCTCGTTTTGAGGGTAAGTTATCGTTGCATAGATAAACTTCCCTGTCTCTGAAGTCTGGGTCATCGTCTGTCATTTAACGAGGAGCCATTGTGCATGAGCTTAAAAACTTGGAATGTTTTTGATATAAGCTCATGCCCGAGAAAAAATAATTTCTCGTTGTTAGGATAAGTTTACCATCGGCGATAAACTTTCCATTCTTTGAAGATCGAGTTATAGTCTGTGATGTGACTATAAGTCCTATACACGAGCTTAAAACCTTTGAATAGTTTTAACGGAAGCTCGTGTCCGAGAAACTTTAATTTCTCGTTGTGAGGGTAAGTTATCGTTGCGAGATAAACTTCCCTTTCTTTGAAGAACGGGTTACAGACTGTGATTTATCTATAAGCCTCTACACGAGCTTAAAACCTTTGAATAGTTTTAACGGAAGCTCGTGTCCGAGAAAATTTAATTTCTCGTTTTGAGGATAAGTCATCATCGGGATGAACTTTCCTATCTTTTGAGAGCGAGTTACAGTCTGTTATGTGACTGTAAGTCCTTTGTACACTGTAAGATTAACTGCAAATTCCCTGAGACACTTATTTCTTAGATATCAGCTTCTTCAGCAACCAAACTCTGAGAGTGTCCTTAATTGAATGGTATACAATGATTGGACCGCTTCGTTCTTTTGGAACATCCTCTTTGGTACCTGCATTCTCATTTGGAATATGCATGCTTGGATGTGGGTTAGCGATATCTATCTTAGAAGCAAGTGGGGGTTCACAGTTTTCTTTTCTTGTGCTAGAGGTGACCTGAGGAGATGATTCACTTGTCTTAGCTGGTAAACGTTTCCTTTTAAAGAAAACCTTAAGTTCAGGTTTAAGTGATGTATCCTCCTTTTCAATTTCCTCCCTAGTAGTCTTAGTAGAATCAGAGACTATCCTAGTTAAAGGGCACTCGTTTCCTACAAGAGTGAAATTTCTACCAGTGGGGCGCCACATTTTACCAATGGTTTTGATTTTGTCAACCTACTGGGATTTAAGTCTAACACGGGAGTTCACCTCATTAAGTAATTTTTTGATACAAGAATCATGATTGGCTTTAAAGACACATTTCCTACATGTTTTACAAGTAGCATATTTAATGTCCGAGTAAGATCTAGAATTCCTAGATGATTGATTGATGCTCCTAGGAAGTGACATGCTACGGTTAGCAGTGTTGGGTAAACTAGAAGGCATCTGACTAGATTTGAATTTCCTATCTCTTACTTGTGTCTTTAGCTTAGCTTCCCTTAGATCAAATGTATGGCGAACGTCATTTGAACTAGTTCGAGACGTATTCTTTGGACTATGTCTAGGGAAACTAGAGGCAATCATGTGATTAGGTCTTGCAAAAGCTGTTTTAGTCACATTGGGCCTAGATAGTGGAGTGACTGTTCTAGAAAGATGAACCATATCAACTTGGGAGGCAAACCGCGGTCTCGAGGATTGTGATCGCTCGGATCTAAATGCAGTCGGTTGTCAAATGAACTGATTTGTAGGCGGTTTCCCCAAGATTGATGGTTTTTCAAGCTTAGTGTCCACACTAGTTCCTTTGGTTTTCCTCAACTCATTTTTCAGAGCTGCTATTGCAAAAACCTTTTCTTGAACTTGAGCCTTTAAAGTCTCATTCTCTTTGAGCAATTCATCTTGGGATGCCAACTTAGATTCAAGCAACTTAATTTGTTTCAAAAGATTATCCTTTTCAGCTTTAGAATCTAGAACAGTTTGATCCAATTTTCTTTCAAGAACAACGTTTGACTTTTCAAGTTTTTCAAAGTATGTTTCAAATTTCTCCGTTTTCTTTGAAAATTCAATTTTGGCATCCTCAAGCTCTTTGGATTGCTGAGCTAAAATGGTTTCAAGCTCTTTAGTCCTAGACATGGAATTGGTTAAAGAAGCAGGCATAGGGCACTTATCAGGATTGTTAATTATCTCATTCAATTTAGATTGAAGTAGACGAAGATTTGTGACACATGACGACTCTTCATAATTTCCTGATTGGCTGCTTGCTTCCTGCTTTCCTGCTGAATCCATTCTCTTGTGGCTGCTTCCTGCTTTTCAGCTTTGAAATCGTGAAGTCTAATTTGTGAGATTTTACACGCCAACCAATTAATAAACCGTAAAACTTCGTCACAATACTCGATTGATGATATAAGTTTCTTTTCTTGGCTGAAGAATTTCTTGTCGGCTCAAACGTTGGTAAAACAAACCCGATATTAATAAACTAAACAACGTGATATCCTTTTAACCCACTACCACATAAACACTTTCAGTTAATATAGTCCTCGACCCGTCAACCGGTTTAACTAAATTACTTTGTCACGTCCCGATTATGACCAAAGTCAAACTTAATATACAAAGTTTGGCAAAAAGAAAATCTTTTGAAAAAAATGTATGCAGTATATTTGAGTGCAATGATTTTTTTTTAAATTTATGCCAGCCACTTTTGCATTTTACAAAAAACTTGTAAACAAACGAGTCAAGTTTGTCAAAAAGAGTTACTTTCATAACCAGCCGTAGTGTTAGTTACCAAACAAATCAAATGACTTTTCTTATCCAATTAGGTGGTATTTGGCATTATTGTGAGGCACCTTTTGGATTAGGTCAATGAGACAATGAGATGGTTTAATTTCAAACGCAACCATTAAATTTAAAATTTACACCCATCAATCGCTATTGGAAAATATGGCAACTCATTACATGTCGCAAGTCAACCACTTGAACGATGCACACACGTGGCCTTGGAATCAACCACGTGTTAATAACTCTCCTAAATCTGCCTAAATCCACCAAATAAATAAAACCGCCTCCAGTTACTCACAAACCCAAATCTCACAACTTTGTTTAGTCCGCCCCCATTATTCTTAATTATCTCCCACCACAGCAAAAAGAAAAACTCAAACTCAATCTGCCAAGTATATTAATCACGACTCACAAAGGATTATCTTAAAAAAACATTAATCAAACTCTTTTGATTTCATTTAATCCGAGCACCAAATATGAAGAAAAATGTTCTTCAAGATCTACAATTAGATCTCGGGTAGGTGCTTTTTGATTAATTTTTTGTTGTGTTTTTGGTAAGAGTCGTTTTGTTTGAGTCAAGGGTGTTTGTTTAAGAGTCGTGGGTTCGGGATTGATGTTGGGTCGTGGACGAGGCTTAGGACAGGTTTAGATGTTGTTGTCTGTCGAGGATGTGTGAGGGTCAAGTCTTTGTGAGGTTGTCGTGGGTTTCGGGAGTTATGAGGGTCGAGTCGAGTGTTGTTGTGTTGAGTGTCTTGATACGAGTCTGCGATTAGTTTGAGCAAAATGATTGTGTTGTTTGTGTTCGAGGGTGTGGGTATTCGAGAGAGGGTGTCCGAGAGAGGGTGTCCGAGTCGTGATGAGACGAGGGTGTTGTTGTGAGGGTCTTGTTGGTCTTCGTTTGAGATTCGAGAGTTTAGGGTGAGGGAGTTTTGTGTTCGAGACTGTTTTGAGTGATGGTTTGAGTTTAGGGTCGAGTCAAGTTTTTGGTCTTTGGGTTATGAGTCTTGAGTCGGCTGTGGGCTGTTGAGGTTGAGAGACAGTGAGGCGAGTCTTTTGTGTGGGTCTGATAAGTTCGAGTCTGGTTGAGTTTGAGTATGTTCAAAACTTGTGTGTTCGTTTGGGGTCTGATTTATCGAGTCAAAACTTGGTCAAATCGTAAGAAAAAGTCATCGCAAGATTGAAAAACTTTTCCATCGCAATGTTAACAAACTCCCATCGCAATATGCAAATTTTCTATCGTAATATTTTCATTCCATCGCAATAACAGTTAAAAATTTTCCATCGTAATGTTTAAATCACTTCCATCGGAATGTTCAATTTTTTTTACAATGCCATCGCAATCTCAACAATAAACCATCGGAATGTGTATAAAAATTTGGCAGAGTTTCGACTCACTTTACCTTAAACCCGTCGCAATCACGATCGCAAAGTACGATCGGAATACATGTCAGAATAAGGGAATCTAAAAAAAGTGATCGCAAAGTAGAACCCGAGGGTTATTGCGATCGGAATGTGCAAACCTGGGACGTTACGATCAGAATTCGAATCGGAATAAGGCAACAAACTATCGGAATGTGACAAAAAAATAATCCATCTGAATGTGGGAACAACTTGGATAAAAAGACAAAAACAGAACCTTTTTAACAAATAACAAAAAAACAGTAGAAAGGTAAATTATATCAAATAGACGAAATTTGACAAAAAAGTTGATAAAAGTGAACTGTTTAACCAAAATTTGATAAGAGACAAGAGTAAAAAATTTAATAGAAAGATTTGATAAAATTTAAACAAACCGAAACCTTAAAGAATAAATAGACGAAAGAAAGAAAAAATTGTGAAAGAAAGAAACTTTACCACCAAATCAATAGATAAAATGTTTCAATCCGAAGAATCAACCAAGCTCTTGATACCAATTGTAGGATCGTGTTTTCTAAGGATTAGGCATTGTATGGTTAATCTATGGAATGATGGAAGAAATGGAAGAACTTAGAGAGAGAAAGAAGAGAGAGAAAGGAGAGAAAGAAGAATAAAGATTGATTATGTGAAATGTTAAGTGTTCAACCCCTCCTAACATGCTAGGAGGGAGGTTTATATAGCCCACCCTACATCTGGGCTATATGGGCTATACCTTAATACATTGGATCACGAGCCCAATACTTGTATCTATATTTGGAGTGACCGATCCTTTCTAAATACGTAAAAACGTATTTCCAACAATCCTCGGCTATTCTAATTGGTATAAGTGGAGTACAATTTGCAAGCTCGATAGTCATGTTCGTGGGGGTAAGTCTAGGAAATCTCATCAATTTCCATAGAGAATGAGGCATAAGGTCGATGCTAGCACCTAAATCGGCAAGGGCTAAACATCCCCCAATCTTGGAAAAATCACAAAGTGATAGAAATTTGCCCGGATCCTCTTCCTTTCTCGGCATACGCCTTTTAGGTTTTTTAAGAAGGATCGATGCACAAGTTTCTTCAAGGGTTACTTTGGTGAGGTCGATGAAGCTCTCTTTTTGAACCGTGGATGGAATTTGAGGTACACGAGGGTGTGCACTCTTTTCCTTGGTCACCACGTTCATCCCCTCGACTTTAGAACATGAAGGCGTCTTAGAGGTCGAGGGTCGAGAGGAAGAAACAACTCTAAATCCATCAAGGTTAGGGGTAATCACACGACCTTTTCCAATAGACGAGGCGGCTTTACATTGTTACTTCGGATTGGGTACGGTGTTACTAGGTAACGTACTCGAAGACGAACTCGCTTGATTGCTCATGATTGCCGAAAACATCTTTTTAATCTCACTTTGACCTTGTTAAATTTTATTATTTTGACCTTTCAAAGTGTTGGAAAATTCGGTTTTCAAAGTACTAATTTGTCCCTCTAATCGTCTCATATTAGCCTCATTCGTTTTCATATAATTTTGAAAATCGTTTGACGAACTATTTTCATTAGCAATAAAGTTCCCTTGTTTTTGATTACTTCTTTGAAAATTCCCTAGATTACCATTTGAAAATTTGTTTCCTTGATTAGCGTTGTTTTGAAAACTCGAGTTTTGGTTGTTGTTGTTATCTCGGTTTTGCCAACTTAAATTACGACCTTGGTTATAACCTCCTTGATTCGAAAAATTTCCTTGTTGATTATTTCCTTGAAAATTGTTTCGGTTTTGATTAAAATTGTTGCCTTGGTTATAATTGCCTTGTTGTGATGGATCGGCGTTATTTTGATTTTGATTAGAAAAATTGTTGTTTAACGCACTCACATTCGACGTTTGGCCATCCGTAGCCGCACACTCGTAATAATTATGAGGTCCACTACAATACGTACACGAAACCTCAACCGCTTTCACCGTAGCGGGAGCGTCTTTCTTTTGCATCTCAATGAGAAAATACGTAAACACATTCGTCAACTTATCGACTTCGCATCAACTCTCTCAATGTCGCGATTAGAACTACTAACATTGGCGACATTGGCAACACTCGGTGCATTGCGGAGTTGGTAAACCTTGGATCGATTCTCGATAATCATTAAAGCGTCTTTCGGATTTTTGCACAAAAAATTGCCACCGGCGGCGGAATTCAACGAATCTTGTTCTTGAAAATTAAGACCGTTAATAACTGATTTTTGGTTAGTTAATAAAAAGGTTTGTTGCAAGATCTTTCTTTGTGTTGCTCGTACCCAATTGTATATGTCGTTGATTCGTTCTCGGTATCTTCTCGAATCGATCACGGTTCAAAGTGGAATTGTTGTAATTGGTAACTAAAAGGGGGAGCTTTGGTCTATATCTACTAAAACGATAAATGCTAGAAGTAATAAAATTAAACCAAAAGCAATTACTGAAAATAAAACTAGAATTAAAATCAACAGTAAAGTACCTAAACTTGGAAAACAGTTGATGCGGAATAATAGCTTGATCCGGAATATTTGGGAAATTTGGCTCATGCGGAATAAATCAACTCATGCGGAATAATCCTAAAAACTGCTTCATTCGGAATGATCTTGATTCGGAATAAATGTGTTGATCCGGAATGTTTGCTTCATGCAGAATGTTTGCTTCATGCGGAGTAACAGTTGATTCGGAATGTTTGCTTTACTCAGAATAAATGGATTGATCCGGAATAATGACTGATCCGGAATAAATGAGTTGATCCGGAATAAAAGATATTCCGAACCAGAGGACTTGATCCGGAATAAAAAGGTTGATCCGGAATAAAATTCTATCTGGAATATAAGGATTGATCCGGAATATTTGATATTCCGAACCAAAGGACTTGATCCGGAATATCTTGTTCACCCAGAATATTGATTATTCCGGATGAAGGCGCGGATCCGGAATATTAAAACAGGAATGCTGATGCGAAATGTTAGATATTCCGAACCAAAGGACTTGATCCGGAATAAAATAGCAAAAACCTTGATCCGGAATCTTATGTTGATTCGGAATCTGGACAAGTTCAAAAAATGCGAAGAACATGGGATGTTAAATATCACGATTTAAACCCAAAATCCACCAAGTTTTCAATCAAAACTTAAACCAATTTGACCACTAAGCATTTACTTATGATAAACATCAATCTAAAACAACAAAAACTCAAAACCCACTTACTTTTGAAGATTAAAACCAATAAAATAGAAACCTTAGAACTTTGAATCAACAAGAAAAGGAAGAACAAGATGAGAGAAAGATTAAATGTAAACTTGTATTAATGAGTAAGATTCAACAAACAAAATGGAAAGATTAAACTTACAAGATTGGAAGAATCAAAAGAAATGAAAAACCACCAATCTCCTTAAGGGAGATGGTTCCTACGAAACATGAAAAGAATAACAGAAAGAAAAGCTAGTTGAAAATGTGAATGGGAGGAGTATTTATAGTGCTTGGCTTGGTTTGGTGAGTGGGCTTTCTCCCTTTCTTTTTGTCTTCTCGTATTTTCAGAAAAGTTGATGTTTTCTATTTCGATTCGGGATTTGTCGACGAATAAATTCAACTCGTCTTTTAATTTCTTCATTTAATAGACTTGAGTTTCTTCGACATATGTTAATCTTCCATCTTTGGTCATTTTCTTCGATAAATCTTCGAATAGGCCCATCGACTTCAAATCTTTTGCATCTCTTGGACTATAGACTTCGTCTTTTCGTCTTTTTCTTCGATAAAACCCATGTAATCCCATGTTTTCTTCAATATTTATCCGGTTGGCTCTGAAAACACAACAAACACACAAACCACACATAACTCTAAACAAATGACATTAAATACGTGTTTTGGTCTTGTTTTAGCAAGAAATAAGTGGTAAAAGGATGGGTGTTTTCACACCTATCAAATCCCCCACACTTAACCATTGCCATGCCCTCATGCAATGCTTAGTGGTAAAGCAAATTTACACTTTTCTCATAATCAATCAACCTTGGCCTTATTAACATACTACTAAAACAAAAATTAGAGTACTAAGAGAAATTAAAACTTTAAAGGAAACAAAAGGATAGAAACCATTTTCACTTGAAAATAGCTATATGGAGATAACTTGCAAAGAGATCTAAGACTTACATTAGGGCTTCGGTGCTGCGAAGATTTATCACCCTCAAGTTTCACGTTCCCCAAACTAAGCTTAAAAACGAGATCATTGTTATTATAAGTTAGCAAAACAAACACTTACACACATGGCTTAATTATATGCTTAAACTCCCTTATTCCTAGGTGTATCTCTTATATTTTATTTTTGTCTTAGAATGATCATGAAGATGCATTTTTGGACTTATTGCGATAGTTTATTTAGGCTTAAAGCAAAGTAGGACGATTTGATCAATAGTTAGCTAAAGGACAAAATCTCTTAAAACTGCTTCTCGGGATATCAAAAATTTCATATCTTGGCATAACTCGCTTCACGATTTGAGACCTTTCTCGGGCCGATATTTGGCATGTACTTCATACTTCATATCTTGAGAGACGTTCTTGAGATAATGGTCTTCTCTTCGTTAATAGAGTTTCTTCACTTGGAGACTTTTGAGGGATACTCCAACTTTGTTGACCACGACTTCATCATTATTTCTTCAACCGTTATTTGGGATTTTGAGATACAACGATCCGCCTCCTTTTCAGACTTGGATCTATTTATCCTCATACCTTGTTAGGGTCTTTTCGGATAGACTTCTCCATGATCTTTATGGGAGTTGATTGCTTTTCGTCGTGAGTCTTGATCCTTCATATTGATTTTGGGAATAATGCTTTTCACTTCACCTTGGATCTTTAGCAATAAGATTGAATCCTCATGCCTTGTTAGGGCCTTTTCGGACTCGCCAATCTTCGCGCCCCGCTTCATAAGTTATGCCTTGGCTATGAACTCTTATCATTACCGAGCAAATTTTAAACGATCTTGGGCTAGAAGCTAAGTAACTTTTCAAATCGTACGACCTTACTTATTGCAGATAAATTATTAGCAAGTGATGGGAGAATAGGCAGATAATCACACCAAGTGTGCTTGTGCAAGAATACCGACTTATAATTTACTCTATCATTTCTCGTTCTCCACAATTTAAAATCTCAAGTAATGAGACTCGTGGATGCTTAGCCTAATAAACCAATTAAGGTCTACGTGGTTAAGGATACTTGCTAGAATAAACTTGGATAAGTCTATTCGGGTTGAGTCAAAATAATCGCAGCGGGCCTAATATGTCAAAGACTTCAAAACTAGCTACACCACTTTATTAATATTTTTGACTTTATTGCGGGATATATACATATGAAAGCAACGATAAATGTAACACCCCTAAACTTATACAACTCAATACAACGGAAGACTAGTTGGTGTTACGGGTTAGCACATTACTCACATCATAGACAATGCTTAAAAATCGCGTCGCTTAATAATAAAAGCATTTCCATTCATAAATATCAAAGTTACATCGGTCCCAAGTCATTATATTTAATACAGGTTTTACAAAGCATTTGAATGGAAATAAGTATTTAGGTGCGGGCCATGAATTCTTGTTGTCTTCCCGAGAATTACCTTCAATTACCTGAGATAAAACATGTTAAAAGAAAAGGTCAACGATAACGCCGAGTGAATTCATAGAGTTTAATAAAATCCATCAATATAACATCGGTATAAATTTTTTACCGAAAATCATTTTGTACAAATCATTTTGATAAGCCATGAAATAGCCAAAATCATTTTATACAAATCTTCATCAAAATCATAATATAGGCATTTGCCTTAAAAATCATTATACGAGCCAATGTCGTAAAAACATCATACAATACGTCTTAAGACGTTGTATGAAAATAAAAACCGTTATATGAATATGGTTATGAAAACCAAAACACAAACATAATATCAATAGTATGACCCTGTATTGCTAGTCAGGCAATACATCGTAATTCGGAGCGTCTAGTAGTATTTCGTTAGTTTGGATTATTATAAGCCGCATGACATTGTTACCTTACTAAACCAACAACGGGTAGCTAACCCGATACTCAATTTGCCCATCTAAAGTAGCGTGTCGTCACAAAGGTCACGCTATGGAAATCTTCTCATACATAAATTTGCTTACCAATCAATGTGGCACGACGGGGATCAACCGTCAAGGCGCGAACTAGGGTGATCGTCCCCAAATAGTACTATTATATGCATAAGCGTCTACCAAATCCCGGTAGTTCACAATTCATGCTAATGGGACTTTTAGTGACATAACCTAACTTTAATAATCCATTTTATTTCATCTATCGGGTCCTTTAATCATTTATCGGGTCATACAATCGGGTCATACAATCATTCGGGTCCAAATCAATAATCAAACAATTGGGACAAATGGTGTCCTATTTTATAAAAGCTAACATGTTATCTCCCTCGCGGGTTTATAAAACATTTCATAAAAACATTTAAAAGAGTGCGAGGCTATGAACTCACGTTGATGTGGGAAGGCGGGTTGTCGGCAATTCGGACGTACGGTACGTGCTTCAATCACGGAAACCTAGACAAATAATACTCGTCTTAGACTCATGTCCAATGACTTTATAAAAATAACAATTATGTATACATATGATGATTATATATATATATGATGATCAAGTGGGTTTACATATTCTCGTTTACTCATTTTTGTGTTATATGTCGGTAACTTTTATACTAGTTTACTAGTCTTACCTATTTACGTATTTTAGGTCCAATAAACTTATTATAAGTTCTTTAACTTGTATAAATCCATGTTATACTTATATTATCAGTATCTTCACTTTACAAGTTGGGCCCAAATGGGTTAAGCCCAATAATGTTAACATAGCTCGTTAATGTCCGTATGTTATTTAGTTCGGGTTTTATCGGTTTTTACTTGTTATACATGTTTATATATCAGTATATAAGTTTTATAAAGTTTACATTAGACGGGTCCAACCATCTAAGTTTTATTTAACAAAAACGTTAATTTTACGGTATTAGCCGAAAAAATCGTAAAAATCATGTTTATAGTTTTATAACTTATAAAACTTAACAAGTTACCATTTTTATAAAATGTCCTCTTATTTATCATTGTACATATTTATATAAATGTATTATATAAGTTAGTGGGTTTTAATTTATATTTTATACTATTAAATTTTGAGTGCTTATATAATAGTATTATACTTTAATTTCCAAAATCTGATTTTTATCTTCACTTTCACCAAAACTGCCATATCTAGAGTTCTATATGGATATAGAAGCTCAAATTTTTATCACATAAACTACATGATATGTGCTCCATTTAACTCTTCTATAGCTACTGTTGAATCATCTTCTAAGTATTTTCTAAAAATCGCCCAAAACAGTGAATTCAGATTTGTACCTTAAACTTGTTTTGATCATATCTCACTCATTACAATGATTCCATTGCATGGCCAACTCTAACATGTGTACAAGACCCATAGCTTACTGTAAATGGATTCTACTTCATCATTTTATCAGATCATGACATGTTTCTTTACTGTTTTATACATCCAACAATTTTAGACAAGATTTTAGCCTTGTTTCTTATAGTTTTTCATCTTTTTAAGCATGTTTATCAACACCAAATCCCCACACAATACTTTTATCATCATATACATATACAATAGTAAATAAAATATATGATTACATAATCAAAAATAACAAGAAGTTGAGGAGAACAATCTTTATACCACCATGATGATGTAGGTTGATCAAAACATGGATTTTGATGGAGAAACTTTTGGATAACCATGACCATCTTCAAGACCACCATGCTTCATGAACTCCTTGTGGAAAATCAGCCCCAAGACACCATGAAAACTCCTCCATGGATGTTATAATCACCACCATTCAAGAGAGCTTCAAGAGGGCTTCAACATATGTAGAAATAACATGAGGTTTATGGTTAAATTTGATCAAAAGTGGTGTTTGATGATGATGGTGGGACGGCAATCAAGGGAGAGTGAGAGAGTTTTGAGAGTGGTTTTGCATGAGATAAATGAGAAATGTGGGTTGTGTTAGTGGTTTTGTGTTGTGAGTGGAAAGTGTAGCTTCATTGTGAAGCTAAGACAAGTGTAAGCTTTTTGCTTAAGTTTTGACACATCAAGTGTGTTAGTTGCTTAATGTTGGCCGGTTTTGGGGGTGGGACAAGTGTCCCACTTGTCTCATCCCCATTTATTTACGGGTACTCCTCGATTCTAGTTTCCTCGATTTGCGTGCCCCCGGGTCGTTTTACGAAAAACGTTTTTATAAATTATGAATCAACGTCACAAAATGAATCCAATAAAAATTGTCTCATCAAAAACGGAGTTCGAAAACGTAAATACGTAATCCTAGGGTTTCCGGTTTAGTCGTAAAGGACGTTAAAATAAAATCGTAAGTCCTAGTCTCTTCTCGTAAATTTATGAGTTTATGAACCAACACAAATTTAAAACTCCAAAATAATATTCACGGATAAATTTATTTTCTGAAATGTCGGACTGTCACCAAAGACGGTGTATGTAAACGTAAGCACGTAACGTAGAATCCTCCGGTTTAAACGTAGTCGATGCTACTTCAAGACGTAAATCCAAATTTCTTCCCAAAAATAAGTGAGTTCATAAAATAATATTTTCAAATAAATATTGAGAATAAAATATCAATCATAAATTGACGGATTGTCACAGCATTTACCCCTAGACAGGATCTTTGTCCTCAAAGATCATCTTACTACTCGCTTCTTATAGAGTTAAAGCCATGTGGGTATTTCCTCCATATTCGGTCTTTTCTCACAAGTGTAATTCATTACAATAAGCGAGTTTCATTAAACATAACTACGGGAATAAGATCAGGCTAAATGTTGACTTACTTTCTCTATCCATGATGTTCACGGGTTTCTGATGAATGCAACTTTTCGCCGATCTAAGCTTTACTAAGAAACGATCAGATTTTCACTTGATAGATATTCCATCAAGTTTGATTTACGAAACATAATTCACGCAGTTCTTGAAGTCCTAGGGTAGATCCAACTTATATGCCTTTCAAACCAATCTTTTACATCATCTCAATGGTCCCATACAACGGGGACTTATATCCCATGATTTGTCAGATCATGAATTCATTTTTCCAAGGTTAAAAATTGTGGCATAACTTCGCTACCCATTTGGCACTTCAAGATCTACATTTCATATTCACATAACCTCTTGCCCACTACCGGCAGTCAATAATCAGATCCTAATTTCAACAATCATTTCAGTTCTCGCGGGTCAAGTATTTTGCAAGGTTAGGTTCGCCATCATAGGAAACCTTAAACCTAAAAGACATGTCCAACTCACAATGGGTGTATGTCAGGCGTCTTCATCTCAACTCCTACTTACAGATGCTCTAATATTTAGATCCTAACAAGATTCGATCTCAATCCTAATACGATGATTTTCAATGGTAATCCTTCCAAAGGAAAGCGATTATACGATTTATTACCAAAGGTCATTCATTCAAACATAAAATAGCACTTATATTACTTTGTATCGTTACTTTACCTCGTCCCTTCGATTGGGGTGGTACATAGTACTCTCATCAAGATTCGTTTACAATGACTTCTGAGCAAATCTCTAGAAATTCGATGCGAAGCGAGGATCTTGATAAAGATGTTCGATACAGGCACACTATGTTTACATAACTCTTTTGCATTTATCATTAACGGGAATGATATTAGCAGATTTGGTCAGTCTGTCGACGATGACTCAAATCGAATCAAATTCAGATGATGACCTTTGTAATAGCTAGACGTTTACTAATGTATGAGGCGATGTCTGCCTTCATAATTGCCATCAGTACAACTTCTTCTGATAATGATACATTGAATCAGAAATGACATAAATAAAATACTTATACTTACAAGATTCCAATATAACTACATCTCACAATCTCCATATTTAGGCAACCACAAGTGGCCTTTAAAACATTTAACGCTATCGGCTTCTCAATTCTAATGGTTCACATTAGCCGCGAACCCCTTTTTATTATCTATATTATCCTTTTTACAAACATTGTTTATTTTTATATCGTTCGACAATTTATTTTGCACCTTCATTGTTAAGGAACATGTCCTAATTGGTTCTTTATCTTTTATACATAATGTGTCAGTAATTGCGTTCACTTTCCTGGTGAAATAAATATCATAACCGTATTTATTCAAAATTCTTTCTTTATATTTTTCTAAGTTTCAGTTTTGTCTCATCTATCATTTTTATCCGTTTACTCAATCCGTCGTCTAAAGCGTCGATAATTATTATGATTAATTAAATAATTATTAGTTAACTTTTATGAAGCGTAAACGTAAAAGTTTTAAATTTCTTAGTTAGACCAATTATATAAAATGTTCAAAATAAATTTGAATTTAATTAACAAGATTTTTGTTGATTTATCGAAAATATTAATAAGATTTGTAAATATTTGAAAAATCTTTGTTTATATTTTGGTCAAAGGTTTCTTAGTTGAAAAGCATAAATTATCGTTTCAAATTTCAAGTAATAAGTTCTATAGTTTTCTCAATTCTTCTTAGGTTGTCTAGAAGTATACACAAACATTTACCCCTAAACTGAGGTTTAGTTAAATGGTTTGTGTATAAGGGAATAATCCCTTTAAAATCCTTTGTTAAAACATTCGTCAAAACATATTTGTACTTTCTTTTTAGTATAACCCAAGGTCTTAAATGACTTCTAAATTTTGA